>CM022300.1:274653099-275900909 GCA_011799875.1 Thinopyrum elongatum | reverse complement strand
CACAACGGAGGACAGCTCCGAAGAAACTTCATGTGCCAATCTGGCCGGCCTCGCTCTGTTAAATGAGGCACTTGATCGGATCTAGAGGATGTCTATTCTAGACGGCCCATCCTCGGCCTACGCTCAGCGGGGCCTCGAGGTAAAGTATGGGGAATTTTACGCCCCATCCACCACCCACTTTGTAGCCACAATCGAGGACTTAACCGATATGCTGGACCTCATATGTTACTCTGACTCCAATTCTTTTATATCTGCTGACCTGTCTGGGGCAATAAATTATCCTGACCAAACAATGTGCCATGCTCGTATGTCCGAGGGTGATTCCTCATGGATGTGTCGTGACGAGGTCCAATATGAACGATTGTTCACTGAGTTGTGAACAGGTTCTCTTGGTGGACACGAAATCTTTTACTCATTTCAGTGGGTGACTTCAAATGGATGTGTGTCCTCCAGGCTCAAAAATAGTATTGTAAATCGTACCATTCTCCTGGCGGAATCTGACTTCTCACACGGATTGCTGGGTCATCTTGGGTATCTTCACTATCTTGGGTATAAGGCTCCTACCAAATATTTGACTGTCACCTGTCGTGACCAGCGTAAAGGTGTACGGTCTTATTGTGATATTGTCCATAGACTTGGCCGATAGTGGTCCTGACAACAGAATCTTGTTCACGGCAGGTTAGTCTTTAACTGATTTCCATTTGTGAGGTCATATGCTTCAAAACTGTTGTTCATCCTTCTCATTATTCAGTCTATCAGTATCTCCATATGGATGGTAGGCCGTGTAATACTTTAACATGGTTGTTGAATTTGAACTGCTGAGTTATTCTTTCGATTGACCTAACCCGCTTGGTTGCGTTTTTCTGACAATTCTGAGCATATCTGGTTGGCTGAGCGGGTTGTCTCGGTATGGGGTCCTTGCAATTGGGATAGACCCGTCGGTATGTACCCATGGTGGCTGGTATCGAACCCGACTGCTCTGAGTATCTGTACCATATTGATCTTGCCACCATTACCATATCTGTATGGCCAATCTTGCTTTTTCATTATAGTTCTCTTTGCCTGGATCCTTTACTGAAAGAACTTGGCTTTATGTGTTCTTGATTCTCCGTGTGACCATGGTGTTGTCAGGTGCAATATTCCGGCAGGCATGTTACTTTACAAGTTGTAGCTGTAGGGTAGCGATCGTCTGAACCCTTGAATTAAACCGGCAAATAAACCAGTAGCCACCAGAACGGTCTTTACAACTCAGATCTGGGACTTTTACTGGAATAACTCAACCCCGACTCAAGACGGCTGAAAAGCAGCTCAGAGCATGAGACGGTGTCGATAAGAAGAAAGTAGCAACTCCCTAAGACGGCCGAAAAAAAACAGCTCAGAGCATAGGGTCATTGCTACGAAGAGAAATTCAACAGCTGCCCGAGACGGCCGAAAAGCAGCTCAGAACACGGACAGTTGTTGACAAGAGAAATAAAAATCGGCATCCACCCTGGACGGCCGAAAACAGCTTAGAACACAGGCGTGGTGCCGTCACCAAAGAAAAATAGACAAGGGTTCATCCGTGGCCCATACAGCTCACTATTATGTATATACCTTACCGTTTCTGCTGTCGGTTACTTGTTGTATGCAACAGGGTATTCGGCTATCCTTCTTGCTGAACTCTAAGTTCATAGCACATTACGGCTTGCTTCCAAGACATAGCAGGGTTCAAATTGTACTCGTAGCAGACTCAAACCTTGAATCATACCTTTGGCACGGAATACACTGTGGATCATGTACACAATTTGTCTTCTTGCTGATGTGATCATTGCTGTTGTGAAAGTTGTACTGATGTATACTTGGTGCTGATAACCAATCCAGTCAGGATATCATTTATATTCAGGCACGATATTCCTAATATAACACAGTCTGCTGAAGATTCCATATTGCTGAGCTGTGCTTCCAAATGGCTATCTCTTCACTGATTTCTTTGGGTTCAGGGTCGGTGAGCAACTTCCATAAGGGGAAAATAAGGTAACACCAAGGGCCCAAAAATAACAAAATAAACGACTAAACAAAAGCACACAAAGCAGCAAGATCACACACACAAGCAATATCACATTCTAAAGCTATTCACGGCAATAATATGCATTCCTACTTAAGCACACACTTTCGCAAGAACTCCGGTGTTACGGTCTAACATGCTATGGCGATGTGCACGAAAGTGAATCAATGTGTGGAAGGAAGTTGGTGTAAACAAGGCTACACCAAACACGGGCTTAACACGGATGGAACCGGTGGCGAGGACGAACTTGGTGGTCGGGGGTCGGAACACAGAGGTTACGACCACATCATCATCAAGCGTACGGAAGAAAACCGTACACGTCCAAAGAATAGGTGGCGGAATAAGATAGTGGTGGAGAGAAAGGCTTGCAGGCATTGCCCTTTTCTGATAGCAAGGATCAGTAAGGGTTGCCAAAACGGCTAGAGGAATGGCACGATCCGGGATAGAAACATGTCTATCACCGAACCATAGGGGTGGTTGAAAAGGATATATTGGTGTGGTACCTGTGCATCAATCCTGCAAGGGATCGATACAACCAGGCACCTTGGCATCACTCCGCTGGGACGAAGATGACACCAAACACCAAGGAGCATGCAACTGGAGGGTGCAGGTAGTGAATCGAAACCGATGCCACCTACACTCACCAGGGCAACCGTTAATGATAACTAGTCTATATGCATGCTATGCAGCAAACAAGTGCAACAAACAAGTGCAGCAAACCGACAAGGCTCTATACTACCGCTTACTAATGCTCGCGCTGACTAGGGCGTCCTATAGCCAAACTTGGCTCTGATACCAACTTCTGTGGCACCCCGGCTCAGAGTAAACCGGAACGCCCCGTATTCCAGCCCAAGGACAAGTCTTCTGGAATACGGCACTGTTGGCATAGAACAAATCAGCTCTTTATTGCAATAGATATGGTTACAACGGTACAAGGATTACATCGGTACGGCAACACTATGCCTGCCCGGGGTAACTCTATGCTAACAGCGGAGTAACTCTCTCTCGGCAGCGAAGCAGCGACGACGATGATGGACTCCACTCCGCAGGGACTCTGGCTAGAACGCGTATCATAGATTGCAAGCACAGGAACCTTGGCAAGCAAGCAATCACGGCATGACCTGCAAACTGGCATGACACGCCAGGTGAGTACTTTGAATGTACTCGCAAGCTCACAGCAAACATCAGCATTAAAGCAAGACAACATCATAGCAATCCAAAATTAACCAGCATGGTTATCTAGAAAGGTAGCTACTGAAATGACTGCAGTAAGGTAAAGCGCATTAAATCCATACTTCAAATAATCTCAGGCTCCAATCTGAACCTGTACCAAGTCCAATCCCCAAGCATGTGGTCATCCGACCACTCAACTCACAGCCATCCCATGGCTAACATATCAAATACCTGATTCCATCTGCACGACAAGTCTGACAAACTTACTCTCCTCCGGGTTGTCTCACAACCCTCAGAATACTCATGAACCACCGAGTACTTCTGATCATACGACGAGTTCTTCCATCATTATCATCACTACCATGGTTGACCACCTAGTGAGGTCTGGACGGACTGTCCAATACCGTGGACACGGCTATTCGAATAGATTTTACACTCTGCAGAGGTTGCGCACTTTACCCACACTATGGAGCACTGACCTCGTGATCCCATTCGGGTGGATCAGCGTTGCTCCAACGAAACCTGCCTGACCCGTGACTATCCCATCGTACCACTGGCAATCATCCTCCCCCGGAGTCAAGCCCTGGGTGGCCCCTGTGTCACCTCATGAGACCTGCCACCGTCGTGGCCAAACTGAACTGTCCCAAACGGGGACGCCCGCACAAAACTCAACTGGGCTCACAAGGTTATCGCCGCCTACTGGACCAGGGTAGCGCGCACGCATAACCTTCCCTGTCGGGCGGTACCGGTGAAAGAGCACGTGATTAGACCAAGTCAAGGCCGTCCCATACCGGCAAATGTGGCTGCACGGATAAGTCCGGACAGGTGACTCAAGGTCAACCATGAAATATCTAATCCCCGAATAAACAATCCAAGAACCAATATGCTTAAGCCACTGCTACTAATTCATCTCTACGAACTGCCGGATGAACTCCAAAATAATCATAGACAGTGATCTCAACATCACAGTATCAACAAGTGGGTAGGCTACTAGTCACTAATAATCCGGTACTCAACATGGTAGTCACCTATCCGAGAATTAACTCGATCATTGCATAATCCAATTCATTTCACAGATACTCATACTTACTGATAAAGTAAATAGTTAAACTATGACATTGCAATGCGATGATGCAGATGAGAGTTGTGGCTTGCCTGGGGATGAAGGGATACACCGGGGAGAAGTGCGGAATGGTCGCGGAAGTGATTGCCGGAAACAGTTCTCTCTCGGAGGGGCTGTTTACGGACAAGGGCAAAATGGTCATTTTCATAGTGTGTAAACATTATGAAAATGACTCCATCGGAACGGGCTCGACGAGACGAAGACGTGGGCTTTGGAATCACCTCGATCGGAGTTCTGAGCAAAAAGTTATGAAGGTTTTTCTGTCAGGGACCTATCTGCAAATAGAATAATTCCAGCGGGGTCCCTGGCAGCTCGGCGGATCGCACACTTTCGCAGAATACGTTTTCCTTTGGAGCAAACGGAAACCGCAGAAGGCGTCTCCGCTTATCCACGTGGACCCGTGGCTGGAGCCACTTCCAGGCGGGGCCCAGGGGCAGGGGAGGGGCACGGGCGCTCGTCCCCCTCCTCCCGCTCGCCCTGTTCTTCAGAGAGACAGAGAAGGAGCAGGGGAGGGAAGGCGGCGAGGGGGCCGGCCGGCTCCGGCCGTCTCCGACCACGGCGCGGGCACCGATGGGCGCGGGAAGACCAGCCGCACCCGTTCAGAGGCGAAGCGGGCGCCGGGAAGGAGTGGGGAGGTGGGGACGGGCGGCGTCAGGAGAGGTACAGGGAGCGGGCGGTGGTGGAGGGACTCAGTGGTGCAGCCAACTCCGGCGAGGGGAGATGGGGTGGGGCGGCTCGCCGGAAGGAGGGAAACACGGTGGAGGGTTCGGGAGGAGGAGAGGGGCTCGGCTGAGCTCCAATTTAGGAGAAGGGCCACGGCGGCCATGACGATGATGGTGGTCGGAGAGAGGTTCTCCAGCTCGGGGAAGAAGTGGGGCGGAGTCCTGGGAACTAGGGGAGGCCTATGGTAAGCTTGTGAGGGCTCGGGGCAGCCTATTTATAGGCGAGCGACGGAGAGGGCCGAGCACCGCCGCGGCGACGCGTGTGCCGGCGTCCCGGCACTTCCAGAGCTTGCTTGGAGGAGGGGAGAAGCTTCCCGGACGGTCAGGGAGGGGCGGAGAGAGCTCAGGCAGGGTCGGGATGGCTCGGGAGAGCTCCATCGACCGGTCCCGTCGGTGATAGGGGGCGGCCATGTCACGGGAGCCGTCGTGTACTGCGAGGGAGGGGACGTGAGAGGGGGAGAGGGGTCCAGAGTGTGGGCGACAACGAAACGAAGCTGCTGGACATAACTAGGTGGCGAGGCCACGAGGAAACGGCCGAGGCCGAGGACCCCATTGCACAGAGCGCCAGTACTGCACATTGGCTGCGTGGTCACCATGTGCACTGGTGTACACGGTGCACTCTGTTGCCTAATTCGTTGTCTAGCAGCAAGTCCTTGATCCTCAAGGCATTCTGGAAGTGAAAGATCATCTAAAGAAGCCAGGAGTTGACAAGAGGAAGCTTGGTTACAATGCACTAGCAAGGTGTTTGATATGATTTGAGGGGGATTGAGCAGGAACTAGACTCAGGGCTTTTATCAGCGAGTGATCACACACTAAGGTGGTCATCTCTGCAAAGTTGCAGCCCATTTGGATGAGGAGAAATAGCACTTGCAGTACAAATGACCACACTGGCCAGAATTTCAAATCTTGAAGTAGCACTCACATGGAGTAGCCACTTGAGCTAAAATTTGGTATAACATGAAGATTTGGTCATATGAGGATACTGTATAAATTTCATACCATTTGGATAAACCAAAGTGGTACTTCCTTCACACAGCACCCCACTGGACAGAATCTTAGGGAAATTCTAGGGAATTATTGGGTAGATGAATTGAGCCCAAATTTTGTGGAGAGGTGTTATATAGATAGGTCAATGTCCTGGTAAAATTTTAGGAGTTATGGAGCAACATAAAACATAGTTGCTTCACAACCCAGAATAATGACCAGAAACAAAGATTTGATGCTATGCTCACATAGATGATTGGATAAGGTTGAAACTTGGTGGAGAGTCATGATTTGAGCATATTAAGATGCTTGCAAAATTTCAACTCATTTGGATACTCCTAGCTAGCACTTGCTTCACAAAGATTCCGGTTGCCCAGAAACTTTGGAAATTAGCCAAGAGAGATTTAATATCCAAATAAAGTTGAATTTTGGCATGTGGCAATGATATGGGTTGGAAAGAGTGCACAAAAAGTTTGAGAGCAAGCAATCAAATATAAAGGGTACTTGCTTCTCAATATGACAGATAGGGCAGAATCGGAAAAGGAATATTTGTGAAATATTTTTGGGTATGGAAAGGAATATTTTGACATATCTGTATAAGATATGTCCCAAAGGATTTATGGGAATTATTTGAGAATTTTGGGAACGATGGAAATATGAGTTGCTCCACAACTCAGGGCAAACAGAGTTATTCCTTTAATAGAAAAAGGAATATTCCCAAGAAAAAGAATATTGGGAGTTGGTCCAAGATGGAAATGACATGGTCTTGGGATGGTTTGGAAGTTGACAAGCCACTGGGGAGAGGAATCAAAGGTGATCTCTCCAGGTTTCAAGACCACTAAGTCACAGAAAAGCAAATCCGGACCAAAATTAAAAGCAAAAGAAAATGGGCAAAATCCAGGGTGTTACACTTTAACCACAGGCTGAATTTGGCCCACAAACGGAACAGGCCAGTAACGGACCATAAGTAATCGAATGCTGCAAATGAGCCCAAGAATAAATGGGCCCTGAGAAGGCCAAAAGATAACACTGGCTGGAAACGGCCCAATGGAATAATGGGCCATTAATGGTTATAAAGCGATACACTATTCATTATGGAACAGTTTTACCACGGGCCGTTAATGGGCCAAGAGTTACAAAGGGCCTCATATGGGCCGAAAGACGTCATCGGCCATACAAGGGCCGGAAGTTACAATGGGCTAGAATCATATTGGATGGCCCAGATGACGCTACTGGGCCTAATTCGGATAGGCCATAATGGGTCGTGAGTTAGCGGGCTGTAAATGGGCTATATGCGAACAAGCCGCTATTAGGCTTTAAGTTGGTTGGCCGTGGCCTTTTGACCAGAATGGGCCACTGTTGGGCCGAGCCACATGTTGACGTATCATAGGCGCGTCCCGTCCATTCGCTGGATGACAATTGTCCCAATGCTGAGCCGACACATGGATCCGTTGGCGAATGAGAATTTTACACGTGGAAAATCCCCATTGGTCCGGCCTGTTAACGGGTTATTGGATCCAAACTAGAACCCGATAGCTTAATGGTGACCTGTTATGGTGGATACCACATGTCTGTTACCCTTGACGAAAACACTTCCATGACGCGCCATTTATCGTTATGGAAGTGGACACTTACGTGATGATAATTTTGGTATTGTCATGAAACACTTCTACGACAGCACAGGTATGACTATCTTGATTCTGTCATAAAATCGTCATGGATGTACATGCATGACAGAAAATGTGACCTACTATGACAAACACGTATCATCACGGAAGTGTATTTTTTTTGTAGTGGCCATCCTATCCACTTCAATATAATCAAGCAGGACATAGGGGTTTACCTCTTAGAGAGGGCCAGGACCTGGGTAAACATTGTGTTAGGGATGTAAACCGGGTCCCATTTAATCCCGTTTAAAGTCCACTTATGATATGATAGTTCGAAAAGTTTTTTTGTTTGTTTGAGGAAATTGAACTATCAAGCTAGCAAAAACTAACTAAACGAGATTGCGGATGCCATTCATTTGCCAGTTACATCCCTGCATTGTGTCTTTCGTCCCTTGTTCCCCATTGATCCAAGATCCACAGCTCGGGACCCCCTACCCGAGATCCGCCGGTTTTGACACCAACAGTGGTGCTTTCGTTGAGAGTTGCGTTGTTGGATCGCTGAAGGATCGATGGCTCGCCTGATCATCAGAGATGGCATCAACACCCGGGACATCTTCTTCCCCGGCCAGCTTTTCGCGTTTGGCAGCATCGTTCTGCATGCCAATCCGACTGGTCATCTCGACCAGGTCGGCAATTTCTCCCCTGAGCACTAGATCACATTTGGTAACCTGGAATACGTCACTGACGCTCGAGGCAATCTCATCTTCATGGGCTTCTCGACCTCATCGAAGGCGCCCACGGACTCCGAAGCATCAGCATTCGGGCCTCTCCCCGATCCGATCTCTGGATTGGCCCTTGCCTCATGGCCGGCCTCGAGCTCAGATGCAGCCACCACGTCCGAAGACCTGGAATCACACTCGGCCGGACTCACTCTTCTCACCACGGATGTGGCTTCGAGCCTCAACACTGGATCGGCACCCGAAGACCGAGAGTCACCCTTGGCCGGGCTCCCCTTCCTTACCACAAATCTGGCTTCAAGCCTTGGCAAGAGTTCGGTATCCAAAGACCAAGAGTCAATCCTGGCCAGGCCCACCCCTCGCCTCACTATCACAACGGAGGACAGCTCTGAAGAAACTTCATGCGCCAATCTGGCCGGCCTCGCTCTGTTAAATGAGGCACTTGATCGGATCTAGAGGATGTCTATTCTAGACGGCCCATCCTCGGCCTACGCTCAGCGGGGCCTCGAGGTAAAGTATGGGGAATTTTACGCCCCATCCACCACCCACTTTGTAGCCACAATCGAGGACTTAACCGATATGCTGGACTACGCCTCTAAGGAGGCCGACGACGTGGACGAAGACAGTGACGCCGTCGCACACGCCGATACTGTCCCTTCCGTCACCGGCCGATGGACGGCCACCTCCACCTATGGCGTTTACATGGTGGACACCCCCAAGAACAACGGCGATGGCGCTGATAACTGGGATGGCACCCCCAGGAGAGACAGCAATAAGCCCGGCGAAGAGCCGCCCAAATGTCGGAGACAACGCCGACGATCCAGGGGGCGTCGGGGCAGAGAAAGTAACACAGGCACCGGGGAAGGTGACACCCTGGACAACATGGAAGACCTCGGCGACCTCACGGCCGCCGAGCAGCAGCCGGGCAGTTCGGAGTAGCATGAGGAATAGTTTGATCCCGAGGACCCTAATGACTCCGAGGATAGCAACTGCCTTCCCCTCTCCGAGGAGAAGGTTAGCCTTGGAGACGAGGACTTCATAGTCCCTGAGGATCCACTAGACCAAAAGCGGTTCAAAAGGCAACTTATTGCCACCGTGTGAAGCCTGAAGAAGAAGCAGCAAAAAATTAAAGCTGAACAAGACACCCTCAATGAAGAGGGATACAGCTATGAGTGGAAAACCAAAAGCTATCCAAAGCGGAAACTACTGCCGCAATTTGACGAAGAAGCCCTTGAACCCGCACCTCAAAGATGTACTCAGGCAGATCAGCCAGACTGCCCCCCTCGAGGACGGGATAGGCCGGATGGAAGGGCCGAACACCAACCGGCTCCCCCTCTACGAGGAAGGAGACAAAATATGAATATGACTTACGGCGTGACCTGGAAGCTAGAACAGGCCAGACAAGGTCCATTTATGGATCTAGAGCAGACCCTCCCGATAGATGGGATGGATACCAAGCATGACGTGAATGAAATGATAGAATCCGGGAGCAGCACCGGACCAGTACGGCCGCCGATCTACGGCGCGACGTGGCCCGGGTTAGGGGCACCGCACACCCGATGTGCTTCACAGATGAAGTGATGCGGCATCATTTCCTCGAAGGGTTTAAACCCATAAACATCAAACAGTATGATGGGACTACAGACCCAGCCGTGTGGATCGAAAACTTTCTTCTACACATTCATATGGCTTGAGGAGACGACCTCCACGCCATAAAATACTTACCATTAAAACTCAAGGGACCGACCAGGCATTGGTTGAACAGCCTCCCTGAAGAATCCATAGGGAATTGCGAAGAGCTCAAGGATGCTCTCTGAGCTAACTTTCAAGGCACCTATGTCCGACCCCCAGACGCCGATGACATGAGCCACGTCGTCCAACAGCCCGGAGTCAGCCCGGCAATTTTGGAATCGGTTTTTAACCAAGAAGAACTAGATCGTCGACTGTCAGGACGCAGAAGCTATAGCCACATTTGGCATAGTATAGCACGACCGCTCGGTCAGGATAAACCAAAGACGATGTCAGCACTCACCTCCTTAATGACCCGCTTTTGCGTGGGAGAAGATAGTTGGTTCGCTCGCAGGAGCACCAACCCAGAAGACCTCGGCACCTCGGAAGTCTGGGACAAAAATAGGAAACCAAGACGCAACAGAAATAAGTGTCACCACAACGGTGGTGAAGCCGAAGATACGGCAGTGAATGCCGAATTCCGCAACCCCAAATCAGGAGCACCGGAAAAGACCTCTAAAGGCAGCCAGGACAGACCCACCAACCTGGACACAATCCTGGATAGGCCTTGCCAGACCCACGACACCTCTAACAAGCCCGCCAACCATACCAACCGTAACTGTTGGGTAATAAAATAGGCTGGCAAGCTCACGACCGAAGAATCAGGCAAAAGCCCCCGCAGCAAGGAAGACAAGGAACCTCGCAGGACGAATAATGGATGCCAAAAACAATTCCTCCTGAGGTAAAGACGGTGAATATGATCTATGCCACCCACATACCCAAGAAGGAGAGTAAACGTGCACTTCGGGATGTCTACGCCGTAGAGCCTGTAGCCCCGAAATTGCACCCATGGTCGGCATGTCCGATCACCTTCGACCAAAGAGACCATCCGACCAGTATCCATCACGGAAGATCGGTGGCCGTGATATGTCTCCATCGTATCTATAATTTTTGATTGTTTCATGCCAATATTATACAACTTCCACATATTTTTGGCAACATTTTATATGATTTATTGGACTAACATATTGATCGAGTGCCCATTGCCAGTTCCTGTTTTTTGCATGTTTTTTGCTTCGCAGAATACCCATATCAAACAAAGTCCAAATGTGATAAAAATTTACGGAGAATTATTTTGGAATATTTGTGATTTTTGGGTGGTTGAATCAACGCAAACGGGGGCCCATAGCCACCACAAGACACCTGGGCACGCCAGGCAGCCCAGGCGCATGGTGGTGGGTTGTGCCCTCCTCGAATGTCCGTTGGATCTCTACTTTGGGTGCAAGGAAGCTTATATCCGGAAAAAATAGTGTTAAAATCTCAGTGCAATCGGAGTTATGGATCTCTAGGAATATAAGAAACGGTTCTCGGCCGGAAAACAGGAACGCGAAACACAAGAGAACAGAGGGATAGATCCAATCTCAGAGGGGCTCCCGCCCCTCTGCCGCCATGGAGGTCATGGACCAGAGGGGGAACTCTCCTCCCATCTAGGGGGAGGCCAAGGAAGAATAAGAAGAAGGAGGGGGGCTCTCCCCCCTCTCTCTCCATTGGCGCCGGAGTGCCGCCGGGGCAAGGATCGTGACGGCGATCTACATCCACAATCTTTCTACCGTCAAGACCAACTTTCTCCCCCTCTATGCAGCGGTGTAACACCCCTTCTCCCCGCTATAATCTCTACTTAAACATGGTGCTCGACACTATATATTATTTCCCAATGATATGTGGTTATCCTATGATCTTTGAGTAGATCTGTTTTGTCCTATGGGTTGATAGATGATCATGATCGGTTTGAGTTGTATATTTTTTCGGTGCTGTCCTACGGTACCCTCCGTGTCGCGCAAACAGAGGGTTCCCCGCTGTAGGGTGTTGCAATACGTTCATGGTTCTCTTATGGTGGGTGGCGTGAGTGACAGAAGCACAGACCCGAGTTTGGGGGTCATTGCGTATGGGATAAAGAGGACTTGATACTTAATGCTATGTTGGGTTTTACGAACTTAGTGATCTTTAGTAGTTGCGGATGCTTGCTAGAGTTCCAATCATAAGTGCATATGATCCAAGTAGAGAAAGTATGTTAGCTCATGCCTCTCCCTCATATAAAATTGCAATGATGATCACCCGATTAGTTATCGATCACCTAGGGACAAATGACTTTCTTGTTGACAAAAGCTATCTACTTTTATTGTCTTGCATTTTACTCGTAGTTTTATTCTTGCAAAGTACTTCTAGTTTTATTCTTGCAAACTTATCCTTTCACCTACCAAATAGTTTTATACTTTGTTCTAGGTAAAGCAAACATCAAGTGTGCGTAGAGTTGTATCGGTGGTCGATAGAACTTGAGGGAATATTTGTTCTAACTTTAGCTCCTCATTGGGTTCGACACTCTTATTTATCGAAAAAGGCTAGAAACGATCGCCTATACTTGTGGGTTATCAAGACCTTTTTCTGGCGCCGTTGCCGGGGAGCAATAGCATGGGTGAATATTCTCATGTGTGCTTATTTGCTTTATCACTGAGTAGTTTTTATTTCCTATTCTAAGTTGTTCTCTATCTTTAGTTATGGATATGGAACATGAAACACCAAAAAAATTAGTTGTACTTGCTACTCATGGAGATGAGGAACCTCCTAAAACCCTCGATGATCGTTATGTGAAAAATATTAAATACTACTTTGATAATCCTGAGAAAACCCCATTCAACATGATAATGGGAGACACGTTGGATCAACGTGAATACTTTAGGGATTATCGCTTGACACAAAAAGGGAAACTATTATGGGATCAAATTGATATGTTGCATTGGTATGCTTGGAATATATGCCAGAGATATGATTATACTTGTTGCTCTAGGATGAAGACTCCACACCTTCCCTTTTCATGCAAATTTAATGAAGATGAAACCTTAGCTTCTTATGCTACTGGTATATATGATTATTATGAAGTGGAACAAATAGAAGAATTTGTTGCTTTCAATGGTGCTTATGAAATTGAATTTCTGTTTGAAAAGTATGAAGATTATGATGATTTTGTTTATAGACCTGAAAATTTTGCTATACTTAAATATTTCTATGAAAAATATAAATACAATGCAGATATTGATGCTTTTATTGAGAAAGTCTCCGCTGTCCAAGAAGAGACTAATATTTTACAGGAGTCTATAGAAGAAGAAATTGATGAAACTGTGAGCTCATTGGATGAAAAATATGATGAGGAGAGCGAAGAACAAAAGGAGGAAGAGCGGATTGATCACCTATGCCCACCTTCTAATGAGAGTAACTCTTCAACTTGTACATTGTTTAATGTCCCTTCGTGCTTACCGAAGGATGAATGCTATGATAATTGCCATGTTCCCATTGATTCATTTGAAATATCCCTTTTTGATGAAATTGATGCTTGCTATGCTTGTGGCCAAGATGCCAATATGAATTATGCTTATGGAGATGAACTTGCTATAGTTCCTTATGTTAAAAATGAAATTGTTGCTAGTGCACCCACACATGATAATCCTATTATCCTTTTGAATTCTCCCAACTACACTATATCGGAGAAGTTTGCACTTATTAAGGATTACATTGATGGGTTGCCTTTTACCGTTGCACATCATGATTTTGATGAAAGTAATATGCATGTGCTTTCTGCTCCTACTTGCAATTATTATGAGAGAGGAGCTATATCTCCACCTCTCTATGTTTCCAACACGATAAAATTGCAAGAAACTGCTTATGCTATGTATTGGCCTTTACTTGATGTGCATGAATTGTTCTTGTATGACATGCCGATGCATAGGAAGAGAGTTAGACTTTGTCATTGCATGATATATGTTGCTTTGTGCTCACTACTAAATGCCAAATCATTGCTAATTAAAATTGGCTTTTGATATACCTTGGGATCCGCATGGATCCATCACTTGAGCACTTTATGCCTAGCTTAATGGCTTTAAAGAAAGCACTGCTAGGGACACAACCCAGAAGTTTAGAGTCATTTTATCCTGTTGAGTGCTTTTATAAAGTTTAAAAACAAAAAAATATAGAGGGGAACCTAAAACTTCACAAAAGGAAAAGTGAAAGTGAGAAGGACGAGCGCCGTGGAAGCGGGAGCATGCCTTGAACTTTGTTCATGCCCATGCAAACTTTGTGAATCTTGAATTACAGAAACTTTTCAACAAAACTAATTATCCCCTTGTACAAATCCATTGTATTATAAAAATAATGTGCCAAGATTTTCCTTTAGGATGATTAGATTGCTTGTTGGTATGTGCGGTGCAAAAACAGAAACTTTGGCTGTAGTGCGTGAATTTAAGTTTTTTACTGGAACGTCAAAAGTTTCTGAAACTTGTTGCAAAGTATTTCTATACAAATTTTTTATTTTTTCCTAATTTTTCAGAATTTTTAGAGTAAGATAACTATGGTAAATGTTCAGATTACTATAGACTGTCCTGCTTAATAGAGATTCTATTTTTGATGCATTGTTTTGCTTGTTTTGATGAAACTATCAATTTTTATCAGTGGTATAAGCCATGGAAAGTTATAATACAGTAGATACAATGCAAAAACAAAATATGAATTGGTTTGCAATAGTACTTAAAGTAGTGATTTGCTTTATTATACTAACGGATCTTACCAAGCTTTGTGTTGAGTTTTGTGTGGATGAAGTGATCAAAGATCGAGGACGTCTCGATATGAGGAGAAGGAGGAGAGGCAAGAGCTCAAGCTTGGGGATGCCCAAGGAACCCCAAGTAAATATCCAACGAGACTCAAGCGTCTAATCTTGGGGATGCCTCGGAAGGCATCCCATATTTCTTCAACAAGTATCGGTATGTTTTCGTTTTTGTTTCGTTCACGTGATATGCGTAAATCTTGGAGCATCTTTTGTGTTTAGTTTTCATTTTTATTTTATGCACCATGCTGGTATGAGATAGTCCATGGTTGATTTATATAATACTCATTACACTTCACTTATATCTTTTGAGTATGGCTATATAGAATGCTTCATGTACTTCCCTTATATCATTTGAAGTTTGGATTGCCTGTTTCTCTTCACATGGAAAACCATTATTAGTAGAATGATCTTTTGCTTCACTTATATTTATTAGAGAATGGTATTTTGTAGAAATAATTAAACTCTCTTGCTTCACTTATATTTATTTAGAGAGTCAACAGTAATTGGTCAATTGCATGGTTAGTCATAAAATCGTACATAAAACTTATGGATCACTGAATATGATATGTTTGATTCCTTGCAATAGTTTTGCGATATAGAGATGATAATATCTGGGAGGTACTAGTAAATGGTTGTGGTTAGTAAGAATATTGGTGTTAAGGTTTGTGATTCCCAAAGCATGCACGTATAGTCTCTCGTTATGCTATGAAGCTGGCGCATGATTTATTATTGATTGTCTTCCTTATGAGTGGCGGTCGGAGAGGAGCGATGGTATTTTCCTACCAATCTATCCCCCTAGGGGCATGCGTAGTAGTACTTTGCTTCGAGGGGTAATAAACTTTTGCAATAAGTATATGAGTTCTTTATGACTAATGTGAGTCCATGAATTGTACGCACTCTTACCATTCCGCAATTTGCTAGCCTCTACGGTACCGTGCATTGCCCTTTCTCACCTCGAGAGTCGGTGCAAACTTCGCCGGTGCATCCAAACCCGGTGATATGATATGCTCTATCACACATAAGCCTCATTATATCTTCCTCAAAACAGCCACCATACCTACCTATTATGGCCTTTCCATAGCCATTCCGAATTATATTGCCATGCAACTTCCACCGCTTCCGTTTTGATGACTTGAGCATTCATTGTCATATTGCTTTGCATGATCGTAAGATTGCCAGCATGGTATTTCCATGGCTTGTCCGTTTTTTATATCGTTGTTATGCTAGATCATTGCACATCCTGGTACACTGCCAGAGGCATTCATATAGAGTCATATTTTGTTATAGGTATCAAGTTGTAATATTGAGTTGTAAGTAAATAGAAGTGTGATGATCATCAATTTTCATTATTAGAGCATTGCCCCAGTGAGGAAAGGATGATGGAGACTATGATTCCCCCACAAGTCAGGATGAGACTCCGGACAAAGAGAGAAAAAAATAGAAAAAAAGGGAAAAAAGGAAAAAAGAAGGAAAAAGAAAAAAACAAAGAGAGAAGGGGCATGCTAGTTCCACACTTGTGCTTCAAAGTAGCACCATGTTTTTCATATAGAGAGTCTTCTATGTTGTCACTTTCATATACTAGTGGGAATTTTTCATTATAGAGTTAGATGCACACCCACTTAGTTTTCATGTTGAGGTTTCATACACTTATAGCTCTTAGTGCATCCGTTGCATGGCAATCCCTACTCCTCGCATTGATATCAATTGATGGGCATCTCCATAGCCCGTTGGTTACCCGCGTCGATGTGAGACTTTCTTAATTTTTTATCTTCTCGATATTTACCCCTATCATCATACTCTATTCCACTCATATTGCTATATGCATGGCTTGCGCTCATGTATTGCGTGAGAGTTGAAAAAGCTGAAGCGCGTTAAAAAGTATGAACCAATTGCTTGACTTGTCGTTGGGGCTGTGCATGATAAATACTTTGTGTCGAGAAGACAGAGCATGACAATACTATATGATTTTGTAGGGATAGCTTTCTTTAGCGTTGATATTTTGAAAGACATGATTGTTTGTTGGGATGCCTGAGTATTAATGTCTTTATGTCAAATTATAGACTATTACTTTGAATCACTTGTGTCTTAATATTCATGCCATGATTAGACATATGATCAAGATTATGCTAGGTAGCATTCCACATAAAAAATTATCTTTTTGATCATTTACTTACTCTAGGACGAGCAGGAATTAAGCTTGGGGATGCTGATAGGTCTCCGTCGTATCTATAATTTTTTATTGTTTCATGCCAATATTATACAACTTTCACATATTTTTGGCAACATTTTATATGATTTATTGGACTAACATATTGATCCAGTGCCCAGTGCTAGTTCATGTTTTTTGCATGTTTTTTGCTTCATTGAATATCCATATCAAATGAAGTCCAAACGCTATAAGAATTTATGGAGAATTATTTTGGAATATTTGTGATTTCTGGGAGGTGGAATCAATGCAAACGGGGGCCCACAGCTACCACAAGACACATGGGCGCGCCAGGCAGCCCAGGCGCGTGGTGGTGGATTGTGCCCTCCTCGAACATTGGTTGGAGCTCTACTTCATGCGCAAGGAAGCTTATAGCCAGAAAAAATTGTGTTAAATCTCAGCGCAATCGGAGTTACAGATCTCCGAGAATATAAGAAACGTGACGGCGATCTACATCAACAATCTTGCTACCGTCAACACCAACTTTCTCCCCCTCTATGCAGCGGTGTAACACCCCTTCTCCCTGTTGTAATCTCTACTTAAATATGGTGCTCAACACTATATATTGTTTCCCATTGATATGTGGTTATCCTATGATCTTTGAGTAGATCCGTTTTGTCCTATGGGTTGATAGATGATAATGATCGGTTTGAGTTGTATATTTTATTTTGGTGCTGTCCTACGGTGCCCTCCGTGTAGCGCAAATTGAGGGAGCCCCGCTGTAGGGTGTTGCAATACGTTCATGGTTCTCTTATGGTGGGTGGCGTGAGTGACAGAATCACAGACACGAGTTTGGGGGTCATTGCGTATATGATAAAGAGGACTTGATACTTAATGCTATGGTTGGGTTTTATGACCTTAATGATCTTTAGTAGTTGCGGATGCTTGCTAGAGTTCCAATCATAAGTGCATATGATCCAAGTAGAGAAAGTATGTTAGCTCATGCCACTCCCTCATATAAAATTGCAATGATGATCAACGGTTTAGTTATCCATCACCTAGGGACAACTGACTTTCTTGTTGACAAATGCTATCTACTCTTATTGTCTTGCATTTTACTCATAGTTTTATTCTTACAAAGTACTTCCAGTTTTATTCTTGCAAACTTACCCTTTCAACTACCAAATAGTCTTATACTTGTTCTAGGTAAAGCAAACGTCAAGTGTGCGTAGAGTTGTATCGGTGGTCGATAGAACTTGAGGGAATATTTATTCTACCTTTAGCTCCTCATTGGGTTTGACACTCTTATTTATTGAAAAAGGCTACAAACAATCCCCTATACTTGTGGGTTATCAGGCACTGGTTCTCGACCCCATTATCGATGGATACCACCACACCAGCATCCTCATGGACGGAGGCAGTAGGCTCAATCTGATCTATGCAGATACAGTGAGAAAAATGGGCATTGACCCCTCAAGGATCAAACCCAGTAACACTACCTTCAAAGGGCTAATCCTAGGTGTAGTGGCACACTGCTCAGGCACCCTGACTCTAGAAGTAGTGTTGGGCTCACCGAACAACTTCCGCAGCAAAGACTTGATCTTCGATATTATCCCCTTTCGCAGCGGCTACCACGCCCTCCTTGGACGAACATCATTTGCTTGCCTCAATGATGTTCCCCATTACGCATACCACAAATTAAAAATGCCCGGAACCAAGGGCGTCTTCACAGTCAACGGCAATATGGAGCGCTCACTTCGAACCGAGGAACACACCACAGCCCTGGCAGCCGAAGACCAAACCGGCGTTGAAGGGCCAAAGTACCAGCCCGCCATCAAGGACCGAGAAGCAGGTAAACGGGCTCGAGCCCTCTCCCCGTTCAGGGAGCCTCCCTAAATTTCACGTAAATAGAGATACGCCCCCAACGGCATGCCCACCCCAGTCGCACACTACGTGCCTCACCAACACAATTTTGCGCTCAAGATACCATGGGCTACCGTGGGGCCTAAACTAAACTAAAATGCCAAGTGTACGGCTTGACCAAATAGCGGTCACACACGTCTTCGGACGACAACAGGTACCATTCAGGACCTGTCCGGCATTCAGCTAGAACAGAGCGGCGACCTCTCAAGGCTCCTCTTCAAGGGCCAGTCGGCCGATTTCCCCTCCCTCTCCATAGCAGAAGCAAAGGCACAGACGTGCAGCAGGACACAGTAGAGGCTTCAACCCATGCATCAAGGCCCTTTGTAAACCTTTCATCTATAAAAATATTTTCTCTTTATATAAAGTACCTGTAATAGATGCCCTGGCAGTTTGAATTGTACAGATAGACGTCCCGAGCTTACTGGAAAGAAAGACCACCTTTTACGGTATTCCAGCAGTCATTTATATCGCCCTTTTTTATTTTATCCGATCTTTGACAAGTTCGACACACATTTTCGCTACAATACAATGGCTAATAGACCAAGGGTTTAGTTTTACTACCCGCCCCATGCATGAAGTCCGGCACTACCCTTCCTTTACGTGTTCGGTGTCTCGGATATTGCACTATATGAATCAGTTCTGAATTTTGTCTTGGGTCAATAGTTGGGTTGCCCGGCTCCTGTGTTCGCTTTCTTATGTTCCGCACGTTCGGCTAAGATGGTAAAGGGAGAACCACTACAATTGTACTTCTGGCTCACCTAGTTAAGTACCTCAGTGGACAAACCCGAAAACTGACTGTCATAATTGGCGAGAACTAGTCGGCGATCCGACAACAAGTGTCAAACTAAAAATCGATAGTGATTACCCCGTGTTATACGAAGGGTTTTTCTTTGCACAAACAATGTGATAAAAGGACATATGCCTCAGATTCCTTGAATCATCACAATACACCAGGGGCTAGTCACTAGCCCCCACAGTCAAGTTCCTATGGCCAAGTGAAGGTAATAAAACCGCATAGTCCGATTGCCTAGTTTCTCTCATGCACTACCGCCTCCAGGAACTGAGACGTCGGCTAAGGGTAACAGTGCGGGGACGAAACACCCCTCGTAGTGTCTACATGGGGGCTGAAGCCGACGACTGGTAACTTTCAGATTCAAAACAGCCGCACAGGAGTCAAAATAAAATCAACATAGATTCACATCTGATAAACCATACAAAGGACCGTATTATAAAGCAAATGGTATGATTGTCATTTAATACATGATATTTCAGACAAGGATTACATCTTTGGGACACTGGTCCTCTATCGCCCGAGCACCATCCATAACACTGGGGAAATACTACTCAGGACGACGATGCTCCTTTCCAGCAGGTGGGGGACCGGTGGCCATCTCCACTGGCTTGATCTTAGGCCAGTGCACCATGGTCTTCGAAGGCCATCCGAGCACTTTCGATGCATGCGGAGCGCTTCACAGCATCGATCTAGGAGGGTGCATTGCACAACTTCTGCACCAGGCTGAAGTAACTACTCGGATTTGGCTCTGTGGGCCACAGCCGAACACAGAGGTCCTTCATGGCTGGCTCGGCCATCCGATGCAGCTCCATCAGCTGCTTCATCTGGTTTTTTTTTACTATGAACGACAGTGGGAGAGGCTCCCACTGACTTTGTATTACCCACAAGATAATATTACATCATTACATTGTTGGGTTTTTAACGGCCCCCCGGCCAAGGCTAAGTAAGGGTGTAACAAATATCACAAGCCTTGTATGTAAGTACCTAAGAAGGGACTAAGCTCTTCTCTACAACTGTGGACAAGAAGACTCAAATGATCTTTGAATCTAGCCAGCCAGGAACCGAACAAGTGAGGTATCCCCCTGAAGTGCTCGTTGTTCCTCTCCTTCCATATACTCCACGCAGCCATCATAAATATGTCCATGAACATAGGTCTCTGCCATTGTCCTTTACCACCGTGTAGCAAAGCAACCCTGTTGCCCGAGGTCGGCCAGCGCACACCCACCTTGTCCCAGCACTGTTGGATAAACGGGCAGGCAAAGAATAGATGCTCAACAGTTTCCTCGAGGGGATTCTGACATAGCATGCATGCGTAGTTATTGTCCGCAATAGCGTAGTGCCTACGTCTCAGCATATTCCTCGTGTTTAGGCGGTCCACCAGTAGTAGCCAGCAGAACATTTTGAACTTGATCGGGCTCTTGGCTCTCCAAAGCCATACGAAAGCTTCATTAGCAACCGTTTCTCTGAAGCAGTGGTTGTAAAACCTCTTTGAAGAAAATCTTCCACCAAGGGCACACACCCAGGTGTCATTACTGTCCCTCTCCAGCGTCACATGCATCGAGCCTTGTTGAATCTCTCTGACCTCCTCTCTCGCTTTAGATGATATAGGTAGGTGAAAGAGCAGAGCTGGATCCATAGCCGCAAGCGCGTTCCCCACGGACTCATCCTCATTCATGCAGAAAGAAAAAGCTCTGGGGAAGATCTCCATCAGTGGGGCATCACGATCGTCATCATACCAGGCATCTTTCCAGAACAAGGAAGATGAACCATCTCCAATTGTGACCCTGGTGATCCCACGGAACACATCACTGAGCTGCATGACATCGCGCCACAAGAAGGAGCCAACCGGGTCGGTTGCATGTGGTACTTTGTTGGTGTAGTATGCATCCCAGATCAACGTCACCCAGGGGACATCCTCCCCGATTATAGAATTTGAAGAGGTGTTTGAGCAGTAGGGCCATGTTCTGGGTTTTGATATCGATCACCCGAAGTCCACCTTTACGCTTTGGTCGACAAACCAGCTCCCATGACGCCAGGGAGTTGTTCTTGATCCCATCATTAGTATTCTTGGCCCATAGGCAGTATCTGCGCAGTTTATCAAGATGCTCAACCACCTTTGGGTGGATTTTGATCGTGCACATGGCATAGATCAGCATCGAGGTGATGGTCAAATTGACCAAAGTGAGCTTGGCCCCGGATGACATCAAAGACAGTGCAGTGGATAGTTTCCTCTCCACGCCTTGCACCAATGGCATGAGCTCCAGCAGAGATGGCCTCGTTGTGCCCATGGGGAGGCCCAGGTAGGTGAAAGGGAGAGATCCAACAGTGCAACCGAAAATGTGGGCCAGCTCACCCGCACGCTGCGGGTCGAGGTTGATGGGAATCAAAGTGGACTTATGAAAATTGATTTGTAGCCCAACAGAAGCAGCATAATCCACCAGGATGGACTTCATGCGAGCAACTTGATCGGGGCAGGCTGGCATCACCAAGATTGTATCATCCGCGTACTGCACCACTGGATAATCACCACTCCGATTGCATGGGAAAGGCAGGCCAAGCAAACGTTGAGCAAATGCATCATTGATCGCAGCTTGGAGCAGATCCGCAGCCAGGACAAAGATCAGTGGCGACAAAGGGTCACCCTGCCGAACACCACACTTGCACTGGAATTTTCTGCCTGGTACTGCATTTAGAAGTACAGAAGAAACACCAAAAGCAAAAATTGATTCCATCCAGCCCAGCCACCTATCATCAAATCCCATGTGTCTCATGATCTCTAACATTGGCTCATGTTCGATTGTATCAAAAGCTTTGGCGAAGTCAAGTTTAAGGAGCACAATCTCACGCGAGGATGTTTGGCATTGATGAATGTATTCAAATGTCCAAGCTAGGCAATCCTAGATGGTTCTCCCCTTAATAAAACCATATTGGTTCCTGTGAATGATTTTCAGAATAACTTTTTGCAGGCGGTTGGCCAGTATTTTCGTGATGATTTTCAGGCAGCAGTTCAGCAGAGTAATGGGCCTGTAATCATTGGCTGTCTCCGAAGAGGATATTTTTGGTATCAAGGTGATATACCCTTCACTAATACTGGTTATATCAAGCTTGCCCTCATAAAAGTCTTGACACATTTTATAAAAGTCCTCCTTGATAATCTGCCAGCAGCTCTTAAGAAAGCAGCCATTAAATCCATCGGGGCCAGGGGCCCTGTCAGTTGGCATTTCCTTAACTACGGCATCGATCTCTTACTTAGAAAAGGGGGCCGAAAGCTCATCCAAACCTTCAACCCGACGGATGGTCCGGCAAAGATCAAAGCGCATGTTGGTAGGCTTAGAGGAGCCCAACCGCTCTTTGTAAGTTCTGTACAACACACCCTCCTTGCCAGCATGATCACTCACAACCGCGTCACCCTCGCGCAAATTGGCAATGGAGTTGTGTCTAAATCTCTTAGTCGCAAGTGACTGAAACAATTTAGTGTTTTCATCAGCAAATCTGAAGTATCTGACAGTACACCTGTTCCTCCAATACTCGTTTTGATATTTGAGCAGTTGGTTTAGATGCAACTTTAGGATTCGTCTGAAGTTTGCTTCTTGAATGAAAAGAACTCTCTTGTCCTCAAGATCATCTAATCCGGCCAGCGCTTCGTTACTGTTCTGGATCATGATTTTCAGGTTGGAAATGCCCCGACTCCAATGTTTGAGATCATATCGAAGCGTCTTGAGCTTTTTGCAAACAAGTGCAGCTGAATTAGGGGCATGGCAAGGTTTAGACCATGAGCGCGACACCACATCAGAGAAGCCAGCATGATTGACCCAGAAATTCTCAAAACAAAACAGTTTGGACTTAGGGATTTTGGACTCAATCACGACCACACACGGGATGTGGTCAGAAACTGGAACTGCTCAGGAGAGGAGGGTGTTCGGGCGCCTGGAACTGCGCCAAAATAGCTTGTGTTCGATGTCACCCTCCCGAGCCGCATAGTACCTCGCCGCATCTGCCGCACTCCTCGGGAGCTCCACAAACGTGCCTAAGGAATGCCAGACCCGTGTGAGCAACGCGAATCTGTTGCCGCCAAAGACACTCTGCAATAAATACGGCTTACCATCTGCAATTTGCTTCACTTGGCGGAGCTCCTCTCGGGCGCCCTGCACCTCCGTCCTCGCCTCCTGGAACTCCTGCTTCACTTTGGATAGCTCGAAGGACTGATCCTTATTCTTCTGCCCAAGGTCCTCACATTTAGTGATGGCATCCTTGAGCTCTTGTTGCACTTCAGCCAGCCTGGCCTCGTGCTTCCCACTCACGGTTTTCACCATCTTGAGTTCGGTGGCCGCTTTCTCGGCCGCCGCCTTCTTCTCGGCCGCTTCCTCCCTGGCCTTCTTCAGCTCGGCCTTGAGGCCCTCGACCGCGACGGTGACAGCTGGAAATATAATTAAGCATCTCCTGCTTAGGAATAATACCAAACACTTTGCTCGACATGAGAGCCTTAACATCTCGATCAGGCCAACCTTGCGCTTCATTGAATCGCCTGTTCACAAGGTCAAGCTCCTCATCCGAGCTCTTGAGCTTCCGATTCATCTCATCCAGTGCCGCGACATTAGCAGCTGCTTCCAAGGATGAGGCCTGCAATAACAAAAGAATCACATCACTTAAACTCCTGTTAAATGATTTTTCATCCTCCGTCATGATTATCAATCCCGACAGAGTCTCAGGGGCTGCTATATAAAAGGATTGTTCAATCTTTGTGAGCCAAATCCGCTCTATGCAAAGAATATTACATGGTTTACCTCGAAGCCTATCAGGAGGCCATCAAAGGCTTCCTTCAGTCCACTGTTAACGGACCGAATACTCTGTAGAACCACACCCATCAGGGCGTTGTGTTCGGCAATGAGGGAGGAGTTGTTCACCACCTCCTCCATCACATCTGGCCACCTTACCGCAGCACGATCATCTGTGTTCAACATTGGCGGCGGGGCCCCGGCTCCCCCCTCGGTAGAGGGTGTAATTGACGCCTCTGAGGGCCTTGAGGCTCCAGAATTGTCTTCGGGGAGGGCTCGGACTGGCCGATCTTTCCCTCCTTGTTCACTAGGAGGGATCCATCCTCCTGGTCATCGGCAGCCGAGGTGTTAGCCTCGGCCATGAGCTTGTCGCCACCACCTCCCATGTCCGGGCCAGGAGGGGTCCTTCGGGATAGCACCACCCGGTCTCCCCGATGACCGGGGGAGGCGTCGAGCGCAATGCAGACCCGCTCTCCGCCGGTTCGGCTAGTGGAGAATCCCCCTCTAAGGTTCGGTTAGCAGGGTGGGCGCGCGGTGGGCTTAGATATGAGATACACATGTGTTATCAATGAAAGATTAATGAATTAAACGCTAGGAAAGTATCAATGTCCATACCTCTCGGCAGGGGGTTTAACCATGGGGTTCCTCTCCGGAACCTCCTCGGACGCTACAGACTCCTCATCGGAATTCGAGCTGCCGTCAGGAAGGACCAGCTTGGGCCTGCACTGTTTCTTCAGGGCACGAGGGGGCTCCTCCTCCTCGGCGTCGTCTAACGCATCCATCTTCTTGGAACAGGAGGATTCGCTCTCCTCCTCGTCCTCCTGCTGCTCCCCCTCTCGAGCAGAGAGAGCATGGGTCTCCCCGAACTTGTTGTCCGGTTGTCCCCTCGGGCGGAGGCCTTCCCTGGCCTTCGACACTTCTATCTTTTTTCTTCTTTTCCTTCTTCTCCAGCGCCTTGTACGGTGCCACAGTCAGCATCTCGTCCAGCAAAGCTGACTGGGGGTCTTCGGGCAGCGGGGCCAGACTGCTGATCTTCTTGGCCTTCTCGATCCAACCCTGCAGAAGTAAAAGAATGGAGGATAAATCTCCTAGAATACTAACATCCAAACTCAGAACGAGTAAATAACTTTGTTACCTCCTTTGGGGGGTGTTCGGTGTCGAGGCCGATGTCCTCCTCCTTGGCCGGCCATGTCTTTTGAGGCTTGAACAACACCTTCCACAGCTTGTCGTGGGTGGTGCCATAGAAATATTGTACGGTGCCCAGATCTGTGAGCTTGTAAGACCACATTGGGGTGTCCCTTTATTGGCAGGGGAGGAGGCGGCAATAGAGCATCACCTGAACCATGTTGGTCAGCTTGGCGCCTGCCTTTATCATGTTGGAGACGCGCTTCTGCAGCGCCTACACCTCCGTAGTGGACCCCCAGTCAAGACCCTTTTTGGTCCACGAGGTTAGCCTCGACGGGGGTTTGAATCTGAATTCAAGAGCAACCGTCCAGGCCGCATCCCGTGGTTCTATAATATAGAACCACTCCTTCTGCCAAACTTTGATAGTATCAATGAACATGCACTCCGGCCACTCGACCCGGGCGAACTTGCTGATCATCGCCCCGCCGTAGTCCGCCTGCTGGCCGTCGACTATCTTCAGCTGGGCATTGAACACCTTCAACCACAAGCCGAAGTGCAGCCGGACTCGCAAGAAGGCCTCGCATATGACGATGAAGGCCGAGATGTGGAGGAAGGAGTTCGGGGCTAGATCATGGAAATCTAGCCCGTAGAAGAACATCAGCCCCCTCACAAAGGGGAGGAGCAGGAATCCCAGTCCCCGGATGAAGTGAGGGATGAACACCACCCTCTCGCCTGGTTGAGGCATGGGGACGACCTGGCCCTCCTCTGGGGCCTGATGAGTGATGTTGGCTGAGAGGTAGCCAGCGTGCTTCAGATCCTCGATGTCTTCATTGGTGATGTGGAGGCCTCCCACCTCCCTTTGGCCCTAGATCCAGCCATTGCTGGAGTAAGGGGGTGGCTTGAAGGGATTCTCTTTGGAAGCATGGAATGGGGCGCTGGAGCTTCGAAGATTGGGAAGGTGATGGCGAGAGGAAGGAGAATGCGTACGCTGATAGCAGTGGTCGTTCCCCTTTTTATGGGCTGCCGAAATACCAAAGGTCCTTTAACTGCGCCGCATGCCTCTCCACTTCCCGATATACTCGTAACGTTATGTGCGAGTGGGATGATCGAAATCATTGATCATATCCCCTAAAAAGCGGGGCATGATCCCCACCTCAATGAGATGTGCCTATGAAGGGGCGGCCTCAAAACATGCATCAAGCACTCACAATGGTTCAGTGTTCATGACCGGACATGACCCTTCGCCAAAATTTATAGGGCGAAAGGCACTGTTCACACTTGAATGGTTAGCCTTTGAGGCTAAGTAAGACCGTTATTCCAGATTTCGGATACTACTTAATTGACTACATGAACAAACTTGATCATATAGGGTTTTTGGAGATTCCACCGAGGAAGATTATTCCGAACACACGGGAAGAGAAGAACTCACCCGCAAGCCGGAGACTGCATATTCAGAAGTTACAAGACACCGGCGTTGGAGGCTAGTTCGGGGGCTATTGTGGGAGTCTTGGACTAGGGGGTCCTCGGGCCGCCGGCCTATTTCTTATGGGCCGGACAGGTGGGCCACAACATAACTACTACAGGACTGAGCTATAAGGTGACTCCATGTCCGGACAAGAAACCCTCAAAGTCTTGGTATGTCCTCCAAGTCAAGATAGAAGATTCGGCATGTTTATTTCCCTTGTTCTAACCGACCATGTGTAACCCTAGTACCCCTGGTGCCTATATAAACCCGATGGTTTAGTCCGTAGAGGCTAGAACAACAACCATCATCCTACTAGCCCAGGGTTTAGTTCATCTGAATCTCGTGGTAGATCAATTCTGTAACCATCCTATACACTTCAATATAATCAAGTAGGACATAGGGTTTTACATCTTAGAGAGGGCCCGAACCTGGGTAAACATTGTGTCCTTCGACCCCTGTTCCCCATTGATCCAAGATCCACAGCTCGGGACCCCCTACCCGAGATCCGCTGGTTTTGACACCGACAACCACAGGCCCTGTTGTGCCTCCATGGTCCAGCCCATCTAAGATTGGGCCTTTAAATGTGGATGTGCCTAGTTCTCAATAGGCTAATGAGGCTTTTGATCAAATGATTTTGGATATGGTTGATGAAATTTCTACATGTCAGATATGTTTAAAGAAAGGGCATTTTGCTTCATCTTGCACGTCAACTCTTGTTTGTATTGGGTGCTCTCGGGTTGGACATATCAGAAGAGATTGTAACCATTTTGCAAGGGTTTTGGGTTTAGTTTGGCAACCAAAACCCGGTAACATTGAGCCTTCCAAGGTTGCCACTGTTGGCCGCGTGAATATCTCTCTGACCGATCTTTTACCATGCCTGGACTCCTCTTGCTCATCTGCATTAACCACCCCGTCATGTTCCATCAGCCCTGGTCCCAAGACACCATCCACCGCTCCGCCTGAGATGCCCCCCCTTCTGTTGAGCCCTCCTCCCTCTCAGCCATGTCCCATGGAAATTTTCCACTTGGATCCGATGCAGTACGTGCCGACGAGACACCATATGATTGATGGTGGAGAAGCTCGGGTGCCACAGACCTTTGTGACGCCACATGCCCCAATCGTGCATTGCCATGAGGAGGTCATGCTTGCTGAGGTGATGCCAATCCCTCCCCCAGATCAAATTGGTGCTACTAGGGAGGAGGTGGCCAAATGGATCAATGGGCATGGAGTTCTGGTACATGCGGTCCAGCCTTGGATCAATGTTGTTGGCCTCTTTGAGCTTAGAGATGCTGCTATTTGATATGCTCTGCTTCAGTTACCCACCCAGGCATTAGGAAATGATCGCTTTGTTCAGTTTATGAAACATGATGAGGGTAAGGGTTTTCGCGGGGCGCAGGGTTTTCATGAAGGGTTGCTTATGTTTCTTGGAATTCCTTTGGATCTACACAACATTGACAATATCAGAACGGCTGTCAATACCTTCGGTAAATTTCATCATTGGAACAGTGAAGACCCATATCTTGTCAGAACCTTAGTTTTTGCTTCT
This sequence comes from Thinopyrum elongatum, assembly GCA_011799875.1. Classification (NCBI taxonomy): domain Eukaryota; kingdom Viridiplantae; phylum Streptophyta; class Magnoliopsida; order Poales; family Poaceae; genus Thinopyrum; species Thinopyrum elongatum. The sequence goes on along the minus strand of CM022300.1, from coordinate 275,872,364 downwards.
TTTCCAGAGGATATACTTGTTCCTAGGGATGTGGTTTTCACGGATTATGCTGCCTGGGGTGGTCCTCGTGTATCTTGGACAGTTCCTCTGTACATCCTTGGAGCCAACTTTGCTGAGCAGATGCCGCCAGACGAAGACTGGATGCCCATCAATGGAAACCCACGCCCAATTCCTGGTGTTCCCTACCCGGAGCTACCTCCGTTCATTCTGCCCCCTTACCCGGCCATGGGATGGAATGATGTGCCTCCACCTCCTCCAGAGCAGGCTGCGCCTGGTGACGTTGTGGAAGAAACCTGGGGCAATTGGAATGAGGTTGTTGAGCCGTCTGTGGTGCAGGACCAGGAATCAATGGTAATTGATCTCTCTGATTAAACTAGTTTTGATGCTCAACATGATCAACAACAGATTCCTGTGATTGTTCTTGAGGATGAACACCATGCTGAACCTATTCCTGAGATTGCTGTACTGGATCCCAATGTTGCAGATGATGTTAAGAATTGGGAATAGTAATTTATCAGCCTCCTGTTTTGGATTTACAGCAACCACCTTTTGTCCGAGTTCCTTTTGGGCCTCCCCTACCCCCAGAGCTAGTTTGGAAGCGAGCTTTTGAGAATCTTTTGGATTGCCCGGTCATTTTTAAAGTCCCGAAACCTCTGTGCACACAGATGGTTTCGCCTTTAGTTCTTTCAAAGCGAAGCTGGGATTTGGCTTTTGAGCAGGTTGGTCTGTTGTTGCTTACTTGGAAAGAGCAGGAAGTGACTGAGTCTAGGCCTGTTGCTAGAGCTCTCTTTACTGCTCCTCACTCTGTTGTTCAAGATCAACAACAGGTGCAGCAGGCCCCAGAGGAGGCTTTATCTTTCTCATCTCAGTGTGCCAAAAAATCTAGAAGGCCGCGCAAAACTTTGGTGCCAACCCCTATTGTTGAAACATCTGTGAGGAGGTACACAAGGGGCTCAGTTCAGCGGGATGGTTTTAAGCCCATCTTCCATGAACTTGCTTCTTAGCCCAAGAGGAAGAAGCCCAAGTCCAAGCATTTCACTGCAGTTATGCTTAACGACCTTGCTCATGGTGGTGCTTCTATTAGTGTTCCTCCTGCAACACCAATCAAGCGAATTCAGGAAACTGGACAAGATCTGGGCATTGAGGACAAGTACCTCAATATGGAAGCACTTATAGTGGATCCACATCTTGCTGGCAACACTAATGATGATGATTAGTGTGTTTTATGCTTTATGGGTTTGGTAGCCCCTTAAATTTGCTGTTTTTCTATTCTGGTTATTGGCACTACTTTATATGGATCTTTTGTGTAATGAACTTGGTACTGATGATTGTGGAAATTATTTGGCTGTGGCATTGTGTGCCATGTGGCTTTATGCTCTTATTATGAAATCTTATTATGAGTACTTCATGTAGAAATTGGAATGTTCTGTGTTGGAATGTCAGGGGTTTAAATTATGATGCAAGACAAAGAGTTGTCAGACAGAAAATGAATGAGAGTCAATGTGCCATTGCTTGCTTTCAGGAAACTAAATGCACTTCTTTTGATATCCGCTCAATTAGAAATTTTTGTCCAATGAGATTTGATTGTTTTGCTTTCTCCCCATCTGTGAGTGCTTCTGGGGGTATCCTGGTGGTGTGGAACTCCTCTGTTTTTGTGGGGACTCTTTTGGAAGTCCATCAGCATGCTGTGGTGGTTGAATTTGCTTCTAGGCAAAATAATGAGCATTGGACTCTAGTTTATGTCTATAGTCCTTGTCTGGGTGAAGCTAGAGACCTTTTTGTTAGCTGGCTCTATAACTTGCAAATCCCCTTGGAAGAGCATTGGCTTCTTGTGGGTGACTTTAATTTCATTAGGTCCATTGAAAATACAAATTTACTTGGGGGTGATCTAAATGATATATTTATTTTCAATGAAATTATTGGGCACCTGGGACTCCTAGAATTGCCTCTCAAGGGTAGATCTTTTACCTGGTCAAATATGCAAGTTACTCCTGTGTTAGAGCAACTATATTGGTTTTTCACCTCTATTGATTGGATATCTTATTACCTGATGACTGAAGTGCTTCCTCTAGCTAGAACTGTATCTGATCATGTCCCATGTGTGGTCCCAATCAAAACATCTATTCCCAAATCAAATCTTTTTAGGTTTGAAAATTATTGGTTGAAACTTGATGGATTCATCAAATGTGTAGAGGACTCTTGGCGAAAACCATCAAGGAAAGGCCATATCACAGCTCGAATTGCTGACAAACTCAAGTCTATGAGGACGGATCTGAAAAAGTGGCAGCTGAATGTCTCCAAGCTCAAGGCTTTAATTGAAAAATGCAATCAAGTGGTTCTGCTTTTGGATGGGTTGGAAGAACTTAAGCCTTTATTTAGACCTGAGTTTAATGTTAGAAATATTGTTAAGTTGCATGTTGAAAAATTGCTCCATCTTCAGTTTTTATATAGGAAGAAGAGATGTACTATCAGGTATATTAAGGTAGGTGGGGAAAATACAAAGTTCTTCCATGCCATAGCTACTGAGAGGCACAGGAGAAACTCAATTGCTAGCTTAAAGCTACCTAATGGCACTGTTGTGACAGAACATTCTCAGATGGAAGGGGTTATTTGGAACTGTTTAAAAAACAGAATGGGAGTGTCAAGGGTGTTGGTGCAATATTTGCCCTCGTATGTTTTGGAGATTGCTGACAGAAACATGCATGGACTGATTTGATTGCTAGTGCACATAGAGAGAAATAGTCCATGCAGAACCGAAGAGAATGTTGTCTCCGATGCCAAGTTCGAGGAACTTCACCGAAGAATATCTGCGTTGAAGTGAAGAATGAGCTACATCTGTTGAGAACATGTAGACGAGAAGATTGACATGAAGGAGTTAACCCCTGGAAAATTTATTGCTGAAGCGAAGCAATTGGTTCGGTGCTGTTATCCGAAGGAATTGACTGCAGTGAGTGGCAGTCGAAGACAAAGTGAAGACATAGTATTCATTTCGTTGTTCTTCTTTCATTTATTTGAGTCATAGGACCTTCGTACTATTAAGAGGGGTATAGGTTCTTGAAGCTTAGATCCGCTGTGATGCTTAGCCCAAACCTATGCAAGACTGAGAGAAATCTCTTCTAGTTTTGAATGATTACCTGTCAGCAGTATACCTTGTTCTTCGTGCTGAAGGAGATATCTTTCGGACTGAGGAGTTAGCATTACATGCTCCGCAAGGAATGTTACCGTTGTGTTCAAATTTTAGACCGTTGGACTCGTGTCAGGGAAGGCTGCGGCTATAAATAGCCACCTCTCTCCAACGTTATCCGTTGGCTGCTCCGCTTAAAATTTCTGAGAAGATTGACTGAGCAAACCCTCTCCGAGTGATTTGAGTTTAAGATCCACCGAGAGAAAAATCAAGAGCCCAAAACTTAGATAGTGTTTAGCATCATAGTAGTTCTGAGTCTAGAGTTCTTGTACCTATTACTCTTGAGAGTTGCGCACTCTCTAGACGGATAGGTGTCGGCTCGAGTGTTGATGAGTTGTTGTCTTCACTGAGCAAGATCTTTAGCAATAAAGAGTTATTGTGGTTTGCGAAGTTCGTTCGAAGGTTTGGAGATCGCCGACAACTATCTACCATGAGTGAAATCAACTGGAGTCTGATCATCTTCAAGTTGAAGGAGAATAGGGCGAAGAGAGTTTATCTTCTGGGTTAAATCACAACCCCTCCAACCAGACATAGTCCTTTGCCAGAAGGGCGAACTAGTCTACCAAATTCATCTGTCGCCATTGAGCACCACTGGTTTAATCTATTTTACTGCATTATCTTCAGCAGTTTACTTTTGTACTCTGTGTTGAAAGTTTATCTGATCAATCTTTATCTGTGGCATATCTTTTGTCGCTATCATCTGTTATCATTCGTTGCTCGGTCTGTTGCATTCTCCTTATTCAGTGTAGTCATTTCAGTCACTTACTCTGCTGCTCATACTTATTCAATCTTCCGGGTCTCCCTGTGTTGTTTTCATTCACCTTGTCATAGTTCTTTCTCGTGGTTATCTATCGTAGTTCTTCACCTTGTTTCTCTCTCATGCTGCTGCATCTGTTAGCATACTGCATGACCATCGTCATTGTCAAACCTGTGATATCTTATGCTCGTACCATCATTGCTTCTTTCCTCGATAGATATGTTCCTAGATAAAGTGCTTGTTTAAGTTTGTATCTACCGAACCTTATTTCCGCTGCTGTGTTTGGGATCAATTCTTAACATTCGAAAGAATTTTTGAATCTCCCATTCACCCCCCTGGTCGTTATACTCTCGCTCCCAACAATTGGTATCAGAGTAGGCACTCCCTGTCTCTGCTTGTTAAAGGTTTAACCACCTTGGAGTTTTTAGTATGTCGTATGCAGGTAGATTCTCGCACTCTGAAAGGTTTCCTATCTTTGATGGAAATGACTATATCTACTGGAAAGAAAGAATGATAATCAGACTTCAAGAAATCGACATAGATCTGTGGCAAAATGTGGAAAATGGATATATCATTCAACACCAAGATGCACCAAATTCTGATGATAAAGCTATACTGTTGTTGAATGCACAAGCAAGAGATATTATCTATGAAAGTATCTCGAAATACATTTTCATTTGGTTCCGAAAGCTTGACACTGCAAAGCAACTCTGGGATGCCATAAAAATGCTCATGAAGAATTCATTACCATAACAGATTCCCACATTGAAATGCTTCGTGCTATGTTTGCTGGTTTCAGAAGTCTTCGTAAGGAAAATGCTATGGAACTCACTGGTCGGTTGACGAATATTTTTGAAAGGCTTCATCAACGAGGAGTAACTGATATCACCGATAGAGATGCGGTCAAAAAGCTACTGAGTGCTCTTGATGCAACCTTCGATCCTATCGTAGCTGAAATCAAACAAAGACCAGACTATGAAGAACTCCACTACGTCGTGGTCATGACACTGTTATCCATTCACGAAGAAAAGATGGAACTTGAAAATGAAGATCAAGAATCTTCTTCGGAAAGTGAAGGGGAAATTCTTTCACACTATGGCAGCTCACAAGAAGAAGATGTTCAAAATCAAAACACCATCACAAGAGAACTGGAAATGCTCATAGAAAGGCTAAGTGATCTCAGAAGACAAAATTTGTGTCTCACCAATGATGACGAATTTGACTTGCCTGAATCTTCAAGAATGTTACCACCGAAAGAAATAAAGTGCTTCAAATTCAAACAATTCGGTCACCTCATCGCAGACTATCCTTGCTGAGATAGAAAACCAAGCATCAGATGGATGTATCTTCACGGCAATGGATTCACTGGAATGGATCGTAACACTAAGCTCACGAAGAAAAATGAACCTTCATCATCTTCTTCATCGAGACCAGTTCACTGACGTGATGTAACTTCCCAATTTTCAATTTGGATGTTTATAAATAGATCATTCATATGCATCCATGATTTATGCATTTTGCCCCATTGATTTTCATTTGAATTAGACCCAAGGAACTTTGAGCAACTCAAGGACCAAAAGAGAGAGTTGGATGTTTCCCAAAAATCCATTTTTGAAAATTTGAGAGTTGGGAATTTGGATCAAATGTGGTTTCACCCAAATTCATTTCCATTATTTCAAAAATAAAATAAAGAGAGAAGATAAAAGGACTTCTTCAAAAACAGAGAGGAAATATTGGAAATTGATTTTGAAATCAAGATACATTTATTGGGATTTAGATGCAAATTATTTTGATGAAATTTTATTAGAATAGCAAAAATGTTTATTTTTAAAATTTGCATTTTAGGCAAGATAAAAGTTCACCAGGTCATATATAAGGCCATATAATTATGTGAATTTTCTGGGAATTTTTAGAATTCTATTTTCATTTTTTTGGGTGTTTTAATGTTCTGTAAAAAAACAGAAAATGTTTTTTTAAGAGAAAGCCGCCAGGCCAGGCCAACCGGCCCAGCCCAGCAGCGCCCAGGCACGCCCAGTCCCAGCACAGGCAAAGCGGCCAAAGGCTAGTGACCAGAGGCCAACCGCCCCAGAGCCCACGTCCAAAAAAAAGGGCAAGCCGCTCGCTCCAGCGCCCGCTCCCTTCGTTCCCTGATTCTCTCTCCCTCACATAACTCTCTCGCCTTGACTCTCTCTATCCCTATACCTGGGCCCCACCTCTTCTGTCTTCTTCCCCACTAAGAACAGAGTCCTACACAAACATGTTCCCGACGCCGCGCCGCATCCGATTTCTTCGGGAACCCTATCCCGAGTCAACCCCTCGTCCAAGCATCATGTCCTATAAATAGCCATGACCCTCCTCTTCCGATTCCCATCGAAACCCCTCGCCAAAACCCACCGTATCGCACGCCCTTGCCATTTGGATCTCACCGCAGAAGTTGCCGTTCATCGACGGATTCTTACGCCGGTGAGCTATCCCGAGTCTCCCTCTTCTACAGTTCGACTTCTCTCGACCCCTAGACTCTGTTTGACCTGGTCTTGTGATCCCTCTTCATCTACAGCTGCCGCACCAACCTCGTCGTCTTCGTCGGAGCAACTGCAGCACCGAGCTTCACCGCTTTGTTCCGTTGCCGCTCGTCGTCGCCGACCATCTCCGACTACACCGCCGGACGAGCCACTCTCCGTTTCACCCTCTAGACACTCCCGCCCCCGCCCACGACCGCCGGAGCTGCCTCCAACACCACGCCTGATCGCCCCCAACTCCTCGTTCTTCTCTGTAAGTGCACGAGCATCTGTTCGTTCAGTTAAAAAAAACGTTTTTGGTTTTTTTTCTATAGATCGGTTCTTCGGTTTAGATCAAACCGGCCTACAGTTTTATTTCTTTTAGCCGCCACGATTCGGTTTTCCTACGGACTGATCGTCCTCTAGCAGCACTCATGTGGAGCCAATCAGTGAGCGCCACTTGTCGCTGGCTGAAATTTGTTTTTTTCTCAGGAATTTCCAAATTCAGATTCTATACCAAATTTTCTTTTAGCATATCTTTTAATCTAAAGATCTGATTTACTTGATTCTTTTTTCTACGGTTTCATAAAAATCCCCTCTATCCAGATAACCAAATGAAAAATATTTTTGAAAATTTTAAATTTCGAATTCAAACAGATCTGAATTCAAACTTCGTTAGGCCATAACTTGAGTTTCATAACTCCATTTTGTGTGATTCTTTTTGCAAATCGAAGCCTATGACTTGTACATTCAGTTGAAATAAATATAACATATTTTTGCTACTATTAAAATTACGTTCTGTACAGAAACTTTGTTTGGTTGTTTTTGGAGTTTTCCGAAGTCTTTTCTTCGTTTTCTTTTTGATTCTTTGCTTGATTGCTTATGTGTGTCAATGTTTGCTTCGTTAGATCATCTGGAGTGTGAAGCTTGCTACTACTAATCCCTAGAGTTTAACGATCGTCAACAAGGAAAGTGTAGTTACACTTTGATCATGTTTTTCTATACCCAGTTTTTACTATGCATTAGTTCACCCCTACAAATTTGCATGAGTAGGGTTGGGGATTGTGGGAATTGCTATGTAGTTCATGAGGTAGCAACCTATGACTTTTGATCACCCCGGGAATATTTGTTATGTCATATATTGCTTAGCCATGCTTGTAGACGGGGATTGGTATGTGAGATTCATGCACGTTGTGAGAGAGAAATAATAATTAAGGGTAACCTTAAGGTGGCAACATTAACACAACTCTGGGTGGAATGGTTGGGGCACCTGGAGAATCCAGTGCTTGCCCTTAGGGGATCCCAAAGGACCCGTGTGATCATCCTACGGAATGCCACCCAGGCTCAAAGGGATCATGCGATATTTCATGCCTAGAAAGTTCTGTGTGTAGCCACAAGCCAATATGGGCTCTGGCATAGTTGAGTAAGTTTGTGTGAGCCTTTACGGGAAGGCTAGCAGATGTAGGGGAAAGTAGGTGTACCGGCCTATCCAGGGTTAAGGGGAGCACATTCAGAAAGACTATGTCTCGATCTTCCGATAATGGAGGCGCGCGAACCTCTGCGGAGTGTACAAACTAATCATGATTAGCCGTGTCCCCGGTTATGGACAAATTTGAGTATCTAGAAGTGAATTATTGGTTGATCTCATCACTTTATTTAATTAATGAATTGGGTTATTAATAATTTGGGAATTTTGGGATTGAGTTGGAGGAACCTTCTCAATAATGGCATAAACTTGATAGTAAAATAAAAATTATTCCTTTGTTGTAGGGAAAAATTAGCTTTATGCAAAATTAAACTTAGAGCCTCCACCAGCCACATTTGCATATAGAGATAGTCATTTTCATTACTATTCTATAGTGTGACATTGCCAGCATATTCCATGTGCTGACCTACACGACTGCAACGTCTCATGTTGCAGAGTTTTCCGACGAGGATTAAGGTGCGATAGGTCGTTGTTCTGCACTCTGTTTTGCCGTGGAGTTGGATGGACTCATTTATCTTTGAAGCTTCTGCAGTTATTTTATTTAGATGGCCTTCAACCATATTTATGTAATAAATACTCTTTTGAGGACCTCGATGTAATAAAGTATGTGATTGAACTCTGTTATAATTCCTCGAGTACTGTGTGTGTCAGCATACCGATCCAGGGATGACACTTAAGCACAGAGACTTCGGTCCATTGGGATCGGGTCACTGCAAGATGGTATTCAGAGCACACGCTGACTGTAGGACACAACCACTAGGAATGGAAAAGCCACGGGATGGAAAAATCTTATTTTACAATTTCCATATATATCCGTTGGTCTTATGCTCATCTCTATTCATTTCTAATCCTTCTCTATTTCAACAATATAGATGTCAAACCCCAGGACCAAGTTTGCTCAGCCTGACAAGACCATGCCCTTCAAACGACACCTGAAGAAAGTCGTGAAGTATTTGAACATCGCCCTGCCCAGTTTCAACGGAACCTTCACCGCGACCTTGCCAGAGGAGAAACGCTGGAGGATCAAAGTTTGTATCCCTGGGAGGACCTTTGTACCGACTACGAGCCTATCGAGTTTACCTTGGATTTGCCAACTTGGAGCTTAGGAAGGAGTACGGCCGCATGCATCACCTTTGGACGCATTCGTGAGGTGTACAACAAGGATCTTGAAGACACCGTCTACAGGATATGCGGACGCCCGGATCACCAATGGAAATGGTTCGCACCAGGAGAGATGAGTCGATCACGTCATACATACAGGATATGGACCAGCACATCCATCGATTGGAGAACCAGATGTGTGATAGCATGATGGAAACCAAGAAGCTGATCATCCAAAATATCAAGCTGGAGGATGAAATCAAGGAAACCTGTGATGGATATGAAGAGGAAATTAGCGTGCTACTGGAGAAGTATGAAGACCTGAAGAAGAAGCTAGAAGCAGCCGAGGAGAAGCTGGACTAGGGAGAGAACATTCAGGAGGATAACTCTGACGGGAATTTCATCAGCCAAGACATGGATTATGAAGACGATGATGATCAAGACGAGGATGATGATGATGACAATGATGACTTGATGGAGTCTTCTACCGATCAGAACTTCTAGCCGACCACCATTTTAGATATTAGAATTTCAATTTATTTTTTATTAGAGTTCTCCGAGTAGTTCGAGGTCGTTCGTGAGATTTTGTAATAGTTAGCTTAGACCCAATTGTGTGAACCTTGATTGAAACTGAATGGTGTGATTTGGAAATTTATTTGCCTCATATGCATATGGGTAGTGTAATTTCTCATTAGGCTCTTATTCTATTCTAATTTCTCATCCACTCCAAATCCATCAGATGCCTCTAAGACATGACCCCAGATTTACATTCCCGCCGGAGCTCACCTAGTTGATCCAACAGCAGAATCCCTTGATGTAGATGCTCATCCAGAACTAAGGCAACAACAACAACAACAACAACAACCCACCGCCAGCACCCCAGTTGACAACCTGACCCTTTTCCTATGGTTGAATCCGCCGGTGTTCTCTAGGAGCACCGAGCTGATTGTTGCTGATGATTGGCTCCGCAAGATCGGACGGGAGCTAGTAACTGCTGGATGCACGGATGCGGAGAAGGTGCGCTTTGCTGCACATCATCTTGATGGACCTGTAGCCTCTTGGTGGTAGAGTTACACCGCCACCTATCCCATTGCCATGGTTACATGGGATCAGTTTTAGCAGGCCTTCCGCACCGCACATGTCTCAGCTGGAGCCATGAGTCTGAAGAACCATGAGTTCTGCAACTTATGCCAGGGGAATCGTACTGTGGGGCAGTACATGGATGAGTTCAGCCAGTTAGCTCGCTATGCCCCAGATGATGTGGCCACAGATGTCGCAAAGCATGAGAAGTTTCTTGAAGGACTAAATGATGATCTGGGAATGCAGCTGATGGTGGCAACCTTCAACAACTACCAGGAGCTGGTAGACAAGGCCATCATCCTTGAAGGCAAGCAGCAGTAGATTGATAGCCGCAAGCGGAAGTATGGTCAGGGGAAGTACAACTCTGGAGTTCAGCAAAAGCCCCGCTACGCCCCATACTCGGGAGGACACCATCACCATAACCATGGAGGCCATTCTCATCATGGAGGAAAATGGGCATAACCATAATGGCCATAGGAATGGCAATGGGAATGGAGGAAATAACAATCAGAATTGTTCCAACCCCGCAACACCCACAAAGAAAGATCTGAGTCACATTACATGTTTCAAGTGCGGGAAAACCTAACACTACGCCATGGAATGTCCTGAGGCAAAGAATGGGAATGGCAATGGAAGCTCTGGAAAGAAGCCCAATCCTTTCACCAGAGGTCAGGTGAATCACATCAATGTGGAGGAAATTGATGAGCAGCCTGACGCAGTTGTTGGTAAGTTTTGATTAATGCATTTATAGCCCTTGTTCTTTTTGACACTGGTGCATTGCATTCATTCATATCAAGGGGATTTGTGGACAAGTTTAAGTTGCCGACCGTAGCACTTAAGTCACCTATGTTAGTGAGTTCCCTAGGAGCAGAGTATATGGCTAGTCGGGGATGTTTTCAGTTGCCGTTGACCGTAGGTAGACACGTTTTCCCCACAGACCTCATTATCCTAGAATCTTAAGGACTGGACGTGATCCTAGGCATGGATTGGCTATCCAGGTATGAGGGAAACATCGATTGTGCCAGTAAGTTGATCCATCTCACCACCCAGAGAGAAAACGGACCAAGTATGTGTCGAGGCATACACCAAGGAGGACGCAGGTAAATTGCCTTATGGGAGTTGTTCAGGAGGAAGTACCAGTTGTGAAGGGTTATCCCAATGTATTCCCGGAGGAATTACCAGGCATGCCACTAGACCGAGACATAGAGTTTTTGATTGAGTTGTTGCCAGGCACCGGACCAATATCCAAGAGACCGTATCGGATGCCCGCAAATGATCTGGAGGAAATTAAGAAGCAGATCAAGGAATTATTGGAGAAAGGTTATATTCGACCGAGTTCATCACCTTGGGGAGCCCTAGTGCTTCTATTTGAGAAGAAGGATGGATCCTTGAGAATGGTTGTAGATTATCGTGCGTTGAATGAGTTGATGATCAAGAACAAATATCCTCTACCAATGATCAATGATTTGTTTGACCAACTACAAGGATCTAGAGTTTTCTCCAAGATCGATCTTCGATCAGGATACCACCAGCTGAAGATCCAAGAGCAGGACATACCTAAGACAACTTTTACAACAAGGTATGGGCTTTATGAGTATACGGTTATGTCGTTTGGTTTAACTAATGCCCCTGCCTATTTTATGAGTATGATGAACAAGGTATACATGGAGTTTTTGGACAAGTTCATCGTGGTGTTCATTGATGATATTTTGCTTTACTCAAAGAATGAAGAAGAACACAAGGAACATTTACGCTTGGTTCTCAAGAAGCTCAAGGAACATCAGATGTATGACAAGTTCAGCAAATGCGAGTTTTGGTTGAAGGAAGACGGATTTCTCGGACATGTTATGTCAGGAGAAGGAATAGCAGTGGACCCTTCCATGGTTGAAGCCGTCACCAAATGGAAGGCACCCACCTCAGTCAGAGAGATACGCAGTTTCCTTGGACTCGCAGGATATTATCGGAGTTTATTGAGAATTTCTCCAAGATCATGAAGCCCATGACGGAGTTATTGCAAAAAAACACCAAGTTTAATTGGACCGAGGATTGTGAGGCCAGTTTTCAGGAGTTAAAGAAACGTTTGGTTACAGCCCCAATGCTAATTCTTCCAAATATACGCAAGTATTTCCAAGTATATTGTGACGCTTCTCGTCACGGACTTGGAGGTGTTCTTATGCAAGAGGGAAGAGTTGTTTCATATACCTCACGTCAGCTTTGAACTCATGAGTTGAATTATGCCAAGCATGATTTGGAGTTAGCAGCCGTAGTGCATGCGCTCAAGACCTGGAGGCATTTTCTTATTAGAAATCGTTTTGATGTTTACATAGATCACAAGAGTTTGATGTACATCTTCACGCAGAAGGAGTTAAACCCAAGACAGAGGAGATGGCTGGAGCTCATAAAGGATTATGACATGAGACTACATTATCACCCAGGAAAGGCCAATGTCGTGGCAGATGCTTTAAGATGCAAGAGTTATGTTAATACCCTCACAACCAGAGGATTACCCGAGGAGTTAGCCGACGATCTCAGAGACCTTCGATTGGAGATAGTTCCGAGAAGTTTTGTTGCAACACTGGAAATTCAGTCCACTTTGTTCGGAAGGAACCAAGAAGCCCAGAAGTTGGACAAAGGCATTGCAGAGATAAAGAAAATAATGAACCAAGGAAAGGCAGGAGGATTTCGTGAGGATGAACATGGAACCTTATGGTTTGAGCAGAGTATTTACGTACCCAATGACCCAGAGATCAGGAAGTTAATTCTTCAGGAGGCTCATGATTCGCCTTACTCGATACACCCAGGCAACACCAAGTTGTATTTGGACTTGAAGGAAAACTTCTGGTGGACAAGTATGAAGAAGGATATTGCCGGGTATGTAGCAGTATGCGACGTATGTCAGAGAGTTAAGGCAGAGCATCAGAAACCAGCAGGATTACTTCAGCCTTTGCCAATACCCGATTGGAAATGGGACAAACTGGGCATGGACTTCATCCCCGGATTGCCCAGGACTCATTCAGGTTATGATTCCATCTGGGCTGTAGTTGATTGCTTGACAAATGTAGATCACTTCATCCCCGTGAAAACCACATATACAAGTGCTAAGTTGGCCAAGATATACATGACCAGGATCGTATGTCTGCATGGAATTCCGAGGACCATCGTATCAGATAGAGGAACGCAATTTACCTCAAAGTTTTGGAATCAGTTACACAAAACTTTGGGTACCAGGCTAGAGTTCAGTACAACCTTTCATCCGTAGACAAATGGGCAGACCGAGAGAGACAATCCGATTCTAGAAGACATGTTGAGAGCTTGTGCGCTAGATTATGGATCTAGTTGGGATGATAATTTACCTTACACAGAGTTCTCATATAACAACATCTATCAAGCTAGTTTGAATATGGCCCCTTTCAAAGCATTGTATGGAAGGAGGTGCAGGACACCATTGATGTAGGATGAATTTGGAGACCGTAAATTGTTCGAACCAGATTTAATCAGAGATTCAGAGAAGAAGACCTATGAAGTCAGAGACAGAGCATATCTTTGTGTGTCGCCACTTCAAGGAGTTAAATGATTTGGAGTCAAAGGAAAGTTAGCACCACGGTTTGTGGGGCCATACAGGGTCCCGGAATGCATGGGTGAAGTTGCCTACAAGTTGGAATTACCTGAAGGTTTTTCAGGAGTTCATGATGTGTTTCACGTTTCCCAGTTGAAGAAGTGCCATGCGGAGATGGCCGATATTCCTCTGAGAGATACCGTGCCACTGGAGGCAATTCAGTTGGAGAGTGACCTGACTTATGAGGAGAAACCCGTCAAGATTCTCGAGTTTGCAAACAGAGTTACCCGCAGCAAGGTCATCAAGTTTTGCAAGGTTCAGTGGAGTCACCATACCGAGGAGGAAGCCACTTGGGAACGAGAAGAAGACCTCCAAAAGGACAACCCACACCTTTTCGCTAGCCAACCCAAATCTTGAGGGCGAGATTCATCTTAAGGGGGTAGGTTTGTAACATCCCAATTTTCAATTTGGATGTTTATAAATAGATCATTCATATGCATCCATGATTTATGCATTTTGCCCCATTGATTTTCATTTGAATCAGCTCCAAGGAACTTTGAGCAACTCAAGGACCAAAAGGAAGAGTTGGAAGTTTCCCAAAAATCCTTTTTTGAAAATTTCAAAGTTGGGAATTTGGTTCAAATTTGGTTTCACCAAAATTCATTTCCATTATTTCAAAAATAAAATAAAGAGAGAAGATAAAAGGAGTTCTTCAAAAATAGAGGGGAAATATTGGAAATTTAAATTGAAATCAAAATATATTTATTGGGATTTAGTTGCAAATTATTTTGATGCAAATTTCATTAGCATAGCAAAAAAGTTTATTTTTAAAATTTGCATTTTAGGCGAGATAAAAGTTCACAAGGTCATATATAAGACCATATAATTATGTGAAGTTTCTGGGAATTTTTAGAATTTCATTTCATTATTTTGGATGTTTTACTATTCTGTAAAAAAATAGAAAATGTTTTTTTTAAAGGAGAAAGCCGCCAGGCCAGGCCAACCGGCCCAGCTCAGCAGCGCAGGCGAAGCGGCCAGAGGCTAACGACCAGAGGCTAACCGCCCCAGCGCCCACGTCCAAAAAAAGGGCGAGCCGCTTGCTCCGGCGCCCACTCCCTTCGTTCCCTGATTCTCTCTCCCTCACGTAACTCTCTCGCATTGACTCTCTCTGTCCCTGCGCCTGGGCCCCACCTCTTATGTCTTCTCCCCCATGAAGAACAGAGTCCTACATGAACACGTTCCCAACGCCGCGCCGCTTCCGATTTCTTCGGGAACCCAATCCCGAGTCAACCCCTCGTCCAAGCATCATGTCCTATAAATAGTCACGACCCTCCTCTTCTGATTCCCCTCGAAACCCCTCGCCAAAACCCACCGTATGGCACGCCCTTGCCATTTGGATGAATTTGGAGACCGTAAATTGTTCGAACCAGATTTAATCAGAGATTCAGAGAAGAAGACCTATGAAGTCAGAGACAGAGCATATCTTTGTGTGTCGCCACTTCAAGGAGTTAAATGATTTGGAGTCAAAGAAAAGTTAGCAGCACGGTTTGTGGGGCCATACAGGGTCCCGGAATGCATGGGTGAAGTTGCCTACAAGTTGGAATTACCTGAAGGTTTTTCAGGAGTTCATGATGTGTTTCACGTTTCCCAGTTGAAGAAGTGCCATGCGGAGATGGCCGATATTCCTCTGAGAGATACCGTGCCACTGGAGGCAATTCAGTTGGAGAGTGACCTGACTTATGAGGAGAAACCCGTCAAGATTCTCGAGTTTGCAAACAGAGTTACCCGCAGCAAGGTCATCAAGTTTTGCAAGGTTCAGTGGAGTCACCATACCGAGGAGGAAGCCACTTGGGAACGAGAAGAAGACCTCCAAAAGGACAACCCACACCTTTTCGCTAGCCAACCCAAATCTTGAGGGCGAGATTCATCTTAAGGGGGTAGGTTTGTAACATCCCAATTTTCAATTTGGATGTTTATAAATAGATCATTCATATGCATCCATGATTTATGCATTTTGCCCCATTGATTTTCATTTGAATCAGCTCCAAGGAACTTTGAGCAACTCAAGGACCAAAAGGAAGAGTTGGAAGTTTCCCAAAAATCCTTTTTTGAAAATTTCAAAGTTGGGAATTTGGTTCAAATTTGGTTTCACCAAAATTCATTTCCATTATTTCAAAAATAAAATAAAGAGAGAAGATAAAAGGAGTTCTTCAAAAATAGAGGGGAAATATTGGAAATTTAAATTGAAATCAAAATATATTTATTGGGATTTAGTTGCAAATTATTTTGATGCAAATTTCATTAGCATAGCAAAAAAGTTTATTTTAAAAATTTGCATTTTAGGCCAGATAAAAGTTCACAAGGTCATATATAAGACCATATAATTATGTGAATTTTCTGGGAATTTTTAGAATTTCATTTCATTATTTTGGATGTTTTACTATTCTGTAAAAAAATAGAAAATGTTTTTTTTAAAGGAGAAAGCCGCCAGGCCAGGCCAACCGGCCCAGCTCAGCAGCGCAGGCGAAGCGGCCAGAGGCTAACGACCAGAGGCTAACCGCCCCAGCGCCCACGTCCAAAAAAAGGGCGAGCCGCTTGCTCCGGCGCCCACTCCCTTCGTTCCCTGATTCTCTCTCCCTCACGTAACTCTCTCGCATTGACTCTCTCTGTCCCTGCGCCTGGGCCCCACCTCTTATGTCTTCTCCCCCATGAAGAACAGAGTCCTACATGAACACGTTCCCAACGCCGCGCCGCTTCCGATTTCTTCGGGAACCCTATCTCGAGTCAACCCCTCGTCCAAGCATCATGTCCTATA
Source organism: Thinopyrum elongatum (assembly GCA_011799875.1). Classification (NCBI taxonomy): domain Eukaryota; kingdom Viridiplantae; phylum Streptophyta; class Magnoliopsida; order Poales; family Poaceae; genus Thinopyrum; species Thinopyrum elongatum. The sequence continues at coordinate 275,855,887 of CM022300.1, read as the reverse complement.
AATAGTCACGACCCTCCTCTTCTGATTCCCCTCGAAACCCCTCGCCAAAACCCACCGTATCGCACGCCCTTGCCATTTGGATCTCGCCGCAGAAGCTGCCGTTTATCGCTGGATTCCTACGCCGGTAAGCTATCCCGAGTCTCCCTCTTCTACAGTTCGACTTCTCTTGACCCCTAGTCTCTGTTTGACATGGTCTTGTGATCCCTCTACATCTACAGCCGCCGCACCAACCTCGTCATCTTTGCCGGAGTACCTGGAGCACCAAGCTTCACCGCTTCATTCCGTCGCCGCTCGTCGTCGCTGACCATCTCCGACTCCACCACCGGACGAGCCACTCTCCGTTTAACCCTATAGACAATCCCACCCCCACCCACGACCGCCGGAGCCATCACCACCACCACACCCGATCGCCCCCAACTCCTCGTTCGTCTCTGTAAGTGCACGAGCATCTGTTCGTTTCAGTTAAAAAACATTTTCGGTTATTTTTCTTAGATCGGTTCTTCGGTTTAGATCGAACCGGCCTATGATTTTATTTCTTTTAGCCGCCACAATTCAGTTTTCCTACGGATCGGCCATCCTCTAGCAGCACTCACCTGGAGCCAATCAGAGAGCACCACTTGTCGCTGGCCGAAATTTGGTTTTTCCTCAGGAATTTCCAAATTCAGATTCTATACCAATTTTGCTTTTAGCATATCTTTTAATCTATAGATGCGATTTAGTTGATTCTTTTTTCTACAGTTTCATAAAAATCCCCTCTATCAAGAGAACCAAACGAAAATTATTTTTGAAAGTTTAAATTTCGAATTCAAGCAGATCTGAATTCAAACTTCGTTACGCCATAACTTGAGTTTCGTAACTCCGTTTTGAGTGATTATTTTTGCAAATCGAAGCATGTGACTTGTACTTTCTATTGAAATGAAAATCACATATTTTTGCTAATACTAAAATTATGTTCTGTACAGAAACTTTATTTGGTTGTTTTTGGAGTTCTCCGAAGTCTTTTCTTCATTTTCTTTTTGATTCTTTGGATGATTCCTTATGTGTGTCAATGTTTGCTTCGTTAGATCATTCGGAGTGCGAAGCTTGCTACGACGAATCCCTAGAGTTTAATGATCATCAACAAGGCAAGTTACACTTTGATCATATTTTTCTATACCCAATTTTTACTATGCATTAGTTCACTCCTACAAATTTGCATGAGTAGGGTTGGGGATTGTGTGAATTGCTATGTAGTTCATGAGGTAGGAACCTATGACTTTTGGTCACCCCGGGAATATCCGTTATGTCATATATTGCTTAGCCATGCTTGTAGACGGGGATTGGTATGTGAGATTCATGCACGTTGTGAGAGAGAAATAATAATTAAGGGTAACCTTAAGGTGGCAACATTAACATAACTGTGGGTGGAATGGTTGGGGCACCTCGAGAATCCAGTGCTTGACCTAGGGGATCCCGGAGGACCCGTGTGATCACCCTATGGAATGCCACCCAGGCTCAAAGCTATCATAAGATATTTCATGCCTAGAAACTTCCGTGTGAAGCCACAAGCCAATATGGGCTCTGGCATAGTTGAGTAAGTTTGTGTGAGCCTTTACGGGAAGGCTAGCAGATGTAGGGGAAAGTAGGTGTACCGGCCTATCCAGGGTTAAGGGGAGCACATTCAGAAAGACTATGTCTCGATCTTCCGATCATGGAGGTGGTCGAGTCTTGTGGGGAAAAGTGCGCAAACCTCTGCAGAGTGTACAAACTAATCATGATTAGCCGTGTCCCCGGTTATGGACAAATTTGAGTATCTAGAAGTTAATTATTGGTTGATCTCATCACTTTATTTAATTAATGAATTGGGTTATTAATAATTTGGTAATTTTGCGATTGAGTTGGAGGAACCTTCTCAATAATGGCATAAACTTGGTAGTAAAATAAAAATTATTCCTTTGTTGTAGGGAAAAATTGGCTTTATGCAAAATTAAACTTAGAGCCTCCACCAGCCACATTTGCATATAGAGATAGCCTCCACCAGCCAAAATTACTATTCTACAGTGTGACATTGCCAGCATATTCCATGTGCTGACCTACACGGCTGCAACGTCTCATGTTGCAGAGTTTTTCGATGAGGATTAAGGTGCGACAGGTAGTTGTTCTACACTCTGTTTTGCCGTGGAGTTGGATGGACTCATTTATCTTCGAAGCTTCCGCAGTTATTTTATTTAGATGGCCTTCAGCCATATTTATGTAATAAATACTCTTTTGAGGACCTCGATGTAATAAAGTATGTGATTGAACTCTGTGATAATTCCTCGAGTACTGTGTGTGTCAGCATACCGATCCAGGGATGACACTTAAGCACATAGACTTCGGTCCATTGGGATCGGATCGCTACAGGTGAAAGCAAGAGCAACCATCGAATCCAATATGAAGAGAATATCTCAACTGAACAAAGCATGTGTTTATATGAACCTAGAGTCTGAAGATGAGACATCTGAATCAGAAGATGAAGATGAAGATCTTCACAGAAGGATAGGAAGGAGCAATGCTTTCATGGCTTGTGAATCATCTGAGAAATCACTCGAATCAGGCACTGATGACTATGCTTCAAGTGATGATGAACCTATCGCATTTTGTCTCATGGAAAAAACCTCAAAGTATCAGGTATCAGCAAAACACCAAAAATCTATGAATGAATATTCTCCTGAATATATTGCCTATGCTAAGCTGGTTACGATTGCGAAATATCAACAAGATGATCTTGAGAAACTTGATAACAATCTTAGGAAAACCGAAGGATTAATTGTCGAAGAGATGGACAGGAATCAAAAGTTGATCGAAGAGCATGATGTTTTTTCTTCAACTATTGATGATCTTTCCAAATGATATGATTCCCTTACAGTCGTCTACGATAGTTTATCAGATGAACTCCTTAACAGGAATCAAGAAAACGAGTCACTAAAAGAGTCTCATAACATGCTTGTGAAAGAAAAAGCTTCTCTCTTCGCCGAGCAATCTGAACACCTTCCTGATGATTTTGTGCCTCCTTGTTTAAAATGCCTAGAACGTAGCAGTACTGATTCCAATGCTGAAACATTTACTGCTGCCATTAAGAATATTGCAACCTCTATGAATGATAATTCTAACCCCTCTTCCAAGGAATTTGTTTTTGTATCTGATGAAAATTGCAGATTAAGGAGTTTGCTTGAGACAGGAATGCTTAAGAGTCTCAAAGGCATCAAACTCTCTGTGATGTGCTCAAGAAGTCTATACTGCACAAAAACCCTCGAAAGGAAGGTTTGGGTTTCGAAAGAAAACTCAACATTGATGGAACCTACTGGACTCCTGAGCAATATCCTTGAACGAGTTGGGTTCTTGCTAAAAGCAAAACTCTCGAACCTGTAATTTTGTCTGGATGTGACTCTACTATTTCTGTTGTTTTTGACAAGTCTGAGTAGTCAAACTAGAAATTCTTCAAACAACAGAATGGTAAGGTTTTCGCTCGATATGTTGGAACTAACTGCAGGTCAGGTTCACCCAAGAAGCAAATCTAGGTGAAGAAGTGCATCGTTGAAAATTTATCTGTCACTGCTAACTTGAATATGTAGAGTAATTCCCTCCGAGGAGATGGTTATCATTCACAGATTCGTACTGAAACTTCCTCGAATGGATTTCAGCCAAACTTTTAACAGAATGAGTACATGCGTACTTCCTCGAATCATTATGCTCATGTCTCTGGAAATAATTTCAATGCTTATTCATATGATTACTCTCGAAATGCACAGGTGAACTACAGATGTCACCGAAGGAATGTCGCTGCTCAACCCAAGCAAAAGAGATGCTCGCTGCCCACGCAAGTGTGGGTTGCGAAGAAAAACTAATCCTTCTTACAGGAACTCTCTGAGGGATCCTCATTGTTTATTCTTAATCCTGAGATTTACTTTGTTGGTACTCGCTCCTTGTGTTTATTTACTCTCATTTGTCTTTGCGTCCTCTTTTCGTCGTGTTTGTGTTTCGTCCGATAAACAACTCACTCATAGCTCCTTGCTTTTGTGTTTCTTTTCATTTGGTTGATTGTTTTGTTTTGGACCCTCTTATCCCTCTATTCTTTCTCATCCAATCTATGCTATCCGTCATGAACATGCAACTTGATCTGAAGAAAATTTCTTTTCGGCATCCTTGGTCACGAAAGAAATCGACTTCGAACTTTAATTTGTTTTTGGCGCTTGCCCTTCTTCAAAACGTTCAGCCTCCCGCTCTCGTCCCGAGTTTTTCGTAGGAAATGGTTGCCACGTGCCCACGATCTCCATGATTGTGATCGTGTCTGTTGAATGTGGAACGTCCTGCTTTTGTAGGCCGTGGATTTCGGAGAGGTGGTTATGCTCTATTGCTATAAATACCCCTCGCGTCATATTCTACCTCATTTGTTCCTCAAACCCTAATTCTCCTCATCCCGAGCCTGAGCTTAAAGCAACTCCGGTGAGGTGCCTTGCCGTGCGACTCTGGTGAAGTCTCGTCGCAGTTGATCACGCCCGTGCGGTAATCCTCCTCTCCGCATAGCCGTAGTTGATCTATGTTGCCAAGTTAGGGCGCCTAGATCCGAAATTGCTCCTACTCCGTCCTCTGTTCGTAGGGCAGTTCATACCAATGCCATTTCTTTTGTTTTATTATCTATGGTAGATCTTTAGGAATCTCTAGGTATTGACTGGTACGGTTTGTAGTTTTTCCCTCGTACTGGTTCTCCTCAATCTAGGGTTCATGTGTACTTTTCGAAAGATTAGATAGTTTTTGACCAGTCTATTCTATCAGTGGCTAGGTGAAAATTTATCAAAGATGTCTTTTCAAGATGCACCATGGATTCCTACATTCCTTCCAAAAAACATTCATTTTTATTCAAAAATGCTTCTGTGCATGTTTATGACCCTACCCTATTTTCCCTCGTATCTATTCTTTTCACAGGTCAGCAATGGCACATAGTTGGGATGAGTACATAGAGTATGAAGGAAATTTGCCTCAGTATCCACCCAGATCTGACTGAATGAGATTAACTGGTGGAGGAAAATCATCAAAGCCACCCAAGACACCAAAGAAGAAATCCGAGTCTGAATCCAAAGAAGAAGATGGTGAAATTCCCTCTGCTCACAGTCAGCCTGAGGATGAACTAGTCACTGATGCTCTTACTCTCTTGTATGATGGAAATCCCAAGAAGGGTGGACGTGGCAGAGAGAAGAATACCACTACTGAGATGTCTGAACCTGATGGTTATAGAACTCCACCCGGGGTTGAAACAACAACCAAATGAAATAATAGGCTGCAAAGGATACGCCGTCACTGGGCGAAGAAATGGTTCAACTATGAAATCATTCTGGAGAAGTATAATATCCTATTCATCTTCACACCACCGTGGAACGACTGCATACCTGAAAATTGCATTGGGCAAGATGATGAAAAAGTCAGACCACCAGTGCCTACAAATGCACACCTTGAATCCCTGAAAACCATCGTGGATTTTCCCGATGAAGTAGCCAAGAGGGCGAAGGCTAAAGCCAAGCATGATGCTAGGCAAATGAATAAAAAACAAGTCGAGGCTAAAAACATCGCGCTAACTCAGCAAGACGTGCAGAAGAAAAAGGATCGTGCATCCAAAGGAAGCAAGTCCAGAAGGTCAGTTTCTCCTCATGCCTCACGAAAGAAAACAAACTCCAGAAAATCAAAGAAGGCTATTTCCAGCTCATCTGATGAATCATCCAGTGATGATGCTAATGAAATTCCCATGTATGATCAACGTGCCATCCTCCACAAGCCGCACAGCAGTCCGTCGCCAATGAAAGTTTCACCATCCCCAAGGAAATCACCATGGCATGCACCAAGTCCCCTCACTGGTAAACCTTCGGGTTCCACTGCTGCAAAGAGAAAGCTGCTGCCTGAAGAAAAAGCTGAAGCTTCTGCAAAGAAGGCCAAACACAGTGTTCCTGCTTCCACAAAGGAACAAAAGTATGGCTTCAATCTTATGCTTGATGTGATTGAAAGTGATTCTTACAATGTAAAATCTGCAGATATCAGCAGTCTGGGTTTTCCTGACGGTGTTACCAAAATGGTCACAAAACATTTCATTGAGCTGAGGAAGATTACAAAGAAGCTGAATCGAGCTATCAAGGATAAGCAAACCCTCGAGCAAATGAGGAGAGATGCCAACACAGAATCTGAAAGGAAAGGTCTGAATAAAGAGATTGTTGAGCTCACAAAGGCACTTAGTCTGATGAGAAATGACAAAATTGATTGGCTCTCGCAGTTGAAGATGGATATTTCTCAGCTATGTGACAAAAGGAATGATGAGATCGAGTGCAAGGTTAATCTGGCTCGAAGGAGAATCAAAGAGGAAAAACGTCAGAAGGCTAAGGCAAGAGCCAGCAAACCAAAAGGAATCATGGATCATCGCCTTTAGACTGTGGCTGATGCTCAACCTATTGACTCAAGTACTCCATTGCAGCAGATTCCTCCTTCTCCACCTCATGAGGATGAACCCATGCAGCAAGCTTTCCATGTGGAGGTTATCATTCCCACTCCAATTTCCCAAGAGCAACTAGAAGTTGTTGATATCTTCCTCGAGAAGGATGATGAAGGAAATGCCTCACCCAAGCAACAAGCCCCAACTGATGATGAAGTTGATGAAGAGATTGAGGTTGAAAAGCCAGACCCATCGCCTCTGAAGAAATTGCAAGTTGAGCCCTCCGGATCTAAAAGGGAGGAGAATGATAAGATTGAGGGGGAACTAAGTGCTTCCTGAGAGAAAACCACCCCGGTTGCATCATCTGGTGCCTCTACCCTGATGGATGTTGATCCTGCTCCTCGTTCCACTGCTACACAGTTGGAAGAGGAAGAGAAGAAATCTAAAGAGCCCATGGCTCATGAAGGAATTGTCCCACCTGTTGTGTCCCACGAGTCCGAGAAAGAAGTTGTGCCCCAAGCCGAAGGAAATACCATGAAAGAAAAGGCCCTAGTGCCTGAAAGCCTGAAAGCCATTGAAGGAGTTCCAGTGAGCAAGAATGATGGTCAGTCCAGGAAGGCTCATGCTCCGCTCAAGCCCATCGAGGAAGGTGTGCAAGCACATGATGATATTCGGACCCGGAATGTGAGCGAAGAACATGTGAAAAATCCTTTGGAAACATTTCCGTTGTTCCCAGCTGAAGATGGCCCAAATGGTCCTGCGTTTAACGAGTAGTTTCACCTCTCGAAACTTGCATTCTTTGGGACTAGCCCATATGAAGGAGAGAGAACTTCACTATCGCCAAGGTTCTGGACTAAGGAACAGGCTGTGTATTATGCTCGCATCCTGTATGAAAAGAATCGTGTCTTCAAGCACAAGATTCTGAACTTTGCAGAGCTCGAAAGTTTACCCTGCTTCCATCACACAATTGAGCAGTTTGAGCTTGTTTTCCTAAAGAGTTTCCTACGCTTCAATCATGGCTGGAATCATGAAGTGATTCATCAATTCTATGCCACTCTTTATATCATAGGAGATCTCATAGATAGCAGCACTTGGATCCTCAAATGGATGATAGGAGAGGAAAAGATTAAATGCTCGCAGATCAGTTCTTAGCACTGTTGAATCTTCCTCGGTGCAAATTTGATGCAAGTCGTGAACACAGGCTGCACTATTGGGAAGTATCCGAAGCTCAACTATATATGCTGATGGACCCCAAGCTGGTTGGTGATGAATGCATTGAGATCAACCCAAAGAACCTGGCATATGAGAATAAAGTATTGTTATACATCCTCTGCAACTCCCTCACTCCAACTAACAGGCCAGAAACCATCAATGGCATCGTGGGAAATGCACTGCTTGCCATTGCTCAGGGCATTCGCTTCGATATCCCAGATCTTTGCATTCGCAACTTGGCCTATGCAGCTGACAGCCCTCAATTCTTTAAGCCATATGCACCTTGGATCATGTATGCCATTGAGCAGCTCCTTAAAGAAAAGTTCTATTGTACATATGTTCTGAAAGTTTTCATGCCACCAGTCCGCGACACGCTCAAAATTGTGAAGGACATAGGCAAAGGAAAAATGCCATTGGATCCCACTACTTCTGCTTCTGTGCCTGCTTTTGTTGAAGTTCCGAAGAACAAGAAGGCTAAAGTTGAAATCCCTCGTGAAGAAAATCCTTCACTATATGAGATTTGTCTTCGCACTCAGCAAGCACTGGAAAGCCACATCAAGCTCGATAGAAAAGTAAAGCTGGAAATGATGACAGAGATCAATTTGCTTCACAATTATTCTCGCCAAACCCTTCTATATGAGAAGGAACAGAAGAAGCGCTCCTGGACCCATCTGCGCAAGCATTACACTCGCAAGCAACTTTCTGCAAAGGGTATTGAAGATCATCTGGAGCTGTTTGAAGTACCACGCATTCGAAGACAAACTCCTGTGCTCCCTCAGCGTTCTGCCTCAACTGACCTGCTATTTGTCGAACTTGATGATGTTCTTGAAGACACAGTAGGAACTTTTATCTACAAGCCAGATGCACCCCGCAATGCCTCTTCCGAAGCGGTTCCCGAAGCCCAAGCTGCGTCTCCAACTCCTGCTTCGGCCTCAACCATTGCTCACTCTGCTTCGCTGAATAGTTCGAGTTCTGATGAGGATTCTTCGGATGAGTAGTTCCTCGCATGCTTTCTCTTTCCTTTTTGACACTTGTTGACAAAAAGGGGGAGAAGAACATCGAGAGATAGATGAACGGGTTATTTGCAGGGTGTTTTCATTCGCCATTTGCTTTGCTCTCGAACTATTTGGTTTTCTTTGAACAATTTGCATTTGAAACTTGATGCACCGTCTGTGGTGTTGATACTCGGTCGTCATGTACTGTTAATAACCCCCCTGCAATGCTATTTGCTTCCAAATTATTTGTTTGTAGGTGAAATCAAAATTTTACTTCCTTGCAATAATTATCCTTGATAATTATCTATCGTGCAGGAAAAGTAAAAGTTTTTCAAGGAGGACAAGAAATCATGCTTCTCTGAAAAGAGATATTTTACCCCTTGAAACTATGTGTGTATTATGTTTAGATGTTCTATATTGATTATTTTTCGCTATGTAACCGTGCAGGAGAAGAAAGTTAGCCTCAGATTGAATTAAATTTCAAAAGATAATTCACCCTATCTGTTTCATAAGCTGTTTTTTCCTTGCAAATATTCTTTGTAGCATCTTTTGATGCAGGAAAATCTTATCTGAAACATATCTACTCCGAGAAAATATACCTTTTTTCCCTTGCTTTGATTCTCGTCGAGTATCTAACTTGCAGGGAACTTATATCTCGTGTGGATTCAAACTGTGTTCTGAGCAAATCCTCATGGCTTATCTTTCGTCACAAATCATTTCGAAGTATTTGATATGTCTAACAAATCTTTTTCAAAGATTGTGTGTTACAAGAAATACCTCAGACACTGTCGAGTGTATTGAAAGAGACCACGAATGAGATCATATGTCAATATCACTCGTACAAAGATTCATCTCGCTACCTACCATTTTATCTTCTATGCATTCGATGCATATCTTCAGGGGGAGCATGTTTTATCTTCGTAATTATCTCTCGTCTTTAATTATCCTTCACATTCCATTTCATTCCATTATCTGTCCTTCGATGTTTTCTATTTTGTCAACAATAGTCGAAAAAGGGGGAGATTGTTAGTGCAATATTTTCCCTCCTGTGTTTTGGAGATTGTTGACAGAAACAAGCATGGACTAATATGTTGCTAGTGCACACAGAGAGAAATAGTCCATGCAGAACCGAAGAGAATGTTGTCTCCGGTGCCAAGTTCGAGGAACTTCACCGAAGAATATCTGTGTTGTAGAGAAGAATGAGCTACATCTGTTGAGAACATGTAGATGAGAAGATTGACGTGAAGGAGTTAACCCCTTGAAAATTTATTGCTGAAGCGAAGCAGTTGGTTCGGTGCTGTTGTCCGAAGGAATTGACTACAACGAGTGGAAGTCGAAGACAAAGTGAAGACTTAGTATTCATTACATTGTTCTTCTTTCATTTATTTGAGTCATAGGACCTCCGTACTATTAAGAGGGGTATAGGTTCTCGAAGCTTAGATCCGCTGTGATGCTTAGCCCAAACCTATGCGAGACTGAGAAAAATCTCTTCTAGTTTCGAATGATTACCTATCAGCAGTAGACGTTGTTCTTCATGCTGAAGGAGATATCTTTCGGACTGAGGAGTTAGCATTACTTGCTCCGCAAGGAATGTTACCATTGTGCTCAAATTTCCGACTGTTGGACTCGTGTCGTTCGACCATTGGCTGCTCCAGATGTCCAATTTGGTCATTTCCCTTCAGGGAAGGCTATGGCTATAAATAGCCACCCCGCTCCAACATTGTCCGTTGGCTGCTCCACTTAAGACTTCTGAGAAGATTGACTGAGCATCCCCTCTCTGAGTGATTTGACTTTAAGATGCACCGAGAGAAAAATCAAGAGCCCAAAACTTAGACAGTGGTTTAGCATCACAGTAGTTCTGAGTCTAGAGTTCTTGTACCTATTACTCTTGAGAGCTGCGCACTCTCTAGACGGATAGGTGTCGGCTCGAGTGTTGAAGAGTTGTTGTCTTCACCAAGCAAGATCTTCAGCAACCAAGAGTGATTGTGGTTCGCGAAGTTCGTTCAAAGGTTTGGAGATCGTCGACAAGTATCTACCACGAGTGAAATCAACTTGAGTCTGATCAGCTTCAAGTTGAAGTAGAATAGGGCGAAGAGAGTTTATCTTCTGTGTTAAATCACAACCCCTCCAACCAGACGTAGTCCTTTGGCAGAAGGGTGAAATGGTCTACCAAATTCATCTGTCGCCATCGAGCACCACTGGTTCAATCTATTTTACTGCATTATCTTTAGCAGATTACTTTCGTGCTCTGTGTCGATAGTTTATCTTATCAGTCTTTATCTGTGGAATATCTTTCATCGATATCATCTGTTATCATTCCTTGCTCGCTCTGTTGCATTCTCCTCATTCAATTTAGTCATTTCACTCCCTTACTCTACTGCTCATACTTATTGAATCTTCTGTGTGTCCCTGTGCTGTTTTCATTCACCCTGTCATAGTTACTTCTCATGGTTATCTATCGTAGTTCTTCACCTTGTTTCTCTCTCATGCTACTGCATCTATTAGCATACTGCATGACAATCGTCATTGTCAAACCTGTGATATCTTATGCTCGTACCATCATTGCTTCTTTCCTCGATAGATATGTTCCTAGATAAAGTGCTTGTTTAAGTTTGTATCTATCAAACCATATTTCTGCTGCTCTATTTGGGATCAATTCTTAACATTCGAAAGAATTTTTGAATCTCCCATTCACCCCCCTCTGGTCATTATACTCACGGTCCCAACAAAGGGGAATTATAATGGGTTTTGATCTAGGGTATTTACTATCTCCTATTGAGGGGCTTGACGTGTTAACTAAACCTTTTGAGAAAGAGATGGATGATATTGTCAAGCACATGCCCATTGATAAGGCTCCTGGACCAGATGGTTTCAATGGGATCTTTTTTAAGAAATGCTGGCATATCATTTCTCATGAGTTCTATGAGCTGGCCCAGGCTTTTTTTGATGGTACGACGGCTCTTGATAATATCAATGGGTCATACATTACACTAATACCTAAGAAGCTGGCCCCTGAGGAAGTAGGGGAATACAGACCTATTTCTTTGACTGGGATGGGGCTTAAGTTTCTTTCTAAGATGCCTGCCAATAGATTCCAGAGAGTGATTATCCAATGTATTCATAGAAATCAATATGGTTTTATTAAGAGCAAAAACATACAGGATTGTATTGGTTGGACTTTTGAGTATCTGCATCAATGTCATCAGTCAAAGAGACCTATTGTAATCCTTAAGCTAGTTTTGAGAAAGTTTTTGATTCACTGGAACATGAGGCAATTGTTCAGATTTTGAAATACAAAGGTTTTAATGATAAATGCATTCATTGGATGAAACAGCTATTATCTACTGGTACATCATCTGTTTTGCTTAATGGTGTGCCTGGGAGGAAGTTTCTTTGTAAAAAGGGTGTCAGGCAGGGTGACCCTATTTCTCCACTTCTTTTTGTCATTGCTACTGATTTGCTGCAGTCAGTGGTCAATGATATGTTTAGAAGAGGCATTCTTCAACTTCCAATACCCTGTCATGATCAAAATTACCCAAATATTCAGTATGCTGATGACACCTTAATCATCCTGCCTACAGATAAAGATCAGTTACTTGCTCTGAAGGATATGCTGAAGGTGTTCTCTCAGTCCACTTGTTTGGATGTAAATTATCATAAATCATTCATCATCCCAATAATTGTGGACCCTGCCTCTATGGTTGAGCTTGCAACAGCCTTTGGTTGCCAAATTGGGAAGATGCCATTCACATACTTAGGTCTGCGAGTGGGAACTACCAGGCCAAAGATGCTTGATTTCATGCCCATGGTGGATTGTATCGAAAGAAGGATGTCTGCTAGCTCTTCTTTTCTCAACCAAGGGGAAAGATTGCAGTTTTTGAATTTTGCACTGTCTTCCATGCCTATTTTCTTTCTCTGCAGTCTGGCTATACCTCCTAGTATTTTGAAGCAGCTTGAAAGAATTCAGAGACAATGCCTCTGGAGGAAACATAGAGATAAACCTGCACCATCACTCGTTGCTTCGGATATCATTTGCAGGCCCAAGAATAAGGGAGGACCTAGGATTCTGAATCTTGGTGTGTAGAATGTTGCTTTATTGCTCAAGCATGCCAATCATTTCCTCAACAAGAAAGATCTACCCTGGGTATCTTTAATTTGGGACACATACTATTATGGCAGGGTTCCACAAGCAACCAAAGATTGTGGTTCCTTCTGGTGGAGGGACATCTGCAAGATCTTGCATCAGTTCAGATCTTCATCCTGGGTACAAATTAATGAGGGGGATACAACACTTTTTTGGTCTGATTGCTGGAAGCTTGGTGACAATGTCACTATCTTACAGTCAAGATATCCCAGGCTATTCTCTTATGTCAAATACCCCTGGATAACAGTTAAAGAGGCTTTTGATTCGCAGGATTTGATTGAAATGTTCCATTTACCCCTATCTGAGCAAGCTTTTGCTGATTTTATGGCCCTCCAGTCTTTGATGGGGACTCATAATAGAAGTGAAGGCCTGAAGCACATATGGTTTTGGCAAGGGTCTACAAAGGATTTCAAGCCAAAGAACTTCTACACTCTCATGCACTCGTCTTTATGTTTTAATCCTTTGTTTCTTTGGATCTGGAAATCTGCCTGCACCATGAAGATAAAGGTGTTTTCTTGGATGCTTATTATGGATAGATTGAATATAAATGATATGGTTCAAAGAAGGCATTGGAACCTTAAAGATGGTGTGTCGTGTGTCCTTTGCCCATTGCAGGCAAGAGAGACCAGGGACCATCTTTTCTTCCATTGTAACTCTAGTGCTAGAGTGTGGAACTATCTTCAGATTGACTGGTCCCATGGTGATTCAATGCATGAGGAGGTTGTGCAAGCTAGGATGGATTTTGCTAAACCATTCTCCATTGAAGTGGTCTTCATTGCCTGCTGGAACATTTGGATCATTAGGAATGGCAAAGTGTTCAAGCATGAAAGGCCTAGGTTCAATAGATGGAGAAGTGCTTTTATTAATGACATATCCTCATGCAGCACAAAATCATATCTGCCTTCTAGGTTGAGCTTTTGAGATTGATTTCATCTCTTCTCCCTTGAACTCTCTTCACTAGATTGTACACTTGTAGCTTTTCTTTCTTTTTGAGGTTAGCCTCTCTGCTTACATCTTGTAATCTTTGTACTTTGTACTCCTTTAATTAATAAAGTTTTGATATGTTGTGGGGGTTTTCCCTACAGTTCCCAGTCAAAAAAAGGTGTGCGCAGCAAAGATGATTGTGGCAAACTAAAAAACAAACAAAGCAAAGACTCATATAATACATGACGCTCCAAGAAAAAATCATATTATGTGATGAATAAAAATATATCTCCAAGTAATTTACCGATGGTTGGTAGAAGAAAGAGGGGATGCCATCCGGAGCATCCACCAGCTTAGATTTTTGGGTATCCTTGAATATTACCATGGTGTGCCTCGGGCATCCCCAAGCTTACGGTCTTGCCACTCCTTATTCCTTCATCCATCGTGATCTCACTTAAAACTTGAAAACTTCAGCACGCAAAACTCAACAGAAAACTCATGAGATTCGTTAGTATAACAAGAATATCATCAACTTTAGGTACTGTTGTAAACCATTAATATTTTATTATTGCATAATACCTACTGTATTTTAACTTCACCATGACTTATACCTCTTGGTACATTCCATAGATTCATTAAAACAAGCAAACTATGCAGCGAAAACAGAATCTGTCAAAAAATAGAATAGTTTGTAATGATCTGGACAAACGCAATACTTCTATAGCTTCAAAAATTCTGAAAAATTAGGACAACTTGGGAAATTGGTATATCAATCATGTGTAAGAAAAATCATAATTTTATAACATTCCAATGAATTTAAACAATTTTCCTACTGGGCACAAAAGTTCTGTTTTTCACAAAATCAAATCAACTATCAACCAAATCATCCCAATGGCTTTACTTGGCACAAACACTAATTTAAACACAAAAACACAACCATAACAGTAGCATAATTGTGTGCACACTAAAAAACAGAAAACAAAAAGGAATAATAAAGATAGTGGGTTGTCTCCCAACATGCGCTATTGTTTTACGCCCCTAGCTAGGCGTAATGCATAGTTTCAAGTGTTGTCATCCTTAGTTTTTGCGTCATGGGATACACGTTTATTAGGAGGCTTTTCAGAAACAATGGGGAATGATGACCAACAAGTATAGGGGATCTATCGTAGTCCTTTCGATAAATAAGAGTGTCAAACCCAATGAGGAGCAGAAGGTAATGACAAGCGGTTTTCAACAAGGTATTTTGTGCAGGCACTGAAATTGTCGGTAACAGATAGTTTGATAGCAAGGTAATTTGTAACGATCAAGTAATAGTAATGGTAACAAAAGTGCAGCAAGGTAGCCCAATCCTTTTTGTAGCAAAGGACAGGCCGGAACGGTCTCTTATAATAAGCAAAGCGTTCTTGAGGACACACGGGAATTTCATCTAGTCACTTTCATCATGTTTGTTTGATTCGCGTTCACGACTTTGATAATTTGATATGTGGGTGGACCGGTGCTTGGGTGCTATTCTTAGTTAAACAAGTGTCCCACTTATGATTAACACCTCTCACAAGCATCCGCAACTACGAAAGAAGAATTAAGATAAAATCTAACCATAGCATTAAACATATGGATCCAAATCAGCCCCTTACGGAATAGCGCATAAACTAGGGTTTAAGCTTCTGTCACTCTGGCAACCCATCATCTAATAACTACTCCACAATGCATTCCCTTAGGCCCAAATATGGTGAAGTGTCATGTAGTCGACATTCACATAACACCACTAAGGGAATCACTACATACATATCATCAAAATATCCAATGAATACCAAATTCACATGATTACTTATGACAAGACTTCTCCCATGTCCTCAAGAACAAAAGTAACTACTCACAAAACATATTCATGCTCAAGATCAAAGGATTATTGAATAGCATAATAGACCTGAACATATGATTTTCCACCAAATAAACCAACTAGCATCAACTACAAGATGTAATCAACACTACTAGCAACCCACATGTACCAATCTGAGGTTTTGATACAAAGATCGAATACAAGAGATGAACTAGAATTTGAGATGAAATGGTGCTGGTGAAGATGTTGATGAAGATTGGCCCTCCCACAATGCGAGGGTTGTTGGTGATGAAGATGGCTTCGATTTCCCCCTCCCGGAGGGAATTATCCCCGGCGGAATCGCTCCGCTGGAGAGAAAAAGTGCTCCTGCCCAAGTTCCACCTCAAGACGGCGGCACTCGTTCTCGAAAGACCTCTCCTTATTTTTTATAGGGCAAATAGGCTTATATACCAGAAGATGGGCACCGGAGGCTGGCCAGGGGCCCAACTACCCACCAGGGCGCGCCAGGGGGGTAGGCGCGCCCTAGTGCCTAGTGGGCACCTGGGTGGCCCCCTATGGTATTTCTTTTCTCCAATATTTTTTATGTTTTCCAAAATAAATCTCCGTAAAATTTCAGCTCATTTGGAGATGTGCAGAATAGGTATCTGTGAGATAGCTTTTTCAGGTCCAAAATTCCAGCTGGCGGCAATCTCTCGCTTTGTGTGAACCTTGCATATTATGAGAGAAAAGGCATTATAATTACTCCACAAAGTGTTATATTGATTAAAAACACTATAAATAACAGTAGGAAAACATGATGCAAAATGGAAGTATTAACTCCCCCAAGCTTAGACCTCGCTTGCCCTCAAGCTAAAGCCGATATTGATAATCATGCCCACATGTTTAGAGAGAGAGGTGTCGATAAAAACAAAATACGGACATAGTAGCATCATGATCATTATTATAATAGCATTATTTATTATCATATAACTTCTCATGAGCAAGTAACAATTCATCACAACATTGAAGTATAAGGCATAAACTTTCTTGAAAACTAGCAAACTATATTCTCAGTCAAAAATGCAATTGCAGTTCATCATATTTTCAGGAAGGGCCTCATGTCAGAGCTTTTAGCAAGTCCACATAATCAACCATCATTTAGTCTTGTATGATTGCTAACACTCTAACCATACATATGGAGCAAAAAGTTTCAGCCAGACACATAGAAAGATAGGGGCTTATAATTTCGCCTCCCAACTTATCAACCTATGGGGTGATGTCAACAATAATAACTCACAATCACTCATATCCAACTGATATATGTGCCTAGATCTTTCCCCACCACAAGATGTTGCACAAGAGAAAAATAAAAAGGAATATAGGAGAACACTATTGACTGTTGCATAAAAAGTAAATACATAAAAGTAAAAGATAGGCCCTTCGCAGAGGGAAGCAGAGGTTGTCATGCGCCTTTTGTATTTTGATGCAAAAGCTCTTAGTGCAAAGAAACTTCACGTTACATCGGCCCTTGTGATAGCAACCTTTATTATGCAGAACGTCCCTTTATTTCTTTGCCATCACAAGTTCATAGAACGCTTATTTTCCCTTACACTAAAAGATCATACATATTTAGAAGCAATTTTTATTGCCTTATGCACGGATGACAACTTACTTGAAGGATCTTATTCAATCCATAGGTAGGTATAGTGGACTCTCATAACTTGAAATTGGGTTAAGGTTTTTGGATGTACAAGTAGTATCTCTACTTAGTGCGGATTTTTGGCTAGCAAAGATGTTGAGCAAGCACCACATGTTGGAGGATCTATGACAATATAACTTCTATGTGAATATGAACAAGCATAAATCATTACGTTGTCTTCCTTGTCCAGCGTCAACAATTTGGCATAAAATACTTAATGGGGGCTCACAATCATAAAATATGTCCAAGATGGTATATTTGCATGTGAATCTTCTCTTCCCTTATTAATTTTTTCATGAATTGCATCATTGACCAATGCTATGTTTGTCAACTTTCAATAAATTTTACTACTTATACTTTTCCTCATGTAATGTCACTACTTTCCATAAGATTAGCATATGATCTTTTTCATTATTTTCTTTATTTTGGTTGAAACATAAAATTAAAGAAGCAAAAACTCATACTAAACATTATTATATAACTCTCACTCGATTACATAGATAGATAGATCATGAAACTAGCACTCAAAAATAAATCATACTAACTTTTATTTAACTAAATCACAAAATAAATAAGGATGAAACTAAGATAGGTAAAGATAATAAAAGTGATGGTGATACGATACGATACCAGGGCACCTCCCCCAAGCTTGGCACAAGCCAAGGGGAGTGCCCATACCTGTCTATTCAGGTTTCTTTCTTCGGTGATGGTGGTGGTGGTGGTGGTGGTGTAGTAGTCTTCTTCTCTAGCTTACATTTGAGGGTGAAATTTTCCTCGCTCAAACCAAAGACCTCTTGCTCAAGCTTCAGTACCCTTTTGCATGATGCCTCCTTACTTTCCTGCAGAAAAAGGGATGGGATAAATTGGGGCTTAGATCCGTTTACTTTGTTTGGAAGACTTGACTTCTTGAATTCCGCGTGCATATCCCCAGGTTAAGGTAGAGGAACTTCATCTTCTTCTGAACTGGTATCCTCAATTCCCCTTGGATCAACATCTACTTCTTCCTCTGTGGTCCAACCGTAATGATCCACACACCAGTACAACGAGGTGCTATACAAACGATTTTTAACCCCTTTCCGCGATGGCATTTTGAACCATCGCCAAGTGAGTGTGGGCGATAGGGGGGTCCTTCCCACATGACCCAGAAACCGTCGGGGATAGGCCCTCCGGTCACACACGCTGGGCAAAATGAGCTCATGTGCGACGGGCGAGAGATCAAATACGGTTATACGCATAGTTGTGTTAAAAAATACAATTATACAGGCCCAATCATTTCCGGTCGTAAGTACATCCCACACATTCAGTCCCAGACAAACATTTCCGTACATATGTACATTCCACACAGCCAATCTAAGGAATACCTTTCCGTTCGTATGTACATCCCACACAGTTAATCCAAGAAGTACGTTTCCATTTGTATGTACATCCCACACAGTCAATCCAGGGAAAACGTGTCGGTGTACAAAAGTAGGGGCCTTTTTGTACCCCTTTACTTGTGCACGGGCAGTCGTAGCCACACCTGCGGCCATGCTCGGCGGGGCAAAGGAAGGAAAGGTACGAGACTGCCAAGGCAGCACTCAAGCCAGAGGCATGAAGAGCGAAGGGGCAGGATGGACTTCTCCCCCCCCAGGGGGAACACCCTTGCCAGGGGGGCCTACATAGCCCCGGCAAGAGCCTTGCCGGGACGGCCTGCCCCACGCTAGCAAGGCCGCCACCCATGAGCCTGACAGTTCTGACACCATCGACAATGCCAAAACCAAGACCCAGGGATGCCTGCGTGGTGGCATGCAGATCTTTGTGAAGACCAAGGGCCTGCGAGTCTAGATAAGGACCAGAAGACGAAGACCCCCGGCAAGATCCTTGCCGGGGACGGCCACGAGACCCCCGGCAAGATCCTTGCCAAGGACGGCCACAAGGCCCCCGGCAAGATCCTTGCTGGGGACGGCCACGAGACCCCCGGCAAGATCCTTGCCGGGGACGGCCACAAGGCCCCTGGCAAGATCTTTGCCGGGGATAGCCACAAGACCCCTGGCAAGATCCTTGCGGGGGACGGAGGTGACACCCCGGCAAGACCCTTGCCTGGAGCATCAGTGGGGCTGTGGCCAGGCCCGCACCTGCCAACGTTTCACTGCCCCACAGCCGTTCCGGTGCGACGACCAGCCCGCCAACTAGGCGAGCACCTGCGTGGCAGCATGCAGCTTCTAAGCCAACTAGCCAAGCACCTGCGTGGTGGCGGGCAGAACTTCGTGAAGGCCCTGTCACCGCACCAGCACAGCAGCCAGCCAGCCAGCATGGCGCTGCATGCCTCGTCAGCTTGGACGCGCGTCGAAGCAAGGCGAGGCGGCGACGGACGGACGGACGGGCTCTGTTGCCATCCCCGATAAAGCAAGAGGGCACGTAGGCAGTGCATTAAATGTGTTTGTCCTATGATGTCAGGCGATAAACTCGTACACTGTAGATACTTTCCACCTCCTGTGTGCCACTGTGGTGACCCCTTTGACATATAAAAGGAGGCCCGAGGCGTACTGTGGAAGGATTCAGACTTTTTGGACTGGACACGCATAGTAGCTAGTCCAAGAGCAGAAGAACACAAGATAAACACAGACAAGTAGGACTAGGGTTTTACGCTTCTTAGCGGCCCGAACCTAGGTAAAAATCCATTGTCCACTCGGCAAACTCTTTCTCTTCTGTGGCCACGTCGGCCTCGTCCTCCATAGTGCCGAGGCTGCCGGCCTCCTCGGTAAGTGCTGCCTCCTCCGCCCTGGCGGCAATGTACGCCAACTCTTCCTGCGTGGTGGAGCGGATGAGCTGTGGCTCGTCACGAACATACCTCTCCGACAAGTTGTCGAAGAATGTCTGCACTAGCTCTGCTTTTGGCTCGGCCCAGGTCGGATCGAGGCCGTGCGCATTGAAAACCGGCATCATGACGATAATGGCGGTCAGGCAAGAGTTGTTGCTCAATGGGACCACCCCCGCTGGCAACCCGAACAGATTGGCAGGCTTGCCGGCCTTGGCGGCCTTGCCGGTCTTCTCGGCCTTGCCGGGCTTCTCGGCCTTGCCGGTCCTTTTGACCCTGCCGACCTCGTCAACCTTGAGTTGGAAAAGCCTTTGACAAAGATGAGCATGCTGCAGCACCGTGAAGCTGTGATTCAGGCCGGGGCGGAGACTCATGATGTCGGCCGCATTCCTGAAGTCCCAGGCCGGCCTCCCCTTATTGTGCAATGGGGCAATCCGGCGGCGGATAAAGTCGGCCCCAATCATCTCGAGAGTGAGCCCGGCCGAGGTGAGGCGATGGATCCTGGTGGTGGCAACCGTGAGTTTCCCATCGTTGGCGTCAAGCTCGCCCCAGTCCTTGCTACGGACCGGCGGCCTCCGACGGACCCGGCAGAACTCATGCGGATCTGTCTCCTCAATCCAGCACCACCGGCCCCTCCACTCATCCCACTTCTCCTTCTGGGCACCCTCCGGGTACGCGCCCCTACTCTGGGGCCTCGGGATCCAAGTGATGCAGCCAAAGATGGCCCCCCTGGCTGGATGCGAGGGGTGAAGTAATGGCGGAAGAGCGCCGTGCTGGGGTGCACTCCGGCGAAGCCCTCACAAAGGTGAGCGAAGAAGGCCATACACGCCAAGTCGTTCGACGTAAGGTCCAGAAGGCGGAAGCCGTAGGTGTGCATGATGTCATTGAAGAAATCTGAGAAAGGGGGACAGAGCCCGCAGGAGAAGTAGTCGACAAAGAAAGGATATCGATTTGGACCGGGCTTGGCGAAGGAGGCAGGGACGATGCGCATGGTAGGATGCCCTGCCGTCTCCCTCCCCCACAGGCACCTGAACTTCTCCCTGACGGTGAGCGCGTCGACCGTCGAGGTAAAGAGGGCGTATCGCGTCCGCAGCTTCGCCAACTCGCTCTCCGGCACCTCCTTCTCCCCAGCGTCCTTGGCCGCTCCCTTGCCCTTGCTTGCCTTGGGCGCCATGGTGGCTGGGAAGGGGCGTGGGGTCAAGGGCAATAGGGGCGCGGCGGCAGCGAGCAGAGGCGAAAGCTCCGATTTGCGCTCAAAGAAGAAGAGGGGAACAGCGGTTCCAAGATTGGAAAATACGCGGAGGGTAAATGAGCAGCGCCCCTGCGGTTTCCTCTTTTTTATGGGGAAGACGCGGGCCGCCTCTTTACTATTCACCGTGAGGCGACGCAAGCGTGCTGCGACCGTTCCACGCACGACCCCCATGTCACACACTCAATGCTGATCGTGGGGAAGCGCAACTAGCGAAGAAGTTACCGCGGTTCAAACTCTGCCACGCGTGCCCGCGCATCGTTCTGGGCCTGGCCCAACAACGCTTCGTGCTTATGTGTGGCCCAGGCCCGGGGGCTCCTGTCGGTGTACAAAAGTAGGGGCCTTTTTGTACCCCTTTACTTGTGCACGGGCAGTCGTAGCCACACCTGCGGCCATGCTCGGCGGGGCAAAGGAAGGAAAGGTACGAGACTGCCAAGGCAGCACTCAAGCCAGAGGCATGAAGAGCGAAGGGGCAGGATGGACTTCTCCCCCCCCCGGGGGAACACCCTTGCCAGGGGGGCCTACATTGCCCCGGCAAGAGCCTTGCCAGGACGGCCTGCCCCACACTAGCAAGGCCGCCACCCATGAGCCTGAGAGTTCTAACACCATCGACAACGCCGAAACCAAGACCCAGGGACGCCTGCGTGGTGGCATGTAGATCTTTGTGAAGACCAAAGGCCTGCGAGTCTAGATAAGGACCAGAAGACGAAGACCCCCGGCAAGATCCTTGCCGGGGACGGCCACGAGACCCCTGGCAAGATCCTTGCCTGGGACGGCCACAAGGCCCCTGGCAAGATCCTTGCCGAGGACGGAGGTGAGACCCCGGCAAGACCCTTGCTGGGAGCATCAGCGGGGCTGCGGCCAGGCCCGCACCTGCCAACATTTCGCTGCCCCACGGCCATTCTGATGCGACGACCAGCCCGCCAACTAGGCGAGCACCTGCGTGGCAGCATGTAGCTTCTATGCCAACTAGCCAAGCACCTGCGTGGTGGCGGGCAGATCTTCGTGAAGGCCCTGTCACCGCACCAGCACAGCAGCCAGCCAGCCAGCATGGCGCTGCATGCCTCGTCAGCTTGGATGCGCGTCGAAGCAAGGCGAGGCGGCGACGGACGGGACGGGCTCTGTTGCCATCCCCGATAAAGCAAGAGGGCACGTAGGCAGTGCATTAAATCCGTTTGTCCTATGATGTCAGGCGATAAACTCGTACACTGTAGATACTTTCCACCTCCTGTGTGTCACTGTGGTGACCCCTTTGACATATAAAAGGAGGCCCGAGGCGTACCGTGGAAGGATTCGGACTTTTTGGACTGGACACGCATAGTAGCTAGTCCAAGAGCAGAAGAACACAAGATAAACACAGACAAGTAGGACTAGGGTTTTACGCTTCTCAGCGGCCCAAACCTGGGTAAAAATCCATCGTGTTGATCGTTAGATCTACTCTTTGCGCACTCCTCATCCCTGCCGAAACGTAAAGGGATCCACGCGATCCCATAGGTGTCATTTCCACCGACAAAACGTTTCCATTCGTACATACATCACACACAATTTTCCCCATTAAATCGTTTGTGATAGCATTTCCATTGCAGACGATATTAACAATTTTACCGTTTGCTTTATTGAATGCATCACACACGATACGTAGAAGAAACTGTGTGGCATAGGCTGTCCATCACACACACTTTTAATGTGGTAAACATTTGCGCATGGTGGCCTAATGTAAACAATTTTCAAGGGGAAGTCGTGTGCGATTGTTTATTGATCCAACATGTTTTATTCCTAGAAACTATGTGCGTTGTCTAAGGTCATCGCCCACGGTGTTTTCTCAATAACTGTTTGCAAGAGAAAAATCCAATTAGCAGGCTAATTGGCCTATTATTAATAATCCATTTATTAATCTAATTGACATTTCATGTTAAGCACACAATATATTTCATTTTCATATCAAGGAAGCAGGATTTCATAATTGAAATACATCAGAGTACAACATCATATAGCTTCAACACTTAGCTACCCCATTACACAACTCCACCAACACCAAGTTTCACATGCAACGTCTATAACCTTTCGAAATTAGCATCATAGATGGTACATAGATAGATGAATCTCATCTGGAAATCTGCTGAAGCGGAAGGCGAATATTGAGCCTTCATTGATGTTGAAGGTCTTTGCAACTTTAGGCCAGTGCCTGTGGATGATTGACCATCCATCCTTCGTCCTCTTCAGGAAGACTTCAATATCGAACCATGGATGTTGTATGAATACCTTCCTTGCCTCCTGACCATACAGGTGTTTTGAGAAGTAATCATCAGTGAACTACTTTGGAAAGCCCTGAAAACAAGGATATGCATGAATATCTTCTCTAGATTTGAAATAGCGCAAAGAAATAAAAAAGACAAGGTATAACAGTTAGTACCATCCTTTAGTGAACTGATGTCTTCTTCATTGTGCAGACAAAGATCTTGTTGTTTTTTTTTGCTAATTTCTTTATCCTAACAATCTTTCTAAGTTTCTTGACTTGACTGATATTCATGGATAACTCATTTCCCCATATGCAAAAAGGGTCGAACAGTGGGTCAAAACCTCTGACAGTAGGACCTACATGTGCAAGACCAAATTGTTAAAAACCTAATATTTAGAATGGTTCCTGCAATTGCACAATAATGTGCTATTAGACAAAGGACCATGCATGTGCAAACCTCGATTGTAAACCTCAGTGCTTCCCATTGTTTCCCTGCAACACATATAAGGTAGTTAGTGATCAGGTTAAGTGAGGGTTGGCATGCTATAAGTAAAATATGTTGATGAAAAATAAACACATTGCAGATTCATTAGATTAATTCGAGTCACATGGAAAACCCATTTATCCAAACCAACCTTGATTAAGAACTAGGAGATATAGCAATTGTATATGTTTCTCATGTATTAAGTGCAGCCAAATTCGAATTATTCCTCACATGCATAACAATACAAAATTCTACCCGCATTGCAGAATTGAACCAAGCAGTTAACTAAACACCACAACAAATGAACCAAACATTAATTGAGTACCACATTGCACAATATAACATACTCCTAATAGAAGATCAGATAGTTAGCCAAACCAAGCATGCTTAACAACTAGGAAATGCTGCAATTGTATATGTTTCTCATGTATTTAGTACAGCCAAATTCGATTTATTCCTCACATGCATAACAATATAAAATTGTACCCACAACAATTGAACATCATATTGCAGACTTGAACCAAACAGTTAACTAAACACCACAACAAATGAACCAAACATTAACTGAGCACCACATTGCACAATATATAACATACTAGAAGATCAGACAGTTAAGCAAACCAAGCATGCTTGACAACTTGGAAATATAGTAATTGTATTTGTTTCTCATGTATTTTGTACAGATAAATTCGATTTATTTCTCACATGGAAGACAATACAAAATTTCACCTTGAAGAATTGAACATCACATTGCAGAATTGAACCAAACTGTTAACTGAACACGACAACTAATTAATCAAACAGTTAATAAGTGAGCACCATATTGCACGACATATAGAACATATACACTAGAGAAACAGATTGCATGGTAAAAGTAGATAGGGCAATTCACTAGAATTTGTTAAAGAAAGGCAGAAGTAGCACATGCAACGGGTAAACCGAGCATGCTTAACCGGCGTAGCTAGCTAACTGAACATAGGTCCTTATAGTGAGCTAATAAGACAAGCTACTCCTCATCGTCGGAGATATCGATGATGATTGGCTCCTTGGACATGGAAGAGGGCGAGGAATCCACATCGTGGGTGCCCTCCTTGTAGTGGTGAGTTGCCTGAGCCGCTCCAAGCACCAGCTTGCTGGCTCTCGAGTTGAGGTAAGCACGGGCACGCAGAGAAAACACCTCGTAGTCTTCGTCGAAGGCACCAACGGTGGCCTCGAAAAATGCCACAAACTATCATTTAAAGCAGCCAACCGCGTCGCGGCATCGACACAAGAGGTGTCGACAGTGGCCTCGATGGCGAGGTGCTCCTCCAAGATCTGGGTGTCGGCATGAATGGCAGCCATCGCGACCTCATCCGCGCGTGCGGCCGCAATTTGCTTCTCCGCTGCCAAATGCTCCTTGAGCTCCTGGCTATACTACGTGAACCATGGCTTAGGGCGGCGCTTATTTGGGGGAGGGGGAGGTGATTTGGGTGGAAGGTGTCGCGCCAGCGGTTGGGGCATGTGGGATGTAGAAGCAGGAGGAGGATGGGGGTCGGATGTGGATTACCTGCCTCGATCGATGAGGCCGAGCAGTGTGAAGGAGGGTTGCCGGCGAGGAGGCGGTGCTGCAAGCAAGGAGTGAAGGTTTGAACTTGAAAAGGGAGGCGTAAATAGGGGAAATGTGGCTTTTGGTAAGGGGGAAGGGGCGGGGAGGTAGATATTTCTGTGGATGCCAAAATTTTTGGATCGGTGCAGTGAAAAAACTGGCGCGCAAAGTGTCATCAGACACGGTCCCTTATTCAGCACTGTGTATGATATGTGAACATCATAAATGATTCATATAGCTTACCCCATGTGTGATGAGTTTGAACGTGCAAATTTTTGTCTGAATATCCCTGGTTACAGTGGTCATCCACGTCATTGCATAATTTGGTTACACAAAGGAGCCTACAGCACACCCACACTTCTTAATCGAGCAAGTTCAGCAATTAAACAGAGCTAGCTGACCTAAACATTACCCGAACAAATTAAAGACTGGCGCTCTAAATTAAACAAAGAGTACTACTCCGGCTGGCGCTCGTCAATCTCCACCGCCTCCTCCATGTCCAGCTCGCGCCCGACGATCTCCTGGTGAAGGGGCTCCATGGCATCAATCGCACCATACTCGGCAAGCATCTCTCCCGTGTCCGCCATCTCTTTGGAAAAGGCCGCCAAGAGCTGGGCGTGGGCGGCCATTATCTGGGCTTGGATGGGCTCCGTCGTGGCAAGGTATGCTGCGAAGGAATGGACGGTTGTTCAAACGCTCTCGGTGATTGCCAACTCTTCGGTCGTGGGTTGTCAACTGTTGTCGAAGAAGCTTCGTTCAATTTGTGCAATGACCACCACGAGCTGGGCGTGGGCGGCCTCGATCAGGGCTAAAGCCACCGCTGCGGAACGGACAGCTGCTGTGCTACTCTCGCCAGTTGCTATCCCCAACGCAGATGTTGCTGCTGCCACCTGAGCAGCAATAGCGGCGGTTTGGGCTGCCTTGGCCGCCTGGTCGCAGATTGCATCTGCGCTCACGCAGCTTATTACCACACGCATGCCGGCTGCGGCCGCACTATCGCCAGAGTGGGCCACCGAAATGGCCCTCACGACGCGGGTCGACATCCCCATCTTTCACCGGCGATGATTGAACAGTGAAATGATATTTGGGGAGCGAGCTAGTGTCCTTGATGCACTGGCTATATACTGTAGCAGACGCACCTTCTCGCGTAAGCCATATACATACAACTCTAACGGTGCTCCGAGATATTTTGTACTGCATCTCACGCGGTTGGTGATAATGAACTGTGTGCAGTCTACTTGATTTTTTGTCTTGATTTGAAATGCATAATTGGGTCACAGCGGCAAAGGAGGGTGTTTGAAATGCTAGAACTTTTATCGGCAGTGAACATGCAACTATAGGTGTGTCGTCAAAAAAATTGGAATTATTCAGGGCTCGTTTGGACATTTTCATACATTAACTTGGTTTTCTAGGCATTTCATTTGCACAATTGAAAATTAAACTACATGCACATGCTCCGGTGCACCAAAATGGGTTATAAAATCATATATGTGTCCATGGGTTGATGCTTATGTCCCATGCAAGAAATGGTGATGAATTTCAACCACCTCGGCACTGTGGCTCTTTCCGGCCAACGTTGAGATAATTGGTTTTGAAATTATAGTAAATCCAAAACTCGTCTGAAATTCATGAAACTTGGCATGCTATCATGCAACAGCATCAACATGTTGTGGTGAATAAATTGTCCCATTTGGGGCAGGTTTGGGTATAAGCTTCTCACAACAAGCCTCATGGTTCCGGTAGGGAACGTGTCACCTTTGTGGACGAAATGATGTTCGTTGCCTCTTCTTGCTTTCAAATTTTTTCTGGTGTCAACATAGAACAACCGAAGAGTCGTGTTAAATTTTGGAATTTTTCGGGATTCATTTGGACATTTTTATACATTTATTTAGTTTTGTATGCATTTATATGCATAATTCAAATTTGAACTACATGCACATGCTCCAGTGCATAAAAATGGGTTGAAAAATAATATGTGTGTCCTTGGTTGCATGCTTAGGTCCCATGCAAGGAATGGGAATGAATGTCAAACACCTCGACACCTTTGCTTGGCCGCAAACATTGAGATACATGGTTTAAAAATTCTAGTAAATATGAAACTCATCTGAAATTCAGGAAACTTGGCATGCTATCATGGAACAACATCAATATGCTGTGGTGAAAAAATTGTCCCATTTGGGGAAGATTTGGGTATAAGCTTCTCACAAACCAGAGCGTCTCACAACAAGTCTCATGGTTCCGGTAGGGAACGTGTCACCTTTGTGGACGAAACGATATTTGTTGCCTCTTCTTTCTTTCAAATTTTTTCTAGTGTCAACATAGAACAACAGGAGTGTTCTGTTAAAATTTGAAATTTTTCGGGGTTCGTTATACATTAACTGAGTTTTCTAGGCATTTTATGTGCATAATTCAAATTTGAACTAGAGGCACATGTGTCGGTGTCAAAACAGCCAGACCTCGGGGTAGGGGGTCCCGAGCTGTGGATTCTTGGATCAATGGTAATAGGAACGAAGGAGACGATGTTTTACCCAGGTTCGGGCCCTCTTGATGGAGCTAAAACCCTACGTCCTGCTCTTGTTTATATTGATGAAGTATCAAGGTACAGAGTTGATCTACCTCGAGATCATATGTTGTGGTCTAAACCCTAGAGCTATGATGAGTAATGTCATGATAATCTGTCTATCAACTAGCCTAGCCTCGGCTTATATAATGTACCGGAGGCCTAGGATAACAAGAGTCCTAGTCGGCTACGTCGGTGGAGAGGAGTCCTTGTCTTGATCACCAAGTCTTGTGGAATCTTTCTTGTATATGTCATCGGCTGTCCGAACTGGCCCATTAGTGAATCGCCATGGGGGTCCTCAACCCGACCCACTGGTCGGGAGACGACATGGTGAGTACCCCCTAGTCCAGGACACCGTCAGTAGCCCCCTGAACCGGTCTTCAAGTTGGGGACGCTCCTCGGTTCTTCTGAACTGTTCTTCATCTTCGGTCGTTGGTCTTGAAAACTGGTTCAACAAATCTTCGCATCTCTGATCTTGAGGATCGCCGAGGTATATCTGAAGAGTTCATACATCGGGTATCCGAGGAGTCTTTTAAGTTGTTCATGGCCTTTATCAATGCCTTGTTATTTTTACGCCACACCTCGGGTTCAAAAAATTTCCCGTGCGGCGGTACCCTCTTGCATCCGAACTCCAACGCCGGATTGCATCCGAGGTATATCTTAGCAGCCGAGCTCCAACGCCGGTATGTATCCGAGCTCCAGCGCCGGACTGCATCTGAGAAGGCATAAAGTACTTCATCTCTAAAAAAGTTTGAAGGAGGTTATCCGAGCTTAATGCCAAAAAAGTTCTCTATAGAGCCAGCCACTCGCGGCCAAGCTTTTATGCCGGACTGCTTCTGAGGTGGCCTCTGACAACCAAGCAACAACGCCGGACTACATCAGAGTTGTCATCTCGCAGCCGGGCACCAATGCCGGACTGTATCCGAGATGTCATAGATTACCTCGGTCTTGAAAAAGTTAAAAGGGTTAAACCGAGCTAAATGCCGGAGATGCCCTCTATGGAGCTAGCCACTTTGCATCCGAGCTTTATGCCGGACTGCTCCCGCGGTGGTGCACCACCTCGGCTGTGGGCTGATTTTTGTGAATTTAATTCCGATTTGTGCAATTTATTCTCTGCCGAGACATATAGCCAGTAGCCCTCAAGGTGTGTGTCGGCCAAAAATACGAGATGCACCTGAAGGAAAACATAAAACCGTTGATCCCAGTAGCCCCCGAGACTCAGGTCGATTCACAAAATTGCACTGAGGATCAACTCCTAGCTCTGCAGCATACTTAGGAATAGAAATGCGGTGTAATATATTAGAGAGAAATAGTGATCGACAGATGGGCCCTTGAGAGAGGGTCTTGAGAAGTTGCCGTAATATATTAGCTTGATGCTGGATAGGTCCAGATGGTACCTACTGTTGTCGGAAGACGCGTTTGCCCATAGATCGGTCAAGCCGAACACTTAGCACTTTGAATTTTCTGCATTGAATAGGCAATGCAGTAGCCCCCGAGCCACTGGTCGGGTGGCAACACCAGATCAGGGGATCGATGTGCCCCTTTAATATTTGTAAATGATAAGCGCGAAGCCCTGTAGCCCCCGAGCCTTAATGTGGGCACGGGGTGGCTGAATTAAGGATCGATATCCGTTTGACAGAAAATTTTGTTGTGTTTAACACGAACTTCTCGGAAAGAGAATAAAGATCTCTTAAAGGAGCTAGAGCTAACGAAAGCTGATCTCGCCAAGGTCGGCCTCAAGGGGCTTAATAGATAGGAAATCACTGCCGATAAGGAATTATGAGAGCGTTATGTCAGCTGCTCGGTTGTCTCAGCGAGATTGTGCCCTTGACTCTTTGAAAGATTGGCTACAATTATTTGACTTTTGCTCGTAATTTATGTGTAATGATTCTATGTACCGAAGTACTTTACATCATTAAAGCTCGGATCCGCATTGTACTAAACTTTGTTGACCGACCATCGGCTTCAGCCTCCTCAGCCAGTAGCCGAGGAGTGTTTGTCCCACTTTATAAAGCCTTTATGAGGGCAAAGATTTATGGCAAACGAGGCAATCCGGCCATACGGTTTTATAAACAAAAGGTATGCGGAGAGATATGCTATATTACTATGTAAGAAACATCTTCCAAAGAAAATAGTTCCGCTATCGGTTCCTTTCTTTGGGTTCTCATGCTGACCATGATCATGAAACCTCATCTCCGATCAATGTGGGAGGAAAATATTGAGGATTTAGTTAGGGGAGAGCTCCCGAACTCTGTGGTCCATGATGAACCAGAATTTTTGCTTCCATTGTTTCCGACCAATTATATCCTTTAAGATGGCTAGCTTTCGGCTTCACCCAGTCTGAGGTACTAATCCGGATGACCCGGTAGTAACAATCATAGAGGTGCTCCCTTTACCACCTAGCCGAACAATCGGGAACGTAGGAGTAAGCACAGGAGCCAGGCAACCCAGCTTGGCCAAAATCTTAAGTCAAATTGATGCATATTTATGGCTTTATTATGATAATTATGGAAGGAAAATTCTCCATTGAGACTGTTTATAACCTGAAAGTGGCCCATCATCGGCTTCCACCCCTTTGTAGATGCTACACAGGGTGTTTCCGTAGTAACAATACAACCCTTAGCCGACGTCTCGGTGCCCGGAGGTGGTTGTGTTAGCGGAAATGAGGCAATCAGATATGTAGGCTTTATAACTTTCACTTAGCCATAGGAGTTGGAAGTTCGGGGCCAGTTACTAGCCCCCGGTTAGTGTTCGGCATCAGCCGGGGTCAAACCAGTAACACTTCGGCCAATCTTATGAAAGGCCCATCGGGTAAGCTCTATCGATCTATAGTTTGACATAGTCATCGGATCGCTGACCAGTTTGCGCTCATTGTGACAGTTAGTTTTTGGCTTTCTCCACTGAGGTACTTGACTAGTTAAATTGGAAGTACAATCGCAGTAGTTCTCCCTTTGCACATCTAGCCAAACAAAGCGGAACATAGGAGGCAATCACAGGAGTCGGGCAACCCAACTATTAACCGAAGACACAATTCGAAACTGATGCATATAAAGCAATATCCGAGAACGTTTTGCCGAGGACTCCTCGGAGTACCTTGGCTTTTGGTGGGTTCGGCTCTAGTCGCAGCCCCCTGTTGATATTGCCAAATCTATAAAGGTGTCCGGTGTTGCACTACAAGACTTATGCTAGAAACACATAAATAGGTTAAAAGTGCCATAGGCTTGGGAAACCAAAAAACTTTGGTAAAAACTTTACGCCCGAACTGGCAGACCTCGGGGTAGGGGGTCCCGAGCTGTGGATTCTTGGATCAATGGTAACAGGAACGAAGGAGACGATGTTTTACCCAGGTTCGGGCCCTCTTGATGGAGGTAAAACCCTACGTCCTGCTCTTGTTTATATTGATGAAGTATCAAGGTACAGAGTTGATCTACCTCGAGATCATATGTTGTGGTCTAAACCATAGAGCTATGATGAGTAATGTCATGATAATTTGTCTATCAACTACCCTAGCCTCGGCTTATATAATGTACCAAAGGCCTAGGATAACAGGAGTCCTAGTCGGCTACGTCGGTCGAGAGGAGTCCTTGTCTTGATCACCAAGTCTTGTGGAATCTCCCTTGTATATGTCATCGGCTGTCCGAACTGGCCCATTAGTGAATCGCCATGGGGGTCCTCGGCCCGACCCACTGGTCGGGAGACGACGTGGTGAGTACCCCTTAGTCCAGGACACCGTTAACATGCTCCAATGCATAGAAATGGATTGAAAAATCAAATGTGTGTCCTTGGTTGGATGCTTACGTCCCATGCGAGAAATGGGAATGAATTTCAAACACCAGGGCACCGTCGCTTGCCCGCAAAAATTGAGATACATGGTTTTAAAATTCTAGTAAATCCAAAACTTGTTTGAAATTCATGAAACTTGGCATGCTATCATGCAACTACATCAACATGCTATGGTAAAAACATTATCCCATTTGGGGCAGGTTTGGGTATAAGCTTCTCACAACAAGCCTCATGGTTCCGGTAGGGAATGTGCCTCCTTCGTGGATGAAATGATATTCGTTGCCTCCGCTTGCTTTCAAATTTTTTCCTAGTGGCAACATTGAGTAACAGGAGTGTCGTGTTAAAATTTGGAATTTTTCGGGGTTCGTTTGGACATTTTTATACATCAACTGTGTGTTGTAGGCATTTTATGCGCATAATTCAAATTTGAACTACATGTGCATGCTCTGGTGCAGAAAAATCGGTTCAAAAATCAAATGTGTGTCCTTGGGTGCATGCTTAGGTCCCATGCAAGAAATGGGAATGAATTTCAAACACCAGGGCACCGTTGCTTGCCGGCAAAATGTTCAATTACTTTGTTTTTAAATTATAGTAAATCCAAAACTCGTCTGAATTTCATGAAACTTGGCATGCTATCATGGAATGGCACACGACATACTGTGGTATTTTTCGTTTCCAATTTGAGAGAAGGCGCACTCGAATCAACTACCAACAACGCATTTTGAAACAAATAGCTGCCACCTTATCATCTCAAACGTTTGTATAATTTAAATCGTGGGTGTTCTGTTAACCATTCACGTGACGCCACGCGTCACACTTTTAATGGCTAGGAGGTGCCATGCGGACAGCTGCTTGAGTAGACGGGAGGCGTGCGAGCGCAGTCCGCTGCACAGGCTGACCGGGAGGTGTGCAAGCTGTCCTCCAATGGGCAGGCTCACCGGGAAGCATGCAAGCTGTATGCTGCGCAGGCTCAGTAGGAAGCGAGCCCTTTGACTTCCATGGCCGCCCGCCTTGCTCGCATCCTCTCCATTAATGGCGCCCGAGCCACTGTTTAATACGGGTGGCCTTATTGTTCGCCTCCCATTCCCCTCCCGCGGACCTCCACCAATGCCATAGCACAGAAGGATCATCTGCCACTAGTCTTCGAGTTTGGTGAAGTCGACTCTGAGCCGGACGAGATAGAAAATAAGGAGGAATGGGGCCTCATGGACATGGCCCTGAACCAGCTGGCCGTGGCGGTTGCTACCCCCGCGCCCATCACAGCTCCCATCCCAGCGCCCGCGCCAGCGACCATCCCCGTAGCATTGGCAGGCTGGTTGCCGAGCACTATCACAGAGGTGGAAGCCACGGGCGTCAACGAGGTCGCTGCGACCCGCGCGAGTTCGTGTACATGCCAGCGCCCGTGCCCATGCCCGTGCGCGCCCCTACACCCACCACGGCGCCGGTCCCCTTGCGTTTGCCTGCACCCGCCATGCCCGTGCGTGCACCCCCCTCAGCGTCATGGGACGCCGCCGTCGACCGCTACCTCGCAGCACCACGAGTTGCCATCCTTCCGCGCCCCGCTCGTCGATCGTGCGACGACAGGATGTTTGATTTCCAAGTGAAGAACATTTTGTGCTTCCTTGAAGACTTCAACAACGGTGTCCCGGAGGATGACAACAACAACGCTTGCGTGGCATGCCACCTCCGCCGCCGCCGGAATTTGTTTTTTTGGGTTTAATACTGTATCTCGATCGTATGAATATAAAGTTGCAGTGTGACTGAATGAAGCATATGGTTTGAGCAAACTTGCTTTCTTCTCTCTGAATGTACAGACTTATCAAATGATTTTTTTTTAAATGTCAATGGTTTTTAAATTTAAAACGCTCATCGCAAACGTTTAAGATATAACACAAGTATGCAAACCGACAGCTTCCCCAGTAAGCCAAGGGAAAATGTGCCAAGCAGGATTTGTAGAGCTTTTCAACGCAAACGTTTTAGATAGAACACCCGTATGCAAAGCGAGAGCTATGGTCTTCCCCAGTAAGCCATGGGAAAAATTTGTCGCGTAGGATTTGTGCATCCCTTCATCGCAAACAGTTCAGATTGTATACGGTATGCAAAGCGAGAGCTATGGTTCCTTCACCCCTAAGCCAAGAGAAAATCTAGCACGCAAGATTTGTACATCCCTCCAATGCAAATGGTTTTTTCGGATGACCCGTGTGCAACCACGTACAGACAATTTGGTAAGATTTGCATCTATCATATTGGGTATATTGCCATTTGTCAAACTGGAAAGATTGACATTTGTTGATCTAGTAACATTGCCCTTTGTCAACCTTGTAATACTGCCATTTGTTAAAATTTGCAGCTAAAAATCACTAGCACTATCTAATTTTTGCAACTAAAATTCAGTAATTAAGCATAGATTTCATTCATAGATTAAGCAGTCGTTCTTTATACAAACAGTTCAACTCAACAGCTGAACTGACCAAACTTTTCCCCGATTGTTGCCAAACACGTATTGAAATAGCTAGTTCAACTATATATACTAGCTAATTTTAAGTACATTGTACAGTTCAACCACATCTATAGTCAGATGAACTGGACAAAATAGCCCCTAAATACTAGTACTACTATGGAGGTATGGTGCCTGCCGCTGCTGCACCTTCAGTGACGCTCACCTTGAACGCCCTCTGCCGCTCCAGACGACCCCTCTCGAACCGGCGGACTCCTCGTAGATCTCCTGATTCCTCGCCTCTGCGACGGCGTGTGCTGCAGCCAGGGCGGCGGTAAGGTTCTTTGCATGCTCGACAAGGCGCTCCGCCTCCTCCCGCAGGAACTCGATGTAGCACGCAAGGTCGCTGACGCATGTGCGGGCCTCCACCTCTGCCTCCCGCCTTCGGGTGGCAGTGGCAGAGTGGGTGATGACCCCAGCGGTCGACGATGGGCTGGCAGCCATGGCTACCAACGATGGGGTGGTGGACACAACCACCAGCTCCCGCCTTCGGGCCGCGGTGGCTAAGCGGGTGATGGCCACGGTGGCCGATAGTGGGGTCGCGACCATGATGGCCACCACTCACCTTCGGGCCGCGGCGGTGGAGCAGGCAATGGGCCTGGCTTTCGACGGTGGTGTGGCGGCCACGGCGGTAGACGGTGGGGTGGCGGCAATGGCGGCCGGCAACAGCTGCCGATGGGCAGCGGCGGCGGAGCGTGTGGTGGGTGTTCCGCGCACACCCAACAGGGACGCCAAGTGCACTACACTACGCCGGGGACTGCACCGCCGTAGTGGTGTAGCCTCCCAGCTGAAGCTGTCCTTTGATGACGGCGGAGTGGCTGAGCGACGACGACGGACCGGTGCCATTGGCGATTCTGGGAGAAGCAGACGAGATAAGCTATAGGGATGGAAGGGAAAATGCGATGCATGACTCGCCGGCCGTGAGGGCTTATATAGCAGGCCGGTAAGCATTGGTATTTTGGGGGATTTCACCGAGTCGGGCGAGAAGTTTGCGCGGGAACGGGCTCACAGACGATTCATTGGTGCCACTTCGAGCCACCGTTTGGCCAAAAGAACGCGCTTGCGTTGCTCAAGCTTGCGCTCGAAGCCGTCTACGGTAGCGGGGTGACAAGACGTGCGAGAGGAGGACGAAAGGACACGTGCACATACGGTTAATAGAAAAACGTTTGCAATTTAATTTACCTACTATTTTTGTGCCAAATTCTGACTAGAGATTTAACTAATAAAATATGAATGCATGTCGCCAAAGATTATATTGTTGGATTCGTATTTGAACATAGTTTCCAATTATATAATTTTTATAACATGCATTAACATTTTGTTAGTTAAATTTAAGGTCAAAATATGGCACAAAATATAAAGGGGACTAATAGACCAAGACGGAGGTAGTAGCACACGGCCGCTCTCTACGCAGCGTCGCAACTGTCAGCCGGCTTGTAGATGACCATTCCGTGCGTGTTCAACTGCTCTATGCGTGTGGTTGCTTGCGGTTGAGGCGGCCGCAGCGCGCTCTACTTGCGTCCCACCCCGCGCGCTCTACTCTCGCGTCCCTCCGCGTGCTCTGCCCTCATCCCTCCACGCGCGCTGCTAGTGTTCGGGGCCGGTGCACCATCACGTACATTCGTGGTGCCATTATGGATGCGGTTGCACCGGACGCATCGCCATGATGCAGTTACCCGCTGCAAAAACTGCCATGCGGACGCGCCGAGAATCCAGGCCGCCCGGGCCCCCATTTATTCCCGCGGCCATTTACCTTCATCTCTCGCACCACATGACACAGTAAGAACAACCACGATGACACATCCAAAGAGGACATCCAGCAGTTCCAATGGCGCTCCTCGTGGCTCGAATGGCGCTCCTAGAGGCCGAGGACGACAACGGGGAGCAGTTCACCACACATCACGTAGTGGACACCCACGTGAGGGGGAAGGACCTCTCGGTGGTGTACACGAATGAGCCGGTCTCGATGGAGAGCTCCATCCAAACTATGGAGTAGTTGCTTGCTGAGGACAAGTACCAAGTGGTCGGCTTCGACATCGAGTTCACCAGCGGTCGTGCCGGGCAAGATCAGAAGGTTGCCGTCGCCCAGTTATGCGTGCGACATGACGTCCTCATCTACCACTACCACCTGGCCACAAGGCCTTGCGAGCATTTCTCCAGGTTTATCAACAGCTCCGACTACAGTTTCGTTATAGTGGACACCACCAAAGATCTAAAAGTGCTCAAGGTTTTAGGCTTGACCTGCCAGAATCTTGTCAACATCTGTGACCACTACAAGGTCTGAGGCAGCGACAACAACAAACAGAACTCCCTGGTTGACCTCGCCTCGGCCATCATCAACCCCTACTACATGAAGATGAAGGATGAGAGCAAGAAGGACAGGAACGCCTAGCACAGTGCCTGGCATCAGAGACTCGATGAAGAACACGTCAAGTTCATGGCCAAGGACGCGTACACAAGCTACGAGATGTAAAGTCGGACCGTTGACATAATGAAGTGTCTTCGTCCTGCCCCAGACCAGCATCGAGCCACAGAGCAGTGGTGGGAGCATCAAAAGAAGTAGATGACTGGACGATCATTTCTCCTAGTTTAGAATGCATGCAATTGTTTATTGAGGTGTGTACGAATGATCTGTATAGTCACTTATGTAATTGGATGTTTATTTTAGTTATATATATGTTGTTCTTCTGTAGACAGAGCAAATCACACGGCTTATTAGCAACAATCGTCTGTGTTATTATTGGTCTTCGCACACATTTCTGATTACGGACCTGTTTGCCACATATCGCACACATCTTGTTCAGTTGAACCATTTCTGTTGTCTTGGCTCATCGCAAACAGTTCATCCGAGTGAATTGTATGCCCTCCATCGCACACACCTTGATCTGGCTGACCGTTTCTATTGTGTTGCCTAATCACACATAGTTCATCCTAGTAAACTGTATGCCATATATCACACACGCCCTTATCTAGCTGACCGTTTATGTTGTTCTGGATCTTCACAAATAGTTCGTACGGATTAACTGTATGCCACGCATCGCACACGCATCTCTGATCTGAATCGCGTTTGATGACTGTGCAATCGCAAACAGTTCTTCTCATATTTGACGATTTTATTACACCACTGTTTGTGATTAATGCATCGCACACAGTTTCGTCGAAGGGTCTCTGATTTTAGTGTCGCGTTAGCAGCATCCTGCAGTAGTGACATCTCCATAGATCCTTGGGTTTGCGATATAGTGGGAAACATAGCTCTCTCCATCTGAGTGTTGGGACAACATGATTTTAGATCTGTTAGAAAAACAGCACGAAACCAGAACAGAGGACATTTCTGCGGTGCGGTGGTCAAAACGTCTCGGAGTATATATAAAGAATTTTTATCTTGCAAAACACGTATACGAGAAGAAAACGGAGTCGGGAAGGCTCACGAGGGGCCCACTACCCACGAGGCCACGCCAGGAGGGGCAGGCACACCCTGGTGCCTAGTGGGCACTTAGGTTGCCTTCTCGGGTGTTTCCTATTTTTGTAATTTTTCTAATATTCCAAAACTGACAGAAAATATTTTTATGGAATTTTTGGAGTCGGTTTACTTACTATATCACGTACCTCTTCCTTTTCAGGGTTCTGGAGTGTTCTGGAAGGTCTCTTTTAAGTATTCCTCCGGTGTTATAGTTTGAATAATATTAGTTTCAACATTAATAGGCGTACCTGAGATATAATGCTTAATTCTTTGTCCATTGACCACCTTCGGATTAGTGCCTTCGGCATTATTGATCTTAATAGCTCTAGAGCGAAAAACTTCTTCAATGATATATGGTCCTTCCCATTTAGAGAGAAGTTTTCGTGCAAAAAATTTAAACAAGAATTGTACAATAGAACATATTCACCCACTTTGAATTCCCGCTTTTGGATTCTTTTGCCATGCCATCTTTTAAATTTTTCTTTAAATAATTTGACCTTTTCATAAGCTTGGGTTCTCCATTCATCCAATGAGCTAATATCAAATAACCTCTTTTCACCAGCAAGTTAGAAATCATAATTAAGTTCTTTAATTGCCCAATATGCTTTATGTTCTAACAAGGAGGTAAATGACATGCTTTTTCATAAACCATTTTATATGAGACATACCCATGGGATTTTTATAATCAGTTCTATAAGCCCATAATGCATCATCAAGTTTCTTAGGCTAATTCTTTCGAGATCTATTGACTGTCTTTTGCAAAATTAATTTTATTTCCCTATTGCTCAATTCAACTTGACCACTAGATTGAGGGTGATAGGGGGTGCAATTATATGGTTGACATCATATTTAGCAAGCATTTTACAGAAAGCACCATGAATAAAGTGTGAACCACCATCAGTCATTAAGTATCTAGGGACTCGAAACCTTGGGAAAATAACTTCTTTAAGCATTTTAATGGAAGTCTTATGATCAGCACTACTAGTTGGAATAGCTTCTACCCAATTAGTGACATAATCAACAGCAACAAAAATATGTGTATACCCATTAGAGGAAGGAAAAGGTCCCATGTAATCAAATCCCCAAACATCAAATGGTTCAATAACAATTGAATAATTCATGGGCATCTCCTGACGTCTACCAATATTACCAATTCTTTGGCATTCATCACAAGATAAGACAAACTTACGAGCATCCTTGAAAAGAGTAGGCCAGTAAAAACCAGATAGTAATACCTTGTGTGCAGTTTTGTCTCCCGCGTGGTGTCCTCTGTAAGCCTCGGAGTGACACTTTCGGAGGATTTGTTCCTATTCATGCTCAAGTATACAATGTCTAATAATCCCATCTACTCCTTCTTTATAAAGATGTGGGTCATCCCAAAAGTAATGTCTTAAATCAAAGAAGATTTTTTTCTTTTGTTGCTATGTAAAACTAGGTGGTATAAATTTATCAACAATATAATTAGCATAGTCTGCATACCAAGGAGTATTGTGAGAAGCATTTATTACAGCTAGTTGTTCATCAGGAAAACTATCATCAATAGGTAGTTGGTCATCAAGGATATTTTCTAACCTAGACAAGTTATCAGCTACGGGATTCTTAGCCCCCTTCCTATCAATAATATGCAAGTCAAATTCTTGTAGCAGAAGAACCCACCTAATGAGTCTAGGTTTAGCATCTTTCTTTTCCATAAGGTATTTAATAGTAGCATGATCAGTGCGAACAATTACTTTAGAATCAACAATGTAAGATCTGAATTTATCACAAGCAAACAAAACTGCTAAAAATTCTTTCTCGGTAGTAGCATAATTTCTTTGAGCACTATCTAGAGTTCTGCTAACATAGTGTATAACATTCAATTTCTTATCAATTCTTTGTCCTAGAACAACACCAACAGCAAAATCACTAGCATCACACATAATTTGAAAGGGCAAATTCCAATCAGGTTGTTGAACAATAGGTGCATAAGTTAATGCTTTCTTAAGTGTTTCAAAGGCTTCTACAAAATCATCATCAATAAAAAATGGAACATCTTTTTGCAAGAGATTAGTAAGAGGCCTAGAAATTTTAGAGAAGTCTTTAATAAACCTTCTATATAAACCAGCATGACCAAGGAAACTTCTTATACCTTTGATATCTTTAGGACATGGCATTTTCTGAATTGCATCAACTTTAGCTTTGTCTACTTCAATACCTCATTCTGAAATCTTATGCCCCAAGACAATAACTTTATTTAGCATAAAGTGGCACTTCTCCCAATTCAAGACAAGATTAGTTTGTTCACATCTCTACAAAACTCGATCATTAAACAATCATCAAAAGAAGTTCCGTAAATGGAAAAATCATCCATGAAAACCTCAACAATCTTTTCACAAAACTCAGAGAATATAGCAGTCATGCATCTTTGAAAGGTAGCAGTTGCATTGCATAAACCAAAAGGCATACATCTATAAGCATAAGTTCCAAAAGGGCAAGTAAAAGTGGTTTTCTCTTGATCGGGTTGTGATACAGGTATTT
The DNA here is from genome assembly GCA_011799875.1 of Thinopyrum elongatum. Taxonomy (NCBI): domain Eukaryota; kingdom Viridiplantae; phylum Streptophyta; class Magnoliopsida; order Poales; family Poaceae; genus Thinopyrum; species Thinopyrum elongatum. Next base: position 275,815,490 of record CM022300.1, on the reverse strand, counting down.
GAGAGAAACCAGAATATCCATCAAGGAAGCAAAAGTGTGTATGCTTTGACAATCTTTCTAACATTTGATCAATAGAAGGTAAAGGGTAATGATCTTTTCTAGTAGCTTTATTTAGTTTCCTAAAATCAATTACCATCCTATAACCAGTTATGATTCTTTGTGGAATAAGTTCATTTTTATCATTAGGAACAACTGTAATGCCTCCTTTCTTAGGGACACAATGAAGAGGACTTACCCATCTACTATCAGCTATAGGATAAATTATACCTACTTCCAGAAGCTTTAATATTTCAGTTCTTACCACTTCCTTCATCTTCAGATTTAATCGTCGTTGATGATCAACAACTGGTTTAACATCAGGTTCCATATTAATCTTGTGCTGACATAGAGTGAGACTAATCCCTTAAGATCATTAAGAGTATATCCAATAGCAGCACGGTGCTTCTTCAGAGTTTTAAGTAATCTCTTTTCTTCATGCTCTGAAAGGTTAGCACTAATAATAACAGGATATATCTTCTTTTCATCAAGATAAGCATATTTTAGTGTATCAGGCAATTGTTTTAATTCAAAAACAGGATCACCTTTACGTGGAGGAGGACCTCCTAGAGTTTCATCAGGAAAATTGTGTTTAAGAATAGGTGGTTGATCAAAGAACATCTAATCTATTTCATTCTTTCATTCAATTGCATATCATTTTCATGGTCTAGCAAATATTGTTCTAACGGATCAATAGGAGGTACGGCAATAGAAGCAAGACCAATTATTTCATCCTTTCTAGGCAATTCTTTATCATGAGGTTGTCTACAAAACTTAGATAAATTAAACTCATGAGACATATCACCAAAATTAACACTGACAGCTTCTTTAGCGCAATCAATCTTAGCATTAACATTGTTCAAGAAAGGTCTACCAAATATTATGTGACAAAAATCATCTTGTGGAAAACCAAGAACTAGAAAATCAGTAGGATATTTTATTTTCACAAACAAGACTTCAACATCTCTAATAATCCCAAGCGGCGAAATAATATCTCTATTAGCAAGCTTAATAGTAACATTAATATCTTCTATTTCAGCATGAGCAATATCATTCATAATTTCTTGATATAAGGTAAACGGGATAGCACTAACACTAGCACCCAAATCACATAAGCCATGATAACAATGATCTCCTATTTTAACAGAGACAACATGCTTATTCTTATCTTTTTCGTCGGGTTTAGCAATTCTAGTGGCTTCATCATAGAAATAAATAACATGCCCATCAATATTTTTTACCAAGAGATCTTTAACCATAGCAACATTAGGTTCAACTTTAATTTGTTCAGAGGGTCTAGGTGCTCTAATATTACTTTTGTTTACTATGGTTGAAACCTTAGCATGTTCCTTTATCCTAACAGTGAAAGGTGGTTTTTCAATGTAAGCAGTAGGCACAACTGGGTCAACATTATAAATGATAGTTTCATCTTTAACTACAATGAGCTCCTCAATCTTTTCTTTATAGGGGTGGTGATATTTAATGCATTTCTCCTTAGGGAGATCAACATGAGTAGCAAATGATTCACAAAAAGAAGCTACTATTTCAGAGTCAAGTCCATATTTAGTGCTAAACTTATGAAAAGCATCGGTATCCATAAAAGATTTAACACAATCGAACTTTAGTGGTATACCTGACTCATTACCTTTGTCGAGTTCCCAATCTTTAGAGTTGCGTTGAATTCTTTCTAGAAGGTTCCATCTGAATTCAATAGTTTTCTTCATAAAAGAGCTAGTCGTAAAATAATCGAGCATGGTTTGATCATCATGAGAAAAGCTGAACATAAAAATTCTGTAAGATAATTTCTTTTGAGAGCTCATGATTGGGGCATGTATACATCATATACTTAAGCCTCCCCCAATCTTGAGTGATACTTTCTCCTTCATGAGGCAAAAAATTATATATATAATTCCGATCATGATGAATTAGATGCATAGGATAAAACTTTTGATGAAATTCCAATTTCAACCGATTCCAATCCCAAGCTCCAATATCATCACATAGCCTATACCATGTCAATGCCTTTCCCCCCAAAGATAAAGGGAAGACCTTCTTCTTAACTTCATCTCTGGGTAAACCTGCAAGCTTAATTAATCCACAAACTTCATCCACATAGATTAGGTGCATATCAGGATGTAGTGTTTCGTCTCCTACATAAGGATTAGCTAGCAGATTCTCTATCATACCCAAAGGAATCTCATAATAAATATTTTTAGTAGGTGCAGTAAGTTGAGGAGCAACTCTTTGTGCTTCCGTTTGAGGTGAAGATACCCAGAAAAAACCCCTCAAAGGATTGTTTTCCATAGTAACAAGTAATAGTAAATTTCAGCACGTAATATAAATTTTTCCTTACCAAATTCCACTTACCACAAGCGCTTCACTCCCAGGAAACGACGCCAGAAAAGAGTCTTGATGACCCACAAGTATAGGGGAACTATCGTAGTCCTTTTGATAAATAAGAGTGTCGAACCCAACGAGGAGCAGAAGGAAATGACAAGCGGTTTGCAGCAAGGTATTTTCTGCAGGCACTGAAATTGTCGGTAATAGATAGTTTTATAGCAAGGTAATTTGTAACAAGCAAGTAATAGTAACGGTAATAAAAGTGCAGCAAGTTAGCCCAATCCTTTTTGTAGCAAACGACAGGCCGGAACGGTCTCTTATAATAAGCAAAGCGTTCTTGAGGACACGTGGGAATTTCATCTAGTCACTTTCATAATGTTTGTTTGATTCACGTGTGCTACTTTGATAATTTGATATGTGGGTCGACTAGTACTTGGTTGCTTTTCTTACTTAAACAAGCCTCCCACTTATTAACCCATCTCACAAGCATCCGCAACTACGAAAGAAGAATTACGATAAAATCTAACCATAGCATTACATGGATCCAAATCAGCCCCTTATGGAATAGCGCATAAACTAGGGTTTAAGCTTCTGTCTCTCTAGCAACACATCATCTAATAACTACTCCACAATGCATTCCCTTAGGCCCAAAGATGGTGAAGCGTCATGTAGTCGACGTTCACATAACACCACTAAGGGAATCACAACATACATATCATCAAAATATGGAATGAATACCAAATTCACATGATTACTTTTGACAAGACTTCTCACAATGTAATCAACACTACTAGCATATGACCTGAACATATGATCTTCCATCAAATAAACCAACTAGCATCAACTACAAGATGTAATCAACACTACTAGCAACCCACATGTACCAATCTGAGGTTTTGATACAAAGATTGAATACAAGATATGAACTAGGGTTTGATATGAGTTGGTGCTGGTGAATATGTTGATGAAGATTCGCCCTCCCACAATGCGAGGGTTGTTGGTGATGACGATGGCTTCGATTTCCCCCTCTTGGAGGGAAGCATTCCCGGCGAAATCGCTCTACCGGAGAGCAAAATTGCTCCTACCTGATACATCTCCATCGTATCTATAATTTTTTATTGTTCCATGCCAATATTATACGACTTTCAAATACTTTTGGCAAAAAAAATTATGATTTATTGGACTCACATATTGATGCAGTGCCCAGTGCCAATTCCTGTTTGTTGCATGTTTTTTGTTTCGTAGAATATCCATATCAAACGAAGTCCAAATGCAATAAAAATTTATGTAAAATTATTTTGGAATATATGTGATTTTTGCGAGGTCGAATCAACGCAAACGGAGGCCCACGGCCTCCACAAGACACCAGGGCGTGGCCCAGCCCCCTGGCGTGTGGTGGTGCCTTGTGGGCACCCCGTAAGTCGGTTGGGGCTCTTCTTCGGGCGCAAGGAAGCTTATACCCACAAAAAATCATCTCAAAATTTCAGCGCAATCGGAGTTACGGATCTCCGGGAATATAAGAAATGGTTTCAGCCAGAAAATAGGAACGCGAAACAGAAGAGAACAAAGAGATGGATCCAATATCGGAGGGGCTCTCACCCCTCCACCGCCATGGAGACCATGGACCAGAGGGGAAACCCTCCTCCCATCTAGGGGGGAGGCCAAGGAAGAAGAAGAAGGAGGGGGCTCTCTCCCCCTCTCTCCCGGTGGCACCGGATTGCCGTCGGGGCAAGGATCGTAACGGCGATCTACATCAACAACCTTGCTACCGTCAACACCAACTTTCTCCCCCTCTATGCAGTGGTGTAACCTCTCTATTCCCGCTGTAGTTCTCTACTTAAAATGGTGCTCAACACTATATATTATTATCCAATGATATGTGGTTATCCTATGATGTTTGAGTAGATATGTTTTGTCCTATGGGTTGATAGATGATCATGATTGGTTTGAGTTGTATATTTTATGTTGGTGTTGTCCTATGGTGCCCTCCGTGTCGCACAAACATGAGGGATCCCCGCAGTAGGGTGTTGCAATATGTTCATGATTCGCTTATGGTGGGTGGCTACAGTGACAGAAGCTTATGCCGGAGTAAGGGGGTTGTTGCGTATGGAATAAAGAGGACTTGATACTTAATGTTATGGTTTGGTTTTACCTTAATGATCTTTGGTAGTTGCGGATGCTTGCTAGAGTTCCAATCATAAGTGCATATGATCCATCTACGGAAAGTATGATAGCTCATGCCTCTCCCTCATATAAAATTGCAATAATGATTACCGGTTTAGTTATCGATCACCTAGGGACAAATAACTATCTTGTATGACAAAAGTTTTCTACTAAACTACTACTTTTATTATCTTGCAATTTATTTGTAGTTTTATTCTCGCAAAGTACTTCTAGTTTTATTCTTGTTGTAGGTAAAGCAAACTTTAAGTGTGCGTAGAGTTGTATCGATGGTCGATAGAACTTGAGGGAATATTTGTTCTACCTTTAGCTCCTCATTGGGTTCGACACTCTTATTTATCGAAATAGCCTACAAACGATCCACTATACTTGTGGGTTATCAATACCTTTTCTAGCGCCGTTGCCGGGGAGCAATAGCGTGGGGTGAATATTCTCGTGTGTGCTTGTTTGCTTTATCACTAAGTAGTTTTTATTTTCTGTTCTAAGTTGTTCTCTATCTTTAGTTATGGATATGGAACACAAAATACCAAAAAAATAGTTGTACTTGCTACTCATGGAGATGGGGAACCTCCTAAAACCCTCGATGCTCGTTATGTGAAAAATATTAAACACTACTTTGATAATCATGAGAAAATCCCATTCAACTTGATAATGGGAGACACGTTGGATCAACGTGAATACTTTAGGGATTATCGCTTGAACCAAAAAGGGAAACTGTTATGGGATCAAATTGAAATGTTGCAATGGTATGCTTGGAATTTATGCTTGAGATATGATTATACTTGTTTCACTAGGATGAAGGCTCGACACCTTCCCTTTTCATGTGAATTTAATGATAATGAAACCTTGGCCTCTTATGCTAATGGTAGATATAATTACTATGATGTGGAACGAATAGAAGAATTTGTTGCTTTTACGGGTGCTTATGAAATTGAATCTAGTTTGAAAAGTATGAAGATTATGATGATGCTGTTTATAGACCTGAAAATTTTGCTATACTTAAATATTGCTATGAGAATTATGAATACAATGCCGATATTGATGTATTTATTAAGAAAGTCTCCGCTGTCCAAGAAGATACTAATATTTTGCAGGAATCTATGGAAGAAGAAATTGATGAAATTGTGAGATCATTAAATGAAAAAGATGATGAGGAGAGTGAAGAACAAAAGGAGGAAGAGAGGATTAGCTACCCGTGCTCACCTACTAATGAGAGTAACTCTTCAACTCCTACATTGTTTAATTTCCCTTCATGCTTACCGAAGGATGAATGCTATGATAATTGCTATGATCCCGTTGATTCATTTGAAATATCCCTTTTTGATGAAATTGATGCTTGCTATGCTTGTGGCCATGATGCCAATATGAATTATGCTTATGGAGATGAAATTGCTATAGTTCCTTATGTTAAGAATGAAACTGTTGCTATTGCACCCACACATGATAGTCCTATTATCCTTTTGAATTCTCCCAACTACACTATATCGGTGAAGTTTGCACTTATTAAGGATTACATTGATGGGTTGCCTTTTACTGTTGCACATGGTTATTTTGATGAATATAATATGCATGTTCTTGCTTCTCCTACTTTTAATATTATGAGAGAGGAACCACATCTCAACCTCTCTATGTTTCCAACACGATAAAATTGCAAGAAACTGCTTATGCTATGTATTGGCCTTTACTTGATGTGCATGAATTGTTCTTTTATGACATGCCAATGCTTAGGAAGAGAGTTAGACTTCGTCATTGCATGATATATGTTGCTTTGTGCTCACTACAAAATTATAAATCATTGCTAACTAAAATTGGCTTTGATATACCTTGGGATCCGGGTGAATCGATTACTTGAGCACTTTATGTCTAGCTTAATGGCTTTAAAGAAAGCACTGCCAGGGAGACAACCCGAAAGTTTTAGAGAGTCATTTACTACTGTTGTGTTCTTTTAAAAAGTTTAAAAACAAAAAATATAGAGGGGAACCTAAAACTTTTCAAAAAGAAAAGTGAAAGTGAGAAAGACGAACACCGTTGAAGTGGGGGACATCCTTGAACTTTGTTCATGCCCATGGAAACTTTGTGAATCTCAATTATAGAAACTTTTCAACAAAAATAATTATTCCCTTGTACAAATCTATTGTATTATAAAAATAGTGTACCAAGCCTTTAGGATGATTAGATTGCTTGTTGGTATGTGTGGTGCAAAAACAGAAACTTTGGCTGTAGTGCATGAATTTACATTTTTTTTACTGGAACATCAAAAGTTTCTAAAATTTCTACACAGTACTGATATGCAAAATGATTATTTTTTACTAATGTTTCAGAATTTTTGGAGTTACAGAAGTATGGTCAAAGTTTAGATTGCTACAAACTGTTCTGTTTTTTACAGATACTGTTTTTGATGCATTGTTTTGCTTGTTTTGATGGAACTATGGACTTTATCGGTGGTATAAGGCATGGAGAAGTTAGGATACAGTAGGGATAATGCAAAAATAAAATATGAATGGGTTTGCAACAGTACTTAAAGTAGTAATTTGCTTTATTATACTAACGGATCTCATGAAGGTTTTTTTTTAAGTTTTGTGTGGGTGAAGTGTTCAAAGATCGAGGAGGTCTCGATATGAGGAGAAGGAGGACAAGCAAGAGTTCAAGCTTGGGGATTCCCAAGGCACCCCAAGTAAATATCCAAGGATAGTCAAGCGTCTAAGCTTGAGGATGCCCCGGAAGGCATCCCATCTTTCTTAAACAAGTATCAGTATGTTTCGATTTTCGTTTCGTCCACATGATATGCGTAAATCATGGAGCGTCGTGTGCTTTTTATTTTTATTTTAATAATGCACCATGCTAGTATGATATAGTCCATGGTTGATTTATAGAATGCTCATTGCACTTTACTTATATCTTATGAGTATGGCTGTATAGAACGCTTCATGTGCTTCACTTATATCATTTGAAATTTGGATTGCATGTTTCTCTTCACATGGAAAACCGTTATTTGTAGAATGCTCTTTTGCTTCACTTATATTTTTATTAGAGCACGGGCTTTTGTAGGAAGATTTAAATTCTTTTCTTCACTTATATCTATTTAGAGAGTCAATAGGAATTGGTCATTTGCATGGCTAGTCATGAAATCCTACATAAAACATGTGGATCACTGAATATGATATGTTTGATTCGTTGCAATAGTTTTGCAATATAGAGATGATAATGTGGGCGGTACTAGTAAATGGTTATGGTTAGTTGGAATATTGGTGTTAAGGTTTGTGATTCCCGAAGCATGCATGTATAGTCTCCAGTTATGCTAAGAAGTTGGAGCATGATTTATTATTGATTGTCTTCCTTATGAGTGGAAGTTGGGGACGAACGATGGTCTTTTCCTACCAATCTATCCCCCTAGGGGCATGCGTAGTAGTACTTTGCTTCGAGGGCTAATAAACTTTTGCAATAAGTATATGAGTTCTTTATGACTAATGTGAGTCCATGGATTATATGCACTCTAACCTTTCCGCAATTTGCTAGCCTCTACGGTACCGTGCATTACCCTTCCTTACCTCGAGATGTGGTGCAAACTTCGCAGGTGCATCCAAACCCCGTGATATGATATGCTCTATCACACATAAGCCTTATTATATCTTCCTCAAACAGCCACCATACCTACCTATTATGGCATTTTCATAGCCATTCCAAGACATATTGCCATGCAACTTCCACCGCTTCCATTTTGATGACTTGAGCATTCACTGTCATATTGCTTTGCATGATCGTAAGATACCTGGCATGGTATTTCCATGGCTTGTCCATTTTTTTTATATCCTTGCTATGCTAGATCATTGCACATCCTGGTACACTGCCAGAGGCATTCATATAGAGTCATACTTTATTCTAGGTATCGAGTTATAATATTGAGTTGTAAGTAAATAGAAGTGTGATAATCATCATTATTCATTATTAGAGCATGTCCTAGTGAGGAATGGATGATGGAAACTATGATTCCCCCACAAGTCGGGATGAGACTCCGGACAAAAAAAAAGTGAGGCCAAAAAGAGCCCAAGAAAAAATAGAAAAGAAAAAGAAAAGAAAAAATGAGAGAAAAGAGAGAAGAGGCATGCCAATTCCACACTTTTGCTTCAAAGCAGCACCATGTTTTTCATGTAGAGAGTCTCCTATGTAGTCACTTTCATATACTAGTGGGAATTTGTCACTATAGAACTTGGCTTGTATATTCCAATGATGGGCTTCCTCAAATGCCCGAAGTCTTCTTGAGCAAGCAAGTTGGATGCACACCCACTTAGTTTTCATGTTGAGCTTTCATACACTTATAGCTCTTAGTGCATCCGTTGCATGGCAATTCCTACTCCTTGCATTGATATCAATTGATGGGCATCTCCATAGCCCGTCGATTAGCCACGTTGATGTGGGACTTTCTTACTTTTTTGTCTTCTCTATGTTTACCCCTATCATCATACTCTATTTCACCCACAGTGTTACGTCCAAGGCTTGTGCTCATGTATTGCGTGGGGGTTGAAAAAGCTGAAGCGCGTTAAAAAGTATGAACCAATTGCTCGGCTTGTCATCGGGGTTGTGCATGATAAATACTTTTTGTTAAGAAGATGGAGCATGACAAGACTATATGATTTTGTAGGGATAGCGTTCGTTAGCATTGACATTTTGAAAGACATGATTGTTTGTTGGGATACCTGAGTATTGAAGTCTTTATGTCAAACTATAGACTATTGCTTTGAATCACTCGTGTCTTAATATTCATGCCATGATTAGATATATGATCAGGATTATGCTAGGTAGCATTCCACATCAAAAATTATCTTTTTTATCATTTACCTACTAGATGACAAGCAAGAATTTAGCTTGGCAATGCTGATACATCTCCGTCGAATCTATAATTTTTTATTGCTCCATGCCAATATTATACGATATTCGCATACTTTTGGCAACATTTCTTATGATTTATTGGACTAACATATTGATGCAGTGCCCGGTGCTAGTTCCTGTTTGTTGCATGTTTTTTGTTTCACAGAATATCCATATCAAACGACGTCCAAATGCAATAAATATTTACGGAGAATTATTTTGGAATATATTTGATTTTTGGGAGCTGGAATCAACGCAAACGGAGGCCCACGGCCTCCACAAGACACCAGGGCGCGGCCCAGCCCCCTAGTGCGCGGTGGTGCCTTGTGGGCACCCTGTAAGTCGGTTGGGGCTCTTCTTCAGATGCAAGGAAGCTTATATCCGGAAAAAAATCTTGTTAAAATTTCAACGCAATCGGAGTTACGGGTCTGCGGGAATTTAAGAAACGGTTTTCGGCCAGAAAACAGGAACGCGAAATAGATGAGAACAGAGAGATAGATCCAATCTCGGAGGGGCTCTCGCCCCTCTGCTACCATGGAGGCCATGGACCAGAGGGGAAACCCTCCTCCCATCTAGGGGGAGGCCAAGGAAGAAGAATAAGGAGGGGGGCTCTCTCCCCCTCTCTCCCGGTGGCACCGGAGTGCCACCGGGGCAAGGATCATGACAGCGATCTACATCAACAACCTTACTACCATCAACACCAACTTTATCCCCCTCCATGCAATGGTGCAAACTCTCTATTCCTCCTGCAACTCTCTACTTAAACATGGCGCTCAACACTATATATTATTATCCAATGATATGTGGTTATCCTATGAGGTTTGAGTAGATGTGTTTTGTCCGATGGGTTGATAGATGACCATGATTGGTTTGAGTTGTATATTTTATTTTGGTGCTGTCCTATGGTGCCCTCCGTGTCGCGCAAACGTGAGGGATCCCCGCTGTAGGGTGTTGCAATACGTTCATGATTCGCTTATGGTGGGTGGCTAGAGTGACAGAAGCTCACGCCCGAGTAAGGGGGTTGTTGCGTATGGGATAAAGAGGACTTGATACTTAATGCTATGGTTGGGTTTTACCTTAATGATCTTTGGTAGTTGTGTATGCTTGCTAGAGTTCCAATCATAAGTGCATATGATCCATGTACGGAAAGTATGTTAGCTCATGCCTCTCCCTCATATAAAATTGCAATAATGATTACCGGTTTAGTTATCGATCACCTAGGGACAAATAACTTTCTTGTGTGACAAAAGCTTTCTACTAAACTATTACTTTTATTATCTTGCAATTTCTTCATAGTTTTATTCTCGCAAAGTACTTCTAGTTTTGTTCTTGTTCTAGGTAAAGAAAATGTTAAGTGTGCGTAGAGTTGTATCGGTGGTCGATAGAACTTGAGGGAATATTTGTTCTACCTTAGCTCCTCATTGGGTTCGACAGTCTTATTTATTAAAAAAGGCAAAAAATGATCCCCTATACTTGTGGGTTATCACTGCCCAAGTTCTGCCACAAGACGGCGGCACTCCGTCCCGAAAGTCCTCGGGCAAATAGGCTTATATACCAGAAGATGGGCACCAGAGGCTGGCCAGGGGCCTCACTACCCACCAGGGTGCGCCAGGGGGTAGGCGCGCCCTGGTGCCTAGTGGGCACTGGGGTGGTCCCCTCTGGAATTTCATTTCTCCAATAATTTTTATGTATTCCAAAATAAATCTCTGTAAATTTTTAGCTCATTTGGAGATGTGTAGAATAGGTATCTCCGACATAGCTTTTTCCGGTCCGGAATTCTAGTTGCCGGCAATCTCCCTCTTTGTGGAAACTTTGCATATTATGAGAGAAAAGGCATTATAATTACTCCACAAAGTGTTATATTGATTAAAAACACTATAAATAACAGTAGGAAAACATGATGCAAAATGGACGTATCAGGGAACACATAATCAACCAAAATATTAGCATTGTTAAGGCAACTTTCCTCAAATCCTTTTTGGTTCCCTTTTCTGATCCAATAATATTGCTAATTGATACCATTGAAAACTTGTTGGATAATATGTAAAGAAGGAACTTCCTTTTAAGTATTTTCGTCAAAAGTATGATTATCCCTAAACAAATGCCTAAACATATAATCTTCATCATATAAAATTTCATCGATAACAGGACGTTCATGACTCATATTATAGACATCAAAGATCTCTCTGGCCTCACGCACTATATAATCAAATTCATTCATAAGGACAAAGTAGCTATCTTTTTATCCTTAGGTTATTTTATAATAGGTAGTTCATAGAGCAAACTTTGCAAAGTGGGGTGAGTATGAATATATCTTCTTTCAGGTTTAAGAACAAGTGCTAAAATAGCTTCGGCATAACTCTTAGTTCTTTTCAAAATAGGAATAACATTGCAAACCAAAGTTCACGTACAATTAAAGAATTCCTGAATAGTGCTTTTTCCTATGATATTCCCACTTCCCGTTACAAAAATTTTAGGGTCCAAATTTGTGGGAATTTCAATTTTAGGGATTTTACCATCCTCACTTTTTTCGATAACAAACTCAGACATGGTAGCAATTTCAAGCAAGCAAACAAGCAACCAATTTTTTTTTGTGTTTTTGTAAAATTGTTTTAGAAGTGGGGGAGATAAAAATGAGAGGCAAATGGCAAATGAAAGTAAGAACAAGTAGATGATAGTTTCTGCAAACGTACTTGATAGGTTTTGGTGATGTCTCCCCGACAACGGCGCCAGAAATTTTTCCTGCTACTTGTGAGCTGCGTTGGGATTTCCTCAAAGAGGAGAGCATGATGTAGTACAGTAGAGATAAGTATTTCTCTCAGTTAAGAACCACGGTTACCAATCTAGTAGGAGAACCACACGAAACCTCGTTAGTAGGAAGGGGGTTGTCAATCCCTTCGATGGTTATTTGCAAGGATCAAATCTCGTAGTGATAGATAGATAAAATAAAACACAAAATAAAATAATGGTAAATAAATTGCAGCAAGGTATTTGTGGATTTTATATATGATAAAAGTAGATCCGAGGGCCATAGTTTTCACTAGAGGCTTCTCTCTCGAACAAAAAGCATATTGTGGGTAAACAAATTACTGTTGGGCAATTGATAGAAAAGTGCATAGTTATGATGATATTGAAGGTAATGATCATGTATATAGGAATCATGTCGAGAAAAGTAGACCGAATCCTTCCTGCATCTACTACTATTACTCAACCCATCGACCGCTATCCAGCTTGCATCTAGAGTATTAAGTTCATAAGAAACAGAGTAACGCCTTAAGCAAGATGACATGATGTAGACAAAGTAAATCCAGCCAATATGAATAAACCCCATCGTTTTCCCCTTAATGGGAACAATACAAATATGTGTCTTCTTCCCATCTGTCACTGGGATATAGAGCACCGCAAGATTGAACCTATTACAAAGCACCTCTCCCATTGCAAGATAAATCAATCTAGTTGGCCAAACCAAATAGATAGATCGGAGAGAAATACAAAGCTATAATAATCATGCATCAAAAAATTCAGAGAAGACTCAATTAATATTAATGAATAATCTGATCATAAACCCGCAATTCATCAGATCCCAACAAACAAGCCGCAAAAGAAGATTACATCAAATACATCTCCAAGAACATTGAGGAGTAGATTGTATTGAAGATCAAATAGAGAGAAGAAGCCATCTAGCTACTAGCTATGGACCCGTAGGTCTGTGGTAAACTACTCACACATCATTAGAAGGGCAGCAAGGTTGATGTAGAAGCCCTCCGTGATTGATTCCCCTTCGGCAGAGTACTGGAAAAGGCCTCCAGATTGGATTGCAGAAGAACAGAAACTTGTGACAACGGAAAAACTGTTTTCTGTGGCTCCCTGTTGGTTTCCCAATTTTAGAGAATTTATACAGGTGGAATTAGGTCAGACAGAGCAATGAGAGGCTCACAAGGCATCATGGCGCGCCTACTGTCGGTGTCAAAACTAGCGGATCTCGGGTAGTGGGTCCTGAGCTGTGGATCTTGAATCAATGGGGAACAGGGGACGAAGGACACAATGTTTACCCAGGTTTGGGCCCTCTCCAGGAGGTAAAACCCTATGTCCTGCTCGATTATATTAAGCATATAGGATGGTTACAGAGTCGATCTACCATGAGATTAGAGGAACTAAACCCTAGGCTAGTAGGATGATGGTTGTTATTCCAGCCTCTACGGATTAAACCCTCTGGTTTATATAGGCACCAGGGGTACTAGGGTTACACATGGTCGGTTACAACAAGGGAAATAAACATGCCGAATCTTCTATCTTGACATGGAGGACACACCAAGACTCCCAAAGTCTCCTGCCCGGATACGAAGCTGCCTCGTAGTCCGGCCTTCCAATAGCTGTAGCGCGGCCCACCTGCCCGGCCCATGAAAGAGGAGCCAGCGGCCCAAGGACCCCCTAGTCTAGGTCTCCCTTAGTAGCCCCTGAACTGGCCTCCAACGTAGGGGTTTGTAATCGTAAGCCGTCTTGTGTGTCCCAAAGTTTTTGGCTTGCGAGGCGAGTTCTTCAGCCCTTCGTTGTTCGGTCATTTCAGTACTTCAACCTCCGATGACCTCCTAATCTGTCAAGTCATAGTGGGACCCTCAGTATTAATTTTCATCAGGGGCTAAAGATAACCCTCGACTTGCGTGCGCCCATTAGAAGTTGAACAATCCAGTGTTCTTTTACAGAAATGCCCCTCCAGGACCACAAGTCGTACCTATTTAACAGATCAGGAGCGCGACGGGTGGTTAATCCATCCCCAAGTAAGAAACCAAGACCAACCCAACAAAATCTCTGGTCAAATGGCCAATGCCCCAGGTTCATCCTCACGCCCTCATGGCCCTCTCCCGGATGACTGGGCTAGCTGCTCAGTTTCATGCCTTCAATTGAGCAATCTCCAAACACAAGGATATCTCCCTCCAGCAGATCTCGTTCATGTCCGTGCCGGATTGATTCCCATGAACGGCGAGGCCTTCACAGAGAACTTCCCTGCTCCAAGCAAGGAAGAGAGGGTATGTTTCATGCCTTTCCTTCGACGAGGCCTAGGCTTCCCCATTCACCCCTTCTTGCGAGGCTTGCTAGAATTTTACGGGATCCAGCTTCACCACCTCACCTCTGGATCCATACTGCACATCTCCGGCTTCATTCCCCTTTGCGAGATGTTCTTGGGCTGCGAGGCCCACTTTGAGTTGTGGAGGAAATATTTCTTTCTCGCCCCCCGTACCCGCAGTGGGTCAATTTTTGAAGTAGGTGGAGCCGAGGTATGGCGTATAGCCAGAACAGGGTATCCCATCGGGACCACGAAGAAGGATTCCGAAGAATGGACCTCGGAATGGTTTTATATCGAAGACGCCCCCCTCTCCGACCAAGTACGGAGGGGGTTGCCCGAATACTCAAATGCTCCTCTAAAGAACCGGTGCAACAGGCGGCCCAAGAGCCCCTCCCAAAAGGAACGTGCCAAGGTGCTACTCCTGTCCACCAAGGTTCGGCTACTGACCCACAGCAAGTTGACCATGATTGACGTGATGGCCGCCGCCATAGCTCGATGCATGCAGCCCCTTCAACGGAGGATGCACCCTCTATGGTGTTATAACGGGACAAACGACATGACCCGTCACAAGCGACAGGGGCCGGATAACTAGGCGGCCATGGCTGCAATACTAGCCAATCTCTTCAAAGGGAAGAAGAAGAGTTTGCCTATTTGAGAAACAGGGATGGTTACACTAGCTATAACCCCATAGAATGGGTAAGTTTAAATTTTTATTTCATAGTCTAGAAACATCATCTGTATTCTTACCGGATATACTATTTTTCTGAACAGAATTGGAGGCACCAGGTTGAGTCCATTAGTTGCCCTTCTCCTCAATTGGAGACCCATTCTCGTGACAATGACCCGGGATTTCATTATGATCTGGAGACATCTATTGATTTTGAGGACGGGGTCTTTTTCCAGGAAAGCCTTGACGGTACCAAGGTGGCCCTCACAGCTAATCACCCTGGGGCCCACCCTTCTTCCATTGTAAGTAGCAAGAAGGCCTCTTCCCGAACGGGGCATTTGCCTCGCGCTACTCTGAGTGTGCTGACTTCTACTCCCAAGGGTCACCGCACTATGCACCGAACACCAACGAGAGCGGCACCGAATGTGCTAGCATTGGCTAACAACAGAGCGTCCAAACATAAGGCAACTACAGGGGCTGCATCATCCACACCCTCAGCCCAATGGTAGTGTATCCGAAGCCATTGCTAATGTTGCCACCAGAGGCTCCTTTTGACATTAGTGAGATCCGCAGAAGAAGAGCACCACCAGCACCGTCCGAAGACGTCCAGGAGGCGTCAGGGCATAGTCCCGGTCCTGGGTCTTCGGCGCGAGCCGGGGTCAATGCAGGAGGTGCTGCTGCAGGCCGGCCTCTGGAGGATCCAGAGGATGTTTTAGTTACTAATTCCGAAGTCAAAAGTGTGACGAATCATTGACGGCGGAGGGAATCCTTGCGTCACGTCGCCTTTTCCAATCAAGAATTCAATGCCTTTAATTCGGTGGATGCAAATATCGGAGCAGCCCGAACAGGGCTTGAGGGGATTGCCAACCTCCTGTCCGCCAATATGCAGGTGCGAGATTGGTTTTAAAAACCAAAAATAAATCCTAATCCATTAGCCCCCGAGCCTTGATTTGTGTGGGATGGCCGAGTTAAGGATCTCTAACTATACGTATTGTTGGTATTTTGTAGGCAACGAGGGAACATAATAAGAAATTGTCCGAGGACCTCGAGCTGAACCAAACACAGTTGGCTGATGCGAAAGCAAACGGGAGGCGGTCAAGAAATTCACCAGCGAAGCTCATTGTGAGGAAGAAAGCTTTAGAATGCTTGAATTATTTAAGGTACCTTGTTTAACACAGGCTTCCCTTATAGCAGCTGAATCCATAGGTCAACTACAGAAGGACCTAGACGCGGCCAAAGAATCTCAGAGGTACATCGAGTCACAGTACGAGGCTGGCCGCTGAGTACTGACACGAAGCTATGAGGAAAACACTACTGGAATCTGGGTCTTTGCCATCTGCCAGCTCTTTGCCGTCTGCCAGCTGATGGCAAAGAGGCTCTTTGCCGTCTGTCTTCTCAAAGCAGACGGCAAAGAACCAGCTGATGGCAAACAGGGTCTTTGCCATCTGCGAGCTCTTTGCCGTCCGCCAGCAGACGGCAAAGAGTTCTTTGCCATCCGCCAGCAGACGGCAAAGTCCAAAGTGGACCCCACGGGGGTACTGCACTGGGTAGGTCACACGGGCCACTTCTTTGCCGTCTGCCAGCAGACGGCAAAGAGAGGGGCCCACAGTTTCACGGCGGTGGCCGTCTAACGGTCATCCTCAGACGGCAAAGAATTCTTTGCCGTCCGCCAGCAGACGGCAAAGAGAAAAAAAAACAGACGGCAATGCGGGGGGGGGCAAATAGGGAAAAAAGAGGAGAGAGAAAGAGATCCTCATAAATATAGTTATAAAGCAATAAAAAATACTCAAACACCACTCATGAAGAAAGCACGCGAGCGGAAGAGCCGCCGCCGCCGCCAACCTCAAGCGCAGGCCGGCCGCCGCCGACCCCCCCGCACAGGCCGCCGCCGCCGACGCCACTCCACGCAGGGCGCCGCGCGCGCCCCCAAGACAAGAAAAGCGAAAGAAGGAAGAAAGAAGAAAAGAAAAATGAAACGGAAAACGAAAAAGAAAAAAAGAAAGAGAAAAAAAGAAGAAAGTACAATAACAAGAAAAATCAAAAACGACACCAACGAAGAAATGAAAAAAGAAAAAAAGAACGCAACAAAAGAAAAAAGAAAGAAAAAGAGAAAATCAAACAATGATGAACTCAAAAAGAAGCAGAAAAATAGCCCCTCCTCAACTCAATGCCGCCCCCCTCCCCCCTCCACCACACGTGGCCCCCCCCCTCTCCACCACCGGCGCCCCCTCCCCTCCTCCACTGCCGCTGCCCCTCCCGGTGCTCGCGGCTCCGCGCCTCCGCCACTGACGCCCCCGATCCGCCGCTCTCCCTCTCTCCGGCTCTCCTCTGCGGGCTGCGGCTCTACTGCTCTGCACGCCGGCTCTGCTCTGGGCTCCGGCCTCCCTTGCCCTGGTCTCCGCGACTCTGCCTGTCCGCCACGCCGTCTGCCGCAGCCGCAGCCGCACTGAAGAGCCGGATTGGTAATGGACAGACTCACTCACTCACAGACAGGATAATATGTGCATGTGCATTGTGCTACACTGACTGCTACTGCCTTGCTGTTGTTGTTAAAATTTTGTAGATTGAACATTTTTTGATCTGCTTGCTATAATGTTACTATTTGCTACTGCAGTACTGCTTATCGTTGTTGCTACTGACCAAATAATTACTGAGCGAGAAATATTTGCAAAGGTTGATGATGATGCTATTATATATCGCTTTCAAGACTATAGATTTCGCAAAGGAACTTTACCTCGTCGTAGTAGCAAGTTTTCAACTTTGTACAATGTTAATTGTTTCACTTGATGTTTATGTCTTCTCTCATGAAATTTCACCCTGACCCTGACCCCGACACCCTGATCGACACCCTGATCGACCCCGACATACGACATCCTGACATCCCGATCGACACCTACACCTTGACCACACCCCGACCCTGCCCCGACCCCGACCCCGACGGGGTCATATATTTGTGAATTATGAGTTAGGTCGTATATTTTTCGATTTTGTTATGCAAAACATCATATATATTGTGTTAATCAGGTGGATTAAAATGTGCAGTTGTTTCGTCGTGAAGGGTGTGGTGTTTGACGACCTCCCCGTGCGTTCGACGAGCTCCGCCCTGCTTTCCTTGGTGAGCACAAATGACATCTCCTCCTCCCCCCTACATTTGCTCTATTCCGGTCTTCGTGCCAATGAAACTAGCTAGCTATAGGTGTCCGTCATCAGTATGCGTAACCACTATGCGTCTCCCGTTCGAAAGGGTTACATCTATAAATATGCATGCATTTGCATATTTATAATCATGATTCTTTCGAATTGTCCAACGTTATCCATGGACAGCCCGAGTATGTGTAGATTGGGTTCGTTTTCCTATATGCTCTGCTCCGGATCCGATGCAGAATTTCGTCAGTGCCTCCCTGTTGTTCTCCGGGTACACATCCTCTCTGCTTATTGCCGAGATGTGTATCAGGAGAACAGCGGGCAGGTGCTGCCGAAATTTTGCGTCGGATCCGGAGCAGAGCATGGGAAAACGAACTCAATCTACACATACTCGGGTGGGATTAGGACCTATCTTTACCTATTAGCATGTAGGTTGCATGGACGTAAGAGAACTGACAAACTCCATTAACTAATGGATATGGTTTGCTTAATGATGTATATATTTATTGTCTGTCTAGTAGGAAGTCAATATGAGTGATCGTGCGTGGATGTACACCGGTTACACTAGTCAGAAAGTTTGGACCGGTGAATGGTTAACAAAAACCAAAGAGTTTGTTAGAGCCGCATTTGCTAATGGCCAGAGATTAAGCTGGTGCCCCTGTGTCCGGTGCGACAACTTTAATAAGAGGGACGAGCTTGAAATGAGTAAACACCTGCAGAAGTTTGGTTTTACGCCTGGTTACACGGTCTGGACATTTCATGGTGAGTCTGCCCAACGTGCCAGACCTGAGGTGGTTCGTCGTCGCACCGACGAGCATGGTACCGGGATGGAAGACATGGTGCAAGACTTTGACGATGCTCGGGACTCGGACGAGGAGATGGAGGAATCTGCAAAGGCCTTCACTGAAATGTTGGAGTCCTCAAAACGTCCTCTCCACGAGCACACTGAGCATTGTCAGCTGGATGCCATCTCACAAATCATGGCTTTGAAGGCTCAGTTCAACTTGGGTAGAGAATGCTATGACGCGATGATGACAGTATTCGGATGATTTCTACCCAAAGGCCATGTGCTACCTACAAACCTGTACCAGTCAGACAAAATCCTCCGTGCTCTTAAGATGCCCTATGAGAAGATACATGCCTGTGAGAAAGGATATGTCTTATTTAGGCACCAGTATGAGGACTTGAACTATTGTCCCATTTGCGAGTCATCCAGGTATGTTGTGGTAGACAATGGTATGGGTGAGAAGACGCAGACCAAAATACCCGTTAATGTTCTTCGGTATTTGCCAATCGTACCAAGACTTCAACATCTTTTCATGGTCAAAGAGACGGCCAGACATATGACATGGCACAAAACGGGCAAAAGAACCGAACGTGATGCAGATGGGAATGTGATGATGGTGCACACATCGGATGGTGAAGCGTGGAAGCGCTTCGATGCATTACATAAGGAAAAAACGGCAGATCCAAGGCATCCTCGAGTCGCCGTCAGCACGGATGGGTTCAGTGTGTATGGTCAGACGGCAACCCAATACAGTTGTTGGCCCGTGTTTGTCATTCCACTCAATCTCCCCCCCCAGACAGATTATGCAAAGAAAGAACATTTTCCTGACGTTGATAATTCCAGGGCCCAACTATCCGGGGAAGAATATGAATGTGTACATGCAGCCGCTTAAGGACGAATTGCAAGAAGCTTGGGATAATGGGTTCAAGACATACGACGCCTTTAGCAAACAGAACTTCATAATGCGTGCCTGGTACATGTACTCGACGCATGACTTGCCGGCGTATGCGCTATTCGTTGGCTGGTGTGTGCATGGAAGGTTCCCGTGCCCCACATGCAAGGGAGCTCTTGAGTTTCGTTGGCTGACCGCAGGGCACAAGTATAGTTGCTTTGACTTGCATAGACCGTTTCTGGATCCTCACCATAAGTTCAGGAAAGACAAGAAGAACTTCATGAAAGGTAGAGTTGTCAAACACTCTGCACCACCTGCGTTGACAGGCCAACAAACCCTAGATCAGTTAAACGCTCTCGAGCCAGATCCAGTGCGTCCAGGGTATTTCAAATTTTTTATGTTATACTAATGTCGTTTACTTTTTGTCATTGCAGGTGTTGACAGGATGGTGGGCAAGGGTCCAGAGCGCTCCGAGCCTCATGCGAGCGCTCCTGGGAGGGGTGCTTCCATTATTCCAGCCCAGCCCCTCCGGAGAGCGCTGCTAGACAGTATGCAGTCAGCACCGGCGGGCCCTTCTTCTTCGGCCGGCAGAGGTCGGGGGAGGACGAAGAAGGCTGCTAGTGGTGGACGTGGCAGCGGGAGAGGTAGGAAGGCTGCTACGCCTTCCTCGCCGCCACCCCTAGCTGATTCACCCGACCACAGGACCACTCCGTCTGACGTGGACCCATCTCGGACTCCGGTCCATGAGCCTCCGGTCGTCGATTCTTCGGCCCACCAGACTCGGGTCGCGGATCCTTCGCCCCACCAGACTGGGGTCGCCTCTCCTTCGCGCCACCAGACTCGGGTCGTGGATCTTTCGCCCCACCAGACTGGGGTCGCTGATCCTTCGCGCCACCAGACTCTGGGCGCCTCTCCTTCGCCCCACATGAGTCCGGTCCCAGAGTCTTCGTCCCAGAAGACTCCAGTCCCGGAGTCTTCTTCGCACGAGACTCCAGATGCTAGTGGCCCTACTGATGATAGCGAGGACACCTTCTCTGATGATAGCTTCAGCGAGGGCGAGATGGTTGACAAGGGCAAGAAGGTCTACCAGCGTGGCGGTACAAAGCTCCCGCCCGTGCCGACGACCCCCGACCAGAGGTGGTTGATACAGCCTAATGGGTTGAAGTAAGTGAATTTACTCTTTTTTAACCTTTTGCCTTCATGTTTCTTCAAATTAATATCTAATGCATTGGCCTTGACATACTGCAGGGGCTGGGTACACCCCCGTGGTGTCCGCAGGCCCAACCAGGTCCTTGGTGTGCTTTGCCGGCAGCACTTCCCTGGGTGGGTCACGTTGCCCGGTGAGGGTCAGGTTCCACAGCTAGCACTTAGCTGGGAGCTGTACGAGGCTGCCCCGGCCCCGCCGGGGGAGATGGTCGCCGGTGTCGAGTGCGAGACGGTGGCCGACATTGTGTTCCGTCGGTTCTGGGTAATTTCTCCTTTACAGAATTAAAGATCAACAGTACGTAGTGATTTTACTAATCAGCGTTGTCTTGTTTGACTGCAGACCTTCTACAGGATTTCAGATGGAGAGCAGGAGGCTGCGGCTTCGGTTGTCGAAGTCGAGTGCAAGCGCCTACTTAAGAACTTATGGCACGAGGCTCGGCTGCAGGCCGTTCGAGACTACTACGCCTCGAAGGGTATTAGGAGGGCAAAGAAGAAGTGTCGCGGCAAGTTTCTGACTAAGGAGAAGTACATGCTGGTAATTACCTATTCTTAAGGCCTTGAACTTAGTTCTCTTGATTTGATTCGTAGGCGTAGCGCTGAAATTTCTCTTGACTAACTTAGGTGCCCCCGAGATGGTGTGCGGATAGGATGGACTGTTGGGAGGCGTTGGTGGATGAGTGGTGCTCTCCCAAATGGCTAGTCGAACACCAAAGGGCCAAGGATAAGCGTGCCCAAATGGTTGGTGTGCCACACCATCAAGGGAGCTCCGACCTGTTTGAGTACGGGGGTCACTGGGTATGTGGTTTGCTTCATGATTCATGCAATTTCATTCTACATGATAGCATTTTTCCTTGGATAGCTCAATAATGCTTACTTAGTTAAAAAAATGGCATAACTACCTTGGATAGCTCAATAATGACCTAAACTTAGTTTAGCTCGTTCATTTATGACATAATTAGCTCTAAAATGACATAATATGCTTTAGTTAGCTAAAAAATTGCATAACTACCTTTGATAGCTCAATAATGACGTAAAATAATCTTAGCTTGTTAATTTATGACATAATTAGCTCTAAAATGACATAATAACCTAAGATAGCTCTATAAAATGCCTAAATATGCTTTAGTTAGCTAAAAAAAGGCATAACTACCTTGGATAGCTCAATAATGACATAATTAGCATAGTTTGGTCAAAATGGACATAATAATCTTGGTTACCTCCAAAATGACCTAAACTTAGCTTTTTTTCCTCAAAAATGACATAATAACCTTACTTAGCTCCAAAATGACCTTATTTACATAGCAATTTCAATCTTCATGCTAGCTTGAGCCCTTGACTAATATTTTGTTCCTCTCTCTCAGTCGCACCACAACAAGAAGCCCGTGCCAAGTCTGTTCGACCTCTATGGCATGGCCCATAGTGCCCCGTACAAGAAGGCCAAGGCATTCTCGGAGTCTGACCTAGATCATCCAGAGACCTTCACCAACATCTCCTCCCGCAACAAGCTCGTGAGGTACAGAGGCGAGGGGAAGGCAAGGAAAGGGGAGGACTTTAACCCGAGCCAGGATCCTTTTGATACAGAGCTGGTTATGATATCTGGTGGTGGGAGGTCCCATGGCTCGATAGCCATTGGTGATGGACTGATACGTTGTCCTAAGACTCTCACACAGATCAAGAAGCGCCAGAGTAGCTCTGATCCTGAGATAATGCCTCGTGCACGGCCATCGGAGCTCGCCATGGCGGTTAGTTATACAGACTCGGATACCTTTCCTATCCATTACATTGTGTGTGCGTCCGTCGATGATTACAATGCTAACGAGGAGTGGTGTGTTGCAGGCTGCTCTTGAGAAAGAGAGAGCAAACACGCAGACGCTTTTGGAGGCGGCAAGAAGGCAGGCGGAGGAGAGGGAGAGGGAGCTGGAGGAGAGGACGGCCAGGCTGTTGGAGGAGGAGAGGAACCGGAACGATGCTCAAAACCGGGCCCTATACGACATCTTGGTGGTACGTTTCTCCTGCATATTAGCCAAATCATGCACATAATGTTTGTTCCATTGCTAACTAATATGACTAACTCGTGAGAACCAAATGTGTAGAGCATGTGCGAGAAAAGCGGTCAGACCCCTCCGCTGATGCCCCAGATTGCTCCGGCGACCACGGTGAGTTTGATTTGAATGGTCGTTAGTTACTAGTATTCACATTTATGTTGCATCATGCTAACGAGACATTGGAAATGATCTTTGGTGTAGAATGCTTCCCGACAAGCATCAACCGATGCTTCTCCGTCTGGCCTTGGTGGAACCCCGACCGGCCCTTCACCTCAGTCTGGCACTGGCGCAGCCCCGACCGGTCCTTCACCTCCGTGATAACGGTATTTATCTTCTTATTTAGCCTATTTAGTCCATTTATGACATAATTTAGCCTATTTAGTCCACAAATGACATAATAAGGTGAAGAAAATCAATGAATAGGAAGAAAAGAAGGAATAGGAAGAGAAGAAGAAGAAGAAGAAGAAGAATAAGAAAAGAAGAAGAAGAACTCTTCTTCTTCTTTTCTTATTCTTCTTTCTTCTTCTTCTTTTCTTATTCTTCTTCTTCTTCTTCTTCTTTTCCTCCTCTTATTTAGCCTATTTAGTCCATTTATGACATAATTTAGCCTATTTAGTCCACAAATGACATAATAAGATGAAGAAAATCAAGGAATAGGAAGAAAAGAAGGCATAGGAAGAGAAGAAGAAGAAGAAAGAAGAAGAAGAAGAAGAATAAGAAAAGAAGAAGAAGAAACATTTCTTCTTCTTTCTTATTCTTCTTCTTTCTTATTATTTCTTTTTCTATTATATTATTCTTCTTCTTCTTCTTTCTTCTTTCCTCCTCTTGCTTAGCCTATTTAGCCTATTATGACATAATTTAGCCTATTTAGTCCACAAATGACATAATAAGATGAAGAAAATCAAGGATAGGAAGAAAAGAAGGAATAGGAAGGAAGAAGAAGAAGAAGAAGAAGAATGAAAAGAAGAAGAAGAAGAACATTTCTTCTTCTTTTCTTATTCTTCTTCTTTTCTTCTTCTTCTTCTCTTCTTTCCTCCTCTTACTTGTTTTTATTCGTAAATGGCATAATAACCTGCAACCTCATAAATGTCATTAACTTAGCTTGTTGTCCTCTAAAATGACACAATAAGCTTAGTAATGTCAAAAATGGCCTAATTAGCCAGGTTTGCTCCAAAATGACCAAGTTTACCTATGTTAGCTCCAATATGATCCATTTAACCTACGTTAGCTCCAAAAAGACCAAGTTTACTTAAGTTAGCTACAATATGATCCATTTTACCCGCGTTAGCTCCAAAATGACCTATTTACCTAAGTTAGCTCTAAATTGACCTACACACTTAGCATTTTTACCTAGCATAGCAAAAAATGACATTTTTACGTAGGTTAGCTCAAAAATGACCAAGTTTACCTAGGTTAGCTTCAATATGATCCATTTAACTTAGCTTAGCTCCAAAATGACCAAGTTTACGTAGGTTAGCTCCAATATGATACATTGAACTTAGCTTATCTCCAAAATGACCTATTTACCTAGCTTAGCTCTAAATTGGCTATTTTAACTACATTTGTTGGAAAAGAAGAAGATAAAGAAGAGGGGGAGGAGAGAAAGAAAGAGAATATAAAATCTTCTTCTTATTTTCCTCTTCTTCTTTTCTTCTTCTTCTTCTTTTCCACTTCTTCTTCTTCTTCTAACTTTCATCTTTCCCAATTTGCAGATTTGCTTGAGATGAGGAAGCTTGCATTGATGGACTCATATATTCTCCTTGTGCTTCCTTTTTGTTTATGAAAACATGTTTGGGAACTTGTTTGGATGTGTATGTCACTATGGATATGTTGTTGGAAACTTCTTATGTCATATGGATATATGTTGGACTTGTGGAAATATATTGTTGGATATGCTTGTTGTGTATATATGTATTATCTGTGTATATCTATGAATTTCTGTCAAATTGAATGAATTCAATTAAAAACAGGGGTTATATAGGCTCTTTGCCGTCTGCTAGCAGACGGCAAAGAGCTTTGCCGTCTGCTAGCAGTCGGCAAAGAGCTTTGCCGACAGCTAGCAGTCGGCAAAGAAGGCCACGTGGCAGCTACCTGTGCAACCTGGGAACACTGGGTTGCCTATTTGGGCATTTTGCCGTCAGCTGGCAGACGGCAAAGAGGCTAAGGTCTTTGCTGACTGCTGGCAGACGGCAAAGATTCAAATCCCTTTGCCGACAGCTAGCAGACGGCAAATAAGGCCACGTGGCAGCTTCCCAGTGACTCCTATTTGGGCTCTTTGCCGTCCGCCAGCAGACGGCAAAGACCTTAGCCTCTTTGCCGTCTGCCGGCTGACGGCAAATAAGGCCACGTGGCAGCTTCCCAGTGACTCCTATTTGGGCTCTTTGCCGTCCGCCAACAGACGGCAAAGACCTTAGCCTCTTTGCCGTCTGCCGGCTGACGGCAAAGCACGCCGTTAACCCCTAACGGCTCCCACCTCACCTCACTGCCGTCTACGCTCTTTGCCGTCTGCTGGCCGCAAACGGCTGACGGCATAAACCTTTGTCGTCCGCTTCTCTGAAGCAGACGGCAAAGAAGGACTTTACCGGCAGGAATTGAGCCGGACTGTTTGCCGACAGCTAGCAGTCGGCAAAGAGCTTTGCCGACCGCCATTCATGCCTTTGCCGTCTGCCATGGCAGACGGCAAAGAAGCTGATTCCTGTAGTGAAAGAACAAACTGAAGGCGAAAAACCAACAAGAGGCCAAAGAAATTGAGAGTTTAAAATCTCAATTGGCGCAAGCCCTTGAGGAGAACCAAAGATTGAAAGGCGGAATGTTCGGTAAGTGACAGTTTGACTTAAGTGCACGTAGATCCTCGTAGTGTTTTAATGTAAAGGACATGTCGTGCCTTGCGCTAGGTCTCCTGACAGGGCGTCCTGAAGAAGAGGTCAACTCATTTGGAGGGAACCTTTTGAAGGAGCTATCCATTGTGCACGAGTGAGCTCGAAAAGTCATGAAAAGTATGGTCAAGGCGTTATGGCCAACAGAGACACCTCTGGAAGGCATGGCCGAATTAGCCAATCGCTTTAAAGGAGTGCGGCGTTATTTTGAGTTATGGAAGATATCGACTTGTCGAGAAGGAGCGCATGAGACCTGGGTGATGGTGAAGACCCAGTTTACCAAACTTGAACCAGAACATATGGCTCGTGTTGGACCAGCGGGGCCGGACGGGCAAGAAATACCACTTCGCCAGGTGTATGACCAAGTGATGACTGCTGCTCGGTATCCCAAGAGGACTGTGCCCTGGACAGCTTGATAGACAATATTGACAAAGAGTAGGGTGCCTGATTCTATGTATCTATGTACTGTACATCAAGCCTTCTCGATCTGCATTGAAGATGCTATCTTAACCGGCCATCGGCTTCTGCCTCCCCATCCAGTAGTCGGAGAGTGTTCCGTACTATGTGACCTGAGAAACAGGGAATCACTTCGGGTAACCAGGCAATCCGGCCATTTGGTGTAAACAGACAAAAGTGCGTGCGGAGAGTTATGTTATATTACTGTTTAATGTAAGAAACATCTTCCGAAGAAAATAGTTCCTCCAAGGGTTCCTTTCTTCGGGTTTGACATGTTGACCATAAACATTGTGTCTGGATACATGTAGTATGTGGGTGTTAGGTATGTTGGGAACCGACAACAGGATTTTGGTGGTGAGCACGTGATTATTTTCACTTCCCTCGAGGACGACCCATTATTTTCTTAAGAACGCTAGCTTTTGGCTTCGTCCATCTCAGGTACGTACACGGCTGACCCGGTCGTAGCAATCGCAGAGGTTCTCCCTTTACCCCCTAGCCGAACAATCGGGAATGTAGGGGGTAAACACAGGAGCCAGGGAACCCAGCTTGGCAAAAACTTAAGTCAAATAGGTGCATATAATGGCTTGAAAGGTACGGGAAGAGTGTGAGCACAGTTAAGATGAATATGTGGATGAAAAGTATATTAATTGGCTTCTATAAAAGGAGCCCTAGGTAGATCTGGGTAGTACATTTGAAGATGTATACTGAAGGAACTTAACGCAGTTTGGTTTATCCGAACATAGCCCGGGAGGTGACAGCTCCATAAAGGTAAAAAAGAAAAAACTAAAACAAAGAAAAAGAAAAAGGTTAGTTAAAGTGACGACACCGAACTAGCTGTAGAAGCGCCGAAGCTGAGCTGCGTTCCACGGGTTTGGTTCGAGGTGATTGTCTGATGGATTGCGAAGACGATACGCCCCTCGTACTAGTACTTCATCTATTATGAAAGGGTCCTCTCATTTGGTGAGAGCTTGTTCTTCTGCTTCTCAGGGAGGCGAAGGATGAGTTCGCCTACATTGTATGCCTTCTCCTGAACTTCCCTGCTTTGATAGCGCCGGGCTTGCTATTGATAGAATGTAGAGCGTGCCCGAGCTATGTCACGCTCTCCTTCCAGGGCGTCCATGTCGTCCTGCTGATCTAGCTCGGCTTCCTTTTCTTCGTACATGCGTATTCTTGGTGCGTCATGGATGAGATCGCATGGGAGAACTTCTTCTGCGCCGTACACCATAAAAAAAGTGTGTATCCCGTTGACCGGTTAGGGGTGGTGCGCAGTCCCCATAATACGGAGTCGAGCTCCTCTACCCAATTGCAATCAAATTCTTTCAGGGAACGAACCAGATGAGGCTTTAGGCTACTCATGATCAGTCTGTTGACCCATTCTACCTGTCCATTAGTTTGTGGATGATACACTGAAGCATAGTCGATCTTGATGCCCATGTTAGCGTACTAGTCTTTAAGTTCCTGGGCTGTGAAATTGGATACATTGTCCGTGATTATGCTGTGGGGGACACCATATCGGTGTACCACGCCGGATATAAAGTTGACGGCTGGTCCGGATTCTGCTGAAGTTACTAGTTTTGCCTCGATCCATTTAGTGAATTTGTCGACCATAACCAGTAAATATTTCTTTTTCTTGGTCCCCCCCCCTTTAAGTGGTCCGACCATGTCAAGCCCCCGGACCGCGAACGGCCAGGTGATCGGTATTGTCTTGAGAGCCGTGGGGGGCATATGGCTTTGGTTTGCAAAAAGCTGGCATCCAACGCAGTGTTGGACTAGAGTACATGCGTCCGCGCGAGTGGTGCGGAAGAAAAACGCTGCTCGGAAGGCCTTGCTTGCCGAAGCCCGAGCTGCCGCGTGGTGGCCGCCCATGCCGGTGTGTATCTCAGCCAGAAGTTGTTGCCCCTCCTCTTCGAATATGCATCTTTGGAGGACTCTCATAGTGCTTTTCTTATACAGCTCACCCTCGTGGACCTTATAGGCTTTAGATCGCCAGACTATGCGCCGTGCCTCGGTCTGATCATCGGGGAGCTCCTGCGGTAGAAGATAGGTAAGGAAGGGCTCGGTCCATGGTGCGATCACGGCTATGACTTCATGAGCCGAAGGTGTTTCTTTGAGTGCTAAGCCGCCGATGATGTCATCGTCTAGCTCAACTTCCAGAGGGACGATCTGCTCGAGCCCATTGGCTATCGCGCCATTATCCCCGTCTTGCCACACCACGGATGGCTTGAAGAGCCATTCCAAGAAGGTGTTCTTAGGGACTGGGTCACGTTCAGCACCCATGCGGGCGAGGACATATGTGGCTTGGTTGCTGTCTTTAGAGACATGGTGAAATTCTAACCCTTCAAATCCGGCTGATATTTTAAGGATGACATTTCTATAAGCCGCCATTTTTGGGTCTTTAACATCGAATTTGCCGTTGACTTGGTAGATGGTGAGGTTCGAGTCTCCCCGCACCTCGAGCTATTGTATGCCCATTGACATTGCCATCCAAAGACCGTGCAACAGCTCCTCGTATTTGGCTGCATTGTTAGAGTCCGTGTCGGTGTACTAAAGCTTGGGTCCTTTAGTACCCCATACTTGTGCACGGACAGTTGTAGCCATACCAGTGGCGAGGTTTGCCGAAGGACAGTTGGAAGCAAACGCAAGATCATCAAGGAAGTATTCAGGCTAATGATCAGAAGACAGAAGACCAAGGGTTTGGCTCCCGGCAAGATCCTTGCCGGGATGGCCCGCAAAGACCCGGCAAGTTCTGCACCCAGCAAGGTTCCACCACCCAGCCGCCGCTCCAGCGCAGTGACCAGCCTGTCATTTGGGTTTTGTCCTCCTGGATGCGTGGCATGGTTCTAGTGGTGAACGGGCTTAAGCGGTGCTGATGGGACGCCCCTTTTTCCGTCCCCAAGAAAGTAAGGACACCTAAACGGAGCATTTAATGCGTTTGTCCTAAATCGTTTGTGATAAGTATGTAAACACTGTAGCTACTTTACACCTCAATGTATGTACTGAATGCCACTATTGGTGACCCCTTGGACATATAAAAGGAGGCCCAAGGCGTAGCTACAAAAAGGGGGACCCTCTGGCCCATTCTGCATGCATAGCTGCTGCTCGAACATACTGTTCATCGCAAGCGCTCTTGGAGCTTGGGCTCAAACATCCACAATAAACTAAAGCAGGAGTAGGGTATTACGCTTCTCAGCGGCCCGAACCTGGGTAAAAAGCCCCTTGCACTGATTGTTGG
This sequence comes from Thinopyrum elongatum, assembly GCA_011799875.1. Taxonomy (NCBI): domain Eukaryota; kingdom Viridiplantae; phylum Streptophyta; class Magnoliopsida; order Poales; family Poaceae; genus Thinopyrum; species Thinopyrum elongatum. The sequence continues at coordinate 275,785,697 of CM022300.1, read as the reverse complement.
ATCTGCTCTTTGTGCATACCTCTCTCCCTGCCGAACCGTAAAGGGATCCACACGATCCGGACGTCGACATCTTTGGCGCGCCAGGTAGGGGCAGAGGTTGCGCGAACCTGATCTAGTGATCAGCGCGTCAGTTTCTTGATCGTTTTTGTCGCCATGGCCCCTAAGAAGAAGGGTTTGGCGGCGGCTAGTCCATCTGCGTCTGGTTTGCCCGTGCCTTCACGGACGGGCGACGACTTGGACGCAAGTGGAGGAGGTCGAGGTGAAAGCACAAGTGCTCCCTGGGTGGTTTTCGTAATTAATGTCAACATATCTCTTGTTGGACTAATACTTTTATCTAGTATATTTCAGATGAGTTCAACAGTGGTGTGACGTGGACAAGAGAATGTGGAACCCCTTCAAGATGCTAAGGACAAAGGATTGGCTCAAGCTCTAAAGCTCAAGACTCTACATTTTAATTTTAGTGATCCAAGATCACATTGAGTCCATAGGAAAAGCCAATACTATTAAAAGGGGATGAGGTGTTGCTTAATGGCTTGTTTGCTCAAAGTGCTTAGTGATATGCTCCAAAGCCCTCAACCACTTTCTCATATCCACATATGTCCCAAACCAAAAGTCAAACTCGGCCCCACCGATTTGATCTATCCGGCGCCACCGAGTTCATTTGACATAGCCACTGCCAGAAACCCTAATCAGTTCGGTCTCACCGATGGGATCTCAGTCTCACCGAGATGGGCTTGCAAACTCTCTGTTTCCTATTGCACTTATTTCGGTCCCACCGAAATATGCAATCGGTCCCACCAAGTTTGCTTGACCAACTCTCTGGTTAGCTTATTACCAAAATCCGTCCCACCGAGTTTGTGTAATCGGTCAAACCAAGATGAGGTTTTACCCTAACCCTAGCACATCGGTCCCACCGAGTAGATCATATCGGTCCCACTGAAAATCCTAACATTCACATTTTGAACTAAATCAGTCTGACCGAGTTTTATGATTCGGTCCCACCGAGCTTGGTAAATTGTGTGTAACGGTTAGATTTTGTGTGGAGGCTATATATGCCCCTCCACCCTCTCTTCATTCATAGAGAAAGCCATCAGAATGTGCCTACACTTCCACCATACATTTTCTGAGAGAGAACCACCTACTCATGTGTTGAGACCAAGATATTCCATTCCAATCATATGAATCTTGATCTCTAGCCTTCCCCAAGCTGCTTTCCACTCAAATCATCTTTCCACCAAATCCAAATCAGTGAGAGAGAGTTGAGTGTTGGGGAGACTATCATTTGAAGCGCAAGAGCAAGGAGTTCATCATCAACACACCATCTATTACCTTTTGGAGAGTGGTGTCTCCTAGATTGGTTAGGTGTCACTTGGGAGCCTCCGTCAAGATTTTGGAGTTGAACCAAGGAGTTTGTAAGGGCAAGGAGATCGCCTACTTTGTGAAGATCTACCCGAGTGAGGCAAGTCCTTCATGGGCGATGGCCATGGTGGGATAGACAAGGTTGCTTCTTCGTGGACCCTTCGTGGGTGGAGCCCTCCGTGGACTCGCGCAACCGTTACCCTTCGTGGGTTGAATTCTCCATCAACGTGGATGTACGATAGCACCACCTATCAGAACCACGCCAAAAATCTTCGTGTCTCCAATTGCGTTTGCACACTCCAATCCCATCCCTTTACATTCTCGCAAATTGCATGCTTTACTTTCTGCTGCTCATATACTCTTGCCATGCTTGCTTGAAATGTATTGTGAATGTTTAAACTTGTGCTAAAACTCCACCTTAACTTAAAGAAATTAAAAACAGCTACTTTTCTCTGTTGAGGGTCTAATCACCCCCCCCCCTAGACACCTCTTCCCGATCCTTTCAGGAGGTCTTGAGCCACCACGACGTTCTGGTGGACAAAGCCAAGCGAGCGGTGTTGTTCGCAGTGGCGACAATGACCCGCACACCACCAGATCCAAGGATGGAGCTGTGCTGCCTATGGGTGGCGCGGCGAACTCCAAGGACGGGACGACGCCTTCCAAGACACCCGCGCCGGCGCATGCGCTGCGGCCTTCTCAAGTCACGCACGACGAACAGCACCGTGACATCGGTGGTTCTAGGCGTCCCCAAGGAAATGCCCCTGCGCATCATTCCCGAGATGCGCGCGACCAACATGCACGCCAAGATGCTGGTGGAAGCGCGGTGCGGTCGCGGGATCGTGATGGAGCTCCTTCTAACATGGTTAGGAGTCAGAGCACCTCACGTACCTCGCACATCTCGCCACCGCCTACACCAGCAAGCGCTGGCGCAAGCATAGCTACTTCTGGATTTCCCTCCCACTCCGGAGAAACTCAAAGAATGGAGAGCTGTATTCAGAGCCTCATCGGCTTCGCCAACGGAGATGGACTGCAGTAGGCAGAGCCTTCGCGGCGGCGGTCCGTCGAGCCGACGCGTGCCGATGGCGAAAAGACTGGAGGTGGGACGACTATGATGCACTCTCCGCCACGACGACAACAGTAGTCGCTAGCTCGGCGGATCGATGGTTGTGATGACGATTCCACAGCGTCGTTCGATCCGTGAATGCGCCGCGATCAACGACAAGTTCTTCGGGAGTGAAGCAAAGAAGACGCTCGAACTACCATCGAGCAGCAATGGGAAGCGCGCCATCAATCTGATAGGCACGTAGGGCCTACTGTCGACAAGCCTGCGCCAAGGAATCCTGGTGACCTACCTTATGAGGTGGGGTGTCCAGCGTTTACTAGTGAGTGTCGGGGTACGACACCTATGGGATCCCGAGGGACCCCTTTACGATTCGGCGGGGGGAGAGGTATACGCAAAGAGCAGAACCAACGATCGACGCGGGAAGTTTTTACCCAGGTTCGGGCCGCTGATCAGCGTAAAACCCTACTCCTGCTTTGTGTTCTTATTAATGTTTTTGAGCCCAACCTTCAGGAGCGCTCGTTGTGAACAGTACGTTCGAAGAGCAGCTACGCATGCAGAATGGGCCAGAAGTTCTCCTCCTCTGTAGCAGTCGCCTTGGGCCTCCTTTTATATGCTCAAAGGGGTCACCGCAGTGGCAAAATGTACATACATTGAGGTGTAAAGTAGCTACAGGGTATCATACCTAACCCCTGACGGATTAGGACAAACGCATTTAATGCACCATGAGGTGTCCGTTTAGGTGTCCTCACTTTCTTGGGGATGGAAAAAGGGGCCATCCCATCAGCACCGCTTAAGCTCCCCTCCACTGGCGCGTTGCCACGCATCCAGAGAAGGACCCAGAATGTCAGGCTTGTTACTGTGCCGAAGCGGTGGCACAGTGGCAGAATCTTGCCGGGCACCGAATCTTGCCGGGCACCAAGCCTTGCCGGGCGCCAAGCCTTGCCGGGCTTCGCAGGCCACCCCGACAAGATCTTGCCGGGGAAGCTGGCCTTCGGATTCCAGCTCTTCTTATCTGCTGATCCTCAGATCTCTGACTTGATGATTTCTTTGGTGGCTTGAATCGACCTCGAGCTGTTTTCCGGCAAGCCTTGCCGCGAGGATGGCTACAACTGCCCGTGCACAAGTACGGGGTACTAGTGGCCCAATACTTAGTACACCGACAGGAGCCCCCGGGCCTAGGCCATACACGAGTGCGAGGCGTTGTTGGGCTAGGCCCAAACAGTGCACGGGCACGCGTGGCAGGGGATTAACTCCTCGTAAATATCTTGTTTTACTGTGCCCCCACTACACGCACCGAGCGCGCGACGTGGGAAGCGTGCCTCAAAGGCTGCAACTGCAACGCGCCCATAGAGGCGCATTCACATTGGGGAATAAAAGAGGTGGCCCCGCTCCTTCCCCATAAAAAGGAGAAGCCGCAGAGGCACAAGCCTATTTACTCCCCTCTTCTTCTCAATCTGGCCGTCGCCATTGCCTTCCTCCTCTCGAGCTCAGAGCGAAGCTTTTTCCTCCTCCGCCCACTGCTTCCACGCTCGCTCCACCCCCGGCTTCCGCCCTCACAGCCGCCATGCCGCCCAAGGCCAGCAAAGGCAAGGGCAAGGAAGCGAAAGCCGACGTCCCGGAGAGCGAACTGGTGAAGATGCGGAAGAAATATGCCGTCTTCCCCCCATCGCTCGATGCTGAAGCTCTGAAGGGGCGGTACCAGTGCATGTGGGCGAAGGGGACGCAAGGTCACCCCGCCACACACGTGATCCCAGGTGCTTGTTCCAAAGGTGGATCGGACAGATACCCTTTCTTCACTGCGTATTTCTATTGCGGGCTCTGTCCCCCATTTAACGACTTCTTCAATGATATCATGTACACATACGGCTTTCGTCTTCTCGATTTCACGCCGAATGCGGTACTTTGCATGTCCATCTTTGCCCATCTCTGTGAAAACTTTGTCGGCGTGATTCCCAATTCTGCTCTTTTTCGCCATTACTTCTTCCCTCGCATCCAAAAAGGAGAGGCCCTCTCTGCTTCTATCGCCTGGATTCGAAGGGCTTGGAATAAGGAAATATACCCAGAAGGAGTTTACCGCGAAAAGTGGGATGAGTGGCGAGCTGAATGGTGCTAGATCCAGGAAGCAGATCCCCATCCGTTTTGTCTTCCCCGGCAACAGAAGGTGGTCCGCGGCAAGGACTGGAGCGATCTCGCCGCGGAGGACGAGAGGCTCACAATCGCCACCACTAGGATCCTTCGCCTGAAGGCTGCCGGGCCGACGATGGAGATGATTGGCTTCGACTTTCTCCGTCGCCGCATCGCCCCTTTGCAGAACAGGGGAAGGCCAGCTTGGGAATACAGAAACGCGGCAGATGTCATGAGATTGCGCCCCGGGCTGAATAACAATCTGACCACTATGCAGCTTGGCGCTCTCCGTCAAAAACTATTCCAGCGCGAAGACAAGCATCGGCTGCCGGCAAGGATTGTCCCCTTGTGCAAAAATTCTGCCTTGGGGTCAATCATCGCCTTCATGCCGATGTTCAACGCCCACGGTCTTGACCCGACCTGGGCCGAGCCAACCGAGGAGGAAGCACAGAAGTTTTTTGACAACTTGACGGACAGACCCGTCCGGCAAGAGTCAGATTTCATCCGAGCCACCACCGACCAAGAAGTAGCTTACATTGCTACTAGGGTGGAGGAGGCAAATCTTGCCGCGGAGGCCGGCAGCGTCGGCTTCACAGAATGGGAAGCCAGCGACGCAGAGGTAGTAGTGGAGGTAAAACCTGCCGGGGAGGACAAAGCTGCCGGGGAAAAGAGTAGCGCAGCCGCTGAGAGCTCGTCCAACGAGGACACGGCCGAAGAAGAACCGCAAGAAGAGCTCCCAGCTCCGAAGAAGATGAAGCGTGTTCTTCGGAAGGCTGCATCTGGCATCCCGGCAAGCCAGCCTTCTTCGAGCGGCGAGGCTCCCGGCAAGAAAGTGGCCGGCAAGACTGCGCCACGGCAAGGGGCTCGTCAACAACCTGCGCGGCATGCGAGACCCACACCAGCGGCCACTGCTGGGGCGGCAGGGGTGTCTCGCACTACCGCACCGGAAGCTGCCCCGACGCCTGCCATAGCCAAGCGGCCTAGGACCCCTCCTCTGCCTCCCCACTCAGACACCGCAGCGGAGGTCGATTTCGACATCTCCGGCTTTAGTCCGGAGCGAGAAGAAGAAGAGTGAGTACTTTGCCACAGCCTTTATATTCCAATCTTGGACCGATCTTACTAACTTGCTCGTATTGTCTCTGCAGTGATGCAGAAACCTTGCTGGAGAGGATGGCGAAGAGGTCAAAGACTTCTACGGGCGACGATCCCCCGGCAGGCTCCACGAGCGTGCCAGAAACAGTCGTTGACAGCCCGGAGCCCAGTCCTCAACGTAGCCCCCAGCACAGCCCCCAGCGCAGCCCCCAGCGTAAGTTCACTGTTCTTTTTCCGTTGGCGGGTGCCGAGGCTTCCATTCTTGCCGCTGATATCCTTGGGTTCGCAGGAGAAGAACGACAACAAGGAGAGTTGTCGGAAAACATCCCCGTCGTGCCACCTTCATCGACCACGCTGCCCACAAGCACGTCCCCGGCAAGAGATCCTACCGACGAGCCCATCTTAACTGAGGAGGAGCCAGCAAGCATGGACACCGGCAACCCTCCCCCGGCAACCGAAGTTGCCGGGAAGGGCGAGACCACCTCCCAACAGCTCGACGCAGGTAACTGGTTGCCTCAGAATGCTTGTTACTCTTTCCCTTATTTCTCTGTCTTTAGTCGCTTCAATCTTCAATCTCGATCTTATTCCGTTCTCCTCCTTCGTCCTTCAGAGTTCCCTATGATGGAACACATGGATGTCGACGTTGTCATCGAGGAGACCGCCAGGGACGCCGCTGCCGAAGCAGACAGGATCGCTGCCAGCAAGGCCACCAAGGATGACACTGTCGAGGCTGGTGGTGCTCTTGATGGGGAGGCCGCCAAGACTACACAAGAGGAACCCGCCAAGGAACATACTGAAGGGGGCGACAGGGAGGCTGATGACCGTACTGACGACATTCCTGCCGCAGGAGCGCCAGGCACTGCACCAGCCACAGAGCCCCCTGCCACTGGTGAGGCGGTCGCTGAAGACCAGCCGTCAACATCTGAGGGCCCCTCATCCAGCAAATACCTCAAGGTTGGCGAGAACCTGTTCGTTAACTTGCCGGGGATGGCAAGCATTGGGGCACCAGCCGAAGGAGAAGTTTTTTACGAAGAAATCATCGCTGCTGCCGGGCTCAAGGTTGTTGATGATCCCAGCGCTAGCACCGGCAAATCTGAAGAGGATCAGCTCCTTCAGGCCATGGGCGAGAATTTCCGCAAGCTCCAGGCTCTCCACCGCGCCCGGAAAGATAAGGCGGACTCCAGAATGGCAGTTGTCGAGGCGGCTGAAGCAGATTTTCAAAGGCGCGTCGAACAAATGCAAGTCTGGCATGCCGAGGCCCTCCAAGAGTTGGTTGCCGGCCGGGAACAAGTGAGCCAGCAGTGGACAGAAATCCTCCTCAAGCAATCTGATATGGAGAAGGCGCATGATGAAGCTACCCAAAGGATTGCTGCTGAAGATGCTCTCCTGACGGGGCGCCGCATTGCTCTTGATGCTCATGAGGAAGATCTCACCGCACGTGAGCAGGCACTCGCCACCAAGCTTCGCAGCAAAGATGAAGATATCGAGAAGCTTGTCACGCGGTGGACCCAGGAGCTGGAGCAAAAACATAAAGAGGCGCTCGAAGCTCTGACTACAAGTCATGCCGGCAAGCTCAAGGAGGCCGCCGATGCTGCCGAAGATGCAGAGGCCGCCAAGAACGAGCTGACTGACAAGGTAAAGAAGCTGGAAACAGATCTCGAAGAGCACGGCAAGGAGCTCTCGACGCTCAAGGGTGATAGGGAAAAAACCCTCCACTCCTTGGCGGAGATGCAAGTTGCCCTGTCCAATAAAACCAAGCAGCTCTCCTCTGCGGCTGATGACATTGCAGTTCTGGAGTTGAAGGTGACCACGTTGCAGAAGTCTCTCGAGGCCGACAGGGCCCGCGAGAAGGCTCTACTCAAGGATCTCCAAGGAGAGAGGAACCTGCTCAAGAGCGCTGCCGCCGCCCAACTCGATTACGAGAAGGGAGTGGAGATCTGGACTGGACGTCTCATCGCCACCGCGAAGAAGCTTACCACAGAATTGTCAACCATGGGCCTGTCGAACTTCAGGTATTCTTCCGAGGAAAGAATATCTCCAAGTGCCAGGTTGACGATGTTCTTTGAAAGCATCATCAACGCCTTGAGGCTGCTCCAGTCTAGCCGGGCGACCCAATTGGCCAACAAGACTCGCCGGCTTTGCCGGGCCGTCCTCCGCGAGGTGCTTATCAAGGTGGTACACAGCAATCCCGGCATCGACCTCTCCAACGCGCTCGGCCGTCTACCAAGGGACGCAAATGTTGAGGCGCTTGAAGAATGCATCGCGCCTATACTCGAGAAGGTGGACTCCATCAAAAGGATTGAAGGCCAGCGCAGGGATTAAGTGCTCCCCCTTTCCTTGCCGTCATCATTCCATGTAAAAGACAATTAAGTCTCAAGTTAGAATTGCGGCAGCTCATGAATGTAATATAACTCGCCTATGTTTAGGTTCATGCTTGCTATTTTCCTTGTCTGATTCCTTTATGTATGGAGTTCACCCTACGCTTACTGGAAAACTTGCCGGCACGCAACCTGCCGCGAGCGCTGGGTGCGGGACTTCAGCAGCCTGCTGGAGGCGCAGCGGCCGGCAAGACTCCTTGGCGTTCTCAGTGCAGCCACTTAAATCGTTGAGCGGGCTCAAAACAAAATAAGGGCGCAACTGATTACAACAAGGGTTCCTTCCGTGTAGATTTCCATACAAGAGTCGGAATCGTCCAAGGAAATAACTTTATAATAAAAGAAACTTGCTCTAAGTTTTTAGAACTTAGCTTTCTGTCACTATCCTTCCTCCGGCAAGCGTCGATTCCGAACGTCGCCAAGCAGTACTCATATCTCCCTTCCCCCCCCCCCCCCCGGCAAATGTGCATGCGAGGAATCCTTCTGTCTTTTAAAAAGAAAGAAGAGAAAATAAAGACATGAAACCTTGGCGGTTCGTTAGAACTTACCGGGGGTAGGTGTTATACAACATCTTAGACAAACATGCATACATAAATATGAACATGGGAATCAATAAGGAAATGTACAACACTTAAATTTATTCATCTGCGCTCAGGGTCTGCGCCTGGCTTTGTACAAAGGATCACATGCCTTGCCGGCAAGACTTGTACAAAAGGGTGGTTGCCGGGAGCCCCCGGCAACCGCACCTTATGGGTAGAACTTGCGAAGATGTTCGATATTCCAGGAATTGCACACTGGAACACCATCTTCGGTCTCCAAGCGGACAGCGCCAGGCCTGGTGACCCGTACTACCCAATAAGGGCCTTCCCACTTTGGCGTCAACTTGTTTGAATTCTTGGCGGCCTGAATCCGCCAAAGAACAAGGTCGCCTTCCTCAAGGCTTCGGGCATGAACTTTGCGGCTATGATAGCGACGCAAAGCTTGCTGGTAGCGTGCAGCTCGCACAACAGCCTGAAGACGATTCTCCTCAAGGAGCACAGCGTCATCTTGCCGCAGTTGCTCTTGCTCAAGCTCATCATAAGCGAGCACTCGAGGAGATCCGTATGTGAGTTCCATGGGGAGAACTGCTTCTGCTCCGTAGACCAGAGCGAAGGGCGTCTAGCCGGTGGCTCGATTTGGTGTCGTTCTGATTGACCAAAGAACCACCGGCAACTCATCAATCCAGCGTCTTCCGCACTTTTCCAGCCTGTCAAAAGTCCTGGTCCTGAGACCGCGCAGCACTTCAGCATTAGCCCTCTCCGCTTGGCCGTTGCTTCTCGGGTGAGCAACAGAGGCAAAACAAATTTTGCCGCCAAGGTCTTGGACGTACTGCATGAAGGTGCGACTTGTGAACTGTGTGCCGTTTTCGGTGATGATCCTGTTGGGTGCACCGAAATGGCAAACTATCCCTTTAAAGAACTTGACGGCTGATTATGCTGTCACCTTCCTCACTGCTTCCACCTCCGGCCACTTTGTGAACTTGTCGATAGCAACGTACAAGTACTCAAAGCCCCCGGTAGCACGGGGGAAAGGGCCCAATATGTCGAGCCCCCAGACCGAAAATGGCCAGGAGAGAGGGATTGTCTGAAGAGCTTGAGCTGGTTGATGTGATTTCTTTGAATGAAACTGGCACGCTTCACACTTGGTGACTAGTGCAGTTGCATCCTGGAGAGCGGTGGGCCAAAAGAAACCTTGTCAGAATGCCTTTCCGACAAGCGCTCTTGACCCTATGTGAGAGCCACATATGCCTCCATGTATCTCTGCCAACAGCTCTAGTCCGTCCTCCCGAGGAATGCACTTCAATTTCACACCATTTGGTCTTTTTCTATACAGGACGTCATCGACGAACTTGTACATAACAGACCGACGGGCTACTCTTTCTGCTTCTTCCTGTTCCTCAGGGAGTTCTCCTGTCTGAAGGAAATGGACAATGTGCTGCGCCCATGCTGGAGCCTGAGGCTCGACAGCTAGGACTAAAGGCATCTCCTCCACCGAGGGAACGTTTGTCTCGACAGCAAGGGCCTGAGGCCCTGCCGGAGCCTGTTGTTCCCCGGCAGGCGTGTCGATCGCGGCAACTTCCTTGCCGGCGGCTCCGGGGAGCTCTGCCGGGAAGTACTGGCCAGAGTTCAACTTTCTTCTTTTTCCTTGTCGCGTCGATGGCGCTACAGATGGTTGAGTCAATTGGAGCACAAAAGTTCCTGGTTCCACAGGCAACTTGAGGGCGGCACGCTTTGACAGGTCGTCAACAACACTGTTTTCGGCACGAGGAACGTGCTCCATTTGCAGACCGTCAAAGCACTCTTCCATTTTCCTCACTTCATCCACGTAGGCTTGCATCAATGGACTTTGATAACTCTTGTTAACTTGCCTGACGACAAGTTGTGAATCGCCTCTGATGACGAGCTTCTTGATACCAAGGTCTGCCGCGATCCTGAGACCGGCAAGCAAACCCTCATATTCTGCAGTGTTGTTTGTTGAACTCTCTCGGGGAAAGTGCATTTGGACTACGTACTTGAGGTGCTCTCCGGTGGGTGCGACAAGCAGCACGCCAGCACCGGCGCCTTGTAGCGAGAAAGCCCCATCAAAGTACATAACCCATTGCTGATCGATTTCCTTGCCGGGGAGAGTTGTTTCTTGAACCTCTTCGTCTGGCGTTGGGGTCCATTCTGTAATGAACTCCGCCAAGGCCCTGCTCTGGATCGTCGAAGTGCTTTCAAACTTGAGGCCAAAGCTCGACAACTCCAACGCCCACTCTACGATCCTGCCGGTTGCTTCTGGATTTTGCAAAATCCGTTGCAATGGAAAGCGAGTGACGACGGTGATTTCATGTGCTTGAAAATAATGGTGCAGCTTCCTCGAGGCCATAAGAAGGCCGAAAAGCAACTTTTGCACACCAGAATATCTTGACCTAGCACCTTGTAAAAGGAAGCTAACAAAATAGACTGGGCGCTGCACCACCTTCTTCTTCTGCACGGGTTCTTCTCTTTGCGCAGATCCTGTCTCGCCGGGATCAACCCTTGCCGGGGAAGATCTTGCCGCGTCACATGGCGGCCCTGCCGCTGGTGTTGCTTCCTCATCAGCCTCTCTCTGCGCCACTAGCGTAGCACTAACCACTTGATTTGTTGCTGGCAGATACAGCAGCAACGGCTCTTGTGGTTTAGGCACGACTAGCGTCGGCGGAGAGGAAAGGTATTTCTTCAAATCCTGCAGCGCAGCCTCCGCCTCCGGAGTCCATTTTATTGGACCTACCTTCTTCAAAATTTTGAAAAAGGGCAGGGCGCGCTCAGCAGATTTGGAAATAAACCTGCTTAGAGCAGCAACACAGCCGGCAAGATGACGCACATCTTTGACGCGTCTCGGCGCTTCAATTTGCTCAATAGCTTTGATCTTGTCGGGGTTCGCTTCGATTCCCCGGCAAGATACAAAGAATCCGAGGAGCTTGCCGGAAGGAACACCGAACACGCATTTCTCAGGATTGAGCTTCAAGTTGATCTTGCGCAGATTTGCAAATGTTTCTTCTAAATCTTGAATGAGTGTCGCTTTGTCTTTGGTTTTGACCACTATATCATCCATATATGCCTCCATATTTCTATGGAGTTGAGGCTCAAAACCAATTTGGATTGCTCTGGCAAATGTTGTACCGGCACTTTTCAACCCGAAAGGCATTCGTATAAAACAATACATACCACATGGCGTGATAAATGCGGTCTTCTCTTCATCTTCTTTTGCCATAAAAATTTGATGATACCCTGAATAGGCATCAAGGAAGGGCAGCAGATCACAACCAGCGGTGGAATCCACAATCTGGTCGATGTGCGGCAAGGGAAAGGGATCTTTTGGACAAGCTTTATTGATATCCGTATAATCGATACAAAGCCTCCATTTCCCATTCGCTTTCCGCACTACAACCAGATTGGCCAACCAGGTTGGATGAAGCACTCCTTTGACCAATCCTGCCGCCTCCAGCTTTCTGATTTCTTCGGCAATGAATTCTTGCCGCTCCAAGGCTTGCTTCCTAACCCTTTGCTTGACGGGCCACGCATGAGGACAGACAGCAAGGTGGTGCTCAATTACCTTCCTGGGAACACCGGGGATGTCAGACGGTTGCCATGCAAACACATCGACATTCGCCCGCAGGAATGCAACGAGCGCGCTTTCCTATTTTTCATCTAGGGTGGAACTTATGGTGAAAGTTCCCCCCATTCCGTCCTCTCTAACGGGCACCTTCTTGGTCTCCGGCGGAGCAGCCTTGGATTTCTTGTTCTTGCCGGTGGAACTCTCTGGTGCATCCTCGACGGAAGCGCAGCACTCCGAGGAGGTGCGCTTGCCGGAGTTCGCGCCAAGGTTCTTGCCGGTCTTCTTCTTCCCCCCGGGAGTTCCAACGGCAGGAGCAGGTGCCTTGATGGCAGGTGCTGCAACTGCTTCCCGGTAAAGTTGGTCGGCACAGATGAGCGCATCCTTCTTATCGGAATGGATAGTGATGACGCCCAACGGCCCAGGCATCTTCAGAACGTTGTACGCGTAGTGTGATGCCGCCATGAACTTAGCCAGTGCTGGCCGACCAAGGGTCCCATTATGTGACATGGGGATCTTGGTAACATCAAACGCCACTTTCTCGGTCCTGAAGTTGAGCTCGCTGCCAAATGTCACCGGCAGCGTAATCTTGCCCTTAGGCTGGGTTCTTCCCGGATTGACCCCTTGAAACGTACCCGTTTCCTCGAGGTCCTCGTCGGGAATTTGGAGCTTTTTGAGCACATCCGGTGAGATTAAATTTAGGCCGGCCCCACCGTCAACTAGCATTTTCGTCACCTTGAGGTTGCGAATCATTGGCGAGACCAACAATGGCAAGCACCCGACCGCAGCTGTGCGATCAGGGTGATCCTCGGCGTCGAAAATGATAGGCGTGTTGGACCACTTCAGGGGCCTACATGCATCTGGGGATGGCTCTGCCGCATTGACTTCCCGCACCCACTGTTTGAGTTGACGGTGGGAAGAACGCAGCGAAGCACCTCCGTCGATACACATGGCCTCCGTAGCCTTCTGGAACTCTTGTTCACTGGACTCATCATCTTCTTCATCATCATCTTCTTCTTTGTCTCGGCCCCGAGCGGGCCTAACCTTTTGTTGCTTGGCCTTGCCGCGGCGCCCCCCTCGGCCACCGAGCTTCTTGCCGGATCCATCAGCACCATCTTGGGCCTTCTCCTTATCTCGCCTCTCGTATTCGGCCCTCTGCTTCTCGGCAAGCTGTTCAACTTGCCGGCAGTTCTGGAGATCATGGCCCTTGGTGCGATGGATCTTGCAATACTGCTTGCCGGAGTTCTCCGACTTGTCGGCAGCCGCCAAGGCCTGACAGGAAGGACACCCAGCAAGATCCTTGCCGGGGTCACCAACCTTGGCCTTCTTGGCGGCGCCGGGGTTGTCGGATTCCTCGACAGCAAGCACGGCCTTGCCTCCGCGCTTCCTGTTCCGTCGCCGGCCTTTCCTTGACGGGGCCACGGCATCTTCTTCTTCGGACTCGCCCACCGCGCCAACAGCCTCGCCAGGGAGTTTCCTCCCCTCTTTAGCTCGAGCGCACTTGTCGGCCAAAGCGTAAAGCTCGGCAATACTCCTGACTTTGTTCATTGCCAGCTCTTCCCGCATTTTGCGGTTACGCACGTTCTGGTGGAACGCGCTAATGACAGCGGCAGGGTGAACGTCAGGAATATTGTACTGCACCCGGCTAAATCTCTGGATAAACTTGCGCAGGAATATTGTACGACACCTATGGGATCCCGAGGGACCCCTTTACGATTCGGCGGGGGGAGAGGTATACGCAAAGAGCAGAACCAACGATCGACGCGGGAAGTTTTTACCCAGGTTCGGGCCGCTGATAAGCGTAAAACCCTACTCCTGCTTTGTGTTCTAATTAATGTTTTTGAGCCCAACCTTCAGGAGCGCTCGTTGTGAACAGTACGTTCGAAGAGCAGCTATGCATGCAGAATGGGCCAGAAGTTCTCCTCCTCTGTAGCAGTCGCCTTGGGCCTCCTTTTATATGCTCAAAGGGGTCACCACAGTGGCAAAATGTACATACATTGAGGTGTAAAGTAGCTACAGGGTATCATACCTAACCCTTGACGGATTAGGACAAACGCATTTAATGCACCGTGAGGTGTCCGTTTAGGTGTCCTCACTTTCTTGGGGATGGAAAAAGGGGCCATCCCATCAGCACCGCTTAAGCTCCCCTCCACTGGCGCGTTGCCACGCATCCAGAGAAGGACCCAGAATGTCAGGCTTGTTACTGTGCCGAAGCGGTGGCACAGTGGCAGAATCTTGCCGGGCGCCGAATCTTGCCGGGCACCAAGCCTTGCCGGGCGCCAAGCCTTGCCGGACGCCAAGCCTTGCCGGGCTCCGCAGGCCACCACGGCAAGATCTTGCCGGGGAAGCTGGCCTTCGGATTCCAGCTCTTCTTATCTGCTGATCCTCAGATCTCTGACTTGATGATTTCTTTGGTGGCTTGAATCGACCTCGAGCTGTTTCCCGGCAAGCCTTGCCGCGAGGATGGCTACAACTGCCCGTGCACAAGTACGGGGTACTAGTGGCCCAATACTTAGTACACCGACAGTGAGCTGCGGCGAGTCCAGTGGCCCAATTCCTGAACATTTAAGCCGGAGGTCCCGGAGAAATACGACGGCAAGACTCACCCATCGGAGTTCCTGAGCATCTACACCATCGTGCTGCAGGCTACCGGAGCTCGAGATGACAAGATACTCACCAACTACTTTCCGTTGGTGCTTAAGCCCAACGTCAGGTCGTGGTTGATGCATCTGCCAGAGAATTCCATTTCTTCTTGGTCAGACATGTGTCATCAGTTTGTTGGCGCCTTTGTCGGAGGCCACCAAGCTCCTGTCCAGGCAAGTGATTTACATCTCATCCCCCAGAAGGAGGGCGAGCCCTTGCGCAAGTACATACAGAGATTCAGCCGTGTACAGTACAATATCCCAGACGTTCATCCCGCCACTGTTATTAGCACGTTTCATCAGAACATGCACAACCGCAAGATGCGGGAGGAGCTAGCGATGACCAAAGTGAGGGATGTTGCCGAGCTCTATGCTCTGGCCGATAAGTGTGCTCGGGCTGAAGAGGGAAGGAGGCTCCCTGGCAAGGATGCCAGTGCAGGGATCGACTCTGAAGGAGAAGACGCCGCCGCCCCGACAAGGAAAGGTCGACGGCATAACAGGAAACGTAAGGGCAAGGCTGTGCTTGTTGTTGAGGAATCCGGCAACCCCGGTGCCACCCAGAAGGCCAAGGTTGATGGCCCCGGCAAGGATGTTGCTGGGTGTCCCTCCTGTCAAGCCTTGGCGGCTGCCGACAAGCCAGAGGGCTCCGACAAGCAATACTGCAAGATCCATCGCACCAAGGGCCATGATCTCCAGAACTGCCGGCAAGTTGAACAGCTTGTCAAAAGGAAGAAAGCTGAGTATGAAAGGCGAGACAAGGAGAGAGCCCAAGATGGTGCTGAAGGGTCTGGAAAGAAATGCGATGGCCGAGGAGGTCGCCGCGGCAAGGCTAAGCAACAGAAGGAGAGGCCCGCTCGAGCTGCGACAAGGAAGTGGGGGGTGAAGATGACGACGAAAAGGACGATGACTCCAGCGAGCATGAGTTTCAAAAGGCTACAGAAGCTATGTGCCTTGACAGAGGTGCCTCACTGCATTCTTCTCACCACCAACTTAAACAGTGGGTGCGAGAGATTAATGCGGTGGAGCCGTCAGTCGATGCTCGGAAGCCTCTGAAATGGTCCAACACGCCCATCATTTTTGACGTTGAGGATCATCCTGATCGCACCATCGCGGTCATGTGTTTGCCATTGTTGGTTTCACCAATAATTCGCAACCTCAAGGTGACAAAAATGCTAGTTGAAGGTGGGGCCGGTTTGAATCTGATCTCGCCTAGTGTGATCAAGAGGTTGCAAATTCCTGACGAAGATCTCAAGGAAACAGGCACGTTTCAAGGGATCAATCTAGGAAGGAGCCAGCCGAAGGGCAAGTTCACGTTGCCGATGACATTTCGCAGCGAGCTGAATTACAGAATAGAGAAGATCATTTTTTACGTCGCCAAGATTTCGTTGCCATATAACGGGATTCTCGGCCGTCCAGCACTGGCCAAGTTCATGGCGGCCTCGCACTACGCTTACAACATATTGAAGATGCCCGGGCCGATGAGCGTCTTCACTGTCAACTCCGACAAGAAGGATGCGCTTATCTGCGCCGACCAACTCTACCGAGAGGCAGTTGCAGCATCTGCCGCCAAGGCACTTGCTCCTGTCACTGAAGCTCCTGGAGGGAAGAGGAAGACCGGCAAGACCTCTAGCACACACTCCGGTAAACGAACCTCCTCGGAGTGCTGTGCTCCCGTCGAGGATGTGCCAGAGAGCTCCACTGGCAAGAGCAAGAAATCCAAGGCAGCTCCACCAGAAACCAAGAAGGTGCCCGTCAAGGAGGATGGTACGGGAGGACCTTTCACCATAAGTTCCACCCTCGATGACAAATAGGAAAGCGTGCTCGTTGCTTTCCTGCGGGCGAATATCGATGTGTTTGCATGGCAACCATCTGATATCCCCGGTGTTCCCAGGGAAGTAATTGAGCACCATCTTGCTGTCTGTCTTCATGCACGGCCCGTCAAGCAAAAGGTTAGGAAGCAGTCTTTGGAATGGCAAGAATTTATTGCCGAAGAAATCAGGAAGTTGGAAGCGGCAGGTTTGGTCAGAGGAGTGCTCCATCCGACGTGGTTAGCCAATCTAGTTGTAGTGCATAAGGCGAATGGAAAATGGAGGCTGTGTATTGACTATACAGATATCAATAAAGCCTGTCCAAAAGATACTTTCCCCTTGCAGCGCATCGACCAGATTGTGGACTCCACTGCCGGCTGCGATCTGCTGTCGTTTCTCGACGCCTATTCAGGGTACCATCAGATTTTCACGGCAAAGGAAAATGAAGAGAAAACCGCATTTATCACCCCATGTGGTGCGTATTGTTTCTTACGTATGCCTTTCGGGTTGAAAAGTGATGGTTCAACATTTGCAATAGCGTTCCAGATTGGTTTTGAGCCCCAGCTACATAGAAATATGGAAGCTTATATGGATGACATAGTGGTTAAAACCAAGGACAAAGCAACGCCCATACAAGATTTGGAAGAGACATTTGCAAATCTGCGCAAGATCAATCTGAAGCTCAATCCCGAGAAGTGTGTGTTTGGCGTTCCATCCGGCAAGCTTCTCGGGTTCTTTGTATCTCAGCATGGGATCGAAGCAAATCCCGACAAGATCAAGGCGATTGAGTAGATTGAAGCACCGAGACGCGTCAAAGATGTGCGTCGACTTGCTGGCTGCATTGCTGCTCTGAGTAGGTTCATCTCCAAATCTGCTGAGCGCGCCCTGCCCTTTTTCAAAATCTTGAAGAAGGCAGGTTCAATGAAATGGACTCTGGAAGTGGAGGCAGTGCTGCAGGATTTGAAGAAGTACCTCTCGTCTCCGCCGATACTAGTCACACCTAAACCACGAGAGCCATTTTTGCTATACCTAGCAGCAACAAATAAAGTGGTTAGTGCTGCGTTGGTAGCGCAGAGAGAAGCTGATGAAGAAACAGCGGCAATGGCAAGCCCACCAAGCGACGAGCTGGGGTCTTCTCCGGCATGGTCTGGTGCCGACAAGGCAGGATTTGCAGAGTTGAATGAAGCAGCACAGAGGAAGAGGATGGTGCAGCGCCCAGTTTATGTTGTCAGTTCCCTTTTGCCGGGGGCTAGGTCAAGATATTCTGGTGTGCAGAAATTGCTCTTCGGCCTCCTTATGGCCTCGAGGAAGCTGTGCCTTTATTTCCAAGCGCATGAGATTACTGTTGTCACTCGCTTCCCGTTGCAGCGGATTTTACGGAATCCAGATGCGACCGGCAGGATTGTGGAGTGGGCGTTGGAATTGTCAAGCTTTGATCTCAAGTTTGAAAGCACTTCAACAATTCAGAGCAGAGCCTTGACGGAGTTCATTGCAGAATGGACCCCAACGCCAGACGAAGAAAGTCAAGAGACAACTCTTCCTGGCATGGAAACAAATCGAGAATGGATTATGTATTTTGACAGGGCTTTCTCACTGCAAGGCGCTGGTGCTGGCGTGCTGCTTGTCGCACCCACCGGAGAGCACCTCAAATATGTAATTTAGGTGCACTTTCCTCGGGAGAGATCAACAAACAATACTACAGAATACGAAGGGCTGCTTGCCGGTCTCAGGATCGTGGTGGATCTTGGAATTAAGAAGCTCATCGTCAGAGGTGATTCATATCTTGTCGTCAAGCAGGTGAACAAAGATTATCAGAGCCCGTTGATGGAAGCATATGTAGATGAAGTGAGGAAATTGGAGGAGCGCTTTGACAGTCTCCAGACAGAGCATGTTCCTCAAGTGGAGAACAACATTGCTGATGACTTGTCAAAGCATGCTGCCCTTAAGTTACCTGTGGAACCAGGTACTTTTGTGCTCCGATTGACTCAGCCATCCGTAACACCATCAGCAAGGCAACATAAGCAACGGAAGTTGAGTCTTGGCCAGTACATTCCGGCAGAGCTCCCAGAAGCTGCCAGCAAGGAAGCTGCCGGGAACAACGACAAGCTTGCCGGGGAGTAACAGGCTCCGGCGAGGCCTCAGGTCCCTGACGTCGAGACAAATGCTCCCGCGGCAGAAGATATGCCTTTAGTCCTTGCTGTCGAGCCTCAGGCTCCGGCATGGGCGCAGCACATCGTCCAGTTCCTCCAAACAAGGGAACTCCCCGAAGAGTAGGAAGAAGCGGAGAAAGTAGCCATTCGGTCTAGTATGTACCAGTTCGTGGATGACGTCCTGTACAGAAAAAGACCGAACGGCGTGAAATTGAAGGGAATTCCTCGGGAAGATGGACTGGATCTGTTGGTAGAGATACATGGAGGCCTATATGGCTCCCACATAGGTTCAAGGGCTCTTGTCGGTAAGGCACTCCGGCAAGGTTTCTTTTGGCCCACTGCCCTCTAGGATGCAGCTGAACTAGTAACCAAGTGTGAAGCGTGCCAGTTCCATTCAAAGAAATTGCATCAGCCAGCACAGGCTCTTCAGACAATCCCTCTTTCCTGGCCATTTTCGGTCTGGGGGCTTGACATATTGGGCCCTTTTCCCAGTGCTACCGGGGGCTTTGAGTACTTGTACGTCACAGTTGACAAGTTCACAAAGTGGCCGGAAGTGGAAGTAGTGAGAAAGGTGACAGCACAATCAGCCGTCAAGTTCTTCAAGGGACTAGTTTGCCGTTTTGGTGTGCCAAACAGGATTATCACCGACAACGGCACACAGTTCACGAGCCACACCTTCATGCAATACATCCAAGACCTTGGCAGCAAAATCAATTTTGCTTCTGTTGCTCATCCGAGAAGCAACGGCCAAGCAGAAACGGCAAATGTTGAAGTGTTGCGAGGGCTCAAGACAAGGACTTTTGACAAGCTGAAAAAGTGCGGAAGATGCTGGATTGATGAGTTGCCGGCGGTTCTTTGGTCAATCAGAACAACACCAAATCGAGCCACTGGCCAGACACCCTTCTCCCTAGTGTACGGGGCAGAAGCAGTTCTCCCCACGGAACTCATATACGGGTCACCTCGAGTGCTCGCTTATGATGAGCTTGAGCAAGAGCAGCTGCAGCAAGATGACGCTATGCTCCTTGAGGAAGATCGTCTTCAGGATGCTGTGCGAGCTGCATGCTACCAGCAAGCCTTGCGCCGCTACCATAGCCGCAAGGTTAACGCTCGAAGTCTTGAGGAAGGCGACGTTGTTCTTCGGCGCGTTCAGTCGGCCAAGAATTCCAACAAGTTGACGCCGAAGTGGGAATGCCCTTATCGGGTAGTACGAGTCACCAGGCCTGGTGCTGTCCGCCTGGAGACCGAGGATGGCATTCCAGTGAGCAATTCCTGGGATACCGAACATCTTCGTAAGTTCTATCCATAAGGCGCGGTTGCCGGGCCTCCCGGCAACCCCTTTTGTACGAGTTTTGCCAGCAAGGCATGTGATCCTTTCTACAAAGCCAGGCGGAAACCCTGTGCATAGTTACATAAACTTAAGTGTTTTATAATTCCTGTTGATTTTCATGTTGTTCTATATGCATGTTTGTCTGAGATATTGTATTACACTTGCTTCTGGTAAGCGCTAACGAACCACCAAGGTTCCATATCCTTGTTTTCTCTTCTTTCTTTTTCTCAAAGGATAGAAGGCTCCTTTGCGTGCACCTTTGCGTGATGATATGGATACCAACAGGTGACGTTCAAGGTTGACATCTTGCCGGAAGGAATACAACAACAAAAAGCTAACTTGCAGGACTTTGAGTAAATTTCTTTTACTTTAAGGTTATTTTCCTTGAATGGTTTTCGCCTTTGTATGGAAAACCTGCACGCGAAGGAACCTTGTCATGATCGGTTGCGCCCTTACTCTGTTTCGAGTCCGCTCAACAGTTTAGGTGGCTGCACTGAAAACGTCAAGATACCTTGCCGGTAGCAACACCTCCAGCAGGCTGCTAAAGACCCGCGTCTAGCTCTCGTGGTAGGAAGCACGCGCTGGCAAGTTTCCAATAAGCGTAGGGCATGTTCCATACAGAAAGAAATCTGACAAGGGAAATAGCATGCATTCATCCAAAACACAGCAGATTATATTACATTGATAGTTGCCGCGATTCTAATTAAAGATGAATTTGTCTTTGACATGGAATGGTGGCAGCAAAGATGGAGCGAAATGGCTAGTCCCTGCACTAGCCTTCGACCCTCTTGACTTGGCTAACCTTGTCGACGATGGGCGCGACAAGCTCTTTGAGTGCCTCGAGGTCGGCATCCTCCAGCAAGCTATCGAGAACGTTGGTGAGGTTGATGCCGGGATTCTTGTGCACCATTTTGACGAGCACCTTGAGGAGGACGGCCCGGCAGAGTTTGCGGGATTCGTTGGCCAGATGGGTTGCTCGCTCAGAATGGAGCAGCTTCAAGGCATCGATGACGCCCTCGAAGAACATAGTCAGCTTGGCACTCGGAGACACCCTGTCGTCGGAGGAGTAGTTAAAGTTTCGCAGGCCCATGCTGGACAGCTCTGCTTCAAGCCTATCCGCGACGTCGACAAGGCGCTCGGTCCAGATCTTCATGCCTTTCTCAAAATCATTGTACGAGGTGGCGGCGCTATTGAGCAGGTCCTTCTTGTTCCGGAGGTCCTTGATCAAAGCCTTTTCTCGAGTCTTGCCATCCTCCAGGGACTTCTCCAGCTTGGTCAGCTTCAGAGTCAGATCAGCGATGGATTCTTTGGCTGAGGTGAGCTCTTTGATCTTGCCGGACATGGAGGTTTGCATCTCTGCCAAGCTGTAGAGAGTCTTCTCTCTGTCGGCTTTGAGCGTCGAGAGCTCCTTGCCATGTTCCTTGATACCCGCCTATAGCCCTTTTACTCTATCATCTAGCTTGTTCTTGGTGGCCTCTGCAGTTTCAACAGCATCGATAGCTTCCTTTATCTTGCCGGTGTGATCTACAGTCAGAGCTTCGAGCGTCTCCTTGTGTTTCTGCTCTAGCTCCTGGGTCCGCTGCGCGACAAGTTTTTTGATCTCCTCCTCCTTGCTATAGAGCTTGGCGGCAAGTTCCTTCTTGCGAGCAGCAAGGTCTTCTTCCTGAGTGTCAAGCCCGACACGGAATTGTGTTAAGCGAGCTTCCTCTGCAGCGGCCCGCTGCGCGGCCTCTTCCTGTGCCTTCTCAATGTCAGACTGCTTCAAGAGGAACTCGTTCCAACTCTGGCTCAGTTGTTCCTGGCCAGTCATCAGCTCCTGGAAGGCCTTGGTATACCAGACTTGCGTTTGCTCGACGCGCTTCTGGAAATTTGCTTCTGCTGCTTCAACAACTGCTGCCCTGGAGTTCAGTTTCTCTTTCCGGGCGTGGTGAAGGGCCTGGAGCTTCTGAAAGTTGTTACTCATGGCTTGGAGGAGCTGTTCTTCCTCGGACCCGCTGCTGCTGGCGTGTGGCTCATCAACAATTTTGAGCCCGGCAGCGGTGATGACATCTTCATCTAAAATTTCCCCTTCAGTTGGCACCCCAGTGCTTGCCGACCCTGGTATACTGACGAACAGGTTGTCGCCAACCTTAAGGTATCTGCTTGATGGAGGGGCCTCGGATGTTTACGGTTGATCCTCGACAACCGTCTCACCGGCAAGTGGGGACTCCGTGACCGGTGTAGCGCCAGGTGCTCCTGTGGCAGGAATGCCATCAGTATGGTCACTGGTCTCTTTGCCGGTCCTCTCAGCAGACCTTTTGGCGGTTTCTTCCTGTGTCCTTGGCGGCTTCGTTAGTAGCGATCTTGCCAGCCTCGGCGGCAGCATCCTTGGTGGTCACCTCGATGACGATGTCAACATCCATTTGTTCCATCGAGGGAAGATCTGAAGACCAGGGAAAGAAACAAGATGAGACTGAGGTTGAAGTTCAAGAAGACAAAAATAAAGAAAGAATAACAAGCACTCGGAAGCAAGTGGTTTACCTGTGTTGAGCTGTTGAGAGGTGGGTTCTCCTTTCCCGGCAACATTGGTTGCCGATGTAGGACTACTAGTGCCCATGCTTGCCAGCTCCTCTTAAACGCGAATGGGCTCGCCGGTGGAAGTCCTTGCCGGAGATTCATTTCTGGGCGATGTGGTTGATGGAGGCGGCATGTCAGGGACGGCCTCCAATGGCTCTTCATATTGCCATTCATCTCCTGCAAGCCCGGTGATGTCACTAGCAAAGATAAACATCTCCACGCCCGCCAGCAAAAAAAATGAGTAGCACGCTGGGGGCTGGGTTGGGGGCTGTGAGGAGGACTGAGCTCCGGGCTGATGACGATGAGCTCTGGCGCATCCACGGTGCTTGCCGGGGGCTCGTCACCCGTTGACGTCTTTGCCCTCTTCGCCATCCTCTGTGCCAAAGTTTTCGTATCGCTGCGGAGACAGGTTGAAGCAAGACAAGTAAATTAAGCGAATCAAGAATTCATAACTTAAAAGATCCGGCAGGACCCTTACTCTTCTCTTTCTGGGCTGAAAGCGGAGAGGTCGAAGTCGACCTCTACTTTAGTGTCCGTGTGAGGGGTGGAGAAGGGGTCCTGGGTCGCTTGGCTGTGCTAGAGGCGACGGGTCGATGTGACCATATTGCTCAGGTTGTTGGCGCTGTCGTATGAGACGCCCCGCCGTTTCAGTTGCTGCCGCGGCTGTACGTCGCATGGGCTGCTGTTGAGTTTCTTGCCGCTGCGCAGCCTTGCCGGCTGCCTTCTTGCCGGGAACCTCACCGCTCGAGGAGGGTTGATTTGCTGGGACGCCAGAGGCAGCTTTCCGAAGAACATGTTTTTTCTTCTCTGGTGCTGGGGGCTCCTCGTGCAGCTGTTCCTCAGTTGTGTCCTCGACAGAAGGGCCCTCGGCAGCCGTGTCGCTGTGTTCCCCGGCAGTCTCATCCTGCCCGGCAAGGTCTTCTTCAGACATCACTTCTGCTTCACTGCCTTCCTCTTCCGTGAAGCCAACGCTGCTGGCCTCCGCGGCAAGATTCACCTCTTCCGCCCTGCTGGCGATGTACGCCACTTCTTCATCAATGGTGGGGCGGATAAGGTTTGTTTCTTCCCGGATGGCTCTCTCCGACAGATTGTCAAAGAACTCCTGTGCACGCTCTGCAGATGGCTCGACCCAAGTTCCGTCAAGGCTGTGAGCATTGCACGTCGGCATCATGACGATGATTGAGGTCAGAGAAGAGTTGTTGCACAGAGGAATTATGTTCGTCGGCAACTTATATTTCCCGTCGGGCCTAAACAGTTTGTGGCAGAGAGTTGTGTGCTACATAACCGCCAAGTTGTAGTTCAAACCTGGACGCAGCCTCATGATATCTGCCGCATTTCAAAATTCACAGGCTGGTCTCCCTTTGTTATGAAGAGGGGCGATGCGGCGGCGAAGGAAACCAGCGCCAACCATTTCTATTGTCAGCCCGGCACCCTTGAGACGGTGGATTCTGGTAATTGCAATTGTGAGCTTCTCATCTTGAGGATCGAGGAAACTCTAGTTATTGCTGCGGACCACTCTCGTTCGTCGGGGCAGACAGAAAGGCTGGAAATCCTCCTCCTTGATCCAGCACCATTCGCCCCGCCATTCTTCCCACTTGCTACGGTAGAGCCCTTTCGGGTATATCTCCTTATTCCAGGCCCTTGGAATCCAGCTGATAGAACCAAAAAGGGCCTCTCCTTTCTCGATCCAGGGAATGAAATAGTGGTGGAAGAGGGCTGTGCTGGGGATTATTCCGGCAAAGTTTTCATAGAGATGGGCGAAGATAGACATACATGTCACGGCATTCGGCGTGAAATCCAAGAGACGGAAGCCGTATGTGTACATGATGTCGTTGAAGAAATCAGAAAATGGAGGGCAGAGCCCGCAATAGAAGTATGCGACAAAGAAATGAAATTTATCTGGGCCGCCCTTGGAGGAAGCAGGATTCACGCGAGTGGCGGGGTGAGCTTTCGTCTCCCTCCCCCACAAGCATAGGTACCGGTCCTTCAGAGCGCTCGCAACGAGCGTCAGGGCAAAGACGACATGCTCCTTCCGCATCTTCACCCCAGCTCGCTCTCCTCGACGGCTTTCACCTCTTTACCCTTGCTCGCTTTGGGCAGCATGGCGGTTGTGGAAGCAGAGACCGAGGACGATGAGGGCGTGGAGGTGGCGGATGGATGAGATAGGTTCTGCTTTGAGTTTGAGGAAGAAGACGGTGGTGGTTTCCAGATTGGAAAGAATGGGAGGTAAATGAGCGGCGCCTCTGCGGATTCCTTTTTATGGGGAAGGCGTGGAGCTGCCTTCTTTCTACTCAATGTAAATGCGCTTTCGCGAGCGCACTGTTACTGCAGTCGTTCCACACGTTCCCACGTCGCGCATTTATTACGCGCCGTGGGGAAGCGCGGTAAACAAGGTAATAACAGATAACTCCTGCCACGCGTGCCTGTGCACTGTTTGGGCCTAGCCCAACAATGCCTTGCATCCATGTATGGCCTAGGCCCGGGGGCTCCTGTCGGTGTACTAAAGCTTGGGTCCTTTAGTACCCCATACTTGTGCATGGATAGTTGTAGCCATACCAGCGACGAGGTCTGCCAGAGGACAGATGGAAGCAAATGCAAGATCATCAAGGAAGTATTCAGGCCAATGATCAGAAGACAGAAGACTGAGGGTTTGGCTCCCGGCAAGATCCTTGCTGGGATGGCCCGTGAAGACTCGGCAAGGTTCCGCCACCCTGCCGCTGCTCCAGCGCAGTGACCAGCCTGTCATTTGGGTTTTGTCCTCCTGGATGCATGGCATGGTTCTAGTGGTGAACGGGCTTAAGCGGTGCTGATGGGACGGCCCCTTTTTCCGTCCCCAAGAAAGTAAGGACACCTAAACGGACACCTAAACGGAGCATTTAATGCGTTTGTCCTAAATCGTTTTGTGATAAGTATGTAAACACTGTAGCTACTTTACACCTCAATGTATGTACTGAACGCCACTGTTGGTGACCCCTTGGACGAATAAAAGGAGGCCCAAGGCATAGCTACAGAAAGGGGGACGCTCTGGCCCATTCTGCATGTGTATCTGCTGCTCGAATGTACTGTTCATTGCAAGCGGTCCTGGAGCTTGGGCTCAAACATCCACAATAAACTAAAGCAGGAGTAGGGTATTACGCTTCTCAGTGGCCCGAACCTGGGTAAAACTCCCCTTGCGTTGATCGTTGGATCTGCTCTTTGTGCATACCTCTCTCCCTGCCGAACCGTAAAGGGATCCACGCGATCCCATAGGTGTCGTACATCGACAGTCCGTGTACATGATCTGCAGGACATACCAAATGTTATCGCCTGAGGGAGATATAAGGATCATCCCAGCCCCCAGTCCAGCTAACATTTTTGAGCCGTCAAAGTAGTCCAATGTGAATATGTACTATATTCTTGGGGGAGCTCGGCTTCAATCCATTCGGCCAGGAAATCGGCCAACACCTGAGATTTGATAGCTCAGCGCGGTTTGTACACAATTTCGAAAGGAAGGAGCTCTATGGCCCATTTGGGAATGTGGCTCGTAGCGTCCCCATTATTAATCATATCATTCAAGGGTACCTCGGATGCCACTGTAACCGAACACTCTTGAAAGTAGTGTCGGAGTTTTCGGGATGCCATAAAAACTGTATAGGTTATCCTCTGATAATGTGGATACCGGGACTTGCACGGGGTAAGCACTTCTGATACATAGTAGACTGGCTTCTGTACCTGAGACTTGTGGGCCTCCGCTTCTTGTTCTACCACGAGTACCGCGCTCACCACTTGATTTGTGGCCGAGATGTATAGTAACATGGGTTCGCCAACACCGGGTGAAGCTAGTATAGGGTTGCCTGCTAGTATTGTTTTTATTTCCTCTAGTGCAGCAGTTGCCTCATCGGTCCACTTGAAGTTTTTGGTCTTTTTGCGCAATCTGTAGAGTGGCAGTGCCTTTTCACCAAGGCGGGAGATGAAACGGCTCAGGGCTGCCACGCAGCCTGCCAGCTTCTGGACGTGTTTAAGCTCCGTGGGTATTGCTAGCTGGGACAGGGCTCAGATTTTAGCCGGATTAGCCTCCATCTCTCTATGGGAAACAATAAATCTGAATAGTTTTTCGGCGGGAACCGCGAAGACGCATTTTTCCGGGTTGAGCCGTATATCGTAAGTCCGTAAATTTTTGAAGGTCTGGCGGAGGTCGTCCACTAACTGGCTGACGTGTTTGCTTTTAATGACCATGTCGTCTGCATATGCTTTGACTGTTTTGCCGATTTGATCTTCGAGGCATGTTTGAATCATGTGTTGGTATGTGCCTCCTGTGTTCTTTAACTCGAAGGGCATCATGTTGAAGCAGAATGGCCCGTAGGGGGTGATGAATGCGGTTGCGGCTTGGTCGGACTCCTTCATCTTGATTTGATGGTATCTGCACTAGGCATCGAAGTAGCATAATGATTCATGTCCGGCAATGGCGTCGATGATCTGGTCTATCTAGGGTAAGGGGAAGGGATCCTTAGGGCAGGCCTTATTTAGGTCTTTGAATTCGACGTAAAACCACCAGGATTTATCCTTCTTATGTACCATGACAAGATTTACCAACCACTCGGGTGTTTGATTTCATAGATGAATCTGGCTTCAAGTAACTTCGCTAATTCCTCCCCCATGGCTTGACGTTTGGGTTCGAAAAATCAGCATAGCACCTGTTTAGCTGGCTTGAAGCCCTTTATTATGTTCAGGCTATGTTCCGCTAGTTTTCGTGGAATTCCTGGCATGTCCAAAGGGTGCCAGGCAAATATATCCCAATTCTCGTGCAGGAATGCCCGTAGTGCTTCATCAACTGCGGGGTCTAGCTGGGCTCCAATGGACGCTGTTTTGTTGGGATCTGTTGGATGCACTTGGAATTTGACTATTTTGTCAGCTGGTTTGAATGATGTGGATTTGGACCTTTTACAGAGGACCATGTCGTCCCTGTCGACCGCTGCGCGGAGTGTAGTTAATTCCTCGGTAGCAAGAGCCGCGGATAGCGCTTCGAGGGCGAGCGATGCTGTTTTGTTTTCGGCTCGAAGGGCTTTATCCGGACCGCTTGCGAGTGTGATCACGCCATTGGGCCCTGGCATTTTGAGTTTCATATTCCCGTAATGTGGTATGGCCTGAAACCTTGAGAATGCCTCACGCGCCAATAGGGCGTGGTATCCGCTATGGAAGGGCACAACGTGGAAGAGTAATTCTTCGAATCTATAGTTCTCGGGATTGCCAAATATTACATCTAGAGCGACTTGTCCGGAGCAGCGCGCCTCTCTGCCGGGGATAATTCCTCGAAAGGTGGTATAGCTTTGTTCGATGTGAGATCTATCGAATTGCATTTTGTCAAGGGTGTCCTCGTGAATGAGGTTTAGACCGCTGCCTCTGTCCATCAGCACTTTGGTTAGTCTAAAGCCGTCCACTATAGGGTCGAGGACTAGTGCGGCGGGTGCTTGTATGGGGCGGGCCCTTGGTTCGTCTTCTTCATTGAAGGTGATTGGTGTATTCATCCATGAATGTGCGGCTGTAACCTGGTGGACCTGGCCGAGCTCTCAAAGGGCTCTTTTCCTCTGATTGTTCTAGGAGAATGTCTCGTAGATCGTTAGAACATCATTGTCTCCATATGGGGGTGTTGCTGATCGTCTACTGGGGAGTGTGAGTCCAAGGATAGCTTCGCTGCTCTTGGCCACCTGCCTGACCACCCAACAAGCTCGAAGCCTGTGGGTTGGGTTTGTATTAAGAAAGGTCGAGTGTATGGGGCATGGTTTGTCCAGTAGCTCATCCAGGACTGTTCTGGGTCCGGCAAGGGATCTATTCTTCTTTTCGGCGGGCTCGTGTTCGGGTGACCGCAGTGGGTATGCGCGTTTTGCCTGAGCATTTCTAGGTTGCTCGGCATGGGTTGATTCCACACACATTTGTTGTGCCTTCCAGGCGCTTTCCATGGCACAATATTTGTGCAACAGGTTCGATACTTCAGTGAAGCTTTGCACATGGTGATGGGCGTGGGCATTCAAGATTCCTTCATCCCAGCAGTTGAACCGAAAGGTTGCTATTATTTCTTGATCGCAGCAATCCGTCATCTTGTTTTTAACCAGGAGGAATCTAGCCCAGTAATGATGGACCGTTTCTTTAGGCTGCTGCTTGATGTACATCAAATCCCATACGTCAGGGTTTCCCGAGTCTGGGGAGTACTCGACGTGGGGGGTGGGTGGGAAAAACCTCCGTGCTCCGGCTACTGGTGTATCCGGAATTTTAGCGGCGGTGTTGAGCATCCCTGGGATATCCGGTGTGCCGAGTGCGGATGTCGAATTGTCCACATAATGCAGCGTAGATTCGAGGTCCTGTTTCGGATTGAGGTCTAGTTCTGGACTCTCTTCGGGGCGAACGTCTGACTCCAGGCCCGAAGCCTGAGCGCGCCAATCAGGACGCAGCTTGTTTTCAGTTCTGGCGATTGCGAGCCTTCGGCCAATTCCTCAATGGTGGCAACAAAGTGTGTGATGCGTAGGATATAAATTTCCCTGTTGTCAGGCTTGAGCCCGATCCGGTCGTAGACCAAGGGCTGGCTGTCGTAGATTCCCATGGCTCAGATCTGGTCTAGTAGATCGTTTAATTATGAAAGATCTGACAGGTCTACGCCCTCTGAATATTCGGGACTGACTCGTAGCATTGCCGCTATGGGGAGGCTCGACGTTGTGCCCAGGCTGTGTTCGGCGGGGATCAGCTTGGTCAAACTGACGGATTCGGGCTTTAGGGCCTGGCTCCGTGTTACATCAGCCCCTGGTGAGTTTACCTCCCCCGATGTTAAAGCATCAGGATCAATTAGTTTTTCAAAGGGAGCCGAGGTTCTTGACAAGGTGAGGTCTCCCCGGGGGCCAGCGGTGAACTCTAGGCTCCTGAACCTGACCTCTTGGCCGGGGGTAAAGTTTCCATCCTGGCCGAGGCGGCCGATCGGATTAGTGCGCACTATGATACTGCCAAATGCAAAATCTTGGCCGAGGACGGAGACGTCCCCGGTATGGATGGCATTGTTGATGAACAGGTGAGCCATTAATCCTTTTGGCGATTCGACAGCGGAACTCTCAATGAAAGCACCAATGTCGGTGTCAAAACCGGCAGATCTCGGGTAGGGGGTCCCGAGCTGTGGATCTTGGATCAATTCGGAAAAGGGGACGAAGGACACAATGTTACCCAGGTTCGAGCCCTCTCTAGGAGGTAAAACCCTATGTCCTACTCGATTATATTGAAGTGTATAGGATGGTTACAGAATCGATCTACCACGAGATCAGAGGAACTAAACCCTGGGCTAGTAGGATGATGGTTGTTGTTCTAGCCTCTATAGACTAAATCCTCTAGTTTATATAGGCACCAGGGGTACTAGAGTTACACATGGTCGGTTACAACAAGGGAAATAAACATGCCCAATCATCTATCTTGACTTGGAGGACACACCAAGACTCCCAAAGTCTCCTGCCCAGATATGAAGCTGCCTTGTAGTCCGGCCTTCCAATAGTTGTAGCACGGCCCACCTACCCGGCCCATAAAAGAGGAGGCAGCGGCCCGAGGACCCCCTAGTCCAGGTCTCCCTCACCTACACCCTTGGGCGTGCCCTGTTGCCTTGTTATATCCTTGCTTGCCTTCTGGTCTCCTTATGAAGCTTCTAGGGTCTCTCTTGTCCAGAAAAAATCATCAAAAAGTTTTGTAGCATTTGGACTTTGTTTGGTACTGATTTCCTCGAAAACCAAAAATAGGCAAAAAAACAGCAACTGACACTTGGCACTGGGTTAATAGGTTAATCGTAAAAAATGATATATAATTTCATATAAAACATTCAAGATTGATACTATAATAGCATGGAACAATCAAAAATTATAGATACATTGGAGACGTATCAACGAGTTATTCGCTATGCTCAAAACTACGGAAGCTGGGATGTTTCAAGAAGAAGGGAAAGTCCAAGAAGTCTATTGGTGTTGGTAAGACCGTGTCCCAGAAGAGGAACAAGGGCGGAGCCAATAAAGATACTGAATGTTTCTACTGCAAACAGAAGGGACACTGGAAACACAACTGCAAGAAGTACTTGGCGGATAAGAAGAATGGTTCTGTCGGTAAAGGTATAAAAGTTATACAAAGTTAATGTTATTCTACTTGTTGATTTATTGTATGTCATGAGTGTTTGATACTAATCGATTGCTCCTATTTGCAAACCGACACAGGGACTACATAAAGCTCGCAAGTTGAGAAGAAATGAAGACGTGATGCAATTCGGAAATGGTGATGGGATCGCTAGTCTAGACCGTTGAAGCCATGCCTTTAGTTTATCTTCTAGAGTTATATTAGATCAAATAATAGTTATTTCGTTCTGGAAGTTGTGTAAAACAATATATTTTGGGTTATGCGATGGATATTCTTATGAACTTTTAAACAATGCTTGTTCAACTTATAATAACTAGATTATACTCCGCTTGTTGCTGCGGGTATGTGTATGGATATCTCTATAGAATTGAAAAAATAAAAGTAAAAGCAAACATTGAGTAATCGATAATAAGAGAGAAACTGAGAATCCCTTGCTTAGTACGTACCATTTGCTTTTCCGCAATCAACCATGTCTATTAATTTGAGTGTTTATCGCAAAAAGGTAAAAATGCAGTAATTGGTACCAAGTAAATCTAAGTAGAATAGAGAATCATGGGAATGTTTGACTAAATCTTACAAACACACAAAATTAGTAAATACCAAACATTTAAGCAACTATCACACAATAGCATAAATTGCTAGGCTAGCATGCTTTTTATGTAGAAACATACTCCAAAATGGTATAACTATCATGCATTTGGATATTTTTATTGACTGCAAGAAAAATGATCTTGTTATTTTTTTTAATTAATAAGCAACAAATATTTAACTCAGAATTGACACTGCCAAAAGGTAACCTCCCTTAAATGGAGTCATAAATTCAGGATAAAGTTAATCCATCTTGTAAATTTAATCTACATGGAGTAAAAAGGTGGGATATGCTTCTTTTCTTTTCTGCTTTGGGAACTGGTCACCATCTACTTATTGCTAGGAACAATTGACAAATATCTAGAAAACATGTTGAAATAGTCAAATCAAAATATACATCTATGAAATAGAATGAATTATTCTAAATAAAAAAAGATGGTAATTTCCTCAATTTAGCAAGCACATACTACAGTAAAATAGGAGAGAGGAAAAGCAGAACACAGCTACATAGCTTATGCCTCAACTCTGGAGCTTTGGACCCGCTGCCTGGGATCTCTTGAGTGTGGACTACAGCAGCATGCATGAATTTCTGTTGCAAAATCAAGAAATTAGATGCCAAGAAGCTAAACTTAACAAAAATAGTAAATTAAATCATGGAATGCAATAAAGGTCCAAAACATAATAACATTCACATGAGTGAAAAGGAAGAGGAGTCGTATGAATTGGATTGAATCCCTTGCCGGTCTGTTTGAGCCAGAGGTATGTGGGATGAGGAAATTGCCATGTCCATTCAACCAATAATTCTAAGAGACGTGGAGTGAATGGGAATATGAATCACAAAGAAGCATATGGTGGTACATGAGAATAAATAGGTGGATAGTGCTCATCTTTCTTGCCCAAGATGGTGCATACATTAGGAGAATAAAAAAGAACAAATAGGCAACCAAGTGGTCACCTGTCTCACTGGTAGCCTTAGTGTGCACCTAGTGCTCCGAGGAGATGAAAGGGTGAATCATATTGCTGGAGGCTAAGTATTGTGCGCATGAGCAAGAACGCAACAATTATGGCAGTCGTAACTACAGTGCTTAGAATGGCTCGCTTAGAAAACGCAGGGGAGTTTACGAGAGGAAGATGGGGGGCCTCAAAATAAACTCGAACCAAATGCATGTTGGTGGGTGGAGATTTTATGATGTGGCTGCATGGCTGAGCTGGATAGCTTGCATGTCAAGATAAATTTGGTAGTGGGGATGAGTCTCTTAGGTATATAGGATATGTTTTTGGATTTACCTCTATTATTGATGATTTAGTCATGAAATATTGAATTGATAAAGTTATAACATTAATGTTAAACATCTTAAATAAGACTGATGAACCACACTTATATGTGGCACTGCCTGGTTATATCAGAAAAAAATCTTCATATAGATGAAGGTTAAAATATTTTGATTTTGAATCAATTGAAAAAATACATAGTGATCTATGGGGTCTGATGGACTAACCAGGGCATGCTAAATTATACTTCATTAATAACAAATTGCGTAAATATGATTTACTTGATATAAGTCTGAAATATTTGAAAGGTTCAAAAGAAATTTAGAATGAAATATTTGAAAGGTTCAAATAAAATTTGTGATGAAGATAAGAATCATTGTGACAGGGATAAATGGATCTTTAATCATGGAGAAAAATTATCTAAGTCATGAGTTTTGAAAAACACTCAGATAATTGTGGAATTATTTCTTTCCGATTCGTTTTTAGTAAATTTGGGGATACATACCTGAAACACCAACAAATACACCAAACGGAGCACCGTCTTATAGTGTGGCAAGACAAACACAATATCTGTTATGGAGTATACAATCCAAACAAATGCTAAATTTGTAGATGATCCCCAAAACGCAATTGGGCATTCCTTCTACCAAAAAGTTCAAAGACAAAAGTGTTTGTCACAAAAATGAACACTTTCTCAAAAAGGAGTTTTTTCGCTAAGGAAGTAAGTGGGAGGACAGTGCAATTCGATAAGATCATTGAATCTCTCACAAAAGTGAGCAGGATTAACAAATGGAATTTGTTCTGAAAGTTGTCTACGCAGCTGAGCCATAAGTGACTACACCATATGTAGAATCTCTAGTTAAATCTTGCAACTAAATAGCATAGACCGAGAAAAGTTAATGAACCTCCTGAACAATCTCACAGTGAGATATTCAGCTTAGAAGAAGATGAACCACACACTACAAGGAAGCAATGGCGGCGCCAAGCTCACAAAGAATTGCTCACAACCATGCACATCAAAATGGAGTTCATATACAATTAAGTTGGGAACTTAGTTCATTCTCTAGAAGGTATAAAGATCATATACAACAATTCAGTTTGGAACATAGATAAAGTAAATGGAGCGGATGTCAAAACAAGTTTCCTAAATGGAAAGGATGTATGAATGATATAACCGGAAGGTTTTGTAGATCCTCAGAATACCAGATGAGTGTGCCATCTTCAAAAAATTTTAAGTTTTGAAGCAAATATCAAGGAGGTGGAATCAACATTTCAGTGAAATAGTTAAAGAGTTTGACATTGTTGAAATGATAAAGAAACTTGTGAAGTTTAGGATTTATATCATTTCTAATCTTGTATGTAAATGACATATTGAAGATTGGAAATAATATAAAATTTCTACACACAGAAATATTTTGAGAAATATGTTTCCAATGGAAGTCTAAAGCAAAGCAAATTATTGAATATAATCTATAAAGATAGATCAAAGACGTCTAATTGTGCTAAGCTTAATTGAATACGTTGAAAGGGTTTTAAAAGGTTTAAAATGGAGAATGTGTTTTCTCCCAATGTCACATAACATGATGCTTAGAAGAAATCAATGTCCGAGGACATTTGATAAGCATGGACGGATGAAAGGATTATTGAATCTGTCATGAATGTTATGATATGAAAAAGGCCAAGGGTTTTTTCGTACTAAATTTAGTAGCAGGTACTAAAGTGAGACTTGATTGGCTCACTAGGTAAACTGTTAATATAATTAAGTAACTCAGAAGGACAAAAGACTTGTCTATAGAGGAGATGAAGAAACTTCCTTATAAAAGGGTTACATGAAACATCAGCTTCATGACTACACTACAAAAAAACACTTCCATGATGATACGTCTTTATCAGAGTAGGTCACGTTTTCTGTCATGCATGTACATCCATGATGATTCTATGACAGAATCAAGATAGTCATAATTGTGCTGTCGTAGAAGTGTTCCATGAGAATAATCAAATTATCATCACGGAAGTGTCCACTTCCATGATGATAAATCTCGCGTCATGGAAGTGTTTTTGTCAAGGGTAACTGACACTTGGCATTCACTGTAACGGGTCGCCATTAAGCTATCGAGTCCGGTTTTGGATCCGATAACACATTAACAGCAACGACCAATGGCGATTTTTCCACGTGTAAAATTCTTGTAGGCTGAAGGAACCACGTGTCAAGTCCGCGTTGGGACAGATGCCATCCATCCAATGGACGGGACGCGCCTATGTTACGTTGACATGTGGTATGGCCCAACAGTGGCCTATTTAGGTTAAAAGGCTAACCCATTTGACTTGGTCAAAAGTTAGCGTGCCGGCCCACGGAAAGCCTGTCAAAGGCATGTTCACATATAGCCCATTTACAGCCCGGGAACTCACGGCCCGTTATGGCCTATCCGAATTAGGCCCAGCAGTGTCATGTGGACCGTCCAATATGATTCCAGCCCGTTGTCACTTTCTGCCCATGTATGGCCTGTGACGTCTTTTGGCCCATATGAGGTCTTTTGTATAGTTGGGCCCTTTAACGGCCCATAGTGATTCTGGCCCGGAATGAACAATATACTACTTTGGACCCATTAACGCCCATTATTAAGTTGGGCCGTTTCCGGCCCATGTTAACTTTTGGCCTACTATCGGCTAATAAAGTCTTGGGCTCATTTCTCGTCCACGACTACTTACGGTCCGTAACTGGCTTGTTCGACTAATGGGCCAAATTCGGCCCGTGGTTACATTCGATCCGTTTGTGGCCCGTTAACACATTGGGCCGTGTTCATCCTGTCACGTAAACCGGCCCATTAATGACCCGTTATGCCTGTTGATAGAATTAAGCATGTGTTGTCTTACGGCCTACTGATGGCCGGTTATGTTTTGAGCCCATAAACGGACGGTCCAATTTTGGCCTATTACGGCCCATCTAGCGATCCGGTTTTGTCCCACTATCAATACAGGCCATGGATCCTAAGGCCCGTAGGAGGCGCATGGATCATAAGGCCCACAGGAGGCCCATAGGAGGCCCATGGATCCTACGGCCCCTACGAGGCCCATGTATCCTATGGCCCGTAGGAGGGCCATGGTTACCAGGGATGTATGTGGCACATTGTTATTTCGGCCACTAGCAAACCGGTGAAAAAGAACTGTAGTGACTACAAGCAAACAAACAAACAAGACTACAAGAAATAAATAAGAAAGCAACTAATACTAGGCTATTACACAGATTACATCCACTAGGCATCAATGTTCGCCACTAGTGCAAATATAGGAACAACAAAGTAGCATATTACATACACAGGAAGATGTAGTTGGCCACCAGTGCAAATAAATGCGGCAGCAAAACAAGTCCAGAACTGAAACCACTTCAAAAGATCTCAAGAGATGATATCCCAGGTACCCACCATGCTGGCAAGAACCTTAGCAAGCTTATTAGCTTTCTCTTGTTTGGCGCTAAAATCCTCCAACTCTTGTTGCTGCACCAGAAAGTATGCATCTAAATTCTGCAGGGACTTCCTCAATCCTTCAACTTCTTGTCGCAGCACAGCTGACTGATGTCTTTCAGCTTGTAGCTGAGACTTAAGAAGCCGAACTGATTCAGGCAGCGAGTTCAAAGAGCTACTGCCGGCAGTAGTGGCAAGTAACTCAAACACTACATCACAATAGGACTTTGGGTTGTCTCACTGTCTTCATGATAGTTTTTATCAGCTTTCTTGGAGACCACCAGGGTTGTCTCACTATCTTGAACATTATCTGCATTACTTCCTTTACCATCGCATAATGGGGTAATCTTCTCTAATAATTTGTCAACATTCTTAAAGAGGAACTGACGTGGCTTAAGACTGCGTCGGTATTTCCCCAAAGAGGAAGGGATGATGCAACACAGCTACGGTAAGTATTTCCCTCAGTTATGAAACCAAGGTTATCAATCCAGTAGGAGAACCAAGCAACACTATGTAAACGATACCTGCACACAAAGAACAAATACTTGCAACGCGATGCGTAAGAGGGGTTGTCAATCCCTCCTTGGTAAAAACGTAGATTAAATTGTATGAGATTGGATAAATAGATCTAACAAGAACGCAAAATAAAATAAGTGAAGTAAAAGTGCAGCAAGGTATTTTTGGGTTTTTGGAATAATAGATCTGAAAACAATATGATAAAAGATAGACCCGGGGCCTGTAGATTTCACTAGTGGCTTCTCTCGAGAAAATAGCATACGGTGGGTAAACAAATTACTGTTGGGCAATTGATAGAAGAGAAAATAATTATGATGATATCCAAGGCAATGATCATGTATATAGGCATCACATCCAAAATTAGTAGACCGACTCCTGCCTGCATCTACTACTATTACTCCACTTATCGACCGCTATCCAGCATGCATCTAGTGTATTAAGTTCATGGAGAAACGAAGTAATGCAATAAGAACGATGACATGATGTAGACAAGATCTATTTATGTATGAATAGTCCCCATCTTTTTATCCTTAATAGCAACGATACATGCGTGCCTCGCTACCCCTTCTGTCACTGGGTGAGGACACCACAAGATCGAACCCATCACAAATCACCTCTTCCCATTGCAATAAAAATCAATCTAGTTGGCCTAACTAAACCAAAGATTTGTAGAAGAAATACGAGGCTATAACAATCATGCATATAAGAGATCAAAGAAAAATCAAATAATATTCATAGATAGATCTGATCATAAACTCGCACTTCATCGGATCCCAACAAACACACCGCAAAAAGTCATTACATCAAATAGATCTCCAAGAACATCGAGGAGAACATTGTATTGAGAATCAAAAAGAGAGAAGAAGCCATCTACCTACTGCCTACGGACCCGTAGGTCAATTGTGAACTACCCACGCATCATCGGAGGAGCACCAATGAAGATGATGAACCCCTCTGTCATCGTGTTCCCCTCCGGCAGAGTGCCGGAATACGGCTCTAGATTGGATCTTGTGGTTCTAGAACTTGCAGCGGCTGCAGTTGTGTTTCGATCGCTCCCCTAGGGTTTCTGGAATATCTGATAATTTATAGAGCTGAGAGGTGGTGGAGGAGGCTCCATGGGCCCCACCACCCACCTGGGCATGCTAGGGGCCTCTGGCACGCCCTAGTGGGTTGTGGGCCCCATGGGCCTCCCCTCTGGTGCTTCCTTGGTTCCCAAGTTGTCTTCTGGTCCAAAAAAAGTCTCCAAAAAGTTTTGCTGTGTGTGGACTCCGTTTGATAGGGATATTCTGCAAACTAAAAAACAAGCAAAAAACAACAACTGGCACTGGGCACTATGTCAATAGGTTAGTCCCAAAAAATGATATAAAGTTCCTATAAAATGAAGGTAAGACATCCAAGAATGATAATATAACAGCATGGAACAATCAAAAATTATAGATACATTGGAAACATATCAGGAACAAGCAGACACAAAACATGTTTAGCATGTAGTATATGAAACTCATTTTGGTAAACCAGTTCAGTAGTAAGGAGGACAGAATTATACTAACTTGTCTTCTATTGCAAGGTAGTACTCCCTCCATTCCTAAATTTATGTCTTCTTAGACATTCCAATATGGACTACATATAGAGTAAAATGAATGAATCTACACTCTAAAATACGTCTACAAACATCCGTATGTAGTCTTTATTAAAATCTTCAAAAAGACTTATATTTAGAAATGGAGGGAGTACATAATAACAGCATGAAACAAACATATATGTATGTACTATCACTGGTACAACGAGCTGCTATACAAACCATTTTTAACCCCTTTTCATGATGGAGTTTTAAACCATCGCCTTGCCTGTGTGTGCGATAGGGGGGTCCTTCCCACAAGACCCAGAAACCGTCGGGGATAGGGAGCCATAATGCAGACGCGTTGGCCAATGTAATCGTATGCGTTGCAGCAACATATCGCACACACTACATTCTGGCACACGTGTGGGATTGGTGATCAAACGTTTCTAATGATGCAGTGAAACCAAATGGTGTTTCATAGTGGACCATTTACGAAACAGTACCCCATCGCACACGAGTATTCTGCGGAAATCATTTGCCATGCATGATGCCATTGCACACGTTTCCTGAACAATTATTGTGTGCAACAATGTGCTATCATAAACGGTTTAGGAGCCCTTTCGCACATGTACAACTGCTGCAAATTGTCTATGATTTGTTGTGTATCACTAACGGTTGCGGTATGAGTGATGTGTGCTTTCCGTTCTGGATCGCACACTTTTCCAGAACAATTTACGAGTGAGATTGCATTTTACATTAGACATGGTTTACTATAAGTTCTCATGTGCGATAATGCGCTATCAAAAATGGTTCAGGAGCCCCTATGCACACGTAGAAGTGCTGCAAATCGTCTGGGATTTGATGTGTATCACCGACGGTTCCGCTATGATTGACGTGTGCTTTCTGTACTGGATCGCACACACTCATTTAGTTGAATCGTGTGCACATCAATGGCTAGGTTAAAGCAAAAAATATCGCATTTGAATCGCCATGCAAAAAGCAAATTCGCCACAATATGAAATTGAACAAATAGTGTCTATAGGAAGAACATTCATAAGAATTCGCAACAATATGCATTTGAACAAATGGTAGCTAAATTATAATGATTTCTTGACATATCCAGTACATAATTAATCATAGTGTATGAAATACGAAGACCTCATCACATGGAAAACAATGGATCCATGTGTATATGCTTAGCGGCTAACTCTTACTCATTGTTTCAGGAGAAGCCATACTGAAATCTTCATTATCACTAGCGGGCTTGATATAGTTATTCAGGAAGAAGTTGCTAATAAATCTCCTAACCATC
This sequence comes from Thinopyrum elongatum, assembly GCA_011799875.1. Taxonomy (NCBI): domain Eukaryota; kingdom Viridiplantae; phylum Streptophyta; class Magnoliopsida; order Poales; family Poaceae; genus Thinopyrum; species Thinopyrum elongatum. The sequence continues at coordinate 275,746,251 of CM022300.1, read as the reverse complement.
AGCAATTCACCAGCGGGGAGCGGTTCAAGGGTTATCGGCTCAAAAATGAGCTGCACGATTTTTAAGATCAGAATGTGTCATATGAGTGGAGTAGAAGATATTAATTAAGATAGACTTACTAGTACTAATTTGCCAACATCTTCACAACAATCAGCAGGTTTGCAGATGGAGATCATGTGTCTGCAAACATAGTATCCACAAAGGTTGGTCCCTACTTGTTGCTGAGGACACTGAAATTTTTTGTACACTAGTAAATACGCACGTGCAACGCACGTTAATATTTAGGCAATATATTAATTGCACGCGAATATTAGGTATGCTATTATTTGTGTGTTAATTCTATGATTAGTGCAATATTTGGTATGATATTAATTGCACGTTAAACACGTTGAACGCTCACCATTGGAGCAGTCTAGGTCGTTGGATTGACTTAGTTTGATGGCCGAGATCAGTTGGATCTGCCCATTTGGCTCTTTTTATATTGGTATAGATAATTGGTCATGTATTTTCCCTGTTAGGAACAACCTAACCGGTGTTCGATGTATTTTTTTTTGGAAAGAAATAGAAGGAGCTTTATTTAGAAACTTGAACATTTGACTAGCGTAAGAAAAGGTATTCGCAAACTATTAGATGCATTTTCCAAAAATAACGGATTTCAGTGCTTAACGGAGAAACAATCTCGTGCTGTAGAGGTAGTTCCCTCTTGAATAGGTTCCCTGGTTTAGATTTCCACGATGCCAACACACTGCAAATGAAGATGAATTTTCACATACTCAATTCTTGAACCAGATATGAATGCAAATTAATTTCAACATCATAGAATTCAATACATATCCATGAATTGCTGAAGATGCATCAGATCCTGAGGTTTATTGACTTCTAGGTAGTAAACTATGTTCTTGTTTGGAACAATGAATACCAAGATCTAGTGATTGCTACAGATTAAGAAAACCATGAACTTACGAACTATGTTGAAATATGAAAGACAGTCAATGTATGTGTGGTTGTTTATTTGACTTACCGTTCATGATATGGCCAGAGAAATAATTCTGCATGTGACGTGTTTTCGATGATACGGGTGACCTAGTTAATGCCCACTCCCATTCATCCTTATCACGTAATAATCTGCCATTTGCTAATGTAGGATCTATGAAATACGCACTCTACCTTTTTCTCTTCATGATCAATCCCCTGAGAGGAATACAATACAGTTAGCTGTTTATCATTTACAACCTTGTATGGAGAAGTTGATCAGAGTTTGTTAAGTACTTACAAAATTAGGCATTTAACAAGAGTGGCATCGAGCACGCTAAAGTTAAAGAATAGATGTAAGTCCTCGAAACACACACTGATGGAACCTGGATCATGGTGGCAATGATCTTGTTGTAGTGGACTAGCAGAACTTTATGACCTTTTGACATTTGATCCATGCAATATTTATGTAACATGTGGCAACTGGAACGGGACTCATCAAAGTATTCGCCAACAAGAAATGGTTGGCCATGGACGTATTTGCGTGCTTCAAGTAAGCCTGCTTTATTTTCAGCAAGCATCGCATTGAATTCTTCATCGTCCATGTTGTTATAAACAATGTTACTCTCTGGTTAGAACAACTTGCTGGTAATTTGGTTCTGGGCAATGAGTGCCTTAAGAAAAAGGCTATAGTTCTCATTCCTCCTCGGTCTTGGGCCCCTCTTTCTCACGGGTGCAACCTTTATGCCCGCTTCCTTCTTGGTACTTGAAGTACTTCTGGTGCAAGGTCTGGATAGTTTAAAGGTCGACTGCTGAGGAGACAGTGAAGCTATGATGGACTACTGAGCAGATGGTTTAGCTACGCTGGACTGCTGAGCCACCGGTGCTGCTGTGACGGACTGCTGGTCTATAGGAGCAGAGGCATCGGACTACTGACCAGGCGTTAAAGCTATGTCGGGTTTCTGCATAGGTGGTGCCAACTTGTCGGTGTGCTGAGGAGGTTGTGCCAACGTGTTGGTTTGCTGAGCAGGCAGTGCTGACGCATTGGTATGCTGATCATGCCGCTGCTTTCCAATGGACTGATCAGCAGTCAGTTCTGGACCTTCGGGCTGCTTAGCAGGTGGTTCCAAAGCATTAGACTGCTTAGTAGTCTGTTCCACCAAGTTGGTCTGCTGAGCATGCAGTGCCGCTGAGTCTCCCCCTGCTGCTTCAATGGGCAGCATCTAAACTGGTGGTGCGTCTTTAGCAGTTTTAGGCCTTGCCACTAGCTGCTCAGGGGCGGACGATGACATGGCCTGTACGGCACAAAGTTAGACAGATATTAGGTTCCTTGGGGGAAGCACACGAGAGCTGCTGTGGCAAGGAGAGAGTCATCGGTTAAAGGGCAACATTGGTTGATCTTGGCGGGGCTTCAGGGATCTCATCCATGAAGTCTATTTCCTTTCATGGTCACTGGATATGGTGTAATAGTGTTTCTGCCAAGGTCCCCTAGGGTTTACTTCAGTAACGTAGCACTTAACACAGCCCGGCTTCAATGGCACATTGTCCAACAAGAGGCCCCCTTCCAACAAGGGGGGTCAAACCCAGGCTATTTCACATTTTAGTGTACCTTCATAATGTGTAAGGACGCCCCTCAATCTATCTTTCATTCCAGATAGATTAGATATAGCATCATCATGCGCAGCTGCAGTCTCAGTGTCGATGGGTTCAGCTGATGCACAGCTACTCTTGTGCGGTGTTGTCGCGCAATAAGTAGCATCCTCCATGCCTGCCTGCCTCCCCTCCCATCTGCTGGCTATCTGTCAGTGTTAGAGTCTTCTACATCATCATTGACTGCTCAATTTCCTTTCGAAGACCCGGATACATGTCCCTCCTCAACTTTTCATACAATTGATTCTACTTCAGTTCACTCCTCGCTTTTTTCATGTTGAGCTCTCTTCTTTGCTGAGTGTGAAAGCCCTCTTGTGTGGGACATTGACACCTATACCCATTACACGACCAGGGGGCTCTTTTGTTTCCAGAGCATCGAACAGAATGTCACATGGCCTTGAGTTCCTGTAGAACCTTCCAGGGATCTTGGAATCCTTTAACATCACGCGATACAGTTCTTCGTCGTATGAGTTTTCAAAGTAATAAGTTCCATCATCACGCCTCCTTGCATGTGCCCGCAAGTAGTCTCTAGTGCGTTTGCCCCTGATTTCACTAAAGGACGCTTTCCCACCTGCGGCTACTGCTTCTTTGTCCTCCTGGTCCCATATCGGTTTCATGCCATAGTATCCTACCACACCCATACGATGGGTGTGTGTGTTCCACTTCTGAAGTTCTGATTGCTTGGCACTCTTCTCAGTAAACTCTGTAGTTTCCCTGAACCTTTTGAATTATGCCCAGTTTGCCTTTGTAATTTGGGGGTATGCGGGGATTCAGTCCTTGCCTTCACTCAAGTACTTCTTGTACAACACGTGCTTCCAGTTTCTCCAAGCATCCCTAGACTTCTTCAGTGTAGCGTGTTCCACCTACATTCTCCACTGCTCTATTACGTTGAAGTGATCCATGATCTCCCGGACTATCCTTTGTCATGTTTCTGTGTTAGCCTTCTGAAACCCCAGAAGATTAATGTTGAGCCTTGCCCTGCCAACAAATCCACAGACACTCCTGAACCTCATGTGTGCTTTATCTGGTTTAGCTGGAGCCCAAGACGTTAAATCGATGTCGGTTACTTCATATACACCTTTAGGCTGGTGTGTGGGCTTTCTTAGAGTGTTCTTCCATGTCCTAGCTGAAAGGGTGATTGCAGCAACTCTATCCCGTTCCAGATTACTTGCTCCCAGACCATCTATTGGAGACCTAGGGTTGTCGGACTCAAATGAAGATACATCGCCTAAAGCATGAGTGTTGTTGCTACTACTCGGCATGTACAGAGAACACATGTGAAACTCAGGAAAGGAGGATAAGCATAAATCTATCAACTTGGTAGCAAGCTATCTAAACATGTCATTCAATAATTTTGAAAATGTACGGCTAATTTGTTAAATTTGTGTGACTTGGGCACCCACGATCTGTAAATAGACAATAAGTAATTGGAACAAATACATCTTATATGTAGTAGTTAGGAAGGTAGATAATGAACATATATATGATCTCCATTATTTATAGCCAATTTGGGAACATACCAAATGAAATAGGAAGAAGCATTGCAAGGAAATATGCCTCACCGCAATGAAGAGCGGTAACTAACAGGTTTTTGTGCAAACCCGGCAGGAGCACAGGAGAGGCGAGGGTTACAGGATCGATATGCTCGAGGGCGGCTGGTGAGCAAATGAAGACGGCGAGGCACGGGCAGCCGCGTGTTGGGAACGGCAGTTGAGGTAGGGTTAACGCCGAAGAGCGGCCACACGGCCGAGTTGAGCACACCGGCGCCAGAAAGGGTTCTGGTGTGGATCTGGGGGAGGGGGAGCTGGCGATGGAGATTGGGTGAAATATACGGACTATTGAGTGAAACGGGGGCGGGCGATGGGGGGATGTTGGCAGCTTCGGTGAAAAAGTGAAAAAAGAGCGTCGTTCACCGCGCGGAAAGGCCTATGCAAACGGTTGCCTCTATGCGCCCGTGTGCACAAACAGCATAATTTTGTTTGAAATGAAGATGTGGTAATTTTGAAATGGAGATGTGAGTTCATCGTTTTGCCTCGAATTTTTTTCCACGGCAACCAATCACCATTATACCGTATGTTTGATTTTTTTTAGCGCATTTCAGGCCTCCTTTGCTATATTTAAGCCATTTTTTGCATTTACCATGCATTTAGTGCATACATATCAAATCCTAGCCGCAATTGCATGTGTTGATGAAACGGATGAGGATTGCCGTTCGAACTGGGAGCATCCAATGGTGCAGACGTACTATCCGTGGGGTTTGGGTTCTGGCCAATCAGAACACACGACTCACATCACGTGCGCAGTAGGGGAGAATCGGCCATGGTTTGGTAGGCACACTGCTTTCATGAATGAACTGTGTGCTATTTGAAAACATTTACATCAACTAACAGCATATTTTCGTTTGAATGAAGACGTGAGTTCATCGTTTCACCTCGAATTTTTTTCCATGATAACCAATCACCATTATACCATAGGTTTGATTTTCTAGCACATTTCATGTCTTGTTTGCTTTATTTAAGCCATTTTTTGCATTTACCATGCATTTATTGCATATATCAAAACCGTACCGCAACTACATGTGGCTATTAGCAAAATCATTTATGTGTCGCTTTGCGAGTTTTCATTCGTTGTCCGAGAAACGGGAGAATTTTCAGACATTTCGGCCGTGCGGTGTGGCCATCGGCGTAGGCCTTGTTGGTATTTTAATTATAGGAAATGCATATAGAGTCTAAAAATCAAGAAAATCAGTGTGTCACCATGGCGTGCTCTCATGACCCCTTGGAAAAAATTTGGTAAAGTTTGGCACAAGTTTTGATGATCGCTCCTTGAAAACCGGAGCATCTCTCAAGAAGGATCATAGTTTCCAAAAGGAGACGCGGCAATTCACACTCCAATCGTCGGTGACTTCATCGTTCCACCTCAAAAAAAATTCCGCGGTAAGCAATCACCAATATACCCTAGGTTTGATTTTCTGGCCCATTCTTTCCTATATTTAAGCCATTTTTTTGCATTTACCATGCATTTAGTGCATATAAAATCAAAACCCTACTACAACTACATGTGGGTGTTAGCGAAGAAGGTGTACTAATCATTTCTGTGTCGCTTTGCGAGTTTTCATTCATTATTCAAGAAGCAGGGAGAGGTTTCAAACATTTCGGCTGCGAGATGCAGCCACAGGCGTCAGCCTTGTTGGTATTTTAATTACAGGAAATTTATATGGAGTCAAAAAATCATGAAAATCGGTGTGTCACCATGGCGTGCTTTCACGACCCCATGGAAAAAAATTGGTAAAGTTTGGCACAAGTTTTGATGATCGTTCCTTGGAAACTGGAGCATCTCACAAGAAGGATCATAGTTTTCAAAAGGAGATGTGGCAATTCAAACTACAATTGTGATTTCATTGTTTCGCCCCATAGAAATGTCCAGGGTACGCAATCACCTTTGTACCATAGGTTTGCTTTTCTGGTGCATTTTAGGGATCGTTTTCTATATTTAAGGCATTTTTTGCATTTACCGTGCATTTTTTGCATATAAATCAAATCCCAACCGCAACTGCATGTGCTAAAGAAAAGGGATGAGGATTTTCGTTCGATCTGGGAGCATCCAATGGTGCAGACGTACGATCCGTGGGGTGTCGATTCTGGCCAATCAAAACGCATGACTCACATCGCGCGCAGTAGGGGGGCACCGGCCACGGTTTGGTAGGTACACGGCTTTCATGAATGAACCGTGTGCTATTTGAAAACATTTACATCGACTAATAGCATATTTTCATTTGAATGAAGACATGAGTTCATTGTTTCGCCTCAAATTTTTTTCCACGGTAAACAATCACCATTATACCCTAGGTTTGATTTGTAGCGCATTTCAGGTCTTGTTTGCAATATTTAAGCTAATTTTTGCATTTACCATGCATTTGATTCATATATATCAAAATCGTGCTGCAACTACATGTGGGTGTTACCAAAATCATTTGTGTGTTGCTGCACTCTTGGGAAAAGACCAATAGAACATAGTAGATCCAGGGTTCAAACTACATTCTCCTGTACTGACTAGACCACCAGGAAGACCAAGGAAGAACATGTATAGAAGAGGTGAAGAGGGTCGTGTAAAAAGACAGCGTAAGTGCAAAAAATGTGGAACCCTAGGGCACATTGCTAGGCTATGTACGAATCCAGTGGATGCTTCATTTGGAGAAGTGGAACAATGGGCAGCAAAAAATGTAGAAGAGAATGCAGTATTAGAGCAAATTGAAGCTAAATGCAGAGGAGAATGAAGCAGCAAAGCAGATTGCAGCTAATGCAGAGGAGAATGAAGCAACTGAATTAGCACTGCCGGCAGCTTGGTATGTGTGCAACAACCTTCCCTTTTTTGTGCATTTCTTCTCTTTTTTATCGATGGCTTATAATATTTTTTTGTTTGACCTAGCTCTAGGAAAACTAGAGGAAAAGGAGAGAAAAGGCCAAGAGAGAAAGAATTTCAAGAATATGAAGCTAGCGCTTATGAAGGTTTTGAACCCCGTCAACTGGCCAGTAGAAGTTCTCCATCAGTACCTCAAGAGCCACCACCCGAAGTGAAGATCAAAAGGAAGAAGAAAAAGGTGGATCCTATCAAGGGAAACCAGGAGCAAGGCTGTTAAGCCGTCTTAGAATAGAAGGAACAAGGCAAAGATGTGAACTTCAAATGTTTAATGCAAGTTGTAAACTTTGAACTTTAAGGATTTGTACTAAGGTTTATGTCGTCAATTTGAACTACTGGGAAAACTTGTAATGTTTAATAATGCTATTTGTACTTTGATGTGAGACTTCGGGTCAAATTCAAAATTGGAGGCAAAATTTGAATTTGAACTAACCTTTGAATTATAAGCAACATTTGAAGTCCATTGCTCTGTGATGTGATGTTGCAATGATTTTGAATTATTACACATGTTAGATGATCAATTCGATCTATTTGCATAGTCATGAGAAATATGGCATGGTGATGAGCTCCGGAGCTAGGGTAAACAGACCATTTTTAATAGAAAACCATTATAAAAATAGTTTAAATTTTGAAAAATGAAAAAATAAGTTCAGATCCTTCTTATTCACACAAAAATGAAGCTTTTGTGATTTTTTTTATTTTTTTTATTTTTTGTAAACCTAAACCCACTAGCACTCTCTTCTCGAACTCTATACAACCTCGTACGTGATAGCTCATTTGTGTGCAGAAATTTTCATGGAAATGTCCATAAACCAAGTTTTTTTTATAACCATGTCACATACAACGGCATTGTGCGCAGGTCTTCCATTTTTTTTTCTACTCATTTGAACTTCGAAATGGTAGCTCACCACAAAAAATGTTTTTAAAAATGTCCCTAAACCAAGTTTATATATTTTTTATAGTAACTATGTCTTGTAAAATGATGAACCGCGAAGGTTTCCTATTTTTTTGATTTTTTTAATTAGTTAAGGTCATTTGAAAGTTGGTCAAACCTAACATAACCCCGCTGACCGGCTCAAAACCCCGCAACATCTCTCCAAACCCTAGCATCGAACTGCCAAGCGAGAGCCCTTAGATATGGTCTTCTAGAAGGAATTCCGAGGGCAGGCTGCATGCAGGCTCCGCGCCGTTGGATCACATGGACAGCTCCGCATCATTGGATCGTTGGGCGATCCGCGAGAGGCAATCCGTGAGAGGTTGGTTGCGCTCGCCCACCATTTCCTCCCCTTTCTTCTGCTTCTTCATCTATGACGACGAGAGGAGCCACTCGTTTGCTTCTTCTTCTCCGGCGATGAGATATGTCGAGCTCCACTTCAGCCTCCTGCCCCTCGTGGCCCCAGTATGGTCCACAGCCCATGGAGCGATGTCCTAACCGCCCACCCATCGCACCACTGAAACGGTCGACTTCGAAGGAGGACAAGAATGGCAACTTTCGGCGCGAGTTCGTGAAATGCGAGAGCAAGCCAGAGGGGCAGGTTAGATCTCATGATTTTTCTCTGATTTCTTTTTCTCTTTGCACTTAATTCTTTTTCGTTGGATCTGGGATTTAGGGTTCATGATTTCATTTCAGATCGTGAAGAAATGTACACATTTTTAATGGCTGGATGACTACGTTCGGAGGAATCAAGGGGAGGGCTTGATTCAATTCAATGGGGCCGCAACCTGGGAGCTCAATCTGCTGTCAGCCGTGCGGAATTTGGTCTCTGAAAGTGCTGCTCCGACAGTTGGGAATGCAGATCTGAAGGGGGAATTAGAGAAGATGAATAAGAACTGGAGGCAGATGATTCAATTGAACAAGCAGGCGAATCTGATAGCTTTAGGATTTTATTTTTGTGTAGTTGCTCTAGGATTTGCTTACTTGTTGGTCATCACTCGTTAGAGATGTTATTAGTGTGGTGTCATGTGCTCTAGGATTAGCTCAATTTGTGGATCATGTGCTCTCTGTGTTGCTTAATTTGTGGACCATGTGCTCTAGGATTTGCTTAATTTGTGGATCACGTGCTCTCTGTGTTGCTTAAACTATGTCTCTATCTTCATCTCTGAATCTCTGCAGGTGTTAATTTTTGACACTTTCAGTTTCTTCAGTTTCGTCAGACAATACTGAGCGCAAGAGGAAAAATGCGTAGTTTTTGGGCCCAAAATGAAACCAAGCTCTGGTTGGGCCATTGATACGTCTCCAACGTATCTATAATTTATGAAGTATTCATGCTGTTATATTATCATTCTTGGATGTTTTACAATCATTTTATAGCAATTTTATATAATTTTTTGGGACTAACCTATTGACATAGTTCCCAGTGCCAGTTGCTGTTTTTTGCTTGTTTTTTACTTCGCAGGAAATCAATATCAAACGGAGTCCAAACGTAGCAAAAAAATTTGGAGAATTTTTTGGACCAGAAGACCCAGGATGGGCTAAAAAAGTACCAGAGGGGAGGCCCGAGGTGGGCACAACCCACCTGGGCGCGCCCAGGAACCCATAAAAGCGACAAACTGCATAATAAAGGTTGCTATCATAAGGTCAATATAACATGACATTCCTTTGCATTAAGAGTTTGGGCATCCAACAATAAAAAGTGCATGACAACCTTTGCTTCCCTCTACAAAGGGCCTATCTTTTACTTTTCAGTATTTACTTTTATGCAAGAAACAATAGTATGCATTTCCATTTCAACCTCAATTACTCTCTAGTTGGCAAGCATCATGTGGTGGGGAAAGATCTAGGCACATATGACCAGCCAAATATATTTGATCATGATTTATTATTGTTGACAATTATCTCTATGATAAACGAGTTGGGAGGCGAAATATTAAGCCCCTATCTTTCTCTGTGTTCGATGCATGCCATTTGTTCTAAGAATATGCTTTGAGTACTAGCAATCATAGAAGACTATATGATGATTGAGTATGTGGAGCTCCTACTTAGACTCTGTTGAATAAGTTGAATTGCAATTGTTTGGTGACTAAGAATATAGGTTGTTGAGTTTCAAGAGAATTCATTGTTTGAACCTTTACATGTGAATTGGTTGCTACTTTAACATGAGAAGTTTTATGAGAAAGAATTGTTGTTATGATGCTAGGAAAAGTGATTGAAATTATCATTGATCAAACTTATGCACTTTGCTAGCATTCACACTTCATAAATTATTCCTTTTATCATTTACCTACTTGAGGATGAGTAGGAATTAAGCTTGGCGATGTTGATATGTCTCCAACGTATCTATAATTTATGAAGTATTCATGTTGTTATATTATCATTCTTGGATGTTTTACAATCATTTTATAGCAACTTTATATCATTTTTTGGTACTAACCTATTGACATAGTGCCCAGTGCCAGTTGTTGTTTTTTGCTTGTTTTTTACTTCGCAGGAAATCGATATCAAACAGAGTCCAAACGCAGCGAAAAATTTTGGACAATGTTTTTTGACTAGAAGACCAGGATGGGCTAAAAAAGTACCAAAGGGGAGGCCTGAGGTGGGCACAACCCACCTGGGCACGCCCAGGAGCCCAGGCGTGCCCAGGGGGGTTGTGCCCCCCTCGGTGACCTCCCGCACCACCTCTTCGCCCTTTAAATTGCCAAATATTCCAAAAACCCTTGGGGTAACCCATGATCAGATGTTCCGCCGCCGCAAGCCTCTGTAGCCATGAAAAACCAATCTAGACCCCGTTCCGGCACCCTGCCGGAGGGGGAAATCATCACCAGTGACCATCTTCATCATCCCGGCTGCAACCATGATGAGGAGGGAGTAGTCCACCCTCGGGGCTGAGGGTTTGTACCAGTAGCTATGTGTTTAATCTCTCTCTCTTGTGTTCTTGAGATGTCACGATCTTGATGTATCGCGGGCTTTGTTATATAGTTGGATCATATGGTGTTTTCCCCTCTCTATTTTGTGATGAATTGAATTTTTCCTTCGAGATTTTGTTTTATCGGATTGGATACTTTTATGGATTTGAGAACACTTGATGTATGTCTTGCTATGAATACCCGTGGTGACAATGGGGTATCATATTGACTCACTTGATATGTGTTTTGGCACTCAACTCGCGGATTCCCGAGGTGACATTGGGGTAATCTATGCATAGGGGTTGATGCACATTATCGTCTTTGTTTCTCCGGTAGAAATCTTGGGGCACTCTTTGAGGTTCTTTGTGATGGATTGAGTATTATGAATCTGAAATTGTTTGATGCATATCATATAATCCACTCACGGATACTCGCGGTGACATTGGAGTATCTAGGTGACATTAGAGTTGGTTGACATGTATCATATGGTGTTATTTTAGTATGAACTCTTGGTTAGATCGATCGAAAAGAATAGCTTGGTGTTATTTTAGTACGAACTCTAGGATAGATTGATCGACAAGAATAGCTTTGAGGTGGTTTTGTACCCTACAAACAATTTCTTCTTATGTTCTCTGCTAGATAGGAACTTTGGAGTGATTCTTCATCGCACGTTGAGGGATGGTTATATGATCCAATTAAATTAGCATTGTTGAGAGATTGCACTAGCAAAAGTATGGACCCTAGGCCTCATTTTCAAGCATTGCAATACCGTTTGTGCTCCGTTTTATCAATTGCTACCTTGCTGTTTTTATTGTTCGTATTACAAAAATCAATATCTACTATCATTACTACACTTGTATCACCATCTCTTTGCCGAACTAGTGCACCTATACAATTTACCATTGTATTTGGTGTGTTGGGGACACAAGAGACTTTTTATTATTTGGTTGCAGGGTTGTTTGAGAGAGACCATCTTCATCCTACACCTCCCACGGATTGATAAACCTTAGGTCATCCACTTGAGGGAAATTTGCTACTGTCCTACAAAACTCTGCGCTTGGAGGCCCAACATGAGTCTACAAGAACAAGTTGTGTAGTAGACATCAGCCATCGCATTGCGTTGACTATCGAAGGCCCACAAAGATAAAAGAGGCCTAGAAAATAGTGCACACGCTAGCTCTGTTTTTTTCTTTATTGTTTTGATTGCACCTACAGAGATTGAGTGGATGTTCATTACAAAAATAAGTTACATCGTTTGAAATTACACAACAATTGATATTGCCACCAACAAGTCAACAATTAGCTTTTTGTTTCATGCAATATGACCACCAACAAGTGAAAAATGGGCTAGCCTTCAAAAATTATTTTCATCATGCAAAATGGCCACAAATTATTCAAAAATTAGCTTCTTTTTGTTCATACAATATATATGGCCACCAACAATTCAAAAAATTTAGCTTCTTTTTATTCTTCTTTTCAACATCAACATGGCTCATTTTTCTAGATTTAGTTTCCTTTCTGGCACCTCAACTAGTCCATTAGCCGCGTGTGCCAAAACTTGGAAGCAATAAAATATAAGGGCCAAAATACAAATATTACACAACATGAATATAACAAGCCGAATGGGCTACCCTCCAACCATTTTTACAAGGCTAAACCCAAAATCAGTTTTTCCACAAATAATAGGCTGAATTGGCCTCGCGTCGTGGTGGCCATTTACTCCGTAGCATGCCACGCCTGGCCTTTTTTTGTCGGCGTGGAGCCGGCGATCTATGGGGCAGGGCTGCCCCTTTGCTGGTTCGGCTAGGGGTCAGTTGACGCGAAGAGCAAGCACAACAGGAGATGCCATAGTTTTTACCCAGGTTCGGGCCACTGAGAAGCATAAAACCCTACTCCTGCTTTTATGGATTGGGTGAATGTGGAACAAAATACACGAAGCGCTCCCCCCGGCAAGTCGCTAGGAGAGAGTAGCTGCACAGATATCTGTGCGTGTGAGTTGCAAGGTTTCGAACCCTGTAAAGGTTGCCCTGGCCATTGTTTTATAGCTCAAGGGGTTACCACAGTGGCAAAAAGGTCATTAGAAGGTGATTACAATGATGCAGATCTATCATACCTAACTCTGCTAGTTAGGACAAAAGTACATTAAATGCACTGCTAGGTGTCGTGTGGAGGGTGAACCCCGGCAAGGGTGATGCACCGCTTTTCCACCTACCTCTTATTAGCTTGACACGCCATTAGGACGGGTGCCAATAAAGGTAATCATCCTCCCCAGCAACCTGACACGCATGGGTTGCCTCCACCTAATCACCTGCGGGCTTGACACCTCGTTGATCAGCGACCAGCTGGTCAGACAGGTGGAGCGATGGCGTTCAGCGGGAAGTCCGTGCTCGAGGGGCTTGTCGGGCCGCGACTTGCTGGCTCACCTTTGCCGGGGTTGGTTGCTTCCGTTGCGAATCTTGTGGTTTGCTCCAAGCCTTGGTGTTCTTAATGCACTCCTTGATCTCACGAAGAGTGGCTTCTCTGATCTAGTTGCTGGTCCCTCGTCAAGGCCCTTTGCTAGGCACGCTACTACCGTTCGTGCACAAGTCAGGAGTACTAGGGACCCCGTTCTTAGTGCACCGACAGGAGCCCCCGGGCCTGGTCCATACTCGCATCCGAGGCGTCGTTGGGCTAGGCCCAAAAAATGTGCATGGATACACGTGGCAGAGGATAACTGACATAATCTTTTGCTGTGATCCGTAATCATGATGGTTCTTGCTGACGCATGTCCAATCTGTGCATTAATCACGGGGCATGCGAACATGGGTGCTATTGCAGTTACCCATCGTAGCGTGCCTGTGAGGAGCGTGGCTAGGGGAGGCGGCGAAGAGCCATCCCCCCTCATGTATTCCATGTAAAAGGGTAACCGCGAAGGGAGCGTTGCTCATTCACTCTTGCCCTTCCCCTACTTCATCTTCCTCCTCTTGCCAAAAAACTGCATTCGCCACCGCCGCCATCAATCTGTCTCGACTACAAAGCTTTCCTCCTCCCTGAACCCTTGATGGCGCCCAAGGCAGCCACCCTGAAGGGGAAGAAGGTGGCCAAAATGCTCGACCCCATGGAGGAGAAAAAGAAGACGTTGTCTTCTTGCCGTCGACCTTGTCCGCTAATACCTTGATTGAAAGGTACGCATATATGGAGGGGAAGAAGAGACAGCCATGGAGCCCCCATGGTTCTTCCTTACATCCCCAAGGTTCCAGACAACTCCTACCCCTTTTTCTGTGCGTACTTCTATTGCAGATTGTCGCCCCCATACTCAAACTTCTTCTGCTACTTGATGTCTACTTATGGGTTCCGGCTGCTTGATTTCACCCCCAACGCCATGACATGTATAGTAGTCTTCGCACATTTCTGCGACAACTTCATCGGAGTTATGCCCAATGTGGATCTGTTCCACCATTTCTTCGTCCCTCGGGTTGAAGACAAGGCGCTGTCTGGGAGCGTGACATGGTTCCCGAGGGGAAAGAAGGATCATAGGGACTACATCCCCGGACAGCTCCACGGCAAGTGGGAGGAATGGAGGGGGGCCTGGTGCTGGATCCAGGAGGAGGATTTCCTGTCATTCTGCTTGCCACAGACAGAGAAAATCGATCAAGATGAAGATTGGAAGAAGTACGGCACCAGCGAGAAGAAGCTCCGCCCATTTCTGAACAAGATTGCTCGCCTGCGGGATGCTGGCCTAAACATAGAGATGGTCGGAGCTGACTTCCTGTGATGCCGCATTGCTCCATTGCAGCAATGGGATAGGCCATCTTGGGAGTACCAGAATGCCGGTGACAAGATGCGGCTGTATCCTGGACGCGCCTGCAACTTGACTGTGTTAGGCCACTCCTGGTTGTGCCAGCAATTGTTCCACAAGTTGGACACTTTTCACTTGCCGGACACGGTTGTGTGATGACCCACAAGTATAAGGGATCAATCATAGTCCTTTCAATAAGTAAGAGTGTCAAACCCAACGAGGAGCAGAAGGAAATGACAAGTGGTTTTCAGCAAGGTATTTTCAGTAAGCACTGAAATAGTCGGTAACAGGTAGTTTGATAGCAAGATAATTTGTAACGGACAAGTAACGGTAATGGTAAGTAAAGTGCAGCAAGGTAGCCCAATGCTTTTGTGGCAAAGAACAGGCCAAAACAGTCTCTTATATTAAGCAAAGCGTTCTTGAGGGTACACGGGAATTTCATCTAGTCACTTTCATCATGTTGGTTTGATTCGTGTTCGCTACTTTGATAATTTGATATGTTGGTGCACCGGTGCTTGGGTTCTTTTCTTACTTGAACAAACCTCCCACTTATGATTAACCCCCTCGCAAGCATCCGCAACTACGAGAAAATTATTAAGATAAAATCTAACCATAGCATTAAAAATTTGGATCCAAATCGGTCCCTTACGAAGTAGCGCATAAACTAGGGTTTAAGCTTCTGTCACTCTAGCAACCCATCATCTAATAAGTACTCCACAATGCAGTCCCTTAGGCCCAAATATGGTGAAGTGCCATGTAGTCGACGTTCACATGACACCACTAAGGGAATCACAACATACATATCATCAAAATATCGAACACATATCAAGTTCACATGATTACTTGCAACATGACTTCTCCCGTGACCTCAAGAACAAAAGTAACTACTCACAAATGATAATCATGCTCAAGATCAGAGGGGTATTAAATAGCATAATGGATCTGAACATATAATCTTCCACCAAATAAACCATATAGTAATCAACTACAAGATGTAATCAACACTACTAGTCTCCCATAGGTACCAATCTGAGGTTCCGGTTTAAAGATTGAACGCAAGAGATGAACTAGGGTTTGAGAGGAGATGGTGCTATTGAAGATGTTGATGGAGATTGCCCTCACAAAGATGAGAGGGTTGTTGGTGATGACGATGGCTTCGATTTCCCCCTCCGGGAGGGAAGTTCCCCGGCCGGAATCGCTCCGCTGGAGAGCAAAAGTGCTCCTGCCCAAGTTCTGCCTCGAGATGGCGGCGCTCCATCCCAAAAGTCCTCCCCTTATTTTTTCTAAGTCAAAATGACCTATATAACAGAAGATGGGCACCGGAGATAGGCTGGGCTGAGTACAACCCACCAGGACGCGCCTGGGGTCCTGGCGCGCCCTAGTGTCTTGTGCTCACCAGGTGGCCCCCCTCCGGTAGTTATTTGCTCCAGTATTTTTTATATATTCCAAAATAATTCTCCATAAATTTTCAGCTCATTTGGAGATGTGCAGAATAGGTAACTCTAACGTAGCTTTTTCAGGTCCAGAATTCCAGCTGCCGGCATTGTCCCTCTTTGTGTAAAACTTGCATATAATAAGAGAAAAGGCATTAGAATTACTCCATAAAGCATTATTATGCATAAAAATATTATAAATAACAGTAGGAAATCATGATGCAAAATGGACGTATCAACTCCCCCAACCTTAGACCTCGCTTTTCCTCAAGCGAAAAACCGAAATCAAAAAACATGTCCACATGCGTAGAGAGAGAGGTGTCGATAAAAACAAAATACGGACATAGAAGAATCATGCTTATTATCATAATAGCAACAAACTTTAATCATAAAGCTTTATCATACGACTTTTATCATATAACTTCTCATGAACAAGTAACAATTCATCACAACATTGAAGTATAAAGCATAAACTCTATTGAAAACCAACAAACTATGTTCTCAGTCAACTTTGCAACTACAATTCATCATATTTTCAGGAAGGGTCATGTATCGGAGCCTTTTGGCCTGTCCACATACTCAACCATCATTTAACCTTCTATGATTGCTAACACTCACAGCATACCCATGAGCAAAAAGTTTCAACCGGACACATAGAAAGATAGGGGCTTATAGTTTTGCCTCCCAATGTATTCACCTCATGGGTGATGTCAACAATAATAACTCATGCTCACTCATATCCAACTGGATATATGTGCCTAGATCTTTCCTCACCACATGATGCTTGCAAAAAGAGAAAATAAAAAGGAATAGGGAAGAATACTTTGGCTCTTGCATGAAAGTAAATACATAAAAGTAAAAGATAGGCCCTTCGCAGAGGGAAGCAAAGGTTGCCATGCACTTTTTGTTTCTATGCCAAATCCCTTAATGCAAAAGAACATCATGTTATATTGCCCCTTATGATAGCAACTTTTATTATGCAGTCCGTCACTTTTATTACTTTGCCATCACAAGTTCGTACAACGCTCAATTTTCTCTTACACTAAATGATCCAGCACATTTAGAAGCAATTTTTATATCCTTAATGCACCGATGACAACTTACTTGAAGGATCTTACTCAATCCATAGGTAGGTATGGTGGACTCTCAAAATAAGATTTTGGGTTTAAGGGTTTTTGGATGCACAATTAGTATCTCTACTTAGTGTGGAGTTTTTGGCTAGCAAAGATATTGAGCAAGCACCACATGTTGAAGGATCAATGACAATATAACTTCTATGCGAATATGAACAAACATAAATCATTACGTTGTCTTCCTTGTCCAACTTCAACAATTTTGACATATAATATTTAATGGGGGCTCACAATCAGAAAAGATGTCCAAGATAGAGTATTTGCATGTGAATCTTCTCTTCCCTTATTAATTCTTTCATGAATTGCATCATTGACCAATGTTATGTTTGTCAATCTCCAATAAACTTTACCACTTATACTTTCCCTTATGTGATGTCATTACTTACCATAAGATTAGCATATGATCTTTTTCACTTATTTTCCTTTCTTTTTATTGAAACATAAAAGTAAAGAAACAAAACTCAAACTACTCTTTATTGTATATCTCGCAAACGATTACATAGATAGATAGATCACTAAGCAAGCACTCAAAAATAGATCGAACTAAACTTTTATTCAACTAAATCATAGGATAACTAAAGATCGAACTAAGGTAGATAAAGGCAAAGAAAGTGACGGTGATACGATACCGGGGCACCTCCCCCAAGCTTGGCACAAGCCAAGGGGAGTGCCCATACCATGTACTCAAGTCTCCTTTGGTGGGGAAGATGATGATGGTGATGGTGATGAGGTAGTGTCACACTTCAGGCTCAGGAGGTACTTAAATCTACAAATGATACTCCGGAGGGCGATGATTTGCTCTTGCAACAGAATATTTTCATGAGTGAGATATTTTTTTTGCACACGAACTATTTCAATGGTCCTAAAAGCTTCAATTTTAGTAGGGGTAAGATGATCGTAGTATGGTTGAAGGATGTCTTCTTCTTCTGCTGCTGGAACGGCCTGCCCTAGTGCTAGAGCTTGATCTCCCGCCACTTCCTTGACCTTATCACCCTTGATGGTTTCCTTTGGTTCCTCTCTCTTTAGTTCTATCTTCATCAACCAAGCATCCTCTTCTACTTTGTTGGAGGAGGGAGAAGACATGATGCCTGGCTTGACAGAATTGACAGAAAATAACAAGAAAGAAGAACCGAAGATTTCTCCGTGATACGATGGTCAATACATTAGGGAGGTATATAAAGATTTTTTATCTTGCAAAACAAGCAAACGAGAGGAAAACGGAGTCGAGAAGGTTCTCGAGGTGGGCACAACCCACCTGGGCGTGCCAGGCAAGGCAGGCGCGCCTTGGTGTCTTGTGCCCTCCTCAGTTGCCTTCCAGGTTATTTCTTATTTTCCTAATTTTTGTAATATTCCAAAACTGACAGAAAATATGTTTACGGATTTTTTGGAGTCCGTTTACTTACCATATCACGTACCTCCTCTTTTTCAGGATTCTCGAGTGTTCCAGAAGGTTTCTTTTATGTGCTCCTCCGGTGTCATGCTTTGAATAATATTGCTTTCAACATTAATAGGCATACCTGAGATATAGTGCTTAATTCTTTGCCCATTGACCACCTTCGGGTTAGTACCTTCGGCATTATTAATTTTGATAGCTCCAGAGCGATAAACCTCTTCAATAATATATGGTCCTTCCCATTTGGAGAGAAGTTTTCCTGCAAAGAATCTAAAATGAGAGTTGTACAGAAGAACATATTCCCCAACTTTGAATTCCCGCTTTTGGATTCTTTTGTCATGCCATCTTTTAACTTTTTCTTTAAATAATTTGGCATTTTCATAAGCTTGGGTTCTCCATTCATCTAGTGAGCTAATATCAAATAACCTCTTTTCATCGGCAAGTTTGAAATCATAATTAAGTTCTTTAATTGCCCAATATGCTTTATGTTCTAACTCAAGAGGCAAATGACAAGATTTTCCATAAACCATTTTATAGGGAGACATGCCCATAGGATTTTTATATGCTGTTCTGTAGGCCCAAAGTACATCATCCAATTTCTTAGACCAATTCTTTCGGGACCTATTAACAGTTTTTTGTAATATTAGTTTTATTTCTTTATTGCTAAGTTCAACTTGACCACTAGATTGAGGATGATAGGGTGAAGCAATTCTATGGTTAACATCATATTTAGCAAACATTTTACGGAAAGCACCATGAATAAAGTGTGAAACACCATCAGTCATTAAATATCTAGGGACTCCAAACCTTGGGAAAATAACTTCTTTAAGCATTTTAATGGAAGTGTTATGATCAGCACTACTAGTTGGAATAGCTTCTACCCACTTAGTAACATAATCAACAGGAACCAAAATATGTGTATACCCATTAGAGGAAGGAAAAGGTCCCATATAATCAAAACCCCAAACATCAAATGGTTCAACAACAAGTGAATAATTGATAGGCATTTCTTGACGCTTACCGATATTACCAATTCTTTGACATTCATCACAAGATAAAACAAACTTACGGGCATCCTTGAAGAGAGTAGGCCAATAAAAACTAGATTGCAATACCTTGTGAGCAGTTCTATCTCCCGCATGATGCCCTCCATAAGCTTCGGAGTGACATTTCCATAGGATTTGTTCCTGTTCATGCTTAGGTACACAACGTCTAATAATACCATCTACTCCTTCTTTATAAAGATGTGGGTCATCCCAAAAGTAATGTCTTAAATCATAGAAGAACTTTTCTTTTGTTGATATGTAAAACTAGGTGGTAAATATTTAGCAACAATATAATTAGCATAGTCAGCATACCAAGGAGTATTGTGAGAAACACTTATTGTAGCTAATTGCTCATCAGGAAAGCTATCATCAATAGGTAGTGTGTCATCAATAATATTCTCTAACCTAGACAAGTTATCAGCTACGGGTTTCTCAGCTACTTTCCTATCGGTGATATGTAAATAAAATTCTTGTAGCAAAAGAACCCACCTAATGAGTCTAGGTTTAGCATCTTTCTTTTCCATAAGATAATTAATAGTAGCATATTCAGTGTCAACAATTACTTTGGAATCAACAATATAAGATATGAATTTGTCACAAGCAAACACAACTGCTAAAAATTCTTTTTTAGTAGTAGCGTAATTTCGTTGGGCACTGTCTAGAACAGCACCAACAGCATAATGAATAACATTCAATTTCTTATCAACTCTTTGTCCTAGAACAGCACCAACAGCATAATCACTGGCATCACACATAATTTCAAAAGGCAAGTTCCAATCAGGTGGTTGAACAATAGGTGCAGAAGTTAAGGCTTTCTTAAGTGTTTCAAAGGCTTCTACACAATCATCATCAAAAACAAATGGAACATCCTTTTGTAAAAGATTTATAAGAGGCCTAGAAATTTTAGAGAAGTCTTTAATAAACCTCCTATAGAAACCAGCATGACCAAGGAAACTACGAATACCTTTAATATCTTTAGGACATGGCATTTTCTCAATTGCATCAACTTTAGCTTTATCCACCTCAATAGCTCGTTCAGAAATCTTATGCCCCAAGACAGTACCTTCATTAACCATAAAGTGGCACTTCTCCCAATTCAATACAAGATTTGTTTGCTCACATCTCTGCAACACTCGATCAAGGTTGCTTAAGAAATCATCAAAAGAAGTTCCATAAACAGAAAAATCATCCATGAAAATCTCAACAATCTTTTCACAAAAATCAGAGAATATAGCAGTCATACATCTTTGAAAGGTAGCAGGTGCGTTGCATAAACCAAAAGGCATACATCTATAAGCATAAGTTCCAAAAGGGCAAGTAAAGGTGGTTTTTTCTTTATCAGATTGTGAAACAGGTATTTGAGAAAAAACAGAATATCCATCAAGAAAACAGAAGTGTGTGTGCTTAGATAATCTTTCTAGCATTTGATCAATAAAAGGCAAAGGATAATGATATTTTCTAGTAGGTTTATTTAATTTTCTAAAATCAATTACCATTCTATAACCAGTAACAATTCTTTGTGGAATAAGTTCATTTTTATCATTAGGAACAATAGTAATAACGGTTTTAACCCCTTTCCGCGACGGGATTTTGAACCGTCGCCAAGTGAGTGTGTGCGATAGGGGGGTCCTTCCCACACGACCCAGAAATCGTCGGGGATAGGGAGCCTTAATGCATACAGTTGTCCCTATAAAACTGTTTCTGATATCTTGAATATCCCAAACGCTTCATCCTTGCAACTTGTTGTGCTCGCATTGCCGTCGCAGTCGGTATTCTGTGGTGCTATGTTTACGATGCGCGACCCATCAAAAACAGTTCACGATTATAGAACATGTACGATAAGCAGACAATCACACACATTTACTTTTCCTCGACTGTGTGCGATTTGATGCAAGAGCTCATACAGTTGTCCCTATAAAACTGTATGCAAACCTTGAATACATCCCACACGATTCATCCATCGTATCCACGTCGGATGAAGAACTATCGAACGCATTCTTCTATGACCAAACATTTGTGATGCGCACAACATCATAAACAATCCATAATTGCCAAGCGTGTGTGATATGTTGACTTTCGCAAACATTTAATAAGAAGGAACTGTGTGCGATGCTATTGTTAATCGCACACATTTTTTCTTGGCTGATCATGTGTGGAGTAGAGATTGATCGCACACGTACTGGATCCGAGAAACGTGTCTGATCTCCACATCTATCGCAGATGTTTCGCTTTCGCAAACCATGTGCAGTGTAATCCCTAATTTATCCCTAGTTTATCCCTAATTTAATCTGTAATTTAAAAATCACAGATTTTGAATTTGAAAGTAGGCAACCACTTATTTCATATCGAACCATGTTTATTAAAAATATAGGTTCAACCTCGAATGCATAATTCGATGCACAAGTTCATATACTGAAGAACTACAGAAGCACCAAGTAAAGAATGATGAACCACAATTGTACTAAAGACTGTAAAGAGAGAGGCGAAAGACATTCTGGTTGCTGGAGAAGGTGAAGCAGAATGCCCGTATTATGCCCTCCTCCATGCGTAATGTGCGCACGACTCTAGGCCAACCCCTTGTGATGGCTGCCCATCCATCCTTCACTGTCTTCATTAGGACTTCTCGATGCTCATTGTAGTCTGGATGAAATACTTTAACCTTCATTCTGTGTCCACCAATCATGTAGTTTGCGATGTAATCTTGAGTAAACTGCTTCAGGAACCACTGCGAATGAAAAAGATTCAGACATTGTTGTCTAACAACTCATTATGGGCAGTAAAAACAGAAGGCTGGAGAGTTTGTAGTTACCATCCTACAGCTCACTATTGTGTTGGATAGAGCGTAAACAAATAATTTGTTTTCCACCGTTCGTATCTTTTTGCTAATAATCCTTATCAGTTTCCTCACTTGATGCTTATTCATGAATATCTCATTGCCCCATACGCAAAAAGGGTCAATGGATCTTTGCCAAGGGCATATGTACCTACAAGCAACAAGTCAATATTAGAAGCTAACAAGTGTCCAGGCCTGGATCTATATGCACTACATTATGGAACGACGGGGGGAGTACAAGCCGAGGGATGAAACTAACCTCGGTGGAAAATGCTGGCCACTCCTGTTGTTGTCAGGCATAAGTAGTGGAAAGGCATGATAAGTACATCAACCTTAACATCAAACCAATATAGCAAAGGTAAACAACATCATCTCCAAATGATAGCTTGAATGTGTTGGTTTCAGCATGCTGTTAAAACAGATACAAAATGGAAGGGGATGTTACCTACAAGAGGCTTAACAGCCATCAAATATTGCAATTCAAACTGGTATTGTTGAAAATGAATAGAACATAGGTCATGCTTAAACATCACACTGGATAAATGTGTAAAACTGAAATAAAGGGCATGTATTAACTACACCAGGCATAACTGGAACCAAATATAGCCGTTCAAACTGGTATTGATGAAATCGAGCGGCACAGTTCCGACTTGCACAAAATGAACATCACATTGTGAATGACCAAAATAAACAAGGCATAAATGGTTAGTATAACAACCAAATATAGCCATTGAAAATTGGACAGAGTCTCACTGCAACCAACCTAACAAGCAAATATAGATAAATAGGGCATATGCTTGAAAATTGGACAAATGCTCACTTCAACCAACCTAACAAGTAAATACAGATAAACAAGGCATCTGCTTGAAAACTGGACAAATGCTCACTTCAACCAACCAAATACAGATAAACAAGGCATCTGCTTGATAACTAGACAAATGCTCACTGCAACCAACCTAACAACCAAATAGAGATAAACAAGGCATCTGCTTGATAACTGGACAAATGCTCACTGCAACCAACCTAACAACCAAATACAGGTAAACAAGGCATCTACTCACTATAAACAACCAAATATAGCCATTCATGAAACTGAAGTGGACAGTTCATACTTAAACATCACATAGCCCTATTAAACATTACATTTTTGCATAACTAAAATAATTAAACACGGCACAGTTGAAACACCGCATGGCAAAGGCTACTGTAACAAAGGGTACAGGTTGGTAAGCTAGAAAAGGTAAGATTTGCTGATAGGATGTTGCCTCACATGTCATGGACGGGATCCTTCCAGTTGGAAGAGCACAGACCCATGGTGCGCTCTCTAATGTCACAGATGGGTTGTTTCACCTTGGAAGAACCTTTATGGGTGCCCTCCTCATGGTCGTGGTCGATGAGATCTGACTTGGCAATTGAGGATCCCAGGCCGCCGCCGTAGAACGTGTCCTTCAGAAATGACAAAATGGGCTCGGTGGCGTACAAGGATCGCAAATCCTTGACCGCGTGGCGGAGGAGATCAGCGGCAGGGCCGTTGAAGAGATCGGTGGTGGTTGAACCAGAGGGGTTGGGGATGGACCACTTAACCTGTGACATGGCCCGCGTGAAGCCGTCGCTGTCGACGAGCTTCATGTCGTAGCCTGCTTTCCCGAGATACAGTAATACGCTAGCCCGCTAACGTGAAGCCTTTGGCATGGCAACATAGTCAACGTCTTCACCGGCTTCTGCGGCGAGGTGTTGCTCCAGGATCGACAGGTCAGGGCGAACAGTGGCCACCTCACCAACATCCGCCGGAGAGGCCATGATAAACCTCTTCTTGGCCGAACGCTCGTCGGGCTCCCCGGGATACGTGGTCGGGCTTAGGCTGCGTCATTCTTGAGCAAGGGATGTGGATCTGGCGGGGAGGGACACCGCAGGCCTCATCTAAAAACTCAGGGGAGTGGGGCGACGGTATGGGAATCGCTTAGTAACCTGAACTTTATTATCTAAGCTAGGAGGAATGGGAAGACCGGCAGGGGTTGGCGGCGGCGGCGGCGAGCTAGGGTTCAAGAGGGGAGGGGCGGGTGGGGGACTGTGGAGGGGGGGCGGGGTGGTGTTTGAGGATACGCCACGGCAACTGAAAATTTTAGTAATGGTGGGTGGAGATGGTGGTGGATGAGGGAGGGCGATGATTAAAATGCCTCGGCTACTTCAATTTTACTATAAGGTCAGTGCTGGAGGAGTGGGGGCGATGGTTGAAGTACCACGGCTACTAAAATTTGGGTAAAGGAATTGATGCGGGGCGGGAGCACCCAAGATCGCACACGGTCCAATAAGAATATGCATGTATGATAATAAGGAAAAGCGGTGGAACCGCCGATTTTTGCAATGCTCAAGGCGGGTAGTTTGTTTTTAGATTTCTAGCTAGCTGGCCTATCGCACATGGTTTGTCCTAATTTTCAGACACAGACATGAAATTCAATCTAAATAAGCTACCCACCTTTAGCTTGCGTAGGTGGTGATTTTACAGTGCACTAGCATCGCACATGGTTAAGCCAGTACCTCCACCTTTGCTCGCGCTTGCGCAGTCGTGGTGATTCACAGCACACTTGCATCACACACAGTTAAACCACTACCTCCACCCCTGCTCGCGCTTGCGCAGTCGTGGTGATTTCACAGCCCACTAGCACCGCACATGGTTAATCCACTACCTACACCCTTGATCGCGCTTGCGTAGTCGTGGTGGTTTCACAGCGCACTTGCATCGCACAGAGTTAAGCCAGTACACCCGTGTCTGTTTAGCGTCATCCGAGTCTTTGCAGCAGAAAAAAAATGTCAGAGAGGGTCAGAAGACAGCCACACCACCATTTGGCCCAAATATATCTGAGTGAAAAGGGTGTTCTGTGATGTTCAAAATTCCAATGCACAACTTTGACCACGAGGGCCCATGGTTGGGCGCATCGTCGAAGATCGATGAGAGGGGCCAGAAGTCAAGAACCACCTGGAAGTGGCCAAATATATGTAGGAATATAGGGTAAGACGTTTAAAATGTTA
Organism: Thinopyrum elongatum; assembly: GCA_011799875.1. Taxonomy (NCBI): domain Eukaryota; kingdom Viridiplantae; phylum Streptophyta; class Magnoliopsida; order Poales; family Poaceae; genus Thinopyrum; species Thinopyrum elongatum. The sequence continues at coordinate 275,720,721 of CM022300.1, read as the reverse complement.
AATACACAATGCACAATTTTGGTGGTACCTGCCTCGCAAACCCGAAAGCACCCTTGCATATATCTATAATGACATAATGTCGTAGCTACCTAGCTAGGGTGCTTAACCCACCTCCCACTTCGTGTCGGTGGGGCGGATGCACGTAATGATACTTTGGTCATACATGAATGTCGCCACCTACCATAAGACAGACCAGTGAATCTATCGCTTGGTCAAACGACAACTGTTGTTGTCGATAAAAAATGGATAGAATATATATAAACCGCTTGGGCCAATAGATTGAACCATCATCAAAAATCGCACGAGAGGGACCACAAAACCAGCACCGCCTGCATGCGGCCCAAAATGATGTATGTTGGAAGGGGTGATGTGCGTTTTCAATATCAAATGATGTACAATTTAGATGTGGTGCCTGCCTCTCGATACAGACAACAACCATGAAAGCCAGGTAATTAAGGACGAGATACGCAGGGTACAGTGTCTGTCGAACCCACCAATCCGAGCGTGTGGGAGGGAATCCTAACAACGCATGAGCTCGAACTATGGTTGAACGACATGTGACGGTGACCGGCCCTAACACAAACTAGGAGGTATCCATTCATGGCCAATACATACCCCTCATTATCGGTCAAAGGATGATATATATACACTCAGGGAGCCCACAAATATGCGTGTCATCACAAAAAACCGCACAAGGGAGACGTGGTCGATCAGAAGACCCCCTATACACTACATGCGGCCCTAAAATATGTATGGGTGGTGTGTGATGTGTTCAAATCCCCAATGCACAACTTCGACGGGGGACCAACTACATTACAAACCGAACACCATACCCGACCCCAAGCCAGGTTCTATACATATGATGTCGGTTCCCCAACTTCGAGGCGGGAGGGTGTCATCCAACGCATGCGCTCAAACTTTATTTGGTCTAACATGGCACACATAGCAATAGGAAATCATCATGGTCAAACCCTTCTCGTATGTTGGGTCAAAGGGATAGATTGTGTGGGGCCCCCTCATTATCGGTCAAGGATGACATATATAGACCTCGGGGAGCCCACAGATATGTGCGGCGTCTATAAACAGCACAAGGGAGATGTGCTCAACCAGAACACCCGGCCCCCTATACCCTGCATGTGGCCTGGAAAAAATGTATGGGTCTGGTGTGTGATTTGTTCAAATCCCGAAAGCACAACTTCGATGGGGCACCAACTACATCAGTAACATTACAAATTGAACATCGTACCCCCCCCCCCAGCCAGGTTAAAGACGTACGATGTCAGTTCCACAACTTCAAGGCAGGTGGGGAGGGTAGGGGTGTCCTCCAACACATGTGCTGAAACTTGATTTGCTCTAACATAGCACACAAAGCAAAGAGGAAACCCTTCTCGTGCGTTGGGTCAGAGGGATAATTTGTGTGGACCTACAGATGTCGATCATTCTTTAATTTTTTAGAACAAAAAATAACCAATAAAAAAACATATTCTACAAATTAGCAAAACAAGGATCCCAAGGTTTATATAATCATCATGACAGGTCACTATAGAGACATATAGATGATAAATGTCTATAATGACAGTATCATGGCGCTTTAATGAAGCTTGAGATATGCAACTTCCCACCGGGTCACCAATCTTTAGACTACTCCAGCCCCAGCACGCTTAACTTCTGCATTCTATTCGACTAGGTTAGCAGATGGGAAGCCGCCCCTTGCTGATAAGAATTGCCTCCTCGCCTTTAATGTGTTTCACGCTGGTAACCCTATGGGACCTACTCCCTACTATCACACACGTTTGTGCTTTTAGAACCTGTGTGCAATATTTACATGGCTGGTGTGTCGCCGCCTAGCCTTCTATGAGCACTGACACTGGCAGCGGGAAACCAATGGGAGAAGAGGCAGCAAACCGATGGGAGGACTGGCGGGAAACGGTAGCGTGTTTGGATATATAACAACATTAATATGGAAAACTTAGTAGATAAGGAAGCGTGAGCTAGCACGACGCATGCGCACAGTGCTTACCCACGGGTGACAGACGGTTGACCAGAACTGCTTTAAATATTCAGGGTTCGTTTGGCCTTTTTTATACATTATAATTAAGTTTTATAAGCATTAATTTAATGTACATAATTCAAATTTGTGCACCAAAATGGCTACAAAAATCATGCATGTGTCCTTGGATGCATGTTTAGGTCCCATGCAAAGAATGAGAATGAATTACAACTGTCTCGATGTCTGGCTCAGCCTCAGACATTGAGAATCTAGGTTTTTAAATCCCCGTAAATCCAAAATTCACCCGAAAATCGTGAAACTTGGCATGGTGTCACAACATGGCACATATATGTCGTGGAAAAAAATTTGTCCATTTTGGGGCAAGTTTTATTACAAGCCTCTTACAAACCGGAGCTTCTCTCAAGAAGCCTTGTGGTCCCGATAGGGAAACGTGTCCCCTTTGTGAGCGAAACGATAATCACTGCCTCTTTTCACCTTGTATTTTTTTTCTGTAGGCAACATGGAATGACAGGATATCCGCGCTAAAATTTAAAATTATTCAGGGTTCGTTTGGCCTTTTTATACATTAATTGAGTTTCCTAGGCATTTAATGTCCATAATTCAAATCTGAACTACATATACATGCTCCAGTGCACCAAAATGACTAGAAAAATCGTACATGTGTCCTTGGGGTGCATGTTTAGGTCCCATGGAAGGAATAGGAATGAATTCAACCATCTCGGTGTCCTGGCTCGGCCTTAGACATTGCGAATCTCGGTTTTTAAATCTCCGTAAATCCAAAACTCACTAGAAAATCATGAAACTTGGCATGGTGTCACGACATGGCACATATATGTCATGGTAAAAAAATTGTCCAATTTGGGCCAAGCTATATTACAAGCCTCTTACAAACTGAAGCTTCTCGCAACCCTCATGGTTCCGGTAGGGAAACATGCCCCTCTTGTGGGCGAAATGATAATCGCTGCCTCTTCTCGCCTTGTATTTTGTTTTCTATAGGCAACATAAAATAACAGGAGTGTCGTGCTGAAATTTGAAACTATTCAGGATTCGTTTGGCCATTTTATATATTAATTGAGTTTTCTAGGCATTTAATGTAGTCCATAATTCAAATTTGAACTACAAGCACATGCTCCAATGAAGCAAAATGGGTGGAAAATCATACATGTGTCATTGGGTGCATGTTTAGGTTTCATTGAAGGAATGAGAATGAATTACAAATGTCTAGTCGTCCTGAAACAATGAGAATCTCGGTAATCCCAGTAAATTGAAAAATTACCCAAAAAAACATGAAAGTTGGCATGGTTTCATGACATGGCACATATATGCCATGGTAAAAAATCATCCAGTTTGAGACAAGGCGCACACATTAATAGCCGACGAAGTCCTTTTGAAACAAATATCTGACATGTTAATATCACAAATGCTTGTATTATATGAACCGTGTGTGTTCCCGTAACCATTTAAGTGCGGCCACGCGTCCCTCTTTTCTTATGGGATAGTACTACCTCGGTCCTCCTTCATTGGTCATCTTTGTATTTTGTGCCAAAATTTAACCATACTTGGTGGCGTCCATGCAGCTGTTTGATTAGACGGGACGAGCGCGAGAAGTCTGCCATGCAGGCTCGATGGGACGCGTGCGAGTAGTCCGCCGTGCAGGCTCGACGGGACGTGTGCGACCTGTCCACCTCGCAGGCTCGACGGGACACGTGCGAGCAGCAAGGCCACCCATGCTCACCTTGAAGAGAGCTCTTTGACCTCCATCCACCAGTCGCCCACCTCGCTCACAACTTCTCCATCAATGACGGCCGAGCTCTTTGATGGAGGGTGTTTGCTTGTGATCCCATGGCCCCGCTCAATGTTAGCATTTGCTTTGTTCATGTTTTCAACTCATATTCCGGATAATCTAAAATGCCACATAGGGCAACGGATAATACGAAGACAAATAAAATGGCAACAGATAATACAATGAAAAATTTACAATGGCATGGATAACAATTGTCTTACATATTCCGGATAATTTAAAATGCCACATGCGGCAAAGCCCGGAAGACATGGGGGCAAGAGAAGAAAGAAATCGCAGACAATGATCTGGGTCGCTACTGCCTCTACTCCTCGATGGATTGCCGGGCAATGACATCCTCCAGCTCCTTCTTCAATTCCTCACGACTTTGCTTGATAGCAGCCACAGATTCCTCCACCTCCTGCTCACGCTCGATCCAGAGCTTCCTCAAGTCGCCCATCAGTTCCTCGATGACCGCTTTCAGCATCATCCCTGAGGCACTGCTCTGCTCATGCAGCTTCTTCCAGCCGGCGGCCTCCTCCTTCATCTCAGCGAGCGCCTTGAGGAGTTCCGCATTGTCACCCATGAGTTGCTCGACGAGGCCGGTCGCCTTCTCAACCGAGGCATCGCTAATCTCGAGCAGCTTCATCAAGCCGTCGACCAGCTCCTGCTGCTTAATTAGGCCAGTGAGAATGTCATCATCACTGGCCAAAGACTTCAGGAACGCCAGCTCATCGCGATCGCCGATGCGGCGAGTGCGCTTGTGAGAGCCCTCGCGTGCCGGTGAGATCTCGTTCAAGGGCTCCGTGGCACACTGGGACATCTCTGCTACGGCTGCCGCATAGCGGCGGGACCTCTCTAGTGCTTCCGCGGCCTTGGTCTTTGCTCCCTGGTTATATGTCCACCCAAAACTCCTCCTACCCGTCATGGTGGAATTACTGACAGGAAAGACCTGTTATGTGGGTGAGGAGGAGAGGAACTGTGAAGTAATTTTCGAGTGGGTAGTTTTTATAGCTCGGTGCTAAGTGTGAACACATTTAGGTTTGATCGGTGTGAACAGATTTGCAATTACTTATTGCGTTGTAATCTGGAATGTGACGAGAAACAAGGTTAAAATTTATTGATGGTTCTACTTCTTGGCTCGAAGCCCGTTTCTATTGTTCGGGCTCATCGCAAATAGTTCTTATAGATCAACCGTATGCCACACATCGGAAGCCCGAAACGGTCCCCGGATGGCATACATAGGCCCGTGTTCTTGGATGTACATGTACATGTGTCTGCCCACTATCACACACGGTCAAGATATCACCATCGTGTCCAATGGATGCGCCGTCGCGCCTCCCATGGGGTGCTAGAAGGTTGACCAGAATTGCAATATGCAGGTGTGGTTGCTCGCCGTTGAGGTGGCCGCGGCGCGCTCTGCTCGCGTCCATCCGCACGTTTTGCTCGCCATTGAGGCGGCCGCGGCGCGCTCCGCACTGGCGTCCTTGCGCGTGCTCTGCTCGCTGTTGAGGCAAATTTACAATGGCAACGGTTAATAATTATCTTACATATTCAGGATAATTTAAAATGCCACATGCTGCAATGCCCAAAACACTCACGACCTACATATGCATACAATTATAAGAAAATATAGGCTAAAAGGCTGAGCTGGCGACCTTCCGACGATGGTCTTCTTGGACTCCATGATCAGCATAGCACCCTTGCGACCGTTCATTACAAGTGTCCCGACCCGCCTCCGCCTACGAAGCTGCTGGCGCTGGGAGGCTCTTGGGTCTGCTGGGTCTCTTCCAGAAGAGCTTGACACCATGCAATCGCGCGCATGACATCTCCGCGGAACTGCTCCATTTCCATGTCTCTGGCCTGGTAGCAAATTCCGTCCATCACCTGCATCCTCAAGATACCACATTGGCGATGTTCTACTTCGTCGGGGATGTCAACTCCGCCAAGGATGCGCTCGAGCTTGGCCACCACATCATCAGGATCGAGGTTGATACGGCTGCCACCGGCAATGATGAAGCCGCAAGCTGGCTATCTCTTAACTGAAGCACAGAGGTCGTCTGCCCATTCCTTGCGGGGCATCAGGCTCTCGATGAGCACTAGTGACGGCGGCTCTTCGGGTGGGTCATCGATCATGTCGCCGAGCAGCTCTGGATCTTTTGCACGGTGGATGGCAAACTGCTCATCACACTTCCTCTGCAATATGTCGATTGTGCGCCCAAGGACTGTCACACTGATATCGCTGCCGATGGGCCATGGTGCCTGCACCGGCTGATGAAGCTCTTGCTCCCCTACCAGCTCCGGCTCGTTCTCCTCGCCAAAGATGTAACGCAGCTAGGGGTCGACGTCGAAGCTTTGGTCGTTGCCTGGCATGCTTGGAATAACTAATGGTAGATGGGTGAGGACTAGATCTGTGCACAGTGTCATGATAGTGCGTTGTCGCCTGGGTTATATGCAGCAAGCCATTAGCTGGTGGCGGGAATCCGATGAGGGAAGAGGCAGGGATTTTACAATCCACCCATGTGGAGCACGCGAAGCATTAGCTGGAGCGCGGAAGCCTTCCTTGGAGCACGGGAAGACCAAGTGGAGCACACAACCCGAATAACATATGTGGTGTCACGTGTTATCTATCACACATGTGTTAACATAAGGAAACGTATGTGTAACTTACTAATCGTCACACACGAGTACTCGCAGATGCATCGTGTGCGATACTCCGACCCACCGCAAGCAACTAATTTGCATTTTTCAAAGTTTTTTGTACACACAGAATCGCACATGAATTAACTGTAGTAACCGTCTGTGTTATAATTTCTCATCGCAAACAGTTCATCCGAGTGGACAGTTTGTCGTGTATCACACACATCTTGTTTACACGAATCATTTGTGTTCTTTTTACTCATCGCAAATAGTTCACCTATGCGAACTATATGCCGCATATCACACACATCTTGTTAAGTTGAACCATTTCTGTTGTGTTCCCTAACCAAAAACTGTTCGTCCGAGTGAACCGTATGCCGTATATCACAGACCTTGATCTATCTAACCGTTTCTGTTGCATTCCCTAATAGCAAACAGTTCATCGGAGCGAACTGTATGCCGTATATCGTACACACCTTGATATGGCCGCCCATTTCTGTTGTTCTGTCTCATCGCAAATAGTTCTTATGGGTCAACCCTATGCCCTGCATCACACACGCAACTAAAATCTGAACCGTGTTTGATGTATCCATCATCGCAAACATTTTGCATCTTTTTTGACGGTTTTTTTACATCACCATTTGCGATTAATGCATCGCACACAGTTTCGTCAAAGGGTCTCTGATCATAGTGTCACGTTAGCAGCATCCTGCAGTAGTGATTATAGCTGCTTCCAGAAGTTTTAATATGTCAGTTCTTACCACTTCTTTCATCTTAGGATTCAAACATCGTTGATGATCAACAACGGGTTTAGCATCAGGTTCCATATTAATCTTGTGCTGGCAGAGAGTGGGACTAATGCCCTTAAGATCATCAAGAGTATATCCAATAGCAGCACGGTGCTTCTTCAGAATTTTCGATAATCTTTCTTCTTCATGTTCTGAAAGGTTAGCATTAATAATAACATGATATATCTTTTTCTCATTGAGATAAGCATATTTCAAAGTGTCAGGCAATTGTTTTAATTCAAACACAGGATTACCTTTAGGTGGAGGAGGACCTCCTAGAGTTTCAATAGGCAAATTGTGTTTGAGCAGAGGTCGTTGTTCAAAGAAAATTTTATCTATTTCATTTCTTTCATGCATATGCATATCATTTTCATGGTCTAGCAAATATTGTTCTAGTGGATCTGTAGGAGGCACGGCAATAAAAGCAAGACCAATTATTTCATCCTTACTAGGTAATTCCTTCTTATGAGGTTGTCTACTAAACATGGAGAAATTAAACTCATGAGACTCATCACCAAAGCTAACACCGACAGTTTGTTTCTCACAATCTATTTTAGCATTGACGGTGTTCAAGAAAGGTCTACCAAAGATAATGGGACAAAAGTCATCTTGTGGGGAAGTAAGAACTAGAAAATCAGTAGGGTATTTTATTTTTCCACACAAGACTTCAACATATCTAACAATCCCAAGTGGTGTGATGGTGTCTCTATTAGAAAGTTTAATAGTAACATCTATGTCTTCTATTTCAGCGGGTGCTATGTCATCCATAATTTCTTGGTATAAGATAAATGGAATAGCACTCACGCTAGCACCTAAATCACATAAACCATGATAACAATGATCTCCTATTTTAACTGAGACAATAGGCATGCCAACGACAGGTCTATGTTTATCTTTTCATCGGGTTTGGCAATTCTAGCAGCTTCATCACAGAAGTAAATAACATGCCCATTAATATTTTCCACCAGGAGAGCTTTAACCATAGCAACACTAGGTTCTACTTCATTTGCTCAGAGGGTTTAGGTGCTTTAATATTACTTTTGTGAACAACAGTTGAAACCTTAGCATGTTCCTTTATCCTAACAGGGAAAGGTGGTTTTTCAATATAAGCAGTAGGCACAACTGGATCAACATTGTAAATAATAGTTTCATCTTTAACTATGACTAGTTCTTTAGTTTATTCTTTAATAGGGGATGATATTTAAACCACTTCTCCTTAGGGAGATCAACATGAGTAGCAAATGATTCACAAAAAGAGGCTACTATCTCAGGGTCAAGTCCATATTTAGTGCTAAACTTGTGAAAAACATCGGTATTCATAAAAGATTTAACACAATCAAATTCAAGCTTAATACCTGACTCTTTACCTTCGTCGAGTTCCCAATCTTCAGAGTTGTGTTTAATTCTTTCTAAAAGATCCCACCTGAATTCAATAGTTTTCTTCATAAAAGAAGCAATACAAGAAGTATCGAGCATGGATTGATCATCACGAGAAAGCCGAGCATAAAAGTTCTGTATAATAATTTCTCTCGAGAGCTCATGATTGGGGCATGAATATAACATTGACTTAAGCCTCCCCCCAAGCTAGAGCGATACTTTCTCCTTCACGAGGCCAAAAATTATATATATAATTCCGATCACGATGAACTAGATGCATAGGGTAAAAAATTTGGTGAAATTCCAATTTCAATCGATTCCAGTTCCAAGATCCAATATCATCGCATAGCCTATACCATGTCAATGCTTTTCCCTTCAAAGATAAAGGGAAAAACTTATTCTTAGCTTCATCTCCGGGCAAACCTGCAAGCTTAAATAATCCACATAGATGAAGTGCATATCAGGATGTTCGGTTCCATCTCCTGCATAAGGATTAGCTAGCAGTTGTTCTATCATACCCGAAGGAATTTCATAACCAATATATTTCAGTAGGTGTAGTAGGTTGAGGGGCAACTAATTGTGCTTCCGTTCGAGGTGAAGATACCCCGAACAAACCCCTCAGAGGATGGTTTTCCATAGTAACAAGTGACAATAAATTTCAGCAAGTAGTATAAATTTTTCCTTACCAATTTCTACTTACCAAGAGCGCTTCACTCCTCGGTAATGGTGCCAGAAAAGAGTCTTGATGACCCACAAGTATAGGGGATCAATTGTAGTCCTTTTGACAAGTAAGAGTGTTGAACCCAACGAGGAGCAAAAGGAAATGACAAGTGGTTTTCAGCAGGGTATTTTCTGCAAGCATTGAAATAGTCGGTAGCAGGTAGTCTGATAGCAAGATAATTTGTAACGGACAAGTAATGGTAACGGTAAATAAAGTGCAGCAAGGTAGCCCAATCCTTTTGTGGAAAAGGATAGGCCAAAACGGTTTCTTATATTAAGCAAAGCGTTCTTGAGGGTGCACGGGAATTTCATCTAGTCACTTTCATCATGTTGGTTTGGTTCGTGTTCGCTACTTTTATAATTTGATATGTGGGTGGACTAGTGCTTGGGTGTTGTTCTTACTTGAACAAACCTCCCACTTATGATTAACCCCCTCGCAAGCATCCGCAACTATGAGAAAAGTATTAAGATAAAATCTAACCATAGCATTAAACATTTGGATCCAAATCGGTCCCTTACGAAGTAGCGCATACACTAGGGTTTAAGCTTCTGTCACTCTAGCAACCCATCCTCTAATAACTACTCCATAATGCATTCCATTAGGCCAAAATATGGTGATGTTCCATGTACTCAACGTTCACATGACATCACTAAGGGAATCACAATGTACATATCATCAAAATATCGAACACATATCAAGTTCACATGATTCCTTGCAACCCGTGACCTCAAGAACAAAAGTAACTACTCACAAATGATAATCATGCTAAAGATCAGAGGGGTCTTAAATAGCATAATGAATCTGAACATATAATCTTCCACCAAATAAACCATATAGTAATCAACTACAAGATGTAATCAACACTACTAGTCACCCACAGGTACCAATCTGAGGTTCCGGCACAAAGATTGAACACAAGAGATGAACATGGGTTTGAGAGGAGATGGTGTTGTTGAAGATGTTGATGGAGATTGCCCTCACAAAGATGAAAGGGTTGTTGCTGATAACGATGGCTTCGATTTCCCCCTCCGGGAGGGAAGTTCTCCCGGCGGAATCGCTCCGCCGGGGGGCAAAAGTGCTCCTGCCCAAGTTCCGCCTCAAGATGGCGGTGCTCCGTCCCGAAAGTCCTCACCTTATTTTTTCTAGGTCAAAATGACCTATATACCAGAAGATGGGCACCGGAGGTGGGCTGGGCTGAGCACAACCCACCAGGGCACGCCTGGGGGGCCTGGCGCGCCCTGGTGTCTTGTGCTCACCAGGTGCCCCCCTCCGGTAGTTATTTGCTCCAGTATTTTTTATATATTCCAAAATAATTCTCCATAAATTTTCAGCTCATTTGGAGATGTGCAGAATAGGTAACTCTAACGTAGCTTTTTGAGGTCCAGAATTCCAGCTGCCGGCATTCTCCCTCTTTGTGTAAAACTTGCATATAATGAGAGAAAAGGCATTAGAATTACTCCATAAAGCATTATTATGCATAAAAACATTATAAATAACAGTAGGTAATCATGATGCAAAATGGACGTATCATTGTGCCGCTACATATTAACTCAGAGAGGAGCGCCATCTTGGCGTATGTGCAACACTGTTCCACTGCAGGGGTCAAGGAAAGCTGGAAGCTGCCCAAGCTGGCAAATGAGGTGAAATGGGCCTCTAGGCTAAAGGAGAAGGTCGAAGGAGAGGAGACCGACCTCGTCAAGGCCACCATGGTACTGGAGGCGGCATTGATAGCCAGCAGAGTTGCCAAGGCTCGGAGGCAGGCGGCTGCCAGGGCTGCAAGCGCCAAAAATGCCGGTAAAGAAGACGAATGAGATGAAGAGGATGATGATGAGCCTGCCGAAGAAGGGCAAGAGGGGCTTGCCGGGGATGAGGTTGCCGGGATGGAGACGACCGGAAACCCCGAAGAGGAGGAATCCCAGGTCTTGGAGCCACCATGGCGTCTCCGCAGTAGGAGCAGCCAAGAGCGTGTGGGTACTCCTCTGCCCCGATCCGCTCCCATGGCAAGGAAGTCCACCACCAAGACTGGGAAGCAGGAGATAATATGCCAGCAACCTACACAGCAGGTCAACCTCAAGCCTTCGTCCTCCCAGGAAGAACTTTCCAGGGAGGATGAGATCTTGCTCCCGCCAAGCTTGCCGCCGCCAGCTATCAAGAGAGCCAGGGAGTCTCCACCGCCATCCCATTACAAAATGAGCGTTCTCCTCGAATCTGATGAAGAGTAAGCAATTCCCTGTCTCTTCGCGTCACGCCTCAATTCATCCCATTTGTCAATTCTGATATGGCTTTTTGTTGTTTCAGGGATGAAGCGCCACTTGTTCAACGGACGAAGCAGGCCAAGTCGCTGGCGGGCCACGGTTCACCGTCAAGGGTCAGGCAGGAGATGCCGGTGGTTGACACGGCCATCGCCAGCCCCCCGCATCAGGATGTGCCGCCATTCCAGACGGCTGCCGCTGATGCTGAGGTTCATTCTTCTGGTGACGGAAAGGAGACGGGAGGGGAACACCAAGGCAAGGAGGGCTAAGAAGCAGATCCTACCAAGGGGACCCCGTCAACCATCATTTTTGGGGGAACTTCTCCGGCAAGGGCCTCCACCGACGACTATGTCCACACCAGCATCTCCCCAATGAGGGAGGACGTCAAGGGCCGTGTGCTGGCAACGCAATTTGCCGGGGGAGGGGACGCCCCTTCCCAACAAGTACAACCGGGTATTCCTCGTGTTGCAGAGCTATTTCCGTAAAAAAAATCTTTGGTTTCCATTTGTGATGTGAACCTCATTCTTTCTCTTTGTCTTGTGTCTCAGTTGCCCCAACTTCTCCCATAGGAGGTGATGAGCTCGTCGAGGTAGTTGGCATTGCCAAAGCCGCTGCTAAAGAGGCCACCAAGATTGCCGCCGTGAAAAACCATGTGCAAACTGACGGGAACATCCAAGAGGCCCATGCAGCGATGGAGGAGGCCTTCGGCCGCCGTGAAAAACCCTGTGCAAACTAACGGGAACATCCAAGAGGCCCATGCAGCGATGGAGGAGGCCTCCAGCAACCTGTCCGATCCCGCCAAGATTGATGTAGATTTGGCACACACCATTGGCCCGTCGCCAATGCTTGTTGAGCAACCAGTGTCAGTGGCCCCGCCAATCCCACGTACCAACATAGAGATAGTGACTTTCTAAGCCAGTCTTGGAGCCCCCAGCTCATCTGGCACTGTAGAACTAAACTTTGAGGAAGAAGTCGCTTGAATCCTACACCCCTTGGCCTAGAGGTCTATAGATGCTGAAGACATCACCAATGAGCAAGAGGACTATGTGTTCTTGCAGGCCATGGCTGTTGTGTTCAAGGATGCCCAGGACAAGTACGGCAAGAGGTGGAAGCAGATCGGGGAAGAGCGCAAATCCTTGGGCTTAGTTGACTGACAGCTGAAGGAGAAAGCGGAAGAGTTGCACATGTGGTACAACTATTGATCCCGCGAACTCAGCAACCACGGTGAGAAGTTGGCCACTATCAGAGAGAAGGCAACGGCTCGCGACAGCAAGTTGACGGAGCGCGAGATGCAGTTCAACGCCAAGGCTGAAGAACTTGCCTCCCGAGAGCAAGCCATTGCCGCCACCCTCCGCAGCAAGGATGATGAGATTGAAGCACTTGTGAAGCAGTGCACTTAGAAGTTGGAGGATGACCACCAGAAGGCCCTAGAGGCATAGGCTTCAGAGACTACCATCAAGCTCAAGGAAGCTGTTGACAAGGCTGCGATTGCTACCACCACCAAGATAGTTTTGGAGACCCAGGCCGGCAAGTTGAAGGAAGATCTCACCACTAGCGGCAAAGAGGTCGAGGCCCTCAAGGCCAAGGCGTAGAAAGTAGCTCACACTCTAGGGGAGCTGCAGACGCAGCTCTCGTCCAAGGGCCAAGAACTGATCACCGCCAATGGTGTGATCCAAGATGTGAAAACCAAGCTTGTCGGCCTGGAGCAGAACTTTGAGTCCGCCAATACGCGGGAGAAGGCCTTAACGGAGAAACTTCACTACAAAAAAATACACTTCTGTGATGATATGTGTTTGTCATAGTAGGTCACGTTTTCTGTCATGCATGTACATCCATGATGATTTTATGACAGAATCAAGATAGTCATACCTATGCTGTCATAGAAGTGTTCCATGACAATACCAAAATTATCATCACGGAAGTGCCCACTTCCATGATGATAAATGTCGCGTCATGGAAGTGTTTTCGTCAAGGGTAACTGACACATGGCATCCACCGTAACGGGTCGCCGTTAAGCTATCCGGTTTCGGTTTGGATCCGATAACCCGTTAACTCCCCAGACCAATGGGGATTTTCCACGTGTATAATTCTCATTCACCGGAGGGTCCACGTGTCGGCTTAGCGTTGGGACAGATGTCATCCGTACAATGGAGGGAACATGCCTATGTTACCTCGACACATGGCAGGGCCTAACAGTAGCCCATTTAAGATAAAAAGGCCAGCCCAGCCAAGGGCCCACAAGATTTTGTCATACACTACTGGGCCGGCCAGTTAACAACCTGCCACGGTTTGGGCCAAATTATGGCCCACAAAAGATCTGGCCCATTAGATGTCTGTTACATTTTGGGCCAAATGACAGCCCACATCAGATCTGGCCCGTTAACAGTCTGCCATGTTTTGCGCCAAATGATGGCCCATATAGGATCCGACCCATTAACTGCCTGACATTCTTTGGGCCAAATTACGTCCCATATATGATCTGGACCGTTAATAGGCACTGTGCTTTTGACCCCATTGGGGGCCCATTTGAAGTACGGCCTCTTAAAGGCCCATGTAATAGTTCAGCCTGTTATTACTTTCGGCCTGTTAATGGCCATTGGTACATATGGGTCGTTGTCGGCCCGGTTTCACTTTCGGCCATTTAACGACCTATGCTGCATGTGGGCCTATTTCTGGGCCGAAATGACTTCTGGCCTCTTAAAGGCCCGTAGTCTTCGTGGATATATTTTAGCCCAACCTGACTATTGGCACATTAAAGGCCTGTGAGATAATTGGGCCTAATGATGGCCCGCTTTGCATCCAGCCTGCTTACGACCTATTATGTTACTGGACCAACTGTGGCCCGACAAATTTTTTGGCATGTAAACGGCCGGTCTTGTGGTTGAGCCAATCATGGGCCTCCAACACTGTTCAGGCCCAATCTACTTTTCGGACTGTTAAAAGCCCATTCTATTTTCTGGCCCAACTTAGGCAACTGGTTTACTCGGCCTGTTAAAGGCCCAAAACTAATAGTTGGTGAGTTTACGTCTAGGCCTGCTATTGGCCTGACATGATTGTAGGCCCACGTTTGGCCCATTTACAGCGATTGGCGGGCCGGCTAGTTTTAGTACCATAATTTTTTTATATAATAAACCAAACATTTAGGCCCATTGCGCTCCGTCAAAGCTTACGGCCTTTTCAGGGAGCGACAACAGCATATACAAAAATTAAATTACAGCATCATGACGAAGAATAGACCTAGACTATACAATAAAGAAATTACTGCATATTACATGCACTTGGCATAAAAGTTTGTCGCCAGCGATAATAAAGCACAACCAGATAGCAGATTACATACACTAGGCATCAAAGGTCGCCCCAGTGCAAATGAGCATGCCGCCTAAAATAATATACAGAACCGATAGCACATCAACGCAGTTCAAGAAAGGTTAGCCCTGTCTGGGAGCTGCAGCGCAAGCAACTGAGCAAGCTGATGACTGCACTTGTTTGACATTTATATCCAACTCTAGCTGCATATCATCAATGGCAGTTCTTGGTGTCAGTGATATCACCCTGAAAGAGAAAAAAGCAAACATGCTTTGCACATATAAGCAACAGTGATGTCGATTCATCCCATTTCTTAGTGGCAAATAAAGAGACTTGGACTACAATAGAATAAAAAATGTTCACACTTAAGACATGGCAGGAAATGGCATTGTGCAGGAGTGGCCAGCTTCACCATACCACTAGATTACAGATCAAGAACACAAGCATACATGCAGTGCTAAAGAATGTATAAGCATCGATGGTGAGTGTACTGTCAATTTATCCCATTTCAGATTGGTAAATAAAGAGACACGATTTAAATAACATGAACATAATATGCATTGTTCATAGTTAAGACATAGCAGGATATGACATTGTCCTGGAGTTGGTAGTTTGACCAAACCACTAGATTACAGATCAACAAGCATACATGCAGTGCTAAGGAAGATCACTTGCTATGTTTAGTTTAATTTACATGGTATGAATAAGGAACTAGGTTGTACAACTAAAAACTGAAATTAAGAAGGGGAAACTTATGTTTATGAACTTCTTCATAATAAACTTTAAACATGCAATTTGATGCAAACGACAAAAAAAACAGTAGTTGCAGCCATTGCTATCCAATTATACACAACAAAGTTTGAAGGCTCGAGAAGGACAAACATACGTTAGTAATGAAGACCGGCTCTATAAAGCCCTTTTCCATGTTGATGGGGGGGGCAATTCAAGAAGTTTACCACAGAGTCTTCCTCATAAGCATTTTTTCCTTTATTCTACATTTTCTTAAGAGTAAATATAGAAGTGATAATATAGGAACAAATGGATATTATTTAAGCTAAGATGCAGAGTGATGCTACATAATCAACTAGCTATAAATGTAGGTACAACATACAGCCAAAAGGTACTGACAAGAGTAATGCAGAGCTAAACATCTTCAGTAGCATTGGTTTTATTCAACATTTCGGTAAGAGTAAACATAGATCTAATGTGTACAAAATGGATGCCAAGGAAAATAAGCTACAAAGTGATGGTACATGAACAACTAGCTGACAGTATAAGTACAGTGATAAAGGACAACACATACTTACAAGAACAATGTAGAGCTAAACTTCTTCATAAACATTGGGTTTATTCTACATTAATGTAAGCATTAATATAGATCTGATAATTAGGAGAGAACAGTGGATATGCAGGTTATCATGCACACTGATGTCACATAACCAACTAGGTATGAATGTAAGTACAACAATACAAGACAACAGGTACTAACAAGAGCAAAGCAGCGAGCAGCATAGTTGCGATATCCTAGATTTTGTGGCGCTGGTTCTATTGCCAATATAAGTGGGCTGCTGTCTGATTTCTGTGGTACCACCACCTTTTTCAAGGACTTTGCTACTACTCCTTCAGGTTCTGCAATCACTCTCTTCCTTTTGGATGTCTGATACACAAGAACAACATTTGATTGGAAAAACATGGTATGATGACAAATGGAATGTGTATTGATAATGGGTGGGCATGGCAACTTCACATATATGATGAGTAAACTAAGCACATGGCGGTGCAAAGAAGCAGAAGCAACGCAAGACAGCTTACGCAAGTTACGTGCAACCAATAAAACCTTGCCAAAATAGAACAGGCACCTTGTAGGGTGAACAGGATAGGCCATCTGCCTTTCACTCCTTGAGCTCAGAATAGTCATTAGGATCATATTCTGAACACAAATCTGTAGGTGCGGAGCATGTGGGCTTCATTCCATCCAGAATGGAACTCAATGCCTCGATGCCATGTTTGTTACTCATTGCACTGTTCCGCGATACTCTTCTGATGTGCGCATTCTCATATTCATTGTGATTTTGTTCAATATCTGAGAAGCATAATATAATCTGGCACAACTACACAAAAAAATAGGCTCCCTGTTGGGAGCTCCAGAAGTAAGGATAGTTGGTAGATGATAGTTTCATAATATACTGTATTGAAAGTTTATTGCGAAACCATGATAATGAGAGTGCACAGAGAAATAGTATTGCAACATGTCTCTATGTGGCGCACATTCATTTCAAAACTCACATAGTAACATTAGCTGACCAGTTAAATGTAAGCTTTGGAAATATGAGTGGCATATAGTTTCGCTTGAAGGATGGAGTGCTGCTATTACGACACAAAGCCACTACGCAGATTGTAGTGTCGATAAAAGGGGGACAGCATAAGCATCATAAATAAATCGGGGAAGTGGAACTGGCTGGAAAATATGGGGTTGTATTGCCGCTACTAATCGAAAGCCTATCGATCACCTACAGGCCAACTCTATTCACCTGAAGGCGCACTACTGTTACTATCAGTCTAATCTCTCAAAGGCTACATAGCTCCCAGCATTTCCTGGATATTATGGCAGACCAACTCGAATTGCTGAAAGCAACTTGCAGAAGCGGCCAAATAGACCTGTCGACTGCAGATGTCCCTGCTTGCCTTCTTGACAACGAACATATTTTACTTATTAAAGAAGAACAGGAAAGGAACATTTTAAAGAATAGAAGAGGAAGCATATTATGGAGATTCCATTTCTTTCTATACAATGTTGGTTGCGCACCCATCATGAATCAGAGCATCCAAAGAAATGCAATTCCATGCTGTCTCTCTCTATGTGGCCACAGGCATTTGGAAACTCAAGTGGGAGCATTAGCTGACCAATTAAATGTATGTCTATTAACTAATATGAATATCATGTCACATTAGTATTGTAACAACTAAGCTTTGGAATTATGATTGGTGCGTTGTTTAGCTTTAAAGGGTGGACTGCTGCTAGTAGGACACAAAGCACCTACGCAGATCATAGTGTAGATATAATGGGAAAACCGTAAGCATCACGAGTAAAATCAGGAAAGTGGAACTTGCTGGAAAATATGTGCTAGTATTGCCGGTACGGCTAGAAAGGCTTCGGATGCCAGCCCTCTACAACTGAAGGTGCAGTACTGTTACTATCAGTCTAACTCTCAAAGGCGACACAACTCCCAGCATTTCCTAGATATTAGGGCAGACCAAAACGAAGAGTTGAAAGCGTCTATGACAGGCGGCCGAATAGACCTGTACACTGCAAATGTCCCTGCTCCTCTTCACTACAAAGAACATATTGTACAACTGTTATACTCCCTTTGTTCCTAAATATAAGTCTTTGTAGAGATTCCACTATGGATCACATACGGGTGTATATAGATACATTTTAGAGTGTAGATTCACTCATTTTGCTCCGTATGTAGTCCATGGAGGAATCTCTACAAAGACTTATATTTACGAACGGAGAGAGTGCTTATTAAAGAAGAAGAGAAGAGGAACATGCTAAAGAAGAGCAAGCAGATTTTGGATAATAAAATGTTCATTGCCCACACATGGTGAACCAGAGAGCATAAATAATGCAGCTCCCTGCTGTCTCTCTATATGTGGTGCACGTGCTTTTCGAAAGTAAAGTAGGAACATTAGCTGACCAATTAAACATTCTCTATTTTAGTAATATCAACATCATATCATATTCGTATTTGACAAACAAAATTTGGAATTATATGCGGGATGTTGTTTAGCTTGATGGGTTGAGGAGCAGTCCTAGCATGTCTTGAAGCACCTAGGATGATGGTACACTGAATATAAAGGGAATGTCTACATGCAAGTCGCTTGACTTTTGTCATTTGGGTCAGTCGACCATTTCAGGCAGTTAGATGAAGATCCAATGTCTCCTAACCCTTGTTCTTCCTCGCCTCTTTTTCTTCCCCTACAGACCACCGCACGGGCCGCCGGCCGAACCACCGGCCCCCGCCCTCCACTGAACCGCCCACCACCTCCGGTCTTCCACCGCCCCCGGCCATCCCTCTAGCCAACCCCATCCCCCACCCCCCCCCCCCCACCCGCGTCGAGTTTTGCCTCCGGCAAGGCCCCACCATAGCCTGACGACAGCCCCCACAACCACTGTCCCCACCTGAAACCCTAAGATAGATAATGGGGCAGCCCTCCGGCGAGCCCCTTCCTTCCCTCCGGCAAACTCTCAAAAATGGACTGACCCCAAATTGAAATTCAGTCAACTGTCATTTAAGCTAATGTGGAATATAAAAGGGGAAAACCATAAGCATTGCGAGTATAGTGGTGAGCATGCCATGGCGGATCTGAAGGTGCAAACCATAAAAAGGCAACTTCACAACCAATGTTTGCTTTCAACTAACAAGTAAGATTCTAAGTGATGGACACGAAATCACAGTAAAGCATTGTCGATCTATTTTCTCGCTGAGATAAATAACTTGAGTAGATACAAAAGAGTACTGCCTCTGGTGTGGCGCCGTGTAAGCATTTGCTGAGGCGTTGAGGGTGCTGCGGTAGCGATGGCTGTCGGCGGCGTGGAAGCAGATCTAGGAGGGCAGACGGTGGCGGTGAGGGAAATATCTCGGCGCGGTGGACGAGACGGTGGTACGAGCAGCCTCGGCAAGGTGGACGACGGCACGGATGAAGTGAGAGGACGCGATGCCAGGATACTGGTCCGAAGCCGTGGATGAGAGAGGTCAATCTCTTGTAATGCACGATGGCGTCGGGGTATCAGGTCTGGCATGGTGGAGGAGGATGGGTGGCGGACGGAGGAGACTAGGGTGGAGAGGGTGTTTTGGTGCCCATGGAGTACAAATGGGGAAATGGACGGAGAGAGGTAGGGGGAACCATGTCTTCAGGACACACTTGTCTCAAATGCGAGGAAATTTACAAACTTAGCCCCCGTTTACAATTTCCTACATCACAGCAATATTGGTCGGTTGGGGATAGGACGGTAATCTCGCATAAACCAAATATTTGCCGACGGAGATTTCGGCCGAGGAGAAACTGTGTTTTGGCGCCCACCATGTATGAATCGGGGTGAGAGGCGATTTGGGCTGAGGAGAAACTGTGTTTTGGCGCCCACCGTGTATTAATCCGGGGAGGTGAGAGGCGGAGGCGGTTATGTCATGTGTTTGTGAAATTACAAGCCTACCCCTATCGAAACCTATAGAAATCGAGCCAATAGGCTTTGCATGTCAGGGATAGGTAGTAGTAATTTCCATCTCGCAGATTTTGGTTTCGGGTGGTTAGCGCGAGTTTCCCCGCTTCGTTCAATTTTTTGCAGAAAAATATTGCACATTTACCATGCCAACTCAATTCAAATCCATTTTGTATTCTTTTTTTTGGGCAGGATCCATTTTGTATTCGAATACAAATCTAAATACATCATTTTTTATATATACTTTCAAAAGCACAACAAAGAATTCTGCTCCTTTATATATAAAATGTGATTTACAAATGCAATGATCTCAAAACCATAAGGTTGAATTCAAATTTTTGAAACCAAATTATGTTCAGATCAAATGTATGGATCGGTAATATCAATATATTAAATAACATACATGCACGCAAATTCAAATTAGTATGCATGTTTGATAGATCAATTTTGTTTCGAGTATGAATTACATGTATCATCATCTAGAATTCAAATATTTGAATTCCTTTTATGTTGACATCTTCTATACACATAACTAAATAATTGAATCTCGTTTCACGCCGGTCTCTCACTAGGTCTCTCTCGCGTGCTCCTTCATGTAGCTATCACTCTCTTTTCTCCATCTCACCCGCACGCTCACTACATGCTTCTCCATTTTTTGCAAACACGGTCTCTCATCGTCTCCCTCGAGAAGTGTCACAATATCTCTATCTTCATAGATTACACAGTTTTCATTATCTCTCATGTCTCTATCGTTCTGTGGTATAACTATAGCTACCTAAGCTTTCTTTTTCACTGCCACACACACACTCTTGCTTGTCTTTCACTTTGACTTTCTCTCCAGGGTTCTCTCACGCACCCTATATCTTTCTAGATATGACTCCTACCACTAAAATTACTCTCTCCCGCACACACACACCGTTTGTTGGGGTCTCCTTTCTGTCTTCATCTCTGTTCCAAAACTGACATTATTCATTTTTTTACCGATCAGACAAACTCTATCTCTCCCCCTCTCTCTCTCTCACACTCACTCACACACACACGCAACTCCCGCTTTGGATCCCCCTACCGACTACCGTATCTCTCTCTCACACACAAACTCTCACTTTCGCACCCCTGACTCGTATCTCCATCACAAACATTGATCGGCCAGCCTCTAGATAGGTTTATCCATCCATCGCACACTTTCGCTCCTTGTATTTATGTAGATTTTTCGTCCCTTCTTGACACACGCCCTCTCGATCATGCACACGCACACTATCGCCTCATTTTATGGTAATACCTCTCGCACACACACTCTTCGTGTCTTTGTCACACATGCACTCTGTCCTCCTCCTCTCTCCCTCTCTATCTCTCTCACACACACATGGGCTTTTGCAACAATATCCCACTTATCGAATCTTGAAACCAACCACATTCCTCCCGTATCACATCAAAACAGCCAAAAGAATATATTTTGAGTGAAACATAAGATATTTTTAGTGATATATGTATATCAAAACTAGATTGTTTTGTATAAAATTGGTGAATATGTATTACTGTACTCTGGATGTGTTGCAAAGCATTGGCACATTGCTAGTTATTACTGTATTATTTTTTGGACACCAGACAAACGCTGGAGTACATATACGAAGAGAAGAGGCGCACGCACACAGTTGGTCTCTTGCTGTCTCGCACACATGAGTTACGTAAAGCACGGTAAACAAATAAACCCATATGTGCACGATTGCTACATGCACAGGTACCGGGTACGTGGTGGAGCGCACCTTTGTAGGAATAGTCAGCTCGCGTGATAATTTGATCCATAGGAGTTGATGGTCGGGGACCACAGGTGAACGACCTGGAGGCGGTGGCTCGCCAGTCGCCACTGATCGAGTTGCCACGTTTAAAATATCATTTTTTAGCGGGGTAAGAGTTCCAATTTTCAATGGCGCGTTATACTAGTTTTTAGAATGATTGGTATGCAGCGAAAATGGAATTCATCACTACTACCTCCGTCCTGGTTTACTAGTCCCCATCGTATTTTGGGTCAAAGTTTGTCCACGAATTTTACTTGTAAAATGTGAATGGTAAATGAGATTTTCTTATACCCAAACAAAAAAGGACCGGAGGGAGTGATTGCTCTCACACGGACGCGACCTCTCACTAGCCCAGGCACTGAACCAGCGCGCCGGCCAAGAGGGCCCCACTCACTGCACGCCAAGCTGAACACGCCTCCTCGCCGCATTCAACCGGCTTCAGACTGCCCCGCCTACCTCCATTGAATCCACGCGTGTGCCGGCAACACGTCCTTTCGCGAGCCAGCCGGCATTTTAGAACACAACACTGGTTGGCTCCTCTCGTCCGCCCGCTATTTAAGCGAGGCCAAATGCCTGGCAAGAACTGCACCACACCGCCGCTCCCCATATCCTCCTTGCACCATTTTCTCCACACTCTCCATAGCATCCGGTGAGCAGGAAGACGAGTTCTCCGGCATAAAAGCTGGCTGGGTGCCCCCACGAGCTAGGCAACTCGCTTCCCCACCTCCCTCCCCACCCCAGGCTGTCAGTACCATGGCCGAGGCTGCAGGCGGGCAAGTGGAGGAGCAAGGCACCACTCCAAGCTGGCCCCTGGTGCATCAACTCAACGCTCCAAGCCTGCTCACAGAGGAGTGGCCAGTTGCTCCACGCCGGCACACGGGGGACCACAGTGTCCAGTGCGCCGTGGCTGGCCGTGTCATCTGACACAAACGTTGGCAGAACCATGGCATGCCGGCGGAGGTGGCCAACACATTCGCGACCACTGCCGAGACTGAGGAATAGTAGACCACGGGAGCCGTCGCCGCTTCGAACCCATGAAGGCTACGACCATCACGTCACCGGCATAGACACCTAGTGTGTTGCCTGGTTTGGCTCAAAACATCATGGACCCCAGTTGCGGCCGGCATTAGAGATTATACCTGCTTCCAGAAGTTATTCGCGTTTAGTTAAAAAAATGTCCAAAATATAATTAATTTTGTATGGTCTTGTTTTGTTGTGCTCGCACTGGTAGTAAGAACTAGAGATTTTTCTTTATTTATAACTCTTCTAAATTTTTTTTTGCTTTGAAGTGAATCATGGTTGTGGACATTATTTATGAATGTGCAGATATCTGTGAACATGAGTTTGATGTGAAAGTTGAACTTGGAATGTTGGGCTTGCGTGTGAACTATACCATGTCCAATGGTTCGTATGTTATTGTTCGGAAAGTAATGGCTGTTATTACATGACCGGGAAAAAATTTATTTGGTGCCACATCTCGGCATCACAGACTTACGTACATCTCAGTAGATGCATGAACATCACAAAAGGCATGCTAACTGGATAAACATTTGAACCTAGCTATTATGAATGAAAATTTGTATTCACAACAGTTTTAGATAGCATGAGATGCCTAGCCTGCTCTGCCTCTGCTAGCTTCTTTCTAGCTTCTTCTATCTCTTCTTTGACTTGGGTGAATAGATCATCTGATTGCTCTTTTCGCTTCTTCAGGAACTCAGATGCATTCTCAAGGGTTGCTGCACGCTTTCTTTTAGCCTTTACTAGAGCAACGAGGACACAAACACTTGACAGCTCCACCTGGCTTGTGAGTAATCCAGCATCATCTGGGAATTTGCACCTTGTGTCTAATTTGGCATCATTAGGGAAATGGCACCTTGTGTGTAATCCAGCCTCATTTTGGAAACATGATCTCGATGTTGACCATACTTCCCTCCTCGCAGGAACTGCTTCCTGACATGAAGAAGTTACTTCTTTTTTAGATCAATAATCAGAGCTCCCCAGATCCATTAAGTAGAAGCCCGATAAACCGGACTAGGAGAAGTGAATTCAAAAGGAGAAATATAAAAACAGACTGCAAGGTGAGAACACCCACTTCCTACATGAAGCTAAAAAGGAAAGCATTAGGATGATTAAGACTGTGCTTATTACATATCAAACAGAGCCAGCTCATAGAAACTACGACATATACATCGAAGAACACAAGGCTAAGAGAAATAGAAAAACCAGCAGAGGGGTGCACTAAGCCAAGGGTTGCTGCAGCAAAACAACAGGCATCCATATGATCTCCAGGGCGTTTGTAGGCGCGTTTGACTGACTAGCTTCAACACTAAATTACAAAAGATTCATCCTACAGCATCGTGGGTCCGCTGAGTAAATTGAGATCCTACAAATGATTGAGAGCCTAATCAAGTGTACAGGAAATTGTTTGTCTTGCCTATTATTGTTTAATAATCTGCCACACTACTAGATTGTATGGCAAGAACCCTAGCCAAGCAGACAACATGGTTTGATGTTGTTCTCGGCTCGGGGCTTGCCCAGGGCCTGGTCTGGTCCTGTGTTCACTACTGCTGCCACACACATACCATGTCAAAGTAAAAAAATTATCAAAAGAGGGGGATCCCTCCGATTTCATTAACGAAACCATCAAGGACACACAAAACATCCACCACTGCTAGTCAGGTTCTCAATGTCAAAGTAATTGAAAGGTTGTTACTTACCAAAGCTCATTTTACAGGTTCGTCCAGCTCCTCTTTAACTTGTGATGTTCCTTGAAGATGTCCCCAACATCCCATATTTGGTCTTGATTGATCCTCTGCATGTTCGCATTCGTTGTTTTAAAATCTCAACATGGCAAGAAAAATATAGTAATACTCACGCATCTTGTGGGCAACATTAAAGCACTCATCTGCCATATTAGCATGAGTTATTTTTAATATCCTACTATGTGGCTCTTCAACTTTGCTAGAACTACGTTGTGGTTTCATTTTGAGTGAATAGAAGAGGGGGATCACCTCCCTGCTATTCTAAAAAACTTTCCATCATTTGCTACACTACTGGTTACAGATGAAGAACCTATCCAAGCATAGTGCAATATAGGAGCGACGTACAATTACAAGATGATATTCTATTGGACAATGCAAGCTATAACCAATAACTTTTACTGGAACAATAGCAGCCAGGAAATTTGAAGGGTAGGTATGAAAATAATCGGAACTGCACATGTACTGCTAAGAGAATCAATATACACATTACCAATCAAGGAGGAGTACGAAGGTCGCGGCGGCGTCTGTGCATCATTGTTGGCAACGGGAGTCAGTTCACTGTCGACGACGGTGGTGCTGCTGTGCTTGGTGTCGGCTTTCGAAGCAGATCCGAGACCGTGGAAGACGGCGCCGGGGAAGCGGCTCCGTGTACGAGGCGACGGCGGACCGGCTCCAATGCGGCATACGACGTCATCGATGAGGCAGATGCGCTGCAGTGGCGAGTGCGCCGATGAAGAAGGGGAGGGGCACGAAGGTGTTGCGGTGCCGTGGAGAAGTCTATTTTGCGGTGGGGATAGAAAATGGGGACTAATGAGGAGTACTCTGGGTGCCGGGGTGGGGTTGGATGGGTTGGGTGAATGTGAAGTTACAAAAACAGCCCCCGACCAACCATTATCCGTCGGCCTGTTCGACCAAGGGTATGATGGTAACTTTGCATTGTTGGAATCTGAGTCGCGGGAGATCTCGATGGAAGCGGGAGATTTTGCCGCCGACCAGAAAATTTGGAACACTGTACTACTCCCTACTCCCCATCTAGTGTGTTGGGTGATTGGGCTGAGCAGCTAGGAGTACTACTAGTACTCCCTCCGTTTTTATTTACTCTGTATATTTGGTTTGACTGAAGTCAGACTTCCTAAAGTTTGACCAGTTTCAAGAAAAAATATAAACATTTACCATAAAAAAATTGTATGATGTGAAAGTACATTCAATAATGAATCTAATGGTATTGATTTGTTATTGTATATGTTAATATTTTTGTTTATAAACTTTGTCAGAGTTTACAAAACTTGACTTTGACCAATGCTAATACGCGGACTTAAATAAAAACGGAGGGAGTACACATCTGTTTTCTTAGTTTGTCGTGGCATTAATTATTTGTTGTAATTGTGAAATAAATATATTAAGCTACTGACTTCAAATGTAATGGTTTATACAATTCAATATTTAGAATCATTGTTGAATTCCAAGACGAATACCAGGTCTATAGTACTTCACAATATGCTCAAACTCACATAATCCAACTCAAATGAAAATCTAAATGCATTTCATAGTTATTAATTTGTTGGATGCAACAAAACCAACCATAATTGTACATGAACCGGTCTAAAGCAATTTTCAGAACACATCCCAATGTGTGAATGAAACGTAGAGTGTTTGTGGAGATGGAGCAATGGCGGGAGAGAGATCCGTGCGCTGAACACACAAGATATACTCCCAGTGGAAGAAAGAGACAGAGGACGGGAAAGATTGTATATATGTGGGCGAGAGAGTTGGAGAGAAACCAAGAGAGAGAGAGAGAGGGAGGAAGGAACTGTGCGAGAGAGGGATGTATATATATGTACATATTTATACAGAGGAAGAAGTTAGGTCTGTGAGAAAGATAAAGACATGTAATATAAGGAGTGAAATGCGTGTGCATCGAGATTTTGTACATGTGGAAGGAGAAGAGACAAAAGGTTTGATGAGAGAGCTCAAAAGAACATGGACTAGAGGGGAATCTTGTGGGCTGAGGGATTGATAATTTTGTGCTGGAGGGAGGAAGAGGGAGAGAGAGGGGGGAAAGGATTTACTCAGCGTCGTCATGTCATCCTGCTTCCAAATGGCCCCGCGGTCTCTAGTGCGGTCTGGTCGTCGTCTTCGTTCTTCCCGATGCCCTCCTTATAGATCAAGGTGGTGTGCATGTGGGGGTGCAGATAAGCACAAGCGACAGTGGTTGCTATATAACCTTGGATGGGGATGGATAGTGTGTGGGGAGGGGGTTGTGTGTGTGTCAAATATTGAGAGAAATCAAACCTATGGATAGAATGTGTGTGCATAGTGAGCATGTGAGAGAGGCTAATGGTGCGAGACAGATACATCGTGTGCGTCAATGTTTATGCAATATAGAGAGATCGTGTGTGGGATACAAAGATAGGACTATGGGGAGTGTGTTTGCTAGGCAAAGAGATATAGCGAGAGATAAATGTGTGTGTGGTACATGGTGTGTATGTGATAGAGAGGTACATGCATGCCAAATAGGGTTTCATGAAGAAATTATGTGTGTGAGATAGAGAGCGGTGTAGGGGCCTTGAGGCGGGCAGGGGATGGGTGAGGGTGTCAAAATGTGTGCGTTGATGCATGTGTTACATGCGATTGTGTGAGGGATGGTCGAATCAAAAGAGATGGTTGTTGTGTTACGGATGCTCCTCTCTCTCTCTCTCTAACACACACACACGCACACGCACACACACCCAAAACACAAATAGAAGACCGTTCTCTCATGTATACACAACATCTCGGTATATCTCTATGTCTCACTCATACATGATCATTTGCACATTCACACCTCTCTATGACTATCACACACACACACCGTCTCCACATTGCCCTTCCGCCACAACACACATGTAGACACATACATGCGTTCTCTCTCTGTTACACACACAGAATCTCTATTAAAAAAATTTGTAGGGGGCACCTAAAATGTCCAAATCCAAATAATCACGAACTGAAGCTAAATACAAATATATGGAAATATTGTAGCGTGAGGAACTTTTCCAGCAAAAAAAGTAGAGATTCCGTACATACAAGCGGGGTCTCAAACATGTACAGCGACAGTGTCCTGTTCATCGGTAGCCAACCGGCTGGGTCGAAACGAAGGAAACAACATCGTGTTCATCAGGAGGCAATCAACTGGGTCAGAATATGTCATGTTCATCGGGAGCCAACCGGCTTGGACGGAACAGCCGAAACGAGGTTTGGCGTACCGCAGAACGAAGGAAAAGGCCTTCTGTTTGACCACGTACGGTCGAAACGGGATCCTGTTCATCGGGAGGGGTATGCCGTACCGCAAAACGGAGGAAACGAACTTTGGTTCGAGCTCCTACGGTCGAAATGGGGTCCTGTTGATCGGGAGGGGTGTGGCGTACCGCAAAACGAAGGAAACGGACTTCTGTTCGAGTGCCTACGGTCAAAACAGGGTCCTGTTCATCCACCGTCTACTGCCTCGCTCCACCCTCCACGGGCTACTGTTCATCCACCGTCGACTTCCTCCAGCCTCCACTAGACACTGTTCATCCACGGGCTATTGTTCATCCAACCTCCATCGGCTACTGTTCATCCAGCCTCCACGGGGTCCTGTTCATCCACCCCCAACCAGCTGGGGTGTGGAGGCCTCCTCAGATTCCTGTTCATCTAGTGGCAACCGCCTACTACAACGGGGTCATGTTCATTCAACCCCCACCGAGAACTGTTCATCCACGGCCTCGACTCACCACGTCTCGACTTGTTCTACATATTGCGCGCGCGATAGCAACGGTCACTGTTCATCAAGAGGCAACCCAACACACCAGCTGGCTGCGTCTCACACGGGGCCAGGCTCGATCGGCTTCAGTAAGTAGCAACAGCGATCGATCACTCGGGTTCATGTAGTAGCAGTAGCGAAGGAATGGCTCGGGTTCAGTCAGTAGCGAAGGAATCGCTCGGGTTCAGTTAACAGCCGAGGGATCGATCGCTACGGTTCAGTAATGTAGCTAGTGAAATCCCTCGGGTTCAGTAAGCGAATGCCTCTCCCTCGGGTTCAGTTAGAGCCAACGCCTCGCACACACGTGCGCCTACGTACGAGAGAAACGCGCAAACCACAGTGCATCGCTTGGCCCCGACCACCCACCGTAACCAGGAACTCCGCGAAAATTTCCTCGCCCTCACTTCTACCACAATTTTTTATGTCATGGATGGCCCAAAGAATGTCATGCAGGTTCGTCCCCGGCCTGTGCAGGATGAAAAGCCCATTTTCTGTCATGATTTTTTGTCGTAGAAGTAGGAGCCCACCACATCTATGATGATACATGGTTTTGTCACAATTATCATCATAGAAGTGTCATAACCATGAAAGAATTTTTTTTCGTTCGGGCCATAATGTCACGTATGTGTCTTTTTTTTAGTGCTTGCCGCTGCATAAACTCTCAGGAAAGATGCCGAGGCCACGCTGGACAAGCTGCAAAAGATGTACTCCCTCTGGACAGATGAGTTGGTTGACACAGCCAAGCGTCTCTCTTCCCAGCTCGTGGTCATGGACATGAAGAGCTGGGGCTTCCCTACTTCAGAGCACGAGGTTGCCAGCGCCAGACTGTCCAAGTTCTTTGATGGCCTGCTTGAAGTGCTTAAGACATATCATGATGATAGGAATGTGGCCTTTGCCAACGAATCCCAGCAATTTGCTCGCGACTTGCTTTACACTGCATTGATCAGTCTGGTCCACCGCAATCCAGGGCTTGACGTCTCCAAAGCCTTCAACAAGCTGCCGGTAAACACAGATGTCTCCATTGCCGCCAAGATTGTCGATCCCATCTCCGACAAGGTCCTCAATGTCCCCAGGGTCCAAGCTAATCGCACTGATTAGGCTCGTCCTTATGTTTATCGCCGCGCTGCCAAACAAAAGACACATTTTGACTTTATGTTAGGTCTTTGCTACTTTCGTGATGTAATGTTACTTTTAAGTAGTGGCATGAACTCATGTTTTCCCTCCGCTTTATTTTGCCTTCTATCTTTGTACAATTGAGCACCCTACGCATGCCGGAACCTTGACGGGGCTAATCACTAGCCGCAAGCGCTTTGAGGACAGATCCTTAGCAGCTTGTTGGTAGTGCTGCCATCGGCAAGTTACCCTTCGACATTATCAACGCGGCCACCTGAGCTGTTGAGCGAGCTCGAAACAGAGAAGGGCGCGAATGACCATGGCAGGGTTCCTTCGCATGCAGGTTTCTTATACAATCATCAGGTTCGAGCGGAGGGAATCGCAAATAATAAACAGAGGAACAGGAAGTTGAGAAAAATTTCAACTTAGCTTTTCCTTTTGCTGTAGTGTTCGTCTCATAGGACAAATGACCCTTCCTCCTTTCTACCCCCCCCCCCCCTGGAAACCTTGTACGCGAAGATATCTTTCCTCTACACATGGAATGCGTACCAAGGATCTTGACGCGTTGGGAATTCCATTGGTGGAAAGCGAGGTGGTGATCTTGCCGCGACATCCCGGTAGCGTCCCGTACTTGCCAGGACCCGGTGGATATCCAGTGGACTTGCCGTGGCCTGCAGTACTGTTGGGTACGCGACCCCGCTAATTGGGTACCCGTGTCACCAGGCGCTGGTTTGTCGACAACTGGGCTAATCCACGTGCACTTCGGTGCCGAGGCCGCCTCCCCTGGTCGCCGCCTGCGCGGCTGATGACCCACAAGTATAGGGGATCAATCGTAGTCCTTTCGATAAGTAAGAGTGTCGAACCCAACGAGGAGCAGAAGGAAATGACAAGTGGTTTTCAACAAGGTACTTTCTGCAAGCACTGAAATAGTAGGTAACACATAGTTTGATAGCAAGATAATTAGTAACGAGCAAGTAACGGTAACAGTAAATAATATGCAGCAAGGTAGCCCAATCCTTTTGTGGCAAAGGACATGCCAAAACGATCTCTTATGATAAGCAAAGCGTTCTTGAGGGTACACGGGAATTTCATCATGTCACTTTCATCATGTTGGTTTGATTCGTGTTCACTACTTTGATAATTTGATATGTGGTGGGCCAGTGCTTAGGTGATGTTCTTACTTGAACAAACCTCCTACTTATGATTAACCCCGTCGCAAGCATCTGCAACTACAAGAAAAGTATTAAGATAAAATCAAACCATAGCATTAAACTTTTGGATCCAAATCAGTCCCTTACGAAATAGCGCATAAACTAGGGTTTAAGTTTCTGTCACTCTAGCAACACATCATCTAATAACTACTCCACAATGCAGTCCCTTAGGCCCAAGTATGGTGAAGTGCCATGTAGTTGACATTCACATGACATCGCTAAGGGAATCACAACATACATATCATCAAAATATCGAACACATATCAAGTTCACATGATTACTTGCAACATAACTTCTCCCGTGACCTCAAGAACAAAAGTAACTACTCACAAATAATAATCATGCTCAAGGTCAGAGGGGTATTAAATAGCATAATGGGTTTGAACATATAATCTTCCACCAAATAAACCATATAGTAATCAACTACAAGATGTAATCAACACTACTAGTCACCCACAAGCAACAATCTAAGGTTCCGGTACAAAGATTGAACACAAGAGATGAACTAGGGTTTGAGAGGAGATGGTGTTGTTGAAGATGTTGATGGAGATGGCCCTCCCAAAGATGGGAGAGTTGTTGGTGATGACGATGGCGATGATTTCCTCCTCCGGGAGGGAAGTTCCCCCCACGGAATCGCTCCGCCGGAGGGCAAAATTGCTCCTGCCCAAGTTCCGCCTCGAGACGGCAGCGCTTCGTCCTGAAAGTCCTCTCCTTATTTTTTTTCGAGGTCAAAATGACTTATATACCAGAAGATGGGCACCGAAGGTGGGCCGAGGAGGGCACAACCCACCAGGGTGCGCCTGGGCTCCCTGGCGCGCCTAGGTGGGTTGTGCCCACCTGGTGGGCCCCTCTGGAAGTTATTTGCTCCAATATTCTTCATATATTGCAAAACAAATCTCCGTAAATTTTCAGCTCATTTGGACATGTGCATAATAGGTAACTCTGACGTAGCTTTTTCAGGTCCAGAATTCCAGCTGCCGATATTCTCCCTCTTTGTGTAAACCTTGCATATTATGAGAGGAAAGGCATTAGAATTACTCCTAAAAGCATTATTATGCATAAAAACATTATAAATAACTATAGGAAAACATGATGCAAAATGGATGTATCAGCGACCATGACGGGAAAGTCGCGGTCCGTGCCCGATCGAACGGGATCACTCTGGTGGCTACGTTCGCGGGCATGAGGAGGAGGCAAGGGTAGAGCACCCACGTCGTCTGCGCCACGAACGTAGTTTTCACCTGAACATTGAGGTAAGCATCCACCTCCAGCATCCCCACCACCAGCTCCCATCACAGCGGGCTCGACGACTGCGCCGCCTGTGCCGGTCATGTCCACCGCGGCGTTCGCCCCATCCGCTGTGGCGGCGCCGCCCACAGATAAAGGCGATGGCTGCTGGGATGTAGAAGGCTTGGCTACCATGGAGCCCTTCTTCCTGGGAGCCATGGGTGGTGATGATGATGGTGATGAACTCAAAGGAATCGACATGCCGCCGCTGCCTTGGTTCTCGCCAACGGAGAGAACCCCCTATGTGGCGCGCCAAAGATGTCGGCGTGGAGCCGGCGATCTATGTGGCAGGGCTACCCCTTTGCTGGTTCGGCTGGGGGGTCAGTTGATGCGAAGAGCAAGCATAGTAGGAGACGCCATGGTTTTTACCCAGGTTCGGGCCTCTGAGAAGCATAAAACCCTACTCCTGCTTTTATGTATTGGGTGAATGTGGAAGAAAATACACGGAGCGCTCTCCCCCGGCAAGTCGCTAGGAGAGAGCATCTGCATGGATATCTATGTGTGTGAGTTGCAAGGTTTCAAACTCGTGTAAAAGTTTCCCTGGCCCTCCTTTTATAGCTCAAGGGGTTACCACAGTGGCAAAAAGGTCATTACAGGATGATTAGACTGATGCAGATCTATCATACCTAACTCTGCTAGTTAGGATAAAAGTGCATTAAATGCACTGCTAGGTGTCTTGTGGAGGGTGAACCCTGGCAAGGGTGATGCACTGCTTATCCACCTACCTCTTATTAGCTTGACATGCCATTAGGAAGGGTGTCAATAAAGGAAATCATCCTCCCCAGCGAGTTGACACGCATGGGTTGCCTCCACCTAATCACCTGCGGGCTCGACACCTCATTGATCAGCGACCAACGGGCCAGAGAGGTGGAGCGTTGGCGTCCGGCGGGAAGTCCGTGCTCGAGGGGCTTGCCGGGCCGTGACTTGCCAGCCCGCCTTTCCCGGGGTTGGTTGCTTCCGTTGCGAATCTCGTGGGTAGCTCCAAGCCATGGTCTTCTTAATGCACTCCTTGATCTCACGAAGAGTGGCTTTTCTGGTCTAGTTGCTAGTCCCCCATCAAGGCCCTTTGCCGGGCACGCTACTACCGTTCGTGCACAAGTCAGGAGTACTAGGAACCCCATTCTTAGTGCAACGACATTTTTAACCTTATTTAATGTTGTGCATGCATGCAAACAGCCCTTACCAATAGTGATGCACATGCATACGAGGGGATTGGAGGGTATTTGGTGCAAGGGTATTGGGTTGGCTTCCTAATTTGCATCAAGTTTTGGGATATTGCCTTGGTACGAGAGATTCAAAACTTAGCCCTGTAAAAAGACCCCTGTAAAAATGGATGGAGGGAGTGACATTTTTCCATTTTTTAGACAAAGTAACAAATAAAAGTAGCAAGCATAACACAGATATATAAATAAGGGTACAAGCAACGACATAACAAATAAAAGTAGCAAGCATAACATAGTCCTTACATAAAACATGATATAACACGACGGAGATAAAAAGTTCACGGTACAGCCAACGACATAACATAGAAATATATAAAAAGCCCTAACACCCTAGGGCAAGACAAGCTTCACGAGACCGGGCATAGCCTTCACCGCCATCTTCTCTTGTAGAAGAGGATCTTCACTGCGCCTCCTCTTCACTGCTCCTCCTCCATGTCATCCTCGCCAAGGTAGTAGGGGAGGTTGTGCATACCGTTGCGGGTGGGGAAGATGCTATCGATGTCCGTGAAGATGTTGTAGGTGGTGAATGCGATGAACTCACACCCACACCAAAACACCTTGCTGAGCAGGTAGTACGCATCAAATATGTTGGTGAAGTTGGCGATGAGCCCTATCGACAGAGAGCTGGAGTTTGTACGCAGTTCCTCCAGCCAGAACATCACCGGCGAGCCCGCTGGGAAGTGGGCGATGCCCGCACCGAGGAACCACTGGGCCAACTCCTTAGCACCCTTCCAGTGTGAGATCGCCCACACGCGGAGCATGGTCTCCACGATGATGCCTGCAGGGTACCGCCTCTCCAGCATGGTCAGTGGCAGCTGGAATGTGAGGCGGTAGAATTGCATCCTCGCCTCTCTTTGAGAGTGCTCTGGATTTGGGTGAAGAAGAGAAGGGGGCGGCGCAAATGGATGTGTGGAGAATAGGTGGAGGGGTGGGTGGTTTAAATAAGGGCACAGGTCGCGCTCTGGATTTGCTATGTTCAAATGAGCTGCGTCGATCGATATGCCCCAGACTTTAATTGCCAACCATTTTTAATTGCCACGCTGAATCGATGCAAGCGGATCAAAAAGGTTGAAACAATGCTCTGAATTGAGGAGACGCGTGCGAGAAGAGATGAACTAGCAGCAGCGACCTGATGGAAATATGCCCTAGAGGCAATAATAAAATTGTTATTATTATATTTCCTTATTCATGATAAAGGTTTATTATTCATGCTAGAATTGTATTGATCGGAAACTTAAATACATGTGTGAATACATAAACAAATATCGTGCCCCTAGTAAGCCTCTACTAGACTAGCTCATTGATCAAAGATGGTTAAGGTTTCCTGACCATGGACATGTGTTGTCACTTGATAACGGGATCACATCATTAGGAGAATGATGTGATGGACAAGACCCATCCGTTAGCTTAGCATATGATCGTTCAGTTTATTGCTATTCCTTTCTTAATGTCAAATACATATTTCTTCGACTATGAGATCATGCAACTCCTGGATACCGGAGGAATACCTTGTGTGCTATCAAACGTCACAACGTAACTGGGTGATCATAAAGATGCTCTACAGGTATCTCCAAAGGTGTCTGTTAAGTTGGCATGGATCGAGATTAGGATTTGTCACTCCGTGTATCGGAGAGGTATCTCTGGGCCCTCTCGGTAATACACATCACGAGAAGCTTGCAAGCAAAATGACTAAGGAGTTAGTTACAAGATGATGTATTACGGAACGAGTAAAGAGACTTGCCGATAACGAGATTGAACTAGGTATGAAGATACCGACGATCGAATCTCGGGCAAGTAACATACCGACAGACAAAGGGAATTAACTATGTTGTCATAAGGTTCGACCGGTAAAGATCTTTGTAGAATATGTAGGAACCAATATGGGCATCTAGGTTCTGCTATTGGTTATTTACTAGAGAGGCGTCTCGGTCATGTCTACATCATTCTCGAACTCGTAGGGTCCGCACGCTTAATGTTCGTTGACGATATAGTATTATATGAGTTATGTGATATGGTGACGGAATGTTGTTCGGAGTCCTTGATGAGATCACGGACATGACGAGGAGCTCCCAAATAGTCCAGAGGTAAAGATTGATATATAGGACGATGCTATTTGAACACCGGAAAGGTTTCGGAGTGTATCGGGTAGTCATCGGATCACCGGAAGGGGTTCCGGGAAGCCTCGGGAGGTTAATGGGCCTTATGGGCCAAGTGAGGGGAACACACCAGCCCACAAGGGGCTGGCGCACCCCTACTCTTGGCCACCGGCCCTACGGATGGAAAGGGGGGAGGGCTAGCCCCTCTTTCCTTCCCTCCACCTAAGAGGAAGGAAAGGGGGGGCGCCACCCCCTCCTGCCTTCCCCCCGCAGGCAAACAAGGAAGGGGGGCGCCAAAGGGCAGGCGCCCAAGGGGGCCTGCCGGCCACCTTGGGCCGCACCCAAGGCTGCCTCCCCTCCCCCCACCTATATATATGAGAGGGAGGGGCGCCACACAACACACAATAATCTCTTAGCCATGTGTGGTGCCCCTCTCCATAGTTTAGTCCTCCGTCCAGTTTTTCCGCAGTGCACGGCCAAGCCCTGCGGAAACAAGTTCACCACCACCGTCACCACGCTGTCGTGCTACCGGAACTCATCTACTACATCGCCCATCTTGCTGGATCAAGAAGGCAAGGACGTCATCGAGCTGAGCGTGTGCTGAACGCGGAGGTGTCATACATTCGGTACTTGATCGGTTGGATCGCGAAGGTGTTCGACTACATCAACCGCGTTAATAAACGCTTCCGCTTTACGGTCTATGAGGGTACGTAGACACACTCTCCCCTCTCGTAGCTATGCATCTCCATGGATAGATCTCGTGTGTGCGTAGATTTTTTTTTGTTTTCCATGCAATGTTCTCCAACACGATCGTCGTTGCGTCCATGGTGGCTCGCAAGCAGGTAAGCGGCACGCATATCAGCGTATCGTGGCAGCATGCATCGGCGCATGCAGGCAGGTTAGCTGGATATGTCGTGCATGCATAGCAGGTTTCTGTATCGTGGCGGCGCGCGCAGCCGTTTCATGCAATGGCCCAAGAGTCCAACGAAACCATGGCCCAACGGTCGAACAATGCCACCATCCAACGCGGCCCCACTTGTCAGGTCCAACGGGCTACATAGTCCAGCACGGCCCCACTCGTCAGAGTTAACGGTCAAACCATTGACCCGATGGCATCCTCCGTTGTGACCATTTCTGAGGGTTTCGGGCAAGGGAGTGGGAGTGGGGAAAAGTGAGCAAAAGTTAAGAGCGTGGGGATGAATGGGTACAACTAAGGAACCAGGGACACGGATGTAAAAAAACCATAGGAAAACACAACAATAGGATAGGAATGCACGTGCAAAACAGAGCATTTGAAAACACATGAATTCTCTCAACCTGGGTGTTTGGTTCACAGGAATTGGAAGAACACAGGAATGCAACGAAACATGGTCAAATTGAAGTCGAACCACATGAAAATGTAAAGTTAGAATCTTATTATGCCACTAATGCACTTAGTCTTGTTCTTCATGCATATGAATTTGAAAAATAGGTCCAGGAGGATATTAAAATTCATAAGTTTTTTCTTTGAAAGAGACACCAAATGATAAAAGTTCCTCTAGTTTTGCTTTGCTGCATTCCTTCTAACCAAATGCATGAATAGTAGTACCATAGGAAACTTTCCAATTCCTATGTTTTCCTTCAAGTTTTCTTTGAACCACTGGTGATTCTAGTAGCCAGTCTTCATCAGGCTGAAGCCTACCCTCGAAAAATGTTTTTGTACTACTACTATTTTGGACCCAGCCATAGCTCAAATCCCATGCCCGTCTACACATGCACAGCTCCAACACGCAGAAATAAAAACTATATAGTTGAAAACCACAAACAATTTAGTAATAGTACATATTCCTGTTGTAATCTGAAATTTTTGTGAGCTTATTTTGTCGACATGATTATGAGATAATGGCATTCTTGCTACACCGATACAAATTGTGGTTCAAAAGAGCATTTAGTTTTCTCCCTGTTAACTTTGGGACCACCCTCCATTTCTTTCTAGATTAGCCATTGCTTTCAACCAAAGGAGCCCTAAGGGATCGATAGGAATGTAGAGTAAAAAAGAGATGTGATGAGTGTACAACCTCTTAGGCGAAGCCATGTCGACCGGAGCATCATTGGGTGGGTCGCTGAGGCTGCTCCGGCTAATGTGGGTGCCAAAGGCGGGGAAGGAGTTCTTAGGCATCTGAAGGTGGCATCAAGGGTACTACTCCGCTGTGATGGACAGTTTAGTCGTTTGAGCAGCTCCGGTGAGGTGTATGACGGCGAGGTTGAAGTAGGACAAGACAGACAACTTTACTCTGAATTGGGATTCTAATAGCATATGCAATAGATGATGTAAAATACATCACCAAAAAGTGTTAGATGTAAAATGCATCAGCCGTGCCGCAGCCACTACAACAGATGATGTAAAAACTGTTGACTCTGAACTTAACTGACGAAACTGAATTTTACTGTCGAAACTGATTGCACTAGGAGAAAAAGTACTTCACTAGTAGTTTCGGCCATTTGAGCACTAGTAGCAGAAAAGTAGTGATCTAAATCAGCAGCCGCTCGAGCAGGGAACACACTAGCAGAGAGCAGCTAGAGCAGCAGCGCGAGCGAGAGCTAGAGCAGCAACTCGTGTAGCTGCAGCAGGTCATGTAGCAGCAGTAGAGCCAGCGAGAGCAAGAACAGAGCAGAGCAGTAGCACGATCAAGAGCAAGAGTAGAGCAGCAGCATGACCGACAGCAAGAGCAGAGCAGCAGCGCGAGCGAGAGCCAGAGCAGCAACAGCTACTTCTAGTGTGGACATCGTCACCGAGGGAGAAACACTGTGGAATAAGTCGCGGTGACGCTGCCATAGACGGAGATGCGCCATGGCATCTCGGGATGGAGCACCGGCAGCCTCGTGAGAAGGAATCACAGAGAAAATGCAGCGACTAGTGTATAACCTCTCTGGTGGCACAAATTAAGACTCGGCTACATCCAAGGATTTGGTGAGGGTGCTACGGTTCCGGTGGGGCAGGTGAAGAGGGTGTTGTGGGAATGGAGGTGGCGCGATAGACGAGGTGAACGTCGGGGCTGCTCCTTGGAGTTGGAGGATGGGGCGGATGAACCGGCGGGACGAGATCTACAACGAATCCTCATCAAGTGCGCTGGATGAGGGACGTCGAGTTGTTGCCATGAACGATGCACTACATGAATCAGGTACTTTGTCATCTGCCATGGCAAATGGCAAAGGATAGGTTCACGGACGGCAAAAGCCTTTGCCGTCTGCTAGCAGACGGCCCACTTCCAGCACAGAAAACGACGGTAAAGGGCTACTTTGCCGTCTGCATAAATAAAGCGGATGGCAAAGACCTTTGTCGTCTGCCATACAAGCCAAACAGACGGCAAAGCTAGTGGACGGCATAACACTGAGGTTGGCCCCGTTAGGTGTCTAACGGCAGACTTTGCCATCTGCCAGGTGACGTCAGCTGACCTTAGGTGGGTACTGGCAGACTTTGCCGTCTGCCACCGACGGCAACGTCACAGCAGCCTTTGTCGTCTGCCAGCTGACGGCAAACTGACCAAATGGGTCAGACCCAGTGCTCCCAGGTCGCACATGTTGCTGCCACGTGTCACCTTTTATCGTCTGTGGCAGACGGCAAAGTGCCTGTATTGCCCCTTTTTATTCTGTTTTTTCTTATATCCAAGCATTTTCACAACAAATATATGATATATATACATATATATATATATTTCACACGGCAAATAATATGTGCAAGTTTCATAGCAAATATATGATATCCAACACATAAGAAACTATATCCCTGCCATATTACAAAAGGTTTCATCCATACATACATAGTTTCATCCATAGGTAGCAAGTTTCACATTGTTCATTGATATAAAATCAAAACATAAAGTAGACACAAGCACTCCATCAATGCAAGCTTCCGTGAAGTGAATCAAATCTGCAAAATGGGAAATAAGAAAGTTAGAAGAAGAAGACTAGAAGAAGAAGAAGAAGAGTTTTTCTTCTCTTTCTTTTTCTCCTCTTTTTTTTCTTCTTCTTATTGCTTATTTGTGTCATTTTAGGGCTAACCTAGGTAATTATGCCATTTTTGACCTAACTAAGCTTATTGTGTCATTTTGGAGGAAAATAAGCTAAGTATATGACATTTATGATGTTACCAAGGTTATTATCCCATTTTTGACCTAAGTAAGCTAATTATGCCATTTTGACATAAGTAAGCTAAGTATAGGTCATTATTGAGCTAACCTAGGTAATTATGCCATTTTTGAGTTAACTAAGCTTATTATGTCATTTTGGAGGAAACAAAGCTAAGTATAGGTCACTTTAGAGCTAACTTAGGTAAAATACGTCATTTTGGAGCTAAGTAAGCTTATTATGTCATTTTGAAGGAAAATAAGCTAAGTATATGACATTTATGAGCTAACCAAGGTTATTATGCAATTTTTTACCAAAGTAAGCTAATTATGCCACAAATGAACTAAATAAGCTAAGTATAGGTCATTATGCATTTGTTAAGCAAAACACTAGAGAAAACTTACCGTCATCACGAAGGTGAAGCACCGGGGTTGCTCGTGCCGGTTACACCTGGAGAAGGTTCGTGCGATGCTTGTCTGGAGTTACATTGCACCAAAGATCATTTGCAATGTCTCGTTAGCATGCTGACACTCAAATGTTAAGAGTAGTAACTAATGACCATTCAAATGAAACTCACCGTGGTCACCGGAGCAATGACTGGCATCGGCGGAAGGGTCTGACCGGTCTTCTCACACACAGATTGCACATTTCGTTTTGACGAGTCAGTCATATTAGTTAGTAATGAAACAAACATTACGTGCATGATTTAGCTAATATGCAGAAGAAACTTACCACGAGGAGCTCGTACATGGCCCGGTGAGCCGCGTCATTCCGTGCCCTCTCCTCCTCCAACATAGACGTCCTCTCCTCCAACTCCCTCTCCTTCTCTGCCGCCTGCCGGTCCCTATCCTGCAGAAGTGCCTGGGTTGCCTCTCTCTCTTTCTGAAGAGCAGCCTGCAACACCACTCCTTGTTAGCATTGTAATCATCAATGGCCGCACACACAATGTAATGGAGGAAAGATATTTGAGTCCGTATAACTAACCTCGATGGCAAGCTCGACTGGCCGTGGATGAGGCCTTATCTCAGGACAGGAGCTCATTTGGCGCGCCTTGATCTCCGGGAGAGTACAAGGACAATGTATAAGTCCATCTCCAATGGCTATCGAGCCATGGGGCCTCCCGCCACCAGATATCATCACCAGCTCTGGATCAAAGGGATGCTGGCTCGGGTTAAAGTCCTCCCCTTTCCTCGCCTTCCCCTCAT
This sequence comes from Thinopyrum elongatum, assembly GCA_011799875.1. Lineage (NCBI taxonomy): Eukaryota > Viridiplantae > Streptophyta > Magnoliopsida > Poales > Poaceae > Thinopyrum > Thinopyrum elongatum. Next base: position 275,680,044 of record CM022300.1, on the reverse strand, counting down.
CTCTGTACCTCACGAGCTTGTGGTGGGAGGAGATGTTGGTGAATTTCTCTAGATGATCGAGGTCAGATGTAGAGAATTCCTTGGCCTTCTTGTACGAGGCAGTATGGGCCATGGCATAGAGGTCGTACACCTCTGGCACCTCCGTGTTATTTTGTTGCCCCTAAAAGAGAGGAACAAAGTATTAGTAATTAAAGGGCTCAAGCTAGCATGAAGAATGAATTGCATGAATCATGAAGCAAACCACATACCCAGTTCCACCCAAACTGATATAAGTTGGCGCTGCCTTGATGGTGTGGCACACCAACCATTTTGGCACGTCGGTCCTTGGCATTGTTGTGGATGGCTGGCCATTCGTCTGAGCACCACTCATCAACCAATGCCTCCCAAGAATCCATCTTATCCGCACACCATCTCGGGGGCACCTAAGTTAGTAAAGAGAAATTTGAGCGCTACGCCTACGAATCAAATCAAGGAAACTAAGTACAAGGCCTTAAGAATAGGTAATTACCTTCATGTACTGCGCCTTCTTCAGAAACTTTGAGCGGCATGACGGCTTGTCCTTCTTAACACCACGCGAGGCGTAGTAGTCTCGAATAGCCTGCGGCCGAGCCTCGTGCCGTAAGTTTTGCAGTAGGCACTTCCACTCTGCATCGATAACCTGTGCCGCGGCTTCCTCGTATCCCTCCTCACACCTGTAGAAGGTCTGCAATCAAACGAGACAACACTGATTAGTACAATAACTAGCTATTGTTGATTTTTAATTGTGTAAAGGAGAAATTACCCAAAACTTTCTGTTCACCATGTTGGCCCTCGTGCGGCACAAGACACCGTCGATCATCTCCTCCGGTGGGGTCGGGGCAGCCCAGTAGTGCTCCCAGCTCAATCCTAGCTGTGGAAGCTGACCCTTACCGCGCAACATGACAAACCCCGGGAAGTTTTGCCGGCAAATCACACCAAGGACTTGGTTGGGCCTGCGGACATCCTTGGCGTGTAGCCAACCCCTGCAGTATGACAAGGCCAACGCATTAGATATTTGAATAAACCTGAAGGCAAAAGGCTAAAAAAGAGTAAATGCACTTACTTCTCCCCATCAGGCCTAATCAACCGCCTCTGATCGCGCGTCGTCGGCACGGGCGGGAGCCGTGGACTACCACGCTGGTAGCCAGTGCCCCCCTCAACCACCTCGCCCTCGCTATCAGAAAATCGATCCCCGCCACCATGAGCATGGCCACTCGGCCCCTCAGGAGGATCCGGCCAGGTACCCCATCCGGACGTCTCCTGAGACGTAGCCTGGTCTGGAGTCTCGTGGGCCAAAGCCTCTGGGACCAGAGTCTCGTGGGCCGAAGGGCCGTCGACCCGAGTCCCGTGGACTGGAGTTCGCGTAGCCTCCACCTCAGACGGGTCCACCCTAGCAGTCTTGTGCTCGGGTGAATCAGCTGGGGGTGGTGGCGAGGAAGGCGTAGCAGCCTGCCTACCTCTCTTGCGGCCACGTGCACCTCTACTAGCTCTCTTCTTCCCCCAACCTCCTCTCCCGGTGGGCAACGATGCCGACAAAGAAGCACCCACCGGTGTCTGCATACTGTCGAGAAACACTCTCCGGAGAGACTGGGGTGGAATGGAAGTACCCCTCCCACCACGCATCGACGAAGAAGGAGCCTCGGAGCGCTCTGGACCCGCGCCCACCATCTTTCAACACCTGCCATGACAAAGAGTAAACGAAATTAGTACAACATAAAAAAATTGAATACCAACATGAATAATAATATGTATATAATTTAAGTGTATCATAATCATGTACAACATAAAAAATTGAATACCTAACATGAACTAATAATATATATGTATATAATAAAAATTGAATATCTGACATGAACTAATAATAATCTTGATCGTCTATATATGCTCTGGAATCAATAAATGCTTCATCATCATCACTATCATGAATGACGTGCTCATCGGGTTCAGCGGCATCAACATGTGGAAGGCCTCCTTTATGTAATCGGTCAAGCATTGATAGGTCATCTACAGCAGTAGCCTCTTCTTGTTCCGGCTCTTCTTGTTACGGCTCAGGGGTGAAGTCGGATTCACTATTGCTGTCTACTTCAATGTTCTGGGGTGAAGTAGAGCGGTTATTGAAACGTTTTTTGGAAAGACGTGTTTCTTGGAAGAATTCTCCTTCATATGTGTGTGGGTTAATGTGAGGTTCATAATCCTATTCATTGGGGGGGAGGTGGGCTAACACGTGGTGGCACTTCATAAACGACATCCCAACCCTTCAGATTTGGATCAGTTTGGCCGGCCCATGGTAGATAGAAAACTTGGGTCACCTGTTGAGCCGTAATATAGACATCGGGAACATCTAAATGGGTGCTTTGTTTGATTTCGACTAGCCCTATATGTTTATGAGTCCTTCTAGTCTCCTTCGACTGGAACCAATAACATTTGAATACTACGACGTTAGATGGGTTTTCACCATAGAATAGAAGTCCATAAATTGCTTCAACTCTTCCATAATACTCGGTACCTCCTTGGCCGATAGCAGAGACACAACAATTTGTAAACTTTCGGTCGGCCATAGATAGCTCTTTGCCAAAGGTACGAAAGCGATACCCATTGAGGTCGTATTTGTCAAATGAACGGACCTTATAGTCAAAACCATTAGCGACTTGTCTCAATACGGCGTCCATAGACTCTGAATTAGCCTACAAGTTTAATACAAAAGGATTATTGCATTAGCCGCAAATTAGACGAAGAAATGAAATGGTCTAATGGAAATTACTGTTTGTTTGAACAAAGAGATGAAACCGGGATAGCCCCCTCCATGCTTTGCCAGAAGCTCATACTCTTCGATGGAATTCTTTTGCATCACTGCTCCATCCGAGAATTTGGCGACGTATCGACTGTATCAAATATCTAGGAATAAGAGCGGTTCAAAGGAATTAGAAGTTGCAAAACAATGTACCGAGAACTTACTCGATGTACGGCCGCACTTCTGTTAGGTTGTTGAAGATATACAACAAAATGGTCCACCATTCTTCGACATCCAACGCTATTGCTTTCGAAGCATCAGCCGGTGCGAGCTTCCCGTTGAATAGGCTGAGGTTGGATCCACCTTTTTTAGGGTCACCAGCTTGTACCGAGGCTTCGGATTATGCAAATGACTATTTTTGGCTTCGTAGTGTGCTGTGACAAAGTTTGCCGCCTCCTCAGTAATGAATGCCTCGGCCATCGATGCTTCAATTCTACGTTTATTTTTACATTTTGCTCGAAGCGTCTTCTACATCCTCTCAGTTGCGTAGCACCAACGATTTTGCACGGGCCCCCCAATCTTGCCTCGGTCGGGAGATGCAAAATCAAATGCTACACTTGGATTAAAGAATTGTAACACCCCAAAAATTAAAGAATTTTTTAATCATTTTTGGTCATATCACCTTTCTTTAATTTGAAAACCTTTTCAAATTTTATTTGGGTTTCAATCTTCTTTAAATATTCTGGTTGAAGAGTTTAAAATTATATGGACAATTACTTTGGGGTTTTCAAACAATTTATTTTTAGCAAGAAAAGTTTTGGGGATAATTAAATTTTCAAAGGAAATACCCTTTTGACCTCCATTTAGCCCTACTAAAATCCATCCAAGAAATTTTCTTCCACTCCAAATTTATCCCACAAGTCACTCACCTCATCTAGGACAGAATCCAACTCTTTCCTACCCCACAAAAATATTTTTCACCACCCAAATAAATTCCAAAGTTGGAATTCATATATTCCATCATTTCCTTGGTTTACAAAGGAACCACCATTTCTACAAGGATGCCACCTCCACCAAAATTATCCCAGCAAATATATGGTACCCACAACCCATTTTTCCAAAAACATGGGGTACCCTAGTTCAAAATTTTCAAATCCCACTCAATTCAAATTTGGACCAGATTCAATAATCCTGATCCAAACATATTTTTAAATGCTCCAAAAATTCCCAAACTCTGCCAAACTCATTTTTGAGCATCCACACATTCCCACAAAAATCCCCACAAAATCCTAAAATCTCTAGCACCTTCTACCATTTTATCAAACAGCTAATGTGCACACTGTTCATCGCTGTCCAAAATTCAGTTAACTGAATTTGGTTCAGTGGCAGAAACGACGACGCCGTGCACTCCACTCCATCCCCACTCCTTCTTGTCCATGCCTCCTCCCTCGTAACTGCGCCGCCCTGGACCCCTCCTCGTCAGTGCCTCACCGCCGACAGCATAGAAGGAGGCCGGTGCACCTGCCTCCGTCCTCGGCAGCGGCAACCCAAGTTGATCCACTCGGCGCCCGCCATATTCACTCCCTCGCTGACCTCCCCCACCTAACTACTAACCACGTGGCACCTCCTCCGCACTCTCTCCACGCTGATCACGCCGCCCTTGGCCCCCTGTCAGCCACCGGAGACGGACGACGTCCGCCGCACCCGTACACCGACCTCGCCGTGGATAAAGCCACCAAGCACGAGCTCGTTCGCGCTGGCGCTTCGGGCAGCTTCCTCCACCCTCACTGACACTCACCGACCACGACCACGGCCCAAACCGACCTCGCCGACCATCATAACTCCGGCGTGATCCGAACCCCGCCGGACCGCCTCGGGATCGCCTATATAAAGGCCCCCGAGCCCCGTTCTTCTCACCCATCGCCTCCACCACCTCCCAATCGCCACTACACCACCCACCCGACCTCGAGGAGGTCTTCTTCTTCCCCTCCGATCACCGCTCTACCGCCACTGTCACCGATCCGTTCATCATCGTTACTCCACCTCAACTGCTCAAATCTTGCCAGTAGTCATATATTCCACCAAATCATCGATTCCCCGCTTCAATTCCACTCCCCGAGCTCTCTCCGACGAAATCCCAATGCCACCGAACCACCGTCCGCCACCGTCGACCTCGCCGGCGTTCAGGTGCTCCCCGGCGACCACCACCACCTCCCTCCGACGCGGCACTCCTCCCTGGTCATGTTCCGACCATCGCCGCCTTCCAAGACCCCGGCGATCACCGCCGGCGAACGCCGTCTCCTCTCTGTTTCCGCGCGCGGGTTCAAATATTTGAACCTGACGGGTGGACCCCACCCCACGCTTTTTCTTTTCTTTTTCTCTGTCTAAAAACGAAGACGTGATCTCAACTTTTACGCCTTCCGCGCTGAGAAGCGTATTTCGGCCCGAAGCATTTTCTTTATAAACGCACAGGGACTGGCTTTTTACAAAAAAAACCCTGGTTTTGAAAGTTTAATAACTTTTAAACCACACCTCCGTTTGAGTTGAACTTTTTTTTGAAATTCTTATTTTTCTCTCTAGTTTTTTTTTTGTATTTATTTAAAAATGTTTTGGGACAACTTTTTGTACTGTTGCCAAAAATTTTAATTTAAGTTGATTTTGAATTTTCAGAAAAAGAAGAGGGAAACTTTGCCGAGAATTTTGAAGGGTTTTCACCTGACTACTTTGACAAGGCAAGCATTATTGAACTTGGGATATGGTGATTGCATTTGCATTTACATGTTGCATCGGTTGATATTGCACCATATGTGTAGTATGTCACTAGCACTTGCATGCACGGTCATATCTCTTTTGCTCATAGCTTGCACATCACTCAAGCAAGAGATTCTTCTGACATGGTAAAGTTATGGAAATACGGGAGAGTGTCTCCTGCCTTGGACGTGCCGGTGGGCATGGGCCATTATGCTTGACACGGTGGTGTCATGTGACTTAAGTGGAATATTCCGGTGATATTAATTAACACCTCCTGAGTCGGCCTAGATCGAGTCTTGTTCCGTTACACCTAGCTGGATACCGTGCTGCCATGGGTCCTTCCACAAGGAAGGTGCGGCTGAGTAAGTTGTTAACCCCTGTCCAGGTACACACCGTACAGAGGGCCACGATGAGGGTTTCCAAAGGCTTTGGACTAAATCTTGTCATCGGGTCAGGGGGCATGGGTGTTTCCAGTTATGTCTGAGAGGGGGGCACCCCTTGTAATCCGCGTGTATTAATAGTGATCCCATGCAGGACGTTGGTCTCTGCGTCTTAGAGTTTTTCTCGAACGATGCTTTGGGTGATTCCTGGCATCCGGAGAGTTATTCTGGTGTGTGCTGGTCAGGTGTGTTTTCAACCCAAAGACTGTAATGGGAATTAGTCAGTGTCACGGTACTGACTAAAGAAATCCTTTACTTGTGGGTAAAGAGTACACCCTCTGCAGAGTTAAAACTATTCGAATAGCCGTGTCCTCGGTCAAAGGGCGTAGCTGGGTGGGTCAAGTGTCGGTCCCGGTATCGGTCTCCGGAGGAAATAATTAAAATGTGTCTGACTCATTTTTGCAGTATAATTGTTGATACCCTATTGCTACCTTGATTATTTTATGCTTATTAAATATTATTATGGCTATGCATAATATTGAGGACTAACCCGTTTCTCTCATTTTATATTCTTCCTGAGTGTCTCAGGGGCTGGCTAGACTACCCCGGGCACTCAACTATTATTTTCAAGACCTCTCGTAGCGTCTCTCGAGTTAACAGGCGGTTTATCTCGCCACTACTCTTGTGGACACCCGATTGGCATTTCTCTTCAAGTCCAACCGTGGCGTCACTTGACGCCCGACAGGCATTTCTTTTCAAGACCTCTCGTGGCGTCTCTCGAGTTAACAGGCGGTTTATCTCACCACTACTCTTGTAGACACCTGACCGGCATTTCTCTTATTTTTCTGAATGTCACTTGGGCTGGCTAGACTACCCGTGACATTCACTTGCTTTTATTTTCTTAAAAGACTGGTTATGGCTAACATGTTTTATTTACTTCCGCATCATTTTATAATTATGTCATGACCAGGATTTTAGTCAGCTTGAGCATGTGCATCCATTATATCTTTTGTTCATAATGTTTGCGAGTACATTCCAACGCTTAGAGGAGTCCCAGTCAGTCAACCTGTGAGATAGGAGTCTACCACATGTATCATCCGCTGAGCTTCTGCTACACCAATAAAATAGTCAAGCCTCACTCTGACGCTTGGCTTTACGTTATTGTATCAGAGATGTATCTCCACCACACGCTGTCATATTCCGCCACTGCCATATATTTGGCGAGTTTGCAATAATTTTGTTGAGCCTTCAGACTCAACCATGTGTAATATTATTTGTACTGGTTATCTGTATGAAGGAAGTCCACCAGTTGTGTTGATCTTGGGGCTGGTGTAACTTAGAGCCTTTTTTGAGATTTATTCCCAGAAAGGGGCCCGACAGGACTTGGTACCAGAGCCAGCCTGACTGTAGGAAACCCTAGGCACGATCGCTAGCACTCGAGTCAGTACTAACATTTTTTTTAGCATGCATTTCATGCATCGTAACAAATTTTCCTTAGTCATCATATTCTTATGATATGACTGTTTGGATTTTTGTCTACTAATGTAAATGTCTGGTGGCAGCTGCCCATCCCAGATTTTTGCCAACGAGCCGGCAGGATTTTCCCGTCTTCTTGCCGTCATCGCTAGGGATGCGATGAGGTCTCCGAGCCATCCTGAGTACACGATTTTTCCTGACAGGGTCACAGACACTCTGACTATGTACCAGGCTTCGGTATATATTCGGGGTGGAAGTAACCTGTCCTTCCGCAACTACTGTTTCATGGGGAGAGTCATGCCCTCTGAGAGGCATGCTATCCAGATGGCCGCACGTGAGGCTATTGCACGTCTTAGGGACATCCTGCCTATTATGCAGACTCGTCCCTATCACTACCTTCCGTGTCATGTTCCTTATACCAACCATTACGCTTTTTCCTGCACCGCGGGAGAAAGGGATGGGGTGATCGAGCCCCTTGTTCAGTACATCATGGCACTCGAGTCGATCTTTACCGCACTGGTGGACGACCATCTTGCTACACGAATGGACCTGGCTCGTGAGAGGATCACTCGCAGGAGTGAGTTCCGTTCACCTTCACCACGTGCCCTTCGTATTCCGACTCCACCACACTACTCTCCTACTCAGCCCGTGGTTCGGCACTCATCCCCGAGTGATGAGGCTAGTCGCTTGGCTGCTCCTATTCCGACCAGAGCTCCACTTTCGACGCACACGGTGCCACCTCAGACAGGCGTGGCATCAACCGCTACACGACTGGAGACCATCCCAGAGGAGGAGGAGGTTGAGTCTCGAGAGCCACAGCTGGGACTCACCCTCAGCGGTGCTTACAGTGTCTCAGACACTCCATGAGGACTGATCGAGCGTCAGCACCATAGTAGTCTTTTTATGATGATGTGGTTGTAAGATATTTATTTTCTGTTTCTTCTTCTTTCCCTTTTTTGTAAGATGGAGAGTAATGGACTCGGACCACAGCTCGTTGAGAGGATGAAGTAGTACGCTAGTTGAATAAGTGGTCTTGTAGTATACGGTTTCTGCAAGCATCTTGTATAATTAAATCCTGCATGTATGATATAACCTGTTGTACTTGCATCCTGGGGGGAGATTTATTTTCAGTCTCTTAAAAAAATTCCTTGTTGCCTTTATAATTTCTTTTCTCATTGGTGTTACACAAATACCCCCAGAAAGAAAATGCATCGCCCCTGGACCCGGTCTATGCCAAATCCGCCAGAGAGCAACCATGGACAGATGGGAAATAATTTTACACAAGGACAGAGTAGTCAACAGGACAGTGACACAGCATTTTCACAAGTGTGCCGTCTGTACGAGCAAAGCCAGCAACAGCACCAAGAAATGATGCAACATTTAATCAATATGAGAAACCACCAAGGACAAAATCAGAACACGTCAAAATTATCTGAGCTCCAGAATACCAATCCTACTGTGTTTTCTCACATCGACAAACCATTCGAGGCAGATGATTGGCTACGTGATATTGAAAGAAAATTGGTTATTGCTCAGTGTACGGACCGGGAAAAAGTACTTTATACCCCATACTATTTTTCTGGTACAGAAGCATCATGGTGGGAAAACTTATGCCACACCCATCCCAACGGAGCCAATATGACATGGGAACACTTCAAGGAAAATTTTCGGGGAGCACATATCCCCAACAGTATCATGAAACTGAAAAAGAGGGAGTTTGAGGATCTCAAGCAGCGAGGCAACACAGTGACACAGTACCTGGATCAGTTTACTCAGCTGGCCCGGTACGCCAACGATGAATATATGACAGAAGATAAAAAGATGGAAAAGTTTCTCCATGGACTTATTCCGTCTTTAAAATGCCAACTGGTGGTCCACACCTTTCCTGATTTCAAGACACTGGTGGACAAGGCAATTATACTGGATTACGAGCATAGTAACATGAACGAGATACACAAGCGCCGTATGAACAAGTCATCTCAGGTTCGCAACAATAAACCCAAGAATGAATTTCAGAAGCCCACAACACACCGACCAGCAACACTACTACCTCGACCCACAGCTGTAGCACCGCAGCAGAACCGCAGTGCTTTCAATAACAGAACCAGAGATACAGCATACTATCCGGGCATCACCTGCTATGCCTGCGGAGGAGAAGGGCATTACTCCAGGCAATGCCCAAAGCAGGGAAATAATACTACTAAGCCCAACAACAATGGTCGTGGTACAAACACAGCCCCCAAGCACAACAACATCAACCACAATAACAACCAAAGGAAGGGACAAGTCAACCACGTGACCTTTGAGGAAGCACAAAATGCACCGGATATTGTGTTCGGTACGTTTCCTGTCAACTCAATTAATGCTACAGTTTTATTTGATTCCGGAGCTTCGCATTCATGCATCTCTAAAAAGTTTGCCGCGGAGAATCGATTTTCTTTTTCGCCTTTGCAAAATTCCATGGTTATTCAGTCCCCAGGATCGAAGCAAAGCACACAATGGTACTGCAAGGATGTAAATATCGAGATCAAAGGAATGGTATTTTTAGCCAACCTTATTGTTCTGGAAGCAGTCGAACTGGATGTTATTCTGGGAATGGATTGGTTAACCAAAAATAAAGGTTTCATAGACTGCTACAACCACACGGTGACTCTTACAAGCTGCCAGGGAGAAACAATAAAATTTGGCACAAGGAGGATTTCCGCATCACAAGGAAAATTAAATCAAGTGGATGCGGCAGAATTAAGTAAGGTCCTTGTAGTCTGTGAATACCCCGATGTATTTCCAAAAGAGCTACCAGGCATGCCACCTGATCGGGAAATTGAGTTCGTTATTGAATTAGCACCTGGAACGGCTCCCATTTATAAGAAGCCGTATCGTATGGCTCCAACCGAATTAGCTGAACTAAAGAAACAAATTAAAGAATTAATGGAAAAAGGGTACGTCAGACCCAACTCGTCACCATGGGGATCGCCAGTTTTATTTGCCAAGAAAAAGGATGGTACCCTCAGACTATGTATTGATTACAGGGCTCTCAATATGGTCACCATCAAAACTTAATACCCGCTGCCCAGGATAAATGACTTGTTCGAACAGCTAGCAGAAGCCAAGGTATTCTCAAAAATAGATTTGAGGTCAGGCTACCACCAATTGAAAATCCGATCGTCAGATATACCCAAGACTGCATTTACTACCAGATATGGATTGTACGAATTTACAATGATGCTGTTTGGCTTAACCAACGCTCCTGCTTATTTTGTTCATCTCATGAACAAGGTTTTCTTGAAATATTTGGACAAGTTCGTGGTCGTATTTATTGATGACATACTTATCTACTCCAAGACACCCGAAGAACACGAACAACACCTACGAATAGTCCTGGAAGAATTGAGGAAAAACCAACTTTATGCCAAATTCAGTAAATGTGAATTTTGGTTACGAGAAGTTGGCTTCCTAGGACACGTTCTGGCATAGGATGGGATAGCAGTGGACCCAAGTAAGGTAAAAGCTGTCCAAGAATGGAAACAACCCACCAACGTGACTGAGGTCAGGAGTTTTCTTGGTCTGGCAGGATATTACCGAAGATTTATCGAAGGATTTTCCACCATAGCTAAACCCATGACCCAATTGCTTAAGAAGGATAAGAAGTTTGAATGGACTGAAGCTTGTGAGAAAAGTTTCCAAGAATTGAAGAAAACATTAACAACGGCACCCGTTCTGGTCGTACCCAATGTGCACAAAAAGTTTGAGATATACTGTGACGCGTCCAGGAAAGGCCTTGGATGTGTACTGATGCAAGAAGGAAAAGTCGTGGCTTATGCCTCAAGACAGCTACGACGACAAGAGGAGAATTATCCTACGCATGATCTGGAGCTAGCTGCGGTAATACATGCACTCAAAGAATGGCGACACTTTCTTCTCGGTGAGCGATGTGAAATATACACGGACCACAAAAGTCTTAAGTATATTTTCACCCAGCCGGAATAAAACTTGAGACAGCGTCGCTGGCTTGAGTTAATAAAGGACTACGATATCGGAATTCATTATCATCCGGGTAAAGCAAATGTTGTGGCAGATGTTCTCAGCCGAAATCCCTGCACCAATAATAATAGTGTGTAATTTTCACAACATGAGTTCAACTAGGAATTTGCCAAACTCAATATGGTCCTAGTCACAGAAGGAACCATTAATCAACTGGAGATGAAACCAACATTAAAGGATCAGATCAAAGAAGCCCAAGAAGGACACCCAAGTATTGAGGGGATTAAGAGGAAAATGAAACTGGGCAAGGCGCCCGAGTTTACCATTGATGGTCAGGGAATTTTTTGGTTCGGGAAAAGAATATGTGTGCCTAATAAGGAAGAATTAAAGCAACAAATTTTGGCAGAAGCCCATACCACTCCATATTCTATCCATCCAGGAGGAACAAAAATGTACAAGGATTTACAAGAAAATTATTGGTGGCACGGGATGAAAAGAGATATAGCCGTATATGTCGCACGTTGTGATTCATGCCAGCATATAAAAGCAGAACACCAGAGGCCAGTAGGACTATTGCAGCCACTCAGAGTACCTGAATGGAAATGGGACGTAATAGGAATGGATTTTATCGTAGGACTGCCAAGGTCACGACATGGAAATGATGCTATCTGGGTTATAACAGATTATTTGACCAAGGTGGCACATTTCATTCCGGTAAAAACCACATACACCACACAGCGACTCACCAGATTATATCTCTCCCGGATTGTTTGCCTACACGGAGTACCCAAGACCATAGTCTCTGACACAGGCACCCAATTTGTCTCTAGATTTTGGGAGCACCTACAGCAAGCCCTAGGAACTCAACTGACGTTCAGCACAGCATACCACCCGCAAACCGGAGGACAAACTGAGCGGGTAAATCAAATATTGGAGGACATGCTAAGAGCATGTTTGCTCACTTACGGAGTTAGCTGGGAAGACAGTTTACCATACGCAGAATTCTCATATAACAACAGTTATCAAGCCAGTTTAAAAATGTCACCTTTTGAAGCCCTATACGGACGAAGGTGCCGTACCCCACTCAATTGGTCAGAGACCGGAGACAGTCGAATTTTTGGTCCCGAAGTTCTTAAAGAAGCAGAAACAAAAGTGAAGCTTATTCAAGACAGACTGAAAGCAGCTCAGAGCCGTCAAAAGAGCTACTACGATCAAAAGCACCGCCAAATCAGTTTTGAGCCCGATGAATACGTGTATCTCAGAGTATCTCCAACTAGAGGACTACAGAGATTTAAAGTCAAAGGAAAATTGGCACCAAGATTTATTGGACCATTCCGTGTAATCGCAAGAAGAGGCAAGGTTGCTTATCAACTAGAGCTACCGGCAGAATTATCAAATGTCCACGATGTGTTTCACATGTCACAACTAAGGAGATGTGTTAGTAACCCAGACAAGCAAGTGCAACACCATGACTTGGACCTTCATCCAGACCTCACATATACGGAGCATCCTATAAAGATTTTAGAGGAGTCTGAACGGAGGACCCGGCAGAATGTAATAAAATTTAACAAGGTTCAATGGAGTAATCACACCGAGGAAGAAGCAACATGGGAAAGAGAGGATCATCTGAGGACAGAATATCCGTACCTGTTTAAGGGACAGCTGAAATCTCGGGGACGAGATTTTTCTTAAGGGGGGTAGGTGTTGTAACACCCCAAAAATATTTTTCCGAATATTTGAAATATTTCCTTTAAAAATAAAAGTTTTGAAAATCATTTTTGGTCATATCACCTTTCTTTAATTTGAAAACCTTTTCAAATTTTATTTGGGTTTCAATCTTCTTTAAATATTCTGGTTGAAGAGTTTAAAATTATATGGATAATTACTTTGGGGTTTTCAAACAATTTATTTTTAGCAAGAAAAGTTTTGGGGATAATTAAATTTTCAAAGGAAATAACCTTTTCACCTCCTTTTAGCCCTACTAAAATCCATCCAACAAATTTTCTTCCACTCCAAATTTACCCCACAAGTCACTCACCTCATCTAGGATAGAATCCAACTCTTTGCTACCCCACAAAAATATTTTTCACCACCCAAATAAACTCCAAAGTTGGAATTCATATATTCCATCATTTCCTTGGTTTACAAAGGAACCACCATTTCTACAAGGATGCCACCTCCACCAAAATTATCCCAGCAAAATATATGGTACCCACAACCCATTTTTCCAAAAACATGGGGTACCCCAGTTCAAAATTTTCAAATCCCACTCAATTCAAATTTGGACCAGATTCAATAATCCTGATCCAAACATATTTTTAAATGCTCCAAAAATTCCCAAACTCTGCCAAACTCATTTTTGAGCATCCACACATTACCACAAAAATCCCCACAAAATCCTAAAATCTCTAGCGCCTTCTATCATTTTATCAAACAGCTAATGTGCACATTGTTCATCGCTGTCCAAAATTCAGTTAACTGAATTTGGTTCAGTGGCAGAAGCGACGACGCCGTGCACTCCACTCCATCCCCACTCCTTCTCGTCCACGCCTCCTCCCTCGTAACTGCGCCGCCCTGGACCCCTCCTCGTCAGTGCCTCACCGCCGACAGCACAGAAGGAGGCCGGTGCACCTGCCTCCGTCCTCGGCGGCGGCAACCCGAGCTGATCCACATGGCGCCCGCCATATTCACTCCCTCGCTAACCTCCCCCACCTAACTACTCACCACGCGGCACCTCCTCCGCACTCTCTCCACGCTGATCACGCCGCCCTTGGCCCCTGTCAGCCACCGGAGACGGACGACGTCTGCCGCACCCGTACACCGACCTCACCGTGGATAAAGCCACCAAGCCCGAGCTCGTTTGCGCTGGCGCTTCGGGCAGCTTCCTCCACCCTCACTGGCACTCACCGACCACGACCACCGCCCAAACCGACCTCGCCGACCATCATAACTCCGGCGTGATCCGAACCCCGTCGGACCGCCTCGGGATCGCCTATATAAAGGCCCCCGAGCCCCGTTCTTCTCACCCATCGCCTCCACCACCTCCCAATCGCCCCTACACCACCCACCCGACCTCGAGAGGTCTTCTTCTTCCCCTCCGATCACCGCTCCGCCGCCACTGTCACCGATCCGTTCATCGTTGTTACTCCACCTCAACTGCTCAAATCTTGCCAGTAGTCATATATTCCACCAAATCATCGATTCCCCGCTTCAATTCCACTCCCCGAGCTCTCTCCGACGAAATCCCAATGCCACCGAACCACCGTCCGCCACCGTCGACCTCGCCGGCGTTCAGGTGCTCCCCGGCGACCACCACCACCTCCCTCTGACGCGGCACTCCTCCCTGGTCATGTTCCGACCATCGCCACCTTCCAAGACCCCGGCGATCACCGCCGGTGAACGCCATCTCCTATCTGTTTCCGCGCGCGGGTTCAAATATTTGAACCTGACAGGCGGACCCCACCCCACGCCTTTTCTTTTCTTTTTCTCTGTCTAAAAACGAAGACGTAATCTCGACTTTTACGCCTTCCGCGCTGAGAAGCGTATTTCGGCCCGAAGCGTTTTCTTTATAAATGCACAGGGACTGGCTTTTTACAGAAAAACCCCTGGTTTTGAAAGTTTAATAACTTTTAAACCACAACTCTGTTTGAGTTGAACTTTTTTTTGAAATTCTTATTTTTCTCTCTAGTTTTTTTTAGTATTTATTTAAAAATGTTTTGGGACAAGTTTTTGTACTGTTGCCAAAAAATTTAATTTAAGTTGATTTTGAATTTTCAGAAAAAGAAGAGGGAAACTTTGTCGAGAATTTTGAAGGGTTTTCACCTGACTACTTTGACAAGGCAAGCATTATTGAACTTGGGATGTGGTGATTGCATTTGCATTTGCATGTTGCATCGGTTGATATTGCACCATATGTGTAGTATGTCACTAGCACTTGCATGCATGGTCATATCTCTTTTGCTCATAGCTTGCACATCACTCAAGCAAGAGATTCTTCTGACATGGTAAAGTTGTGGAAATACGGGAGAGTGTCTCCTGCCTTGGACGTGCCGGTGGGCACGGGCCATTATGCTTGACATGGTGGTGTCATGTGACATAAGTGGAATATTCCGGTGATGTTAATTAACACCTCCTGAGTCGGCCTAGATCGAGTCTTGTTCCGTTACACCTAGCTGGATACCGTGCTGCCACGGGTCCTTCCGCAAGGAAGGTGTGGCTGAGTAAGTTGTTAACCCCTGTCCAGGTACACACCATACAGAGGGCCACGATGAGGGTTTCCAAAGGCCTTGGACTAAATCCTGTCATCGGGTCAGGGGGCATGGGTGTTTCCAGTTGTGACTGAGAGGGGGGCACCCCTTGTAATCCGCGCGTATTAATAGTGATCCCATGCAGGACGTTGGTCTCTCCGTCTTAGAGTTTTTCTCGAACGATGCTTTGGGTGATTCCTGGCATCCGGAGAGTTATTCTGGTGTGTGCTGGTCAGGTGTATTTTCAACCCAAAGACCGTAATGGGAATTAGTCAGTGTCACGGTACTGACTAAAGAAATACTTTACTTGTGGGTAAAGAGTACACCCTCTGCAGAGTTAAAACTATTCGAATAGCCATGTCCTCGGTCAAAGGGCGTAGCTGGGTGGGTCAAGTGTCGGTCCCGGTATCGGTCTCCGGAGGAAATAATTAAAATGTGTCTGACTCATTTTTGCAGTATAATTGTTGATACCCTATTTCTACCTTGATTATTTTATGCTTATTAAATATTATTATGGCTATGCATAATATTGAGGACTAACCCGTTTCTCTCATTTTATATTCTTCCTGAGTGTCTCAGGGGCTAGCTAGACTACCCCGGGCACTCAACTATTATTTTCAAGACCTCTCGTGGCGTCTCTCGAGTTAACAGGCGGTTTATCTCACCACTACTCTTGTGGACACCCGATTGGCATTTCTCTTCAAGTCCAACCGTGGTGTCACTTGACGCCCGACAGGCATTTCTTTTTAAGACCTCTCGTGGCGTCTCTCGAGTTAACAGGCGGTTTATCTCGCCACTACTCTTGTAGACACCTGACCGGCATTTCTCTTATTTTTCTGAATGTCACTTGGGCTGGCTAGACTACCCGTGACATTCACTTGCTTTTATTTTCTTAAAATACTGGTTATGGCTAACATGTTTTATTTACTTCCGCATCATTTTATAATTATGTCATGACTAGGATTTTAGTCATCATGAGCATGTGCATCCATTATATCTTTTGTTCATAATGTTTGCGAGTACATTCCAACGTACTCACTGGCTTGTCCTTGGCTATCTACTTGGCCAGACTTGGAGGAGGACGAGCTTGTGGAGAAGGATTGCGCTAGCGAGCCCGACGCTTAGAGGAGTCCCAGTCAGTCAACCTATGAGATAGGAGTCTACCACATGTATCATCCACTGAGCTTCTGCTACACCAATAAAATAGTCAAGCCTCACTCTGACGCTTGGCTTTACGTTATTGTATCAGAGATGTATCACCACCACACCACTGTCATATTCCACCACTGCCATATATTTGGCGAGTTTGTAATAATTTTGTTGAGCCTTCAGACTCAACCCTGTGTAATATTATTTGTACTGGTTTTCTTTATGAAGGAAGTCCACCAGTTGTGTTGATCTTGGGGCTGGTGTGACTTAGGGCCTTTTCTGAGATTTATTCCCAGAAAGGGGCCCGACAGGACTCCCGGTGGAAAGATCTTCTCTAATTTGTAGATCAGCTTCGGCACCAACTCTTCCATTTCATCTAGCACGCCAGGCGATAGTTCTTTCACACAAAGAACACGGAAGAAATAACTCAGCTCTGCCAGTACTAGCCATTCATCCTCAGGGATAAAGCCACTAAACATCACCAGCATTACCCGCTCAAGCCATATGTGCCAATCATGACTCTTGAAACCAAATATTTTCAGTTTTTCAACACTCGCTCCCCTCTTTAGATTTGCTGCATACCCATCGGGGAACATCAAGTGCATTTTCACCCACAAGATAATTTCCCTCATAGCTGGCCTTCTAAGATTGAACCATGTCTTTGGCTTCGTCCAGTTCTGCTTTCCTTTTGGTTGTCGCATGTTTTGTAACGGTCTATCACATAGAGCCTCCTGATCGACTCTAGCCTTAGGATTATCCTTTGACTTCCCCTCTATGCCAAACAATGTACCAAAAAGGGCCTCGGTGATATTCTTTTCAGTGTGCATCACGTCGATGTTGTGTGGGCAAAGGAGGTCTTTGAAGTAAGGCAAATCCCACAAGCATGTCTTGTGAGTCCAGGTGTGTTCCAAATTATACCCTTTGAAATACCCTGGACGCTCTGGATCAGGCTCGAAAGTGTTTAACTGATCCAGGGTCTGTTGTCCTGTCAATGTAGGTGGTGAAGAGTTTTTGACAACTCTACCTTTGATGAAGTTCTTCTTGTCTTTTTTGAACTTATGGTGAGGATCCAGGAACTGTCTATGCAAGTCAAAGCAAGAAAACTTGCAACCCGCCTGCAGCCAACGAAACTGTAGAGCTGCCTTGCATGTGGGGCATGGGAACCTTTGATGCACACACCAGCCAACAAATAGCGCATACGCTGGCAAGTCATGCATCGAGTACATGTACCACACATGCATTGAGAAGTTTTGTTTTGTAGCGGCGTCGTATGTCTTGATCCCATTATCCCAAGCTTCTTGCAATTCATCCTTAAGCGGCTGCATGTACACATTCATATTCTTCCCCGCATAGTTGGGCCCTGGAATTATCAATGTCAGGAAAATGTTCTTTCTTTGCATAATCTGTCCGGGGGGGATTGAGTGGAATGACAAATACAGGCCAACAACTGTATTGGGTTGCCGTCAGACCAAACACATTGAACCCATCCGTGCTGATGGCGACTCGAAGATGCCTTGGATCTGCCGCTTTTTGCTCATGTAATGCATCGAAGTGCTTCCACGCAGAACCATACGATGTGTGTACCATCATCTGATTCCCATCTGCATCTAGTTCGGTTCTTTTGCCCATTTTGTGCCATGTCATCTATCTGACCGTCTCTTCGACCATGAAAAGACGTTGAAGTCTTGGTATGATTGGCATATACCAAAGAACATTAACGGGGATTTTGGTCTGCCTCTTCTCACCCATACCGTTGTCTGCCACAACATACCTGGAAGACTTGCAAATGGGACAGTAGTTCAAGTCCGCATAATCAAGCCTAAATAAGGCACATCCTTTCTCACAGGCATCTATCTTCTCATAGGGCATCTTAAGTGCACGGAGGATTTTGTCCGACTGGTACAGGTTTGCAGGCATCACATGGCCTTTGGGTAGAAAGCGTCCAAATATTGTCATCATCGTGTTGTAGCATTCTCTACCCAAGTTGAATTGGGCCTTCAGAGCCATTACTTGTGCGATGGCATCCAGCTGACAAAGCTCAGTGTGCTCGTGGAGAGGACGTTTTGAAGACTCCAACATTTCATTGAAGGCCTTTGCAGATTCCTCCATCTCATCGTCCGAATCCCGAGCATCATCAAAGTCTTCCACCATGTCTTCGATCCCGGTACCATGCTCGTCAGTGCAACGACGAACAACCTCAGCTCTGGTACATTGGGCAGACTCACCATGAAATGTCCACACCGTATAATCAAGTGTACAACCCCACTTCTGCAGGTGTTTACCCATTTCACCCTGTGTCCTCTTCCGAAAATTGTCGCACCAGACACAGGGGCACCAGGTTTTTCTCTGGCCATTTGCAAATGCGGCTCTCACAAACCCCTTGGTTTTTGTTAACCATTCATTGGTCATGTCTTTCTGACTAGTCTGACCGGTGTACATCCATGCACGATCACTCATCTTGCCTAGCTACTGGACACACAAGAAATATATATATATATATATAATTCAGCATATATATTTATCAGTTAATCAAGTTTGTCAGTTTTATTACGTCCATGCAACCTACACACTAATAGGTAAAGATAGGTCCTAATCCCACCCGAGTATGTGTAGATTGGGTTCATTTTCCCATGCTCTGCTCCGGATCCAACGCAAAATTTTGGCAGCACCTCCCCGCTGTTCTCCTGATACATGTCTCGGCAATAAACAAAGAGGATGTGTACCCAGAGAACAACAGGGAGGCACTGATGAAATTATGCATCGGATCCGGAGCAGAGCATATGGGAAAACGAACCCAATCTACACATGCTCGGGCTGTCCACGGATAACGTTGGACAATTCGAAAGAATCACAGTTATAAATATGCAAATGCATGCATATTTATACATGTAACCCTTTCGAACGGGAGACACATACTGGTCACGCATACTGATGATTGAAGACACTTATAGCTAGCAAGTTTCATCGGCACAAATACCAGAACAGAGCAAATGAAGTGGGGAGGAGGAGATGTCATTTGTGCTCACCCAAAAACGCAGGGGCGGAGCTTGTCGAACACCAAACCCTCGCAGCGACGAAACAACTGCACATTTAAATACAAAGATGAGTAACATAGCACTATTGTTTTTTCTGTCAACCTAACTAAATATTTACAATAGGATGCCACCGCCAAGTTGTAAAAAAATGATTCGCACTGCTCGTTCCCCACAACAACCCCTAACCTAAAGAGTTATCATTCAGGGTTCCGTCGACACCGCGGCACCCGCTAACCTAAATAGTTGTCATTTATTGTTCCATCGACGCCGAGGCACCCCCTAACCTACATAGTTGTAATTTAGGGTTCCATCAACGCCGAGGTATGCCCTAACCATAATTGACGTTATTTAAGGTTATGTCCACGCGGAGGCACCCCTACCCGAAATATATGTTATTCAAGGTTCTGTCGACGTCGAGGCACCCCTAACCTATATAGATGTCATTTAGGCTTTCGTCAATGCCAAGGCACCCCCTAACCTAAATAGCCGTCATTTCTTCTCCTCCTCTTCTTCTGCTTCTTCTTCTTCCTCCTCTTCTTCTCTTCTTCTTCTTTTCTTCTTCTCCTCCTCCTCCTCTTCTTCTTCTTCTTCTACTTATTCTTCTTTTTTTTCATCTTTCTTATTTCTTCTTCTAATTATCTAAACCTAAACCAAAACCTAGCACTAATCTTTCTATTTTTTTCATCTTTCTTCTTTCTTCTACTTTCTATTTCTACCTTTTTTATTATACCTAATCTGAAAAAAATAGATAACAAAAAAAATCACCTGCAGGGCGTCGGGGCAGCGGGGTGCCAGGTCCCCGGGGCGGCCACAGAGACCCGCGGGGGCGATGGAGCATCGGGGGAGCTGGGCGGCTGGCCGGGGCGGCGGGGCGTCATGGCCGGCGGGGGGTCAGGGGCGGCGGGGGCGGTGGGGGTCGGGTGCGGTGGGGGTTGGGCGAGAGAGAGACAGAGAGAAAGGAGTGGGAGGTGGGGGTGGGCCGTTAGGGCCGTTAGAAGTGATTTCTTTGCCGTCAGCTAGCTGACGGCAAAGAGGTGGGGGTGGGCCGTTAGAGCGTACTGCCCGGCACTGGCCTCCAGTGGACCCCACCTACCTCTTTGCCGTCTGCTTTTGGTGACTTTGCCGTCAACTAGCAGACGACAAAGAATTGGCTGATGGCAAACTGTATCTTTGCCATCAGCCAGTTCTCAAATGACAAAGAACTGGCTGATGGCAAATTCTCTGATTCCAGTAGTGACGTCATCGGGGAAGAAGCTCCGGCTAGGCAGCGGTCGGGTGGTGGGTGGAGGAGGGTGGGTTTTCGCGGGTTTTGGCGGCCTCGGTGTATGAATGGGGGGAACAAAGGGGATGGGAGGGGGCAACCATGGCTTAGGGACGCGCTTGTCCGAAATGTAGAGTAAGTTACACAAGTACCCCCACCGATTTGAACTAGGCGGTTCTTTCGGTTCAGGGGTATAACGGGAATTTCCCGTGTCGGGATTTCATAGTAGGTGGGAGTTTTTGTGCGCGTTGTAATTTCGGGATAGCAAGGTGCGGGTTGAGGAGGGAGTTTTCGGAGCACAAATACACAAAGAGATATCTTGAAATTTCAGGATAACAAGGTGCGGGTTAAAATTTTAGAACAAGCCTAATGTGTACTATACCAAACCAATTCGCACCACACAAGAGAGGGTCTTGTCCCATCTTACTATATGAGTTACTACAAATGCCTTTCAAAAGTTTGAATCCATGTTATGTTCAATTAAAAAAATCGCTAGGTGTATAATGCATGTAACTTACTCAAATGAACATTTTAGTGCATTCCATATGTATATACTACTGCTTCAGAATGAACTAAATTTGAATTTATTTCTCTACATGAATAAGAATCTACAATCATGATTGTTGTCAAGTTAAACCATCAATTGTATATTATCTTCACAACACACCACATGATTACTGTCGAGTTAGATATAAACTATGTGTACTATATCAACTTGAACTCAAATGTTTGAATCCACTTTATGCTGATTTCAAATCATAGTACATTCCAAGCTCTAGTTATATCTTCATAATCTAAGCCATGTTTCATATGTGTAATGTGTTTATCACAGAACGTATCGTGCCCCCCCCCCCCTTACGCCTAGAAGTATTTACTGTGAGCTGCAAAAGCCACACATTATCATAATTTTAAATAAAATGTGAGTGCGTAACGCTATTCTAAGCGTGAGTGTAGAATAGCTTATTCTACACCCCCTAGTAACGGTACATACAAAATCTAGTAAAATGGTGTACAAAATTTAGTAATTCGGAAAATATTTTTTATCACCCAAGTTTGTAATTTACTACATTTTTACGAAAATTACTATATTTTACATAGTGTGTTACTATATTTTGTATGTACCGTTACTGGGGTGTAGAATAAGCTATTCTACACTCATGCTCAGTTTAGCGTTACTATATATATCATCAACGGCGTCGTGCTTCCACAGCCGGAGCCGGAGGTCCACAACGACTCCGACGATGACTCCGACGACCACTCCGGCGATGATTCCGACGACGATGGAGAAACGGTTAGTCAGCTATACCCATTTATGTGTCAAATATATCCTAGGGTTTCTCTGGTTAGTCCTGCCTCCCCCTTTTTGGAATAGAAATCCTATGGTTATGTTCTCTCAATCCATGAAATCTGAGTAAGTTTCGTTAGATCCGTGTAGTGTATTGATTGTTTGAATGGTACAAATGATAAGCGATTAATTGTTTCATCTGTACAAATGATTTCTGCAAATAATCCAACTAGGGCTAGTGTTTGTGCTAATAATTCCTAGCCAGATCTTGACAATTGATTGTAAATGTCCTACATATATGTTTGTGCCAAAAAAAATCAAGATTTGTATCTACAAAGATGATTGTGCTAAAAAATTGAACCATCATTTTTGGATATGTCTTCAAAAATAGCCATTAATTCCTAATCCTACTTTACGGCATGTAAAAATTGATTTGATGCCAAATTTTGGCAACTGCCAAATGTTTGCTACAGATTAGTTTTTAATTCCATTGTTCATTTGCCAATCTCACAAAAGGTTGCCTAGTGTTGCAACTTTTGATTTTGCCAAATGTTGGTAGCAAACTAATCAAACTCTTAATTTTGTTGCAGTAAGTTGTGTGCTCTCTATTTATGCATTTCTTTCATCAAGATCACTTGATGATTTAGGGTTCACGCTGTCACAGGATATATTATCTTTCATAAAATCTGCCTGCTGAATTCGCATTATTATAAAAATATACTGACGCCACATTTTTTACTATATGTATAGGTGCCATCTGACGATGTCGACAGCAAGGATGAGGATGCCCAGAGGAGGTACAAGAGGCAAAAACTCATCGAGCTTTATGCACAGACGTATTAGGATCTGGGATGGGGGCTTTCGATGCCCATTATGCAACCAAAAGCTACATGACGCGTATGAAAGTGTTCTAGCGCATGCAAGAGGATGAGACATTTGCTCCTTCGGGCAAAAGTATTCTCGCAGGTTCGCGCACGCAGCGTATGCTTAGTACCTGGAGAAGTTTCACCTTCGTGCAAGCCTGCCGGCAGATGAGATGTGGGATTCAACTATATATGGCTATGTAGTGTCTTGATTATAATTGTGCTTGAGTATGCTAAATAACGGTTGAACTATATATGGTTGAACTATGCTTGTGTACGCTTATTATCTATGACTGAGTATGCTTATATCTATGTTTACTTATGTCTAAATGTGGGATATGGATGCAATCAGTTTGGTTGATGGAATTTTATGCATATTAGGGTGAATGTTTAGCTTGGATAAAAATTTCAGATTCAACCTATGAAGGAAATGTGGACCCAGCCTGAAACTTAGTTATTTTCCCAGATTGGAACCGTGTGCAATGACTTTCATTTTCTAGTTTTTTTAAATAGACGTTAATCACACAACGTTGGCTCTAGCAAACCATTGCCTCCGAAATGCTTTGTGGGACAGAAAACCCTCACCACCCAATTCAAAAAGGGAAAAAAAAACCTCACCATCCCCACGTCACAAAACCCTCACCCCTCCCGCCACCCCTCCGGTCCCCATCCACACCTACACTAGCTCCTCCGTGACTCTGCATGTCACCGTCTAACACCGCGGCAACCACTTAGCTCGACGCCTGTCGTAGACGCCAGCTGGCGGCAAACCCCACGCCATTTCGTCACTGTCGCTTGCCGCCACCTATCGCCATCGACTATCTCGACACGGATCATCGTCCACCCAGCACCGCCCGATTGGGGAATCTGTGATATTGAGGGTTTTTTCTCATGGACAACAAGGTAACTAATTTACTAAAATATTCGCTCATCTCTTATCCCAGTCTGTCTGCCCCCTTAAATCACCCGGCCGAAATCACAGTGAATTCATTTTTCTTCGAGCTAATTTGAGGGTTTTCTTTCATTCATAGAGTGTACAATGCACGGACAGATCAGGACTTTGCGGCCTCGGCCAGACATTCGTGGAGTTCCGTCTCACCGTACCAGATGACTTCAAGAGGCGAACGGTATGTTCAATCTCACACTACCTCGGTTGGGATGGCCTACTTTCCTGAACATATACTAAATATTGCTACATTTTGATAAAAGGTGCCACATGCAGCATATATGTCAAAGGGGATTTTTCTTCTTTCTATATTATGCAAATTAATGATGTATTGTCTTTTGGATTACTCTCATATTTCCATGACTTCATTGTTACACTATCTGTTTAATTATAAAAAAATCATTTGATTTCAACTGATGTATTGTTCTTTCAATTACTCACATATTTCCATGTTACCATGTTCTTTAACAATCATACATTTTTTGCAGTACATCCCTTGCTTTGCAATAGCATCTGTAGTACACAATCTTGCCCTTTACATAATTGAAGACTGCAGGGATGTCATATTGAACACAAACCATGGATTTACAATCGTTGCTTCTGTAAGACTTGGTGAACATGGTCACTCCTATTTTGGCATGGGCCTTTGGACAGAAATTGCTAAGTTTTATGTAGTCAAAGCTGGCACTAAAATCGCACTGCACATAAAAGATCCTGGTCATGAGATATATGCTAACTTCCCTAACGATATCATCCGTCCAGACTTTGTTTGAAGTAAGTGGTATTTTCAAGTATCTGCATGTTGATTTACCTAGCAATATCAAAGGAATTGTGTAGTATTTAAGAAACCAATTGTTATTCCATTTTCTTACTCTCTTCCTACCTACAAACTTCTAGTTACCTACACCTTTCTTTTGCCTTGTTTTAACTAAATATTCCCTATACTCCCACTTCTATCAGAAAGCGCCATCGACGAGGAGACTCTGGAGGTGGAGGAGGAGGCTGCCAACAAGCGGAGGCGGGTCGAGCAAGAACCGCAAGTGACTCCGGCAGGCCTAGACTTCATCGGCAGTCTTCCCGATGATATGTTGATAGTCATCATCGCCCTCCTCCCAATCAAATATGGGGCGCGGACAACCGTCCTTTCCCGGTGGTGGCGCACCCTATGGAACTCCACCCCTCTCGACCTCATTGACTCCCACAAGCTCTGCCATGGCTATCGCAAAAGCTTGGATGCATTGTCCTAGATCCTCGGCAGACACCATGGCCCAATCAGAGGCCTTATCACGGGCAAGTTCCATTCCAACGGCAAGGACCGAGCCAAGCTTGACGACTAGTTCCAATCCCCCACCCTAGATCAGCTCAAGGAGCTCAGTTTTAATGAAGGGCATATGCGCTCACTGCCAACATCTGTGCTCTGCCTCGCGCCCACGTTGCGCCTCGCCAGGTTCATGAACTCCCATTCCCCCCCATTAATGATGCGCCCGCTCTTTTTCTACCATGACTGAAGCACCTCAAGCTCATCGCCATCTGCATCCCAAAGGATGACATGGAGCGCCTACTCCGCGGCTGTACTGCACTTGAGTACCTTCATATTCAAGCGCTCAATAGTAGCTTCCACATCACCTCCATGACTCTCCGAACTATTTATGTGTGTTGTTGGTGCTGCAACAAGAGAACACGTAATGTGTATCATAGTATGGTCATTGAGGACACACCTTCACTTGAGAGATTACTTGTAGTTGATCAACAAGGTCCAACAAGAATCAATGTCATTTCTACGCCGAAATTGACAGTGGTGGGCTACTCGTCTGTCAAATACTCCGAACTTGTTATTGGATCCACACCCGTCAGGTACAAAAGTCGCCTTCTTCCTCTCCTTCTTGAAATTAACATTATTTATAATTTTGAAGATGTATGTTCGTCTGTCATCTAGAAAATGATATATCGACAAGCTTGACCCCGAATTTGCGCGCAGTGAAGCTCTTGGCACTAGAATCTATCGGCCCCAACCTGGACCAAGTTGTCAGTTTCCTGAGATGCTTTCCGTGCCTGGAGAAGCTATATATCGAGGTGATGCTCCTTTCCTGTTAAATGTTAACCATAAGGGATTTCAATTTTTGGTACCTTTTCCCAAGTTTACAATGACAATGTACTAAAATTTCTGAAGGAATTTTGGAGGATTTCAGTAGATACATGTTTTCCCCCATATTGGTTGCTTGATTCATATGGTTACAATCCATAAGCATTTCTCCTTTGGATGTATCTGTACTAGTTTTCATAGGGAAATTTCCATCCAGTCCAACCTCTTGTGAAGAAACCTACATTTTTCTAGATTGTAATCAAATGCCCATGTTAATCATGTAGGATCGAAGATGGCACGTCACTCTATTAGTGTATTTTAGAAATCCTGCAAACCAAATAGGCATGTAGTAGTGTTCAAAACTGCATGTAGGCACTAATACATTCTCTTCTTTTGTAGATAAGATTAGGCCTGGTGGTGGATAATGTGATACAATATAACAATCACATCGAATGCCTTGATCTACATATCTCATAAATTACTTTGAACTCCTACCGAGGGACCTTACCGGAGATTATATTCGCCGGGTTCTTTTTTGTTAGAGCAAGGGTGCTAAAGGTAATGAGGTTTTCCCTACATTTATTTTGCAAGAATGAATGGTTTCTTGATCAGCGTCGCGGCTGCGGCAAAATGAAAAAGGCTCTGAAGAAGTTGAATTTCATTTTGGAACTTCAGTTGACAGAGTAATTGGAAGTCATCATGTCAAGCTCATACATGACTTGCTGCGGAGAAGTACAAGGTGGTCGGGTTTGACCTCGAGTACACCCGCGCTCGTGTTGGATCTCCTCACAAGGTTGCCATCGCCCAGATGTGCGTACGCAATCACGTCCTCGTCTATCACTACTGCCAGGTCACAAGGCCTTGCGAGCATTTCGCCAGGTTTGTCAACAGCCCTCACTACATGTTCGCTGCGGTGGACATTACCAATGATGTAAAGGTGCTCAAGAATTCGAGCATCGCCTGCCAGAATCTTGTCGACATCCAGGGCCAATACAAGATCTGGGGCAGCAAGAAGCTTGAGAAGGACCCACTCATTCACCTAGCCGAGGCCATCATCGACCCCTACTATAGATACATGAAGGATTCCTTGTCGGTGCAGCAAACATTCGCGTTTGCTAGACCGAACTCATGCACAGGCATGCTGACAATCGCACGTCCAATACCAGTGCACCATATAAAGATAGGCCAGAGAAGCCACTCTTCGTGAGATCAAGGAGAGCATTGAGAAGAACAAGATAGCAGAGAACCTCCTTGGGAAGGCCTCCCTTGCCAGGCAGGAGAGCCTGGCCAGGCTGAGACCACACCTAAGGACAAGTCCAGATTGCCCCGGCAAGGCTGCCGGGGCCGCCAAGATCAAAACCCGCCAGGCTTCTTGCCGGTAGGTTTCGACCGAGACGCCACCACTCCACCTCATCGCACCCAAGTCATTTATCAGTGCGGTGTCAAGGAATCAAGCAACCAGGTGGATCCTGTCAGGCACATGGCAACATGATCAAGAAGTGATTAGCTTTATTGACACCCATCCAGGAGACGTGTCACGCTAACAAGGAGAAGCTGATAAGCGGCGCGGCAGGCTTGCCGGGATTCAACCTCGACACGACACCTAGCGATGCATTTAATGCACTTTGTCCTAACTGCCAGAGTTAGGTATGATAGCACTGTTAGCTATCTAATCCCACCCAAATGACTGTTTTGCCACTATGGTCGCCCCTTAACCTATAAAAGGAGGCCCGAGGCAACCTAGCAAAGGCTTCGGACACATCGACCCCCTGCACTTGCATGCGTGTGATTGCACTCCTGAGGCATCCTTGCCGGGCTAGTGCACTCTGCGCCCTCATCCTCCTCCAGATCAATCCACCATAGCAGGAGTAGGGTTTTACGCTGCAAAGTGGCCCGAACCTGGGTAAAAACCTAATTGTCCATTGTCGTGTTGTTCCCTGCTGCATCTGCTCTTTGTGCAACGCGGCCGTCCCCATGCCGAACCACAAAGGGGCACCCCTGCCCCATAGGTGATCGTGCTCCACGCCGACATCTTTGGTGCGCCAGGTAGGGGACTGTCGCTTGTGCAAACCTGAAGCAGTAGCCAGCACATCGATCTCCATCGATCTTCATCATCCATGGCTCCCAAGAAGAAAAGTGGAGCAGGGGCGCATCCTTCCACCTCGAGGACTTCATTACCCGTGGCTGCGGGCGCTACGGGCGCCGCGGCTACGGTGGGCGGAGCCGGCGAGATGAGCCGGTGCTACTAACACTCCCTCCGTGGCTGGAGCAGGGACGGGGCCATGGGCGCGGCCAAGCCCCTACAGCATGCCGTCGATCGAGCTCCCGCCGATGTGAGTCATGGAGGCACTCAACTTCCTCCCGCTCGCCCCACCGGCGTGCTTAACCAATGTGACATCGATGCCCGCTCTGGTGTGAGCCAAGATCCACTGGCCACGCCACCCAGAGGGGCGGAGATAGGGCGTGCGCTCTGTCCCGCGTCGGGCGAGCACAACAACACCCCAAGCGGCGCCATCGGCCCCCAACGACCACACCCGCACGGGAGGAGCCCAGCTGACCAAGAGCCCGGTCACCAAGAACAGCTCCTGTCCCAACAGGTCCCTCTAGCAACATGCCCGAGGCGGTGAGAGCCCGACGGCGCTCCTTCTGGTTCATCCAGAAGTAGAGCGGTGTCGCGCTCTGCCTCCCACTCCATGCCGGAAACGGCGGCCGAAGCGGTGGCGACAGCTCAGCTGCTACTGGACTTTCCTCCAGTGGCAGACAGGATGGATGAATAGAGAGCTACCATCCAAAGTCTCCTCAGGTTTGCTGAGGTCAACAAGTCACTGTGTGTGGAGCCCTCGTGTCGCCCACGAGCGACACCAGCGGCTCACACCGGTGGCCAAGATGGGAGGACCGCACCCACAGTGCACTCCCCTTCGCGGCAACCCTCCCAAGGGCAGCCACGGCAAACTCAGCAACCACCAGAAGACAACGATCATGATGAGGCATCAATGGCCTCGTCTGATCCTCCGCTCCGGCGAGATCAACGTCAAGTGTTGAAAGAAAGGAAGAAGGAAGACGCCCGCGTCACCATTGAGTGGCGTCGCGAGACGCGCCATCAATCTGACAGGTGCAATGGAGCTGATGTTGACGAACCTGCGCCCAGTGCTGGCGGGTACCTACCTTACGAGGTTGGATGCCTAGCCTTCACTCGCGAGCTGCGGCAAGTCCATTGGCCATCATCTCGCACCTTCAAGCCTGACTTGCCGTAGAAGTATGGCAAGAAACTGAACCCGACAGAGTTTTTGGGCATCTATACGATCGTCGTTCAAGCTACTGGGGGAAGGGATGAAAAAGTGCTCGCCAAATACTTCCCGTTGGCTCTCAAGCCAAACATGAGGTCCTAGCTGATGCACCTACCGGAGGATTCCATTTCCTCCTGGGCCGACCTATGCAACGAGTTCATGGGCTCCTTCACGGGCGGCCATCAAGAACCAGGGCGGCCTAGTGATCTGCAAACCCTCTTGCAGAAAGAGGGAGAGAGTTTACGCAAGTATCTGCAAAGGTTCAGCCGAGTGCACCACAATATTCCAAAGATACACCCGGCAGCTGTGATTGCCACATTCCATACGAATGTGCGCAACCGCAGAATGCGGGCTAAGATGAATGTGCGGTTTCCTAAGACCGTCGGCGAGCTCTACACGCTGGCGGATAAGTGTGCTCGTGCTGAAGAAGGGAGAAGATTTCCAGGGGAAGATGTTGGCGTCTAAGCCGATTCAGAGGACGACGATGACCCTGCCACCCCCAAGAAGAAAAACAAGAAGCGCAACAATAAACGAAAGGATAAAGCAGTGATGGCCGTTGAGAGCACTGGTGATCTTAGCACCGGCAAGAAGGCAAAAACTGAGACGCCCGGCAAGGAAGCTTCTACCTGCGCTGATTGTCGAGCGGCAGCGGCTGCTGAGAAGACCGGCAAGTCTGACGGGCCGTACTACAAGATCCACAGGACCAAAGGTCATGACCTTCAGGATTGCAAGCAGGTCGAGCAGTTGGTTGAAAAACAAAATGCTGAGTATGAGAGGCGTGACAAGGAAAGAAATCAGAGCGGTACTGCCAGGAAAGGACATGGTGGTCATAACGGACACCGCGGCAAGTTTGATCAACAGAAAGAGAAGCCTGCCAGAGGCCGTGAGAAGAAGGAAAATGAGGATGATAGTGAAGAAGAGGATGATGAAACCAGTGAACAGGAGTTTCAGAAAGCCACCAAGGCAATGTGCATAGACGGAGGTGCATCTTTGCACTCCTCTCACCGCCAACTCAAACAGTGGGCGCGTGAGGTTAATGCTGCAGAACCAGTGGTGAGCACTCGAGAACCACTTAAGTGGTCCCGCACGCCCATCATCTTTGACATTGAGGATCATCCAGACCGCACTACTGTGGTAGGGTGTTTGCCGTTGTTGGTTTCACCAACAATCTGCAACCTCAAGGTCACCAAGATGTTGGTTGACGGCGGGGCGGGGCTGAATTTGATTTCCCCCGGAGTGCTCAAGAAACTCCAAATTCCTAATGAAGACCTGAAGAAAACTAGCACTTTCCAAGGGATTAACCAAGGAAGGAGCCAGCCGAAGGGAAAGATTACCTTGCCGGTAACATTTGGCGGGGAAATCAACTTCAGGACTAAAAAGATTGTGTTTGATGTCGTTGAGCTTCCCCTGCCATTTAACGGGATTCTTCGTCGACCAACTCTGGCCAAGTTCATGGCGGTGTCCCACTACGTGTATAACACTCTGAAGATGCCTGGTCCTATGGGAGTTATCACTATCCAATCGGATAAGAGGGATGCAGTCATATGTGTGGATAAGATGTACATAGATGCGGTAGCGGCGGAGGTCGTCAAGGTCTCGGCTCCCACCAAGGAAGGGAAGAAAGTTAAGAACACCAACAAGGACCCCAGGAAGCGCGCCTCTTCGGAGTGCGCTGTGCCCGGCAGTAACTTGCCGGAGAGTTCGACCAGCAAAAGATCCAGGGCTGCTCCTCCTGCAACCAAGAAAGTACCGGCGTAGTAGGATGGCACTGATGGTACTTTCACCATTAGTGCTACCCTCGACGATAAATAGGAAATCGCGCTCATTGCCTTC
Source organism: Thinopyrum elongatum (assembly GCA_011799875.1). Classification (NCBI taxonomy): domain Eukaryota; kingdom Viridiplantae; phylum Streptophyta; class Magnoliopsida; order Poales; family Poaceae; genus Thinopyrum; species Thinopyrum elongatum. Next base: position 275,648,718 of record CM022300.1, on the reverse strand, counting down.
CTGTAGGCGAATGTTGATGTGTTTGCCTGGCAACCATCTGACATCCCCGGTGTTCCCAGGGAGGTAATCGAGCTCCACCTTGCTGTTTGTCCTCACGCCTGCCCCGTCAAGCAAAAAGTCAGGAAGCAGGCCTTGGAGAGATAACAGTTCATTGCTGAAGAGATTAAGAAGCTAGAAGCAGCATGTTTGGTCCGAGGAGTACTGCATCCAACTTGGTTAGCTAATCCAGTGGTGGTGCGCAAGGCTAACGGGAAGTGGAGACTTTGTATCGACTTCACTGACCTGAACAAGGCTTGTCCAAAGGATCCCTTCCCCTTGCCACGCATTGATCAGATCGTTGATTCCACCTCCGGATGTGATTTGCTCTCCTTCTTGGACGCGTATTCTGGGTACCATTAGATCTTCATGGCCAAGGAAGACGAAGAAAAGACCGCCTTTATCACCCCGTGTGGCACATACTGCTTTGTACGTACGCCTTTCGGGCTAAAAAGTGATGGTTCCACATTTGCAAGGGCCATGCAGATTGGTTTGAAATCTCAGCTGCACAGGAACATTGAAGCGTATATGGATGATATAGTAGTCAAAACCAAGGACAAGTCTTCTCTCATTGAGGATTTAGAAGAAACCTTTGCAAATTTGCGGAAGATCAACTTGAAGCTCAACCCAAAGAAGTGTGTGTTTGGAATTCCATTCGGCAAGCTTCTTAGGTTCTTTGTGTCTCAGCAAGGGATAGAAGCCAACCCCGACAAGATCAAGGCAATAGAATAGATTCAAGCTCTAAAGACCGTCAAGGATGTGAGACGTTTGACTGGCTGTGTGGCCGCACTGAGTAGATTCATTTCCAAGTCTGCTGAGCGTGCCTTGCCATTTTTCAAAATATTGAAGAAGGCTGGTCTGATGAAATGGACTCCCGAAGCCGAGGCTGCACCGCAAGATTTGAAAGCTTACATTTCCTCTGCCCCAACCTTGGTCGCATCTAAACCACAAGAGCCGTTGCTTCTGTATCTAGCGGCAACAAATCAAGTGGTTAGTGCTACCCTGGTGGCACAGAGGGAAGTGGATAGTAGGGAAGCTACTGCAGCAAAACCACCCAGTGTTGGGCCAGCTCTGTCCCCAGCAGAGCCTGCCGGAGGTGACGAAGGGGGGCCACAGATCGACGTTGATAGGCGGGAAGAGGTGGCAAGAAAGAAAATGGTGCAGCAGCCAGTTTACTTTGTCAGCTCCCTCTTGCAGGGGGCTAGATCAAGGTACTCTGGAGTCCAAAAGCTGGTCTTCGGCCTCCTCATGGCCTCGAGGAAGCTGCGCCATTACTTTCAAGCCCACGAGATCACCATTGTGACTCGCCTCCCACTACAGCGAATCATGAGGAACCTCGAAGCCACAGGCAGGATAGTAGAATGGGCTCTGGAGCTATCAAGTTTCGCTTTGAAGTTTGAAAGCACAGCAACTATCCAAAGCAGAGCACTAGCAGAATTCATAGCAGAGTGGACGCCGACTCCTGATGAAGAGACTATGGAAACTGCCCTCCCCGGCAAGGAGGCCCCTAATGAATGGGTCATGTACTTTGACGGTGCTTTCTCACTCCAAAGTGCTGGCGCGGGAGTGTTACTCATCACGCCCACTGGAGAACACCTCAAGTACGTCATCCGAATGCATTTTCCCAGGGAAGATGCCACCAACAACACAACAGAATACGAAGGGCTCCTTCCCGGGCTCCGGGTTGCTATTGAACTGGGAATCAATAAGTTGATTATACGTGGCAACTCCCAGCTTGTTGTGAAGTAGATGAACAAGGATTATCAAAGCCCGCTGATGAAGGCGTACATGGAAGAGGTGAGGAAGCTAGAGGAACACTTCGACGGGCTGCAAATAGAGCACATACCTCATGCGGAAAATAGCATTGTTGATCACCTGTCGAAGTGTGCTGCGTAGAAGCTCCCTGTGGAACCAGGCACTTTTGTACTCCACCTCGCCCAACCATCAGTTTCGCCGTCAGCCCTGGCCAGAAAAAGAAGAAAACTCAACACCGGCAAGCATTTCCTGGCAGATCTCCCCAGAGCCGCTGGTGACAAGGCTGCCGGGGGAGATCCTACGCTGAATGGTGAGCCGCACTCTCAAGCAGAATCAAAGGTTCTTGCCATTGAAGAAAGTGCTCCCACAGCTGAAGATATGCATTTAGTCCTTGTCGTCAAGCCTCAAGCTCCGACATGTGCACAACACATAGTCCAATTCTTGCAAACTAGAGAACTTCCTGACAATCCAGAGGAATCTGAGAAAGTGTCCCGGCAATCGAGTATGTATCAGTTTGTGGACAACACTCTATACAGAAAGAGGCCCAATGGCGTGATGCTTAAGTGTATCAGCCTGGAAGATGGACTAGAGTTGTTGGCAGAGATACATGGAGGTGTGTGTGGATCACATCTGGGATCAAGAGCACTTGTCGAAAAAGCTTTCCGGCAACGATTCTACTGGCCCACCACCCTTCGGGATGCAACTGAGCTCATCACCAAGTGTGAAGCATGCCAGTTCCACTCCAAGAATATCCATCAGCCAGCTCAAGCCTTGCAAACCATCCCTTTGTCCTGGCCTTTCGCGGTCTGGGGGCTCGACATCTTGGGCCCCTTTCCCCATGCTACCAGGGTTTTTGAATTCTTATACATGGCAATCAACAAGTTTACAAAGTGGCCCGAAGTGGAACCAGTGAGAAAGGTGACGGCGCAGTCAGCTATCAAGTTCTTCAAAGGACTAGTGTGTCGTTTTGGAGTGCCCAACAGGGTAATCACCGACAACGGCACCCAGTTTACAAGCCGTGCCTTCATGCAATACATCCAGAGCCTAGGGAGCAAGGTCTCTTTCGCCTCAGTTGCCCACCCAAGAAGCAATGGGTAGGCAGAAAGGATGAATGCTGAAGTGCTGTGAGGGCTGAAGACAAGAACCTTTGATAGACTGCGAAAATATGGCAAGCGCTGGATTGATGAGTTGCTGGTGGTTCTTTGGTCAATCAGGATGACACCAAATCTAGCTACTGGCCAAACTCCCTTCTCCCTCATATATGGGGCAGAAGTAGTGCTCCCCACGGAACTCATATATGGGTCACCTGGGGTACTTGCCTACAATGAGGTAGCACAAGAGCAGCTACGGCATGATGATGCCATGCTCCTCGAGGAGGACCGTCTCCGGGCGGCTGTACGTGTTACACGATACCAGCAGGCCCTGCGCCGCTACCATAGCCGCAGGGTCCAAGCCCAGAGCCTTGAGGAAGGTGACCTTGTCCTTAGGCGTGTTTAGTCCGCAAAGGGTTCAAACAAGTTGACACCAAGGTGGGAAGGCCCTTACCGGGTAGCACGTGTCACCAGATCTGGCGCAGTCCGTCTGGAGACCGAAGATGGCATCCCAATGCAAAACTCATGGAACATTGAGCAACTTCGTAAGTTCTACCCGTAAGGCGCGGTTGCCGGGCTTTGCCCTGGTAACCTATTTTGTACAAGCATAGTCCCCAGGACTTGGAACCCTTTGTACAAAGCCAGGTGCAGACTCTGTGCAAAGATAATAAAACGAAGCACTGGCGCAAAACTTGCATGCATGTTTACTTAAGTATGACTTTATTATAATTACAATAATCCTAAAATAAGGTGACTAATCCCTTAGGAAGGATCATATACAGCTACCTCTCTCCTGCCTTTCTTTTTTTGGAGTTAGCAACAGGGTTCTACCGCGGATGGACTCCCTGGGAAGAAGAGTGAGGACAAGCCCGCATATTGGTCCTCAACAGCTTATCCTTATTGGGAACGATAAGAAGGATAGCAAACACAGATAAGTTTGCCTCACCATCCATGGCGTACTCACGTATGAAAAACCTATACGTTGGGAAACCCTGTCACTTCCATCATATGTGCTCCCATCTTTTTGATCCGAAATCTTTTCGGTCAAGATGGTTGCAGTGACACTTGAGGGGAGTTGGCGGGGAGAGCATCCCTCATCTATGCTCCTGACCCATCAGACGAGGTTCGGTGGTAGCTGTGATGATGGGCCGGCAGGATGTCTTGCCGGGAAAACTCTGTTTACCTGGGAGTATTAAGGAATCTTTCCTTAGTGTGTTAATACTACATGCACAAGTACCCGGCAAGCATTTTTTTCATTAATACGTAGAGAACCAGTACAGATCATACAAAGTACGAACATGGATGGAAGATTACATGGTTTAAACTAAAGCTTGGCAAGTGCCTACATCTTTTGATTTGAAAAAAGATAAGTGCCCTGTAATGCCTTTCTTATCCCTCTCTTCCTAGGAGTTGTACCAAGAAGGAAAGAGGGCAAAAGGAGCGCCTGGGCAGAAGCCCAGCCCGATCCAGTCAGGGCCTGCGTGACGCAGCCTGACAAGATCGGGAGGGCACCTCCCGGGCAAGGAAGAAGAAGCCAGGGACGGAGAGAGCGGCTAGGCGATGCCCTGGTCACCAGCGCCAGGACCAGAGGAATGCGGCAGGAGGGACACCGGTAGGGAAGAAGAAGCCGGAGTCCATGAGGAAGCCTACCGGGGTCCAGCTGGTGGAAGCGGAGTCGACCAGGCCAACCCCACCCCCCACCCCCCTGACAAATCGCTCTGCCGGGGTCCAGCTGCCAATGGCGGTGCTGTCGGCGCGTAGCTGACGGTGACGGTGCGACCGGCACTCAGCCGGAGTCTGAGCCATCGTCCTCATGCTTGAGGAACGGGGGCTGGGCACCGCCATCTTCGCCAACAGTGTCCTCTTCATCGCTATCGCTCGAGGAGGGTCTTTCATCATCGGTCGAGCTCTCAGCGCAGCACCCTAAGCGAGCACATGAGCATCCGAAGACCTTGATGAAGAGAAGATCTGCCTCCACCAACTTAAAGAGGAGGACATGTCCTTCCGCCAGGTGGTGGGCGCAGGCGAAGGTTTTCCAACCATGCTTGAGAAGCATGACGTGCGGCGCTGGGAACTCAACGCCTGCCCACGCCGCACCTTTGCAGCAGCTGCTCATGAGCAACCCCAGCCTGAGCGGTTGTTCAACCTCCATCATCCTGGCAAAAGGGAGAGACAACCGCAGACGGCTGCGCGGGGGCTCGCGCAGCCTGACGATGAACTCCAGTGTCGTATCTCCTACATGGCCAGCCACCAGGATCGGGGCAGCTGGAGGAGGCGCAGCTAGTGCACCACTGTGTCCGCCTCGGCCCCGGGCGCCTCGCCGGCCACAACCACATCATGTGGCTCCACCTTGCACACTGGATCCTGCCACGGCGTCCCCAGCGGGGGCAGGGGTACGGTGCCGAGAGGAAGCCCTCGTCGCTGCCGCTGGGGACCATGCGCGCCCTCTTCCTCTCACCATGGTGGAAGAAGAATCCAGGAAGAAGAAGGAGAAGGTGCGAGAATGAGCATTTCCATCCTCCTCACGCTCCCTTTTATAATGGAGCGACGCAGGGGGCTGGTTCTCCACTGCCCTGGAGCAACCGCTCCACTCCTCCAATCCGGCTTATCTGCGCCACTGACGGCGTGTGATACGTCTCCAACATATCTATAATTTTTGCTTGTTCCATGCTGTTATATTATCATTCTTGGATGTTTTACAATCATTTTATAGCAACTTTATATCATTTTTTTGGGACTAACCTATTGACATAGTGCCCAGTTCCAGTTGTTGTTTTTTGCTTGTTTTTTACTTCGCAGAAAATCAATACCAAACGGAGTCCAAACGTAGCGAAACTTTTTGGACATTTTTTCTGGATCAGAAGACACCTGTTGGGCCAAATAAGTACCAGAGGGGGGCTCCAAGGGGAGCACAACCCACCTAGGCGCGCCTGGGGGCCTAGGCGCGCCCTGGTGGGTTGTGCCCACCTCGGCCGCCTCCCGCACCGCCTCTTTGCTCTATAAATACCCCGAAAATCCAAAAACCCTAGGGGAGTCGACGAAACACAATTCCAGCCACCGCAAGTTCCAGAACCACCACATCCAATCTAGACACCATCACGGAGGGGTTCAGCATCCTCATTGGTGCCTCTCCGATGATGCGTGAGTAGTTCATCGTAGACCTACGGGTCCATAGTTAGTAGCTAGATGTCTTCCTCTCTCTCTTTTGATTCTCAATAGAATGGTCTCTTGGAGATCTATTTGATGTAACTCTTTTTGCGGTGTGTTTGTTGGGATCCGATGAACTTTGAGTTTATGATCAGATCTATTTATCCATGAAAGTTATTTGAGTTTCTTTGATCTCTTATATGCATGATTACTTATAGCCTCGTATTTCTTCTTTGAATCTTTGGTTTAGTTAGGCCGACTAGATCGATTTTTCTTGCCAGGTGAAGAGGTGCTTTGTGATGGGTTCGGTCATGCGGTGTTCTTTCCTAGTGACAGAAGGGGCAGCAAGACACGTATTGATCGTTGCTATTAAGGATAACAAGATGGGGTCTATTCCTACATGAATAGATCTTGTCTACATCATGTCATCCTTCTTATTGCATTACTCCATTTTTCCATGAACTTAATACACTAGATGCATGCTGGATAGCGGTCGATGTGTGGAGTAATAGTACTAGATGCAGGCAGGAGTCGGTCTACTAATCTTGGACGTGATGCCTATATAATGATCATTGCCTGGATATCGTCATAATTATTTGAAGTTCTATCAATTGCCCAACAGTAATTTGTTTACCAGCCGTATGCTATTTTTCTCGAGAGAAGCCACTAGTGAAATCTACGGCCCCCGGTTCTATTCTTTATCATATTTGCTTTGAGATCGATTTTTATTTGCTTTTGTTTTCAGATCTATTATTCTAAAAACCCAAAAATACCTTGCTGCACTTTTTCTTTATTTATTTTATTTTGTTTTATTGCAAGATCTATTTATCCAAAATTATACAGACCAATCTATCTTTTACCCGAGAGGGATTGACAACCCCTCTTATGCGTCGGGTTGCAAGTATTTGTTCTTTGTGTACAGGTACCGTTTACATAGTGTTGCTTGGTTCTCCTACTGGTTCGATAACCTTCGTTTCATAACTGAGGGAAATACCTACTGGTTTGATAACCTTGGTTCTCCTACTGTACTGCATCATCCCTTCCTCTTCGGGGAAATACTGACGCGGATACGAGCCATCAAGAAAGGATTTCTGGCGCCGTTGCCGGGGAGGATCAAGTCAAGATAGTCTCCCATCAACTTGCCAATTTCTGGCGCCGTTGCCGGGGAGACATCATCAACATCTATCAGGTTCCTAATCACAAATCTCATCTCCTTGCAATTTACATTATTTGCCATTTGCCTCTCGTTTTCATCTCCCCCACTTCACAAAAATTTGTCGTTTTATTCGCTCTCTTTTCCGTTTGCCGTTTTCTCGTCAGATCTATTTTCATGTGCAATCTTGTTTGCATAATCACGATGACTCAAGAGAACACCAAATTGTGTGATTTTTCCAATACCAACAACAATGATTTTATTAGCACTCCGATTGCTCCTCCCGCCACTAGTGTGGAATCTTGTGATATTAATGCTGCTTTGTTGAATCTTGTTATGAAAGATCAGTTTTTCGGTACTCCTAATGAGGATGACGCATCCCATCTTAACACATTCATAGAATTATGCGATATGCAAGAGAAAAAGATGTGGACAATGATATTGTGAAGTTGAAATTATTTCCATTTTCTTTGCGAGATCATGCAAAAATTTTGGTTTTCTTCTTTGCCTCGCAATAGTATCGATTCTTGGGATAAATGCAAAGATGTTTTCATTACTAAGTATTTTTTGCCCGTGAAAATTATTTCCCTTAGAACTCAGATCATGAATTTTAAGCAACTTGAGCATGAACATGTTGCACAATCTTGGGAAAGAATGAAATTGATGCTAAGAAATTGTCCTACTCATGGTTTAAATCTTTGGATGATCATACAAAAATTTTATGCGGGATTGAATTTTGTCTCTAGAAATCTTTTAGATTTCACCGTGGGTGGTACTTTTATGAAAATTACTTTGGGAGAAGCTACTAAATTTCTTGATAATATTATGGAAAATTATTCACAATGGCATACCGAAAGAGCGCCTACTAGTAAAAAGGTTAATTCGGTTGAAGAAATAAATTATTTGAGTGAAAAAGTTGATGCTCTTATGAAATTGGTTGCTAATAAAAATGCTCCTATTGATCTTAATGATGTGCCTTTGTCTACTTTGATTGAGAAAAATAGTGATTCCGTAGATGTGAATTTTGTCTCGCGAAACAATTTTAATAACAATGCTTACAGAGGTAATTTTAATCCCAGGCCTTTTCCTGGAAATTCCTCTAATAATTATGGTGGTTCCTATGGTAATCCTTCTTATAATAATAATAGGAACACCTCTGATCTTGAGAATAATATTAAATAATTTATCAATGCTCAAAAGGTTTTCAATAATACGATAGAAGAAAAGTTGAATAAGATTGATGACATGTCTAGAAGCATTGATAGAATTTCTCACGATGAAGAAAATCTCAAGTTGAAATTTTTTGTGCCTAAGATTGAGGAATCAATTAAATCTTTATATGTTTCTATGGATGAAAGTAAGAAAAGAACCGCTATGCTTAGAGCTAAAAGAGAATTTTTAGAAAGAGCGTTTTCTAGTGATTGCTTTCATAAAAATGATGAAGATCTTAAAGTGATTAGTGTTTCTTCTATTGATTCCTTGTTTAGTATAGTTAAAATTGATGATAAAGGGACTGAAGAAGAGTCAACTTTAGCTAGAAGGCGTCCCGATAATTCGGAGGATGAAAATCTTAATGAAAAAATTGATAAAAGTGGGTTTGGAGAGGTCAAAACTTTAACTAGTGATGTGCCCACTCCTTTGGATTACAAAGACTTTAATTATGATAGTTGCTCTTTGATTGATTGTATTTCTTTGTTGCAATCCATGATAAATTCACCCCATGCTTATGCGCAAAATAAAGCTTTTACTAAACATATTATTGATGCTATGATGAAAGCTTTTGAAGAAAAGTTGGAATTAGAGATTTCAATTCCTAGAAAATTACATGATGAATGGGAACCTACCATTAAAGTCAAGATTAAAAATTATGAGTGTTTTGCTTTATATGACTTGGGTGCTAGTGTTTCCACAATTCTGAAATCTTTATGTGATGTGCTTGGTCTTACCAATATTGAAGAGTGTTCTTTAAATTTGCACTTGGCGGATTCTACTATTAAAAAGCCTTTGGGAAGAATTAATGATGTTCTTATTCTTGCAAATAGGAATTATGTGCCCATAGATTTTATTGTTTTTTATATTGATTGCAATCCGTCTTGTCCTATTATACTTGGTAGACCGTTTTTACGTACTATTGGTGTCGTGATTGGTATGAAAGAAGGCAATATTAAATTTCAATTTCCACTAAGAAAGGGAATGGAACACTTCCCTAGAACAAGAATTAAGCCACCATATGAATCAATCATGAGGGCATCCTATGGATCTAGAACTAAAGATGACAATACTTGAATCTATGCTTTATGCCTAGCTAGGGGCATAAAACGATAGCGCTTGTTGGGAGGCAACCCAATGAATAAAATTTATTTTTGACATTTTCTTTCTGTTATTGAGTGTTTGCACAATTATGCCTCAGTTATGATTGTGTTTTTTATGTTTTAATTAGTGTTTGTGCCAAGTAAAGCCTTTGGGATAGCTTTGGTGATAGTTGATTTGATCCTGTTGAAAAACAGAAACTTTTGCGTCCAGTAAAATAAGTGTCTAGATTTACAAAAGCGACGAAAAATTCTGAATTTTTTACAAAAGATTGACATAAAAATTTCCTATGTTTTCCTAATTTTTTAGAATTTTTGGATTTATAGAAGTATGAGAACAATTCGCATCTTTACAGGCTATTCTGTTTTTGACAGATTCTGTTTTCTTTGCATTGTGTGCTTATTTTGATGATTCTATGGTTTGTATCAGGGGGTATAAGCCATGGAAAAGTTTGAATACAGTAGATATAATGCAATAACAAAACTTGAATGGGTTTTCTATAGTACTTAAAGTAAAGATTGGTTTTCTTATACTAACGGATCTCACGAAGGTTTTGTTAAGTTTTGTGTGATTGAAGTTTTCAAGTTTTGGGTGAGATCACGATGGATGAAGGAATAAGGAGTAAGAAGAGCCTAATCTTGGGGATGCCCACGCCACCCCAAGGTAATATTCAAGGAGATGCCCCGAGTGGCATCCCCTCTTTCTTCTAACGACCATCGGTATTTTACTTGGAATTATATTTTTATTCGTCACATATCATGAGTTCTGCTTGGAGCGTCTTGTATTATATGAGTCTTTTCTTGTTTTGCTTTTTAGTTTGTCACAAGTATCCTTGATGGACACACCTATTTGAGAGAGCCAAAATTATGCTATGATTTGTTAGAATTGCTCTATGTGCTTCACTTAAATTTTTTGAGCTATGGAGTTGCTCTAGTGCTTCACTTATATCCTTTTGAGCACGGTGTGCTTTAATATTTTTTGAAGAAATGCTCTCATGCTTCACTTAGATTTATTTGAGAGTTAGTAATTTTTGAAGAAATTCTCTCATGCTTCACTTATATTATTTTGAGAGACGAAAAAAAATTATGCTCATGTTCTTCACTTAGATTTCTTTGAGCTATCAAAAGCAACATATGAAACTAGTCCAAAAGTGATAGATATTCAAGAGGGATATAATAAAAACTTTCATGAAGATCACTGGACAAAATAAACTTGATTCTTTGTAATAGTTTTGCGATATGATGATAGTGATATGTGAGTCATTTTGGTGAGTAATTGTGCTTTAGTAAGAATATTGGTGTTAAGGTTTGTGATTCCCTATGCAAGCACGAAAGTCAATAGTTATGCAATGAAATTACATCCTACTTGTGGTGCATTATTCGGTGTTAGTTATGCTTAATGCTCGCTTATGTGATTTTTCGTTTCTTGGTTGGATGCTTCTCAATCTTTTTGCTAGCCTTCACTAAGTAGGAATACTACTTGTGCATCCAAAATCCTTAAACCCAGTTTTGCCATATGAGTCTACTATACCTACCTATATGTGGTATTTCCGTGCTGTTCTAAGCAAATTTGTATGTGCCATCTCTAATTTTCAAAATAATTTTTCTTTTTGTGTGCCCGTACCGCTCATGAAACGGTAGGGGTGGCTGATATTTTTCCATGCTAGACGTGTTATTCTCAAGATGAGTGTTTATTCACTTGTCATTGCACGAGAGTATGGCAAAGGTATTAGGGGATGCCCAGTCCCGAAATGGAAAATGAATTTACTTTATGTTGTCAAATAATAAATTCCTTGGAAAGGGTTGGTATGGACGGCACCCGTGGATACGGCTAACCGTGGAATGTGAAAGTATGGTGGAAAAAGGAATAAACTTTATTTTTTGCTTGGGAACCGCCTATGACATATCTAGCATGGAAAGTATTGGGAACTACTCGATCATTTTCGTTGACAGGAAAAGCATGCCACCCAAAATGTTTTATCTCTATCTTTTTTTGCTTTGAGCTCTGGCACCTCTACAAATCCCTACTTCCCTCTGCAAAGGGCCTTTCTATTTACATTATGCAATTTTTATTTTTATTTGAGTCTCCATCTTCTCTTATAAAGCACCAACTGAGGGGCACTATGATCGTACTTGAGCATTGGGTGTTGCTAATATGCGAGTGTGTTTCATAAATGGATCAATGATTGAGCATGATGGGCTAGGGATAACTTGCTTTAGTGTTGATATTTTGAAAGACATGGTTGCTTGTTGATATGCTTGAGTATTGAAATCTTCATGTCAAAACTAGACTAATGCTTTAAAACATATAAAAGTCAAAATGTCCATGCTACAAAAGAAAAAATATGTGATGAACATATTAGGCAGCATTCCACATCAAAATTTCTATTTTTATCATTTACCTACTCGAGGACGAGCAGGAACAGAGCCATGGCCTCTAAGAGTTCAACCACCCCCTTCTCTTTGTTTTTTGTAGCTAGATCTGAGAGCATGTGGTCATAGGTTTTGATGTGCAAGAATTTGGTAGGGTTGATTCGTGCGCCGATCTCTGAGCAGATGGTAGATTGTGATGTTGTGGTAGCTATTGCTGGTGTATTTGTAGCATGCTAGAGTAGTATGATAGTGATGAACACAGTGGATTCATAGCTAGTTGTGATGTATGCTCCTCCTTTCATAGACTGTCCGGTACTATGTGTGTTATGCTTACTATCAATGTGTGCTACAATTGTAGGACATGACCACACAGACGCAGGATCTTACTAAGGCCATTGTCGACGGAAGCATTCACTGCGTCCTATTTGCGAGGACCCGCATCCCCCCCCCCCCCCTCAATGAGAACATGTCTGTTGATTCAGAGGCATTCGAGGTATCAACCGATGGTTCTCTTTTTGTGCCAGTTGTGCTCGTTGAGCCAACTGTTGTTGTTGCTGCTGGTGCCGCTGCACTGACAGCAGCCGCAAAGGCAAAGAAGGATGGTAGGGGGAACAACATAAAGTGGCAGTCGTTCATGTCCACGTTCGTGCTGAACAAGATGTGTGAGCTCATCTCTAGTGGGGTTAGGACTGACAAGGGCTTCAAGGAGGTGCACTTGAACACCGTTGCGAAGTAGGTGTTTGAGTTTCATGGCCAGGAGGTGACCGTCACCCAGGTGTACAACCACCTCAGGAAGTGGAGAGCTCGATGGATCCAAGTGTCCAAGCTTAGAGACCTTAGCGGTGCCTCATGGGATCAGAACACTTGCTCGATCATTCTGGAGGCAGAGCACTACACCGGCCATGTCGTGGTTAGCTCAGTGCCCCCTTGTTTTTCACACTAACAACCATTGCCTACTCGCAACTAACAACACTTGTGCTTCTTTCATAGGACCACCCCAAAGACGCTGAGTTCCTCAATACACCCATCCAGAACTACACATGCAGCACATCTTCTCCTTCGGGCTGGCAACCGGCAAGCATGCCATGGGCTCCGATGAGCCTCTCGGTTCTCCCATGTCGTAGTTCCCAGGCACACCGGGCATAGAGGCAATCCTTGATAGCCGTGACAATCCATTTGAGCATGTCCTAGAGGAAGAGGAAGAGGGGCGGCCTGATGGAGGAGGAGATCAGTGTCTTCATCAGCATGACTGAGGCCGTGAAGGAGGTGGAAACCGCCATTAGGGAGAACAAGTCCCTCGACGTCCACCCTGACTTGTATAGTGCCATCATGGAGCAAGGTGGGTTCAGTGATGAGGCTGTCATGCCAGCTCTAAGCCACCTGCTATACAACAAGGCCCAGGGTGTTGGGTTTGATGCCATGATAGACGCCCACAGGGTGCTCTAGCTCAGGAGCTAGCTGGGCAAGCACTACTACTAGAGCTTGCTGTTGGTTACCGCATGCATGATCTTGGATGGTGATGGCGACAATGACGACGACGTATATTTTGTGTAGCTAGGGCTTGAAAACTATCTAATGGTCTGTATATTTTGTTGAGGTGGTATATACTAACCCCTCATGATGATCGTGAACTTGCAGTGGTAGGATGACACCCTCTTTTTGATGTGGTAGTAGGATGACACCATAGTACTGCTAGGTTGAACTTGCTATGCCATATGATCATGCATGCTTACTCTTCCCTTCTGCTCCATTGCTTGTTGTTTGTGTGCTCCTTTGCTTGTTGCTTGATTGCTCCATTCCTTGCTGCTTCAACTGGTGCTCTTTGTGCACTACTAGGACAAGTGGTATGCGGTGTTCGCCAAGAGGGCACCAGGGGTTTACAGTTCATGGGAAGCTTGCAACCAACAAGTTTCAGGGTATAGCAACAGCAGCCATAGAGGGTTTAGGACTAGGCAGGCGGCAGAAGATATGCTTACGCCAAGTTTGTGCGAAAGCAGGCATGGAAGGTTGAAGTTGGCAAGGCGGTGCCACACTTTGGGGTGAAGAACTTCATCATCATCATTGTCCAGTTCGTCGCCATTGCAGTGTTGTGGCGTTGGTGTGGTAGCTGAAAGGATCGAGAAGAGGTGTCTAGAGGGGGGTGATTAGACCCTCAACAAGCAAAAGTGGCAATTTTTAAGTTCTTCAAGTTGAGGTGGAGTTTTATCACAAGATTAAGCATTCACAATACATTTCAAGCAAGCACGGCAAGAGTATGAGCAGCAGAAAGAGTAAAGCATGCTAATTGCAAGAAAGTAAAGGGATGGGATTGGAGTGTGCAAACGCAATGTAGACACGGAGATTTTTGGTGTGGTTCCGATAGGTGGTGCTATCGTACATTCACGTTGATGGAGACTTCAACCCACGAAGGGTAATGGTTGCGCGAGTCCACGGAGGGCTCCACCCACGAAGGGTCCACGAAGAAGCAACCTTGTCTATCCCACCATGGTCATCGCCCACGAAGGACTTGCCTCACTTGGGTAGATTTTCACGAAGTAGGCGATCTCCTTGCCCTTACAAACTTCTTGGTTCAACTCCACAATCTTGTCGGAGGCTCCCAAGTGACACCTAACCAATCTAGGAGACACCACTCTCCAAAAGGTAATAGATGGTGTGTTGATGATGAACTCCTTGCTCTTGTGCTTCAAATGATAGTCTCCCCAACACTCAACTCTCTCTCACAGATTTGGCTATGGTGGAAAGATGATTTGAGTGGAAAGCAACTTGGGGAAGGCTAGAGATCAAGATTCTTGTGGTAGGATTGGAATGCCTTGGTCTCAACACATGAGTAGGTGGTTCTCTCTCAGAAAATGTGTAGTGGAAGTGTAGGCATGTTCTGATGGCTCTCTCTTGAATGGAGATGGGGGTGGAGGGGTATATATATCCTCCACACAAAATCCAACCGTTACACACATTTGACCCAACTCGGTCAGACCGAATAGAAGAACTCGGTGAGACCGATTCAGTTCAAAATGTGAACGTTAGGAATGTCGGTGGGACCGACTGGAACAACTCGGTGGGACCGATGTGCAAGGGCTAGGGCAAAACCTCATCTCGGTGTGACCGATTGCTTGAACTCGGTGAGACCAATTTTAGCAATGAGCAAACAGAGATTTGGTCAAGCAAACTCGGTGGGACCGATTGCTGATTTCGGTGAGACCGAAATGTTACAAAGGGAAACAGAGAGTTTGCAGGGCCATCTCGGTGAGACCGAGATCCATATCGGTGTGACCGAATTGCCTAGGGTTTCTGGCAGTGGCTATGTCAACTGAACTCGGTGGCGCCGGATAAATCAAATCGGTGGGGCCGAGTTTGACTTTGGGTTTTGGACAAATGTGGAAATGAGAAAGTGGCTGAGGGTTTTTTGAGCAATATCACTAAGCATTTTGAGCAAGTAGACCATTAAGCAACACCTCATCCCCTTTTAATAGTATTGGCTTTCCTATGGACTCAATGTGATCTTGGATCACTAAAATGAAAATGAAGAGTCTTGAGCTTTTGCCAATCTTTGTCCTTAGCATTTTGAAGGGGTTCCACATCCTCTTGTCCTTGCCATGCCATTGTTGAACTGATCTGAAATACACTAGGTAAAGGTGTTAGTCCAACAAGAGATATGTTGACATTAATTACCAAAATCACCCAGGGAGCAGTTGTGCTTTCAATCTCCCCCTTTTTGGTAATTGATGACAACATACATCAAAGCTTTAGATAAAGGATATGAAGAGTAACAAGTAAAGCTTTGGAAAGACATGTAACATGCATAGGCTCCCCCTACATGTATGCAATCATGTAAGAACGGAATATAATAACACGTGAATGCATAAGCATGTTAGAGCAAGCAGTGAGTTACATGTATCTTGGCTATATGCATCAGAGCAAATGATGTAGATAAAGAGAAGTGTACCTTCATGTTCATGAATCCTTCTTGCAAACAATATGTTCATCAGCAAGAGATTAGCATGCACATGAGTGTGATGCATATACTTACCTTGTGGTTTTGAGCTAGCTTTGGAATAGGTGAACCTGAGAAAACAGGGTTAGATAACACAAGAACACTCTAAACAAAGCAATTTCAGGAAACCACAAGAGTACCAAGACTGGGATGACATGTAATGGGTGAGTACTTAGTATTTCATTTGGATATAGACATGTCCCCAAAGATTAAAGATGTGCGATGAATTCCAGAGATTTTCTTCCCTAGATATGGACTCTTTCTCCCCCTGAATCTGATATTGGATAATGGGAGAAGATAGGGTAAGAGAAAATCAGAGCAAGAAAAATCAGAGCAGGAAATGGTGCAATCAACCATATATTGACCATATATTGGCATGTCTTTCCCCTCTTAAAGACATGTAGCTTCTCTCCTCTTTTGTAAACAAGCATTTGGAAGAGCTTAGATGTGATGTGCTCTCTCTCCCATGTGATAAGCTTTGATGTGTTCTCTCTCCCCCTTTGACATCAATTTCCAAGAAGGGAACTTCTGGAGCATGAGTCAAATAGGTTTGGTCCTCGAGACACACTATAAAGCAGCATGTAGATTAAGATGCTGGTAGAGGATAAGAATCATTGAGTGGAGCTGGAGAAGAAATAAAATATGCAATGGCAAAAAGTTTTCTCAGCAGTGAAATCGGTAACGCCGACCTGTTTCCATCGGTGACACCGAGTTTGGCAGTATCATGGATGATGCATCTCGGTCAGATCGGGTTAGTCCTTGTCGGTTGTACCGATGAACTATCTACAAGATATTCTTGTAGTTCAGTCTAGCCGATAGGCTTGAATCGGTGTGTCCGAGTTCAAGGCAGAGGAAATTTTTTGTCAACTCAGCTCACTAGGCAAATTAAATCTCACAAAGATTTGCAATGAATTAACTAAAAGATTTGCAAGGAATTTGATACAAAAAAACAGAAAAGAGATCTAGATGAAGGTTTTTTTTATAAGGGGAACATGATAGCAAGAAATATATGCAAGAACACAAAGTAAGTGAACAAAGAAACTCTAGAGAACTTCATCTAGAAGGGGTCGGCGACAAAGTCACCTATGTTAGAGTATATTAACTTAGGAGTCAAGTGAGATCACTTGATCATAGGTCATACTCATCGTTTAAGCTCAGAATGGGGTTACCATTTTTCATTTAAGCATTTTGATGTATTCTCATCTTGTTGAGTTGCTTTGTCCCATGACTTGGAGCAAAGCTTCTCTAAGATGGAATGACATACCTTGGGTGGTGTTGATTTTGATCATGGAGTCGAACTTGTGTTGGATGCTCAAGGTTGATGCAGTCCATCCATAGTTGGGAGCAACAGTTGTGGTTTGAGTTCATCTTCCTACATGGGTTAGTTTTGCAAGGAAAAGCACTTGTGTATCCAAAATGACAATCATGAGACTTAATACCAAATGAAATTTGATACGTAGAAATTGTCAAAGGATATGTTGAGTGAGTTCATGCTTCCTTGTATTCAACATCCATATAGTAGGAACTTGGTGATGTAGAGAATGCTCAAAATATGAGTGGCTTGCAATCTCATAGATGTGTGCTCATCCAAGTACCTACAAGGGTTAGCTAACATGCAAGGGTACAATTATAGATCCAAGACATATGATCATAAGAGAAATATCAAGGATTAGTAAGTAAAAGGCTCATGCCTTGCATGTGTCCAAATGGAGTTTCTACTCCAAGTTTGAGGCATCAATGATGTTCAATTCACCTCTCAAACAGGAAAATACTTTCTCATCAAGAAGTTTGGTGAATATATCCGCCAATTGCTTATCGGTACGAACATGCTTAAGATTGATGTCACCTTTAGCAACATGATCTCGAATGAAATGATGATGAACTTCAATATTCTTAGTTCGAGAATGTTGCACGGGATTATGAGAAATCTTGATAGCACTCTCATTATCACAAAGCAATGGAACATGTTTCACATGTATCCCATAATCCTTAAGGGTTTGGGTCATCCAAAGTAATTGAGCACAACATGATCCGGCGGCAATGTATTCCGCTTCAGCGGTGGATAAGGATACCGAGTTTGGTTTCTTGGAGGACCAAGACACAAGAGATCTACCAAGAAATTGACAAGTACCCGAAGTGCACTTTCTATCAACCTTGTCACCGGCATAGTCTGAATCGTAGTAGCCAACAAGATCAAAAGAAGACCTCTTAGGATACCAAATGCCAAAATTTGGTGTATGAATTAAGTATCTCACTATCCTTTTCACAGCCTTAAGATGACCTTCTTTAGGGGCCGCTTGATATCGTGCACACATGCACACACTTAGCATAATATCGGGATGGGAGGCACATAGATATAACAATGAACCAACCATAGAGCGGTAAACCTTTTGGTCAACCGGTTTGCCATCCTTAGTCAAGTCAAGATGTCCACTAGTAGGCATGGGTGTTTTCATACCTTTGCTTTCTTGCATGTTGAACTTCTTGAATAAGTCCTTGGTATACTTTGTTTGAGAAACAAAGGTACCTTCCTTAGTTTTCTTGATTTGCAAACCAAGAAAGAATTTGAGTTCACTCATCATAGACATCTCAAACTTCTCTGACATTAGCCTTCCAAACTTTTCACTAAAATGAGGGTTAGTCGAACCAAATATGATATCATCCACATAAATTTGGCACACAAATAATTCACCATTAACCCTTTTAGTAAAAAGTGTAGAATCAATCTTTCCAATTTCAAAGCCTTTTTCAATAAGAAACTTGGTCAAGCATTTATACCATGCTCTAGGAGCTTGTTTAAGACCATAAAGAGCTTTGTGAAGTTTGTAAACATGATCGGGTTTCTTGGGATTAACAAAGGTGGGAGGTTGTTTAACATAGACTTCCTCCTCAATTTCACCATTTAGAAAAGCACTTTTAATGTCCATTTGGTATAAGGTGATATCATGGTGATTGGCATAAGCAACTAAGATGTGTATGGACTCAAGTCTAGCAACGGGGGCATAAGTCTCGCCATAGTCCATACCTTCGACTTGAGTGTAGCCTTGAGTGATGAGACGAGCCTTGTTGCGTACAACTTGTCCATCCTCATCTTGCTTATTTCGAAACTCCCATTTGGTTCCAATGACATTGTGCTTCTCATCGGGCTTTTCAACCAACATCCATACTTGATTCCTCTCGAAGTTGTGTAGCTCTTCATGCATAGCGTTCACCCAATCAGGATCATCAAGAGCTTCTTCAACCTTCATAGGTTCAATACTAGAAATGAATGAGTAGTGTTCACAAAAGTTAGCCAAACAAGTTTTAGAGCGAGTAATTCTCCCGGTTTGAATATCATCAAAGATTTGTTCGACGGGATGATCTCTTGAGACTCTTGCTCTAACTCGTGAGAGCTTTTGTTTGGGTCGGGGTGGAACATCCTCTTCATTGTCTTCTTCTTCTTCTTGTCCTTCTTCATTGTTGTTGGCGTTGTTGTTCTCTTGTGGAGGTGGAGAAGGAGGTCGATGAGGTTCATCTTGTTGTACTTCCTCGTTTCCTTCATCTTGGCGTGTTCCACTTGTGGACGCCTCTAAGTCAACTTGTGGTTCACCTTGTCGTGAAGTTGAGGCTTCCACTTGAATGGACGAAGTACTGTCCTTCACCTCCGTTGGGCAAATCTTGCCAATAGACAAGTCTTGAATTGCTTCTGAAGGATCTTTGTCCCCTACATCAATTGGCAATTGCTCTACTTGTGAGCCGTTAGATTCATCAAACTTCACATCTACCGTCTCTTCAACCTTTCGGGTGAAATTGTTGTAGACACGGTAAGTGTGAGAGTTTGAGCCATAACCGAGTAGGAAACCTTCATGAGATTTAGGGGCAAATTTCGAACGACGATGCTTATCAAGAATGTAACATTTTGGGCCAAATACTCGAAAGTATCCAACTTGGGGTTTGTTACCGGTGAGAAGCTCGTATGCCGTCTTGCTGAGAAGCTTGTGAAGATATAGTCGATTTGTAGCATGACAAGCTGTCTCAACCGCTTCCGCCCAAAATTGTCTTGGCGTCTTGTATTCGTCAAGCATCGTTCTTGACATCTCAATAAGTGTCCGGTTCTTCCTCTCAACAACTCCATTTTGTTGAGGTGTGTACGTTGCCGAGAACTCATGTGAAATCCCTTCTTCGTCAAGAAAGGTATCCACATAGGCGTTCTTGAACTCCATTCCGTTGTCGCTCCGAACCTTCTTGATCTTCACTTCAAATTGATTTTGGGCCTTCCTAGCGAAGTTCTTGAAGATCTTTTGGACCTGTGATTTATCATCAAGAAAGAACACCCACGTAAATCTTGAAAAGTCGTCAACAATGACCAGACCGAACGAGTTACCACCGAGACTCTTGTAGGCGTTGGGACCAAAAAGATCCATATGGAGTAGCTCAAGTGGTCTCCTCGTGGTCATGATGTTCTTTACGGATGACTTCCTCCAACCTGTTTTCCTGCTTGACAAGCACTACAAAGTCTATCCTTGTCAAATATGACATCTTTAACACCAAGGATATGATCACCTTTAATAAGCTTATCAAGATTTCGCATGCCCACATGACCTAACCTTCTATGCCACAACCAACCTTTAGAAGATTTAGCAATTAAGCAAGTACGAGGTTGAACTCTTTTAGTGAAATCAACAATGTATAGATCACCTCTACGTATACCGGTAAAGACCATATTATGATTATCTCTACGAAACACTTGGCAATCTACTTCAGTGAATAGAACATTGAATCCAAAATTGGCTAGTCTAGATACGGAAAGTAAATTGTAACCAAGAGATTCAACGAGCATAACATTTTGGATAGAGCTGTCATGTGAGATGGCCACCTTACCAAGGCCAACCACCTTACCCTTTGAGTTATCACCAAAAGTGACATACTTTCGGGGACCGTCATTTTCAACGAGCTCTCAAAACATGTCCTTGTCTCCGGTCATGTGATCGGTACATCCACTATCAAGAACCCATTCCTTTCCTCCGGCCATGTAACCGCGAAGGTTAGCCATAAGACCAAAGTGTCTCATTGACTCATCAAGATCAAAGTCACTATCATCATCCTCATCATAATATCCATGTTCAACATCATCATGTGATTGATCATTACCTAGAGAGAGTGATTCATTAGATTTATGACCATGACAATGTGCTTCTTTATGAATTCTAATGACTTGCGAGATGATGCTACTAATGACTCCAACATCTCCTTTGGCACGCATAAGGTCACGAAGCTCAAATAGACAATCATCAAATTTAGGATCACTAGGATGCATTTTATGAAAAGCAATGGACCTTTGAAGAATCTCATCTAGATTTTTCAAGGAATAGTTTGGAAAGCGTTCCTCAAGATATCTCCATATAGTATAAGCACATTCAAATGTAGGCAAGCATACAAGCAAATTTCTAGGCAATCCTCTTATGATAAGATTAATAGTTCTAAGATTGCGGGTCATGTCAAGATACTCATCGGGGGTAGGATGCAAGGGATCAATAGGAGGCGCACAAGGGCTAGTAATATACTTGTTCAAATTATATTCATTGAAAACCTCAAGCATCTCATTTTTTCATGCACTATAGAACTCTCCGTCAAGCATAGGCACTATACATCTAATACTCCCAATCGTAGACTCATCCATCTTCCTCCAATGGTGATTAAACCAAAGCAGTGGAGACCAATACTCTGATACCAATTAAAAGGATCGAGAAGAGGTGTCTAGAGGGGGGTGATTAGACCCTCAACAAGCAAAAGTGGCAATTTTTAAGTTCTCCAAGTTGAGGTGGAGTTTTAGCACAAGATTAAGCATTCACAATACATTTCAAGAAAGCATGGCAAGAGTATGAGAAGCGAAAAGAGTAAAGCATGCTAATTGCAAGAAAGTAAAGGGATGGGATTGGAATGTGCAAATGCAATGTAGACACGGAGATTTTTGGCGTGGTTCCGATAGGTGGTGCTATCGTACATCCACGTTGATGGAGACTTCAACCCACGAAGGGTAACGGTTGCGCGAGTCCACGGAGGGCTCCACCCACGAAGGGTCCACAAAGAAGCAACCTTGTCTATCCCACCATGGCCATCGCCCACGAAGGACTTGCCTCACTCGAGTAGATTTTCACGAAGTAGGCGATCTCCTTGCCCTTACAAACTTCTTGGTTCAACTCCACAATCTTGTCGGAGGCTCCCAAGTGACACCTAACCAATCTAGGAGACACCACTCTCCAAAAGGTAATAGATGGTGTGTTGATGATGAACTCCTTGCTCTTGTGCTTCAAATGATAGTCTCCCCAACACTCAACTCTCTCTCACAGATTTGGCTATGGTGGAAAGATGATTTGAGTGGAAAGCAACTTGGGGAAGGCTAGAGATCAAGATTCTTGTGGTAGGATTGGAATGTCTTGGTCTCAACACATGAGTAGGTGGTTCTCTCTCAGAAAATGTGTAGTGGAAGTGTAGGCACATTCTGATGGCTCTCTCTTGAATGGAGATGGGGGTGAAGGGGTATATATAGCCTCCACACAAAATCCAACCGTTACACACATTTGACCCAACTCGGTCAGACCGAATAGAAGAACTCGGTGAGACCGATTCATTTCAAAATGTGAACGTTAGGAATGTCGGTGGGACTGACTGGAACAACTCAGTGGGACCGATGTGCAAGGGCTAGGGCAAAACCTCATCTTGGTGTGACTGATTGCTTGAACTCGGTGAGACCGATTTCAGCAATGAGCAAACAGAGAGTTGGTCAAGCAAACTCGGTGGACCGATTTCTCATTTCGGTGAGACCCAAATGTTACAAAGGGAAACAGAGAGTTTGCAGGGCCATCTCGGTGAGACCGATATCCGTATCGGTGTGACCGAATTGTCTAGGGTTTCTGGCAGTGGCTATGTCAACTGAACTCGGTGGTGCCGGATAGATCAAATCGGTGGGGCCGAGTTTGACTTTGGGTTTTGGACAAATGTGGAAATGAGAAAGTGGCTGAGGGTTTTTGGAGCAATATCACTAAGCATTTTGAACAAGTAGACCATTAAGCAACACCTCATCCCCTTTTAATAGTATTGGCTTTCCTATGGACTCAATGTGATTTTGGATCACTAAAATGAAAATGAAGAATCTTGAGCTTTTGCCAATCTTTGTCCTTAGCATTTTGAAGGGGTTCCACATCCTCTTGTCCTTGCCATGCCATTGTTGAACTGATCTGAAATACACTAGGTAAAGGTGTTAGTCCAACAAGAGATATGTTGACATTAATTACCAAAATCACCCAGGGAGCACTTGTGCTTTCAGTAGCTGTGAACGTATGTAGGGTAACCTCACCACATAGGGTACAAGGTTAGCACACCTCGCATCTTGTGTGCAACCAAACATCGTGCTTGTTTGTGAGTTCAGACTATGCAGGTAACCGAACACCATGCGCAAAGCTATCCCCTAATGCAAGAGGACTAGATGCGAGCAGCCAAACAATGTGCAGATGTTAGTTTTTCGTCTGTATTTCCTCAACCAGCCTCTATTGAGTCAGGCTGCAGCGAGAAAGCAACCAGACACGCCCTTGTCCTTTTTCTTGTGTACTGTAATTGCCAAATAGTGCGTTGAGAACTTGTAGACGTGTCATCGATTGTGGTAGAAAGTAAACACAGAAATCACGAATATAGTTTATCACCTGTGAACTTGCTCTTGTGCCGCCAAGATAGTGTGTTACCTACGCGTACGCACGCACAGGTATGTGATGCTCACCCTCCGGCCAATCGAAAATCAGTCGGCCGTGCTGCCGCTGACGACCGAGCTCTGCTACGACACGGGCACCGACGCCCGAGCTCTCCACACAGAAGTGTTGGAAAAAGGAGCAGCATGTTCATGTTGTTTCCATTATAACTCAATATAACAAGAGCATGATCAATGTCAGATTGAATTAGCTAAACAGACAACCCCCATCTTTTCGAATCAAGTTGCACGATGGGGAACGAAGTGCTCATGGTCATGGGACCAGCTTAAGTTCGCACCATCAGACATGGATGCTCACCTTGGCCTATGGAAAATAGCCTCTACAGGCGGCGGCTGGGACAAGGCCGGGAGGATTCATCCTGACAAGATACCGTGCAACCGTGGCTGGATCAAAGGAAGTCGTCCTCACTGGCATTGGATGACATGGGGGTATGGGGAGGATGGGGGAGAAGGTGGGCATCTTCACCTTGGCAGATGTAGAATAGGCAGCGGCTGGGACGAGGACGAGATGTGGTTGGATCGTAGGACGGTCGTCCTCCTTGGCATATATCGCGCAGCGGTAGAGGAGGAGGGAGGAGGTGGACGATGTCTCAGCTGGTGGTGGCGGGCGAGGGTAGCGATAGCCGCTAGGGCTTTCTGGGGTTGCAAGTGAGCGGGGGAATGGTTGGGCCATGACTGGACAGAAAACTGGGCTGACATGCGCTCGCTGTTTCAGGATTTTTTCTGAAAGAAAAATCAGGAAAACCAGTGCTCGCGAGGGGAGGGGGATCAATGAAGGACGAAGGGTGGGTCGACGTAAGAGGGGAGATGGAACCTTACGTGATTTTTAGCTAGTAGAGATATGCATGGTACTCTCCATTACGACCAGCCAAACCAGAAGGGTTTCGATGGTCATGTAGTCCATAACACTGATTGTATCCTCACCAATGTCTCATCCCGACCTTATCATTCATTCAAAGAATAGGCAGATAGGTTTATTGGTAACCCAGGGTGAAGAATAAATAATAATTCTTCACCCTGGCCAAACAACCAAGCCATAGCCTTACGTTGCGTCCATCCAGGTCACAGTGATGCCCACCATTTCCACACTGTAAAATTACGTTGGTATGAAAGTAATATTACCTTTGTACATGACTCAAAGCTACCCCACTTCCCCCCCCCCCCCCCCCCGTGGACCGAGCCAGAATTTCGCTGGTTCAGTTCCGCCGACTCAAACCGTCTCCTGGATATGAGCCGTGAGTGTGATATTCCGACGGCCAGGACCGAACCCAGTTCCCGGCCATCGTCATTGGAGGATGGAGGATATGGAAAAACCCCTTCCTCTCCTCCGCTGGCAGGCTCCCCGTGACTGTAAGTCCTGCCGATGTAACCCCGACCCTATCCGCTTCAGTCTGACGGTGTTTGTTTTTGCAAAGGTGCGCTCAGGGTAGGATTGGCGCTCGCGGTGGAGCTGGGGTGCAGGGCGTCACCAACACTGATGGGTGCCTCCGTCGTGACGTTCGGAATCGGTGCACTGCTCCGCTGCCTTGGGCGTCCACGCAGTCACACAGACCGTGCCTCTCAGTGTCCATGGAGTGGCTGCATGCCAACCTCACTGACATTGATGTGAAGGTTGTAGACAATTATGATTTGTGGGAAACTGCTCGACACCCAATACGGGCGTGGCTATCTCATATATATATATAGACATATGTCAAGCGTACAAATAAAAGATACATACTATACACAGAAGCTACGTAATATTGTCTAACACCCTCCCTCAATCTTAACTGTGACCTAAAGTACAAAGCAAGTTAAGATTGCACCTACAACCTTCAAACTGAGGTTGTGGAAGTGGCGTCGTGAAGATGTCAGCAAGTTGATCTTTGGAGGAGTTGAACTTGATATGAAGAAGCTTCTGTGCAACACGTTCCCTCACAAAGTGATAGTCAACTTCGATGTGCTTGGTACGAGCATGGAAAACTGGATTAGATGAAAGATACGTCGCACCAATATTATCACACCAAAGAACCGGCGGCTGCTCTTGAGAGACTCCCAACTCTCTCAACAGAGACTATACCCAAATGAGCTCAGCTGTGGCATTGGCAACCGCCTTGTACTCTGCTTCAGTGCTACTCCGAGATACTGTGGCCTGCTTGTGCGCACTCCAGGCGATCAAGTTGCCACCAAAGAAGAAAGCATAGCCCCCCGTTGATCGCCGGTCATCCAGGCTCCCAGCCTAATCTGCATCAGAGAACGCCGAGAGAGCACTCGAGGAGGTAGACTGAAGATGCAAGCCATAGGAGACGGTATGAGAGAGATAACGCAGTATACGCTTCACAGCTGACCAGTGTGAAGTCCGAGGAGCATGAAGATACTGGCACACATGATTTACCGCATAGGAGATGTCCGGCCGTGTGATAGTCAAGCACTGCAAGCCACCAACAATACTGCGGTGCTCTGTAGCATCATCTGAAGGAAGCAAATCACCATCCAAGGATGATAACTGATCAGTCGCAGACATAGGGGTGGTAGCATGCTTGCATTGCAACATACCAGCACGTCGCAGCAAGTCTAAGGAATACTTATGCTGAGTGAGAGTCAGGCCAGCAGGGGACCGTGAAACCTCCTGACCAAGGAAGTAATGGAGAGCACCCAGATCCTTGACAGCAAAATGACCACTCAGAGCAGACAACAGACGATCAGCAGCAGTCACTGAGGAGCTGATAAGAATAATGTCATCAACATAAACCAGCAGGTACATAGTAACCTCAGGACGATGGAACAAGAACAGAGACATGTCAGCAGTGGAAGGAGCGAATCCAAGATGTCGAAGAACCGAGCCAAGTCTGGCATGCCATGCACGAGGAGCCTGCTTAAGTCCATAAAGCGCCTTAACAAGATGACACAAATGATGTGGACGAGCGGGATCAACAAAACCTGGGGGTTGCCGCATGTAAACCTCTTCCTCCAAGACCCCATGGAGAAAAGCATTCTGAACATCAAGCTGACGCATAGACCACCCTTTGGCAACGGCCAAGGACAGAAGCAGCCGAATGGTGGTAGGTTTGACAACTGGACTGAAGGTATCCTCATAATCAAGACCATACCGTTGTTTAAAACCTTTGGCCACCAAGCGTGCCTTGTATCGCTCAATAGAACCATCAGCATGCTTCTTTACCTTAAACACCCACTTGGAGTCAATGATGTTGACACCAGACACAGGAGGAACCAAGCGCCAAGTATCGTTCCTCTGTAGTGCCTGAAACTCCTGCTCCATGGCACTGCGCCAATGAGGAATCCGAAGAGCTGCCTGAAAATGTCGAGGCTCAGCAGTGGGGTCAGCGTCTGTCTGTGCCATCCACACCACAATCCACGCAACTGTGCCGTCAGTGCGCTCCTTCGGCCGAACAATTCCACTCTGACTGCGCGTACGAGGACGCAGAACAGCAGCAGGCGGCGAAGGTGGCGTCGGAGATGGAGTCGATGAAGATGGCGATGATAACGCAAACCGCTCCCCATATGCAGAGCCAGTCGTGCCAAGCGACCGACCTGGCGAGGAAGGCGTTGACGCCGGCTCGGCACCCGCGGCAGTGGCTGGCTCAGGCGAAGCTGGCTCAGCCAGCTCGACCGGCTCGGCCAACGCGTGGCCAACCCCATGCTGGACCGAGGTGGCAGGGCTCGGCTTGGGTAGCCCCATCGGTGAGCCAGGTGACGGAGTGGCGTGGCGAGCGGGCTCGGCGGACGTCCGAGGGGACACGGCCGGCTGCTCATCCAGAAGCTCAAGGCGTGCTCCTCGTCCAGTACCTGCACCATGGTTAGGTAGCAACAAGGGAGTATATGCAACATCAACATATTGACCAAGCAAGGTTAAAACAGATTTCTCAGGTGCAGTGGGAGTGGTGGAGGTGACCGAAAGTGCGGAAAAAGGAAAAACATTCTCATCAAACACCACATCACGAGAGATGTAGACGCGGTTAGAGGGAACATGAAGACACTTGTACCCTTTATGAAGAGAACTATAACCAAGAAACACACACTGTTTAGACCGAAACTCCAACTTGTGTTGGTTATATGGACGAATATGTGGCCAACACGCACATCCAAAAACCTTGAGAAACGTATAATCAGGAATTTCATTCAGCAAGAGTTCAAGTGGTGTTTTCATCTGACGGAGTCGTGTAGGGAGCCTATTAATGAGAAAGCATGCGGTGGAAAACGCATCACTCCAAAACCGGAAAGGAATGGAGGCATGGTGATGAGGACATCAATACCATTGTTACACCCACAGCCCCTACTGCTACATATACTGGACCAATTACTAGAGCTCACGCACGCCAATTAAATTATCAGGTACTTTCGTTTCTTGGTAATGATTCTAATGTTCATGAGAATATGATGCTGCCTAAATTGGATACATTTGTATTGGTTACTAATGAAGGGCCTAGCATAATCAAGAGGGATGAACACTGGAGCAGGATCAAGCATGGAGATGAAGGCGTGCGTGAAGGGATCCAGAATGGCGTTTCTAGTGCATATTTAAGCACTTTGAAGCCTCCGTGATGACCTACAAGGACATGGACGAAATATACAAGATGCCCCTTCATAAATTTCATCCATAGCTTATTTTAGGTGCTGCGCCACCTTATTTTTGGGCTAGGCCCATGTAATTTCGAAATACTTAAGTATAGGCTGTTTTTAGAGTCCATACGTGTGGGGAAACAAAGTTAGGGTTGGTTTCGGACCCCTCCTACAAGGGGCCACGAAATTCACCCCTACTCCTCCATATATACAGCCCTTAGAGCGTCGTTTAGACTTTGGGTTTTGTTTAGATTAAAAGTTCGCCATAGCTGCAACTTCGCGTACTTCGTTTGTGTTCAACGACCAGACAAAGGCGTCACAGAACCCCACCTTCATTAATAAAGCTTTCCTCTTATATTCGCAATATCCAGATTGCAATCTCAGTTTCTTGCTTGTTCTTCGTTTGCTCGCAGGAAACAGACCCTCGTGGTCAGGTTGATCGTGCTCCAGCGTGGTCAATAACCCCTTGGAAGTTGGTATAGCGATTGCTAAGGCGCGACGTCTCGCACGTTCGTAGTCGGATCGTCAAGGTCGACTCCCACAGAAAACGATAGCACCATCTCATCGAAACATCGGGACACCTTCGCCTCTATCAAGTGGTATCAGATTTTTAGGTTGCTCGGTGAGATTTTATAGTTTTTCGTAGTTTAGATCGAGTTTGTTCTTCATACCTACAGCCCACGAGAAAGCCAAAAAAAAAATTTAGGGTTAGTTCATCATATCCGAACCAATCTGAGCCTTTGCATAATCTTTTTAGGGTTTTTGCTTTGTTGAATTTGTGGTTGCATCGTCGTATCTAGTTGCTGGTCTTAGCGTCTAGTCCTTTAGAGTTTCGAGTTCTGTCATAGTTTGTCACGCCGCCGCCGCACCATCTTCATTGCTGCTGCCATATACCACCACCGCTGCCATATCCTACCACCGCTGCCATATACCATCACCGCTGCCATATTCTACCACCATATCCACCACCAATTCGAGTTCTTTTCATATTAGGTTTGTTTTCGAGACCCATCTATTTTCCAATTCGTGTTTCCTTGCCTGAGTAGGATTCGAAAAAAAAAAGTCTGGAGACCCCCGGGCAGTTTTTAGGCCAAAATTTTGTCAGTCAAAAATATTTTTTCCCTATCCTATTTTTAGGTCCCAGGGAGCGTTTGGAGACACTCGCCATCATAGTGATTTTTTGTCGCACTTTTTCGTCGTCGCTGCCCTGATTTCTGAAAAAAAAAATTGTCAAAAAAAATTTCGTGCCAATCCTGTTAGTTTGACTTGGGAAGAGTTTTGAGACACTCGCCATTATAGTGATTTTTTGCAAAAAAAAAGGAGCGCAAAAAAAAGCAAATTTTTTTTTAGAGTGTGCTCTTCCCTTGTTTACGTGCCGCGCCATGATTTTGTTAGTGTTCTAGGCTCGCGTCTCTAGTACGGTCTAGCCTAGGACCAGCACAGTACCGTCGTTGAGCGTTTATTCAACTTTGCATCTCTGAATTGATTATTGCTGACATTTTTGCTACCATATCATAAGTCTTCCCAGCTCCACATACATCTATGTCGTGCGTTTGACACCACCTGGCAATCGCTCTGTCCAATCTTTGAGAGTTTTGACTACAATGATGGCCGATCACCACCTTCTGCTGGGTAAGAACTGGTAAGCATTTGAGATTCGCTTGACGGATTTGTGATACACCACCACCACCACTTCCTAGTAGTCTGTAGGATCATATTCTTGTGTGTTTCTATTGCTGCTAACCATGGCAGGATCACAAGCCGATGAGACTGATTGCGAGAACATGACGAACAAACAGCTACATGATAAATTTCAGCAAATAATGAGTGGACAGGTGCAAGATGTGCTAAACAGATTTGAAGAGGCCATGGAGAAGATAGATGGAATTGAGAAGACGTTCGAAACAAAGCTCGATAACAAGTTTAATGAATTGCTCGCGCGTCTTCCACAACCACCGCCGGCTGCACCTGTCGCACCTCTACAACAACAACAATGTCGCCTTCCAAATCAAGTGGGACGAGCACAACGCGTTCCCCTTGAGCCTGGTCAAACTTCTGGTGCCGCTGCATCTACTGTTGATGCTTCTATGGCTCCTGCTGCCGCTGAGGAGGATGATTATGCGGGCGATTACGAGGATGAGGTTGATCAAAATCAGAACTACGTACCAGCACCAGGACGTCCACATGCCAATAATCGCAATGGTAGGGCTGCATTACCAGCTCAGGTACGAGATCATGACCATCTTCCTAAACTGAAATTGAATATTCCACCATTTGAGGGTAGATATGTTCCTGATATATATCTTACTTGGGAGTTAGAAACTGAATAACATTTTACATGTTTACAATATCCCGAGGAGAGACGTGTTGCTGCTGCTGTTTGTGCTTTTACTAGTTTTGCATGTGTATGGTGGTCTGAACATTGTAGATTATATCCTATTCCAGCTACTTGGGCTGCTTTGAAAACTGCTATGCGTACTCGTTGGGTTCCACCATATTATCAACGTGAATTACTTCAAAAATTGCAGCGCTTAAGACAAGGAAAAAATTCTGTAGAAGAATATTATCATGAATTACAAACTGGCATGATTAGATGTGGTATTGTTGAGGAGAATGAAGCTATGCTTGCATGTTTCATGGGTGGATTAAATAGAGAGATTCAGACCATTCTAGAGTATAAGGAGTATAATAATATCACTCGTTTATTCCATCTTGCTTGTAAAGCTGAACATGAAGTGCAGGATCGACAGGCATTGGCGCGAACTAATTTTTCTGCAGGTCGATCTTCATCATGGACACCGCATGCCTCCTCTACTCCCACACATCCTACTGCAGCACCACTGACTTCAGCCGCCAATTCCAACCGAGATACAAGAAAACAGGCACCACCACCACCATCTGCCAAGAGTACACCTTCTGGACCTGCCCAGAGCTCTTCTTCATCTATGGCATCAACAGGGCACACACATGATATTATTTGTCGTCGTTGTAAGGGAAGAGGTCATTATGCGAGAGAATGCCAATCTCCGCGTGTTATGATTGCTACTGAGGATGGTGGGTATGAGTCCGCTAGTGACTATGATGAGGAGACTTTGGCTCTTATTACAAGTGAAGAACACGGTGGAGATGATTCTGATCATGAGACGCAATACATGGCTCCTGAAGACGCTGACAGGTATGAATGTTTAGTTGCTCAACGTGTTTTGAGTGTGCAGGTCACACAAGCTGAGCAAAATCAGAGGCATAATTTGTTCCATATAAAGGGAGTTGTGAAGGAACGTTCTGTTCGCGTCATCATAGATGGAGGGAGCTGCAACAACTTGGCTAGCATGGAGATAGTGGAGAAGCTATCTCTCACCATAAGACCACATCCACATCCTTACTTATCCAATGGTTCAACAACAGTGGCAAGGTTAAGGTAACACGTACTGTTCGTGTGCATTTTAGTATCTCTACATATGCTGATTATGTTGATTGTGATGTGGTACCCATGCAAGCATGTTCCTTATTACTTGGTAGACCATGGCAATTTGATAAAAATTCTGTACACCATGGTAGAAACAATTAGTATACTCTTGTTCATAAGGATAAACATATTACTTTGCTTCCTATGACTCCTGATTCTATTTTGAAAGATGATATTAATAGAGCTAGTAAAGCAAAACAGGAGAAAAATAAGAGTGAAAATCAGATTGTGGCAAAAGAATTTGAGCAACAAATGAAGCCTAATAATAAACCATCTAGTGTTGCTTCTGAAATTAAATTAAAAAATGCGTGTTTACTTGCCACCAAATCTGATATTGATGAGCTAGATTTAAGCAAATCTGTTTGCTATGCTTTTGTGTGCAAAGAGGCATTATTTTCATTCGAGGACGTGCCTTCCTCTTTGCCTCCTGCTATCGCTAACATTTTGCAGGAGTTCGCTGACGTCTTTCCACAAGACGTGCCACCGGGATTACCACCTATTCGCGGGATTAAGCATCAGATTGACTTAATTCCCGGTGCTTCATTGCCAAACCGTGCGCCATACCGTACCAATCCAGAGGAGATGAAGGAGATTATGCGTCAAATACAGGAGCTGCTCGACAAAGGTTATATACGCGAATCTCTTAGTCCTTGTGTTGTTCCTATTATACTAGTGCCAAAAAAGGATGGTACGTCGCGTATGTGTGTTGATTGTAGAGGCATTAATAATATTACTATTCGTTATCGTCATCCTATTCCTAGGCTAGATGATATGCTTGATGAATTGAGTGGCTCTACAATATTCTCCAAAGTTGATTTGCATAGTGGATACCATCAAATTCGTATGAAATTGGGAGATGAATGGAAAACAGCATTTAAAACTATGTTCGGTTTATATGAGTGGTTAGTCATGCCTTTTGGGTTAACTAATGCACCTAGTACTTTCATGAGATTAATGAACGAAGTTTTATGTGCTTTCATTGGACGATTTGTGGTAGTTTACTTTGATGATATATTGATTTATAGCAGATCTTTGGAGGAACATTTGGAACATTTACGTGCTGTTTTTATTGCTCTACGTGATGCACGTTTGTTTGGTAACCTTGGGAAGTGCACCTTTTGCACCGACCGAATATCTTTTCTTGGCTATGTTGTTACTCCACAGGGAATTGAAGTTGATAAAGCCAAGATTGAAGCTATTGAGAGTTGGCCGCAGCCCAAAACGGTCACACAAGTGAGGAGTTTCCTTGGCCTCGCTGGTTTCTATAGGTGTTTTGTGAGAGATTTCAGTACCATTGCTGCACCTCTCAACGAGCTTACAAAGAAGGATGTGCCTTTTGTTTGGCGTACCGCACAGGAAGAGGCCTTCACGGTGTTGAAAGATAAGTTAACATATGCTCCTTTACTCCAACTTCCTGATTTTAATAAGACTTTTGAGCTTGAATGTGATGCTAGTGGAATTGGATTAGGAGGTGTGTTATTACAAGATGGCAAACCTGTTGCATACTTTTCTGAAAAATTGAGTGGGCCTAGTCTGAATTACTCTACTTATGATAAGGAATTATATGCTCTTGTTCGGACTTTGGAAACATGGCAACATTATTTATGGCCCAAAGAATTCGTTATTCATTCTGATCATGAATCTTTGAAACATATTAAAAGTCAAGCCAAACTGAACCGTAGACATGCTAAATGGGTTGAATTCATTGAGACTTTCCCTTATGTCATTAAACACAAGAAGGGTAAAGAAAATGTTATTGCTGATGCATTGTCTCGTTGTTATACTATGCTTTCACAACTTGACTTTAAAATATTTGGTTTGGAGACCATCAAAGATCAATATGTGCATGATGCTGAATTTAAAGATGTATTGCAGAATTGTAAAGAAGGGAGAACATGGAACAAGTTTGTCGTTAACGATGGATTTGTGTTTCGTGCTAACAAGCTATGCATTCCAGCTAGCTCCGCTCGTCTTTTGTTGTTGCAGGAGGCGCATGGAGGAGGATTAATGGGACATTTTGGCGTGAAGAAGGTGGAGGATGTACTTGCTACACATTTCTTTTGGCCAAAGATGAGACGAGATGTTGAGCGTTTTGTTGCTCGCTGCACTACATGTCAAAAAGCTAAGTCACGACTCAATCCTCATGGTTTATATATGCCTTTGCCTGTACCTAGTGTTCCTTGGGAGGATATATCTATGGACTTTGTTTTACGTTTACCTCGAACAAAGAAGGGGAGGGATAGCATATTTGTTGTCGTGGATAGATTTTCGAAAATGGCACACTTCATACCATGTCATAAAACCGATGATACTGCTAATGTTGCTGATTTGTTCTTTCGTGAAATTATTCGCTTGCATGGTGTGCCAAATACTATTGTTTCAGATCGTGATACTAAATTTCTTAGCCACTTTTGGAGATGTTTATGGGCTAAGTTGGGGACTAAACTGCTTTTTAGTACTACTTGTCACCCCCAAACTGATGGACAAACTGAAGTAGTCAATAGAACATTGTCTACTATGCTTAGGGCTGTTTTGAAGAATAATAAGAAAATGCGGGAAGAATGCCTGCCTCATATTGAATTTGCTTATAATCGTTCATTGCATTCTACTACTAAGATGTGCCCTTTTGAAATTATGTATGGTTTCCTACCTCGTGCACCCATTGATTTGTTGCCTCTTCCATCTTCGGAGAAGGTTAATTTTGATGCTAAATAACGTGCTGAATTGATCTTCAAAATGCATGAGTTAATTAAGGAAAATATTGAGCGCATGAATGCTAAATATAAACTTGCTGGAGATAAGGGTAGAAAACATGTTGTCTTTGCACCTGGAGATCTTGTTTGGTTACATTTGCGTAACGATAGGTTTCCGGATTTGCGCAAGTCAAAGCTAATGCCACGTGCTGATGGTTCTTTTAAGGTGTTAGAGAAAATAAATGATAATGCATACAAACTTGAGTTGCCTGCAGATATTGGGGTTAGTCCCACTTTTAACATTGCAGATTTGAAGCCTTATTTGGGTGAGGGAAATGAGCTTCCGTCGAGGACGACTTCATTTCAAGAAGGGAAGGATGATGAGGACATCAATACCATTGTTACACCCACAGCCCCTACTGCTACATATACTGGACCAATTACTAGATCTCGCGCACGCCAATTAAATTATCAGGTACTTTCGTTTCTTGGTAATGATTCTAATGTTCATGAGAATATGATGCTGCCTAAATTGGATACATTTGTATTGATTACTAATGAAGGGCCTAGCATGATCAAGAGGGATGAACACTGGAGCAGGATCAAGCATGGAGATGAAGGCATGCGTGAAGGGATCCAGAATGGCGTTTCTAGTGCATATTTAAGCACTTTGAAGCCTCCGTGATGACCTACAAGGACATGGACAAAATATACAAGATGCCCCTTCATAAATTTTGTCCATAGCTTATTTTAGGTGCTGCGTCACCTTATTTTTGGGCCAGGCCTATGTAATTTCGAAATACTTAAGTATAGGCTGTTTTTAGAGTCCGTACGTGTGGGGAAACAAAGTTAGGGTTGGTTTCGGACCCCTCCTACAAGGGGCCACGAAATTCACCCCTACTCCTCCATATATACAGCCCTTAGGGCGTCGTTTAGACTTTGGGTTTTGTTTAGATTAAAAGTTCGCCATAGCTGCAACTTCGCGTACTTCGTTTGTGTTCAACGACCAGACAAAGGCGTCACAGAACCCCACCTTCATTAATAAAGATTTCCTCTTATATTCGCAATATCCAGATTGCAATCTCAGTTCCTTGCTTGTTCTTCATTTGCTCGCAGGAAACAGACCCTCGTGGTCAGGTTGATCGTGCTCCAGCGTGGTCAATAACCCCTTGGAAGTTGGTATAGCGATTGCTAAGGCGCGACGTCTCGCACGTTCGTAGTCGGATCGTCAAGGTCGACTCCCACAGAAAACGATAGCACCATCTCATCGAAACATCGGGACACCTTCGCCTCTATCACATGGGCAAGCAAAGCAAGACCAGTCTCAACTATATGGCGATGCTTACGCTCAGCTACACCGTTTTGCTGATGTGTATGAGGACAAGACACACGATGTGTAATTCCAAGCTTATTAAAGAATGCATTGAGGTTGTGATACTCACCCCCCTCTCTCCCAATCGGATTGATGAATGATTTTGTGACTGAGCAGACGCTCAACATGCGCTTGGAATTGCAAGAAAACATTAAACACATCAGACTTGCATTTAAGAAGGTAAAGCCAAGTGAATCGACTGTAAGCATCAATAAAACTGACATAGTAATTATGACCACTAACAGAGGTTTGGGCATGGCCCCATACATCCGAAAACACAAGTTCAAGCGGTTTATTGACTACACGACTCGACTCAGAAAAAGGAAGCTGGTGACTCTTGCCTTGCTGACATGCATCACAAACTGCATCAACATGTTTATTAGACACGACTGGAAGCTCATGACGATGAAGTACATGGCGAACAATGGGAGTGGCAGGATGACCAAGGCGTGCATGCCAATGTGATGAAGACACACGAACACCGCTGAAAGCACTAGGAGCTGGTGGCACATCAAGTGCATAGAGACCATTATTACGCAGTCGACCTCTAAGGAGTACGTCCCTCGTGTCCTGGTCCTTAACAAAAAAATGAAAAGGATGAAATTCAGCAAGAACATTATTATCACGAGTAAGTTTAGGAACTGAAAGCAAACTACGTGAAACAGAGGGAACACGAAGGACATTAAGAAGACGTAATTGTGTGGATCGACGGGTAAGAAGTGATGCCAGACCAATATGTGAGATATGCATACCTTCCCCATTAGCGGTGCGAACCTGATCGTGTCCACGGTACGGCTCCTGTGTAGAGAGCTTGTCCATCTCACTCGTCAGGTGATTGGTAGCTCCCGTATCCATGTACCAAGATGCATCAACTGGATAGGAAGGAGTATGCCCCTGCTCATGACTCGCCAGGGCAGCCTGCTTCTCATTACCCTTGCCATTGTTCCCGATCCCCAAGAAATCCTGCTTAAAGCGACGATGACAACGGGAGGCAAGGTGACCATCAAGCCCACACAGCTGGCAGGGGACCTGAGCACCACATGAAGGGCAGCAGGCACGGACTCGACCTCCTGTGGAGGTAGTGGTGTTCCACGAATTAGGCGCGGTCGGCGGAGGTTTGCCACCAGTTGGTGGCTTGTAGGGCTTGCCCTTCTCACGTGTTGTGGCGTTGGCGGAAGGGAAACTCGGTGTAGAGCGGCGAGCCTGAATGCGCTGTTCCGTGGCAAGAAGACGCGCATACAACTCACGTGACTGGATGGGAGTGTCACGACCATTGATATTCTCCACCAAATTATCATAGTCGTCACCCAATCCATTAAGCACGTAAGAGGTGAACTCCTCCGGACCAAGAGCCTTGCCGATGGAGGCAAGTGTGTCAGCCATACCCGTCACCTTGTTGAAGTAGTCTGTAACGGTGAGGTCATGAAGCTTCACCTCCCCAAGCGCAGTGCGAATAGCATGAGCACGCACCTAGGACTACGAAGCAAAACTGGTATGAAGAGTCATACACGCGTCCCGAGACGTAGCGGCGAAGATGACCAGCGACGAGACTCCCTCCGTGAGAGAGGACTGGATAGCAGAGATGATGGCTTGATCTTGAGCCAACCACGCATGATGCCCCGGATGATATGGCGAAGGGCACGGCAGAGTACCATCAACAAATCCCTCCAAGTAGCGACTGCGGAGAAGCGGCAACACCTGTGCACGCC
Organism: Thinopyrum elongatum; assembly: GCA_011799875.1. Taxonomy (NCBI): domain Eukaryota; kingdom Viridiplantae; phylum Streptophyta; class Magnoliopsida; order Poales; family Poaceae; genus Thinopyrum; species Thinopyrum elongatum. Next base: position 275,611,322 of record CM022300.1, on the reverse strand, counting down.
ACGACAGATAGTTATCCATCGTGAGCTTCATCGGAATTAGGTGCGCGAAGTAGAACGGTGCAACAGCGGCGACATGATCCGGCAGAGGCGGCGCATAGTATCCCTGATGCGGACCACTACCAGACGTCGGTGAGATATGAATGAGCTCCGTCGAAGGAGCCGCAGCTGGCGAAGGATACGGTACCGGGAAGCACCATAGGGAGAAGCCGGTTGGTACCCACCGTAGATCGTCGATGCAGTGCTGTAGGGCACCGCAGCAGCCGCAGCTGCGTTGTAGGAAGGCGCGAAAGACGCATCGTGTGGAGCCGGGTTAGCTGCCGCGTAGGATACAGCTGACCCAGGCGCAGATGCTGCGCCGTGTGCAGACGGGGGCCACGCCGTAGAAATTCACTGGCCACGCGCCGTAGTCAGCGGGCGACGCGGGAGCCGGCACCGCGGGCGGGGCGGGAGCCGCATGTGCTAGCGCCTGGCCATGCAGGGCCGCATGTGCTGGCGGCTGGCCATGCATGGCGGGAGCTGCATGTGCTGGCGGCTGGCCATGCAGGGCGATAGCGACCTGCGAGGCAGCCTGCGCGGCGGCGGCGGCGGCCGGTGCGGCACTGGCCGAGGCAGATGGGATCGGGATAGTAGCGGCGGCGGAAGACATGTTCGTAACCTAATTTGATACCATGTAGACAATTGTGATTTGTAGGAAACTACTCGACATCTAATATGGGTGTGGCTATCTTATATATATATATATATATATATATATATATATATATATATATATATATATATATAGACATATGTCAAGCGTACAAATACAAGATACATATTATACACAGAAGCTACGTAATATTGTCTAACAAAGGTAGCATATGCCTAGTGGCTAGTGCTGAATTGCAGACTCTGCTTGCCTCTGAAATCTGAAATTCTGAATTGTTTATACCTTAAGACGACACCCATCTGCCTGGGGTTTTGTCATCGTGGCAATTTTTGGGCGTTGCTAGAAGTTAGCTTCCTCTCGTCATGCCAACCTCAGATAGCTTCTTTATTTTGGTTGTGAGATGTCGATTCTTGTTTTTCTAGCCGCTTTAATTTTGATATTTTAAAGTTACAGAGTTAGTGAGGTTTGGTTTCTTGTAGCCAGACGAGCGAGCTTAATATTACACTGACTAGTGTGGCGGTACAAAAAATTGTTTCTTTTCTTGCTATCTATATTCTTCACTTTAACTGAATTTGTTTCTGCTCCGTGTTAGCTGCCGCACATGCTACCATCTGAAGCTCTACAATTAGGAGTCTGCCATTAAAAAAAAGCAATTAGGAGAGTGAAAAGATTTAGAGTTTTTGCCCCCAGGTTGAACCTTTGTTGACTTGTGTCTTGTCATGGTTGGTTTCTGATTACTACTAGCTAGTTCTAATCTAGACTGTTGGCATGCATCCCCTGCATTATTGACTGAATTCCCAGCTACAAATTACTACCTCCGTACAAAAATATAAGTTGTTTTTGTAGGCTAGTTTATATTTTGGTACGGAGGTAATAGCTTGTATATTTATATTTCTTATATGTTCTTTCTAGAAAAGACGTTATGTACAAATTTTGTCACGGATGTAAATTATCTGGTTAAGCTTTTAAGCACATAATCTTAGAGGTTTAGGTTTATTCAAGGAATAGGAAATCAGAAGTATAATGTTCCTTTTCTTGTACAATTTGCTCATTTTGATCATTTACATACTTCTGTTACTTTTTTCTATGTTTGGTTTACCGCTTCCTTCAGTTGGAGAAAGTACAATGCTCATTTTACAGTGAAGAATGTTACTACATAAATCTATGATTGTTCTCATAATGGTGTGGTGTGTAAGGGCTATTAAGGCCAACTACATAAATCTATGATTGTTCTCATAATGGTGTGGTGTGTAAGGGCTATTAAGGCCATATAGGCATATTCAACATATCACATAATGGAGAAGAGGAAGCTAAGCGCTGCTCTTTTTCTATCGAGTAGCTGTTGGGACAGAACCCTAAACCCTAGCTTTCTCTGTCTCCGTAGCACTCTCTTCTCTCTCTGCTGCACCCGAATGACACGAGGAAGAAGGAGACAGAAGGAAGAAGAAGGACACAGGGGACACGGTGGGTTTTTCCGGCGCAACGACGCCCGGCGCAACAACGCCAATTTCACGAGCACACACTCGACACCCGGCGCAACAACGCCAATTTCACGAGCACACACTCGACACCACACTGTTTACAACGAACCCCTCGAGGGCTTTATACCTAGGGCAGGCGCTGGACACGATCCCCACGCCTGTACCCGCTCGAGCGCTCGGTCCGGCCCGCTCTGGCCGTGCCCACCTCGCGCACGATCGTGCCCGGGTCACGGCGAGCCCGCAACGGCACGACTCGGTCACCCTGACCAGCTCGCCAACAGCTACACCAGGTCCGGCGCCACGCATGCACACACACGCGCGCGCCCCTACCCTACTCTATGCACGCACACACGCACACCCGCCACGCTCCCGACACGTCCCGCGCGCGCTCACACGCACACCCGACGCGGTCGCCATGGCTTATTGCCAACACACACCCCCTAAGCCACGGCCTAGAGGAGCCCGTCATACTCGACGTCGACGTTAGCGAGAAGGGCTTGCTCTGCCGCCTGCGCCTTCCGCGGCTTCGGGCACTCACGCCGGAAGTGCCCGCGCTCGCCGCAGTTGTAGCAGCGCCCTCGCCGCTTCCCTCCGCCGCCCGATGCCGTGCTCGCTGCTCCGTCGTCGTCGTGGTCGCCGAAGCCGCGCCCTCCCTGATGTCGCCGCCACGTCGCCCACTTAGCAGCCGTCATCATGAGCTGCTCGCCCGCGCGCTCGCCGCCGGCCTGCACGCGCCGCCTCGACCGCTCCTCAAACGCCTTCAGACGACCGACGGCCTCCTCGAATGCTATCTCCTCCACGTTGCAGAACTGCTGGATGATGCCGGCGACCGCGGCGTACAGCCGGTCCGGCACGGTGTCGAGCGGCTTCTTTACCATGGCGTCCTCGTCCAGTGTGGACCCGAGCTGCGCATACCTCGCCGCCATGCCATTCACCTTGCCTGCGTATGCGTCGAGGTCGTCGTCGTCCTCCATCTGCAGGTGGTCGAACTCGCCGCACCGCCCGCACTCGATCGGCGCCGACGAAGCAAACCTTGAGGGAGTCCCATACCTCCTTCGCGGTTGGCTTCGTCGCCACCTGCATCAGCAGGTCCTCCGACAGTGCTCCCATCATCGCCGCCCGCGCCGTCTTGCTCTTGCCGGCGTCGATCGCCGCGCCCTCTGCCGGCGCCACCGCACACCACAAACCCTGGGCATCAAGGATCGCCTCAACCTTGATGGCCCAGGACGTGTAGTTTGCCGGCGTCAATGGTGGAACCTGCAGCGACATCGCGCCACCACCACCGCCGTGAGGAACGAGCGCCATGGCTGCCGGCGATCACTTCTGAACCGAAGCTCTGATACCAATTGTTGGGACAGAACCCTAAACCCTAGCTCTCTCTGTCTCCATAGCACTCTCTTCTCTCTCTGCTGCACCCGAATGACACGAGGAAGAAGAAGACCGGAGGAAGAAGGACACAGGGGACACAGTGGGTTTTTTCGGCGCAACAACGCCAATTTCACGAGCACACACTCGACACCACACTATTTACAACGAACCCCTCGAGGGCTTTATACCCAAGGCAGGCGCTGGACACGATCCCCACGCCTGTACCCGCCCGAGCGCTCGGTCCGGCCCGCTCTGGCCGCGCCCACCTCGCGCACGATCGTGCCCGGGTCGCGGCGAGCCCGCAACGGCACGACTCGGTCACCCTGACCAGCTCGCCAACAGCTACACCAGGTCCGGCGCCACGCATGCACACACACGCGCGCCCTTACCCTACTCTACGCACACACACACGCACACCCGCCACGCTCCCGACACGTCCCGCGCGCGCTCACACGCACACCCGACGCGGTCGCCGTGGCTTATTGCCAACAGTAGCAAGGTTTTTGTTTTTTTAAACCTGCACCTTTTACGGGTTTGTAGAGAAGCCCAATTGACTGTAATACTAGTACTATGGCATACCATTTTGGTTTGTACTGATCGAAGGGCCAATTACAGGTTAATGAGAGAATGCTACTGTAATCACACATCTCATAGGTCATTTAGATTCTAGCGTAAGACTGCAACAACATTATTACATGAAAACACATTTATGCATTCACACATCTGTTGGCATCTAACCTTGATTTCTTTTCGAAATTTGCTCAGGAACTAAATAATTTTCTTGTCCATTGGATGTAAAACTCACATTTGTTCAATATCATATGTTGTCTAACTTGTTATGCCCACTCATTGAATTTGCAGCATTTGAATCCAACACAGAAGTGAGGGCGTTAGCTACTGCTAAAAATGCTAGTGTGATTTGGCCTAGCTTCTATCAACTTGAATGCCCAGGACATTGTCATCAGAATCTTCTTCCTCTCTACAAACATCAATCCTGGAGGTGCTAGGGAAGAGCATGTGTACTACAGCCCAGCAAAAGAAAAGATCCATTACCACTGCTACTACAAGAAGATTAAGTAGAATAAGAAAAAATCTTGTTATGGCTGCTGCTTAATTACCACTGAATTTATTCATTTCTTCATGTCATAATTGTTATGGCTCTGCTACATCAGTGACATTGTATTTTCTTGTTTTCAACTATATTAGAATTTACACATCTTTGGTTATATGTCTTTGTCATTGTCTCTTGTGAATACATTTCTTGAATTAGCAATGTCTGTTACGGATGGATCTCTCAGTACCATACATGTTCAATTCCAATTCAAAATTTTCATTGGCACCAAAAATGACTCCTGTAGCATGCATACTGATTTCAAGTCCCAACTCATTACTGGCCTCTCACATGATCCCACGGTCAAAATAAAGGAAAGAGACTAGTTCAATTACTGAACTTCAAAATGAATCACATTGTCAAACATTCCATTGAGATAATTTTGAACAAATCACATAGTAGTAGAGTACACATCCTCACCATGCCCTACATCTTGGTTACACCTCAGTTGCTAATAAAAATTTCAGCAAACTAAAGAAAGATCAACAAACACAACACATGCATTGTCTGCCTCCAGAGAACACTCCTATGTCCTGTTATTTGCATTTAGGAGTACTGACCAACAAAGGCCTCTCATTGTCGTGATGAGAGGGACGGCGAGGAGTTGCACGCCAGTCCGTCGCCTGGTCATGCCAGACCGCCATGGACACATCGTCATGGTTGCGATCAAGCAGGAGAATAAACAAGCAAAATTTTCCATCCCCACATATAGTATATATCAATATTGCATTGTTTCTATCACATATTTTCTCCGTCCCAAAATAAGTGTCTCAACCTTAGTACAACTTTGTAGTACAAACTTGAGACACTTATTTTGGGACGGAGGGAGTATATTATAGTCTAGAACAATGTTGCAATTGTTTATTCAGTGCTACCTATGTACCTTAATATAAGACATTTGTGCGGTTCAAATTGAACTGCAAAAACATCTTATATTAAGATATGGATGCAATAACAAATATGCAATGGTTTAACCGTATACCCCCAGCCCTCCATGACAATCTGTATCGACACCTTAGATTACATGGAAACAGAAGATCCTGCTCCATATACAATGTATAGCATAGATTTCAGAAATAGCAACTAATCAAACTCTGACATTTAAGTTAGAGATGTACTTCAGGAACTGCAAGATTCCAAGTTACTTGTACTCATAATGTTTCATTGCTAGCTATCCAAGTTCAGGTCACATCAGTACTGAAGACATTTACATCTAAATAAAAAGTATAGGACCAGTGGATGGCATACGAAATGTACAAAATTTCTCATCTCACCGATGCACTTCAGATATCAGGATACCATTCTTTCTACAAAGATTACAGCCATCTTCTGGCATTGGCAATACTTTATCCTAGATCATGGAGCTCATCAATAGAGTCACAATTCAGAAACAAACTTGGTTTTATGCTTAGTACTCCCTCGGTCCCATAATATAAGAGCGTTTTTTATGTACTCCCTTAGTATAAAAAACGTTCTTATATTATGGGACGGAGGGAGTACAATTTTCTCAACCAATTAAAAGGCATATGCTCATAGAAGTTCACATGCCACTTCTGACATAGAAAGCATGTGCAGGTAGGCATGGTTAAATTTCAGCCAGCAGAATTAGTTGCGGTACACATGCAAAGAATTCTGGCAAGGAACTAGACAACACAAATGGATAGAGTGAGAAGCCTCTACATCAGCATCCGGACATCCTATGTTCCCAGCTTTGTCTCTCGGCTCCAGCCTTTTTGGTATTCTTGCAGGACATCTTCTGCTGCATCCTGCAGGGCATTTTAAATCAAAAGTCAATTCAGAATAAAGTTTTATTGTGACCAAACATGTAAAAAGGATTCAGTACCTTCTGAATTTCCCTCATCTACAAAGTGAATTACCCTGCTATCAAAATCAATATGACCAATCAGAACCATGGTTGCTTCCCGGGATGAGATGATTCCACCGTGACCTTACCTGGGTCAGGGTGCTCCACGGAGGCGCCTCTACACTGGGATGCTGGATCCACCTCGCTGGGATGAGCTCTCCCGCCACCCGCCTCCATGGCTACTCGCGCGGGCTGGGCTCTCCCATGGCGTTCCCTCGTACCAGATAGCCTGGCCGAGCGATGGTGTCATAGATGACATCGAACCAGAGACGCACTCCAAGCAACAATACCAGATAACCCAGCCGAGCGATGGTGTTATAGATGACATCGAACCAGAGACGCGCTCCAAGTGACAATACCAGATAGCCCGGCCGAGCGATGGTGTCTATTAATAATCTACACATGCAGACGCAAAAAGAAACAACATAATGCTTAACTACTTTGTAAGATTCATAAGATTAGATGGCGACTACAAAGTTCGGTATCGAAAGCGTGAGCTTTACATTAACTTGGGCTCAGCTCAACGCATATCAATGACTATCCAACAAGGAATGAACAACAATACCTTGTGCTTAATCAGGCACCGAGAATGGAGAGGCCAACGAGGTCTGAGAGGAGACAGGGTGAGCTTGGACGGATTTGATGGGGGCAGTTGGCGCTGACGTCTTCACAATAGTGTATCTGGTTCTGTTCATGACAATTCAGGCCAAGGTTATCAAAATGCTATTGGTGCAGCACAATGGAGCACATGATTTGTCACTAACAAATGCATTTACGAACACAGGATTGCCATTAGGGTTATTAAAGAAAACACGAACTGAACTCTAGCCCTATTGTAATTTATTTAGTAGTAGTTAATTCAGAATCTGACCTGAACTTAACTAGTTCATTAGTGCACTTGAACTAGTTAATTAGTCCTGTTGACCACTAGCCGATTGGTCCTAATTTAGGACCAATCACTTCCGAATACTGGTGATTTAATTTAGGACCAGCCTAGAACTTGAAATAGTTACTTTCCTTAGTGGATTCAATACTGGTGATTTAATTGAACTAGTCAGTTAGCCCTATCACTTGCATAATTTAACCAGCCCCCGTCCTGGAACTAGTCAACAACAAAGATCTACTAATGCTGGACGAAACCACCAATTAATAGGAAGCATCCACCCATTAGAATAAGAAGCAAGAGGGGACACAGGAGGCGACCTGTTTGGTGCAGGTGTTGAAGCCGAACTTGATGCCCACGCCGCTTGGAGGATGGCCGACAGCAGGATCGAACGAGTGGAACCTGTGGGAGGCTAGAGAACGTGCGTCTCACCCCGTCGCCCAGGACCGAACTCGAACCCCAGTCTCATCCCCGAACAAGATCCAACATGATACAACAGCAGAGTCTAAGTCTCGATTGGTAGGTTAGAGACTTAATCTCCCACACCTCGATCCAACAGCACAGATCCTGATGCCCGCACCTGGAATCATCAAACTCGATCGCCGCTTGGAGGAGAAGCGAACGAGTGGCCGGCGTCTCGCTCCCATCTTGGCCGTAGTCAAGGTGACGGTCGTCGGCGCTTCACCCTCTTGATTTTGCGTCGTCCTCGTCGCGGTCAATGCTGTAATATTACCTCGCAGGCACTGTAGATTACTGCACAAAGCATCCACGGTACTGGTGCCGTGTGGATGGGGGCGTGTGCTTCGGCTGGGGCAAGGAATAAGTATTGGGTGATGAATAACGCGACTCTATATTATCTTTCCCTAATAATAAAGCGGCTATCGCTTCTGCCTGCTCACGGACGTCGCGGCGTATTTGCAAAAAATTCTATGGTTTAACGTATTCAACCCGCAGTCATGTAATAAGTCAACAGAACGGGTACGGGCGAGAGAAGGACACACCCACCCGCTGTCTCCACCTCCGATCCGATGCGCCGCCACCCCTGTGTAAGAATCAGGCCACGAATCACTCGATCTAAGATGAATTGTGGTATATGATTGCTGTTCCGCCCATCCTCCCTCACAGCAAGTAGGAATTTACAAGCAATCTCTCGGATCGGCCGAAGCCTCTACCAAAGCGTAGCCAAGTCAAAACGAAGAAGAAACACTCTCTCTTATACAGATCTCGGTTACATCCCTTAACGGGCCCAGTCTGGGCCTGCAAGCCACTGGGGAAGTTTCTTAGCGCGACCGGGCCTTGTGGCCTGTATTGGAGCGCCAGCTCTTGTAGCTTCAGGGTCTTCGCTCTCCAGTTGCTTATCTGATGAAGGGTTCAGTGTAGGAGAGCTGCTGACATCCCCCCGCCGTTGACAACCGGCTTGACCCCAAGCCGGAGCTCGAGGGAACTGTTGCTTCAATGAATCTTCATCTTCCCAGGTGGCCTCTTGATGAGACGACCCACTCCACTTGACGAGCACTTGTGCTACTGTGCTGTCTCCCTTACGGCGCACACGACGCTGCAAAATTTCCACAGGAACCTGAAGATGAGCAAAATTAGATGGCAAAGCAGACTGTACCTGAACGGGATTCTTGATATATTGTTTGAGCTGGGAGACGTGGAAAACTGGGTGTATTCTGCTTGAATCAGGAAGCTTCAATCGATAGGCAACTTCCCCAATACGTTCCAAGATTTCATACGGCCCATAAAACTTGAATGCAAGTTTATGGTTAGCTCGGTGGACCACTGAGTACTGCACATATGGCTGCAACTTCAGAAACACTTCTTGTCCCACTTCAAAAACTCTCTCAGTTCTTTTCTTGTCAGTGTAAGCCTTCATGCGCTGCTGTGTTCTGAGCAAGTGTTGTCTGACAGACTGATTGACCACCTCCCTTTGTTCCAACCACTGTTGCAAGTCAGGAGGATCAATGGTGTCAGAAGGAGTGATGCCAAAAACCCTGGGAGTTTGCCCATACAAGACCTCAAATGGTGATTTTCCCACCGCCGAGTGCCAATTGGTATTATACCAAAATTCACAGAGAGAGATCCATTTTTTCCATTGTTTGGGGTGAGCACTGATGAAGCATCAAAGGAAGCATTCCACTTGTTGGTTGACCCTCTCAGTCTGCCCATCAGTCGCTGGGTGGTAAGCTGTGCTCATGTTCAGTACTGCCACAGTTCTTTTAATAAGGTGTTGCCAGAAATCACTAGTAAAAACGGTATCCCTGTCAGAAACTATAAACCTTGGCATGCCATGCAACTTGTAAATGTTATCTAGGAATAATTCAGCAATCTTGGAAGCTGTGTAAGGGTGTTTGAGAGGAATGAAATGCCCATATTTAGTGAATTTGTCAATAACCACCATCAAACAATCAAAAGTTTCAGAACATGGCAGCCCAGATATGAAGTCCATTGTAACAGTTTCCCAAGCCTTTCTTGGAACTGGCAAGGGAGATAGCAGTCCAGGGTAGTTGATCCTCTCTGGTTTAGCTTTTTGACAGATCAAACACGATTGCACCTTCTGTTTGATGTAAGTTTTCATACCAATCCATCTGAAAAGTGAGTGAATTCTCTTGTAAGTAACAGGGAATCCAGAATGCCCCCCCACTGGACTATCATGCAAAGCCTGAAATATCTTATCATGCAGATCTGTTTGATTACCAATCCAATCACATCCCTTGTATCTGAGGAGTCCATTTACAAGTTTGTAGTGAGGCTTAGCATCTTGATCCAGAGACAGTTGTTGGATAATTTCCAATGAGTAAGCATCAGACTCATAGCCCTTAATAATATCTTGCAACCAACTGGGTTGAGCACTTGAGATAGCTAGAGACATAGCATGCTCTGGAGGCCTTCTAGATAAAGCATCTGCAACAGTATTGTCACTTCCCTTTTTATATATGATTTGATAATCCAAGCCCATGAGCTTGGTATAAGCTTTTTGTTGCCAAGGTGTATGTAACCTCTGTTCCACTAGATGAGATAAACTTTTCTGATCTGTTTTAATAACAAACTGTTGCAACTGCAGATAGGGTCTCCACTGATCCACTGCTAATAAAATAGCCATGTATTCCTTTTCATAAACTGAAAGACCTCTGCTCCTTGGGCCCAATGATTTGCTAATGAAAGCAAGTGGGTGTCCCTTCTGCATGAGAACAGCTCCTATTCCATATTCACAAGCATCGATCTCAATGACAAAAGGTTGAGAAAAGTCAGGCAGAGCTAAAACTGGTGCAGAAGTCAAAGCTTGTTTCGAAGCAACAAAAGCATTATCAGCCATGGGATTCCACACAAAGATCTCTCCCTGTAACACCCCCGGTGATTAGCAACAGTAATCACTTTTGATAATGACATGTTAGCAGGATTAACAGTGCATAATCATCATTAGCATCATATTGCATTTCAACTCCTAAGTCAAATTCAAAATTAAAATGAAAGTGAAATATAAAAGTTGTCCAACATAAAAATAAAAATGTTCAGTAAATAACAAATATTGCAGAGGCCATTCTAAAATTGTAACCAACATTTAATAAATTAATTAGGTGACCCAAACCTCTTTTAACAGTGGATGAAAATAATATCTGCAAGCCTTTTAATTAATCTAGATCGAATATGAAAAGGTGTTTTGCCCAAACTAGTTTTTGGTGTTAGGGTATAGTGCGCTGGTAATTAAGGTCTAGCTCACACTTTTTACAAAATCCATTTGAGGCCTAAACAATTAACAGAACAGAAAAGAAAAAGAAACAGAAAAGAGAAAAAGGAAAAGGCCTAAACGATCTACTGTGCACGCGGCCTGCTCGCTACAGTCGCGGCCCAGCCCACCCCCGCGCCGTCCCTCACCTCGCACTGCTCACCTCGCCGCGCTGTCGCCCACGCCCGCGCTCACCGCCCCGCCCCCCCCCTCGCCTTTGCTCGACAACGAGCACTGCGGCGGCGCGGACGCCTATATGGACCCCCCCCTCGACTCCGCGGACGAACCCTAGCCCCCCCCCTTTGCCCCTCTTCCCCCGTCCCCCACCTCGCCCGACGCCGCCATGGTCGGCCACCGCTGAAGCTCGCGGCCACCGTGCCCCGTTCGCCTCCCCGTTGTGTCCACGAGCTCCGCCGCAACGCGCCGTCCTCCTCAACCACGAGCCTGAGCTCCGGGAGCCCTGCATCGCCCCCACGTCGACGTCTTCTTCCTCGGATCCCCGCCACCGTTCACCGTCGATTCCGGCTACTCCAGGCCTTCCCCGCGCCCGCTCTGAACGGCTACGCCCCACTGTGAGCTCCTGCTCCTCCTCCCCCTCTCTTTCCGGCTCGATATCGTCGCCGTAGTGGTCGCAATAGAGATGCCCGAACGCGCCGCCGCCTGACCTCGTCGCCGGCGTGGCCACGGCGACCATTTGGTCCCGTGCGTGCCACCGTTGCACTCCCCGCAACGAGTAGACACCGTAGCCACCTCACCCTGCCCTTTTTGCACGCCGCAGCCCTGATCCCGACGGTGGCCGAACTCCGGCGTCCGCCGCATTGCTCGCCGTCGACGCTACCGACCACCGCAGCCCCCGCCGTCACCTTAGATCGCTCCGCCGTCGTCTGCCCGTTCGAAAGAGCCCGGCCGCGCTCGCAATGGTGCCCTGTGCGCCATTTCCGAGCCGCGCCGCCGTCCCTGGTGCTCGCCGGAGCTACTCAGGCGCGTCGCCGGCCACCGCCGACGTGGCACCAGTGGGCCTCGCCCTGTGCCACTGACTGTGGGGCCCCGCGGGCCCGTTTGACCCCGTTGACCGGGGTCAACGCTGACGTGGCCGCCCTGTCTCACTGACATGTGGGGCCCGGCCGTTTAATTGAATTTAAATAAATAGAAAATCTGTTAATTAGTTAATTAAACACTAATCAGTCACTGACTGCTGGGCCCCACCTGTTAATTAACTCAGATAATTAAATTAACCTCTCTGATTAAGCCACAGTGTATGACATGTGGGTCCCACCTGTCAGTTTGACTCTGGTCAGTCAGAGTTGACCTGCTGACATCATGCTTAGGTCATGCTGATGTCATCGCAACACTGTTTCGGATAATGTTGATTTAAATAATTAAATAAATTCCAGAAATTAATAAAAACTTTAGAAAATCATATTAAATAAACCGTAACTCCGATGAAAATAATTTATATATGAAACTTGCTCAGAATTTCGATACGAACCCGAATACGTCCTCCGTATTCCCGTCAGACGCCCGCAGCTATAAGAACATTGAACTTTTAGACCGATTTCAGTAAATGAATAGTGCCCAACTTTAATTAAATAAATCCAAATAAATTCCTAAATTAACTAAATCATTTAATTAGGCAGTAGAACACCCCGGCATATCATTTAAGCATATCATACATGTTGTTTGCATTATTGCCGTGAATTTATTGTTTCTCTCCCCCTCCTTCTCTCTCTCGATAGACGCTGAGACCGACGGCGCTGCACCTGGATACGACTACTCTACCGACGAGCAGCCCGTTGACGACCTTCCCCTCTTGCCAGAGCAACCAGGCAAGCCCCCCCCCCCCCCCCCTTGAGCATCCAGATATCACCCATTCTATTCTCCTGCTTGCATTAGATTTTGCTACTGTTAATATATGCTCCTATTCTGATGCATAGCCTGCTGTTGTAACCTGTTCATTGCTACCTTACCTGCCTATGATAAACTATTTAGTTTAGGTTGGAATGAACCATCAGTGACCCCACCACCTTATCCTTGTTGCCCCTGCTTGATCATCGACGACCCGATCAACGTGATCGTCGACCAGAGATCGACACCTCACTTCACACCCCCTTAGTTGTACGACTCTGCGTAGTAACTATCGAGTGCCGAGGGTGATACCTCGTAACGCACTCCCGATGAATACTCTGCAGTGTAGCTGTTCTATCGTGGTCATCGAGGGTGATTCCTCCTTCTCCACTTCCGATACGACTCTGTCGTGCAACCCTCAGTGTGAACCTCGAGGGTGATGCCTCATACGTTCACCCTGATGTTTTCGTCGAGTGGAATCCGCCGAGGGTGATTCCTCGGGTTTCCCCCTTGATGTTATGACCACACGATTACTTGACCTTTGTTACAGGCGGGTCCACCCTGGTGGGTACCCGCTGGGGATCTATAATTTTCGGGTGTGCCGGAAGGGCACTCGAGTGTGACATTGTGGTGGAGCATCAGAGACTCTGATTGTCTCCACGTGATACTAATTGAGCCTATTGGATTTGGGTGTGTGATCTGAGTGGGTCGACGTGCCCTATACGCACTACCACCACGCGGGATAATGGTTATGGGACCCTCTGCGAAGTACGTTTCTCCGAAAGCTCGTTTGACATCACGATTCACCGTGCGGGCTGATTGTCGGGATTGGGCTGGATACTTCACTGACGAGTTCAGTGTCGCGCCTGCACCCTGGCCAGTCTCGCAACGCGCAGGGTGCCCAGGGCGATGGCCTGAGACCTCTGGGTGCATAGGTTAGTCCGGCGTGCTGACCTCTCTGCCGAGCCTAGGTAGAGCGCTGCTTCGTGTTGATCTTCCGAGGACGGGCATTACCCAGCAAGTGTGTCCGGCCAGAGTTGATCGAGCGTGTTGGGTAACAGTAGTGCACCCCTGCAGGGATGAATCTTCTATCGATAGCCGGTCCTACGGTAAAGGACGCTCAGTTTGTGTATCCCGATCTACTACTTGAACTGGATACTTGTTACTTAATTGAAGCTTCGGGATCGCTTTCTTGCTTGGGAGTCGAGGAAGGATCTTTAAGCTGTACTTCAACATGTTTGCTAAATAAAATGCTATTCTACTCTCTTCTACTGCTGCAAGATGATGGCCTTGTGAAGATGTTTGAAGATGCTAGTCTTCGATAGGACTAGGCCTTCTCTCTATTCTGGCATTTCTGCAGCCCAGTCCACATATACAGCCTTTCTCCATTGATAATGTTGCATATGTAGTATAGATCCTTGCTTGCTGAGTACTTCGGATGAGTACTCATGGTTGCTTTACTTTCTCTTTTCCCCATATACCCCACCTTGGTGATACATCAGACGATGGAGTCCTGGAGTCAGATGCCACCACCGGAGCTTACTACCAGGAGGGTCCAGAGGGTACTTACTACTGGATCGAGCCAGCCGACCAGGAGTAGGATCAGAGGCTCCCAGGCAGGAGGCCAACGCCTTTCGATCTAGTGTCGTTGTTTGTGCTAGCCTTCTTAAGGCAAAACTTGTCTAACTATGTCTGTACTCAGATAATATTTGTATGACTGACTTATGTATTCGGATCTTCGGATCCCTGGTCTGTAATATTGTGGACCTCTGTTTAAATTGTGTTAGAGTTGTGTTGTGATATCTTCCCGTGAGTCCCTGTGCTTGATCGTACACGTTTGCGTGTATGATTAGTGTACGATTGAGTCGGGGGCGCCACAAGTTGGTATCAGAGCCGACTACCTGTAGGAAGCCCCCTTCCAAATTCCTTGGCCGAAGTCGAGTCTAGACATCAAAAAACTAATTTACTAACTTGGCTGTGTGACTTACGGGCCCACGTCGCCAACTGGGTGGTATTAGGATCTTTTATTCCTCATCTATACTCTGGGACTCTGATCTCTCTTCTACTCGGGTTAAATAAATTTTACTAACGCCGACACTTAGGATCTCGTAAATTCCATCTACCCGGAGAGCTGGATATCTATGCGATTTCCCTGTCATTGATCTGATTAGTCAGATAATCATTTTCCTTTCCATTGTTTTGTTTAACCTTTCTCTTCGAGTTGTATTATACTTCTCATTGTCATGCTGACGTGATAGCACCTGACGTTACCGTCGAAATTAAAGGGATGGAATTCCTTGCCTCACCCATCGTCTTGAAATCTTCCACCATAGACCTCATCCTCGGAATGGATTAGTTGAACGCTCATATAGCTTCGATCAATTGTGCCACAAAAGTCATCCAACTTCTTCACCCCTCCGATGAGATAGTGAACTATACCGCCCGCATTACTCGGGACGCTGAAGCTCAGATATATGCTCTGAATGCTTTGAACGCCTCACCTCTGGAAGGAATCGAGAACGTTCCTGTCGTTCGAGATTTTTCGGATGTCTTTCCAGAAGAACTTCCAGGAATACCCCCGGCTAGAGCTGTCGAGTTCGTCATCGACTTGAAGCCTGGCACCGTCCCTATTGCCAAGCGACCTTATAAGATGCCTCCGCATCACCTACTCGAGCTTAAGGAAGAAATCGACAAGTCACTTAAGAGTGGTTTCATCCGCCCCAGTTCCTCTGCATGGGGAGCACCTTCACTCTTCGTTAAGAAGAAGGATGGAACTAACCGATTGGTTCAGGATTATCGGCCCATTAACCAAGCCACAATCCAGAATAAATATCCACTGCCCCGGATCAATGATCTTTATGATCAACTCGCAGGATCATCGGTGTTTTCTAAACTCGACCTGAGGTTGGGTTATCACCAGATCCGTGTCCGTGAAGAGGATATTCCCAAGACTGCATTCGTCACTCATTATGGCTCCTATGAATACACCGTCATGTCATTTGGCCTAACGAATGCTCCAGCTACGTTCTCCCGTCTGATGAATTATATATTCATGGATTACCTCGACAAATTCGTCGTGGTTTATTTGGATGATATCCTAATATATTCTAAGAATAAAGAAGAACATGCTGAACACCTCCGCTTGGTACTAGAAAGGCTTCGAGAACACCAGTTGTATGCCAAGTATTCCAAATGTGAATTTTGGCTTTCTGAAGTAACTTACCTTGGTCATGTGATTTCCAAGGATGGAATTGCTGTTAACCCCGAACGAGTTCAGGCTATTCTTGACTGGACTCCCCCGAAGAATGTTAAGCAAGTTAGAAGTTTTCTCGGACTTGCAAGTTATTGCCGTCGATTCGTTGAGAACTTTTCCAAGATTGCAAAACCATTGACAAATCTGCTTCACAAAGGTGTTAAATTTGAGTGGACAGAAAAATGTCAAGAAAGCTTTCAGACACTAAAAGATAAATTGACATCTGCCCCAGTATTAGCACCCCCGGATTCCCAAAAGGATTTCGTGATATACTGTGATGCCTCCCGTCAAGGATTAGGCTGTGTCCTAATGCAAGAACGCAAAGTGATTGTTTATGCCTCCCGACAATTGCGTCCTCACGAAGAAAATTACCCAGTGCACGATCTCGAACTTTCTGCGGTTATTTATGCCCTGAAGCTATGGCGACATTACCTTCTCGGTAACCGTTGCGAGATATATACGGATCATCAAAGTTTGAAGTATTTATATACTCAACCAGATCTGAACCTTCGTCAACAAAGATGGCTCGAGACAATAACCGATTATGATATGAATATCTCATACACCCCTGGCAAGGCAAATGTAATGGCCGATGCTTTGAGCCGTAAGGCTTATTGCAGCAACCATGTGGTTCAGGAATCACAACCTATGCTTTATGAAGAGCTTCGTAAATTGAACCTCCATATTGTTCCACAGGGTTATCTCAATACCCTCGTTGTCGAACCAGATTTAGAACACAGCATCAAGACTATGCAACGGTATGACTCTGAAGTTGAAAGGATCAAGCGATACCTTGAAAAAGGAAAACCGTCGGAGTTCCATCTTGATAATGATGGGATCCTATTTTTCCAACACCGTCTCTTCGTACCTAAGTTCAAACATGAGAGGGAACACGTTATGATGGAAGCTCATGACACTCCTCTGTCAATTCATCCTGGTAGCACAAAGATGTACCGTGACATTTGTCAGAGATACTGGTGGCCTAATATGAAGCGAGACATTGCTCATTATGTTTCTGAGTGTGACGTTTGCCGCCGCGTTAAAGCTCAACATCAAAGGCCCGCAGGAACTCTGCAACCCCTTGCAATTCCTGAATGGAAATGGGACAAGGTCCAAATGGATTTCATTACTGGTTTTCCCAAATCCCAGAAGGGTAATGATGCTATATTTGTCGTCATTGACCGATTCTCCAAGGTTGCTCACTTTCTGCCAGTTAAGGAGACAATCACTGCTAGCCAGTTAGCAGACTTGTATGTTTCCCGAATTGTGTCACTCCACGGTGTTCTGTTGGAGATCAGTTCGGATCGTGGCAGCCTCTTCACCTCCAGATTCTGGAATAGTTTCCAAGAAGCTATGGGAACACATCTGTCGTTCAGTACCGCTTTTCACCCTCAGTCACAGGGTCAAGTTGAACGAGTTAATCAAGTGCTCGAAGATATGCTTCGAGCTTGCGTCATCTCCTTCGGTAAGAAATGGGAGGAATCTCTCCCGTATGCCGAATTCTCTTACAACAATAGCTATCAGGCTAGTCTGAAGATGGGACCGTTTGAAGTTCTATACGGTCGTAAGTGTCGAACCCCTCTGAATTGGTCAGAAACTGGAGAACGCTCACTCGTCGGACCGGACATTATTCAGCAAGCAGAAGACCAAGTCCGCATTGTCCGTGAACATCTGAAAACTGCTCAGTCTCGTCAGAAAAGCAACTATGACCGAAAGCACCAGGAAATAGTCTATCAACCTGGCGAACAAGCTTACCTCCGCGTCACTCCGTTGAAAGGCACTCATAGGTTCGGAATCAAAGGCAAGTTAGCTCCTCGCTACATTGGCCCGTTCCGTATTCTTGCCCGTCGAGGAGAAGTGGCATATCAATTGCAGTTGCCGCCAAATCTTTCACAAGTACATGACGTTTTTCATGTATCCCAACTCCATCGCTGCTTCAAGGATCCTATTCGAGCTGTGGATCACGAAGTGCTTGAATTACGGGAAGATCTGTCCTATCCAGAATATCCCATCCGTGTTCTTGATGAAACTGAACGTCGGACTCGTCAAAAGTCAATCAAATTCCTCAAGGTTCAGTGGTCGAATCATTCTGAAGATGAAGCCACTTGGGAACGCGAGGATCGTCTTCGCGAAGAATACCCCTCTTTCTTTCAGTCTTCCTCTTAATTCTCAGGACGAGAATTCTTAATAGATGAGGAGAGTTGTAACACCCCCGGTGATTAGCAACAGTAATCACTTTTGATAATGATATGTTAGCAGGATTAACAGTGCATAACCATCATTAGCATCATATTGCATTTCAACTCCTAAGTCAAATTCAAAATTAAAATGAAAGTGAAATATAAAAGTTGTCCAACATAAAAACAAAAATGTTCAGTAAATAACAAATATTGCAGAGGCCATTCTAAAATTGTAACCAACATTTAATAAATTAATTAGGTGACCCAAACCTCTTTTAACAGTGGCTGAAAATAATATCTGCAAGCCTTTTAATTAATCTAGATCGAATATGAAAAGGTGTTTTGCCCAAACTAGTTTTTGGTGTTAGGGTATAGTGCACTGGTAATTAAGGTCTAGCTCACACTTTTTACAAAATCCATTTGGGGCCTAAACAATTAACAGAACAGAAAAGAAAAAGAAACAGAAAAGAGAAAAAGGAAAAGGCCTAAACGATCTACTGTGCACGCGGCCTGCTCGCTACAGTCGCGGCCCAGCCCACCCCCGCGCCGTCCCTCACCTCGCACTGCTCACCTCGCCGCGCTGTCGCCCGCGCCCGCGCTCACCTCCCCCCTGCCCCCCCCCCCTCGCTTGGTGGCTCGACAACGCGCACTGCGGCGCCGCGGACGCCTATATGGACCCCCCTCGACTCCGCGGACGAACCCTAGCCGCCCCCTTTGCCCCTCTTCCCCCGTCCCCCACCTCGCCCGACGCCGCCATGGTCGGCCACCGCTGAAGCTCGCGGCCACCGTGCCCCGTTCGCCTCCCCGTTGTGTCCACGAGCTCCGCCGCAACGCGCCGTCCTCCTCGACCACGAGCCTGAGCTCCGGGAGCCCTGCATCGCCCCCACGTCGACGTCTTCTTCCTCGGATCCCCACCACCGTTCGCCGTCGATTCCGGCTACTCCAGGCCTTCCCCGCGCCCGCTCTGAACGGCTACGCCCCACTGTGAGCTCCTGCTCCTCCTCCCCCTCTCTTTCCGGCTCGATATCGTCGCCGTAGTGGTCGCAATAGAGATGCCCGAACGCGCCGCCGCCTAACCTCGTCGCCGGCGTGGCCACGGCGACCATTTGGTCCCGTGCGTGCCACCGTTGCACTCCCCGCAACGAGTAGACACCATAGCCACCTCGCCCTGCCATTTTTGCACGCCGCAGCCCCGATCCCGACGGTGGCCGAACTCCGGCGTCCGCCGCATTGCTCGCCGTCGACGCTACCGACCACCGCAGCCCCCGCCGTCACCCTAGATCGCTCCGTCATCGTCTGCCCGTTCGAAAGAGCCCGGCCGCGCTCGCAATGGTGCCCTGTGCGCCATTTCCGAGCCGCGCCGCCGTCCCTGGTGCTCGCCGGAGCTACTCCGGCGCGTCGCCGGCCACCGCCGACGTGGCACCAGTGGGCCCCGCCCTGTGCCACTGACTATGGGGCCCCGCGGGCCCGTTTGACCCCGTTGACCGGGGTCAACGCTGACGTGGCCGCCCTGTCTCACTGACATGTGGGGCCCGGCCGTTTAATTGAATTTAAATAAATAGAAAATCTGGTAATTAGTTAATTAAACACTAATCAGTCACTGACTGCTGGGCCCCACCTGTTAATTAACTCAGATAATTAAATTAACCTCTCTGATTAAGCCACAGTGTATGACATGTGGGTCCCACCTGTCAGTTTGACTCTGGTCAGCCAGAGTTGACCTGCTGACGTCATACTTAGGTCATGCTGATGTCATCGCAACACTGTTTCGGATAATGTTGATTTAAATAATTAAATAAATTCCAGAAATTAATAAAAACTTTAGAAAATCATATTAAATAAACCGTAACTCCGATGAAAATAATTTATATATGAAACTTGCTCAGAATTTCGATACGAACCCGAATACGTCCTCCGTATTCCCGTCAGACGCCCGCAGCTATAAGAACATTGAACTTTTAGACCGATTTCAGTAAATGAATAGTGCCCAACTTTAATTAAATAAATCCAAATAAATTCCTAAATTAACTAAATCATTTAATTAGGCAGTAGAACACCCCGGCATATCATTTAAGCATATCATACATGTTGTTTGCATTATTGCCGTGAATTTATTGTTTCTCTCCCCCTCCTTCTCTCTCTTGATAGACGCTGAGACCGACGGCGCTGCACCTGGATACGACTACTCTACCGACGAGCAGCCCGTTGACGACCTTCCCCTCTTGCCAGAGCAACCAGGCAAGCCCCCCCCCTTGAGCATCCAGATATCGCCCATTCTATTCTCCTGCTTGCATTAGATTTTGCTACTGTTAATGTATGCTCCTATTCTGATGCATAGCCTGCTGTTGTAACCTGTTCATTGCTACCTTACCTGCCTATGATAAACTGTTTAGTTTAGGTTGGAATGAACCATCAGTGACCCCACCACCTTATCCTTGTTGCCCCTGCTTGATCATCGACGACCCGATCAACGTGATCGTCGACCAGAGACCGACACCTCACTTCACACCCCCTTAGTTGTACGACTCTGCGTAGTAACTATCGAGTGCCGAGGGTGATACCTCGTAACGCACTCCCGATGAATACTCTGCAGTGTAGCTGTTCGATCGTGGTCATCGAGGGTGATTCCTCCTTCTCCACTTCCGATACGACTCTGTCGTGCAACCCTCAGTGTGAACCTCGAGGGTGATGCCTCATACGTTCACCCTGATGTTTTCGTCGAGTGGAATCCGCCGAGGGTGATTCCTCGGGTTTCCCCCTTGATGTTATGACCACATGATTACTTGACCTTTGTTACAGGCGGGTCCACCCTGGTGGGTACCCGCTGGGGATCTATGATTTTCGGGTGTGCCGGAAGGGCACTCGAGTGTGACATTGTGGCGGAGCATCAGAGACTCTGATTGTCTCCGCGTGATACTAATTGAGCCTATTGGATTTGGGTGTGTGATCTGAGTGGGTCGACGTGCCCTATACGCACTACCACCACGCGGGATAATGGTTATGGGACCCTCTGCGAAGTACGTTTCTCCGAAAGCTTGTCTGACATCACGATTCACCGTGCGGGCTGATTGTCGGGATTGGGCTGGATACTTCACTGACGAGTTCAGTGTCGCGCCTGCACCCCGGCCAGTCTCGCAACGCGCAGGGTGCCCAGGGCGATGGCCCGAGACCTCTGGGTGCATAGGTTAGTCCGGCGTGCTGACCTCTCTGCCGAGCCTAGGTAGAGCGCTGCTTCGTGTTGATCTTCCGAGGACGGGCATTACCCAGCAAGTGTGTCCGGCCAGAGTTGATCGAGCGTGTTGGGTAACAGTAGTGCACCCCTGCAGGGATGAATCTTCTATCGATAGCCGGTCCTACGGTAAAGGACGCTCAGTTTGTGTATCCCGATCTACTACTTGAACTGGATACTTGTTACTTAATTGAAGCTTCGGGATCGCTTTCTTGCTTGGGAGTCGAGGAAGGATCTTTAAGCTGTACTTCAACATGTTTGCTAAATAAAATGCTATTCTACTCTCTTCTACTGCTGCAAGATGATGGCCTTCTGAAGATGTTTGAAGATGCTAGTCTTCGATAGGACTAGGCCTTCTCTCTATTCTGGCATTTCTGCAGCCCAGTCCACATATACAGCCTTTCTCCATTGATAATGTTGCATATGTAGTATAGATCCTTGCTTGCTGAGTACTTCGGATGAGTACTCACGGTTGCTTTACTTTCTCTTTTCCCCATATACCCCACCTTGGTGATACATCAGACGATGGAGTCCTGGAGTCAGATGCCACCACTGGAGCTTACTACCAGGAGGGTTTAGAGGGTACTTACTACTGGATCGAGCCAGCTGACCAGGAGTAGGATCGGAGGCTCCCAGGCAGGAGGCCAACGCCTTTCGATCTAGTGTCGCTGTTTGTGCTAGCCTTCTTAAGGCAAAACTTGTCTAACTATGTCTGTACTCAGATAATATTTGTATGACTGACTTATGTATTCGGATCTTCGGATCCCTGGTCTGTAATATTGTGGACCTCCGTTTAAATTGTGTTAGAGTTGTGTTGTGATATCTTCCCGTGAGTCCCTGTGCTTGATCGTACACATTTGCGTGTATGATTAGTGTACGATTGAGTCGGGGGCGCCACACTCCCTTCCTCAGAAGATCAGTCAAGGGTTTACTGATAATCCCATAAGACTTGATGAATTTTCTATAATATCCTGTCAGGCCCAAGAAACCTCTCACCTCTTTAACATTTGTTGGTGTGGGCCAGTTGACAACAGCAGTAATCTTACTGGGGTCTGTTGAAACTCCTTTGTCACTGATAACATGGCCTAGGTATGATATTTGTTGCTGGGCAAAATCACACTTGCTGAGCTTAACCTTCCACTGTTTCTCCTTTAGGATTTGTAGCACTTGAGTGAGATGCAAGATGTGTTCCCGAAGTGTCTTGCTGAATATGAGTATATCATCAAAGAAGCAAACTGCACATTTTCTGAGAACTGGAGATAAATCAAAATTCATTGTTCCTTGGAAGGTGTTTGGGCCGCCTGTCAGGCCAAACCCTACTACAGTAAACTCAAAGTGTCCATTATGAGTGGAGAAAGCAGTTTTATACTCTTCTCCAGGGGCTAATCTGATTTGATGATATCCTGCCCTCAAATCTAATTTAGAAAACCAAGCTGCACCAGCTAGTTCTTCCAGGAGTTCATCAATAATTGGAAGAGGAAATTTGCCCTTAATAGTGAGAGCATTAAGATGTCTGTAGTCGACTACCATTCTCCATGTTCCATCCTTCTTTTTGACCATAATAACAGGAGAAGAGAAAGGACTACTGCTCATTCGAATGACACCAGATTCCAACATTTCTGCAATCTGTTTCTCCAACTCATCCTTTAAATGAGGAGGAATTCTATAAGGTCTTTTTGCTACAGGACAGGCTCCAGGAATTAACGGAATAGTATGATCAAATTGTCTTCTGGGTGGCAGTCCCTTAGGAGGAGCAAACACATCAGCAAATTTATCTAGGACCTGCTTGACTTCTTCTGGAAGTTTGGTAGCTTCAGCAGCTGGTAGTTCCAAACAGATAGACAAAACTGTGAAAGCAAACTCATCAGGAGCTAGGCCTTGCAAGGTGATCATGTTACCCTGGTGTTGGAATGCCAACCACTTTTGCTGCCAATCTATCTGCATGGGACTATGAGTTGCCAGCCAGTCAAGTCCCAAAATTCCATCGTAATCACCCAAATCAAGTAATCTGAAATCGGACTTGAACTGATGATCATCACATGTCCATTCACAGGCTTCAATGATTTGGTTACTAATTAAGCTGGCTCCTCCAGCAATAGTTACTTTCATGGCTCTGCTTTCCTTTCTTGCTGGTAATCTATCTGCAAATTTCTCATTTATGAAGGAGTGAGTGCTTCCTGAGTCGACCAAGAAGATCATTGGGTTACCTTGTACTATCACAGATAGCAAAGTGGTCTTGCTAGATTTGCTGTCTCTGTTTATTGTGGCACACAACATGTGGACCTGTCCTTGTTCATCTGATTCCTCATCGGAACCCTGCTGTAAATCTTGCAAATGATCAATCATTTCCTGAACTACATGCAGTTGCACTAAGGCCTTGCACTGGTGGTCCTTAGCCCATTTTTCTCCACATATGAAACATAATCCTTTTGCTTTCCTGTAATTTCTCAGAGCTGTCCATCTGTCTCCTGCTTGAGATCTTTGAAACTCCATTGTTTTTTTTCTCTTCAGCAACTTTCTATTTGACAGGAGGTAGAGGTAAAGGTAAAGGCATAGCTGAAGCTCTTCTAGCTTGGCTGTTAATGGAAGTGTGCCCATCTCCAATTTCTTCCAGCAGCAATGCCAACTCATAAGCAGAGTCAAGATCCTTGGGTTTTTGTATTGCTACTTGCACTTTAATAGCTGGTTTGAGACCGTCCATGAACCTAGTAACATAGTGCAATGGGTCAGGAGCAGATTCATAAGCAGTTAACTGGTCATAAAGTTCCGAGAATCTGTCCACATAGTCTTCCACAGTGCTGGTTTGTGCTATGTGAAATAATCTCCTGATAAGTTGCTGATGCTGATTCCTGGCAAATATGCTTTGCAGTAAATTGCAAAATTCTTCCCAGCTGACGTTCGGCGCCCTGCGCTGTACTGACTCCAACCAACGTGCTGCCGCTCCCTCAAACTGAGCTGATGCCAATGAGACCCACATCAGAGGATTAACTGCCCATAACTGGAATTGGTCTTCACATCTCGTTTGCCATAAGCGTGGGTTAGTTCCATCAAACCGAGGCAGCTCTACCCGGAAAGTGTTTTCCGAAGAAACAACTCTGTTGGGGTCGCGAAGAGAAATTGATCTCACCAGGGTTGATCTGGGGCCACCGGAATTTCCAGCAGGAGGAGGGACGTACAAGTTCAGCGGTCTACCTCTGTTCGCCTTATCAGCTCCTTGATCTTCAGCCGAGGACGACGCCCCCGCGGTGAACAACCTCCTGGGCGTGGCTACGCCGCTCGGGCGCAGATCCTGACCGCTCTCCTTGATCTTCTCCACCTCTGCCTTCACTTGGTTGATCTCATCTGTGAGATTCTCCCTGATTGCGTCGACTTGCCTCGTGATGACGCCTTCCAAATTGGCCGACGTTTCGTCGAGCATCTTGCGGACAGCTTGCACCAGATCGTTCCTCTGGTCCTTGAGGCGCTTGTCGATGGTGCCGGCCATGTCCCCTTTGAGCAGATCGTAGATTGAACGGGCTTCGTCCGACAGATCCTCCATGATCTCGTCTCGCCGCCGCGCCTTGAACCGAGTCGGGTACTGGTGGTGGGGAATCTCCAGGACGAACGGTTCTGATGCCAATTGTAAGAATCAGGCCACGAATCACTCGATCTAAGATGAATTGTGGTATATGATTGCTGTTCCGCCCATCCTCCCTCACAGCAAGTATGAATTTACAAGCAATCTCTCGGATCGGCCGAAGCCTCTACCAAAGCGTAGCCAAGTCAAAACGAAGAAGAAACACTCTCTCTTATACAGTTCTCGGTTACATCCCTTAACGGGCCCAGTCTGGGCCTGCAAGCCACTGGGGAAGTTTCTTAGCGCGACTGGGCCTTGTGGCCTGTATTGGAGGGCCAGCTCTTGTAGCTTCAGGGTCTTCGCTCTCCAGCTGCTTATCTTAGGAAGGGTTCAGTGTAGGAGAGCTGCTGACACCCTGCCACGCGCGCCCCCTGCCCCACCGCCGCGCATTGGACTGGCGGCGTGCTGGACATGGTGCCTGGCGGGGGAGGGGAGTGCCGCACCACCGCCGTCACTGTTTTTTTGGTCCGTTTGCAGGTTCGCCGGCGCGAACGCCGTGACGGACCTGAAGGCCGGGGTCGGGCTGGCCGATGCCGATGCGGCCGCGGCGGAGGCTCTGAGCTTGCTCGAGATGCGGAAGGAGAGCAGCGTCGGCTTCCGGGCGGAGGAGAAGGTGGAGGCCCCGGTGGCCGGAGATGCAGCCGCAGCCGTCGCCGCCATTGTGGTGCGCGCGTGGGTGGGGGTTGGGTTTGGGGAAAATGTTTGACCTTTGCGTGCGCGCGCACGGGACGGGGCGGGCTTGCGCTTTGGGCAACACTACCACCAAGCGTGGCTGACAATTGTGGCCCGTCCAGCAATCTCCACCACCACCA
This sequence comes from Thinopyrum elongatum, assembly GCA_011799875.1. Taxonomy (NCBI): domain Eukaryota; kingdom Viridiplantae; phylum Streptophyta; class Magnoliopsida; order Poales; family Poaceae; genus Thinopyrum; species Thinopyrum elongatum. The sequence continues at coordinate 275,585,304 of CM022300.1, read as the reverse complement.
CCAACCAGCGATGGCGACGGCGATGGCCGTGGTCCTCCTGGTGGGCGGCTCCGGGGGCGCGTCAAAACCGTCGCCGCCACCGAGCAGCCGGTCGTGCGCGACCCTCAACTGCGACTGTGAGCCTCCTCGTCCTCCCCTGATCCGGTCGATTTCTTTGTGATCTGAGCATGCTCTGAGCGTGGATGGATGGGATGGGTGGCAGCGGAGGGGATCCGGTACGGCAAATTCTGCGGCCTGGGGTGGAGCGGGTGCGAGGGGGAGGATCCCTGCTACGACCTCGACTCCTGCTGCCGCGACCACGACCACTGCGTCGACAAGAAAGGTACTACAGACATCGTCCCCTTGTAGCTTCATAGAGAAGAGAATGGCATCTGGATCCATGGCTGCCATGAACAACCATACTACATCACACTGCATTGTTTGGACCTGTGAATTCAAATGGCGTAGTAAAGATTGATAAGATGAGCCAGCCGTGGGTGAAGTGGCTCGAGAGTTTCAGAATTCAGATTTACTGTTTCAAAATACACTGAAAGAGGGCCTCTGCTCACTCCTATGAAACAGGGCATGTTGCCAGGTTGATTCACTAGACTAGATCACATTACCACCATGGTTTCTTTTCTAATTCGGTCAACTCAGCCCACCGTGAACAATCACACTGCATTGTTTGGACCTGGGAATTCAAGTACGAATGATTAGCAAGATGGATGAGCCATGGGTGCAATGGCTAGAGATTTTTCAACTGCTCCTTCGACGCTGCCTTATCGTCATTGCGTGATGCACATCGATCTGGTTAGACGATTGCAGTGCAGATACTTCATTCTATATGAACTGATTGCAATGCAGAGTCTTCATTGCAAGTACCTATATGAACTGGTGCCGCTCAGTGATAATTTCTGTGTGGTTAATTTACTAGATAAACTGCACGCTCAGTAGCATGCACACCTTCCTAAATTTAGAAACAATGGTGTCTAGATTGGTCAACCAGGCCGCTGTGAAAAACAATACTACATGACACTGAATTGTTTGGATTCAAATGGTACTCACGATTGATAAGATGAGCCAGCTCTACTCTGCTCTGTTGCTGAGGGATTTTCAGAATTCATCCTTTCAGTTGCTGCTAGCTCTACACTGCTCCATTTACCTTAATTAGTTTTGACATGTGAATCCCCTGCACTGCATTGTTTTGACATGGATTTCAAATATCACTCACGATTGATAAGATGAGCCAGCCATGGGTGTAGTGGCTAGAGAGTTTCAGAATTCAGTTGCTGGTGGCTCTACCCTTCTTTGTCATTTGGTAATAGCAATACAGCGGCTGTTTGGGGTTGCGATACCATACTACCATACCTTCAATACAAGTAATTCACTCCTAAGAAACAGGGTCTCTGTTTGATCTAAAAACAAATAGCATCTCTCTTGATTTGTTGTTGAGTGGTAACATACCAGGTTGATTTACTAGATAAATCCATGACCAACAGAACAACTTAGTCTGAATGAATTGGGACAATACGCAATGGCTCTATCTTCTCAGCTTGCAGTTCCCTGTTAAATTCTATGTGTTACAGAGTACTGTGCAGTTGAAGAGTCGCATTGATTGGCAGTTACTGAACACTGCATCAAGGACCTCATACAGTGGCACTTTTTTCACCTTGAAATAGCAGATGACCCCCAACAGATCAATCAGTGCATTCCCCACATTCCTATCATTACGTTGCTTCATTTGTTTTCTTCGGTTTTACTGGGAAATGCATGCATGAAACATATAACAACAAATTGCATAAGGACTTCATATGGTCGGCATTTTACGAGGAGAAGCTGCAGTAGCAGGTTGTCTCCCTCGTATCGTCTGCAATCACGTCTAGCAGGCCCGGAGGCTTGCATCCTCGAGCACATGATACTGGGTCCAGTCGCGTCTGATGGCACTCTACGCTAGGTTTCAAATTTGATTTGGGGAGCTGGTTGCGGATTTGGGGCGGTTTGATGTACCCGATGCATAGCCCCACCTCGGGATACACACTCCAATTCTACCTAGGTGTGTACTGACTCGATACTTTTAAGGTCATTTAGGTGAAACCGGGAGATTAAATTTTGTGAATTTGCTCTCCTACATGTGCGTGCATATACTGTTTATGTGCTTATTGACTGCTGCATGTTCATCCCTTGCAAGGTAAAGTTTGGCGACCAGACACTCATCATTGCGGCTCTCATGGCAGTGCGACACCCCAAGTTGATGATGCTCTCTGTCGTGCTGTTGGCGCTGGTTGTCCGGACGGTAGTTGAAACTACAGCTTTTGCAGCACCCGATTGTTTGGCAAAATAGGATTGCAATTTTCAATTACCCTATGGTGTTCTATGCTGGTTTAGGTACTACCAAGCTGCTACAAGCGTACAAGGCCTTCTGTGTTCAAGCTGAAAAGCCAAGAAGATTTCATTATTAACATGGATAAAAAGGTGGCCCATCTTCTTCGGCAGAAGTACTAAAATTCTATGAAAGGTAAAAATCCATCTTTGGCGTATTTGTTTTTAGAGTATTGATGTTGGAGATGAGCTTAAGAGGAGAAAGATTAAAGATATGGCAAGTTGTCCTTACTGCTTTGGGGGAAGCTTTTATCACTGCTTTTGGGGCTATATTTATGCCAGAGGCATGGAGGGAGCTGTAACTAATTTGTGATTTCTCGTAGCCACTTTTCCCTAAAAAGGGCAGGTTGCCTGGTGATCTAAAATTGTGGGTGGGAAATGTTCTTCATCAATGCCCAACCCAATTGCTAACAATTTTGTTTGCACACTCAGGTTTTGTTTTTCTGTGGTGATTTACTAAACATACTTAAGATGGTTTGAGATTTTTTCAGATGACTATATGAGGTTCCCATAAACTCCTGTATCTTGTTTAATAGATTGCTACAATAGCTTCTTTTGATGTAAGGGTAGGGATAGTGGTGGACGGATTCGATCTATTACAACTCTCTGAAGCAGTAGCTGGTACAGATCGAATTACAGAGGAATAGAATTGTTCATGCGAAAGAGGAACTAGGGTAGTGGTAGCCGCCGCCGCCGTTCGGTTCGTTGATCCACTGGATGCCGTCTCTTGTGGGTGAGCTGCGCTTAAGTAGGTGCGGTCTTGGTGTCTCCCATTCTGGGCCGCAGTAGCGTTTGTTGGGCTTGTGTGCGCGGCTGGGCCGCGCATGCCTGGGCTGGGCCGCTTCTGCCGGTGGGGGTCCTTCGTCAGGTGCGCTGACATCCCCCCCCCTTCTTTGCGTGAGGCTTGCCCCCAAGCCTCAGCTTGCGGGAAGCGGTGATGGAGCGCTTCCTTGTCCTCCCAGGTGTGTCCGAGACCGGCGCCCGCTGACCACTCCACTTGCACTTGCTCGCACATCGTCCCGTGCTTCTTGTGCCATCGGGTTTGGAGTATCTTGACAGGAATGGCCAGATCGTCAGTACAAAGGGGAAGCTCAGGATGAACAGGCGTACCAGGGAGGAGCGCTTTGTGGAGCTGGGAGACGTGGAAGACTGGGTGCACAGTTGCTTGCGGCGGAAGCTGGATCTTGTATGCCACTTCATTGATACGCTGTGTGATCGGGAACGGGCCATAATACTTGAATGACAGCTTATGATTGGCGCGAGGGGCAACTGATGATTGGACATACGGTTGCAGCTTCAGGAACACTTGGTCACCCACTGCAAATGTGCGCTCCGATCGCTGTTTATCAGCCTGCGTCTTCATACACTGCCGCGCCCTGTTGAGGTGTTGTTGTATCAGCTCTTGCATCACAGCGCGTTCCTCCAGCCATGCCTGAAGTGACGGTACCGAGCAGGAGACAGTAGCTGACAGCCCCCATTGACGCGGTTCATGCCCAAACATAGCCTTGAAGGGGCTCATTCCAATGGCAGAGTGCAAAGATGTGTTGTACCAGAACTGGGCGAGTGGTGTCCAGAAGCTCCAGTGCCTCGGACAAGCATGAGTGAAACAGCGGAGGAACGTCTCCAAGCATTGATTAACCCGCTCCGTTTGACCGTCGGTTTGGGGGTGGTTGGCTGTGCTCAGTCGAAGTTCAGTCCCTGCATACTTGAAGAGTTCTTGCCAAAAATGACTTGTGAACACCGGGTCACGATCAGAAACTATAGCTTGCGGGAACCCATGGATCTTGTATATCTGACTCATGTAAAGCTGGGCTACTTTAGCAGCCATGTAAGGATGCGCCAGTGGCAGGAAGTGAGCAAACCTTGTTCTCTTACCCATGATAACCCAGAGATAGTTGAATGCTCCTGATTGCGGCAACCCGTCGATGAAGTCCATTGATATGAGTTCCCACGACTCAGTAGGAATGGGGAGGGGTAACAGAAGTCCGGGTGAAGCTGAGCGATCTAGCTTCGCTTGCTGGCAAACGGCGCAGCATTTGATGTAATGCAGAACATGGGTCTTCATCTTGGGCCATGCAAACAGGCGTCGTATGCGAGAATAAGTTGCTGGAAACCCCGAATGGCCACCAAGCGCGCTGTCATGAAAGGCGCGGATGATGCGCTGCTGTAGCTCAGTCGAACCACCCAGCCAGATACGATCTCTGAAGCATATGATACCTTGTTGCAGAGAGAATCGATCCTTGGGATCCTTGCGAAGCGCCAACTGCTCCAGGAGACGAAGTGCCTGGGGATTTGTGTTATAGCTGGCCATGAGTTTGTCAAGCCAGGCAGGTTGACAAGAAGTTACCACTGCCAGGGTCTCAGAAGGCCGTGCGCGAGACAAGGCATCCGCGGCGCTGTTTTTAGTACCCTTGCGGTATCGAATCTGGTAGCGTAAGCCTAGCAGTTTTGTGAAAGCTTTTTGCTACCATGGCGTGGTTAGCCTCTGCTCCTCCAAATGCACCAAACTGCGCTGATCCGTGAGAATGATGAACTCAGCGTGTTGTAGATACGGCCTCCATTGTTCCACTGCTACCAGGATTGCCAGATACTCCTTCTCGTAGGCTGACAAGCCATGGTACCTTGGCGAGAGAGCCTTGCTGATAAAAGCAATCGGGTGTCCTTGTTGTTGCAGAACAGCGCCGATTCCCAAGTCACTGGCGTCCGTCTCGACTGTGAACTGCTGGTTAAAGTTTGGCAGGGCCAGGACTGGTGCTGAAAAGAGCTGCTGTTGCAAAAGTCTGAATGCTGTCTCGGTGGCTGGCGTCCAGACAAAGGGCACCCCTTTCTTGAGTAGGTTAAAGAGTGGGCGAGCAATGATCCCGAAATTTTTAACAAAGCGACGGTAGTATCCAGCCAGACCCAGAAAGCTCCGTACCGCCTTGACATCCGTGGGCACTGCCCAGTTGGAGACTGCCTTGATTTTCACAGGGTCCGTGGCAACTCTGGTGGCGCTGATCACATGACCGAGATAAGAAATCTGTTGCTGACCGAAAGCACACTTCGACAGTTTCACCTTCCAGCTGTCGCGGCGCAGTAGGATAAGCACCTCCCTGAGCTTCTTCACGTGCTCTCGGAGTGTTTTACTATGCACCAGAATGTCGTCGAAGAAGACAAGTACCCCCTTGCGCGACACTGGCTTCAGAGTCCCGTGCATGGCTCCATTAAAGGTACCGGGTCCTCCCGCTAAACCAAAGAAAGGACCTTGAACTCGTAGTGGCCTGAATGTGTTTGGAAAGCAGTCTTGTATACCTCGTCCTCTGCCAAACGAATCTGATGATATCCAGCACGCAGGTCTAGCTTGGTGAACCAGCACGACCCGAACAGCTCGTCCAATAGTTCTTCTATGATTGGTACTGGATACTTGGCCACATTGGTCAGAGCATTGAGGTGCCGGTAGTCAACACAGAGGCGCCATGTGCCGTCTTTCTTCTTTACAAGGATCACTGGAGAAGAAAAAGCACTTGTGCTAGGTTGTATGATACCAGCTTTGAGCAATTCTTCCACCTGCTTCTCAATTTCATCCTTGTGATCGGGTTTGTGACGGTAAGGTCGAATGTTTAACAGGCTATGCCCCAGGGATCAATGGGATACGGTGGTCACAGGCCCTGCGAGGAGGTAGACCTTGTGGTTCACCGAACACATCAGAAAATTCAGACAACAGTTGCTGAATGGGTTCTGGTACCGGTTGTTGCTGTTCTTCCCCCGGAAGGATTGCACAGACTTGAACGATATGTGATATGGCTCCTTGTTTGCAGAGCGCTTGCAACTGGATACTGTTGATGGTCAGACAAGTGGAGGAAGATGCTTCATGACCCCTGAGAACCACTGCTCCAGTTGGTGACTGAAATTCCAGCAGTTTGGCTCGCCAATCGACTGTCATGGGGCTGTGAGCTTCGAGCCAATCCATTCCCAAAATAGTGTCATAGGTGCCCAAGGCTAAAATCTTCATGTCAGTTGCAAATTCATGCCCCTGTGAGAACCACGCGCATTGGCGAACCATCGATGTGCAGAACAGTTCACCGCCGTCAGCCACCTTAACCCGGCATGCTGTGTTTAAGGGTTGCACTCCATCGAGACGCTTGGCGAGCTCTTGATTGACAAATGAAGTAGAGCTGCCCGAGTCCACCAGCATGAGGACCTCATGGCCCTGGATCCACGCTTGCAGCTGGAAAGCTTTGGCAGACACGCCCCCTGACAAGGCAGAACGTGAGATGGCACAAACTGATTCTGTTGATGTTTCTGCTGGTCCGGACTCGTCGTCACCGCAAACCGTGTTGATGCCGAACAGTTCCAGGAGCTCCTCGACCACGTGCAGTTGCACTGACGTGGGGCAAACATGGTCATGGCCCCAGCGTTCACCACACTTGAAGCAGAGCCCCCGCGCGCGCCGATTGTCGCGGAGGGCTTTGACCTTGGCGAGGTCCGAGCGTGGTTCGCTCTGTCGAGCCCCCTCAGCTCGAGCTCCTTCCACGCCACGCCGATCTGTTGCCTTTGCTGGAGCAGGCAGTTGATGCGGTGGTGGAGGTAGGGGCAACGGTGTAGGGCCACGCGACAGGGTGTCGGGTGGCCGCGACGTAGAAGGTTGCCGCGCCTCGCCGAACGCCCCGTGGATGACCTCCTCTTGGAGCAGTGCGAGGGAGCAAGCCGTATCCAGATCAGGCGGTCTTTGCACCAAGACCACCGCCTGGATGTCCGCCCGTAAACCTTCCACAAAACGGGTAAGGAAGTAATAAGGGTGAATGGAATCGGAATAAGAGCTCAAATTGTTGATGATCAATTCAAACTTCTCAATATAATCAGTAACAGTAGATGTCTGCCGTATGGTGTAGAACTGGCGAATCAGCAATTGATGCTGATCGCGACCGAAACGAGTGCAAAGAAATGATGTAAAGGCCTCCCAATCAAATTGCGACAACTTTTTCTGAATCGTTTGCAACCAAACTGACGCTGCCCCTGAGAAATTGAGCGAGGCCATGGGTACCCAGAACGATTGGTGTATGCCAAACATTTCAAAGTACTACTCGCACAAAACCTTCCAGAGACGTGGGTTATCCCCAGCGAACACTGGAAAAATGATGGAAGGGTGCGCCTGGCCCAGTCCAGTGAGGAGCTGGCTGGCGTGAGTGAACGGTGAGGAAATAGTAAACGGGGTACTGGGAGCGAGCTGACCGTTGTTCGAGGGCGGCGGCGGGGTCATGAATGACGCCGCCGACGGCCCCCGTTGTGGATGTGCAGCGCCGTGGTCATCAGACCCATGAGGAAGATCCGCCGCGCCAGCTGCGGAGTCTCTGATGGCTCCGAGCGTCGCAGGTTGTTGAAGAGGAGCGGTGCCCGAGCGGTCATCGACGATGTCCTTCTGCGGCGTGGGTTGCGTCTGTTGGAGCGCCGCCACCGCGTCGCTCAGATCGGCAACACGGCGCTCCAGATCGGGACGCCAGGAGAGCAGATCATCGATCTTGGCGTTGGTTACCTTGCTAGCCGCCATGTTCGCCTCCAGGGTGGCATCGAGCTTGTCCAGAAACGCTTTGATGGCCGCATCCATGGCGGCGAGTTGTTGCCGGGCCAGATGCGAACTCCGGGTGTGGATGTATTGCGCCAGATCGAACGCAAGGAAGAGGTGGTGGTGGTCTCTGATACCAGATGTAAGGGTAGGGATAGTGGTGGACGGATTCGATCTATTACAACTCTCTGAAGCAGTAGCTGGTACAGATCGAATTACAGAGGAATAGAATTGTTCATGCGAAAGAGGAACTAGGGTAGTGGTAGCCGCCGCCGCCGTTTGGTTCGTTGATCCACTGGATGCCGTCTCTTGTGGGTGAGCTGCGCTTAAGTAGGTGCGGTCTTGGTTGTCTCCCATTCCGGGCCGCAGTAGCGTTTGTTGGGCTTGTGTGCGCGGCTCGGCCGCTTCTGCCTGGGCTGGGCCGCTTCTGCCGGTGGGGGTCCTTCGTCAGGTGCGCTGACATTTAATGCACAAGGGAATTATCTTTTCTGTATCAAGTAAATAATTCCTTTCTCATCCGTTTTTCTAGACAAGATCAAGAGATAGAGGGCTCACTGGGGGGCGATGACAGGTGGTGCCGTGGCCAAGTGCTGGGGAGCTGGCCGACATCATTGCCAAGCGCTGGGGATGCTACCGGCGCCATGCCCAAGTGCGGCGAGAGAGAGAGAGAGAAAGATGTGCTTCTTTAGTTAGGTCCATGGAGAGGTTCCTCGGGATGGTGCCGGATTTCTGTGAGGTTAGAACAGATGGGAGAAATATGGGGAATTTTTGTTTGCTATGCTTTGTGTGCCGCTGCTTTACTTTTGTACAGAGGGACGCTTCATGTGCTGCTTCTGTGTGGTGTTCTATGACCTGTTGTGTGCTCTGCTTGGGGAAACTTTGTACATAGTAGTACATAGATTGGAAATATTAGAATTGAGATTTGGAGCAATTTTGTTCATTTTGCTTTGTACTGATGATGCGGGAAGAGACAATGATAGAGATGGATAGAAATTGCTAGCTACCTATGTTGTAATTGTTTGTTGTTTATTGGTTGTTGCAGATTGTTGTGATGGAAAGTCAACAATATTTTTGTTTATTTCAAAGCAATGTCAGATTGAATAATTTGAACGAGAATGGAGTACAACATGTTGATCTCACATGATCATGCCATTTTTAGTGATTAAAACAGATGGGCGAGTTATCTTTACTCCCGTTGCAACGCACGGGCATTTGTGTTAGTCTTTCTCTATCTTTCCCTAATAATAAAGCACGGATTGAGTCTCTCGGGTTCACCGTCATCCTCTTTTTTTTCGTTTTTCCGTACGTGGTGTCTTTGGCCGGTTCCTACAAGGTGGTACTATTCTTCTGTGCGCGCTACTGAATTTAGGCTTCTGACCTGGACCACGACATCTAATTGGGCTTCGGCTGGGCCTCCTCCACCCGTAATCTCAAGCCAATGTGACGCTTGGGCGAGCAGAAATTGGCCATGGTGGTCGCGTGACGCGGCAAGGGGCGGGTGTCGAGGTGCAGCCGAGTTCATGTCTGACGAAAAGAGACGGACAGGGTGCTGGTGTGATGTCGGACGGGGCCGAGCCGTGCAGCGGCCCCATGGGCAGAGGCAGCAGGAGGTGCGCGTCCGGGCGGAGAACGAGAAGAGGACGAGCATGGAAGAAAGGAGCCAGCGAACGGATGATGGTGGAGGTCGGAGGGGTGGTGGCCTCGCCGGAGTGACGAACGCCCGAGGGTGGCGGCGAGCAGGATCGAGGCGTGCTGGGCACTGCCCCTCCGTTTGTGACGGCGCTGGGAGGAGATGGGATCGGGAGGCTGGGGGATCGGGCTAGGGTTAGAGTGAGTAGTGGGGGCCCTGGGCCTTAGGGGTTAAGTGGGCCAACCCACGAGAAATATGAAGAAAAGGAAGGAAGGCTCCCGCATATGGCGTCCGATTTTATTTTTTAAAATATGGCGTCCATAAATTAAGGCATTCACCCATAATTAAAGCAACTAGATGAAACCCCGCGCGTTGCTGCGGGACATTTCGAATTTGCCCTAAAGTCAACATTGGGTTGTGAGTTGTGACTACAATAAAATAGCCAACATGCTCCTATATTAGTGGAAGCATGTGAGACATAAGAACTCAAACAACATATGTATGAAATCTCACACGTGAATTGTTTTTGTGTGAAAATTATTATATCCAACAAATGACTCGGAAAGAAACACTAATTAGGTTGTCGGTCTAACCCATACCTCCAGAGAAACTACTCGAAACTACTCAAGGGTCATTTGACTTACCTCAAGATAACTCAACAGTTTCATTTTGTATGTTGAATTGCACATTGTGAATACTTGTTGAACTTTATTTCCTACAACAGAATAGTAATTTTCTGCAAATCAATGTTGATAGAACAATGCAAGCAGTGAATACCTTATATTGGAACTTAGGTCCATATCAATACTAAGATTCAATCTAAGAGAGACGGGAAAGAAACACAATTGCTCAAGTGAGACATCATTGAATATTACTGGACACTGGAAATAAAACTCACAACATAATAGAAGATGATCTCTCAAAACAGTTTAAATAACGTAAGCCCGGGCATCTCAGTTCTCAAGTGAATTCATTGCAACACTGCCACCATAATAATTTCTCTCATTTAAAATGTTGATCTCTCCAAATGGTGATGCTTTGTTGCACAAAGTGATAAAAAAAGTTCAGCTAGAGGTGAAAATTCCATACAGAGTAACAATGGACATAGAAACCCAATATCTTGGCTTTAGTTAACTGAGATATCTCCAATTGGTGCAGAGCATGAGAACTTCCATCTTCACTTATAACCTTGAATAAAGAATGAAAAAACTGAGGCTATTTTCATGCATACAGAATATCCATGAAGATGCATTTTTCTATCATTTGACCTTCCATCTCAGCAAGCATGAAAGAATCACAACTCAAAACAGTTACACAACAAAGAAAGAAATTATGATGCAAAAACCGAACAAATCTGTGGACTCCAGAGTAGACAGGGCGCGTGTAATGTAGCAGGTCCCGCGCATGCGGTGAACATCGACAACAGCAGGGCACGACGCTACGGGCAGAACGGCCAGCAGCTGCAGCAGGGCACGGCCGGCGGCAGTAGCGCACGGCCACCACGGCCACGTGCACGTACATGGCCAGCACCAGCAGGAAACGGCCAGCCACGTCCGCATGCACGTCCAGCAGCAGCAGTAGGGCACGCCCATCTCGCTGTCGGCGCCCGCGCAAGCCGCCCACCTGATCACAGCATCCGCGCCACTGGTGCGCGCGCATGTCGTCCACCTAGCCGCCGGCGAACACGCACGTCGCCACCGGTAATGGTTGGCCTGCTCCTCTCGGTCGTCTAAAATCCATTCACCAATGGACATGACGGGCTCTCAGAATTTTGTACGAACATAGTGGAGTATTTAGGAATGATGAGAGAGAGGGGAAGAGGAATCAACATGAGGAAGAAGAGAGGATTGAAGATGAAGGGGCAGCCAGAGAAAATGCTTGTTCATGTGCAATGAAGAGATATAATGGGAGGGCTGGCCATGGACGGATGTCTGTTGGTAGCGGAAAAGCTGATCTTTTCATGTGGGAAGAGAAAGGCTGTTCGGCTCTTACTGTTGGAAACAGAACCACTAATGGCTGTTACTCTTCGACTGACCATTGAGGCTGTTGGTTTCTGCTTGCGCATGCATTCAAGGAAGCTGCTGACGTGGGATGTATGCTGAGTTGGAGTAGCTGCATGGTGAGATAAATCAAAGTAGTGGGGATCATCAACTCTGAATAATGACATGGCACATCGCTGATGTGGATAGTGTGCATGATGAGAGAATAGGGAGTAGTGGGGAGCAACTTCTTAAGAATGGTAGATTTAGGATGGCTGTCGCACGGTGCAGGCAAATTAAATGGATTCCTCCATATAGGGAACTAGGAAGAATTAGGAAGAAGAGCGCACGGTAGGAAGAAGGCCATTGCTCTTTATATTTAAACATTTTAAAATTCGTGTTTTGGAAGTTTTAAAAAAATATGAAATTTTTCCTGAGGGTACATATACACATTCCGAATGCCCGTGGCAAGTTTTGGTATAAATCTCGCTTTGTTTTGGGCTATAGAAATAAAAACAAATTTCTGATAATGTATAAGAGAAAAGCGGTGCCATTTTTGTCAGAAATTTCTCTTTTTTGTATTTCTCAAAATAAAAAGTATTTCTTTTTCAGATTTGTACCGGGCCTTAGGAATGTGTGTTTGTATTCACGTATTTGATTTAAGATTTTCTTTAGCAACCGAAGTATGTTTTTCAAAAATTTCAAATATCAAGAGCCATGGAGCCCTGTAGCTGCAAGCACTTTTTGGCACGGTGTGGCCAAATTAAGCGGATTCATCGTAATCAAAGGAATGCATGTTGCATGATGCCTTAAATTATATTCAACATACTTTGTGTTGCATTCCTGCATGGATAGGTACAATAATAAAATACCTAAAGAGATGAGGCCTAAGATAATGTTATAAGCATGGCCCTAAATTGGTTATATCTTCAACGGCTGCCCTAAAAGCATAGCTGGGCTAAGAAACTGCATTCTTTCCTCACTTAAGGCTAAAATACACCTCCAACAGATCATAAGTGATGAAAAAAAGTGTCTCGATGTAAAAATTGCTAAGAGATGCTAATTGCGGCACCACCAGCAGTTCTAAAACAAACACTATCAATGCTCGGACGGCGGAACCGCCAAAGTTGGCCGCACCCTGGGCTTAGGGTTCTACTGTGCTACGCATTGGGATTCTAGGATTCCACTATTTTATCATAGTACGTTCTTTTGAATTCTTGATAAACCATTTTGATATTATTGTACTGCGCTGGTGTACATTTTCATGAACCAGTGTTTTCTTCATATGAAACATATGTGTTATGTTTGCATATATGATTCTCAATTTAATTATAGCCCAGTTTTCTCTCCTGTTGAAACGCACGAGCACAAGCGATGCATCAATTTTCTCTCCCGTTGCAACACACGGGCATTTGTGCTAGTCTATCCCTAATAATAAAGCACGGATTGAGTCTCTCGGGTTCACCGTCGCGGTGTTTTAACACAAAGGTCCCTGTGGTTTTTAGTATTTAACCCGCAATCCTTTTTTAATCTGAGAAAAACGTTTCAATCTTTAAAAAAATGGTGGGATGTGCAGCGCCGAAGATGCAGGCAGGGGAGGTTCCAGCCCGCGCCGGCATGGAAGAAGACCAGACGCGGCGGCGTTCATTCTCCGGCCAGATCACGCCGGATTCCGGCATGGTTCGAGGGCGACCGGATCCACACACGGGGAGGCGAGGCAGGCACTTGAGGCGGCGGCGCGTCTCGATGCACAGGAGGGTGGCGTGGCGGACTTGCAGGGCATGGGGAGGCTCGGATCCAGGCGACGGCAAGCAGGACGACAAGAAGGAGGTGCGGGGCGAGCTCGAGCTCCTGCAGGTGGCCATGGTAGAGAAGAAAAAGGGAACGAGGAGAGGGACGGCAGCGGATTGCCTCGGGACGACGGCAGGACTCGCCAGCCTCGTACTCAACGGGGTAGAGGAGCGCCACGGGAGGAGGGGATCGGCAGGGAAGGAGCGGGGCTAGCGACGCTCGCCGCGGACCGCGGCAGAGCATGGCTGCTTCTAGCAGAACGGCGCGAGAAGGGAAACAGAAGGATAAGAGGAGGAGCTCGCCAGAGGGGCGGCATCGGGCGGCGGCGTTTCCGACGGGAGGTAAGCGCGCGAGGGGCGGTGACGGCCGAACCTCTCTCCCTCGTGTGTGTGTGTGTCTCTGGTGGCTGGGGATGGAGAGGAGGACGAGGGGGATCGAAAGAATGGGGATCGGGATCGAGCGAGGCTCTCCCTGGCGGCTAGGGTTGACGAGGTGCCGCTGGGCCTTGGGCCAAAAGTGCTGGCTGGTGCTGCTCTCTCTCTCTCTTCCTTCAGTTTTTTTCTATTTCTGAAAAAAACAGAGATTTGAATAAAGAAAAGGAGGTCTAGGAGAAGAGTTTGGGCATAGGGTTATTTTACCTGGACTCAGAAAAATGATCTTGATCCATAAAATATAAATGGGCATGATTGAAAGTTTAAATTCAAACTCTACGACTAGGATTTACAAGTGTCCAAAAATATTAAGATTTTTGGTGGAACTTGGGAAAAAGATAGAAGAAGTATCGGCAAAGTTTGGAGGTATACCTTGAAGTAGAAAAAGGCACGGGATTTTTGTAAAGGCTCAAAAGGAATTTGAAAAGGAAATTTAAATAAAATAGAAGGAAGGTTCAAATGATTTCCTGGAAATTTTCATAGTTTTTAATTTGGTCATCCAGGATTTTTAGTATGTCGTCCGGGTTAGCCAAATAGAGGATAGAGAGAGAGCTGAGAGTTTGAGAGAGACACATGAGAGAGAATGGTACATGAGAAGTGAGAGAAACGTGAAAGATAGAGGCATAAAAAATATGTAAGAGAGAGGGAGAGATACGTATGTGAAAAGTTGAGGCGTGCAAGATTTAAACCCAAAAAAGTATGGTGACTCGCGTTCGTATCCGTGGAAAATAGACCATCACAACCAAGAAAAACAAAGCAAACACCCATGCTCGGTGTGCCTGCACGACGACCTGATCATATCGCACAGGTCATGCGGGGTCAATAGGGTTGCCAACCCTGTTTACAGAACATATTGTGGTGGGCTGGATTCATTCATTGCTTCATCGTTGAATTTTATAAATATTAAGAATTAATGATTGTTGCATGAGTAGTATTCTTACGAGGGTTAAGATGGATACATATCTCATATAGAGAAAAGTAATCTATTGGTGTGATGTCGTTGGATCGATGAAGAAAAGGGACATGAACAAGATGTTAGTGTTTGTCACAATAACATAAACTTTTCAATATTTTTGTTTCTCGTTAAAAAGCATGGGCTCTTTTATACGTCAGGAAGATGCATAATGGGGCGAGTTTATGAATTTCATCATCCAATAAAAGCATCACAAAAGTTGAACAATGTAGTATTCAAAGGGATAAAGAATTCATCTTTAATTTCTTTGTAGAGGAGTTAACGAGTCAGTATCTGACTGAATAACTTCAAACTAACTACTATATTTTTTAAATAGGTGTCATCTCGCAAGATAATTTGAATATGTGGGGATTTTAAGCCGTGCATATTGGGTTAGAGTTTGTGATATCCACCCGTTGCAACGCACGGGCATTTGTGCTATAATAATAAAGCACAGATTGAGTCTGTCGGGTTCACTGTCGCGACGTTTTTACAAAAAGGTCCCTATATTTTTTAGTATTCAACCCGCAGTCCCTTTCTAAGTGGATCTGAAAAAACGTTTCGTGTTTACACAAAACTCCCCATCGTTTAGTATATTCAACCCGCGGTCCTTTTTAAAGTGCAATTGAATAAAGACACGGCTTCCTTCGATGCTCCTCGATCTGTACGGTATGGCGCCGCCGCCGGCCGGTCTTCTTCTCCGGCCGTCCGCGCTCTCTTTTCCTTCCTCTCCATATCCGCTCCTAATCTTCTCCGGCGTCTCCCGCAGCCTCCTCAATCTCCAACCTCTTGCTTCAGTGCTGTTCTTCTCTGATTTGGATCGAGTTGGAGTCCGTCTCCAACACAAAACCATGGAGTGCCCGACCCGGATTGGACTTGCCGACCATAAGAAGGAAGGATCCTCCCGCCGCCTGCCTGCCTGCCTTGCGCCTTTTCCTAGCCCAGCTTGTTTTTCTGAACTCCAAATAGGTGGTTCTGCTCTCTCGAGTAGTTTGTGAATGAGCTTCCATGTATAGGCTTTGCTGACTACACTTTTTTGTAGGATTAGAAAATACAGAGTATTCTTGTCCTGATTGTACACAAGAGAATAATGATAGTTGAACCTCGAACGGGCATATGTGCTAGAGCGGCAGAGGCTTGTGAAGCCATGGTCTGTGATCTGCAGATAGTAGCAAGAAGTGCGATTTGGATTTCCTTTTTGTTTGTCTGATGTGTCGCTTTGAGATGATGAGGCTGAGATATGGCCTTGCTGCTGTGCGTCAGAACCATGGCTCGAATGTGTGTTCCAGCCTCTATCAGACCTGGCCTCTAAGCATATCCTTCCAAGCTACGGTGGTGCACATGCTAGGCTACTCATTCGGTGCAGCCGCCCCTTCCAACAAAGCAACTTTTTTTGTTCAGATTTCAGACCTCTTGAGTTCCAGTTTAGTTCAATAAAGGAAAGCTTTCTCTTCATGGTTTGCTCCTTGTGATTCAAGAAGGAAGACCACTACACTTTTCTATAACTGGGTGATGTAGTGAACCTTCATCTTGCAGTCAAATTGCTTACCTATACCGCCTCTTCATTTGCACCGTCAAAAATTGCACATGGGTTGATTCAGACTTTCAGGGTTCAGAAAATAGCTTGAAGAGCCAATCGGTATGAAGGTGTTGCTCCTTTGTACCAGATAGTAAAGAAAAGGGGACACGGTTCAGATTTGTGACTGTTGTGTGCTCTTGGATAGCCGAGGTGTGGCGCCCCCCGAGCTCGATCGTACACTAATCATGCACGCAAACGTGTACGATCAAGATCAGGGACTCACGGGAAGATATCACAACACAACTCTAAAACATAAATAAGTCATACAAGCATCATAATACAAGCCAGGGGCCACGAGGGCTCGAATACAAATGCTCGATCATAGACGAGTCAGCGGAAGCAACAATATCTGAGTACAGACATAGGTTAAACAAGGTGCCATAAGATGGCTAGCACAAACAGGGATACAACCGATCGAACAGGCGCAGGGCCTCCTGCCTGGGATCCTCCTAACTACTCCTGGTCGTCGGCGTCCTGGACGTAGTAGTAGGCTCCGCCCTGGTGGTAGTAGTCGTCGAAGGTGGCGTCTGGCTCCTGGGCTCCAGCATCTGGTTGCGACAACCAGCAAGAAGGGAAAGGGGGAAAAGGAGGGGGAAAGCAACCGTGAGTACTCATCCAAAGTACTCGCAAGCAAGGATCTATACTACTATGCATGGTATATGTTAAAGAGGCAATATCGGTGGACTGAACTGCAGAATGCCAGAATAAGAGGGGATAGCTAGTCCTGTCGAGACTACGCTTCTGGCAGCCTCCATCTTGAAGCTAGAAGAGAGTAGTTGGAAGTTAACCAAGCAACAACGTTAGTCATAATCCTACCCGTCGATCCTCTCGTCGCCACCATGCGAGAGAGCGACCACCGGTTATATCTGTCACTTGTAAGGGTGTGTTTTATTAAGTTCCATTTCTAGTTTGTCATGAGTCGGAATACAACTCCGGGTCGTCCTTTTACCGAGGGACACGGCTATTCGAATAGATAAACTTCCCTGCAGGGTGCACCACATATTCCCCAACACGCTCGATCCCTTTGGCCGGACCACCTTTCCTGGGTCATGCCCGGCCTCGGAAGATCCACACGTCGCAGCCCCACCTAGGCTCAACAGAGATTCAGCACGCCGGACTAATCCTAGGCACTCTGGGGTCTGGGCCCATCGCCCAGTGCGCTCCTGCACGTTGCGTACGCGGCCGCGAGCAGACCTAGCAACCCACACGATCACGGCGGTTACGTTATCGCGGTCCACACGGCGCGCGCCCGCTCAGTCCTGACGTCAAGAAGGCTTCAGCTGATACCACGACGCCGGGATACCCATAACTACTCCCGCGTAGTTGGTTAGTGCGTATAGGCCAGTGGCCAACTCAGATCAAATATCCAATCTCGTTAAACGTGTTATTATGAAGTAAGTAAAGCGAACGCCGACCAGGGCCTGGCCCACCTGTCTCCTAGGTGGTCTCAACCTGCCCTGTCGCTCCGCCACAAATCCACACAAAGGGCCGTTGGCAACAGGTCCTTTCAGCCCCCAATCCGTGAATCACTCGCGGGTACTCTTCGAGCCGACCCGACTTTAGTCACCATCTGTATAGTATGTATATATGTATAGTATACACCCGTGATCACCTCCCGAGTGATCACGGCCCGATAGTATAGCAAGGCAGACTGACAAGAATGCAGGGCCAATGATGATAACTAGCATCCTATACTAAGTATTTAGGATTGCAGGTAAGGTATCAACAGATGTAGCAACAGTGTCAGGCTATGCATCAGACTAGGATTAACGGAAGCAGTAACAGGCTACACTACCTCTAATGCAAGCAGTATAAAGAAGAGGCGATATCTGGTGATCAAGGGGGGGGGGCTTGCCTGGTTGCTCTGGCAAGTAGGGGTCGTCAACAACGTAGTCGGTCGGGGCACCAGCAGCTGCGTCGGTCTCGTAGTCTACCGAAGAGAAGAGGGGAAGAAACAGAACCACCGGCAATAATGCAACAGGGATGCATGACATGTCTAACCGCAGGGCCAGGGTGATATACAGCCTAACTAAGCGATTTAGTTAATTTAGGAATTTATCCGGATTTTTTAATTAGGTTGGCAACTATTCATTTATCGAATCGGTCTAATGGTTCAACGTTCTCATAGCTGCGGGCATCTGACGGGATACGGAGGATGTTTCGGTTCGTATCGTCGTTCTGAGCAATTTTCATGTATAATATTTTCATCGGAGTTACGGTTTAAAGATATGATTTTCTAAGTTTTTATTAATTTCTGAAATTTTAATTAATTATTTAATTCACACATTATCCGAAACAGTGATTGATGACGTCAGCATGACATCATGCTGACGTCAGCAGTTATAAAGTTAATTTCTAATTACTGTTTATTAACACTAATTAGTTAATTAGATTAACCTATCAGGATTAATTAACTAATTAATTAATTAATTATTTTAATTATTTATTTTTATTTCATTTTCTTAAAACTGTTTCTTGGGCCGTGGGCCCCATTCGTCAGCGTCACAGGGGTTCGGGCCCCACTGGGCAGTGGCCCAGGGGCGGACACGTCCGGGGCGTGCCCCAATTGGGACCGGACATGTCGGTGCCCAAAGGGACGCACGGGCGGGCGCGGGCGGTCGGGCGCGCAAGCGGGGGCGGCAGGCGAGCGCACGCGGGGCCGGAGGCGGGGCGGCGGCGCGGTGGCTGGAGCGCCGCGGCGGCAGCGGGGCGGTGGCTGAGCGCATCGGCCGCGCAGCGAACGGGGGCCGGAGCGGTTCGAGGCGACCGCGGACGGGCGCGGGGAGCACGGCGTCAGGCGCGCGGGCGCGAGACGGGAGGCACGGGTGGTCGCGGCAGTGGCCGGCGCGGATGCGTGCACGGCGAGGTGCGGGAGCAAGAGGGGGGGAGAGGCCCGGAGCCTCACCGTGATCCGTAGGGACGGGCAGCGGGGTCGGGGGTCGACGGGGACGACGCGTCGACGTAAGACAGGCAACCGCGAGGGACGAAGCGGCGACGTGCGCGTCTCGGCGGCGAATGGAGACGGGGGGGTGCGGTCGGGCGCGTCGGGCGAGCGGCTCGAGGTAGCAGGCCCGAGGAGAGGCGGCTCCCTGCGGCGTGGCTCCAACGGCGACGGCGAGGCGCGCGGTCGTCGCCGCGACCGTGGCGACGGGGTTCGTTCCCCCGCGATCCCGATCCCATCTGGATCGGAGGTGGGGCTGACGAGGGGGGCGGCGACGGGGCGGCGTCGGCGAGCGGCGTCGGCGAGCGCGGGGCAGCGCGGGATCGGGCCTGCGCCCGATCTGGATCGGGGGGGGAGTGAGCGAAGGGGGGGGTGGGGAGCGGCTAGGGTTCGGGTTCTTGAGGGAGGCCATATAGAGAGGGGGGCGCATGGGCCGGCCGGCTGGCGCGCCTGGCGCCCGTGGCTTGCTGGGCCGAGGCCCAGTCGGGGGGGGGGGGGGGGGTTCCCTTTATCCTTTTCTGTTTCTTTTTCCTTTTCTTTATTCTCTTTTCTCCACTGTTAAATGTTTAGGCCCCAAATGGTTTTTGTAAAAAGTGTGACCTATTTCATAAATACCAGTGCATTATTCCTTAACACCTAAAATTAGTTTGGACAAAACATAATTCCATATTTATTTCAGATTTAATAAATGGTTATTAAATATTATCTTTATCCACTGTTTGAGGTTGTTCGAGTCACTTATCCAATTCCAATGATGTTGGTTTCAATTTTAGAATAGCCTCTGGAATATTTGCTACTTATCTGACATTTTAGTTTCTATGTTGGACAACTTTTATATTCCACTTTCATTTAAATTTGAATTTGGCTTAGGAGTTGAAATGCAATATGATGCTAATGATGATTATGCACTATTAATCATGATGACATGGCCTCACCAAAAGGGTGATCACTGTAGCTTAATACAGGGGGTGTTACAAATCTCCTCCACTACAAGAAATCTCGCCCCGAGATTTAGGAGGTAGAAAGAAACAAAGTGGGGTATTCATCGCGAAGACGATCCTCGCGTTCCCAAGTGGCTTCATCCTCAGAATGGTTTGACCACTGAACCTTGAGGAACTTGATAACCTTCTGGCGTGTGCGACGCTCGGCTTGATCGAGAATGCGGACCGGATGCTCTTTATAAGAGAGGTCTTGTTGCAGTTCAAGCAATTCGTGATCTACTCCGCGGATAGGGTCTTTGAAGCAGCGGCGGAGTTGTGATACGTGGAACACATCGTGAACCTGAGAAAGGTTCGGTGGAAGTTCCAACTGATATGCCACTCTACCACGCCTTTCAAGAACAGTGAAAGGACCAATATAGCGAGGAGCTAGCTTGCCCTTGATCCCGAACCGGTGTGTACCTTTCATCGGTGTGACTCGAAGATAAGCCTTTTCGCCAGGTTGATAGACCATATCTTTGTGTTTGCGGTCATACTGACTCTTTTGACGTGACTGAGCAGTCTTCAAATGCTCGCGGACAACGCGAACTTGATCTTCGGCAAGTTGGATAATATCCGGAGCGAAGAGTGGACGTTCCCCAGTTTCTGACCAATTCAGAGGGGTTCGGCACTTTCGTCCGTACAATACTTCGAAGGGGGCCATCTTCAGACTGGCTTGATAGCTGTTATTGTAAGAGAATTCGGCATATGGGAGAGATTCTTCCCATTTCCTTCCGAAGGATATGACACAAGCTCGAAGCATGTCTTCGAGAACTTGGTTGACTCGTTCAACTTGTCCTTGAGACTGAGGGTGAAAAGCGGTGCTGAAGGACAGATGAGTTCCCATAGCTTCTTGGAAGCTTGCCCAGAATCTTGAAGTGAATAAGCTGCCACGGTCTGAACTGATAACCAGTGGAATACCGTGAAGTGAAACAATTCTGGACATGTAGAGAGTTGCGAGCTGACTAGCAGTGATCGTCTCTTTGACGGCTAGAAAATGTGCAACTTTGGAAAGTCGGTCAATGACGACAAGAATAGCATCATTACCTTTCTGTGATTTGGGAAACCCAGTGATAAAGTCCATTTCAACATGGTCCCATTTCCATTCGGGAACAGCAATTGGTTGCAGAGTTCCGGCGGGCCTTTGATGTTCTGCTTTGACGCGACGGCAAACATCACATTCAGCAACATAGCGAGCAATGTCTTGCTTCATGTTTGACCACCAGAATCTTTGACGGATGTCTTGGTACATCTTGGTACTGCCGGGATGAATAGACAACGGAGTGTCGTGAGCTTCTTGCATGACCTCCTGAGTCATACCCAGGTTACCTTTAGAGGGGACCACTAGACAACTTTTAAAGAACAAGGTGCCAGTATCATCAATAGTGAAGAACGAAGGCCTTCCTTCAGCGAGATAGCGCTTAATCTTGTGGGCTTGAGAGTCATAACCCTGCAGCGTCTTGATGCTGTCCACGAGATCTGGTTTAGCAACCAGGGTATTAAGAGAACCCTGGGAAACAACGTGGAGGTTCATTTTGTAGGAACCTTCAGGAGGGGGAGCGAGTGCTCCAGGAGGAACAATGTGGAGATTCAGCTTTCTGAATTCTTCAATAAGCGAAGGTTGAACTTCGTGAAACTGGAGGTGACTGCAATAAGACTTGCGGCTCAAGGCATCGGCCATTACATTAGCCTTGCCGGGGGTATAAGAAATACCCAAGTTAAAATCCGCTACGGTCTCCATCCATCTCTGTTGACGGAGGTTCAGGTCTGGCTGAGTGAACAGATACTTCAGACTTTGATGATCGGTGTAGATCTCGCAACGATTACCGAGAAGGTAATGTCGCCACTGTTTTAGCGCATGGATGACGGCAGCAAGCTCGAGGTCATGTACTGGGTAATTCTCTTCGTGCGGACGCAATTGACGCGAAGCATAAGCAATTACTCTGCGGTCTTGCATTAGGACACCGCCTAATCCTTGACGGGATGCATCACAATAGATGACAAAATCCCTCTGGGAATCAGGAGGGGCAAGCACTGGGGCAGAAGTCAGCTTGTCTTTGAGCGTCTGGAAACTTTCCTGACACTTTTCCGTCCAATCGAACTTGACGCCTTTATGAAGCAGGTTAGTCAGGGGCTTGGCGATCTTGGAGAAGTTCTCGACAAATCGACGGCAATAGCTGGCGAGTCCGAGAAAACTTCGAACTTGCTTGACGTTCTTTGGAGGAGCCCAATCAAGAATAGCCTGAACTCGCTCGGGGTTGACGGCAATACCATCCTTGGAGATGACATGCCCAAGGTATGTTACTTCGGGAAGCCAAAATTCACACTTGGAAAACTTAGCATATAGTTGATGCTGTCGAAGTTTTTCCAGAACAAGTCGAAGATGTTCAGCATGTTCCTCTTTGTTCTTGGAGTATACTAGGATATCATCCAGGTAAACCACGACGAACTTGTCAAGGTATTCCATGAATATATAATTCATCAGGCGGGAGAATGTGGCGGGAGCATTGGTTAAGCCGAATGACATGACAGTGTACTCGTATGAGCCATATCGAGTAACGAAGGCGGTCTTTGGGATATCCTCTTCACGAACACGGATCTGGTGGTAACCCAACCTTAAGTCGAGTTTAGAGAACACTGATGAACCCGCCAGTTGATCATACAGATCGTTTATCCGAGGAAGGGGATATTTGTTCTGGATGGTTGCTTGGTTGATAGGACGGTAATCTTGGACCAATCGGTTTGATCCATCCTTCTTCCTGACAAAGAGAGAAGGTGCTCCCCAAGCAGAGGAACTTGGGCGAATGAAACCCTTACGAAGTGAAGCGTCGATTTCCTCCTTAAGTTCAAGGAGTTCATGCGGCGACATCTTGTAGGGTCGCTTGGCGATAGGAGTGGTGCCTGGTTTCAAGTCGATGACAAATTCGACAGCTCGAGCAGGGGGTATCCCTGGGAGTTCTTCTGGGAAAACACCTTGGAATTCGCGAACAACTGGAATGTTCTCGATGCCTTCAAGTGGTGATGCGTTTAACGCATTCAAGGCATAAAGCCTCGCCTCGGCATTTTGGATGATTTGAGCCTGGTAGCTTATTATTTCATCAGAAGGGTGTAGAAGATGGACGATCTTCGTGGCGCAAACTATAGAAGCAGTATGCGCTTTCAACCAATCCATTCCGAGAATGAGGTCGATACTACAAGACTTTAGTATGAAAGGGGAGGCGTGAAACTCCAGCCCTTCAATTTCAACGGTGACGTCGTTGCTACCCATGGAGGTTTGACATTGACCCGCGGGGGTGTGTATTACTATTGCAGTGTTCATGACCTCACATTTAATGTCGTGTTTGTATGCAAATTCTTCGGACATGAATGAATGCGATGCTCCCGAATTAAATAAAACAGAAGCTGGTACTGAACTAACAAGGAGAGTACCCATCACGGTGGCAGGCTGGTCCTGAGCTTCATTGAAATCGGTGTGGTTGGCCTGAATACGCCCATAAGTCTTGGCATTGTTGTTGCGAGGCTGATTGTTCCTACGGTCAGTTGCAGGAAGTGCCAGTTGGTTCTGGTTCTGAATGCAGTTCCTGGAAAAATGACCTGGCTGCCCACACTTGTAGCACAGACTATCATTGGGATTGGGAGCAGGAGCTCGGGGTGGTGGAGCTGGAAGTCCTGGCTGCCTAGGTGGTGGAGGCAGACGCGGTGCAGTATAGGACTGTCTTGGAGCAGGTGCAGCTGGACGGTACACGCTGTTTGGAATCCAGATCCGACGCTTCTGTGCAGGCTGGCTCGAAGATGAACCGGTGCCACGGTTGCGCCTAAGAGATCCCTGGTGTGCCTGCAGACCAGTCTCGACCTGGATAGCCTTGTTCACCAAGATGGAGAAATTATCAAATTCATGCACAAGGAGCGCTAGCTTGATGTCAGCTTGAAGTCCTTCGCGAAACCTTTCCTGACGGCGAGCATCAGTGGGAATGTCTTCTTCAGCATAGCGGGATAATTCCAGAAACTCCCGCTGATAAGCTTCCACTGTCTTGTTGCCCTGGGTGAGGTTGCGGAACTCTTGCTTCTTCCGGTCCATGATTCCCTGAGGAATGAAACGGGCACGGAAGGCAGCTTGGAAATCCGGCCAAGTGATGAATGTGCCAGCTGGTTGAGTGCGCCTGTGGCTGTCCCACCATTGAGCAGCGGGGCCCTTGAGAAAGAAGGAGGCGAAGGTGACATAGTTTGCAGGGGCAACGCCACCAGATTCCAACTCATAGGTGATGTCGCGAAGCCAGTCATCCGCATCCAGGGGCTGAGTTGAGCCGCGGTAGACGGTTGGGTTGAGGCGCATAAAGTCCTGCAGGGTCCCTGGGCCTGGATACTGGTTCATATTGGGACGAGGAAACTGATCCATGATCCCTTGCATGAACTGACGTTGCAGTTCAAATTGCTGCATCATTCCAGCCATATAGTTCGGCGGTGGTGGATCGTTGGCACCACGGCCACGACCACGACCAGCGGGTCTAACCATCCTGCTAAATTACAACAGGGGGTAGTTTAGTAAAAGCAAGCGCGAGTGCTTAGTGACAAGCATGATGTAACACGTCAATACTCCAAGCAGTGTTATAGATACATAACAGTAGTCGATTAAGACATACAGATCCATACACAACGTCGGGTACAAGCGGACAGCATAACGGCGCAATTTCATAAACTGGACATGCTAGGCGGCGCGCAGGCACGCGGTAAGGAAGTACACAACGAGAGATAGCAAAGGCTACATCAACGTCGGGAAAAACTTGTGGGGCGAGGAATCTGCAAGTGACAACACAGGGTGCCCTCGATAAAAGGTTCCTGTAAGCAGAACCTGGCCCACAATCTCGAAGCAAGGGGGGAAATTTTCAGAACTCCGGTGGATGTGATCACGAGACCCTAAGTGTCGGCGTTAGTAAAATTCATTTAACCTGAGTAGAAGAGAGATCAGAGTCCCAGAGTATAGACGAGGAATAAAAGATCCTAATACCACCCAGTTGGCAATGTGGGCCCGTAAGCCACACAGCCAAGTTAGTAAAACGGTTTTCTTTGTCTAGACTCAACTTCGGCCAAGGAATTGGAAAGGGGGATTCCTACAGGCAGTCGGCTCTGATACCAACTTGTGGCGCCCCCCGAGCTCGATCGTACACTAATCATGCACGCAAACGTGTACGATCAAGATCAGGGACTCACGGGAAGATATCACAACACAACTCTAAAACATAAATAAGTCATACAAGCATCATAATACAAGCCAGGGGCCACGAGGGCTCGAATACAAATGCTCGATCATAGACGAGTCAGCGGAAGCAACAATATCTGAGTACAGACATAGGTTAAACAAGGTGCCATAAGATGGCTAGCACAAACAGGGATACAACAGATCGAACAGGCGCAGGGCCTCCTGCCTGGGATCCTCCTAACTACTCCTGGTCGTCGGCGTCCTGGACGTAGTAGTAGGCTCCGTCCTGGTGGTAGTAGTCATCGAAGGTGGCGTCTGGCTCCTGGGCTCCAACATCTGGTTGCGACAACCAGCAAGAAGGGAAAGGGGGAAAAGGAGGGGGGAAAGCAACCGTGAGTACTCATCCAAAGTACTCGCAAGCAAGGATCTATACTACATATGCATGGTATATGTGTAAAGAGGCAATATCGGTGGACTGAACTGCAGAATGCCAGAATAAGAGGGGGATAGCTAGTCCTGTCGAAGACTACGCTTCTGGCAGCCTTCGTCTTGAAGCAATAGAAGAGATTAGTTGGAAGTTAACCAAACAACAACGTAAAGCATAATCCTACCCGTCGATCCTCTCGTCGCCACCATGCGAGAGAGCGACCACCGGGTTATATCTGTCACTTGTAAGGGTGTGTTTTATTAAGTATCCATTTCTAGTTGTCATGAGGTCGGAATACAACTCCGGGTCGTCCTTTTACCAAGGGACACGGCTATTCGAATAGATAAACTTCCCTGCAGGGGTGCACCACATATTCCCCAACACGCTCGATCCCCTTTGGCCGGACACACTTTCCTGGGTCATGCCCGGCCTCGGAAGATCCACACGTCGCAGCCCCACCTAGGCTCAACAGAGAGGTCAGCACGCCGGACTAATCCTAGGCACTCTGGGGTCTGGGCCCATCGCCCAGTGCGCTCCTGCACGTTGCGTACGCGGCCGCGAGCAGACCTAGCAACCCACACGATCACGGCGGTTACGTTATCGCGGTCCAACACGGCGCGCACCGCTCAGTCGCTGACGTCAAGAAGGCTTCAGCTGATACCACGACGCCGGGATACCCATAACTACTCCCGCGTAGTTGGTTAGTGCGTATAGGCCAGTGGCCAGACTCAGATCAAATATCCAATCTCGTTAAACGTGTTATTATGAAGTAAACGCGAACGCCGACCAGGGCCTGGCCCACCTGTCTCTTAGGTGGTCTCAACCTGCCCTGTCGCTCCGCCACAAAGATCCACACAAAGGGCCGTTGGGACAAAGGTCCTTTCAGCCCCCAATCCGTGAATCACTCGCGGGTACTCTTCGAGCCGACCCGACTTTAGTCACCATCTGTATAGTATGTATATATGTATAGTATACACCCGTGATCACCTCCCGAGTGATCACGGCCCGATAGTATAGCAAGGCAGACTGACAAGAATGCAGGGCCAATGATGATAAACTAGCATCCTATACTAAGTATTTAGGATTGCAGGTAAGGTATCAACAGATGTAGCAACAGTGTCAGGCTATGCATCAGACTAGGATTAACGGAAAGCAGTAACAGGCTACACTACTCTAATGCAAGCAGTATAGAGAAGAATAGGCGATATCTGGTGATCAAGGGGGGGGCTTGCCTGGTTGCTCTGGCAAGTAGGGGTCGTCAACAACGTAGTCGGTCGGGGCACCAGCAGCTGCGTCGGTCTCGTAGTCTACCGAAGAGAAGAGGGGGAAGAAACAGTAAACACACGGCAATAATGCAACAGGGATGCATGACATGTCTAAATGATATGCCGGGGGGATATACAGCCTAACTAAGCGATTTAGTTAATTTAGGAATTTATTCGGATTTATTTAATTAAAGTTGGACACTATTCATTTATCGAAATCGGTCTAATTGTTCAACGTTCTCATAGCTGCGGGCGTCTGACGGAGATACCGAGGGCGTATCCGGGTTCGTATCGTCGTTCTGAGCAAGTTTCATGTATAAAATATTTTCATCGGAGTTACGGTTTAAAAGATATGATTTTCTAAAGTTTTTATTAATTTCTGAAATTTTAATTAATTATTTAATTCAACATTATCCGAAACAGTGCTGCGATGATGTCAGCATGACATCATGCTGATGTCAGCAGGCGCCCTGACAGGGTGGGTCCCACCTGTCATAGACTGTTAAATTAATTAGGGTTAACTAATTATATTACTGTTTAATTAACACTAATTAGTTAATTAAATTAACCTAATCAGGATTAATTAACTAATTAATTAATTATTTTTATTATTTTTATTTTTATTTCCTTTTTATTAAAACGTTCTGGGGCTGGGCCCCACATGTCAATGGGCCAGGGGGACTTAACGGGCGCTGGGTACGGGTAACGGGCGGGCGAACCCGCTCGAACGGGCACGGGCGATGGGGCGCGCCAGGGCGCCATCGCCGGTCGCGGGAGATGGCCGCGAGGGTGCGCGGCCGGCGGCCACGGCGCGGCTGGAGCCGCGGGGGGGGGAGGACCGGTGGCCGGAGGCGGCGTA
The DNA here is from genome assembly GCA_011799875.1 of Thinopyrum elongatum. Taxonomy (NCBI): domain Eukaryota; kingdom Viridiplantae; phylum Streptophyta; class Magnoliopsida; order Poales; family Poaceae; genus Thinopyrum; species Thinopyrum elongatum. Next base: position 275,557,376 of record CM022300.1, on the reverse strand, counting down.
GAGGGGCGAGGTGGGACTGGCGGCAGAGGTAGGCGAGGGTGAGGCGCAGGCAGCGCGCGGGGTAGTGAGTAGGGGCCGGCGAGGCAGAGAGGCCTCAGCGGGGCGAGGCGCTGGGCGCGGTGACCGCTGGGCGACGGGCACGGCCGGACGGCGCGGCGCATGGCCAGGGCACGGCCCGACCGCGGTGAGCGCGGGGCCGGAGCGCGCGAGGCGTGGTCACGGCCGGAGCGGAGCAACGGTGGGCGCGGCGGGAGCGCGGCAGGCGAGCGAGAGAGGAGGACCGGGGGCCTCACCGAGGGAGCGTAGGGACGGGGCAGTGGAGCGCGAGGAGGAAGACGGGGACGACGGCGGAGAGGAGAAGCAGGCCGGCGGGGGAGCGCTCCGGCGACGGCGTCCAACGGCAATGGCAACGGGGCGGCGTCGGGCGGCAGGGTCGGGGCGTCGCGGCGACCTCCACCTCTCGATCCCGATCCAATCGGGGGAGAGGGGGGGATATATCGGGAGAGGGGGGAAGTGGGGGGGGGTGGCTGGTTAGGGTTTCCCCCCCCCATGGGGATAAGGCAGGGGATGGGGCTGGGCCGGCCAGTTGGGCCAGGTGGGTCGGCCAGCTGGGCCGCCTGGCCCAGTTGGCCAGGGGGGCCTTTTCTTTTCTTTTGTTTTTCTGTTTCTTTTCCCTTTTCTTTATTCTCTTTTCTCTACTGTTAAATGTTTAGGCCCCAAATGGTTTTTGTAAAAAGTGTGACCTATTTCATAAATACCAGTGCATTATTCCTTAACACCTAAAATTAGTTTGGACAAAACATAATTCCATATTTATTTCAGATTTAATAAATGGTTATTAAATATTATCTTTATCCACTGTTTGAGGTTGTTCGAGTCACTTATCCAATTCCAATGATGTTGGTTTCAATTTTAGAATAGCCTCTGGAATATTTGCTACTTATCTGACATTTTAGTTTCTATGTTGGACAACTTTTATATTCCACTTTCATTTAAATTTGAATTTGGCTTAGGAGTTGAAATGCAATATGATGCTAATGATGATTATGCACTATTAATCATGATGACATGGCCTCACCAAAAGGGTGATCACTGTAGCTTAATACAGGGGGTGTTACACGAGGTACATGTTAGTTTTCTTTAACTACAGAAGCTAAATTCTTGTGAGTTAGGATATCAGGTGTACACATTACTTTTATTTTGAATCATGTTCTCAATGCACTATCTATCTATCCAAGTATTCAAGGGAATTAATGGTGGCGGAATACATGCGTTTGCTCGTGCCCTTGTGCCCCTTGCTGCTCGACCTTTTTTGGGGTTCCAGCATGACTCTGTGGTCAATCTTACTGAGATTGTTGGTCCTGTTCTAACTTATGATAATATTGATTGGCAGGGAGAGGGGGTCAGAAGAGGGACGTTGGTGGTGTTTGAGATGTATCGGTGGTCAGCCGTTGGCAGGGCCCTCATGGAGACACTGGACAAGATGGTGTTCAGTGGCATGCTCAGCCCCGAGCTCGCCTTAAGCGTCCTCCTGCAGTCCGGTAAGGTCCATTCAATATTTGCTCATTTGTAAATCAATCAACAAGCCTATAAAATAATAAATTGCATGCAGTTGGGTGTTTTTATCTTGGTATTTTTGTTTCTTTTAGTCCATGAGCGGTTGGAGCATCAGGTCAAGAGCAAGGCTTTCTTCGAGTAATTCATCTCATCCAGTAGGTTGATAGTTTTTTCGGTAAGTCATCTCATCCAGTAGCTTGATAGTAGGGTTGGTTTCTATTGATGCATTACTTCGTAATGAAAAGAAATCACATCACCTTTATCCAATGATTTTTGTCTAGAACTAATCATATTATTTCCTTTCTACGGGTACTATATATGGTGATTATTCAGAGGTCTCGTCTTCATGAGACTTGCAAAGGTAAGACGTACGAAGAATGAGAGACGATGCGAGTTTCTTAAGTTTATCATCCCATTCAACATCACAAAATGCGAGTAGTACTATTCAAAGGGGTGAAGAAATAACATGCTAATCATTTTTAGAGGACAGACTAGCTACCATTTTCTAATGGAGTGTGGCATTGACCTCTGAGTCTGGAGCGATTATACTAAGAGTGTTTGATATTAACAAGTGACAACTAGGCAGTAACTTTATTGGATTTACTGGTTACATGTGATGCGCTCCCTAGAGTCGCAACAGAGGTGATAAAATAGGTCTTTTTGGTAAAATAAATTTGTTCTTCTGTACATTTTGTTGTACGAGCTAAAACATGACAGTTTAGACAAACAACACACTTTAGCCTCTTGTTTAATTGGATTAAAGATGCACACCTGCCTTTTCTTGTGTTGTGCTTAGAGCATAGAATTTCATTCTGTTAATTCATCGATCATGGCAGGATTTAAACTTCTACAGGAAATTAGTGATTGTTTGTACTGCATTTCAAAGTTAGAACTAAAGGAGACACGGTCAGGACAATTACACCATTTGAAGGTCTATCTTTTGCACAATCTGAATTTATTATTGTGTTGGCGAGCTATGCAAGAACGGTGGTGCTGCAGCATTGAGGTACGTATATTACCTGCAATAACATGCATTTGATGGCCACCTTTACAGAAGCTCTTCTCTGGAAACAAGGAGCAAATGACTATTATTTGAAATCTGCTGTGCATTATTATTTTTGGTTATGTTCCAAAATCCTAGATGCATAGCAAAGCACATTAGTGGATATATGAATCATTTTTTTTTCTACTGATTCTTGTTCAATTACTTTTACGAAAGGCAAGGGTATGCACTTTTCACTATCAATCTTGGAGTAAGAAGCCTACAGGTGAGGAGTAGTTGATGAAAGCTATTGGTTACCACACCTCTTATTAGTGCCAAGTTGTAGCATCTGAGTTGCTCTAGTGTTCTTTCATAGTCTTTCTTAGCTTTGTTTATTTTCTATTGATTGGCTGACCTATATAGTGTTGTAATTTCCCATAACTGCAAACTATCGGGCTAACATATTGGCATCTGCCAGTATTTCCCTTCATATTGGAAAGACTGAAAATGTTGAAGAACTGCCTGGCATGCATACTGGTAGCAGACTTCCGGTGAGACTTCAGTTTCCGTCATCAAAGTGCTCCTAAGATTAGTTAGGTAATTAAAGGACTCATAAAGCTTATTTGGAATTGGATGAGATTACTTTATGGTACAACAACGTGTGATATGCTAATTAATAAACGGTTACATAAGTTCATTCAGGAGTTCACCATCAATTTGCTATGGTTGTCATAAGTCATGGACTACTAATGATATAAATATACAGATTGACCTCTTATTATACCCTGAGTGCCATCAATTTCAAGAGAATAATGAGGCATGCTACCTGCTTTATTCTTCCTTGCATAACTATATATTCAGCTGGACTTTATCATTTGTCACACTAATTTATACACTGTATTATGTAGCCACCCATTGCGTCAAAACGAGCCTGCCTTGGTCCAGGGAGATAGAGAAGTACTCCCTCTGTAAACTAATATAAGAGCGTTTAGATCACTACTTTAGTATTCTAAACGCTCTTATGTTAGTTTACGGAGGGGAGTACTAATCAAGAAGGTGGCTCGTTCGCAAGTTCAAGCTAGCGATGAGCGACGCTCTTAGTCGCTCCCAGCAACGCACTGCGTGTTGGCTGGGATCTTACCCAGATAGTATCTCCTGTAATGGCAGATTATACCCCTGATTAGTTGAGTGATATAATATCTTTCCAGATTTTTTTTATGTTTTAGCCTTGGTTAAAGAGTGTTGTGATTTAAGTTCTCCCGTTGCAACGCACGGGCATTTGTGCTAGTATATATATATATACATTATTCTGATCACGGGATCAGAATATTATTCTAATCACGGGTTGAACTTCGAGTTACACAACTTGAACTTCCCTCTGTAGAAATCCGACCTTCGGGCTATCTTTGCAACCGTGTCCCCCCGCGCGAATTATTCTGGCCAGTCATGTTCTATGTGATGTAAGTGTAATCTGGAAACGGTTTTTAGCAACTAAATGCCCGTTTTAAATAGGAATCTCGCTCGTTGTCGGATTTGCTCTCGGGACGTGATGAATTCGCGTTTGTTGCAATTTTTACTGCTTGAGTTATTCTGGTCACACGACGGTCATGACTCAAATTGAATTTTTGGCAAAATGTAAGCGGTTTAAGAGCAGTTTTGAAAAGCGGCAAATAATATGGCGTTGAAAAGCTTATGAAAATGCGCTACTTTTTCATGTTGAAAGTTTTTTCTATTTTCGAACGGTTTAAGAGTAATTTAGAAAATGGTACAAGTTCCACTGAGTTCGTATTTTCGAGTTAATTTTTTAACCGTACGTCCGAATGCAGCAAATGATATGGCATTGGAAAGCTTGAACAAATGCGAAACTTTTTGGTATATATTGTTTCTCCCATTCTTTACTCAAGTCAATTTAAAAAATGGCTAAAAACGTATTTTCGCCGTAATTTCTACAAACTTTATCGGAATGTCGCAAATAATATACCGTTGAAAAGCTACGAAAAATGCGAAACTTTTTCATGTTGATGGTTTTCTCTGATTCCTAACCGTTTTCAAGTAATTTTGAAAACAGCGAGATCATGCGTTCTGCCTTTATCGCGAAACAGATTCTTCGAAAATGCACCGCGTGAAGAACTTGAACTTCTCGGCATGTCTAGTTGAACTTCACTCTGTTTTTCACATGCTTTTTTGGCTCGTAACTCTTCATCCACTCACTGGAATTGAGCAAGTGATATACCGATGGAAAGCTACTGTAAACACGCAACTTTCTCATGTTGATCATTTTTTCATACTCGCGACGGTTTAAAAAAAATTCATCTGAAATTCATTCAGTGCAGTAGTTGAACTTCCTGCTGTTTTCACGTTGAACTTCTTTGACGTATTTTCGTTTGTAATTTTCTCATCCATTCGTCGGTGTTACACAAATGATATTTCTTTTGTACAAACCTCTCTCACAATATTTTTTTAACTTTCTCCGACCGAGGACTTGAACTTATAACAACAAAACTTTTAGTCTTTGCTTTTTTATTCCTTTTTAATACAAAATGCACACCGTGTAGTACGTGAACTTCTGGCAGTTATCAATCTGAACTTCTCTCGGTTACGTGAAAATATCTGAGTTTTTTATGAATATTAATCTGAATTTCTTAATTTTTTTATGAATTCTGAAGCGCTCTATTTTTAAAAGTTGAACTTCTTGTTATTTTATTTTTGAACTTCTTGTTTTCATTCTTTAATAACGAGGAAAATCTGAGTTTTCTATAATCATCGAACTTCTCCATCTTTTTAATATGGGCTTCCTGGTTTTTTTTTCTTAATTTTTAATGAAATTTTGAAGCGCTCTATTTTTAAAAGTTGAACTTCTTGTTATTTAATTTTTGAACTTCTTGTTTCCATTCTTTAATAACGAGGAAAATCTGAGTTTTTTATAATCATCGAACTTCTCCATCTTTTTAATTTGGACTTCCTGGTTTTATTTCTTTTAGTAACGAAAAAAATTCTACTTTTTGATAGACATCGAGCCGCTCCGTTTTTAAATTTAAACTTCTAGGTTTATTTTAAGAGAGAAAATCTTTTTTATAAAATTGTTTGAGATGCTTTTTTTAATGACCTTCTTTGGGTTTGTAACAAGCATTGAACTTCTTCATCTTTTTAATTTGAACCCATAGGCTTTTTCTAGAAACGGGGGATGCTTTTTTATAATTTTTGAAAATTATCATTTTTTTAATTTGAACTTCAATGTAATAGTATTACACAAAGAACTTACAAGCTTCTGAAACATGAACTTCTCTAGATGGTAGCTTTGAACTTACAAGCTTCTGAAACATGAACTTCACCATGTTTATTTTATCTTATTTTTCACTTTGATTTCTTCTTTTATGAACATCAATAAAGGTCAAGTTCATGGATTTCTCGTATTGATCACTTTCTTCTCCCAGAATCTTTTCATTTTTCATCTTTGAATCACGAGAGCTCACGTTCCAAAAAAAAATAACCGTACTCTTTTTTATCTTTTCATTTTTGTTTCCTGTTTTTTTACTTTCCATAATGGTTTTCATATTTTTTGGGGGATGAACTAAAAAGCACACACAAGTCGAGTTGTTCTTCCACAGCTTGCTCGACTGGATCGGCCAACCCTTTTTTTGCCGTTTCCTCCTTCGTTTCTGCATGGGGGTAGCTCCACACCTGCACCTTTATCGTTCACCTGCATATTGGCTAGCAAGAGGAACGCCAAGACGACAAGGTAGGAGGTTGGAGAAGAAGTTCTAGGCAGAAGATGAAGACGTCCATGGTGCGCCACCGAGGAAGGACGACGTCGGGGAATGGGGCCGTGGGCTCCTGGGCGGCGCGCTTGGTGGCTGGCGGTGGATACGGCGCTCATGTGCGCAAGGGAGGTGGGGGGACGGGTGGTGCTGACGGCGGCCAAATCGAGGGGCGGGTGTAGCGTGGCGGCCGGACCCAGGCACGGGGGCGAAGCGGCGGCCGGACCGAGGCTTGAGGTGGCACCAGGGCGAGATCCAGGAGAGGGAGATGTGCGGGGCCGGATCCAGGCAGTAGGGGGGCAGCTCCAGCACGGAGGAATGCCGCCGGCGGCCACCACAGTCGAGGGCGGAGCAGGAGGTGGTCGGCCGCGGCAAGGGATCCAGCCGCCGCCGCCCCCAGTGGATCCCTGGCGGGGGAGCTCGTTGCCGCGTGGTGGCGGCGGATCCAGGGAGGTGCCGATGGTTGGCGAGTGGGAGGCCAGCGGCGCTCGGGGATGGGTGGTGGGAATCGCTCGCGTGAGGGAGTGGGGCGATGACGCAGGGTGGGTAGTTTCTTTTTTTTTTTGCTGTCGAGTTCGGGAACACCTAATCGAGCCCAATTAATTATGTATTTGTAAGATTAATTGCATTTAATATTGTTTTTAAGATGTCATCCAGTCTAGAATTAAAAAGAGATAACATTTACAATGAGTATTGTACTCCTTTTACTTTTGAAAAACATGCATCCATCATATGAATAGAGTACATGAGATGTTCGGCTTGAATGAATAAGAGAGTATGTATCTACAATACCTAATCAAACGACTAACTTTGGCGGGCATATGTGTCTTGCATAAATACCCAAAGCATATGAAATGGGAATCAATTTTTTAACCAGTGTTTTTACCAGGTAGAACCATATTTTGCTCCTATAAAAGTCTATATTACCCTAGAAACTCTTAAAGAAGAAAGTAGAACAAAAACAACCCAAAGGACCATGAAATAAGCCGATGTTGCCCAAGCCCACAGCCTAGGGCCCCCAAGCTCAGCACCAAATACTATGCGGCGGAGAACCAAAACTGTGATACAACCAAAAGATGTTGCGAAGAAGACCAAAAGTGAGAAGCTGAGACCAGCAGCATTGTCTATGTACAGTGGTTCCTGGTAGACAAAGAAATTGTACACTGTGTTGATCAACCATGGAACACCAATGCCAACATATATGTTCACTGAATTGCTGCAGCAAAGAAACTAATCAGTCCCACTCCGCTCCAGCTTGAGGAATTAACAACATTAAAAAGCTTCATGCCCCGAACACTACAAGAAATATTTCAACTTGCGACCATCACTATTGGTCGCTGAAAGGTCATTGTTTTTCATTTGCGACCTTTTTGTGACCAAAAACAGATGGTCAAAAGCTGGTCGTCGTAAACTGAAATTAACAACCTTTTTTCTGAAATGGGAAAGGTCGTTGGTTCAACGACCAATTTTTTGGTCATTGGTTGTCTGCTCAGGCCACATCGGATCCGACGTGGCAAACTGACGTGGCACAATTGCGACCAATTGAAAAGGTCGTTGATTAGAATCAGCCTGGTCCGATTCAGTGTCTATATGGGCCGAGCCCATTAATTCAGCCCATTTATTGTTTTTTTTCTTTCAATTTTTGTCGACTACATGGGCCGAGCCCAACAATGAAGCCTTTTTTATTTTCTAGGCTGTGGCCTTTTTGGTTCAGCGAATCAAGTATTTCTTTTTTTTAAAGATGGGTCCCAATTGTCACGGTTCTTCTGGTAAGTGGGTCCCAGTTGTCAAGGTCATTTTCTTCAAATTTCAATTTGCTAGTAAATAAATAAACCAATATTCAAATGGGAACAGACAAAGAACACACGTAACACTCCAAATAATAGCCAAAATCAGTTTGATACATCATACAATAGCAGAATCAGTGTGTTACATCATCATATAACACATATACAAATGGCAATCAGTCTAGATACTCCAGGTCTCTTCAAACATCACATTCCCCAGCTTCCCAGCTTCCAAATCTAGGTTTCATACTGATCTGCAGCACAAAATCGACGCCACATTAATAGGCCAAACTTGGTGTTACAGCAGATGAATGAATATGTGGTGTCTTCTTCAAATAAGTTCAATTTGTTGAAAACTAGCGGTTGGGGCGCCACCCGTGGCGCCGCTTGAGAGGAAGCTCGGCGGTGCTAGGTGGGAGGCGCCCCTTTCACTTTCTTGTTTATACTACGTAAATGTTATTGCATCAGATTCAAAGTAACAGGCTCGGCTAAGTGCAAAGTATGATGGATAAGTGAAACAGAAGTAAGCTGGTACATTGGTGTATGCAAAAAACTAAGTAATATAACATCATGAAAAGAAGGAAAGTTACCACTGCCTAACGTATATCAGAGTAATGCTAAGAAAGTCACCACAGTGACACCTAGAACATATAAGAAGCAGATCACTATTGTGAAAGAAAGGCCACTAAGTTATAGCAGCAGCATGGTGTTGCTTGTCTCCATTGGCTATGGACCAGATACCTGCAACATAAAAATACTCAAAAAATGATGGCAAAAGAAAGTTAAGAAATAGAAAAGCAAGCTAATTGTAGTCGATTGCATCCTTTATATTTAGAAACAGGGGGAGTATATTCAAAAGTTTATTAAAAAAAGGTCATAGCAAGATAGTAGATTACAGTGATAGCATTTGACTAACACAAAATGGAAATTTAGGGTTCTAAAATGGTTAGACTAGAATTTGGCATCCAAATGCATATGGATATCATCCAAACAGAGATTGTTATGCCCCACAACCTATCTACTGAACCACGACATCTGAACCACTCGAGGGTCACAATTTAGAAAAACATACAGGAAAACTGAATCATCATCAACCATCACTGTACTTAATGCAATAAACCCCCACGTCCAAGAAGCAAATGGGCCTGAGTTTCCCCTTTAGAACAGGGCACATGCATCAATTTTTATAGTCAGGAACAAAGAAGACAGTGCTGCAGGACCTGGGATACCAAATTGATCTTAGAAATGAAAATAGCAATAGGTACTAAATGTATATGGCTATACATAAACCAGTAGTAGTACTACTACTAGATGAAAAGATGTTGCATGGTAAATCTCCAAAGTATACAACCAAGAATATAAGAATAAACCTATTTCATTACATAGTACTGCTATGTAATTGAAATGCAAAAGATACATCTCCTGTTCAGCAATCAGGATCAACCATGGAGTTTCTACTACTCCTACATCAGTAAGCTGGTTATTTAAGATGCTAATGTTTACTTTTGAAGTACAGTTATGGTTATCTCAAAGAATTTGTGCCTCATAAACATGCATGGAATTTCTATCTCAAAGAAGTATACATATTTATCTTGTTTAATTAGGCCAGCAGTGCAAAACAACCATGCAGAAATGTCAGGGCAATAGAGCAGCAAGGTATCATGCATACCAACATAGTAACACTGCATATATGTTAGACCAAAAGATGTGAGCGACGGTAGACTACACTAACACTAACTAGGTAACAGAATTACTTAAGACTGTAGCCCGGGAATTCGTTATCCACGCTAATATAAAATTCGCTCAAATGGAACTTTGGAAACACCCTTTCCCAAGTAGTCAGATCCACCGTCCCTCAGTTCCAAAGCTTCATAAAGACCTACAGAAGAGGGATGATTCAGACAAGATTAGTGACGAAGACATGTACCTAGGGTAGGGTAATAGGCCCGACCTAGACACCCTTACCGAGGACACTGCCCTAAGGCAAATGACATTCAAAGGATGGCACCATCTATCGACTGAAATCGCCACAGGGTGCAACCCACTCGACCAACAGTTCACTCGGACAACCCAATTCCATTCGACCGGGGTGTACTCACTCGACCCCACCGGAAACCACTCGGAAGACAGAAGATCTAAGGTCACTCAGGATGGCAAGGGTCAGGTGTTCACTCCGTAGTCTTAATGATCATTTATTTGCCTTTATTGCTGGCGTTATTAGTAACGTCCTGTCTTTACAGACATTGAAACCCTTGTAACGGGGGACGGTTGGGGTCCTGGCGCACTCTATATAAGCCACCCCCCTCCTCAGGCACAAGGGTTCGCACCCCCTGTAACTTTCACGCATAAGTCAATCGACCGAGCCTCCGGGCACCGAGACGTAGGGCTGTTACTTCCTCCGAGAAGGGCCTGAACTCGTAAATCTTGCGTGCACAACCTCACCGTAGCTAGGATCTTGCCTCCTCATACCTACCCCCCATTCTACTGTCAGACTTAGAACCACGACAGTTGGCGCCCACCGTGGGGCAGGTGTCTTAGCAACTTTCCGGTGAGGTTGCGATTTTTTCCGATTCCCATCATCATGGTTTCGGGTGGAGGTTTGGCTGAGGGCCACGAGATCCGTCTCGGTGCGCTCGTCTTCATCGCCGACGACTCCGCCTGGCTCCAGGAAGCCCCCCTCGATGTCGAGACGTACCCCGTCCGTGGGGCGACGCACTTTCGCGCATGTGTCCCCGGTGTCCTTCTGCGGCAGCCGTCGACCCAATATCGGTCGTTTCCTACGGCGTCTTTGTTCCCCGCTGTTCGCCGTCGCAAGCAATCTGGTCGATCGCGGCTTCAGCGGTGGGTGAAGCATGCAGTGGCACGTCAATCGGCCACTCCTCAAGTCGCGGCAATCGAGCCCGATGAATCTCTCTACGGCCTGTTCAATCTGTCGACTGGCTCCGTCGAGACTCTGTCCGAGTGCGCAAGCGATCCTGCGGCGGAGGTCCTGATGGTCGACACGCCGCGTAGCCCGCCTGGCATGCGTCGCAACGGAGGCGGCGACGACGGTGGCGATCCGTCGCGCGTTCACGAGGAATACCACCCCGAAACCCTCTCTTCACAGCGGAGGGAGGAACTTCACCGCCGCAATGAGGAAGCACTCCACACGCCCATCGTCGGAGAGACCTCTGAGGCTCGGGCCTTGGAGGCCGCGCGCTTGGCCACTTTGGCTGAACGCACTCGACTGGAAAATCTTCAGCATGCACTCGACGAACGTGCTCGGCAGCGGATTCCTGAGTCCAGTCGACGGAGGCAATTATTCCCTCCTGAACCTCAGGTATACCGCACTCCGATTTAGAACCTTGCAGCCGCAGCTCGTATAGCAGAATCCATCCAGCCATCCCAGTCAGAAGCTGGGCGAGGTTTGATGCAGATCCGGGCTCTGCTCCGGGCGGCAGGAGACCAAAACACTGCAGTATCACAGTCGCGTGACAGAATCCATAGCAGATCTGTGGTGGCTGACACAGTTCAGTCGGCTCACAGCCCAAGATCGCCTCCGCGGCGTGAAGGGCGGGTGCATCGCCAGGATCAGCATTTGGGTCGGATCCACGAGCAGTACGATCATTGACTCGGCCGTGATGACCGCCGTCGAGCGCCTACACCCCCTTCGAGAAGCGGATCATATGTGCCCCGGCACTATGATGACAGGCGCCCGTACAGCGGAGGGCGGCGGACGCCGGTCGACCCAAGGGAGCCAGGGTTTGATGCGAGGTCAATTTTGGTGCAAGGTTTGGTCGACAGGAACCGAGCACACAGAGAGGGGCAAGGCAGAGATCGCCCGAGTGGAAGCAGGATTCATGTTTCGGGTCCCGAGTGTTTTAGCACATCTATCAGAGCCGCTGAGATCCCCCCCAACTTCAGGTTGGCGACTGGGGTCAGTAAGTTCACCGGTGAGTCGAAGCCTGATACTTGGCTGGAAGATTACCGAGTGGCTGTCCAGATCGGTGGTGGAAATGATGAAGTAGCTATGAAACACCTTCCTCTCATGCTGGAAGGGTCGGCCAGAGCATGGCTGAATCAGTTGGCTCCAGGCAGTATATTCAGCTAGGAGGAGTTAGCCCGAGTGTTTGTCAGGACATTTGAGGGCACATGCAAACGACCTGCGGGGTTGATAGAATTGCAGCATTGTGTACAGAAGCCGAATGAAACTCTGAGGGATTACATCCAAAGATGGACCACATTGCACCACACGGTATAGAATGTATCCCAACACCAAGCAGTTTGTGCCTTCAAGGAAGGCGTTTGGTATCGGGAGCTTAACTTGAAATTTGGTCGGACAAGAGATATGTCTCTGACCCGAATGATGGAAATAGCCACCCGGTACGCTAATGGTGAAGAAGAGGACCAACTCCGCAGTGGGAAGGGCAAGCCAGTCGCCCAAGACACCAGAGTGGGTCGGAAGCAGAAACGCAAAGCCGAGCCAGCAGGTCCAGGTGAAGCTGCAGTTGTAACTCAAGGGAAATTCAAACGAAAGCCCAAGGGACCCTGGATCCCCAAGAAGGTAAAGATCAGGCTGGGAACGATGTGTTGGACTTGCCATGTCACATTCACACCAAGAAGGATGAAGAGGGAAATCTGATTTATCCCGAACACACCACTCGACAGTGTCGGCTCCTGATCCAGCAGTTTCGAGAGAAACAACCCAATGAAAAGGAAAAAGAGTCTGACAAGGATGGTGATCAGGAAGAAGATGATGACGGTTTCCCTAACGTCAATTCCACTTTGATGATTTTTGCTGACATTGAGAGTAAAAGTCGACTGAAAGTCATCAACAAAGAGGTAAACATGGTTGCTCCGGCAACGACGACATACTTGAAATGGTCAAAGACTCCCATCACATTCGACCAATCTGACCACCCACCGCACGTCGCCACCCCCGGGAGGCAAGCGTTGGTGGTCGACCCGGTCGTTGGGGGCACCCGACTGACCAAAGTCTTGATGGATGGTGGCAGCGGCTTGAACATTTTGTATGCAGAGACTCTTCGTGGGATGGGCATTCCGATGTCCAGGCTCAGTGAGAGCAACATGCGGTTCCATGGTGTCATTCCAGGGAAGAAAGCCGATTCACTCGGACAGATCACTCTTGACGTGGTTTTCGGTGACTCAAAGAATTACCGCAAGGAGAAACTGACATTTGAAGTTGTGGATTTTCACAGTGCCTATCATGCTATTCTGGGCAGAACTGCATATGCCCGTTTCATGGCTCGACCGTGTTACGTGTACCTCAAGCTGAAGATGTCTGGCCCCAAGGGCGTGATCACGGTCACTGGCAATCGGCAACGAGCAGAAGAGTGCCTCCAGAAGGGCTCTAAGATTGCCGATGAACAGATGGCAGCGATTGAAATGGAAGAGTATAAGAAGACTGCGGATCCGAGTGATTTGTTGCGCACTAAGAAGCTTGCTTCCGAGTCTGCATTTCGGTCGTCCGGTGAAACAAAGCCTGTTCATATTCACCCGACCGATCCCAGTGCTGCACCGACTCATGTCTCAACAACACTCAACAGCAAATAGGAAGAAGCGCTCATCCAGTTCCTCCGTGAGAACTGGGACATCTTCGCATGGAAGCCATCTGACATGCCGGGTGTACCCAGGGGGCTGGCTGAGCACCGTTTGCGAGTCGATCCAAAGGCAAAACCCGTGAAAGAGCACCTCCGTTGGTCCGCTGCGGAGAAGAGAAAGGCAATCGGCGAGGTGGTGGCTCGGCTTTTGGCAGCTGAGTTCATCCGCGAGATTTACCACTCCGAGTGGCTCGCCAATGTTGTCATGGTTCCCAAGAAGGACGATTCACTCCGTATGTGCATTGATTTCAAGCATATCAATCGGGCCTGCCCAAAAGATCATTTTCCTCTCCCCCGCATCGATCAGATAGTCGACTCGACTGCGGGATGTGAGCGATTGTCCTTCCTGGATGCATATTCCGGGTACCATCAGATCCGACTGTATGGACCTGATGAAATTAAAACAACTTTTATCACCCCATTCGGGTGCTTTTGCTATGTCACCATGCCCTTTGGTCTCAAGAATGCTGGTGCCACATCCATGCGCATGATACATAAGTGCCTGCTAACTCAAATCAGTCGGAATGTGGAAGCATACATGGATGACATCGTGGTTAAGTCGCGCAAAGGTTCCGACCTGCTGACTGACCTTGCTGAAACCTTTGCCAATTTGAGAAGATATGATATCAAGCTTAATCCGTCGAAGTGTACATTTGGAGTTCCAGGTGGAAAGTTACTCGGTTTCCTCGTTTTCGAACGTGGGATCGATGCAAACCCAGAAAAAGTTGGTGCAATCCTCCGAATGAAACGCCCTGTGCGTGTACACGACGTTCAGAAGCTTACTGGTTGTTTGGCAGCTTTGAGTCGATTCATCTCTCGCCTCGGTGAAAAGGCATTGCCTCTTTACCGACTGATGAAGAAATCTGATAAGTTCGAGTGGACTCCTGAAGCTGACGCAGCGTTTGCAGAGCTCAAAGCCCTGCTTTCCACCCAGCCGATGCTTGCTGCTCCAATCAGCAAAGAGCCTTTACTGCTTTATATAGCAGCCACTGGACAGGTTGTCAGTACAGTACTCACGGTCGAGCGGGAAGAAGAAGGCAAAACTTACAAGGTTCAATGCCCAGTATACTATATTTCTGAAGTCTTAACTCCATCCAAGCAGAGATATCCACATTATCAGAAGCTTGTCTATGGAATCTACTTGACCACGAAGAAGGTTGCACATTACTTCTCAGATCATTCGATTACAGTCATCAGTGACGCTCCGTTGTCAGAAATTCTAAACAACAGAGATGCAACTGGCCGAGTGGCAAAGTGGGCGATTGAACTCCTTCCGCTGGATATCAAGTTCGAGGCAAAGAAAGCGATCAAGTCTCAAGCGATAGCAGATTTCCTCGTCGAGTGGATTGAACAGCAGTTACTGACCCAGATACAGTCGGAACATTGGACTATGTTCTTCGACGGGTCCAAGATGTTGAATGGTTCAGGCGCTGGAGTGGTCCTGGTATCTCCATGGGGCGACAACCTCAGATATGTTCTCCAGATTCACTTTGATTCCTCCAACAATGAAGCTGAATATGAGGCACTCTTGTATGGATTGCGTATGTCCATTTCACTCGGTGTCCGCCGCCTAATGGTTTACGGTGACTCAGATTTAGTGGTTAATCAAGTGATGAAGGAATGGGACGTCAGGAGTCAAGCTATGACTGGTTATTGCAATGCGGTGAGGAAGTTAGAAAAAAGTTTGAAGGGCTAGAGCTCCACCATATACCCCGACTGAAGAATCAAGCAGCTGATGACTTGGCGAAGATAGGATCCAAGCGGGAGCCTATTCCCAGCAATGTGTTTTTGGAGCATATTCACGCACCATCAGTTCAAGAAGATCCCTTCACAGAAGAGCCCCCACAGCCTAAAAGTTCCACTGATCCGACTGAAGTTGAAATCCCAGCTGTGGTCGACTTGATCATGGAAGTTTTGATTGTTATTCCAGATTGGACAGTGCCGTACATTGCATATATTCTCAAGAAAGAGCTTCCAGAGGATGAAGAAGAGGCTCGCCAGATTGTCCGTCGATCCAAAGCCTTCACAGTAATGGGGGAGCAACTCTATAGAGAAAGTGTCACGGGGGTCGTTCAGAAATGCATCACTCCGGAAGAAGGCCGAATGATCCTCGATGATATTCACTCGGGAACCTGTGGTCACCATGCGTCTTCTCGGGCCATCGTGGCCAAAGCGTATCGAGCAGGGTTTTATTGACCGCGGGTAAATGAGATGGCAAAGGGGATAATTGACAAATGTGAGGGCTGCCAGTTCTACTCCAACATGTCCCACAAACCCGCTTCAGCCCTGAAGACCATTCCACTCGTCTGGCCTTTCGTTGTTTGGGGTTTGGATATGGTGGGACCTCTGAAGACTGGCAGGAGTGGCTTCACCCATGTGCTTGTAGCAGTCGACAAGTTCACCAAGTGGATCGAAGCTAAACCTGTCAAAAACCTGGATGCAAGTACTGCGGTCAGCTTCATCAGAGGGTTAACATTTAGATATGGAGTCTCACACAGCATCATCACAGATAATGGGTCGAACTTTGATTCTGATGAGTTTCGAGCTTTCTGTGCATCCCAAGGTACTCGGGTCGACTATGCTTCAGTCGCCCACCCTCAGTCGAATGGACAGGCAGAAAGAGCGAACGGCTTGATTCTCAAAGGTCTGAAACCTCGATTGATGCGCGACCTCAAACATGCGGCCGGCGCTTGGGTAGATGAGCTACCGTCAGTCCTTTGGGGATTAAGAACAACACCAAATCGGTCGACTGGTCGAACCCCCTTCTTCATGGTCTATGGGGCTGAGGCTGTGCTGCCGAGTGACTTGCTTCACAATGCGCCCCGAGTAGAACTTTTTTCAGAAGCTGAAGCAGAACGAGCTCGAGAAGATGCTGTTGATCTTCTGGAAGAAGAAAGAGAGATGGCCTTGATCCGATCGACCATTTATCAGCAAGACCTTCGTCGATTATATGCCAGAAATGTGAAGGGTCGAGCATTTCAGGAAGGAGACCTTGTGCTCCGAGTGGACCAGCAACGGCCTCACAAACTTGCCCCCGCTTGGAAAGGTCCCTTCATCGTCACCAAGGTGCTCCACAACGGAGCGTATCACCTCTACAATGTGGAGCATAATAAAGACGAGCCGCGCGCTTGGAATGCGGAGCTACTCCGCCGTTTTTATACTTAAGTGTTCAGACTGATGAGATGTAATAAAGAGCACCTTTCAGTTCGTTTATCAAAGACATGGTTTTACAGTCTCCTAAATGATTGTTGTTACTAATACATGTGTCCAAAATCCCCCAGTGGGTGGCTTAGCCGCGAATCCGATTCGCCTAAGTTTAAAAAAAATCCTACGTAGTGATGAGCAACCCTCTCACTCGGAGGCTTAACTGCAGTCCTGTACTCGCCTAAGTTTAAAGAAAATCCTACCGAGTGACGAGCAACCCTCTCACTCGGAGGCTTAGCTGCAGTCCTGTACTCGCCTAAGTTTAAGAAAATCCTACCGAGTGACGAGTAACCCTCTCACTCGGGGGCTTAGCTGCAGTCCTGTACTCGCCTAAGTTTAAAAAAATCCTACCAAGTGATGAGCAACCCTCTCACTCGGAGGTTAGCTGCAGTCCTGTACTCGCCTAAGTTTAAAAAATCCTACCGAGTGATGAGCAACCCTCTCACTCGGGGGCTTAGCTGCAGTCCTGTACTCGCCTAAGTTTAAAAAAAATCCTACCGAGTGATGAGCAACCCTCTCACTCGGAGGCTTAGCTGCAGTCCTGTACTCGCCTAAGTGTAAAACATGCTCCATCCTGATCTGCAAGGACGACGAGGTGCAGGTCGTCCGCGGCCCTATCCTCAGAACTGCTTCTGTTCCGAGTGAAGATACAAGTTCCACTCGGAAATAAAAACAAGCATATTTAAGGGCAAACAAAGTTTGGACGAAGGAGCTTAAAAGTACTCGGTCATCAGGCCCGAGGAAGTTTTACGGTTACAAAATCACTCGGCATACCGAGGCAAATTGAACCGGATCATAAAAGTTCGGACGAAGGAGCTCAAAGTACTCGGGCATCAGGCCCGAAGGGAGTTTTACGGTTACAGAATCACTCGGCATACCGAGGCAAATTGAATCAGATCATAAAAGTTTCATTCACTCCGCAGAGGGGCTGGCAGGCTCGACAAACTCGTCCAGGTCAATTCCGTCTGCGATTCGAGTAGCAGCAGCAATGAAGGTCTCCATGAAAGACTGGAAGTCGAGTTTCTTGGTGTTGGCGACCTTGATTGCCGCTAGCTTCTCTTCTCTGGCTTCCCTGCAGTGGACGCGAACCAGGGATAAAGCTACGTCAGCACCGCATCGAGCAGCGGACTTCTTCCACTCCTACACTCGACCAGGAATCTCGTTAAGTCGAGTCATCAGAGACTCGAGGTCGTTTCGGAGCGTGTCCCCTGGCCAGAGCGCTGTGTCGATCCGCGAAACTGCGACCTTGAGTCGAGCAAGATATTCCAAGGCACTGGCGAGGCGAGACTCCAGTCGGAGCACATTCATGGCTGCTTCATCTTTGACAGGAGAGTTGATAGGGTCCAAGTTCATCTCGACTCGCCCAGTTTCTTCCTCGAAGTCTTGACAGAATTCTGCACTGGCAGAAAAATAATGAGTCGACAGCGGTATGATGAGTCGATGAAAGCAAACCAATCGCACAGAGAAAAGTACCTTCAAGCATGAGGAATAATTTTTTGGCGAGTCCTCCAGGTAGTTCTCCAGCTCGTCCCTCCTGCGGGTGATGTCTTCTACTTTGTCAGTCAGGGTTCGCTTGTCCTTCTTCAGACGAGTCACGTCTTTGTTGGCTTCGTCAAGAGCAGCCTTCAGCTTGGCATTCTCTCCCTCCAGCTGTCCGACTGAAGCCATCTTTTGGTCAGCAAGCGCCAGTTTGTCTTCGGCAGTTTTCTTCGCAACCGCAAGGTCAAGGTCCTTCTTCTCCAAAGCTTGTCTCATTGTTTCTAGAAAGAACAACATTCGAATCAGAAAAAGGAGGAGAAAAGGTGGCAAGAGAACCGGTCGACAAACTTTCCTTACCAGCAGCGTCATCCTTAGCCTTCTGCAAGTTGTTTCGAGCCAACTCCAGGTCAAGATTGAGCTGAGTTTGCTTCTTCTCCAAGTCAGCAAACCGGGCTCCAAGATCACAAGATTTCTGCGTTCAGAAGATAGTCAGTCGGCAGACACAAAGACTACTGCCGAATCAAACATTCGCCAATAGTCTCGGGGGCTACACCCAGTGGGTGCACTCAGCGTGCCCCCACTGGTCCGACTCTTTCATTCGACTTGGTCCGTCCAGTCAAAAAAATAAAAACTCAGACCATAGCCGACTGCCTGCAGTCGACTACGGTCTCGGGGACTACACCCAATGGGTGCACTCAGCGTGCCCCCACTGGTAAAGGTTCCACTCGGCATGATCTGCCCAGCCCGAGTGGAAAAGATCTCTTAAAAGACCCCCGCCGAATCAAACATTCGACGGCGGTCTCGGGGACTACACCCAGTGGGTGCACTCAGCGTGCCCCCACTGGTTTAGAGATTCGATCAGCACAACCTAGTCGACTCAAGTGAAAAAACTACTCAACAGAAATTAAAACACCCAGTGGGTGTACAGACTGACAATGGGTGTGCAATTAAAGGTTCCAAAACGCTCATCCACGGACGTCTTGCAGATAAAGCAGCAGTTCCTAAATATCATATCCCAACAGAACAAGCGTCAAGATGGAGTTCAGTCGGAAGTAAGCTAACCTGGACATTGGCTTGAAGTGCTGAGCTGGCATCATAGGCAGCTTGACTGGCCTCGCGCACCACCTTCATTTGCTCCATCATAACGCCAGCCTGGCGTATAGCCTCCTGAGCAGCACTCACTTGGTCTTCTGGGACTTGATGGGCGGTGCGAGGTGCAGTCGGTGTATCAGTTGCAGTAGCATGGGAGCTTGAGGCATGAAGTTGGACAGACGGAGGAAGGGCCCGCACAGTCGACGACGAAGGACGAGCACTCGACAAGGGAATCGCAAAAGTAACGGAGGCACGGTTCAAGTCCCCGGATTGCTGGATAGCTGGTTCCGTCGCCGGCGTCGACTGGGGCGTCTTGCTAGCTGGCACCTTCTTGACTGAGGCCCTGCTCCTCCTACCCACGAGTTCTTGTGGCTCATTTTCATCTTTTCTTTTTCTTCTTTTCTTTTTTCTTCCTTCTTTTTTTTATTCGTATTTTTTTTTGGCGCCGACTGTGGGGTGCAAAAGAATCGACCACAAGAGTTCAGTCGACTGTAGAATTGGCTAGCAAAGAAAAGATGAAGATAACAGGGGTCATACTCGCTTTGGAGGTGACCGCGCCCTCCATCTCCTTGTCACCATCATCTTGGTAAGCAGAAGTCCCGGAGGTAACAGCACTGCAAATCTCAAGGTTCGCTCGGTCAAGCAAGTGGATGGGTCGGCAACTGATATAAGATTCTTCAAACAAAGGGTGAAAACGAAACGCTTACGCAGAGGCGACGGGAATGTCAACCTTGATCTTGGGCAAAGCCTTCCGTGGCTTGGACGGCGCGGTCTTGAGCTGCTTCGGAGCCTTCTCAGTCGGCACCGGAGAAGATGTCCGAGTGCGCTTCGAAGTCTGTCCAGTCGGTGCTACCACCTTGCCCCGGATACTTACTGGGTCGTGCTTGTGCTTGGAACACTTTTCCGTGCGAGGTGGAGAATCGACCTCCTCCTCACTGCTCGAGTTTTCCTGCTCTTCATCACTCTCCCCATCGGAGTTCCAGTCGCCGCTGTCGCCTCCGCTCTCTTCTCCTTCCTGGATCTGCTCCCCGTTGGGCATCGAGTACATCTCAGTATATATCTGCGAAGCAAAGAATCGAACAAGCATCAGTCGGTTCCAAAGACAGTTTACAAATTAGAGTAAAAGTCACTCGACATCGAAGGTCTGACCTTATCTGGTTCGTTATCAGCGCCGAGTGGCAGAATTCTCCTAGACCCCCTGGGGTTGTCTCTGTTTCCGGTAATGCTCTGCAGCCACCGCGCCACCGTCTCCTCGGCAACTTCCTCCGGGTGGATCCGAGCAGAATTATCGGCGCCCGAATACATCCACATAGGATGATCGCGGGCCTGGAGCGGCTAGATGCGGCGAGTAAGGAACACCTCTAGCAAATCCATGCCGGTCACGCCATCGCGGACAAGTTGGATTACACGGTCGACCAACATGTTCACCTCCACCTTTTCTTCTGGAGTCACTTTCAAGGAAGAGGGCTTTTCAATTCGCCCCATGGTAAAGGGAGGAAGGCCAGTCGACTGACCAGGAGTTGGTTTGTCCTTACAATAAAACCAGGTCGACTGCCACCCTCTGACCGAATCGGGAAGAGTCATAGGTGGAAATGTGCTTTTGCTTCTCATCTGGATCCCTAGACCTCCGCACATCTGAATCACGTGCGTCCTCTCATCACTCGGATTGGCCTTTTTCACAGACTGTGAGCGGCAGGTGAAGATGTGTTTGAAGAGACCCCAATGCGGTCGACAACCCAAGAAATTCTCACACATGGAGACAAACGCAGCTAGGTATGTGATGGTGTTCGGAGAAAAGTGATGAAGTTGGGCTCCGAAAAAGTTCAGAAAACCTCGGAAAAAAGTATGAGGGGGCAGAGAAAAACCACGGTCGACGTGAGTCGCGAGGAGGACGCACTCACCCTCCTGCGGTTGCGGCTCGGTCTCGTCACCTGGCAGCCTCCAAGACCCATGGTCGATCAAGCCTCCCTCGACCAGATCCGGCCTGCCGCCCGGCTGGATCCAGGGCGATTGGATTCGCTCCACGATTTAAATCGCCCTGGATCCAGCCGGGCGGCAGGCCGGATCTGGTCGAGGGAGGCTTGATCGACCATGGGTCTTGGAGGCTGCCGGGTGACGAGACCGAGCCGCAACCGCAGGAGGGTGAGTGCGTCCTCCTCGCGATCTAGTCGAGGGAGCCGGGCGGCAGCCCGGATCTCGACGACGAGCCTCCCCGACTCGTCTTCTTGCCCTTCGCTGCCGCCGTCGCTTTCTTCGCACGCTCCAAGGCCGCCGTCTTCTCCTTCCCCATCGCGGCAGGCTGCGCTCGGGCGGGGCGGCGGCGTCGAAGGTGGCGGCGAATGCGGTGGTGAAACAAGAGAGGAGAAAGGAGATGGGGAGCACAGTACCGGGCTCATCGACCCCGACGCCTTATATGGGTCCGCTCCCGAGTGGCTGACTAGTGGGCCTAGGCAATCCAGTCAAATCCCGCAACAGTCACGCGCTGGATACGTGGCGAAAAAGGTGGCATGAGAATCGAGGCGTCCCTGCCTAATCCGCTCCGTCTACTGCGGTCCTCTCCGTCCCGCGCGCTTCTCCAAATTTTGAATCCCGTGAGATCCGGAAAGCGGCAACGTGACCAATCACGCCAAGGATCTTATACCATATCAACATTCGGAGCTTATCAGAAAAAATCACTCGACGACCTCTGAATGGACCCAGGCGACTGAAAATGAAGTTGAAGTTTTTACAAAGATCACCGGCCCGGTTAGGATGCCTCTGAAGCATATAAATCGGGTCGGAACCATCTTCAACCCCTTCTCCACTCGAACCCAGATCCATTCGGGGGCTAATGACGAAGACATGTACCTAGGGTAGGGTAATAGGCCCGACCTAGACACCCTTACCGAGGACACTGCCCTAAGGCAAATGACATTCAAAGGATGGCACCATCTACCGACTGAAATCGCCACAGGGTGTAACCCACTCGACCAACAGTTCACTCGGACAACCCAATTCCATTCGACGGGGGTGTACTCACTCGACCCCACCGGAAACCACTCGGAAGACAGAAGATCTAAGGTCACTCAGGATGGCAAGGGTCAGGCGTTCACTCCGTAGTCTTAATGATCATTTATTTGCCTTTATTGCTGGCGTTATTAGTAACGTCCTGTCTTTACAGACATTGAAACCCTTGTAACGGGGGACGGTTGGGGTCCTGGCGCACTCTATATAAGCCACCCCCCTCCTCAGGCACAAGGGTTCGCACCCCCTGTAACTTTCACGCATAAGTCAATCGACCGAGCCTCCGGGCACCGAGACGTAGGGCTGTTACTTCCTCCGAGAAGGGCCTGAACTCGTAAATCTTGCGTGCACAACCTCACCGTAGCTAGGATCTTGCCTCCTCATACCTACCCCCCATTCTACTGTCAGACTTAGAACCACGACAATTAGTTCAACAAAAATAATACAATAACATTCGATAAATAATGATACAAATAAGAGTTTGGAACAGGATACATTTTGGTGAAGTGTCTGTCAGGGAGAAGTGATTCAGAGTTTCAAAGTGAAGTTGTTTCTGAATACTAATAGTGTAATTAGCTAGCTAGATGTGTGCATACTAGTAGTGTAATTAGCTAGCTAGAAGTGGACTTGATAGTATTCTTTTTCCAGATAAAGAGCTGATGCTACTAGTCTAATCACACAGTTTTAACCAGATTAGAGCAAAGACAACACGCCAACAGCAGAACCAAGTCCAAGTCTCGGCAATCCAATAGGAATCTCCGGAGCTCCATATATTGGAGGTGAGGGACAGAGAAGGAGAGGAAGAGGGTACCTTGAAGACCTCCATGTCCATGGCGTCGTCGAGCACGGGGTTCTGTCCCAGCCGAGCGGCACCAAGGTCTGTCGTCGCGCGGAAGAGCGACGTCGGAGGGCGCGGCTACGTATTGGTGGAAGACGGCGGAGGCGTCCACCACGAGCACCTCCGTTGCCTCACCGACGCATCGCGTGGAGATCGTGGAGCGCCGGCACCTGACCTGCTCGATCTGGATGCCCCAACACCGAGGGAGATAGGGTGACGAGAGGGTGGGGCGGATGGATCTGGGAACGCCAGGTACATGAACCACTCGGTGTTCTTGTTCAGATCCGGCGGGGCACCGCTTGCACGTACCGATCCCCTCGCCTTACCGGCGTGCGCGTGCTGAGGGCCGGTGGCTCCTCCCGTCTGGCTCGGCGTCGCGGGTATGGAGATAGGGCGAGGGGAGAGGGGCGGCGGCGGCGAGGTCGCTGGTGACGGAGCACGGCAGTGGCTGTGGGTAGGGTTTGGTGTGGGGCAGAGAGAGCTATGGGCATGGTGGATCTGACGGCGCCTGCCTCCTCGATCTAGGGGCCCCGCTGTGGGATAGAAGGTGAGGGGAGGTGGAGAGGATCGGGGGCAGAGGACGGAGATCGCCGGTGGAGTGGAGTCGGCGGCGGCGGGGGGTGGGTGGGGGGTGCGGCGGGGGATGTGGAGGAGAGGAGAGGAGAGATGTGGGGTGGGAGAGGAATGGATAGGTTAGGTCACGGTTGGTCTGGGGTCATGGGTGGTGGCTGCGGATCTGGCTCGGGATGGTTGGATGGACGGTTGGATGTACGCCATGTCATCGATCCATGCTTAGCTGATTCCACCAATCAGAATTAAGGTTATGTAAAAAAAAATCTGTTGTTTTTCTTATAGTTTTTATCCTCTTATTCAGGGCAAACATTCAACATTTTAACCACTTAAGCCCCGTTTGAAACCTCTGCATTTTCTACGTATTTAAAGAATGCTATGGTTTTTAATACTTTGGTTTTTTAGTACTTTACTATCAAACACAGCCTTATAGTTTGTTAAAATGAATCAATATAGTGCACATGTGTGTATCTTGGGATGACAAACAATGTTGATTTGGGGGGGGGGGGGGGGGGGGGGTGGGGGGGCGGGTTCATTTTCTTTTCACGAAAAATTCATTTTCCATTTTCCGAGTGCCCAAAATGAGTTTTTTTGTGTGAAGGACCTACCATATATTTGTTGCAAAATTGGAACAAATCATTTTTCTAAAATACTAGGCCATATTTAATGCACAATTGACCAAATGGTTGGGTGTAAAAAGATTAGATCCACCTCTGGTGAAAAAGATAAATTTCCGCCGATTCAGCATGAAGCGGGTCAAATTTGAACTGCAGCTGCCTCATAGTTTGCTCTTTATTTTTTCCAAAAAATCATTTTTAGGTACATAAGTATCTATTTAATTATAGAAATACCAAAAGTTTTCCAAGATTCAACCACTAGCTAGGAACGGTCATGCCCGCCGTTTTGACCGCATTTTGAAACGGTCATAAAAAATAAAAAAAATAAAAAAATTAGAAAACCTTCGCATTGTGTCATTATATGTGACCAAGTTATCAGGAAAAATAATAAACTTGCAATACGGTAATTATTTAAAAAAAGTGTTCTTATAAATGAGCTATCATGCGTGAAGATTCATGGCTTTCAAGCCAAATGATCAATCTTATGGCCACATTCATTACATAGTTTGTTCAAATGATCTCATATTGTGCACAAGGGTGCATATTGGAATGGCAAACAATATTGCCAAGGGAGTTTTCATTTTCTTTGGACGAAAAATCAATTTTCCATTTTTCGAGTGCCCAAAATGAGTTTTTTTTGTGAAGAACCTACCATATATTTGTTGCAAAATTGGACCAAATCAATTTTCTAAAATACTAGACCATATTTAATGCATAATTGACCAAATGGTTGGGTGTCAAAAGATTTGATCCACCTCTGGTGAAAAAGACAAATTTTCGCCGATTCAGTAGGAAGTGGGTCAAATTTGAACTGCATCTGCCTCATAGTTTGCTCTTTATTTTTTCCAAAAATCATTTTTAGGTACATAAGTATCTATTTAATTATAGAAACACCAAAAGTTTTCCAAGATTCAACCACTAGCTAGGAACGGTCATGCCCGCCGTTTTGACCGCATTTTGAAACGGGCATAAAAAATTCAAACAAAAATCAAAAAATTAGAAAACCTTCGTATTGTGTCATTATATGTGACCAAGTTACCAAGAAAAATAATAAACTTGCAATACGGTAATTATTTAAAAAAAGTGTTCTTATAAATGAGCTATCATGCGTGAAGATTCATGGCTTTCAAGCCAAATGATCAATCTTATGGCCACGTTCATTGCATAGTTTGTTCAAATGATCTCATATTGTGCACAAGGGTGCATATTGGAATGGCAAACAATATTGCCTAAGGAAGTTTTCATTTTCTTTGGACGAAAAATCAATTTTCCATTTTTTGAGTGCCCAAAATGAGTTTTTTTTGTGAAGGACCTACCATATATTTGTTGCAAAATTGGACCAAATCAATTTTCTAAAATACTAGACCATATTTAATGCATAATTGACCAAATGGTTGGGTGTCAAAAGATTTGATCCACCTCTGATGAAAAAGACAAATTTTCGCCGATTCAGTAGGAAGCGGGTCAAATTTGAACTGCATCTGCCTCATGTTTGCTCTTTATTTTTTCCAAAAATCATTTTTAGGTACATAAGTATCTATTTAATTATAGAAACACCAAAAGTTTTCCAAGATTCAACCACTAGCTAGGAACGGCCATGCCCACCGTTTTGACCGCATTTTGAAACGGGCATAAAAAATAAAAAAAATCAAAAAATTGGAAAACCTTCGCATTGTGTCATCATATGTGACCAAGTTATCAGGAAAAATAATAAACTTGCAATACGGTAATTATTTTAAAAAAGTGTTCTTATAAATGAGCTATCATGCGTGAAGATTCATGGCTTTCAAGCCAAATGATCAATCTTATGGCCACGTTCATTGCATAGTTTATTCAAATGATCTCATATTGTGCACAAGGGTGCATATTGGAATGGCAAACAATATTGCCTAAGGGAGTTTTCATTTTCTTTGGACGAAAAATCAATTTTCCATTTTTCGAGTGCCCAAAATGAGTTTTTTTTGTGAAGGACCTACCATATATTTGTTGCAAAATTGGACCAAATCAATTTTCTAAAATACTAGACCATATTTAATGCATAATTGACCAAATGATTGGGTGTCAAAAGATTTGATCCACCTCTGGTGAAAAAGACAAATTTCCGCCGATTCAGCAGGAAGCGGGTCAAATTTGAATTGCATCTGCCTCATAGTTTGCTCTTTATTTTTTCCAAAAATCATTTTTAGGTACATATGTATCTATTTAATTATAGAAACACCAAAAGTTTTTCAAGATTCAACCACTAGCTAGGAACGGTCATGCCCGCCGTTTTGACCGCAATTTGAAACGGGCATAAAAAATTCAAAAAAAAAATCAAAAAATTGGAAAACCTTCGCATTGTGTCATTATATGTGACCAAGTTACCAGAAAAAAATAATAAACTTGCAATACGGTAATTATTTAAAAAAAGTGTTCTTATAAATGAGCTATCATGCATGAAGATTCATGGCTTTCAAGCCAAATGATCAATCTTATGGCCACGTTCATTGCATAGTTTGTTCAAATGATCTCATATTGTGCACAAGGGTGCATATTGGAATGGCAAACAATATTTGCCTAAGGGAGTTTTCATTTTCTTTGGACGAAAAATCAATTTTCCATTTTTCGAGTGCCCAAAATGAGTTTTTTTTGTGAAGGACCTACCATATATTTGTTGCAAAATTGGACCAAATCAATTTTCTAAAATACTAGACCATATTTAATGCACAATTGATCAAATGATTGTGTGTCAAAAGCTTTGATCCACCTCTGATGAAAAAGACAAAATTCCGCCGATTCAGTAGGAAGCGGGTCAAATTTGAACTGCAGCTGCCTCATAGTTTGCTCTTTATTTTTTCCAAAAATCATTTCTAGGTACATAAGTATCTATTTAATCAGAGAAACATCAATTTTTTTCCAAGATTCACCCACTAGATAGCAACGGTCATGCCCGCCGTTTTGACCGCATTTGGAAATGGGCATGAAAAATTCATGGCATAGTTTGTTCAAATGATCTCATATAGTGCACAAGGGTGCATCTTGCAATGACGAACAATGTTTCCTAAGGGAGTTTTTATTTTCTTTGGACAAAAAATCAATTTTCCAATTTTTTAGTGCCCAAAATGAGGTTTTTTGTGAAGAACCTACCATATATTTGTTGCAAAATTGGACCAAATCAAATTTCTAAAATACTAGGCCATATTTAATGTACAATTGACCAAATGGTTGGGTGTAAAAAGTTTTTGATCCACCTCTCGTGAAAAAGACAAATTTCCGCATATTCATTTTCCATTTTCGAGTTCCCAAAATGAGTTTTTTGTGAAGAACCTAACAAATATTTTTTGTAAAAAAAACTTCTTCATTTTTCAAGAATATTAGACCACATTTTATGAATAAATTTGTGTACACTAGAAACATTTTTTATAGATATTAAATGCGTTTTAGTTACATCATTAACATTTTTAAAAATATTTTGATGTCTAATATTTTGAACACATGTTTACATTTTTTAGACATATTGTTTTATATGTTAACTTTTTTCAAATACATGATAACATATTTTTAATATTTCCCAACAAAAAACATCTTTTCATACATACGTTTTGATGTCTATATTTGTTTTTACATATTGTACATTTTGTGATACATATAAAAAATTGTGATATTGGTTAGAAAAATTTAAATACAGATTAACATTTTTAGAAAATCTTGTTTGTTATCTACTTTTCCATATATATAATATTGTAAAATTTTCATTATACGTACTGATGGCTATTTTTGCATACACATGAAACTTTTTTTATACATATCTAATATTATTTATGATACCATTTTTTATATGCATGGAATTTTCAAATACCACATTTAGTTTTTTAGACACATAATTACATTTTTGAAATACGTATTAACATTAACATTTTTGAATTACACGTTTAGTTTTCTAATTGCTAAACCATATAGCAAGATTCACGAAGGAGTTCATTATTTTCCTATTCTTATAATTTTATATTGTTTAATTGGTTTCGAGATTTTTCTATAAGGAAAAACCTTTTTAGAGTTATACAATGAAAAACCTGTTTTTTAGACAATAATGAAAACTTTTTTTTCAGATAACTGACCATCCTTACCAAATGGTAATAATGAAAAACTTGTTATTTTCCCATTTTTGTTGAGCCGAATATATGTTTTTTTTGAGTAATTTGAGGGCATCCCACATTTCTTCCTGGATGGGCCGAGGCCTACATGGCACATAGATTTTTTTTTTTAAAAGGAGGTGGCCTCGTTCCACCGAGGCCCAAGCCCACCTTGAGCGACACCTTAAGTACCAATGCATCCACGTTCACAACCTCATGACCATTTATATTGGTCGTAATCAGGTAGAAATAAGGTCGTCGACCACTCTTGTCTGCTTTATGACCATTTGGTGTAAGGCAATTTCAGGGTTTGAGCCCTTCCAAGCGAAATGGCCGTGGATTTACGACCAATTCAGCCGGGGTCACTGAGAGAAGGTCACAAGTTGACATATTTCTTGTAGTGGAACTGGTTCAAGAGGATGTGTGTACAAACGAACCTGCAAGTGATGTTGGCAATTGCAGAGTTTGCAGTAACTTGACGCTCGGCAGCAATCTTGCTAGCGACTAGATCCGGCCATGAGGTTCCAGCAGCCAGCGCTGTGAATGCTATAATATATGGGTCTAGTCCTACACAGAAAGGTAGATTTTCCATCAGCATACAGGCAGTTACATCTAGGTGAGCAGATGAAAATCAGACATATGCAAGAGCAGGTTACAACCTGTGACACAGCTTATCTGGTCTGTAATCTTGGTAACCTCATAGGCAATACCACTTATGAAGATCAGAGAGAAAATAAAAGCAATCCATCCATGTGCGATTTGATACGGGGGCACAAAAGCAAACAATAATTTCCAAGGTGCGATGATTGAGTTCCAACATATTATGATAAATATCAGGCAGACAGAATCCATTTTCTTTAGCTCAGGACTCTCCAGCTGCATATATTAACAAATCACTTAATATTCTAGAAGTTCTGAGACAGAAAACGTACTTCTTCTGTTTTAAGTCAGTTTTCAGTGTATCTCTGATGACTGAAACAATAAGTAAGTTCTAGGTGTGTCAAAGCATGACTATAGTGATATGCACATATTGGACACTATTAAAATAAAGATAACCCAAATTGGTACACCGGAAATGGCAGAGGATGCAGGAGGTGTACACGCAATCAATTTCAGCATGATAAGTAATTGATAAAGTTCTCTGAACAGTGTAAGTTTTCCAAGCACTATATGTATGTGTAGTTCCACTGGATAGGTACCAAGCAGTAAACTTATCAATTGTAGGCAGCCAAAAGTATAGAACATGCTTCACATGCTTGTCATGCGCTCATTGGACAGACAAATAAATAAGAGAAGTTCAGCTACATTAATATAATAACCAAAATAAGTATTTTGACACGAGATACAAGGTAAATGTAAACAAGGAGCAGCATCGACAAACTTGAAACTTTGGGATACAAAATAACTGTAAATTAAATTACCATTACAGCGTCCACAAATTGTTTCCGCCAAACGGAAAGCCAGTAAGTATCCTCTTGTGTGTTCTTTACTACAAGCGTTGTTTTGGACGATTCTTCTATATCCTTTTCTGGAACATGATGATACCCTGCGGGTGTCCAACCATACAAAGAATTACTTTTGAGTTATTGAACAAAACATTTTTAGCCATGGACAGCGGAGAAATATTAATGGATAGTCAATCTGCATAAACTACAAGTACTATCAAACATCCCCCGTGAAGAACAAATGTATTTTGTAGTAGATAATTGCAAAATATCACATGAGTGCTAGAGTTGTAATTCACAAATTAACTCCCATGTAGTTTCAAACAGAAATGGGAAATCTGATGGAGACTGGATAAGTTAACTGCTGATAGGCACTTAATCATTTATTGGACTACACATGTGAATGTGTATAAACTCTGGCTCTTCTGGTTACATACAAATAATATAGGTTCATTAGAGGAAACAGTACCCAATGTTCAGAAACTGTTTACCTGCATTGCTGTAAGAATGAATGGAGAATATATCCACAACATCATCATTCTCGCTGGGTAGTATGTCACTATTTTCATCACAATTTTTGTCATGGTGAAGTGAAGTATCTTCTGCTGGAACCCAATCCTCAGGTCTCGCACCTCTGACCCTGATTGCAACACATCAAATTGCAAACATCAGAAAAAATAAACGCATGATTAATTTCTCAATGACCAATTGGTGACATGCAATTTAGGTAAGAGAAATATCTTGAGGACTAGAACCATACAAAGGGATTGACACATATGGCCACCGCTTATCCTGCGCATACGCATGAACCAAAAGTAATCCATACTGCAAAACTGTTAGCAGGGCTTCCCAGAGGGTGATCACATTAGGTGTCCACATCTACACATAAGTGCAAAGTGTTCATTATTACCAACTGTACTCAGTAATTACAGTTAGATAGTAGTACAAGAGAATATGACTTTACCTCTAAAATAATATACAGCCAGATGTATGCCCAGAATGACCAAAACAGCTCAACTAACCAAACACCTAAATCGGAAATCTTTTTCATAGAGCCTACCCTTGGCATAACCACACAGACAGCATGGATCGGGAACAGATCGAACGCAGCAGAACCCACAAGTGTACCTGGACCTAAACCTGCAACAGAAGTACTACCAAATTAGATACAATTAAATAAGATTTGTGTCAAAATATTTACGTCAATCGGTTAATTATACCTCCTGCTGTCAGTTGACCGAGATTACGGATTGCATCGATTGTTGCGAGGGAGATCTGGGGAAAGCTGGTACCAAAAGCAAGCAGAGCAATGTCCGCTATAGTGTAGTTCCAAACCTTCTCATGCTTCACGATAGGCGTATTTGTTTCTGTATCAATTGTAACTACCTCCCGAGAGTGGTTTGTGATGCTCTCCATCGACTTGAAGAACCGGGCAGTGATCGCGGATAAACCAATAAAACAATACGCGAGGGCAACAGTACAAAGGAAAGCACGGACACCATTTGGAAGCAGTGTTTCGCCATTGAACAGCAGGTACGTATCGCATGATCGAGTGGTACTTCCCATTGTAGTGTTGGCCATCAGACGCGTGCCATAAGACAACTATATGATTTAGTTCTGGTTCCTGCTACAACCAATGCATATTTCATCAGGTACTACTACTAACATGAAGCAATATAATGCTCAGCTCAGGAAGCAAAAGATAAGCAATGACGAACATGGTATTGTATTTATAACCCACGCCCACATACATAATGAACTTAAGGACCTAGGTAAGTGGGTCGACAACAAACTTAACAACATTAAGAGTCTTTTGATGGAAAGCCTATGCACACATGAGTGATCTGGCAAGCTACCAAACAGTTCTTGGACCTTCTGAAGCAAATTAGCACTTCCTAACCACATGGAAACTCAGTTGTTCTTCCGGATAGTATTTACAGGTTGTTTAGGGAAAAGATAACAAC
Source organism: Thinopyrum elongatum (assembly GCA_011799875.1). Classification (NCBI taxonomy): domain Eukaryota; kingdom Viridiplantae; phylum Streptophyta; class Magnoliopsida; order Poales; family Poaceae; genus Thinopyrum; species Thinopyrum elongatum. Next base: position 275,525,368 of record CM022300.1, on the reverse strand, counting down.
AAGAACAGAAAGGAGGTTCCTTTGGCAGTATCAGGAGTTCAGGACCCATGGCGCAGTCAGAATATACTTATGCAATAAAGGTGTTTGCTCCCAAGTCCCAACCAGAATATCACTAGTGCTCCAACTAAAAAAAATCACTAGTGCAAACTATGCGAATTAATTAACAGGACTAAATCCCAATACAGTAGAAAAAATCATCAGTCTTGAGCCACTCACTTGCTAAAGAGAAAATAACTTCTTTTTCAACCCACTCATGTTTGCCCACGAATTGCTGCAGGCTTGCAGCTCCATCGGGATCTGGCAGGACGAAACTAACTAATTCACAGGTCAAAGGGGGGAGATGAGATCCTCCCCGACTTCTTGGAAGAGAGAGAGAGAGAGGGAGAGAGAATAATGTTCCCCGATAATGGGAAAGCGAAGGTGCTCCGAGGAGAGGGGGAGAAGGACGGGCGTGCGTGGGTTACCGGGGTTGAGAAAGAAGAGGTAGCTGGAGAAGCAACGGCGATGTGGGCTCCCCGAGGCGGTGACGTGTGTGCATGCCACTCCTGTCTGATTGATTCGTCTTCCTCTGTTTCCGAATCTGGGGATTTTTCCCAAATCTTTTCTTTTGTTTTTTTTAGTCGAAAATCTTTTTGTTAGGGTCCTAACTGGTAATTGATCAATGGTGCTGGATTACAGAGTTTGAGTAGCTAATTTGAGATACAAATTGAAGCAAGCAAGAGGATGGAAGGAGGGAGCCAGAGGTAGGAGGAGGTAGGGAGAGCCGACATTGCCGTTTCCTGATCCAAGCCCGATGACCCGTTCGCTGCTTCTCCTTCAGGTACTTGTAGTCGACAGCAGTTGCTCGTGTATAGCCGGGCCGGCCCATGTACGAGTCCGCTGCCAAGCCCACGTACGAGTGCGCGTAGGGAAGGTCCCTAACATCCCTCCCTTCTTGAAATGCGGCTTGCCCCCAAGCCGCTATCACGGAGAGTTTGCCAGGATCCCATGGTGCTTGAAGATTTTTCATCATGTCGGGGTTGCCATGGTAGTTGTCATGGTAGCAGCCATGGTTGAGGTGGACTTGGGCGAGCTCGATGAAGCAGTCGCGGTTGATGTAGTAGTAGTCATGGCTGATGGATACCTGGTTGAAGTAGGTGTTATGGTTGATGGAAACCTTGGTGAAGAAGGCGATGGAGAAGTAGTCGTCATAGTCGAAGCCGAAGTAGTACTTGCGGCCGACCAAGCCTTGCGCGAAGACAGTGGCGAAGGCGATGACGCCACCACCGAGGATGTAGCCATTGTCGTCATAGTTGTGGTCGAAGCTGAGGCGACACTCGTGGACGATGAAGCCTTGCGCGAAGACGACATCAACAGCGATGACACTCCTCCCTTCTTGAAAATGATCTTGATTGTAGCAGGTAGAGAACGTCATACCGCTCATGATCAGTGCACTATTGCTGATAACCATCGCCATTAGAATCCGACTGCGAATATGTTGTACCATCAGACATGCCAGAAGGGCCAAAATATCACCATAATATTCCGAAGTGTCCTCTGGATACTGTTGCTCGTCACCTGGATCCCAGTGTTGACGAAGAACACTGGATAATTGTGCAGACCACCTGTGATCAAATATTTCTTCTTCAGTTCCAGTAGGCCATAAATTTTTGAACTGAACAGAGGAATGCTGATGATTGTAATCACCAGAGGCATTGACTGCCCAAGAATTTGTATATGCTCGAAGGTTTCCCACCAGAACATCTGTACATGGAAGTAATGGCCACTCAAGCTGCAACACCATCAATGTGCTACTAGATCTCACACACAAAGGGTGCAGCCCGAGTTTTATTCCATAAGAAATTGTTTCAGTGCACTGCTCCAGATCAATCACAAGCGACCAAAGCCCTCCATGTGAGTGCACTATATAGTCTGGATAAAATTGTATGCCTGTGTAGTTCGCTGCCTCCCTAGAAATAGCTGCTGGCCTGAAACAGGTAAGATAACCTGCATGTGCAAGAAAGGTTCCAATGCAATATATTTCCTGTACCACTACTAGACTGAAACTTGCTTGTTTAGACAGATTAACATCTGCTATTACACGATCCGGAGGGCGCCCAAACTTCAACTTCGCACCCGGCAAACAACAGAAAGACTCTTCCATGGAATTCGACTGACGATAAGAAACAAGAGGGGAACCCGCATCTTTGAATTGCAACGAAACTAGCCGAACACTGAACCCTGAAACTTCATGTGGTTGGCGACATGTACCTGAATATGGTTTCTGATGTGCACTTTGCAGGCACCACCAGGATTTTCTCATGAGATTGGGATCACTAGAACCAGGAGCACCAGACTGAAATTCAACTTCCGGCAGCTCTGACCATAGATGCACTGCTTGGCAAATGCTTGAAGATGATGAACATAGTAGTTTCAGGTGCACACTTTGGCAACATCTCAAGGATTCTGTCAGAGAATTCGGAGTACCAGCAAAATGATGCATCACATAAGGAATTTTCGGCCATGTGTACCTCAGTTATGAGCCTTCATGAAAGCAATCAAACGACGGCCATGGGCATGGTCTGGACATCCAAGAAATGAGATAAGTTGTTTGCATAGCAAATGCTTTTTGATCACCCAGATTCTGAAACTGCCGTTGGGTACCGTGGAAATAACTGAAGGGTTCATCTACGAGAATTAGTTTGCAGGAGTCAACTTGTAGAGGATCACCATATCCGAGTGGCATCTGAACTGGTGTAGATCTGACAAATGGAACTTCATGCGACTGACTACAACTGAAAGGTTCAGCATAGTCTACATCTGAATGGACAGAGAGTTCCTCCAAGGATGTCTTTCTGAAACTTGCAGAATTATCCAACGCCCAGTGTTGCACGGATTGGGTGAAGTGTTTCTCAGTGTTCTGTACTGCTGCACATTTGGTTGCACAATCCGGTCGATATGAAGACATGACTGACTGAGGGGATGCCATTTTTCCGATCAGGGGCACAACAAGGCTGAATCCAATTGTACACTCAAGCTGCATCTCTGGATCTGGAAAATAATGGACAGGCTCCTCCTGGGGAACATCTCTGAACATCAACCTAAGTAACCAAGGACTCAAGCAGGGACCTCCATGTGATTGACAATGTATACCTGAATATGGCTTTTCCGGGTAGATTATGTTTGACAGAGGTGTGAACGACGGCCACGGACTTGGCCTGAAGAGGTCTCCCATGTAATTGATCCGCACGTGTACAGGCGGTGGCCATGGTCGATGTTCGAAGGAAGGAGGGTGCAGGTGCTCAGTGGTGGTGTCATATGTCTCATCGACCCTGTCGATGGTGGCGATCGGAGGCTACACCCAGTCACTCGTATAGGCAGGAGCTTCTGCCGAGCACTTGGTCGGAGCTGGTTGGCTGCCATGGGAACGCTGGGGATGGTGTCAGTGGTGGTTGCCGCGGAGAAACAACCTTGGCGGAGAAGTTGCTGATGCCGATGGAGGGTGTTGCCTGCATCGCAATGAGCTGCGTGACCTCCTTGGGGTTGAGGTTGACCACGGGCTCGGGATGGATGGTGGTGGCGCCGTCCTGGACCTCGTCGACGCGGGTGCCGATGTCGACCTGCGTCGAGCACTTCGTCGAACAGGTGATGTGCGCCATCTCGGTGCACGTCGGGGGTGCGTCAGGGGCGACCTCAAGGATCTCCTGGGCCTTGGAGGTGAAGTAGTAGACGTCGGGGACGACCGCAATGACAAGGGAGTCGATGAGCGGGTCACCATTAGAGGCCATGATGGCCGGGCGCGTCAGCGACGGAGGCGGTGCTCCTGTGGAAGGCTTGGCGGGCAGGGCTGCCCGGAGTTAGAGCTGCCTATCGAACTCGTCGTACAGCGCCCTAGTCTCGGCCCTGAGTTTGTCTATGTAGGCCTTTAGCGCGGAATTCATGGTGGTGGAGGTGGGGAAAAATTTGAGGAAGAATTTGGACGAATTTGGAAGGGTGATGAGAAGGCTTTGATGCCAGATGTTAGGGTCCTAACTGGTAATTGATCAATGGTGCTGGATTACAGAGTTTGAGTAGCTAATTTGAGATACAAATTGAAGCAAGCAAGAGGATGGAAGGAGGGAGCCAGAGGTAGGAGGAGGTCGGGAGAGTCGCTGTTGCCATTTCCTGACCCAAGCCCGGATGACCCGTTCGCTGCTTCTCCTTCAGGTACTTGTAGTCGACAGCAGTTGCTTGTGTATAGCCGGCCCGGCCCATGTATGAGTCCGCTGCCAAGCCCACGTACGAGTGCGCGTAGGGAAGGTCCCTAACACTTTTCTTTTCGTTGGTGGTGAGCAAAGCAAAAAAGACCTTGCTAGGTCCTCCTTGGGAGCCTTGCAAGAAGAGCACATACAACCACGAGAGCAAGTACAACAATGCCTAATCAGTTGGCTATAACAGTTGCCACGGAATGAGAATCCTACGTGGAAGAGAGAGTAAAGAAGAGAGAGGGTGGAGCCGGCGCTTGAGCTATCGCCCGGCTGTAGCACATCACACGAGAAAAAGAGCTTTGCATGCAGCCTTGACCCAATAGCGTGCATGCTTTAAATAAGTAAATACTAATTGATGCCATCGGACAGCCAGTCTAATAGCCAGTCTATTGTACTAGTGGACTTTTATGATGGTTTTAAGTGACATGGCACATATATATAGCCAGCAGCAGGCTCTCTTATTAACCATGCTTTGATGTGCAGTTGCCCACAAAGTAATGTCTTTTTAATTAAATTGTTTGGACAGATGGGTGTGATTGGTGGGATGAAGAGATACATATTATTTGGACACATGTGTGTGATTGGTGGGATGAAGAGCTAAATAAATAAATAAAGAAAGAAAGGGAAAATGAAGCCCAGGATAGGCCGCACCTACGTGGCGTACTGTCCGAATACGCCCGAGCAACCTTATATTCAACTCATATATGGGCTAAGTTTGAGAGTTTACGGACAAGCCGGGCATATGAGGAGGATTTGAGGGGTCTAGTGGGTGGCATTTTTTCTCCTCTCATGTCCGGGTCTTGTCGGGGATGTCCGCGCTAACATATGAGGTCAGTTTGAGAGGTCCGAGGTCGGTTTGAGAGGTCCGATTGTAGATGCTCTAAGTTTATACGCTTGTTAATTAAATTATGTAACAGTGTATTTTAACACTCAACAAAAAAAAGTATTTTACACATGCTTTATTTCTAGTTGTAAAACTAGCGTTTGGATACAGGTCGCTGATAGGCACCACTCCTCTCATGAAGCCTTTCGTTCATGCTCATTCTTCCCACGCTAGCAGGGCCGCAACGATGACGACCCGGGAGGGCACTTTGCCGATGCCGCTTCAGGAGGACAGAATGGGAGTGATATGTCCATTTCGCATCACTATTTTTTATTATAAATTGCTCTTTATCATTGATATTTCACATAATGGTATCATTCCAATGCATTTTTCCTCTTAAATTGCATAACATACTAGTGGAGAGGAAATTGTTGGAAAGTTGCAGAAAAGCATCAAAATAAGTCAGCAAAGAAATTAATTTTTCGAAGACAGAAAAAAAATCAAATTTGGAGTTTTTATGCAGGGGGCCTGAGGGAGTCCTGGATTAAGGGGTCCTCGGGCGTCTGGGCTACGTAATGTGGGCCGGACTGATGGGCCATGAAGATACAAGACAAAAGACTCTCTCCCGTGTCCGGATGGGACTCTTCTTGGCGTGGAGGGCAAGCTTGGCGTTCGGATATGAAGATTCCTTTCTCTGTAACCGACTTTGTATAATCCTAGTCCCCTCCGGTGTCTATATAAACCGGAGGGTTTAGTCCGTAGAGGCAATCATAGTCACAATCATAATCAGATAGGCTAGACTTCTAGGGTTTTAGCCATTACGATCTCGTGGTAGATCAATTCTTGTAATACTCATATTCATCAAGATCAATCAAGCAGGACGTAGGGTATTACCTCCATAGAGAGGGCCCGAACCTGGGTAAACATCGTGTCCCCCGTCTCCTGTTACCATCGACCTTAGACGCACAGTTCGGGACCCCCTACCCGAGATCCGCCGGTTTTGACACAGACATTGGTGCTTTCATTGAGAGTTCCGCCGTGTCGTCGCTAGAAGACTCGATGGCTCCATCAATCATCCACAACGATGCTGCCTTGAGGAAGGTCTTTCTCCCCGGCCAGATCTTTGTATTCGGCGGCTTCGTACTGCGGGCCAACTCGCTTGGCCATCTAGAGCAGATCGACAGCTACGCCCCTGGCCATCAGGTCAGGTTTGGAAGCTTGAACTACGTTGCTGATATCCGCGGAGACTTGATCTTCGACGGATTCGAGCCCATGGCAGCCGCTCCCTGCCACCGCGATGAACATGACCTAAATCTGTCATCGGACCATACCCGGGAGATAGCTCCTGTGACTGCTTTGGCCCTAGATCCGGAGCAGATTGCGCCATCCGAGGGCGGGAAGCTCAACCCCACCACGGAAGCCGCAAACTCAGCGGCGTCGGAGCCGCACACAGACTCTGCGGCGTTGGAGCCGCACACAGACCCAACTTCAAACGGGATCTGTGTCACCGGAACCTCGGATTCGTCTCCGGCCATAGGTTCCGAACCGCTTGCGTCCGCGCCCATCGAGTTCGATCAGGCGCCGATCGTCGAGTTCAGCTCCGCGGATATCTTCCGGCACTCACCTTTGGGTGATGTGCTAAACTCACGAAAAACCCTCTCCTTAGCGGGGGACTCCCAGCCGAACTATATCCGGTTTGAACTGGAGGCTGATGACGGAGAATTTCGCTTCCCACCCACCTCCCACTTCATTGCCACTGTCGAAGACTTAACCGACATGCTTGATTACGACTCCGAAGACATCGATGGTATGGACGACGATGTCGGAGAGGAGCAGGCCCAAAACCCGCCGTTTACTGGGCGCTGGACAGCCACCTCCTCGTATGACGTGTACATGGTGGATACCCCCAAAGAGAATAACGGCAATAACAAGAAAGATTCAGTCGAGGATGAACCTCCTGAGACACGGCCAAAGTGCCGACGTCAGCGGTGCCGCTCTAAATCACGCCGTGGAAAAGACAGCAATACCGGCACGAGAGAAAACAATACTCCGGATGAGGCCGAAGATAAAGAAGATCCCGTCGAGCCGACATTCGAACAGGTCGATAGGGAAGATGGGCAAGCCAGCCCTAATGAACAGGCCATAAACGAAGACTCGGAGGACAGTAACTATCTTCCACCCTCCGAAGATGAGGTGAGCCTCGGCGACGAAGACTTTATCGTGCCTGAGGAACCCGTCGAGCAGGAGCACTTTAAGCGCCGGCTAATAGCCACTGCGAGGAGCCTAAAAAAGAAACAGCAGCAGCTTCAAGCTGATCAAGATCTACTCAACGACAGATGGACTAATGTCCTAGCAGCTGAGGAATACGGACTCGAGCGCCCCATTAAAAAGTTATCCGAGGCGTAAACTGCTACCCCAATTCAACGACGAGGCACTTAAGCCCATGCATCAACACATAATGCGGCTGACCGACCACCACATGGCCAGGACAAAGCGGCAACTCAAGCCGAACACCAGCCCATACTACCTCGCCGCAAAAGCAGAGACATAACAGCCCGGGGTCATACATATGACCTGCGGCAGGACTTGGACAATAGAGCAGGTCAGTCCAGATCAATCTACGGATCGCGGGGGCATGCCCTGACGCGCGACGACGGCTATCAAGCCAGACGTGACAAACATAACCACGCCCGGGCCGAAGACTGCCGACGAACTCAATCCGAGCTACGTCGTGACGTGGCCCGATATAGAGGCGCCGCACACCCCCTCTGCTTCACTGATGAAGTAATGGAGCACGAATTCCCAGAAGGGTTTAAACCCATAAATATCGAATCATACGATGGAACAACAGATCCCGCGGTATGGATTGAGGATTTTCTTCTCCATATTCATATGGCCCGCGGTGATGACCTTCACGCCATCAAATACCTCCCATTAAAACTCAAGGGGCCAGCTCGGCACTGGTTAAACAGTCTGCCTGCAAACTCTATTGGCAGCTGGGAGGACTTGGAAGACGCCTTCCGCGACAACTTCCAAGGCACATATGTACGACCTCCATATGCCGATGACTTAAGTCACATAGTTCAACAGCCTGGAGAGTCGGCCAGGAAATTCTGGACCAGGTTCCTAACTAAAAAGAACCAGATCGTCGACTGCCCGGATGCCGAAGCCCTAGCGGCCTTTAAGCATAGCATCCGCGACGAATGGCTTGCTCGTCACCTCGGCCAAGAAAAGCCGAAGTCCATGGCAGCCCTCACGGCACTCATGACCCGCTTTTGTGCGGGCGAGGATAGTTGGCTAGCCCGTAGCAATAACACTACAAGCGATGCTGGTACCTCTGAAGCCAAGAATAGCAATGGAAAGCCCCGACGCAATAGGCACAAGCACCGAAGCAATGGTGACACTGCCGATGACACGGCGGTCAACGCCGGTTTCAGTGGCTCCAAGTCCGGCCAGTGGAAGAAGCCATACAAAAGAAACAATCTGGGCTCATCCAGCTTGGACCGCATACTCAATCGTCCATGTCAGATCCACGGCACCCCTGATAAACCAGCCAATCATACCAACAGAGACTGTTGGGTTTTTAAACAGGCCGGCAAGTTAAATGCCGAACACAAGGAGAAGGGGTCGCAGAGCGAGGACGACGACGAGGAGTCCCGTCCGCCGAACACAGGAGGACAGAAGAAGTTCCCTCCCCATGTTAAAACGGTGAACATGATATACGCCACTCATATCCCCAAAAGGGAGCGCAAACGAGCGCTCAGGGACGTCTACACAATGGAGCCAGTCGCCCCAAAGTTCAACCCATGGTCTTCCTGCCCGATCACCTTCGATCGCAGGGACCATTCGACCAGTATTCGTCATGGCGGTTCAGCCGCACTGGTCCTTGATCAATTGTTGATGGATTCCATCTCACGCGCGTCCTCATGGACGGCGACAGCAGCCTGAACCTGCTCTATCAGGATACAATACGCAAAATGGGCATCGATCCATCAAGGATCAAACCCACAAAAACTACCTTTAAAGGAGTCATACCAGGTGTAGAGGCCCACTGTACGGGCTCAATCACACTGGAGGTTGTCTTCGGATCTCCGGACAACTTCAGAAGCGAAGAGTTGATCTTCGATATCGTCCCCTTCCGCAGCGGCTATCATGCACTGCTCGGATGAACCGCATTTGCTCGATTCAATGCGGTGCCACATTATGCTTATCTCAAGCTCAAGATGCCGGGTCCACACGGTGTCATAACAGTTAATGGAAACACGGAGCGCTCCCTCCGTACCGAGGAGCACACCGCGGCCTTAGCAGCGGAAGTACAGAGCGGCCTTGCCAAACAGAATCTTAATTCAGTGGCCAAGCTCCCGGACACTGTCAAGCGGATCCGGACTACTCCGCAGCATAACAGTCCGGCTCGTCAGGAGTTCGACTAGCAATCCGGCCTCCGTCTCCATCCCGGCCAAATGGCGGCATACGTACCACGCGTACATAACTACGCACTTAAAATACCATGGGCATAGATGGAGGCATAACTATATTGTGGTCCATAATACGGCTCGACCTCCCCTGGACACACGTACTCTCACTTTTTCTTTTTCATCCTTTTCAGGTTTTCCACAGGCCCCTCAAGACGGCCTGATCATCGGTCCTTTCGAAGGATAGATACACCAAGACAGCAAGAAGCATTGCGGTATACGGGAATCTCTAGGAAGTCTTTTTGACGATCACTCTACCTGTCCTCAGGACACTCACGTAGCTCTCCCTTGGTCATGGCATGTAAAATTGCCCTGTTGCTTATTGCACTACTTATACGCTTTGACGTATCCATAAATTTGTAATGAAAACAATTCGCGGCCCAACTTCTGTGGCACTAGCTTACTACTTCATTTTTTCTTGATAATCTTATCCATTGCACCCGTACACTTTGGTACGGCCTAAATTTGCCAGGGGCTTTATTACGCCCCATATTACGGCAACAAAGTCCGAACACTTTTTACAGTATAGTTCGGCACCCCGAATTTAGCATTATATGCATTGGCTCCGAATCATGTCTTTGGTCAATAGTTGGGTTGCCCGGCTCCTGTGCTTTCTACCTTACGTTCCGCTATATCGGCTAGGGTAGTAAAGGGAGAACTACTGCGATTGTGCCCTGGTTCGTTCGGATGAGCACCTCAGTAGAGAAAGCCGAAAACTGACTGTCATGATGCGGCGTGAGCCGGTCAGCTCTTCGGAGGTTACAAATCTTTTGCGATTTTTTCCGCATTATGCGACGAATCGGTCTTTACCCGATCCGGTGTTTACAGCACCCTAGTTCGGATTCACGAATACTAGGGGCTGCGCCTAAATTTCTATTATAAAACTCCTATGGCTAAGTGAGGGTGATAAAGCCACATAGTCCGGTTGCCTGGTTCGTTGCGCTAAACACCTCCTTCAAGGACCAAACTTTGGATAAAGAGTGTTTAGATTTTATCCCGAACACCCCCGTACTACCTACGTGGGGGCTGAAGCCGACGACTGGCCAACTCTCAGATTTAATAAAACGGCCGCACAGGAGGAAAAATCTTAATATAAACAACTAACATTATATCACATATCAGTTTTGTTTCATTGTGCAGGACAGGATAACATATTCATCCAAAGATAATGTCTTTTGCGCACTGCTCCGCTACAATGCGGGATCCCTCCAGGATATCATCAAAATATCGCTCTGGCGTGCAGTGCTCCTTGCCCGCGGGCGGTCCCTCGGTCGCGAGCTTGATGGCGTTCATCTTCGCCCATTGTATCTTGACACGGGCGAAGGCCATCCGCGCACCTTCGATGCAGACCGACCGCTTGATGGCATCAAGCTGAGGGCAGGCAGCAACTAGCCACTTCACGAGCCCGAAGTAGCTTTGGGGTATGGCTTCGGCAGGCCATAGACGGATTATCAAATCCTTCATGGCCAATTCAGCCGCCCTATGCAGTTCGGTCAGCTGTTTCAGCTGATTGCTGAGGGGCACCGGATGCTCTGGCGCAAGGTATTGCGACTAGAACAGCTTCTCCGTTGAGCTCCCCTCTTCGGCTCGGAAGAATTCCGCAGCATCTGCAATGCTGCGCGGCAGATCCACAAACGCTCCTGGAGAACTCCAAATCCGGGTCAGTAAGAGGTACCTTTTCTTCACAAATTTGCTTTGCATTATAAAGGCCTTACCCGCCGAGATTTTCCTGGCCCCTTGGATTTCCTGGATGGCGCCCTGGGCTTCAACCCGGGCCTCTTGTGTGCTTTGGTGGGCCTTCGCAAGCTCGGACTCTTGATCCGTAATCTTGCGCTCCAAGGACTCGCATTTCTTTACAGCGTCCTGGAGCTCTTGTTGGACCTCACCGACCCTGGCCTCGTGCCTTTCGCGAACGGATTGTTCCTCCGCCGCTCTCTTCTCGGCCTCGGCCAACGCCTTTTTAAGGGCCTCCACCTTAGCCGTCGCTCCTACAAATATCATGGCACTATGGTCAATGCAAATCATCTATCCTTTCTGATATACAGAAGGTCATGGCGTACCTTGCTTATCCTCCAGCTACTTTTTCACACGGCCGAGTTCTTCCTCAGCCCGATCCAGACTCTGCTTCAGTCCGGAGACTTCGACAGCATGGGAGGTCGCAGCCAGCAGCGACGCCTGCTTTTTTTTCCACATAGACATGTATGGTTAGTCTCCTGCGAAAATTGTTTGATCCTCTGTCCGGCTTTTCTTTTCGACCACCGGACAGTGTCTCAGGGGCTACTGTCTATACTGTGACATTCTTTTTAAATTGCGTTTCATACCTCAAAACCTGTTAGAAGGCTTGTGCAGGCTTTGGTCAGTCCGCTCTTCGCGGACTGAATCTTCTCAATCACCGTACCCATGAGGGCACGGTGTTCCTCTACAATGGAAGCACTTCGCAGCGCTTCCAGTAGGGTGTTCGGTGCCTCTGGTTGGACAGAGGTCACCGGCGAAATGGGCACACCCCTTCTTTCGAAGGAGGCTGCTTGCCGGATTCCGGAGCCGTATAGGTCTCCGGGACCGTATTCGGCTGAGGGCCGAATTGGACCTGGCCCCCATTGCCAGGCTCCATGGGGATTTGCTCCCCATGTGTCCGGCGGCCGAGGTTTCACCCTCTGGCGCCGCGCTGACGGCCTCCTGCGTCTCTCCCTGGCCTGGGATCCTTTGGGACAACACCTCGTTGTCATCCATGGCGTTGGGAGAGGAGGCCGCTGGAAGGGACCCGCTGTCCATCACCTTCGGGTCCAGCGAATTCCCCGAGGATGAGGATCGCTCGAGGTCAGAACGAACCGGACTGCAAGTACATGATTCAACATGTTAAAACTATGGAGAAAAGAGGCTGGATATATGAATGCGTCAGGGTCTTTGAGTACTCACGATCTGGCCAGGGGCTTATCTCGGGGGCGCCGCTCTGGGCTGCTGTCGACGTCCCACGCGGAGTTATCCGCGAGGGAGACCTTCCCCTTCTTGGACGCCTCTGCCTCCAGATTTATGGAGGCCGCCCTTTTCTTCCTTCCCCCCTCAGGGGGAGAGTTGCTTTCCTCCTCCTCCTTGTCGTCCTCTGCGGTGGAGGAGTGAGACTTGGCGTCTTCGGACGTCGCATCCGAAGTTCCCTTGCGACGAAGGCCACTTCTGGTCTCCTTGGCCTTTTTCTTGGCCTTCTTCTCCGGCGCCTGGTAGGGCGCCGGGACCAGCATCTTCGTCAGGAGCGGGATGGCTGGTTCCTCGGGCAGCGGAGCCGGACACTTAATCCGCTCTGCCTTCTTCGTCCAGACCTGAAAAAATAAGTAGGGAGACTTAGGCATTTTCCCTGAGTAAGCAAGTAAAGGATACACCTTGAAAGCACGAAAAACTTACTGGACTGGCGGGATGGGCCAGGTTGTGCCCGCGGTCCTCGGTCGTCTCCGACCACTTCTCGCTGGCCTTAAAAAGCACCTTCCAGATCTCTTCGTGCGTAGTTCCGAAGAACTGTTGCAAGGTCTGGTGCTCGGCCGGATCGAACTCCCACAGATGGCAAGTCCGGCTTTGGCATGGAAGGATCCGGCGAACTAGCATCACCTGGATCACGTTGACAAGCTTGATGTTCTTGTCCACCATGCTCTAGATACGCGCCTGCAGCGCTGTCAGCTTGTCCGACGATGTCCAATTCGGGCCCTTCTCTAGCCAGGAGGTGAGCCGCATTGGGGCTCCAGACTTGAATTCGGGAGCCGCGGCCCAGGTGGCGTCGCGGGGCTCTGTGATATAGAACCACAGTTGCTGCCACCCTTTGACGGTCTCCACAAAGGTACCTTTGGGCCATGTGACGTTGGGCATCTTGCTCACCATGGCGCCTCCACACTCTGCGTGTTGGCCATCCACCACCTTCGGCTTCACATTGAAGATCTTGAGCCACAACCCGAAGTGGGGTGGGATGCGGAGGAAAGCCTCGCACACGACAATGAATGCCGAGATGTTGAGGAAAGAATTCGGGGCTAGATCATGGAAATCTAGCCCATAGTAGAACATGAGTCCGCAGACGAAAGGGTGGAAAGGAAACCCTAACCCGCGAACGAAGTGGGGGATGAACACCACCCTCTCATGAGGCTTGGGGGTGGGGATGATCTGTCCCTTGGCCGGAAGCCGATGGGCGATTTCCTTGGCCAAATACCCCACCTCCCGGAGCTTCGTGATGTCCTTATCCTTGACGGAGGAGGCCATCCACTTGCCTTGCGCTCCTGATCCGGACATGGTAGGAGTGCTTCTTTGAGGCGGAAAAGATGAAAACTTGGGCGCTGGAGCTCGAGAATGGAGAGGCAGAGAAAGAGAAGGCGTGGGTGAAAGGGGGTGAATCCTTATCTCCTTATAAAGGCAGCGAATATCAAGCGCCTCCCCACTCGCCTTAAAACTCGCCCATTCCCAAGGGCCGTGCAGATGGCACGGTTGGATTACCCACGCCCGTATTGATGAGAATCCCGTAATAAAGGGACACGATCTCTGCTGTGACAAGGCGTGCCACTAGAAACCGCATCTTAAAGCGTGGAGCGGGAGGCTAAAAAACGGTTCAAAATAATGACCGTGCAGGAACGTGGTGCCGCGTTACAAAAAGTTGTCAGCAGATTGGACTCGTGAAATATTATACTCTCTGTGGTTGTGTGTGGTACTTGTTTTGCAGAGCCGGACACATTTTCTGCGCTCGAAGTCTGTTTTGGAGTATTCGGAGGAGGAACCCGCCTTGCAATGCCGAAGACAATCTGCGCGCCGGACACATCGTCATTGAAGCCTGGTTCAGGGGCTACTGAGGGAGTCCTGGATTAAGGGGTCCTCGGGCGTCCGGGCTACGTAATGTGGGCCGGACTGATGGGCCATGAAGATACAAGACAGAAGACTCTTTCCCGTGTCCGGATGGGACTCTTCTTGGCGTGGAGGGCAAGCTTGGCATTCGGATATGAAGATTCCTTTCTCTGTAACCGACTTTGTATAACCCTAGTCCCCTCCGGTGTCTATATAAACCGGAGGGTTTAGTCCGTAGAGGCAATCATAGTCACAATCATAATCAGATAGGCTAGACTTCTAGGGTTTTAGCCATTACGATCTCATGGTAGATCAACTCTTGTAATACTCATATTCATCAAGATCAATCAAGCAGGACGTAGGGTATTACCTCCATAGAGAGGGCCCGAACCTGGGTAAACATCGTGTCCCCCGTCTCCTGTTACCATCGACCTTAGACGCACAGTTCGGGACCCCTACCCGAGATCCGTTGGTTTTGACACCGACAGGGCCTAGGCCCACTTGGGGAGGTCCCTATGGGGCCCATGGCCCCACCACATGGCCTACCCCTTGGTCGCGTGATTGGTGCTTGTGGGGCCCACAGGGCACCTCTCCGGTGCCTCTCGGCACCCCTAGTCTTATTTTACCCCAAAATCCTAACTTGATTTTAGGGATTTTTTCGCCGCCATCTACAAGGTGGAGCAATTTTCTACCCCCGGAGGGTTGTTTCTTCGGGAACCTTTCCCTCTCAATGGGGCAAATTGAAGCCATCTTCATCACCAATGCTCCAATTATCATTGGGATCATCATCTCCATCACCGCCAGCTCTCCATACTTTCCAGTATATGAACTATTACCTCAGGTTCTTTGCTGACATTATGTTCTGGTCTTAATTACTACTTGTAGTTGACGCTTAGAGGTTTAATTAGTGAAATAGTTTTATGTTCAAATTATTAATATTGTCATCTCCGCTGATCATGGTCCATATGATGTCTTGTGAGTAGTCTCTTACCTTCTTGTGGTCATAGGATAAATATTCTCTATAAAAAAACACTTCCATGATAATGTGTGTTTGTCACAGTAGGTCACGTTTTCTGTCACGCATGTACATCCATGACAATTTTATGACAATCAAGATAGTCATACCTATGCTATCGTAGAAGTGTTCCATGATAATATTCCATTTATCATCACGGAAGTGTTCACTTCCGTGACAATAAATTGCGCGTCATGGAAGTGATTTCGTCAAGGGTAACCGAGACGTGGCAGCCACCGTAACGGGTCGCTGTTAAGCTATCGGGTGCCGGTTTTGGATCCGAAACCCATTAACAACCACGACCAATGATGATTTCCACGTGTCAATTTCTCATTCGCCAGCAGAACCACATGTAAGCTCTGGATTACGACAGATGTCATCCATCCAATGGACGAGAGGCGCCTATGATACATCAACACGTGGCACAGCCTAATAGCGGACCATTTTGTATAAATAGGCCGGCCGAATAACACCTGCTTGCACATGGCCCATTTACAGACACGGCTCATAAGGAGGATCTCAATCGGCCAATCGCCGGCTCGTTGCCATTCGACATTATTGCGGCCCATCGACACTGGCCCGTTAATAGTCCGCTATGTATATGGGACCAATTACGGCCCGGTGTGTTTTCGGCGTGTTAACGGCCGATGCTGAAATTGGGCCGTTTTTTTGTCAGGTCAATCTTTTGATCTTTTAGTGGCATGTTAAAGAGTTGGGCCTTTTCCTGGTCTGGGTAAGTTTCGGTCTGTTAAAGAAATCTCGCTTACTCATCTATATACACTAAAAAATTTGCTCTATTTTGCGACATCTCAATTGTGTCTCGTATAACCTTTTTCATCATAGAAAATACACTCGTGATGTTTTTCGGCCGTCACCCCCACCGTCACCGAAGAGATGTCATAAAAAATAAAATTTTGACGGTACCACTTTTTTTGTCACGCGAGATCGCATTTTAGTGACGAACCAGAAAATGTCACCGATAGCCGTTTTCGGTGACGACCTAGAATGTCACCTATGATAGCCCAATTTGTCGCCTAAGTTCTTCTGAGCGACGATAATCCGTCACCAGTGATTGGTCTGCGGGTTTGACTGGTCAAAGATTCTGACAGATGGGGCCAACACTTGCTGACGTGGCTTCTTCCATGTGGGTCCGCCGTGGGTTTTATCACTGACGGTCCCGTCAGTAATAAGTCAGTGTCAGATTTGATCAGTCAACACTGCTGACATATGGGCCCAGAAGATGCTGACGTGGCTGCTTACATGTGGGACCAGACATTTTATTTTCGATGACGATGTGTCGTGTGACCGGTGAACGATTCTGACATGTGGGCCCATTGTTGTGCTGACCTAAATGCCGCTGACCGCATCCATAATCGTCGTCACAGTTTGTAGGTGCGGTCAATTTGGTTTATGTATTGCAAATGGCAGGCATATTTGATACAAAACTGACTTTATTTTCAAGAATTTTAATATGAATTTGTGCAAAATTTGAATTACAATGAAAATTCAGCCTAGTGACTACTTCGCAAACATAACAATTGTCTCCTGGACTGAGATTTTACAATAACCATAGCACAGAGTCACAAAATAAAATTAGACACTTGGACACAGTTTCATCACCTTCAAACAATGCACCAGTATGATGGCGGTGTTTTTCAGCTTTGTGGGTAATGAATTATTGTGATAGAATCTCGGTGATGTAGCAGAGAGCTCCCTCAATATCTCGAAGAGTCTTCTCGAGAGCAAAAAGTTTCTCTTCGTTGCCTTTGTTGACGACTTCATGTTCTTTGCCTAAGATTTTAAGTGCACTCTTGATAGACTGAATCTGTTGATGAAGCGCTGACATGGAAATATTCACATCCTCAATTTGATCCACAATGTGTTGCAGGGTCTTCTTGGGAGCTTCACGTACTTCCTACATGTATACAAGTGTATTCTTCACACACTTTAGTTCACAAGACATATGCTCGTATACAACAATGTCACACAGCTAGTAAGTAATTGTAAAATAAAATGTACCAGAGTTGTAGATTTTGGGACCTTTACAGATGATGCAATCTCACTAGCGACAACTCTAGTATCTGAACTGTCGACATTATCCATATCTTCAGCTTCCTCATCTAAAGAGATACCCCCTTTTTCCTACGAAACTACATTCGTCCCCATGCGAATACCCATGCTTTAGAATGGACAAGCTCTAAACCAGCAGATTCTAGGCCTTTTTCCTACAGCCTTTGCGAAACCTCATCTCCATTCTCCTTGATAGTTCAATTTCTAAGCTTCCGTACTCCGTCAATTTTTCTGAATACGATTAGAAAGATGAATGGATCAAAAAATATGCATCCTTGAGAATAAAGTACAATAACAAATAAGTACATTGCCTTTATTAATGTAAATAGACCTTCTTGTTAATCAGGAATCAAAGTATAACCATAATTTCAAATGACCCTAAAATTGAAGTAAACTAGTGCATCTCCGGCCAATCTCTTTTAATGTAGGGCCCTTATATGAACCCTTATCACTTATATAGACAAATATTTCAACATTCATAGCTTAGTTTAATTCAAACTACATTGCAAACACGGATATAGATAGCAAAATTTAGTTCAAACTGCATTGTAGCTCACAAAATTAAACTAGTCCGACGAAAGGTCGATCGCTTCAGCCTCGGACCCCCTTCTCCCGGACGGCCTGGCCTCGTCGGCATCATGAACCCCCTTCTAGCACAGTTCGAGTACCCGACGCTCCTCGGCGATGATCTCCGGATGCATCCGCCAGATGTTGGCCATGTACTCTTCGTCTGCGCGTGCCACCTCGAGCTGCTCAAACGCCTCCTAGTTCTCCCATACCTCGCATCTGGATACCACTTGGTGGTAGATTTTGATGGGTGTTGGCACGTTGGGTGTGTCGATTGGGAAGTTGAGCTTCACTTTGCAGTCGTACATCGCCACCGCCTTGATGTCGTATGCCTTCGGCGTGAGCTCCGTTGATTGGTGGGAGCCCAGCCAGTACCGGACGCCTGTGTCAGTTTCTCTGATTTCTGACACCCACGTCCCCCACAGCCGATGCCGCACACCGTGGTACTTCTTTTTCGGCGGCGACATCGGTAGGTCAGCGTCAAAGGAGCACAATGGGGGTCGTTGCCACGTTGGCGGCGGTTCGACTGTGTGTCGCATCGTGGATCCGGCGGCTTCCTAGGAGGGTTGGATCCCGCCATTTGGGGGTGGCTCCGGCTGATTAGAAGCTTTGTCGGAGGTGGGAGGGCCTATTAGGGGATGGATTTGGGCGTCGACGGATACAACATGGTGGAGGGAGTGAGTGGGGCAGCGCGGAGATGGGTGTGACTGATTTCCTCGTGAGCAGTTAAAAAACTTGTAACACCCCTGGTGTCATGCTATAGTAATCTCCCACTAATGGTGTCGTGTCATCAACTTTGACTAAGCCAAATTTCCACTTGATTAAAAGTCAAGTCAAATTCAAATTCAAATTGCAAGTCAAATATTTACATCTTCAAAAATGCAAATAAAATAGTTCATAATTTTGCAAATAATTCCTAAGTAATTATGTTGAGGAAAACAACATCACCTAAATTCCCAAAATGCCCCTAGGATTTAAAAAAACAGTGCCCAAAACAGCCCCATTAATCTATTTTCATTTATATAAAATTTAAATGAAATCTTCTTGCCTCCAAACTTTTTGTGGCATTACTAAATAATGCCTAGTATTTGTTTTGAAAAGTTGCCTATTTTACAGAAGTCATTTGGTGGTCAAACATTTTGCGAACAGAAGCAAGAATGCAAAACAGAAAGAAAATGAAGAAAAAGGAAAAGTAAGGAAAAGGAATAAGGCTAAGTGCTACTGTACACTTTAGCCCAGCAAGCACAGTAGCCGGCCCGACCCATCTGGCTTGCCCGTCCCTTACCTCTGTTCACTGCGCCCCCGTGGACGCGGGGCGCCCGTCCACGGCGCCGATGGCCACGGGGCGGCCATCCGGCCGCTCCCCGACGCCCCCAAGTTGCGGGCGCCCCCCTGGCTCTAACCCTAACCCCACTCGCCATCTTCCCTCGTCGAGCTCCAACACGCCGAGCGCTGTCGTGCCGCTTGCCGTCTCCGCCGCGGCGACCGGCGTCCCCGTTCCCACCCACCGTGTCCAACAGAACCGCCGGGCTCGTCTCCTTCGTCTGGAGCACCGGATCGGCGTCGGGAAGCCCCTACAACGCCTCCATCGCCTTGTTCCCCGCCGCCTCGGCCGCCGTCAATCCGCGGTGAACACCACTGCTCTGGCGCCACCCTGGCCTCCCCGAGTCTTCTGTGAGCATCACTGTGAGCTCCGCCAACCCCCTGTGCCTTCCCGAGCTCGGTTTCGAGCTCCATATTGTCCTCCCCACCGCCATGCTCCGACGTCCGCCATGGCCGTCGCACACGCACCCTGCGCGCCCCCAAGCCCCTGCGTGAGCCACTGGCGCGCTCCAAGGCGCGCGCAGCACCGAGCCGAAGCCCCAGCTAGCCCTCTATCCGCTCCCGTCATGTTTACGACGGAGGTCCGACTCCGGCCGCCGCCCGCCATTGCCGCAACGGCCACCTCCGTCCACCACCGGGTCGCCCGCCACTGCAGTTCCACGCGGAATGTCGTCCCCGTCCTGTAGAACCTAGGCATGGTACAAATGGACGCCGGAATCGGCCGGACGACCATCGCCGGCGTTCGGCCTCACCGTCGGTGACATTGCTGACGTGGCACATCGTTAGCCGCTGACAGCCCCCTAATTACCCCATGTGTCTATGACAAATGGGACCCATGCCCAATTTAACCCCTAGGTTTAATTAGGCTCTAACTAAACTAACCTAATGACCTGCTGACAGGTGGGTCCTACCCCCTTTTTAATGAACCCACCTTTTAATTAATCATGTTTAAACCCAGCAGTCACTGACAGGTGGGGCCATCCACTATTCTAGTGCATAACGCTGACCTAGTCAGCCTACTGGCTGGGTAGCTGGCCCACGAGTCAGCTCTGCTGACTGGGCCGTTGACCCAGTCAGCAGGGCCCACTATCAGCCTCTGTGCTGCTCTGCTGTGTACACTTTGTGTGTGCACGTAGCAATTTAATCTTTAATTTCAAATTAATTTTAATTCCATAAATTCCATAAAATGTTTAAATCTTTAAAAATTCCTATAAATTAAACCGGATGAAAATAATTTATATATGAAAAATGATCAGAAAAATAAGACGAATCCGAATACGCCATCCACATACCTGCCACATGCCCCATCACACCAAACATGGAACCTTCCCCTCTGGTTCGTATGTCTGATAAGGGCCGAAAGCCGGGAAAACTTTCCCAGATGTTTTCCCGCTTCGTGTGTAACGTGTAATACTGCGTTAGGTCACCCCTAACACAGCGTATTGCCATGCCATGCTTTGTAATGCATTTAATTACTCTATTATTTCTTGTGTTCCCCCTCCGTTACTTCTTTTCTGGTAGATCCCGAGACCGCCGTTTACCCGATGATCGACTACTTCACTGTCGTGGGTCCGTATCTGTCTGCAGAGCTTTCAAGCAAGAAAAACCCCCCTCGATCATTCCTATATCGCCCATTCCTTCTCTCTCATGCTTGCATTAGATTTTGCTACTGTAATTGATTGCTCCTATTCTGATGCATAGCCTGATTTTGTAACCTGCTATTGTTACCTACCTGTTTATCCTATATGCTTAGTATAGTTTGGTTAGTGATCCACCAGTGACCCCCCACATTGTCCCTATTGCCCCTGCTTTATGATCAATGACTCGATCAACATGATCGACGTCCAGAGCCAGACACATCACCTCACACCCCCTAGTTGTACGACTCTGTAGAGCTACTATCGAGTGCCGAGGGTGATACCTCGTATAGCACTTCTGATGAGATCTCCGTAGTGTAGTTAATCGGTCGTGGTCTACGGAGGGTGATTCCTCCTTCACCATTCCTGATAACGACTCTGTCGTGCAACATCTCAAGTGTGAACCCTCGACGGTGATTCCTCCAAGTTCACCTTGACGGTTACATCAGGTGGAATCCATCGAGGGTGATTCCTCGGATTCCCTTGGTGTTATGGACACACGGTTACTTTGACCTTACCCCCAGAACCATGTTAAAGATGGGTCGGCCCCGAGGGGTACCCGCAAGAGTTACTGTTTCTGCAGGACTGGAGGGACAGGCGGTACCATCCCGTTCGAGGTGGACCTGAGTTCCCGACAGTCTCTTGTGAGTCGGATTGACCTGGAGGGTACCCACGAGTGATGTGGAGTCGGGTTGACCTGGAGGGTACCTGCGAGATAACTACGCGGCACGGCCGTGCATTCTTAGCCCTTGCCGTAAGTCCGTGAGACGGGGTGACGGGACCACAGATTGTGGGTCATTGATTGTCTCTGCTACTTCTTGAGCTTGTGTTGGGTTTTCCCTTGAAGAGGAAAGGGTGAGGCAGCAAAGTAGAGATAAGTATTTCCCTCAGTTTGAGAACAAAGGTATCAATCCAGTAGGAGGTACACGCAAGTCTCCAATCTATGCACCTGCACAAACAATCAAACACTTGCACCCAATGCGTTAAAGGGTTTGTCAATCCCTTCACGGTCACTTGCAAGGATGAGATCTGATAGAGATAGATATAAAAGATTACTAAAACGCATGGTCAAAAAGATTACTAAAACGTAAAACAAAGTAAAAACAAATAAATTGCAGCAAGATATTTTTGGGATTTTTGGTTTATAGATCTGAAAATATATAATGGAAAATAGACCCATGGGCCATAGGTTTCACTAGAGGCTTCTCTCTTGAAAGAAAACATACGGTGGGTGAACAAATTACTGTCAAGCAATTGATAGAAAAGCGCAAAGTTATGATGATATCTGTAAGTGCATCTAGTGCCACCCCTAGTTGGTTTTGGAGTATTGACGACAAACGTGGTTGAGGGACTAATGTGTTTGTGAGAATTGTAGGATAACACAGGTAGAAGTCCCTCATTGATTCGGTTTACCTACCAGAGATGACCCCTAAAAATGTGTGAAGACATTGAAGACAGTGGTGGTTCGTGAAGACATTCACGTCGAAGATAATGACGTGTGAAGACATTCACTTGAAGACAATGAAGTGCGAAGACATAGTTTCTTTTGTAGTTTTATTTTCTTCTTACTTGAGTCATAGGAACCACCGTACTGTTAAGTGGGGTCAAAGTGAACAAAGTCAGAAGACTAACGTGATGCTCAACCAAAATCCTATGTCTTCGAGTGAAGACAATGAGAGCAAATCTTATCCAGAGTTGGATGAGTCAGCTTTGCTTGTAGCCCAAGCCAAGCTGCCGCGTGTGTTTGAAATCCGACCGTTGGACACGTGTCAGTTCCTTAGTGACTCAGGGTCATTTCGAACATATCATGTCGGGTTGCCTGCTGGCTATAAATAGCCCACCCCCTCCACCATAAATTGGTGGCTGCTCAGAGTTAGTGCACGGCTTTTGTCGTTTGAGAGCAACCCACCTCCGAAGCCTTTGAGAGAGAGATCCTTGTGAGGACAAAGCCCAAAACACCCAGAGCCAAAGAGTGTTAGGCATCACTGAAGTCTTTCTGTCCGCGTGACCTGAAGACTTGTTACACTTGAGGACTGTGTATCCTCCAGCCGGTTAGGCGTCATGTTCTGAGGATCCAAGAGTCATTGTGGATCGCCGGTGAATGGAGTATGTGAAGGTTTGGAAGTCTACCTTGAAGACTTACCGGAGTGATTGGGCGAGGACTAAGTGTCCTTAGCTCAAGGGGAATAAGGTGAAGACGTGGTCTTCTAAGTTCAATCTCAGCCTCCCTAACTAGACGTACAGTTGTCACAACAACTGGAACTGGTCTACCAAATCCTTGTCTTCACCAAGCATCTGGTTTTATCCCCTACCTCCTTTACATTTCAGTTTGTCTTCATGAAGTCATTGCTTGTTTACCTGATCTGTTTGACTTCGTAGTGCGAAGTCATTTACCTGTTTGGCTTCATAATGTCTTCCATTCCGATCTGTTCTACCTAGCTGCTATTAGTCTTTGTGCCTTCATTGTACTGTTAACTTGACTATGGCCTGTCTAGTGTAGTTTATCTTCCGCTGCATATCGTATAGGTGTTGTTTGGTTGTCTGTCTTCGAAGATATCACATCTTTCGAAGACTTTCATAAAAATCGCTTATTCACCCCCCTCTAGTCGATAACTAGCACTTTCAATTGGTATCAGAGCAAGGTGCTCCCTTGTTCTGTGTGATTCAGTTTAACCACCTGGAGTTTTAGCTATGTCGACTACAGGGATAATCAAAGTCTCCGCTGCGTGCCCCATCTTCGATGGCACTGAATACCCCTACTGGAAGAACAAGATGTGCATGCATCTTGAAGCCATTGACATCGATCTCTGGTATGTCGTCAAGACTGGTGTCCCCAAGGTCGGTGAAGGTGTCACTGCCGCTGATGTCAAGAGATTCGCACAACTGGACTCAACCGCCAAGAACATCATCTGTGGTCATCTGACCAAAGGGCAGTATGGCCGTGTGAGTGCGCTGGAAACTGCAAAGCTGGTCTGGGACTGGCTGTCCAAGGTCAACGAAGGCGTCCCAACCCAGAGAGACCCAAGAATAGATGTGCTCCGCAATCTCTTCAACTGATTCAAGAGGAATGACAATGAGAACGTCCAGCTCACTTTCGACCGCCTCACTGATATCACAAATGAGCTTCGCGCACTTGGCGCCACAGAGATCACCAAGCATGAAATAGTGAAGAAGCTATTGAGATCACTTGACAGCTCATTTGACACTTTGGCCTTGATGATCCAAGAACATCCTGACTTCAGAGATCTTGATCCATCTGACATACTTGAGAGGCTCAACACACATGAATTCCAGCTATCTGAGAAGAGAGATATCTATGGTCCCAACTACGGCCGATCTCGTGCCTTGAAGGCAAAGGCTGTATCCTCATCTGAAGAAGAATCTGACTGTAGTTCTGAAGATCCTGAAGACATTGGCAAAGAGCTAGCAATGCTTGTGAGAAAGTTCCAAAAGTTCTCCAAGAAGAATCGCTTTGGCAAGTCTTCAAAATCCAGTTCCAAGAATGATGAGGCTTCCTCTCGTGACTACAAGAAGAGAACATGCCACAAATGCAAGAAGCCAGGCCACTACATATCTGAATGTCCTCAATGGGATAAGGAAGCAAAGAAAAAGAAGAAGAGCAAGGAGTATGACTCTGACGACAAGAAGAAGAAGAAATCCTCAAAGTCTTCTTCAAAGTCTTCATCAAAGTCTTCATCATACAAGAAGAGCTCATCTGGCAAGGCTCGTGTATTCATTGGCAAGGAGATGGATTCAGAGGAGGAGTCTGCTTCTGAGGAGGCGGAGGTGGAGTCTGAGGAGGAGTCATATTCAGGCGTGGCAAGCCTGGCTCTAGCTTCAACATTCGTCGCCAAGTCCATCTTCAACACTGAAGATAATGGTCACGCCGCCGACGTTGAAGCCGATGATGAGGACGACTCTGCTCCAACCTACTGCTTCATGGCACGAGGTGCCAAGGTAAACTCAGGCGATGCTTACTTTCAAACCTCCTGTGAAGATGACTCTGAATGTGAATCCAAACCCAACTATAAGACCCTTGCTAAAATTGCAACTGAACAACAAACTGCTATGGAACACATTCAAAAATTGCTAGACAAAAGCGATGACCTGTTGGATGAGGAAATGAATCGAACTCAGTCCTTAATCGAAGACATCAAAAATCTTCGCGTTAAGTATGAAGAACTTGAAAGTCTTCATGAAACCCTCTCAGCCACTCATGAGAAGCTTTCCTATGATTATGTTCAAAGGAAGCAAGATCTAGAGAAACTGAGAGCATCTCATGAAGATCTTCAAAAAGAGAACGATTCGCTACTCGCTCAACAGATCAGTTCCGCTCAGGAAGATTTTGTGCCACCTTGTTTAAAATGTCTTGAGCGTGACAATGTTGTCTCTATTACTGAATGCTCTACTGCCTCTGATGTTACGATAACTTCAACTGCTGATGTGGTAACTAACCCCTCTTCTGAGGATGCCACTACTATTGCTGATGAGAATGCCAGGTTGAAGACATTGCTTGAAACAGGCATGTACAAAAGCCTCAAAGGGCATTAGACACTATGTGATGTCCTCAAGAAACAGATTCTGAACCGAAACCCTAGGAAAGAGGGTGTTGGTTTCGAGAGGAAAATGAATGCTGATGGTTCTTACTGGAAGCCTGAGCAGTACCCCAAAACCACATGGGTTGCTGCAAAGGGTCCCTCAATAGATTCATCCACTTTATCTGGCTTCACTTGTGCT
The DNA here is from genome assembly GCA_011799875.1 of Thinopyrum elongatum. NCBI lineage: Eukaryota > Viridiplantae > Streptophyta > Magnoliopsida > Poales > Poaceae > Thinopyrum > Thinopyrum elongatum. Next base: position 275,499,689 of record CM022300.1, on the reverse strand, counting down.
AACCCCATTATCATTGATGAGTCCTTTGACTCCAATTATAAGCTGTTTAAGAATCAAAATGGTGAAGTGTTTGCCAGGTTTATTGGTACTAACTACAGGAACGGACCACCTATGAAGAAGATCTGGGTTCCTAAAAGTTGTCTTGAGAATCTTCAAGTGAATGTCATCATGACACCACCAGGGAAGAAGACAAACCCCAGACCAAAGGCTTCATATGGTACAAAGGCTTCATACAGACAGAGGACCTCCTATGCTCACCCTAATGCTAATGTTTTGCGAGGAAATTTTCATCAGACTCATGAATATGAGCGTGTTTCATCAAACCGCTATGTTCACAAATTAAAGATTTTTTCTGCATATTCTTTTGAGTACTATTCACCTCCTGCAAAACTATTTGCTAGGGCTCCAAAGCCAAAGTTCTCAGATGCTGCACTTAGACTCATTGCTTCTAAGCAACCCCTTAAGATGTGGGTGGTTAAGAAGAATTAACACTGGTACCGCGAGGTGCTATACAAACGGTTTTTAACCCCTTTCCGTGATGGCGTTTCGAACCGTCGCCAAGTGAGTGACTGCGATAGGGGGGTCCTTCCCACACGACCAAGAAACCGTCGGGGATATGCCCTCCTGGCACACACGCTCGGCAAAATGAGGCAGTGTGTGACCGGCGAGCGATCAAATACGGTTATACGTACAGTTATGCTAAAAAATACAATTATACAGGCCAAATCGTTTCCGGTCGTAAGTACATCCCACACAGTCAGTCCCCGCTAAATGTTTCCGTTCGTATGTACATTCCACACAGTTAATCCAAGGAATACATTTCCGTTAGTATGTACATCCCACACAGTTAATCCAAGAAGTACGTTTCCGTTCGTATATACATCCCACACAGTCACTCCAAGGAAAACATTTCCGTTCGCAGGTACATCACACACAATTTTCCCCATTAAATCATTTGTGATAGCGTTGCCATTGCACACGATATTAACAATTTTATCGTTTGCATTATTGAATGCATCACACATGGTGCGTAGAAGAAACTGTGTGGCAAAGGATGTCCATCACACACACTTTTTATGTGGTAAACGTTTGCGCAAGGTGGCCTAACGCAAACAGTTTTCAAGAGGATGTCGTGTGTGATTGTTCATTGACCCAACACGGTTTATTCCTAGAAACTGTGTGCGTTGCCTGAGGTCATCGCCCACGGTGTTTTCTCAATAACCGTTTGCAATAGAAAAACCCAATTAGCAGGCTAATTGCCCTATTGTTAATAATCCATTTATTAATCTAATTGACATTTCATATTAAGCACACAATGTATTTCATTTCCATATTAAGGAAGCAGGATTTCATAATTGAAATACATCAGAGTACAACATCATATAGCTTTAGCACTCAGCTACCCCATTACACAACTGCACCAGCACCAAGTTTCACATGCAACATCTATAACCTTTCGAAATTAGCATCATAGATGGTACATGGACAGATGCATCTCATCTAGAAAACTGCTGAAGTGGAAGGTGAATATTGAGCCTTCATTGATGTTGAAGGTCTTTGCAACTTTAGGCCAGTGCCTGTGGATGATTGACTGCCCATCCTTCGTCCTCTTCAGGAACACTTCAATATTGAACCATGGGTGTTGTATGAAAACCTTCCTCGCCTCCTGACCATACAGGTGGTTTGAGAGGTAATCATCAGTGAACTACTTTGGAAAGGCCTGAAAACAAGGATGTGCATAACTATCTTCTCTATATTGGAAATGGGGCAAAGGAATAAAAGAAGGCAAGGTATAATAGTTAGTACCATCTTGTAGTGAACTGATGTCTTCTTCATTGTGCAGACAAAGATCTTGTTGTTTTTTGTCGCTAATTTCTTTATCTTAACAATCTTTCTGAGTTTCTTGACTTGACTGATATTCATGGACAACTCATTTCCCCATATGCAAAAAGGGTCGAACAGTGGGTCAAAACCTCTGACAGCAGGACCTACATGTGCAAGACCAAATTGTTAAAAACCTAAATATTAGAATGGTTCCTGCAATTGCACAATAATGTGCTATTAAACAAAGGACCATGCATGTGCAAACCTTGATTGTAAACCCCAGTGCTTCCCATTGTTTCCCTGCAACACATATAAGGTAGTTAGTCATCAGGTTAAGTGAGGGTTCGCATGCTATCAGTAAAATATGTTGATGAAAAATAAGCACATTGCAGATTCATCAGATTAATTCAAGCCACATGGAAAACCCATTTATCCAAACCAAGCATGATAAAGAACTAGGAAATATAGCAGTTGTATATGTTTCTCATGTATTAAGTGTAGCCAAATTTGATTTATTCCTCACATGCACAATAATACGAAATTCTACCGTCGACAATTGGACATCGTATTGTAAAATTGAACCAAGCAGTTAACTAAACACCACAACAAATGAACCAAACATTAACTAAGCACCACATTGCACAATATAACATACTCCTAATAGAAGATCAGACAGTTAACCAAACCAAGCATGCTTAACAACTTGGAAATATAGCAATTGTATTTTTTTCTCATGTATTTAGTACAGCCAAATTCGATTTATTTCTCACATGGTATACAATAACAGAATGCACCCACAACAATTGAACATCGCATTGCAGAATTGAACCAAACAGTTAACTAAACACCACAACAAATGAACCAAATGTTAACTGAGCACCATATTGCACAATGTATAACATACTAGAAGATCAGACAGTTAACCAAACAAAGCATGCTTGACAACTTGGAAATATAGCAATTGTATTTGTTTCTCATGTATTTTGTAAAGATAAATTCGATTTATTTCTCACATGGAAGACAATACAAAATTGCAGCCTGAAGAATTGAACATCATATTTGTAGAATTGGACAAAATAGTTAACTGAAGACGACAACTAATTAACCAAACATTTAATAAGTGAGCACCACATTGCATGACATATAGAACATATACACTAGAGCAATAGATTGCATGGTAAAAGCAGATAGCACAATTCACTAGAATTTGTTAAGGAAAGGCAGGAGCAACACATGCAATGGGTAAACCGAGCATGCTTAACCGGCGTAGCTAGCAAACTGAACATGGGTCCTTATAGTGAGCTAATAAGACAAGCTACTCCTCATCGTCGGAGATATCGATGATGATTGGCTCCTTGGACATGGAAGAGGGCGAGGCCTCCACATCGTGGGTGCCCTCATCGTAGTGGTGAGTTGCCTGAGCCGCTCCGGGCACCAACCTGCTGGCTCTCGAGTTGAGGTAAGCACGTGCACGCTGAGAAAACACCTCGTAGTCTTCATCGAAGGCACCGAGGGTGGCCTCGAGAAAACGCCACGAACTATCATTTAAAGCAGCCAACCGCGTCGCGGCATTGGCACGCGAGGTGTCGACAGTGTCCTCGACGGCAAGGTTCTCCTCCAAGATCTGAGGGTCGGCACGAATGGCAGCCATCGCGACCTCATCCGCGCGTGCGGCCGCGATTTGCTTCTCTGCTGCCAAATGCTCCTTGAGCTCCTGGCTATACTGCGTGCACCATGGCTTAGGGTGGTGCTTATTTGGGGGAGGGGTCAGTGATTTGGGTGGAAGGTGTCACGCCGGCGGTCGGGGCATGTGGGATGTGGAAGGAGGAGGAGGATGGGGGTCGGGTGTGGATTACCTGCCTGGATCGACGAGGCCGAGCAGCGTGAAGGAGGGTCGCCGGCGAGGAGGCGGCGCTGCAAGCAAGGAGTGAAGGTTTCAACTTGGAAAGGAAGGCAGAAACAGGGGAAATGTGCCTTTTGGTAAGGGGGAGGGGGCGGGGAGGTAGATATTTCCACGGAAGCCGAAAATTTTGGATTGGTGCGGCGAAAAAACTGGCGCGCAAAGTGTCATCAGACACGCTCCCTTATTCAAAACTGTGTATGATATGTGAACATCACAAACGATTCAGATTGCTTAACCCGTGTGTGATGAGTTTGAACATCAAAAATTTTGGTTCGAATTTCCCTGGTTACAGTGGTCATCCACGTCATTGCATAATTTGGGTACACAAATGAGACTACAGCACGCCAACACTTCTTAATCGAGCAAGTTCAGCAATTAAACAGAGCTAGCTGACCTAAACATTACTCTAACAAATTAAAGACCGGCGCTCTTAATTAAAGAAAACAAATAGTACTACTACGGCTAGTGCTCGTCGATCTCCGCCGCCTCCTCCATGTCCAGCTCGTGCCCAACGGTCTCCTGGGGAAGGGGCTCCATGGCATCCATCGCACCATACTCGGCAAGCATCTTGCCATCCGCGTCCACCATCTCTTTGGAAAAGGCCGTTAGGTATGCGGCGGAGGAACGGATGGCTGCTCGAATGCTCTCGGCGATTGCCAACTCTTCACCCGTGGGTTGCCGACCGTTGTCGGAGAAGCTTCATTCAATTTGTGCGGTGACCGCCATGAGCTGGGCGTGGGCGGCCTTGACATGGTCATGGGCGGCCTCCATCAGGGCTAAGGCTGCCACTGCAGAATGGACAACTGCTGTGCCGCTCTCGCCAGTTGCTATCCCCGAGGCAGATGTTGCTGCCGCCACCTGAGAAGCAACAATGGCCGTTTGGGCTGCCTTGGCCGCCCGGTCGCAGATTGCCACCGCACTCATGCACCTTGTTAGCACGCACATGGCGGCTGCGGCCGTGCTCTCGCCGGAGTGGGCCGCCGAAGTTGCCCTCATGACGCGGGTCCACATCCCCATCTTTCACCGGCGATGATTGAACAGTGAAATGATATTTGGAGAGCGAGCTAGTGTGCTTGACACGCCGGCTGTGGACTATAGCCGACGCACCTTCTCGTGTAAGCCATAGGCGTACTATACTCCGACGGTGCTCCAAGATATTTTGTACTGCATCTCACATGGTTGGTGATAATAAACTGTGTGCGATCTACTTGATTTTTCATCTTGATTTGAATTACACAATGGGGTCACAGCGGCAATGGAGGGTGTTTGAATTGCTAGAACTTTTATCTGCAGTGAACATGCAACTATAGGTGTGTTGTAGAAAAATTGGAATTATTCAGGGTTTGTTTGGACATTTTATACATTAACTTGGTTTTCTAGCCATTTCAGGTGCACAATTCAAACTTAAACTACATGCACATGCTCCGGTGCACCAACATGGGTTGTAAAATCATATATGTGTCCATGGGTTTATGCTTATGTCCCATGCAAGAAATGGGGATGAATTTCGAACACCACGGCACCGTGGCTCTCCTGCAAACGTTGAGGTACTTGCTTTTGTAATTCTAGTAAATCCAAAACCCGTCTGAAATTCATGAACCTTGGCATGCTATCATGGAATGGCACCAACATGCTGGGGTAAAAAATATTGTCCCATTTGGGGCAGGTTATGGTATAAGCTTCTCACAAACTAGAGCTTCTCACAAGAAGCCTCATAGTTCCGTTAGGGAAACGTGTCACCTTTGTGGACAAAACGGTATTCGTCGCCTCTTATTGCTTTCAATTTTTTCCTGGTGTCAACATAGAACAACAAGAGTGTCGTGTTAAATTTTGGAATTTTTCGGGGATCGTTTGGACATTTTTATACGTTAACTGAGTTTTCTAGGCAATTATGTGCATAATTCAAAATTGAACTACATGCACATGCTCCAGTGCATAAAAACAGGTTGAAAAATCAAATGTGTGTCCTTGGTTGCAAGCTTAGGTCACATGCAAGAAATGAGAATGAATGGCAAACACCTTGACACTGTCGCTCGGCCGCTAACATTGAGATACATGATTTTAAAATTCTAGTAAATCAAAAACTTGTCTGAAATTCATGAAACTTGACATGATATCATGGAACGGCATCGACATGCCATAGTAAAAATATTGTCCCATTTGGGGCAGGTTTGGGTATAAGCTTCTCGCAAAACAGAGCTTCTCTCACAATAAGCCTGATGGTTTCGGTAGGGAACATGCCACCTTGGGGGACGAAACGATATCTGTTGCCTCTTCTTACTTTCAAATTTTTTCTCGTGTCAACATAGAACAACAGGAGTATTGTGTCAATTTTTGAGATTTTTCGGGGTTCGCTTGGACATTTTTATACATTAACTGAGTTTTCTATGCATTTATATGGATAATTCAAATTTGAACTACATGCACATGCTCCAGTGCATATAAATGGGTTCAAAGTTGAAATGTGTGTCCTTGGATGCATAATTAAGTCCCATGCAAGAAATGAGAATGAATGTCAAATACCTTGCCACCGTCGCTCGGCCGCTAACATTGAGATACATGGTTTTTAAATTCTAGTAAATCAAAAATGCATCTGAAATTTATGAAAATTGACATGCTAGCATGGAACAGCATCAACATGCCGTGGTAAAAATATTGTCCCATTTGGGGCAGGTTGGGGTATAAGCTTCTCACAAACCAGAGCTTCTCACAACAAGCCTCATGGTTATGGTAGGGAACGTTTCACCTTTCTGGACGAAACGATATCCGTTGCCTCTTCTTGATTTCAATTTTTTTTCTAGTGTCAACATAGAACAACATGAGTGTTGTGTTAATTTTAGGAAATTTTTGGGGTTCGTTTGGACATTTTTATACATTAACTGAGTTTTCTATGCATTTATGTGCATAATTCAAATTTGAACTACAGGCACATGCTCGAGTGCATGTAAATTGGTTGAAAAATCAAATCTGTGTCCTTGGTTGCATGCTTAGGTCCCATGCAAGAAATGGGAATGAATGTCAAACACCTTGCCACAGTCGCTCGGCCGCAAACATTGAGATACATGGTTTTTAAATTCTAGTAAATCCAAAACTCGTCTGAAGTTCATGAAACTTGACATGCTATCATGGAGTGGCATCAACATGCTGTGGTAATTTTTTTGTCCCATTTGGGGCAGGTTTGGGTATAAGCTTCTCGCAAACCAGAGCTTCTCACAACAAGCCTGATGGTTTCGGCAGGGAACGTGCCACCTTTGGGGACAAAACGATATTCGTTGCCTCTTCTTGCTTTCAAAAATTTTCTAGTGTCAACATAGAACGACAGGAGTGTTGTGTCAATTTTTGGGATTTTTTAGGGTTCGCTTGGACATTTTTATACATTAACTGGGTTTTCTAGGCATTTTATGTGCATAATTCAAATTTGAACTACATGCACATGCTCCAGTGCAGAAAAATGGGTTTTCATATCAAATGTGTGTCCTTGGGTGCATGCTTAGGTCCCATGCAAGAGATGGGAATGAATTTCAAACACCAGGGCACTGTTGATTGTCGGCAAAACATTGAGATACTTTGTTTTTAAATTCTAGTAAATCCAAAACTCGTCTCAAATTCATGAAACTTGGCATGCTATCATGGAATGGCACCCGACATGCTGTGGTATTTTTCGTGTCCATTTTGAGAGAAGGCGCACTCGAATAACAGCCAACAAAGGCATTTTGAAACAAATAGCTACCACTTTAACATCTCAAACGTTTGTATAATTTAAATCGTGTGCGTTTTGTTAACCATTCACGTGACGCCACGTGTCTCTCTTTTAATGGCTATAGGAGGTGCCGTGCGGACAATTGCTTGGCTGAACGGGAGGCGTGTGAGCGTAGTCCGGTGCGCAGGCTGACCGAGAGGCGTGCAAGCTGTCCTCCAATGCGCAGGCTCACCGGGAAGCATGCGAGTTGTACGCTGTGCAGGCTCACAGGGAAGCGAGCCCTTTGACTTCCATGGCCACCCGCCTTGCTTGCATCCTCTCAATTAATGGCGCCCGAGCCGCTGTTTAATACGGGCGGCCTTACTGTTCACCTCCCATTCCCCTCCCTCCCGCAGACCTCCACCAACGCTATGGCGCAGAAGGATCATCTGCCACTAGTCTTCAAGTTTGGTGAAGTCGACTTCGAGCCAGAGGAGATAGAAAATAAGGAGGAATGGGGCCTCATAGACATGGCCCTGAACGAGCTGGCTGCGGCAGTTGCTGCCCCCGCGCCCGTCCTAGCTTCCATCCCTGCACCCGCGCCAGCGACCATCCCCGTAGCATTGACGGGCTAGTCGTCGAGCACTATCGCAGAGCTGGAAGCCGCGGGCGTCAGCGAGGTCTCCGCGGACCCGTGCGAGCTCGTGTACATGCCAGCGCCAGCGCCCGTGCCCGTGCCCGTGCGCGCCCCTGCACCCACCGCGGCGCCGGTCCCCGTGCATTTGCATGCACCCGCCGCGCCCGTGCCCGTGCGCGCGCCCCCTCAGCAGCATGGGACCCCGCCGTCGACCGCTACCTCGCAGTGCCGCAAGTTGCCGTCCTCCCGCGCCCCGCCCGTCGATCGCGCGACGACATGATGTTTGATTTCCAAGTGAAGAACATTCTGTGCTGCCTTGAAGACTTCAACAACAGCGTCCCGGAGGACGACAACGACAACGCCAGCGCGGCACGCCGCCTCCGCCACCGCCGGAATTTTTTTTTGGGTTTAATAATGTATCTCGATCATATAAATATAAATTCGCAGTGTGACTGAATGAAAGATATGGTTTGAACGAACTTGCGTTTTTCTCTCTTAATGTACAGACTTATCAAACGATTTTCTTTAAAAAAACATATGGTTTTTAAATATAAAACACTCATCGCAAACGTTTTAGTTAGAACACCCGTATGCAAACCGACAGCTTCCCCAGGAAGCCAAGGGAAAATGTGCCGACCAGGATTTGTGCAGCTCTTGATTGCAAACGTTTTAGATAGAACACCCGTATGCAAAGTGAGAGCTATGGTCTTCCCTAGTAAGTCAAGGGAAATTTCGCAGTGCAGGATTTGTGCATCTCTTCAATGCAAATGGTTCAGATTGAATACGGTATGCAAAGCCAGACTTCGGCGCTAAGCCAAGAGAAAATGTGCCGAGCAGGATTTGTACATCCCTTCAACGCAAACGGTTGTTTTGGATGACCCGTGTGCAACCACGTACAGACAATTTGGTAAGATTTGCATCTGTCATATTGGGTATATTGCCATTTGTCAAACTGGAAAGATTGACATTTGTTGACCTAGTAACATTGCCATTTGTCAACCTTGTAACACTGCGATTTGTCAAAATATGCAGCTAAAAATCACTAGCACTATCTAATTTTTGCAACTAAAATTCAGTAATTAAGCATAGATTTCATTCATAGATTAAGCAGTCGTTCTTTATACAAACAGTTCAACTCGACAACTGAACCGACCAAACTTTTCCCCAATTGTTGCCAACCACATACTGAAATAGCTAGTTCAACTATACTAGCTAATTTTAAGTACAATGTACAGTTCCACCACATTTATAGTCAGATGAACTAAACAAAATAGCCCCTAAATACTACTACTATGGAGGGGCTTTGTACTACTTCCAGCAGCCTCTCCTCTGCCGAGCGCGCTCAGTAAGAGGTACAAGAGGAGGAGCCTACGGACGAGCTGGACAACTGCAATACGATGCCTGACGCTGCTGCACCTTCAGCGACACTCACCTCGAACGCCCTCTGCCGCTCCAGATGACCCCTCTTGAAGCGGTGGTTCTCCTCGTAGATCTCTTGATTCCTCGCCTCTGCGGCGGCATGTGCTGCGGCCATGACAGTGGTAAGGCTCTTTGCGTGCTCGACGAGGCGCTCCTCCTCCTCCCGCAGGAACTCGATGTAGTGCGCAAGGTCGCTGACGCACGTGCGAGCCTCCACCTCCGCTTCCCGCCTTCAGGCGGCGTTGGCGGAGCGGGTGATGACCCCGATGGTCGATGGTGGGCTGGCGGCCACGATGGTCGACGATGGGGTGGCTTCCACGACCACCACCTCCTGCCTTCGGGTCGTGGCGGTGGAGCCGGTGATGGCCATGGTGGCCGGTAGTGGGGTGGCGGCCACGACGGCCACCTCCCGCCTTTGGGCTGCGGGGGCGGAGCGGGCGATGGCCCTGGCTTTCGACGGTGGTGTGGCAGCCACGGCGGCAGATGGTGGGGTGGCGGCAACGGCAGCCGGCAACAGCTGCCGACGGGCAGCGGCGGCGGAGCGTGTGGTGGGTGTTCCTCGCACACCCAACAGGGACGCCACGCGCACTACACTACACCGGGGACTACGCCGCCGCCGCGGTGTAGCCTCCCAGCTGGAGCTGTCCTCTGATGACGGCGGAGCGGCTGAGCGACGACGACGGACTGGTTCCATTGGCAATTGTGGGAGAAGCAGACGAGATAAGCTACAGGGAGGGAGAGGAAAATGCGACGCAGGACTCGCTGGTCGTGAGGGTTTATATAGCAGGCCGGTAAGCATTGGGATTTTGGGGGATTTCACCGAGTTGGGTGGGAAGCTTGTGCGGGAACCTGCGCGGTTGCGCAGGAATGGGCTCACTACCGTTTGGCCAAAAGAACGCCCTGCGCACTGCTCAAGCTTGCGCTCTAAGCCGTCTGCGGCAGCGGGGTGACAAGATGTGCGAGAGGAGGACGAAAGGACACGTACACATACGGTTAATAAAATAAAAACGTTTGCGATTAAATTACCTACTACCCCCGTCCTGGTTTATAAGTCGTCTATGTATTTTTGTGCCAAATTTTGACTAGAGATTTAACTAATAAAATACGAATGCATGTCGCCAGAGATTATATCATTGGATTCGTATTTGAACATAGTTTCCAATTATATAATTTTTGTAACATGCATTAACATTTTGTGGGTGAAATTTAATGTCAAAATATGGCACAAAATATAAAGGGGACTAATAGACCAAGACAGCGGTAGTAGCACACGGCCGCTCTCTACGCAACGACACAACTGTCGGCCGTCTTGTAGACGACCATTTCCTGCGTGTTCAACTGCTCTATGCGTGTGGTTGCTTGCAGTTGAGGCGGCCACGGCGCGCTCTACTCTCGCGTCCCTCTGGGCGCTCTGCCCTTGTCCCTCCACATGCGCTACCAGTGTTTGGGGACGGCGCACGATCACGCACGTTCGTGTGCATGCGGTTGCACCAGGCGTGGTGCCACGATGCAGTTACCCGCTGCAAAAACTGCCATGCGGACGCGCCGAGAATCCAGGCCGCCCGACCCCCATTTATTCCTGCGGCCATTTACCTTCATCTCTCACGCCACACGACATAATAAGCACACCCACAACGACACATACAGAGTGGACATCCAGCGGTTCCAATGGCGCTCCTCATGGCTCCAATGGCGCTCCCAGCGGCCGACGACGACAACGGCGGGCAGTTCACCACGCATCACGTAGTGGACACCCACGTGAGGGGGAAGGCCCTCTCAGTGGTGTACATGAACGAGCCGGTCTCGGTGGAGAGCTCCATCCAAACTATGGAGCAGTTGCTTGCCAAGGACAAGTACTAAGTGGTCGGCTTCGACCTCGCGTACACCATCGGTCGTGCCGGGCACGATCAGAAGGTTGCCGTCGCCCAGTTGTGCATGCGACATGACGTCCTCATCTACCACTACCACCTGGCCACAAGGCCTTGCGAGCATTTCTCTAGGTTTATCAACAGCTCCGACTAAAGTTTCGCTATGGTGGACACCACCAATGATCTAAAAGCGCTCAAGGTTTCGGGCTTGAAATGCCAGAATCTTGTCAACATCCAGGACCACTACAAGGTCTGGGGTAGCGACAACAACAAATAGAACTCCCTGGTTGACCTCGCCTCAGCCATCATCGACCCCTACTACATGAAGATGAAGGATGAGAGCAAGAAGGACAAGAACGCCTGGCACAGTGTCTGGCATGAGAGACTGGATGAACAACACATCAAGTACGCGGCCAAGGACGCGCACACAAGCTATGAGATGTACATGCGGATCGTTGACATGAGGGAGTGTCTTCTTCCTGCCCCAGATGGGGGATCGAGCCACAGAGCAGTGGCAGGAGCATCACAAGAAGTAGATGACTAGACGATCGTTTCTCCTAGTTTAGAATGCATACAATTGTTTATTGAGGTGTGTGCGAATAATCTGTATAGTCACTTATGTAATTGGATGTTTATTTTAGTTATATATATATATATGTTATTCTTTTGTAGAAAGAGCAAATCACACGGCTTATTAGCAGCAATCGTCTGTGTTATTATTGGTCTTTGCACACATTTCTGATTACGAACATATTTGCCACGTATCATACACATCTTGTTCAGTTGAACCATTTCTATTGTGTTGCCTAATCACACACAGTTCATCCTAGTGAACTGTATGCCGTATATCGCACACACCCTCATCTGGCTGCCCATTTCTATTCTTCTGCCTCATCGCAAACAGTTCTTATGGATTAACCGTTTTCCACGCACCGCACACGCAACTCCAATATGAACCATGTTTGATGTCACCGCCATCACAAACATTTTGCATCTTTTTTGACGGTTTTATTACATCACCGTTTGTGATTGATGCATCACACACAGTTTCGTCGAAGGGTCTCTGATTGGACTGTCACGTTTGGACCGTCCTGCAGTAGTGTAACTTCTCTTGCAGGGAAAGGTCTCCAGCCGGAAATCATTGACTTCTGAAGACAATGATGGGGACCTAAAACATCTTGTGGGATGCAAGATAAAATGCCAAAATGGTCTTACCATTTATTTCGTCCCAGGATTTCTTGATGAGCATCCTATCTTACCATCCAAGAATCTTAACTTTGATAGTATGCTGGTTCATCAAATGTTTGTGCTTCACAATACTCTTGGTGAAGCCTATCCCGCTAACTGTACTGTAGGGTACGACTCCGAAAGCTACTAAATGGATTATGGACAGTGGATGCACCAACCACATGACTTGTGATCGAAGTCTTCTCATGGATTCAACTCTTCGTCCATCTACTAAAAGCCACATCACATTCATTGACACGGGTAAAAGCAAGGTATTGCGCCTAGGTAGAGTTGCTATCTCAAAGGATCAACACATGGATAAAGTGATGCTTGTTGAATCCCTTGGATACAACTTAATGTCTGTGTCAATGCTTTGTGACCTTGACATGATTGTGATATTTGGAAAATATCATTGCCTTGTGCTTATGGCTTCTGAAAAATCTCTAGTCTTCGAAGGTTATCAAAGAGGTGATCTGTATATGGTACATTTCTCTGCAGGACCACAGCTTGTTGTATGTCTTCTAGCAAAAGCATCAGAATGCTGGCTTTGGCATCAAAGGCTAGGACATGCGGGCATGAGGAACTTGCACACTCTTGTGAAGAAGAAGCATATCATTGGCATCGAGGGTGTCAAGTTCAAGAAGGATCATCTATGTGGTGCTTGTGAAGCCGGGAAGATGACTAGGGCAAAACATCCCTCGAAGACAATCATGACGACTTCACGTCCCTTCGAGCTGCTACACATGGACTTATTTGGCCCTACTCACTACTCAACCCTTACTACCACTGCACATCTTTATGGCTTCGTTATTGTTGATGATTATTCTAGATATACCTGGGTGCACATAATTCTCTATAAGGCTGAAGTGCAGGATGTCTTCAGACGCTTTGCCAACCATGCCATGACCAACTATGGCATCAAGATCAAGCACATCAGGAGTGACAATGGCACATAATTCAAGAACATTGCCCTCGACACTTATCTTGATACATTGGGCATCACTCATGAGCTCTCTGCTCCATACACACCTCAGCAGAATGGCGTCGTGGAGCGTAAGAACAGGACTCTTATTGAGATGGCTCGTACAATGCTTGATGAGTACAAGACTCCAAGAAAGTTCTGGCCTGAAGCCATTGACACTGCATGCCATATCATCAACAGAGTTTATCTTCACAAATTCTTCAAGAAGACATCTTATGAACTACTCACTGGTAAGAAGTCAAACGTAAGCTATTTCAAAGTCTTCGGTGCTAGGTGCTGGATCAAGGATCCACATCACTCTTCCAAGTTTGCACCGAAAGCACATGAAGGTTTTATGCTTTGTTATAGAAAGGATTCGCACACCTACAGAGTCTTCAACCTCTTTCACTATAAAGTGGTTGAAACTGTAGATGTGCGGTTCGATGAGACTAACGGCTCGCAAAGAGAGCACCTGCCAAATGTGCTAGATGAAGCTTCTCCTAGTGAATCTATCAAGCTAATGGGTACTGGAGAAATCATACCCACCGAGGAACAGGCTGAAGAAGAAATCGTCATTCCAGCTCCTACTCAACATGAAGACAATGCTGAGCCTGAAGATAATACTGAAGATGAAGACAATGATCTGCAACAACAAAATCTTTGCCCTGTTCATCCTCATGCGGCCAATGAAGTTTAGATTGAGAAGATAATTGATAGCATCAGTGCACCTGGTCCACTCACTCAATCTAGAGCAACACAACTAGCAAACTTTTGTGGGCACTTTGCATTCGTGTCCATATCCGAACCTAAGAAAGTCGATGAAGCTTTTATGGAACCAGAATGGATTCAAGCTATGAAAGAAGAGCTTCAACAATTTGAGCTCAACAATGTCTGGGAGCTAGTTAAGCATCCTGATCCTCGCAAGCACAATATTATTGGCACCAAATGGATCTATCACAACAAACAAGATGAACATGGCCTCAGAAACAAAGCTCGTCTCGTTGCTCAAGGTTACACACAAGTAGAGGGAATTGACTTCGATGAAACCTTTGCTCCCGTGGCTAGGCTTGAAGCCATTCGCATACTGCTAGCCTACGCTAACCACAACAACATTCTTCTATACCAAATGGATGTGAAGAGTGCCTTTATCAACGGCAAAATTGAAGAAGAAGTGTATGTAGCTCAGCCACCTGGTTTTGAAGATCCAAAGCGACCTGATATGGTCTACAAGCTCAACAAGGCACTGTATGGCCTCAAACAAGCACCTCGCGCTTGGTATGACACACTCAAAGACTTCCTGAAGAGCAAAGGCTTCAAACCTGGATCTCTCAATCCCACTCTCTTCACGAAGACATATGATGGAGAACTATTTGTATGCCAAATCTATGTGGATGACATTATCTTCGGCTGCACTAACAAAAGATACAGTGATGAGTTTGGGCATATGATGCAAGAGCAATATCAGATGTCCATGATGGGAGAGCTGAAATTCTTTCTTGGTCTTAAAATTCGTTAACAGAGAAATGGCATCTTCATATCACAAGAAAAATACCTCAAAGATTGCCTGAAGAAGTTTGGAATGCAAGACTGCAAAGGGTACACGACGCCAATGCCAACCAAAGGTCAATTGGGCTCCGACGACAATGGTAAAGAGTTCGATCAAAAGGTATACCGCTCCATGATTGGTTCTTTATTGTACTTATGTGCATCTAGGCCAGATATAATGCTTAGCGTTTGCATGTGTGACCGATTCCAAGCGGCACCAAAGGAATCGCATCACCTCGCAGTGAAGCGAATTCTTCGATATTTGGCTCACACCCCAATGCTAGGATTATGGTATCCAAAGGGCTCAGAGTTTGATCTAGTTGGATATTCAGATGCTGATTATGCTGGTGACAAAGTTGATCGCAAGTCCACATCAGGCACATGTCACTTTCTTGGACGATCTCTTGTCTGTTGGTCTTCAAAGAAGCAGAACTGTGTATCACTATCCACTGCTGAGGCTGAATACATTGCTGGTGGATCTTGCTGCGCTCAGGTTCTCTGGATGAAGCAAACCCTCAAGGACTATGGCATCAACATGAAGAATGTGCCTCTCTACTGCGACAATGAAAGCGCCATCAAGATTGCTCACAATCTAGTTCAACACTCGAAGACAAAGCACATACAGATCCGTCATCACTTTCTCAGAGACCATGTGTTGAAGGAAGACATTGATATCATTTACATTAACACTGAAGTGCAATTGGCAGATATCTTCACGAAGCCCTTGGATGAGAAAAGGTTTTGCAAGCTGCGGTGTGAGCTAAATATCTTAGAATCCTCGAATGTCCAGTGAACAGACACACATCCTAACGCTTATGCATATTAATGACTTAAGTGCGCAACACGTAAAGTAACGTATGTATTCAATTCATGAAGACATACCTTCTAAGTGTGAATACATTAATGCGGAATTTGACTTCGGAGCGCCACGATAATTGTGCACCGTGTCTGGGTCTAATACTTCCTATACGGTGGGTAACGCCACCACCAATATTTCTTGACGATTTTCGTTTGGTGTCATGTTGCATTATCTTCATAGTTGGTTTGTCTTCAACATTGGTTTATCTTCATGATTTATCTTCACAATGTTGGTTTGGTTCTCATTGCTAGCGCCATCGCTAGCTTCCGTCGTCGCCGGAGATGAAGCGCTTCGCTGCCGTGACTTCTCTGCCGTCGTCGTCACGCCAGTCGCGGATCTTCCTCCTTTCGCCGTCGCTGTAGGTGTCTTCCGTCGCCAAGTTAGGGCACGGAAGATTGGACTGCTCGGCCTCCATCCTCAGCTCGTCTAACAGTCTCATCTGTTCTTGAGCGGTAATTAAAAGTTTATTTTTACCGTGCGTTTGATCCGTTAAAACTTTCTATATCTTCGGAAAGTTGTTTCTTCACTTCCAAATCTGGATCTTTCATCTTCTGCATCTCATAACTTGCAAGTACTTTCACTTATGCTTCAAAACTAGTTAGATTCCTCACTTGTACTTATTCATGGATTCGTACAAATCTGGAACCAACTCACATCTATAAGTGAATGTCTTCGCACTATGAAGTCAATGTCTTCAAACTGATTTATCTTCAAAATCTTCTGAGAATGCATATGACCTCTTCCCCTTTCCTCGCATCTCTAATGCTGTCATAGGTACATGTCCGTGGGAGAGTCCCTTGGTTCTCATAGTCTGCATTCATTTGCAGAGTTCTTATAGCATCATATTGAGTCGCCTGAAGCCAGTTCTTGTCTGATCAGCCGATTGAAGCCAAACACCGTTGTGAAGCCTTTCAGTTTGAAGCAAATGGCTGGTGGGAAATCCGCAAAGAAGGGCGGCAGATAGCGCCGTGATAACACTGCCTTGGACTTGCCACCAGATCTATATGAGATGTACAAGTCTGACCCTTTAGAAAACTATGGCGAGTGCAAGTCTAGAATCCAATGGATTCGCAGATATTGGGCAGAGTAATGGTTTCTGTATCATTTTGTGACTCCAGAATACGCAGACAAGAATGCTGTGAGGCCCCCATGGGCAGATATCATATACAAGAAGCTTCAACCCAAGACCAAGGCTGAAGCCATTGCTAAAGGCTTCTTTCCTTGCATAGTCCGTGGCCCAATGCCTGAAAATGCTGACCCATCAAGTTTGCTAGGGCTTCAGCAGTTCAAAACAAGAAGGACCTTGGGATTAACTTCAACCCAGGTCCAGCTGCTCTAAGGCCAGATGGCAGTTGAGATGCTGAGCCAAATCTCATTGGCCCCTTCAAAGATTTTGACTCATATCTGGCGCATTGTGCCGCTCAAAGGGCTAGTGTTGAAGAAGCTACTGAGGATGAGGAACATGCTGAAGTTCCAGAGCCCCCAAAGCCAATGAAGAAGGTTAAGGCTTCAAAATCTTCCACTACACCAAAAGCTTCAAGAGTGAAGCCATTGAAATCTGCACCACCTGAATCCAGTGTGCAGTCTGAAGACTTGTCTCGCACCTCCAAGAAGCCCAAGAAAATCTCTGGGCAAGGCCTTACTCCAGCAAGCATCCTACACAATGAAGAGGGTGTCATTGATCTGTCAAGTGATGAAGATCTTGCAGATGATGCCCTTGAGATGCTAATCAAGAGCAAGCAGGAGGCTGAAATCCACAAAGATTTGCCTCTATTTGATGCTGACATTCTCAACAACTTCATCGATGAATGGTTCAAAGATACAACTCTCACCATTGATGATCTGCAGCTGCCAATCAACATCAGCGTCACATTCCAGGGCTGCATAGCCAAAGAGCTTGTTATTGCTCAGAAGGTCGTTGAGCAGAAGAACAAGATCGACCATGAGAAAGCTCTCTTCAAGAAGCACATGGCCAAGCTGAGTGTCACTGATGTTCAAAACTTCAAGAAGATGATGGTAGATCTCAAGGATGAATTCCATCAGTGTCGCAATGAAGCCAAAGGCTCGAGAGAGTGCCTGAAGTACTATGCTGAGAAGTGCGTACATGCTCACAATGAAGCTGTGAAGAGAAAGGCCCTTGGGTGTCCTGGCATTGATCCCCGATTGGCCGCCAAGAAAAAGAAGCCACTGCAAGCTGAAGCCGAAGCTCAAAGGCAGGAAAGACCAAGCATTGTCTTCCCTACTAGCATGACTGGCTCGAAGCCAAAGGTCTCATCAGCTGCTTCTGAAAAGAAGAAGACAAAACAGGCTGAGGCTGAGGCCAAGAAGCGAAAGCATCATGAAGCCTCTGATGCTGCTCCCTTAAAGAAGAAGTTGAAGACAAAACCTTCAAAGTCTTCAAGAAAGGATCAAACTGCACCACCAGAGTTGCTGCTTGTTGAACCCATCTCTATTGCCTTGCCTGCCTCCTCCAACCACGAGCGCCGCCTAGTAGTACATGAGCCTGCTTCCACAGATGCTCATGAGTCTGAAGATATTCCAGCTGCCGACACCATCGCAGCTGAAGACATTGCTCGTGAAGACAATGTAGTTGATGATGAAGTCCTTCCTCAGTTCCCCTAGATCATGCCCAAGCCGGTATCATCGCCTGCTCCATCGAGCAGTGAACATATAAGTATTGGCGGTCCCACGATGCCAATCACACATGATGATTTCTGGGAAGAGCAACACCCTAACACTCCGCTCCATGAGGTCATTCCTCGCACTCCACCAGCTCAAGTCACCACTCCAGTGATTGAGACTCTGCAAGACACCCCTGCAGACATGGGGAAGACCACTCCCTCATCACAGGCGTCGCCCTCTTTTCGAAGGCTTCGCCGAGGCCCAAGGCCAACGGTCTCCATGTCGAGCATTCCTGAAGAGGATGTGCAAGCCACAAGCTCAGTAGCACGTCAAGTGTTCCCTGAAGCTATCCCTACAGAAGCTGCTCATGAATCTGAAGCCAAAGAGGCTGAAGATATTCCGGCTGCATCAGCCGAAGAAAAAGAAGAAGATCAAGTTGTTATTCCCCCTACCATTGATTCAAGAGAGGATGAAGATGTGATTGTGCCAGACCCTCCAATTCCTGAAGCCACTGAAGCCTCAACAAATGAGGCTGCCAATACCACCACTGTTGAAGCCGATGACATTATCATGGCTGAAGACAATGTGCAGCCCGAAGCCACTCTTCAGACTGAAGCCCATGATGCCACTAAAGACATTCAGCCATCCACCTCAGATGTAGCTGCAGCTCCTCCTGTACCTCACACCATGGAACGGGCGTTCTATCATGGTGAGCTTGTAACTGTCAAGTGGCCAATCATGATACCACCAGCTGCTCCTAGTCCTTAGTACGATTACCATGTGGAGCAAAGGCCTCAAACGCAGAAGCCAAAGCCTAGGCCGCCAAGACTTCCCGGTGCTGTTACCACTCAAGGCTCATTCAGTGTGCTCAGATTCAGAGAGCACAACACATTCTTTGACAAGGCCAAGAATCCTTACAAGAAGCCGAAGATCTCATCTGACAGGTTCTGGAACCACCAGCAAAGGAGCTACTACTCATGTATTATGTACAACCAGGACATGATCTTCCCCCACAAGCGCCTATGCTATGATGCCATTGCTGGTCTCCCTTGCCTTGAGGAAGCTCTTGACTGTTTTTGTGAAGTTGGCTTGCTCCCATTTATCGTCTACAAGGAGCACTGGAATGAAGAACTCTTGCTGCAATTCTATGCCACACTCCATATCTCAGGCTACATCAGGGATCCGAAGACATGGGTCCTTGAGTGGATGTCAGGTGATGTACATCATGAAGCCAAAGCTCAAGACATTATTGAGCTAACTTCCCTGCCCACTCCTGGTGATCTCTATGAGCCAGGTTGTCAGCGCTATGAGCAAGAACTGCAGAGCATCTTTCAGAAGCCAGAGCCCAATATGAGCCAGATGCTCAGTATGATGAAGCATTTGCCTGTTGATGCTGAATACCCCAAGGAATTTCTTGTCAATGACCTCGAGTATCTGCCCCACACTATTTATCACATACTGAGGCATACTCTATGGCCAATCAAGGGGCATTCTCCTCACGCTAAGCTTGAAGGCACTATGAAGACATTGGTCTTCTACACCATCAATGGCATCAGGTTCAACAGTCAAGACTTCTTCATCCGTCAGTTGGCAGCTTCAGGCATTGATTTGTTTGGCCTCAAGTTCTATGCTCCATGGGTCATGCGGCTGATTAAGCTTCACTCCACCATCAATTATCAAGCTTCAGCGCGCAACCATGTTGTCTTTCTACCTGAGGTAGATATATCTCATGAAGCTATATATCCTGAGCCTGCCAAAGAACCCGTTCGTGAAGACAATGCTGCCTTCCAGAGCTTCACTCAACCGCTTCAAGGTGTTCATGTGCCAAATCCTCCTGCTGCTGGTGGTCCTCTTGCTGGTCAGCTCAGGCTGCCGCATCGTGCCAACACTGATGCAACAGCCATCACAGTAGCCCAAAGGCCTCAGAAGCGTGATCATGTGCTGAATGACAGAGAGCTTCTTGTGTCACTTCATCAGAAGCAGGATATGCATCATGACTGGATGAAGCGCCAGATGCAAAGTGTCCTTGTTGATGTCAACCGCATATGCAACCTCGCCACCAAGAACTCGTTCGTTGCTCATGAAGCCTGTTGGCGAGCCTGGAAGAGCCTCACAATGCTCTGTTCTGAAGATGATCTTCAAGCAGATGGCTTCACAGAACGCTTCAAGTTTGACTCCAGGCCTCCACAGTCAGCAAGCCGGCGTCCAACACCTTCCATTAAAGATTCTGAATACTCATCTTCGGCTCCAACTATTGTTGTGTGAGTCATTGATGAAGAGGACAATGCCACTTCATTAGCTATGGCTTCACTGCATCAGGATTCTGCATCAGGCCCATCTACACTGCCAAACTCCACCATTGACCCTGCTGCCCCAACATCTTCACCAACACCGCATGGGAACACTTAGACACTCTATGTCTTCACACCCTTTTTGGTCATTCCTGACAAAAGGGGGAGAAGCATATGAGTTGATAGTCTTCAAGCGGGTCTATATGGGTCGGGTGCTTATTTTTGTTAAGTTGATCATTATCTTCATTACATTCTTGCTTGCACGATGAATTGTCTTCATGAATTGAAGGAGATCTCCACAAAGCAGAACCTACCATGTGCATTTGCATTCAAAGGCAAACTACTTATATGCACATCTTCAGGGGGAGCCCTCTCAACTTCATGAAGCCAATGACTGTGTTCTTTAACTTACACATACTTTTATCCCCGTTGAAAACTTCAACCAGTTTGTCAACAATCACGAAAAAGGGGGAGATTGTAAGTGCATCTAGTGCCACACCTAGTTGGTTTTGGAGTATTGACGACAAATGTGGTTGAGGGACTAATGTGTTTGTGAGAATTGCAGGATAACACTGGTAGAAGTCCCTCATTGATTCGGTTTACCTACCAGACATGACCCCTAAAAATGTGTGAAGATATTGAAGACAATGGTGGTTTGTGAAGACATTCACGTCGAAGATAATGATGTCTGAAGACATTCACTTGAAGACAATGAAGTGCGAAGAAATAGTTTCTTTCATAGTTTCATTTTCTTCTTACTTGAGTCATAGGAACCACCGTACTGTTAAGTGGGATCAAAGTGAACAAAGTCAGAAGACTGGCGTGATGCTCAACCAAAATCCTATGTCTTCGAGTGAAGACAATTAGAGCAAATCTTATCCAGAGTTGGATGAGTCAGCTTTGCTTGTAGCCCAAGCCAAGCTGCCGCGTGTGTTTGAAATCTGACCGTTGGACACATGTCGGTTCCTTAGTGACCCAGGGTCATTTCGGACATATCATGTCGGGTTGCCTACTGGATATAAATAGCCCATCCCCTCCACCATAAATTGGTGGCTGCTCAGAGTTAGTGCACGACTTTTGTCGTTTGAGAGCAACCCACCTCCAAAGCCTTTGAGAGAGAGATCCTTGCGAGGACAAAGCCCAAAACACCCAGAGCCAAAGAGTGTTAGGCATCACTGAAGTCTTTCTGTCCACGTGACCTGAAGACTTGTTACACTTGAGGACTGTGTATCCTCCAGCCGGTTAGGCGTCACGTTCTGAGGATCCAAGAGTCATTTTGGATCGCCGGTGAACGGAGTCTATGAAGGTTTGGAAGTCTACCTTGAAGACTTACTGTCGGGGTACACAAACAGGGGTGTATGTTTCCCCCTGACTTGTGGCCGGACAGGCAGATCTCCGGCGCGACAACAACAGAGCAAACTGCACCAAGCATCCAAGACTAGGCCAAGCAGAAGAGATGGCTCTTTGAGAAATCAAAGGGCGGATCAAGAAGACCAAGACCAACCAAACAAGCAAGATATCACTAAGGAAAAACCTCCCTTGCCGGGCAGGCGAGCCTGGCGGGGTCAAGGTTACCCCAAGACTCCCCCGGCAGGCTTGCCGGGGACGCCAAGGGCGGATTACCCCGCCAAAGCTCCACCGCTCCACCTCACAGCAACGCAAGTCACCCATCGGTGCGGTGTCGAGCCCCCAAGTGACTAAGTGGCTGTTATTTGGTATGTGGCAGGCCATTTCTGAGGAAGATCATCCCTACATGACACCCATCCAGGTGACGTGTCGTGCGGATAGGCAAAAAGGTGGCTGAATGGCACGGCAAGGCTTGCCAGGCTCTGCCACGATGTGACACTAAGCAGTGCATTTAATGCACCATGTCCTGTCCGCAGAGTTAGGTATGATAGCACTGTGGCTATCTAATCATTGGATAAATGACTGTTTTGCCATTGTGGTGACCCCTTGACCTATAAAAGGAGGGCCGTGGCTACCTTAGAGAGGATTCAGACCCTTGTACGCTCGTACACGCATAGCTGCTCTCGCCCCGAGCCAACCTTGCCGGGCTAGAGCGCTGCGTCTCCACCATGGTCCTTCCATCAATCCACCAAAGCAGGAGTAGGGTTTTATGCCTCGCGGCGGCCCGAACCTGGGTAAAACTGCCCGTGTCATCATTGTCGTGCTGCTCTATGCTTTCCACTCTTTGTGCAATGCGCTCTTCCCTCTTGCCGAACCACAAGGGGCCGATGGCCCCATAGGTGGCCGTGTGATACCGCGACATCTTTGGCGCGCCAGGTAGGGGGGCAGCGCTTGTGTGAACCCGAAGGTGTAAGCAGCGCATCATCTTCATCATCGTTTTCTTCATCAACGGCTTCATCATCCATGGCGCCCAAGAAGAAATCCAGTGCTCCAGCTCACCCGTCCACCTGGAAGGCCCCCTCGCATGCGACCACTAATGCCGTGGGGGCTGCGGGGGAACATCGGAACGCCGACGCCGCGGGGAACGTGACCGGCGTAGGAGGCGTCATCACCGTTCCCCCTGCGGCCGAAGCAGGATCAGGAGGCACCGAAGGAGGGCGACACCAACAACACCCCGGCGGCCATGCTCCACAAGGTACGGTTGGGGAGAATATTCCGTCTCCGCCTCCCCACCTCACCGAGGGACACAGCCGCAGCGGTGGCGCTCTCCTGATGCGGATTGTAACCTCCTAGCTGCCCCCGCCACGGGTGCGGCTACAGGGCCCGCGCCACCCCCAGGACAAGCTAGCCGAGATGATGCGTCGAATGGGGTCGTCAATCCCCAAGCGCATCCGCCTCGTCGTCACGCCGCCCTGGCGACTGGCTTGCGGCGGCGAGAACATGGCGCCACCACTACAAGCACCATCAGAAGTCGGGCGACGTCGCGAACTGTATCATCGTCCATGCCAAGCACTGCTTCGGAGGCCATAGCGCGGGCCCAGCTCTTGTTGAGATTTCCGCCAGCGGCCAATCAAATGGATGAGTGGAGGGCCACTATCCAGAGCTTGATTGGTTTCGCTGAGGCAGGAGGATCACAGCAGGCAGGCCCACCACGGCCTCCACCAATGGCGGCAACAGCCCAAGCCGCTGGCCGCACCGAGGGAGCCATTCCGACGGTGCAGTCCCCTCCACGACAGCCAGTGCAGGGGCCGCAACCAGGGCCACGCGACCAAGAACCCAATGATGTATCAATGGCTTCGTCTGATCCTCAGACACGTCGAGACCAGCGACGGGTCCTGGAAGAAAGGCGGAGGGAAGATGCGTGCGTCACCATCGAGCGACGCCGTGACACCCGCCGCCAGTCTGATAGGCGCAACGGCCCCGACGTCGATGAACCCATGCCCGATGGGGGCGGGTACCTGCCTTTCAAGGTTGGGTGCCCCGCCTTCACTCGTGAGCTGTGGCAAGTCCGTTGGCCATCTGCCCGTACGTTCAAACCAGAGATACCAGAAAAGTACGATGGAAGATTGAACCCGACAGAGTTCTTGAGCATCTAAACCATCGCTGTTCAAGATGCCGGAGGAAGGCACGAGAGGGTGTTCGCCAACTACTTCCCTGGCACTCAAGCCAAACATGAGGTCGTGGCTGATGCACTTGCCAAAGAACTCCATCTCGACCTGGGCTGATCTATGCCATGAGTTTATTGGCGCTTTCACGAGCGGCCATCAAGAACCAGCGCAGCCCAGCGACTTGCAGCTCCTCCCACAGAAGGAAGGAGAGAGTTTGCGGAAGTATATGCAGAGGTTCAGCCGGGTGCACAAGAACATTCCAGCAGCTGTGATAGCTGCGTTCCAGTCCAACGTGCGCAACCGCAGGATACGTTCCAAAATGAACGTTCGGTTGCCCAAGACTGTGAATGAGCTATACACTCTGGCGGACAAGTGTGCCCGAACAGAGGAGGAAACTAGACTCCAGCAGGCCTCTCCCAGCAGAGCCCTCTGGGGTCCCCGACAGAGAGGTTGGCGAGAACAACTTCGTTTTGGCCAGTGAGCAGCACCCTCCCGCTGAACCACCTATTCCTGTGGTCGAGGCATGTGCTCCCGTGAACGAGGAGGTGCCTCTAGTCCTTGTTGCCGAGCCTCAGGCTCCAACATGGGCGCGGCACATAGTCCATTTCCTCCAAACAGGAGAACTTCCCAAAGAGCAAGAAGAAGCTGAAAGAGTAGCCCGGAGGGCCAGTATGTATTAGTTCATTGACAACACGCTATACAGAAGAAGGCCCAACAGAGTGAAATTGAAGTGCATTTGCCGGGAAGAAGGAAAGGAACTGTTGGCAGAGATACACAAGGGTATATGCGGCTCCCACATTGGATCGAGGGCCCTGGTTGGAAAAGCCTTCTAGCAAGGTTTTTACTGGCCCACAGCCCTCCAAGATGCAATTGAGCTAGTCACCAAATGTGAAGCCTGCCAGTTCCACTCCAAGAATATCCATCAGCCTGCTCAAGCTCTCCAGACGATCCCTTTGTCATGGCCCTTCTGGGTCTGGGGGCTCGACATCTTGGGCCCCTTCCCCCGTGCTACCGGGGGCTTTGAGTTCTTGTTCGTCGCTATCGACAAGTTCACAAGGTGGCCAGAGGTGGAGCCCGTGAGGAAGGTGAACGCACAGTCAGTTATCAAGTTCTTGAAAGGATTGGTGTGCCGTTTCAGAGTGCCTGCCAGGATCATCACTGACAATGGCACCCAATTCACAAGCAGTGCCTTCATGCAATACGTTCATGCCCTCGGAAGCAAAGTCTCATTTGCCTCTGTTGCCCATCCCAGAAGCAACAGACAAGCTGAGAGGGCAAACGCTGAAGTGCTGCGAGGACTCAAGACAAGAACATTTGATAGGCTGTAGAAGTGCGGCAGTCGATGGATCGACGAGCTGCCGGTGGTTCTTTGGTCCCTCTGTACGACACCAAATCGAGCTACCGGGCAGACTCCCTTCTCCCTAGTCTATGGGGCAGAAGTAGTTATTCCCACGGAACTCATATACGGATCACCTCGAGTGCTTGCCTACGATGAAGTAGCGCATGAACAGCACCGGCGTGACGACGCTGTGCTACTTGAGGAGAACTATCTCCGGGCTGCTACGCGTGTTGCACGCTACCAGCAAGCCCTGCGTCGCTATCACAGCCGCAGGGTTCATGCCCGGAGCCTTGAGGAAGGCGACCTTGTCCTTAGGCATGTTCAGTCCACCAAGGGTGTAAACAAGTTGACGCCAAAGTGGGAAGGCCCTTACCGGGTAGTATGAGTCACCAGACCCGGCACAGTCCATCTGGAGACCGGAGATGGCATTCAGTTGCAAAACTCATGGAACATTGAGCATCTCCGTAAGTTCTACCCGTAAGGTGTGGCTGTCGGGCCCTGTCCGGCAGCCACCCTTTTGTACAAGCCTTGCCGATGTTGCATGTAACCCTTTGTACAAAGCCAGGCGCAGACCCTGAGCAATAGATAAATAAACAAAGCGCTGGGGCCCCCCCGACAAGATTGCATGCATGCATAAGCATATCATGAGCATACCATGATCATGTAGATGAGGTCACATGTAGCACTGTTTTCATCTGCACTAAGTTGTAGGGTTCTTGCCGTGGACTTGGTCCCAAAGAGAAGAAACGGAGACAAGCCTACACAGCAATCCCCGGCAAGCCAAATAGATAAGTTTCTTCTTATCCATACCTGTTCTGTAAGGTAAAAACTTGTGCATATGAAAACCTCGCTACCTTCGAAACATAGGTGCTCCCATCCTTTGTCCCGAATGTTGCTTCAGGCAAGGTGGTCACAGTTGCCTTTGATGGAGAGGGTTTGACGAGAGGCCGGTCCCTTTTTATAGTTTTATGCCCGGCAGGCCTCACCCCACGGCAGCAAACTAAGGGTACCGGCAGGATAGTTTGTCGGGGGAAACTTGTTTACTTGAACATATAGAGGCACCTCACCTCTGCATGGACATGATACATGCACAAGTACCCGGCAAGGCTTGTCTTTTTCATTAATATGCTGATAAGCAAGTACAGATCTTACCGAGCACAAACATGGATAAAGAAGTTTCATAATTTAGACTAAAGTTCGTCAAGAGCCTACATATTTTAGACTGAAAAAAGATAAGTGCCCCGTAATGCCTTTGCTCTGTCCTCCTCCTCATCGGAACCGCAGGGGGGAGACGTAGAAGATGAAGGATGGAGAAACGGGTGCGAATGAGCCGCGCCTCTCCGCGTTTTTTTCCTTTATGGGAGCGAATGTGTGGGAGAGGAGCGCATATCTTCAACGCGTGTCTGTGCACCGTTTTGGGGCCTAACCCAACGTGCCCAGCGACACGTATGGCTCAGGCCCGGGGGCTTATGTCGGGGTACACAAACAGGGGTGTATCTTTCCCCCTGACTTGTGCCCGGACAGGCAGATCTCCGGCGCGACAGCAACAAAGCAAACTGCACCAAGCATCCAAGACTAGGCCAAGCAGAAGAGATGGCTCTTTGAGAAATCAAAGGGAGGATCAAGAAGACCAAGACCAACCAAACAAGCAAGATATCACTAAGGAAAAACCTTCCTTGCCGGGCAGGTGAGCCTGGCGGGGTCGAGGTTACCCCAAGACAAGCCTCAAGACTCCCCTAGCAGGTTTACCGGGGACGCCAAGGGTGGATTACCCCGCCAAAGCTCCACCGCTCCACCTCACAGCAACGCAAGTCACCCATCGGTGCGGTGTCGAGCCCCCAAGTGACTAAGTGGCTGTTATTTGGTACGTGGCAGGCCATTTCTATGGAAGATCATCCCTACATGACACCCATCCAGGTGATGTGTCGCGCAGACAGGCAAAAAGGTGGCTGAATGGCACGGCAAGGCTTGCCGGGCTCCGCCACGATGTGACATTAAGCGGTGCATTTAATGCGCCCTGTCCTGTCCGCAGAGTTAGGTATGATAGCACTGTGGCTATCTAATCGTTGGATAAATGATTGTTTTGCCATTGTGGTGACCCCTTGACCTATAAAAGGAGGGCCGTGGCTACCTTAGAGACGATTCAGACCCTTGTACGCTCGTATGCGCGTAGCTGCTCTCGCCCCGTGGCGGCCCGAACCTGGGTAAAACTGCCCGTGTCATCATTGTCGTGCTGCTCTGTGCTTTCCGCTCTTTATGCAATGCACTCTTCCCCCTTGCTGAACCACAAGGGGCCGATAGCCCCATAGGTGGCCGTGTGATACCACGACACTTACCAGAGTGATTGGGCGAGGACTAAGTGTCCTTAGCTCAAGGGGAATAAGGTGAAGACGTGGTCTTCTGAGTTCAATCTCAGCCTCCCTAACCAGACATACAGTTGTCACAGCAACTGGAACTGGTCTACCAAATCCTTGTCTTCACCAAGCATCTGGTTTTATCCCCTACCTCCTTTACATTTCAGTTTGTCTTCGTGAAGCCATTGCTTGTTTGGCTGATCTGTTTGACTTCACAGTGCGAAGACATTTACCTGTTTGGCTTCATACTGTCTTCCATTCCGATCTGTTCTACCTAGCTGCTATTAGTCTTTGTGCCTTCATTGTACTCTTAACTTGACTATGGCCTGTCTAGTGTAGTTTATCTTCCGTTGGATATCGTATAGGTGTTGTTTGGTTATCTGTCTTCGAAGATATCACATCTTTCGAAGACTTTCTTAAAAATCGCCTATTCACCCCCCCTCTAGTCGATAACTAGCACTTTCAATATCCAAGGCAATGATTATGAATATAGGCATCACGTCCGTGTCAAGTAGACCGACTCCTGCCTGCATCTACTACTATTACTCCACACATCGACTGCTATCCAGCATGCATCTAGAGTATTAAGTTCAAAAGAATGGAGTAACGCCTTAAGTAACATGACATGATGTAGAGGGATAAACTCAAGCAATATGATGAAAACCCCATCTTTTTACCCTTGATGGCAACAATACAATACATGCCTTGCTACCCCTACTTTGTCACTGGGTGAGGACACCGCAAGATTGAACCCAAAACTAAGCACCTCTCCCATTGCAAGAAGAATCAATCTAGTTGGCCAAACCAAACCGATAATTCAAAGAGAAATACAAAGATATCGAATCATGCATATAAGAATTCAGAGGAGATTCAAATAATATTCATAGATAATCTGATCATAAATCCACAATTCATCAGATCTCGACAAACACACCGCAAACGAATATTACATCGGATAGATCTCCAAGAACATCGAGGAGAACATTGTATTGAAGATCAAAGAGAGAGAAGACGCCATCTAGCTACTAGCTATGGACCCGTAGGTCTGTGTAAACTACTCACACTTCATCGAAAGGGCAATAGAGTTGATGTAGAAGCCCTCCGTGATCGAATCCCCCTCCGGCAGGGTGCCGAAAAAGGCCCCAAGATGGGATCTCATGGGTACAGAAGGTTGCGGCGGCGGAAAAGTATTTTGGTGGACGCTTCTGGTCGTTCGGGAATATTTGTGAATTTATAGGCCAAAGATTAGGGTTGGAGGAGCTCCGAGGGGCCCAAAAGCCCTCAGGGCGCCCCCCTAGGGCGCCCCCCTGAGGCTTGTGGTCGCCTCGGGACTCCTCTGACTTCATCTCCAAGTCCCATGGGTGTCTTCTAGTCCAAGAAAAATCATGGCAAAAGTTTTATTCCGTTTGGACTCCGTTTGATATTCCTTTTCTGTAAAACTCAAAAACAAGGAAAAAACAGAAACTGGCACTGGGCTCTAGGTTAATAAGTTAGTCCCAAAAATAATATAAAATAGCATATTAATGCATATAAAACATCCAAAACAGATAATATAATAGCATGGAACAATCAAAAAATTATAGATACGTTGGAGACGTATCAAGCATCCCCAAGCTTAATTCCTGCTCGTCCTCGAGTAGGTAAATGATAAAAACAGATTTTTTATGTGGAATGCTACCTAACATATTTATCCATGTAATTTTCTTTATTGTGGCATGAATATTCAGATCCATAAGATTCAAAACAAAAGTTTAATATTGACATAAAAACAATAATACTTCAAGCATACTAATAAAGCAATCATGTCTTCTCAAAATAACATGGCCAAAGAAAGTTATCCCTACAAAATCATATAGTCTGGCTATGCTCCATCTTCATCACACAAAGTATTAAATCATGCACAACCCCAATGACAAGCCAAGCAATTTTTTCATACTTTTGATGTTCTCAAACTTTTTCAACTTTCACGCAATACATGAGCGTGAGCCATGGATATAGCACTATAGGTGGAATAGAATATGGTGGTTGTGGAGAAGACAAAAAGAAGGAGAAAGTCTCACATCAACTAGGCATATTAACGGGCTATGGAGATGCCCATCAATAGATATCAATGTGAGTGAGTAGGGATTGCCATGCAACGGATGCACTAGAGCTATAAGTGTATGAAAGCTCAAAAAGAAACTAAGGGGGTGTGCATCCAACTCGCTTGCTCATGAAGACCTAGGGCAATTTGAGGAAGCCCATCATTGGAATATACAAGCCAAGTTCTATAATGAAAAATTCCCACTAGTATATGAAAGTGACAACATAGGAGACTCTCTATAATGAAGATCATGGTGCTACTTTGAAGCACAAGTGTGGTAAAAGGATAGTAGCATTGCCCCTTCTCTCTTTTCTCTCATTTTTTTGTTTGGGCTTCTTTTGGCCTTTTTTTTTTGCAAAGTCGGAGACTCATCCCAACTTGTGAGGGAATCATAGCTTCCATCATCCTTTCCTCACATGGGACAATGCTCTAATAATGATGATCATCACACTTTTATTTACTTACAACTCAAAAATTACAACTCGATTCTTGAACAAAATATGACTCTATATAAATGCCTCCGGCGGTGTACCGGGATGTGCAATGATCAAGAGTGACATGTATAAAAAATATGAACGGTGGCCTTGCCACAAATACTATGTCAACTACATGATCATGCAAAGCAATATGACAATGATGAAGTGTGTCATAATAAACGGAACGGTGGAAGTTGCATGGCAATATATCTTGGAATGGCTATGGAAATGCCATAATAGGTAGTTATGGTGGCTGTTTTGAGGAAGGTATATGGTGGGTTTAATGCACCGGCAAAAATTGCGCGGTACTAGAGAGGCTAGGAATGGTGGAAGGGTGAGAGTGTGTATAATCCATGGACTCAACATTAGTCATAAAGAACTCACATACTTATTGCAAAAGTCTATTAGCTATCGAAACAAAGTACTACACGCATGCTCCTAGGGGGATAGATTGGTAGGAAAAGACCATCGCTCGTCCCCGACCGCCACTCATAAGGAAGACAATCAATAAATAAATCATGCTCTGACTTCATCACATAACGGTTCACCATACGTGCATGCTACGGGAATCACAAACTTTAACACAAGTATTTCTACCAATCCATAATTACTCACTAGCATGACTCTAATATCACCATCTTTATATCTCAAAACAAATGCAAGGAATCAAACTTCTCATAGTATTCAACGCTCTTTATATGAAAGTTTTTATTATATCCCTCTTGGATGCCATCATATTAGGACTAAATTCATAACCTAAGCAAATTACCATGATGTTTAGAGACTCTCAAAATAATATAAGTGAAGCATGAGAGTTCAACAATTTCTGTAAAATAAAGCCACCGCCGTGCTCTAAAAAGATATAAGTGAAGCACTAGAGCAAATTGCCTAGCTCAAAAGATATAAGTGAAGCACAAAGAGTATTCTAATTAATTCACGACTCATGCGTGTCCCTCTAAAAAGGTGTGTACAGCAAGTATGATTGTGTCAAGCTAAAAAGCAAAGACTCATATCATACAAGACGCTCCAAGCAAAACACATATCATGTGGTGAATAAAAATATAGCCCCAAGTAAATTTACCGATGGATTGAAGACAAAAGAGGAGATGCCATCCGGGGCATCCCCAAGTTTAGATGCTTGGTTGTCCTTGAATATTACCTTGGGGTGCCTTGGGCATCCCCAAGCTTAGGCTCTTGCCACTCCTTATTCCATAGTCCATCAAATCTCTACCCAAAACTTGAAAACTTCACAACACAAAACTCAACAAAAAACTCATGAGATCCGTTAGTATAAGAAAATAAATCACAACCTTTTGGTACTGTTGTGAACTCATTATT
Organism: Thinopyrum elongatum; assembly: GCA_011799875.1. Taxonomy (NCBI): domain Eukaryota; kingdom Viridiplantae; phylum Streptophyta; class Magnoliopsida; order Poales; family Poaceae; genus Thinopyrum; species Thinopyrum elongatum. The sequence goes on along the minus strand of CM022300.1, from coordinate 275,467,749 downwards.
TATTTATATTGGTGTAATATATAATGTATTCCAACTTTTCCATGGTTCATACCCCCCGATACTACCCATAGAATCATCAAAATAAGCAAACAACACATTGAAAACAGAATCTGTCAAAAACTGAATAGTCTGTAGCAATCTGTAAACTTCGTATACTTCTGTAACTCCAAAACTATGAAAAATTAGGAAAACCTGGGAATTTTGTATATCAATCTTGTGTAAAAAAATCAGATCAAAATCACACTTACGTGATTTTTCAAAATTGTTTTACTGAGCGCAAAAGTGTCTGTTTTTCAGCAAGATCAAATCAACTATCACCGTAAGCCATCCCAAAGGCCTTGCTTGGCTCAAACACTAATTAAAACACCAAAACATAATTACTACAGAGGTGATAATGTGTATTCTCATAAAAACAGAAAGGAAAAATATTGGGTTGTCTCCCAACAAGCGCTTTTCTTTAAAGCCTTTTAGCTAGGCATTGATAATTTTATTGATGCTCGCATGAAAGACAAGAATTGAAGCACAAAAAGAGCATCATATAACATGTGAAAATCACATCTAAGTCTAACATACTTCCTATGTATAGGCATTTTATAGGAAAACAAATTAGCAAGACAAGCAAGATCTAGCATATGCAAGGAAGAAGAAAGAAACAATAGCAATCTCAACATAACGAGAGGTAATTTAGTAACATGAAAATTTCTACAACCATATTTTCCTCTTTCATAATAATTACATGTAGGATCATAATCAAATTCAACAATATAAGTATCACATAATATATTCTCTTCATGATCCATATGCATGCAAAGTTGACACTCTTCCAAAATAGTGGGATTATCATCAAATAAAGTCATGACCTCTCCAAACCCACCTTTATCAAAAAATTCATAAGATTGATCAATCTCCAAAGTAGTGGGATCATTATTTCCTAAAGTTGACACTCTTTCAAACCCACTTTCAATATTATTGCAAACATTATTATCAATATAATATTCCTCATGGGGCATAAATAAATTTTCAAGATCAAAAGAAGAATCACCCCAATCATGATCATTACAATAAGTAGTGGTCATAGCAAAATTAGCATCCCCAAGCTTGGGGTTTTGCATATTATTAGCACAATTGACATTAATAGAATTTATAATAACATCATTGCAATCATGCTTTTCATTCAAGGAGCTATCGTGAATCACTTCATAAATTTCTTCTTTTAACACTTCATCACAATTTTCAGATTCACGAATTTCAAGCAAAACTTCATAAAGATAATCTAGTGCACTCAACTCACTAGCAATTGGTTCATCATAGTTGGATATTTAAAAAATATTAGAATGTGGATGAGTATCCATAAACTTTTTTCTTTCTAATTTTCAATAAATACACAACTATTCTAAGCGAACAAGCAAACAAACCAAGTAAGACATAGAGACAAACGGAAAGAAGGGGAATAAAAAGGCAAATATTTTTTTGTTTTTTTGAAATCATTTTAGAAGTGGGGGAGAGGAAAATGAGAGGCAAGTGGCAAATAATGTTATGCAAGAGATGAGAGTTTATGGGGGGGGGAATTGGTAGGCTTGATGTAGAACCTCCCCGGCAACGACGCCAGGAATTCTTCCTGCTACTTCTTGAGCTTGCGTTGGTTTTTCCCTTGAAGAGGAAAGGGTGAGGCAGCAAAGTAGAGATAAGTATTTCCCTCAGTTTGAGAACCAAGGTATCAATCCAGTAGGAGGTACACGCAAGTCTGCAATCTATGCACCTGCACAAATAATCAAACACTTGCACCCAACGCAATAAAGGGGTTGTCAATCCCTTCACGGTCACTTGCAAGGATGAGATCAGATAGAGATAGATATAAAAGATTACTAAAATGTAAAACAAAGTAAAAACAAATAAATTGCAACAAGGTATTTTTTGGTTTTTTGGTTTATAGATCTGAAAATATATAATGGAAAATAGACCTGGGGGCCATAGGTTTCACTAGAGGCTTCTCTCTTGAAAGAAAACATACGGTGGGTGAACAAATTATTGTCGAGCAATTGATATAAAAGCGCAAAGTTATGACGATATCCATGGCAATGATTATGAATATAGGCATCACGTCCATGTCAAGTAGACCGACTCCTGCCTGCATCTACTACTATTACTCCATACATCGACCGCTATCCAACATGCATCTAGAGTATTAAGTTCAAAAGAATGGAGTAACGCCTTAAGTAAGATGACATGATGTAGAGGGATAAACTCAAGCAATATGATGAAAACTCCATCTTTTTACCCTTGATGGCAACAATGCAATTCGTGCCTCACTACCCCTACTTTGTCATTGGGTGAGGACACCGCAAGATTGAACCCAAAACTAAGCACTTCTCCCATTGCAAGAAGAACCAATCTAGTTGGCCAAACCAAACCGATAATTCGAAGAGAAATACAAAGATATCAAATCATGCATATAAGAATTCAGAGAAGAATCAAATAATATTCGTAGATAATCTGATCATAAATCCACAATTCATCGGATCTCGACAAACACCCCATAAAAGAATATTACATCAGATAGATCTCCAAGAACATCGAGGAGAACATTGTATTGAAGATCAAAGAGAGAGAAGAAGCCATCTAGCTACTAGCTATGGACCAGTAGGTCTGTGGTAAACTACTCACGCTTCATCGGAAGGGCAATAGAGTTGATGTAGAAGCCCTCTGTGATCAAATCCCCTCCGGTAGGGTGCCGAAAAAGTCCCCAAGATGGGATCTCACGGGTACAGAAGGTTTCAGCGGCAAAAAGTATTTTGGTGGACACTTCTGGTCGTTTGGGAATTTTTGTGAATTTATAGGCCAAAGATTAGGGTTGGAGGAGCTCCGAGGGGCCAACAAGCCCTCAGGGCGCCCCCCTAGGGCGCGCCCTGAGCCTTGTGGTCGCCTCGGGGCTCCTCTGACTTCATCTCCAAGTCCTACGGGTGTCTTCTGGTCCAAGAAAAATCATCGCGAAAGTTTTATTCCATTTGGACTCCATTTGATATTCCTTTTCTGTAAAACTCAAAAACAAGGAAAAACAGAAACTGGCGCTGGGCTCTAGGTTAATAAGTTAGTCCCAAAAACAATATAAAATAGCATATTAATGCATATAAAACATCCAAAACAGATAATATAATAGCATGGAACAATAAAAAATTATAGATTCGTTGGAGATGTATCAGTCTCCGTGGGCTCCCAAGACACTAATGGTTCAGATATGTGATCCGAGTAGGCCTCTGGCCTTTTCGCACTAACCACCACGCGAGAATAAGTATGGGCACTCTATGTCATATTATTCTCCGAAAGCTCTTCGGACGTCAGCGATTGAGCGGCGCGCGCCCGGTTCGATGGGAACCACCTGCGCTTGTATTAGGGGGTGGGTCTGCTCTGGACCGCCCACGCAACATGCAGGAGTGCAAAGGGTGATGTGCCCAAGACCCTGCACGCTTAGGATGTAGACCAGCATGCTGGCCTCTCTATTGAGCCTAGGTAGGACTACAACGTGTCGATCAGTCGAGGCCGGGTATGATCTGTTGGTGTGCCCGGGCGGAGTTAATCGAGCGTCTTGGGTAAGTTTGTGCACCCTTGCTGGGCAGTTAATCTATTCGAATAGCCGTGTCCACGGTAGTGGACGCTCGGAGTTGTATCCCGATCAATACAACTAGAATTGGATACTAGAGATGTGAAATGGATATGATGGCTCCGGGATTGCTTTCTCGCAGGGAGTCGAGAAAGGATCTCTAGCCGTGGAAGCTACAATATACTTATTACTTATACTATGATACTCTACTCTCTTCTGTTGCTACAAGATGCTAGTCTTCGATAGGCTAGGCTTTCCCTTCTCTTCTGGCATTTTTGTAGTTCAGTCCAAAAATATAGCCACATTCCTTTGATACTGCTGCATACTTAGTTTAGATCTGATGTAAGTCTTGCGAGTACTTCGGATGAGTACTCACGGTTGCTTTGCTACCTTTTTCCCCTACCTTCTTCTTTCTGGATGTTGCGATTAGATGATGAAGCCTTGGAGCCAGCTGATCCCGCCGATAACTACTACTACCCCGACGGAGCCTACTTCTACGTGGAGACCGCCGACGGCCAGGAGTAGTTAGGAGGCTCCCAGGCAGGAGGCCTGCGCCTTTTCTATCGGTTGTCTTTGTTTTGCTAACCTTCTTAAGGCAGACTTGTTTACTTATGTCTGTACTCAGATATTGTTGCTTCCGCTGACTCTTGTGTAACTTGAGCTTATCTATTCGAGCCCTCGAGGTCCCTGGCTTGTATTATAAAGCATGTATTATTTTAATTCGTGTCTAGAGTTGTGTTGTGATATCTTCCCATGGGTCTCTGATCTTGATCGTGCGCATTTGCGTGTATGATTAGTGCATGATTAAGTCGGGGCATCACAAGTTGGTATCAGAGCTGACTGCTTTTAGGTAGCCCCCTTTCCAACTCCTTGCCCGAAGATGAGTCTAGCCTTTGGGAAACTTTTACTAACATTGTTGTGTGGCTTACAGGCCCACGTCGCAAATGGGTGGTATTAGGATCTTTTATTCCTCGTCTTTACTCTGGGATTCTGATCTCTCTTCTATTCGGGTTAAAGATTTTACTGACTCTAACTTTAGGTTCTCGTATCTACTTCCTCTTGGAGAGCCCCTTCATTACAGATGATCGCCCGCTTCACTAGAAGATTCCAAAGGTACTCTTCAATAATTTTCCGAGACCGTTGTGCCCACCACATTTGCAATTTCCTACCACCGATATATCCTTAGGGATAACTACATACACTTGTCGTTCATACAATCATTCCCAGTGGCCCTTGTTATTACAAGATACATCGAAATATTCTCTGACTTTTTAAGAATCCTTTGTGCCACTGCCTTACAGTTCTTTGCCATGTGAATACCCCTACAGATAATTCCTCGCACTTATCGAGGATTTGTTCATTCCTAGTTGTTCATGTGATTCACAAGATACTTTGAAATACTATCCGATCTCTAGATAATCCTTGTCACCTATTGCTCTACAAATTACTTGTCGGCTTGCATTATGATTACTTTCCATATGTATGTCAATATTAATTAGTATCTTTTGTCATCGTCATTTTGAGCATTTGATTCGATATGTTTGTGAATGCTTGCAATCCTCAGTTGAACCCTAGAATTTGTGCTTCCGGCTCAGATGTCACTCCGGACATGAGCTGGTTCTTGGAAAATCAAACCATTATTGATTGTCGATCTATGTCTATTCAACTTACTTATCTTTTGATTAGAGCCTCTGCTTCTGATCCCCCGATTTGGAAATCATAATTCCTTTGCACTTAAGCTTTGAAATTATCTATATATTTCTATAATCCGATTCCATTGCATTATTTATTCTTCTGGTTGAACATCGATGCTCACATCAGTTTCTTTATGGTCCGCCAGATCCTTTGGTGGATTATTATCCGACCGTTCCTGCATATATTCAAAATCCTTGTGAGTTCTTCCCCTGATACATAATGCCTTTGGTAAATTGTATTCCCTTGTTTTTGTCAACCATGCCCTACTGTTGAGCTTGTGTTATTTATTCTTGAAGTTGGTGGTATATGTTCCTAAGATGCCCCGATGGGTTGAACCTATGCCTTTCTTAAATTTGTGTGAACCCGAAAAATCCTATGGGTCATACTCAACTGGTGTTACGCCGGATAGAATTCCAACACTACAATTACATCGAAAACGAGAACTGAATGACAGGTTATGCATTGAAGAAGTGGGAGTCGACCCTCAACTTTGTGTTCATGCACATGGACACGAAATAGATCTTATCATGGAAGCCTCTCGTAAAAATAATTATCCCTTGATATAATATCATCTTGTATCTGTGGTTTGGTCCTTTGCAACCGTTGTTCCTACCATATTTTCTTCTCGATTCCATTTCTCAAACAAGTTAAGTCACTTGTCTTCTGCGGATTAATACACCATTGCAACCTCTATTTTGATCTTCCTTCGAGTATTACCCTCTGGTATCTTGAGAATATCAAAGAACTGTGTTGCTTCTTATAAGTCTTCATCAAGTATAGCTTCTCACCGATTTTAGTTTTCCTCGAGTTCTGAGTTGTTAGTCACTCAATAACACCGATAAGTGAATCAATTTCGCACTACGATTCAATAACTCCAAGTAATTTTCATTGCTTACGAGTTTGTGCTCGATCATGTCATTCCCAGTCAATTGTCTATATCATCATCGTCATGCTAAAGCTTGACCATGCTATCTATGTCTTTCATCCCCAGAACACCAATCCAACAGCACACTAAGCTTACATAGAGCTTTCAACATCATATCTGTCCTGAAAGGCAATTTTGATGCTGATCTTGCAATCCTATCTGTGGTTCCGATAACCTTTTGCTTCACCATTTCTTTTGCTTGATGTCATCACTGATCTAGTACATCTTCATGAAACGTCTCGACAAATGTGTCGTGATCATCATCGACATTCGGAGCTCTTCCGGGGTATCAATTGAATTCATGATGAGAAATACCATCCTTACCCCTTGATGATTTGTGTTATCATCGACAACATTATTGCCTTCACTCCAACACAAACTTGTTCATGTTATGGAGCTCCTTGCTATCCAGCTTATGATATGTTCTACCTTAGAGTATTACCATATATTATGTCAAGGATGTTGTGAGAATTGCTCCACCTCTTAAGAATTCTTGATATAGTAATACTTCTCGCCATCTCCGTTCATTTCTTGGTCCCCGTGTTGTTTCTAACTGGAATACCGACAATTGAACTATGATGTGTGAATTCTAAACTTCTAGCAACCCTGTTGCTTTGAAGTGAATGGTCGATAGTTTCATTCTAGGTCTTTTGGTTATTGGATCAACATTCTTTTGACTATACACAGTAGGGCAAAACCCCACTGCAATTTTTTTATATTTCAATTAAGGTAGCAAAGAAACAAACAGGAAGTACACAAGGCTTGAGGTGAGCCTTCCTAAAAAGCTAGAACAAAGAAAAGAAAAGAAAAGAAAGAAGAAACAAAAGAAACTAACACCTAGGAAAGTTACAGAGCAAGATTTTCAAGCCAGGAGGAGAAATCCCTAGCATAGCTCTTTTTGATCCTGAATTTGAGTAGATTGAGTTCTTCCATGTAAATGTCTTTCCACCTCTGAGTGCTGGGCTGAATAGCTTGAAAGGTGAGATTGTTTCTTGTAATCCAGATGGCCCAGGAATCCAGGATGATAATTTCCATGAAGGGCACATGTAGCTGCTGCTTGAGGTCAGCAAATGCTTCTAAAACTGAGGCATTAGTTTGCCTTGAAGGGCAGACTAAATCCCAACATTGTGAGGCAAAGGGGCATGTCCAGAAGAGGTGCTGCAATGTTTCTTCCTGTGGGCAATTATTAAGTGCACAGTTGTAGTTGTCCAGATGGAAAGTTTTCCTCCTTAATAAATTCCTTGTATTTAGTCTATCATGAAGAAGTCTCCAAAAGAACACCTTGTGCTTTGGCTGGCAAGAACTATTCCAAATCCATTGAAATTGCTGTGGCACTATTTTAACTCCCATCATGATTCTGTAATCCTTAGCCACTGAGAATTGTTCATTGCCATAGATATAGCTCCAAGTATCAGTGCATTCATTGTATTCAGATGTCCTTAATGAAGCACAAATGTCCTCCATATTTTCAAATTCCTCAAAAGCTTGTCAGAGGCAAATGAAAGAGATCTTCCAGATATTCAAGTTGCAAGACTGAATGCACTGATGTTTCCTTGTTTTTCACAAAGGAAAAGAGGTGTGGAAACATATCTTGCAGACAAGCAGAGTGCCAAAGATCAGACCAAAATAGTGCACTTCTGCCATCACCTTGCATCTGGCCATGGATTTGTAATTGTCAATGAGCTTGAGGTTAGCTTTCCACCAGAAGGATCCTATCCAGCTGCTGCCTGGCAATGTTCCATTACTATAGTAGGATTCCCAAATTAAATTGACCCAGGGAATATTGTGCCTGTTTTAGAATTTGTGAAGATTCTTGAGCAGTAGAGCTTTGTTCTGTACCAAAATGTCCAGCACTCCCAATCCCCCTTGATTCTTTGGTTTGCAGACAATAGTCCAAGCCACCATGCTAGGTCTATGGTCCTCTAGATCAGGGCCTCTCCAGAGGTAGTGTCTCAAATATTTTATGACCTGGGTTTTAATTGTGACAGACACATCAAGGCATCCCATGAAATATATTAGAAGGGAATTTAGCACTGATTTGACTAATAACAGCCTACCAGCCAGTGTCATGAAGGAGGACAGTCCAACAATTTTCTTTGCCAGTTTTGTTACTAACGGAAGACATTGCTCAACTGTGGGCTTATGAAGATCTAAAGGCACCCCCAAGTATGTGAAAGGGAAAGATTCTCTTTTGCAATGAAATGTGTTAATCAAGATTTCCACTTTGTCCTCAGCAACATTAATTGGAATCAGGCTTGATTTTTGGTAGTTCACCTTAAGGCCAGTGGCTTCAGCAAAAGTATGGAGGAGAGCTTTGAGGCAATGAAGTTGCTTGACATATGCTTGTAATAAGACCAGAGTGTCATCTGCATATTGCACTATAGGAAAATCAGGGTAGGATTCCACTTGCAGGGGTGATGAAAGCAGACCCAGCTGCATAGCCCTGTTTAAAATGGATTGAAGCAGGTCTACTGCCAGCACAAAGAGGAGAGGTGACAGTGGGTCCCCTTGCCTAACTCCTCTTAAGCAATAATTTTTTTCCCCAGGCACACCATTCAACATAATAGCTAAGGAAGCGGAAGAGAACAACATTTTTATCTAGTTTATCCATCTTTCCCCAAATCCTTTGGCTTTCAAAATATCTAGTATCGCTTGGCGTTCAATGATGTCAAAAGCCTTTTCAAAATCAAGCTTCAGAACAATGACCTCTTCCTTGGAGTTGTGGCATTGTAATGTTTACTACGCAATTTTATTCTTGTAGACTCATGTTGGGCCTCCAAGCACAGAGTTTTGTAGGACAGTAGCAATTTTCCCTCAAGTGGACAACCTAAGGTTTATCAATCCGTGGAGGCGTAGGATGAAGATGGCCTCTCTCAAACAACCCTGCAACCAAATAACAAAGAGTCTCTTGTGTCCCCAACACACCAAATAAAATGGTAATTTGTATAGGTGCACTAGTTTGGCAAAGAGATGGTGATACACGTGTAATATGGATAGTAGATATTGCTTTCTGTAATGAGAACAATAAAAAACAGCAAGGTAGCAATTGATAAAACGGAGCACAAACGGTATTGCAATGCTTAAAAATGAGGCCTAGGGTCCGTACTTTCGCTAGTGCAATCTCTCAACAATGCTAATATAATTGGATCATATAACCATCCCTCAACGTGTGATGAAGAATCACTCCAAAGTTCTTATCTAGCGGAGAACATAAGAAGAAATTGTTTGTAGGCTATGAAACCACCTTAAAGTTATTCTTTCCGTTCAGTCTATTCAAGAGTTCATACTAAAATAACACAAAGTTATTCTTTCCGTTTGATCTATCCAAGAGTTCATACTAAAATAACACCATATGATACGCATCAACCAAATGTAATGTCACCTAGATACTCCATTGTCACCACAAGTATCCATGAGTTAATTATACGATACACATCAAACAAAGATTCATAATACTCAATCCAACACAAAGAACCTCAAAGAGTGCCCCAAGATTTCTACCAGAGAAACAAAGACGAGAACGTGCATCAACCCATATGCATAGATTACCCCAATGTCACCTCGAGAATCTGCGAGTTGAGTGCCAAAACACATATCAAGTGAATCAATGTCATACCTCATTGTCACGACGGGTATTCATAGCAAGACATACATAAAGTGTTCTCAAATCCATAAAAGTATTCAATCCGATAAAACAAAATATCAAAGGGAAAACTCAATTCATCACAAGATAGAGAGGGGAAAACACCATATGATCTGATTATATTAACAAAGCCCGCGATACATCAAGATCGTGATATCTCAAGAACACGAGAGAGAGAGAGATTAAACACATAGCTACCGGTACAAACCCTCATCCCTGAGGGTGGACTACTCCCTCCTCATCATGGTGGCCATAGGGATGATGAAGATGGCCTCCGGTGATGATTTCCCCCTCCGGCAGGGTGCCGGAACGGGGTCTAGATTGGTTTATCGTGGCTACAGAGGCTTGCGGCGGCGGAACTTCTGATCTAGGGTTACCCCCAAGGTTTTTGGAATATTTGGCAATTTATAGGGTGAAGAGGCGGTGTGGGAGGCCACCGAGGTGGGCACAACCCACCAGGGCGCGCCTGGGCCCCAAGGCGCGCCAAGGTGGGTTGTGCCCCCCTCGGGGCACCCCTCTGTACTTCTTTGGCCCAACTTGTGTCTTCTGGTCCATAGAAATTCCCCAAAAAGTTCCGCTGCATTTGGACTCCATTTGGTATTGATTTTCTACGATGTAAAAAACAAGCAAAAAACAGCAACTGGCACTGGGCACTATGTCAACAGGTTAGTCCCAAAAAAAGATATAAAGTTGCTATAAAATGATTGTAAAGCATCCAAGAATGATAATATAACAGCATGGAACAATAAAAAATTATAGATACGTTGGAGACGTATCAGCATCCCCAAGCTTAATTCCTGCTCGTCCTCGATTAGGTAAATGATAAAAACAGAATTTTTGATGTTAACATGTTCATCACATATTCTTTTCTTTTGTAGCATGGACAATATGGACTTTTATATGGTTCAAAGCAATAATCTAGTTTTGACATGAAGATTTCAATACTCAAGCATATCAACAAGCAACCATGTCTTTCAAAATATCAACACTAAAGAAAGTTATCCCTAGCCCATCATGCTCAATCATTGATCCATTCATGAAACACACTCGCATATTAGCTACATCCAATGCTCAAGTACGATCATAGTGCCCCTTAGTTTGTGCTTTATAAGAGAAGATGGAGACTCAAATAAAAAATGCATAAAGTAAATAGATAGGCCCATCGCAGAGGGAAGCAGAGATTTGTAGAGGTGCCAGAGCTCAAAGCTTAAATTGAGAGATAAAAATATTTTGGGAGGCATACTTTTCCCGTCAACGAAAATGACTGAGTAATTCCCAACACTTTCCATGCTAGATATATCATAGGCGGTTCCCAAACAAAAAATAAAGTTTATTCCTTTTTCCACCATACTTTCACACTCCACGGCTAGTCGTATCCATACCAACACTTTCCAAGGAATTTATTATTTGACAACATAAAGTAAATTTCTTTTTCATTTCAGGACTGGGCATCCCTATTACCGTCGTACTCTCTTGCAATGACAAGTGAATAAACAATCATCTTGAGAATAACACATCTAGCATGGAAAATATTGTCCACCCCCTGCCGCTTCATGAGCGGTACGATCACACAAAAAGGAAATTCATTTTGAAAATTAGAGATGGCACATACAAATTTACTTAGAACGACATGGAAATACCGCATATAGGTAGGTATGGTGGACTCATGTGGCAAAACTGGGTTTAAGGATTTTGGATGCACAAGTAGTATTCCCACTTAGTACAAATGGAGGCTAGCAAATAGATTGAGAAGCAACCAACCAAGAAACAAAAATTCACATAAATGAGGACTGAGCATGACTAACACCGACTAATGCACCAAGTGTAGGATGTAATTTCATTGCATAACTATTGACTTTCGTGCTTGCATAGGGATTCACAAACCTTAACACCAATATTCTTACTAAAGCATAATTACTCACCAACATGACTCATATATCACTATCATCATTTCTCAAAACTATTACAAAGAATCAAGTTTATTTTGTCCAATGATCTTCTTGAAAGTTTTTATTTTATCCCTACGGAATATCTATCACTTTGGGACTACTTTCATATATTGCAATTGCTTTTGACAAGCTCAAATAAATAAGTGAAGAACATGAGCATAAAAATTTTCATCTCTAAAAATAATATAAGTGAAGTACGAGAGAATTTCTTCAAAGATATTAAAGCACACCGTGCTCAAAAAGATATAAGTGAAGCACTAGAGTAAATGACAAGCTACTCCAAAAAGATATAAGTGAAGATCAAGCGAGTAGTTAAGTAAACGGGTAGCTATTTGAGGACTATCTTTTATTTAAAAACTTTTAGATCAAAGTATTTATTAAAACAGCAAGCTAAACAAAAAAAATGACATTCTAAGAATAGCACACATCATGTGAAGAAGCAAAAACTTAGGCTCAACCGAGGCTAACTGATAATTGTTGATGAAAAAAGGTGGGATGCCTACTGGGGCATCCCCAAGCTTAGATGCTTGAAACTTCTTGAAATAATATCTTGGGATGCCTTGGGCATCCCCAAGCTTGAGCTTTTGTGTCTCCTTAATTCCTTTTATATCACGGTTTCCCTAAATCTTAAAAACTTCATCCACACAAAACTCAACAAGAACTCGTGAGATAAGTTAGTATAAATCAATGCAAAACCCTTATCATTCTCTACTGTAACAAATCACTAAAATTATTATTTAACATTGCATACTAAATTCCTCTGTATATTTAATACTCCTATCCTCAAATAGAATCATTAAACATGCAAACAATGCAAACATAACAGCAATCTGTCTAAACGGACAGTCTGTAAAGAGCGCAATATTCTTCATAATTACCTAAATCCAAAAACTATGAAAATTTACCACACTGTAGAAAATTTATCATAGCTTATTGTGCAAAATGTTTCAACATTTTATCACATTATTACTTTTCTCAAGAATTCACGCAATAGCGTGGAACTTTCTGTTTTCAAACAGCAACACATAGACTTGCAAAATAAGCATGGCAAAGGCTATAATTGACATTTTTATTGAAGTGAAAGGTGCAAAAAATTACTCTAAATAACAGAAAGCAACTCCTAGTAAAATAAAATGACGCTCCTGTGACACCCCCTGTATTAAGCTACAGTGATCACCCTTTTGATGAGGCCATGTCATCATGATTAATAGTGCATAATCATCATTAGCATCATATTGCATTTCAACTCCTAAGCCAAATTCAAATTTAAATGAAAGTGGAATATAAAAGTTGTCCAACGTAGAAACTAAAATGTCAGATAAATAACAAATATTCCAGAGGCTATTCTAAAATTGAAACCAACATCATTGGAATTGGATAAGTGACTCGAACAACCTCAAACAGTGGATAAAGATAATATTTAATAACCATTTATTAAATCTGAAATAAATATGGAATTATGTTTTGTCCAAACTAATTTTAGGTGTTAAGGAATAATGCACTGGTATTTATGAAATAGGTCACACTTTTTACAAAAGCCATTTGGGGCCTAGACTTAAACAGTGGAGAAAAGAAATAAAGAAAAGGAAAAAGAAACAGAAAAGAAAAAAAAAGGAACCCCCCCCCCGACTGGGCCTCGGCCCAGCAAGCCACGGCCGCCAGGCCGGCCCAGCCGCCCTACTAGCCGGCCACCCCCCACCCGAACACCCAACTAGCTAGCCCAACACCCACCCCCCACAGAGCCCGATCCACTCCCTCCTCCGCGCCGTCACCCAACACACACACGCAGACGCACAGGGGAGGGGCGCATTCGATTCCCCTCCTCCCGACGCGGCCTCGGCCGTCCGGCGCGCCCACCCCCCCCGTCGCCTGGCCCCCCCCTCCAGCGCCCCTCCCCCCCCCGCTGCAGCCCGCGGCCCTCCTCGCCTCTCCCGCTCGCCGAGCCCCGCCCCGAACGCCCGCAGGACACCCCGTGTCGTCGTCGTCCGCGCATCCACCGGCCTCCTGGCGCCGCATCCACCATGCCCGTCCTCTCCCCGACCTCCTCTTTCGTCTCCTTCGACCACGGGATTGAGCCCGGGACCCTACCTCGCCGGATCAGCCGCGTCTACCTTCTCTGCCCCGCCGGTCATCACCGCCGACCCGCCGCCACCCACGCTTCTCCGTCTCCACTCGAGCGCGCTCCCAAGCTCCTGTGAGCTCCCGGTCCTCAGCGACCTTTCCCCCTCCCCCTCCGCTTCTCGTAGTCCATTTGCCGACGAGCCGTGCCTCTGCCGTCGCTCGCCGCCAACATGGTGGTCGACTTCGACCGTCCCAGCACCTGCGTTTGTTCAGTGGGTGCGCGGCGAGGCCCTCGACCGATCCGTGCCAACCCTGCTTAAATTGGTCGCGGGAGCCGCTGCTCTACGTGCACGCCACCGTCCTCTGCTCGCCGGCGGGCACGCACGCACGCTTAAAACCAGTGGGTGACCCACTGACCAGTGGGGCCCATCCTAACTAAGCCTAATTAGTCGCTAACCTACCACCCCCTGCTAAGTAGACTATGACATGTGGGCCCCCTGTCCTAAATACTCCTTTAAATAAAATGCCAGGCACTGACACGTGGGTCCCAATCAATTAACTAGTCTAATTAAACCTCTAATTAAAACTACTACTGAAAATGACAGATGGGACCCACGTGCACTGTTCATTTGGATAAGATTTGCTGAGTCAGCTGCTGAGTCAACACTGGGCCCCCACCTGTCATTCTGATGGGCTAGCAAAGTCTGGGTATAAAAAAAAAGGGATTTCTGCCACTGTTTTGATAATTCGAATTAAATATTTAAAGAAAATTCAGAAATTGTTTTAAACTTTAAAAAATCATATCTTTTAAACCGTAACTAACTCGATGAAAATATTTATACATGAAACTGCTCAGACGACGATACGAACCCGAATACATCCTCCGTATTCCGTCAGATGCCCGCAGCTATGAGAACGTTGAACAATTAGACCGATTTCGATAAATGAATAGTGTCCAACCTAATTAAATAAATCCGAATAAATTCCTAAATTAACTAAATCGCTTAGTTAGGCTGTAATTCACCCTGGCCCTGCGTTTAACATGTCATGCATCCCTGTTGCATTATTCCGTGTGTTTACTGTTTCTTCTCCCCTCTTCTCTTCGGTAGACTACGAGACCGACGCAGCTGCTGGTGCCCCCGACCGACTACGTTGTTGACACCCCTACTTGCCAGAGCAACCAGGCAAGCCCCCCCCTTGATCACCAGATATCGCCTATTCTTCTCTATACTAGCTTGCATTAGAGTAGTGTAGCCTGTTACTACTTTCGGTTAATCCTATTCTGCTGCATAGCCTGTCATTGTTGCTACTGTGTTTGATACCTTACCTGCAATCCTAAATGCCTAGTGTAGGATGCTAGTTTGTCATCAGTGGCCCTACATTCTCGTCTGTCTGCTATGCTACATTATTGGGCCGTGCTCGCCACGGTGGCGATTGCGGATATGTAATCTCTTATTACATGTGACACTCAGATGGATACTAAGTCGGGTCGGCTCGTGGAGCACCCGCAGGTGATTCACGAATGGGGCTGAAAGGATTGGCCTCCCTCGACGGCCCCTAAGTGACTCTTGTTGTGGAGCGGCAGGGCAGGTTTGACCACCTAGGAGAGAGGTGGGCCAGGCCCTGGTCGTCGTCCCGCGGTGATCTTCATAATACCACGTTTAACGAGATTGGATATTTGATCTGAGCTGTGCCACTGGCCTATACGCCTAACCAACTACGCGGAGTAGTTATGGGTATCCCGGCGTCGTGGTATACAGCTAAGCCTTCTTGACGTCAGCGACTGAGCGCGCGCGCCGTGTTGGACCGCGATAACGTAACCGCCGTGATCGTGTGGGTTGCTAGGTCTGCTCGCGGCCGCTTACGCAACGTGCAGGAGCGCACGGGGGGCGATGGGCCCAGACCCCAGAGTGCATAGATTAGTCCGCATGCTGACCTCTCTGTTGAGCCTAGGTGGGGCTGCGACGTGTGAATCTTCCGAGGAGGCCGGGCATGACCCAGAAAGTGTGTCCGGCCAAAGGGGATCGAGCGGGTTGGGGAATATGTGGTGCACCCACTGCAGGGAAGTTTATCTATTCATAGCCGTGTCCCTCGGTAAAAGGACGACCCGGAGTTGTATTCCGACCTCATGCAACTGAAATGGATACTTAATAAAACACACCCTTACAATGACAGATATAACCCGGTGGTCGCTCTCTCGCATGGTGGCGACGAGAGGATCGACGGGTAGGATTATGCTATACGTTGTTGCTTGGTTAACTTCCAACTAATCTCTTCTATTCTTCAAGATGAGGCTGCCGAAGCGTAGTCTTCGACAGGACTAGCTATCCCCCTCTTATTCTGGCATTCCTGCAGTTCAGTCGCACGCGATATTGCCTCTTTACACATATACCATGCATATGTAGTATAGATCCTTGCTTGCGAGTACTTTGGATGAGTACTCACGGTTGCTTTCCCCCTCCTTTCCCCCTTTCCCTTCTTGCTGGTTGTCGCAACCAGATGCTGGAGCCCAGGAGCCAGACGCCACCTTCGACGACTACTACCACCAGGGCGGAGCCTACTACTACGTCCAGGACGCCGACGACCAGGAGTAGTTAGGAGGATCCCAGGCAGGAGGCCCTGCGCCTGTTCGATCTGTTGTATCCCTGTTTGTGCTAGCCATCTTATGGCACCTTGTTTAACCTATGTCTGTACTCAGATATTGTTGCTTCCGCTGACTCGTCTATGATCGAGCATTTGTATTCGAGCCCTCGTGGCCCCTGGCTTGTATTATTATGCTTGTATGACTTATTTATGTTTTAGAGTTGTGTTGTGATATCTTCACGTGAGTCCCTGATCTTGATCGTACACGTTTGCGTGCATGATTAGTGTACGATCGAGCCGGGGGCGCCACAAGTTGGTATCAGAGCCGACTGCCTGTAGGAATCCCCCTTTCCAATTCCTTGGCCGAAGTTGAGTCTAGACAAAGAAAACCGTTTTACTAACTTGGCTGTGTGGCTTACGGGCCCACATTGCCAACTGGGTGGTATTAGGATCTTTTATTCCTCGTCTATACTCTGGGACTCTGATCTCTCTTCTACTCGGGTTAAATGAATTTTACTAACGCCGACACTTAGGGTCTCGTGATCACATCCACCGGAGTTCTGAAAATTTCCCCCCTTGCTTCGAGATTGTGGGCCAGGTTCTGCTTACAGGATCCTTTTATCGAGGGCACCCTGTGTTGTCACTTGCAGATTCCTCGCCCCACCAGTTTTTCCGACGTTGATGTAGCCTTTGCTATGTCTCGTTGTGTACTTCCTTACGGCGTGCCTGCGCGCCGCCTAGCATGTCCAGTTTATGAAATTGCGCCGTTATGCTGTCCGCTTGTACCCGACGTTGTGTATGGATCTGTATGTCTTAATCGACTACTGTTATGTATCTATAACACTGCTTGGAGTATTGTCGTGTTACATCATGCTTGTCACTAAGCACTCGCGCTTGCTTTTACTAAACTACCCCTGTTGTAAATTAGCAGGATGGTTAGACCCGCTGGTCGTGGTCGTGGCCGTGGTGCCAACGATCCACCACCGCCGAACTATATGGCTGGAATGATGCAGCAATTTGAACTGCAACGTCAGTTCATGCAAGGGATCATGGATCAGTTTCCTCGTCCCAATATGAACCAGTATCCGGGCCCAGGGACCCTGCAGGACTTTATGCGCCTCAACCCAACCGTCTACCGCGGCTCAACTCAGCCCCTGGATGCGGATGACTGGCTTCGCGACATCACCTATGAGTTGGAATCTGGTGGCGTTGCCCCTGCAAACTATGTCACCTTCGCCTCCTTCTTTCTCAAGGGCCCCGCTGCTCAATGGTGGGACAGCCACAGGCGCACTCAACCAGCTGGCACAGTCATCACTTGGCCGGATTTCCAAGCTGCCTTCCGTGCCCGTTTCATTCCTCAGGGAATCATGGACCGGAAGAAGCAAGAGTTCCGCAACCTCACCCAGGGCAACAAGGCAGTGGAAGCTTATCAGCGGGAGTTTCTGGAATTATCCCGCTATGCTGAAGAAGACATTCCCACTGATGCTCGCCGCCAGGAAAGGTTTCGCGAAGGACTTCAAGCTGACATCAAGCTAGCGCTCCTTGTGCATGAATTTGATAATTTCTCCATCTTGGTGAACAAGGCTATCCAGGTCGAGACTGGTCTGCAGGCACACCAGGGATCTCTTAGGCGCAACCGTGACACTGGTTCATCTTCGAGCCAGCCTGCACAGAAGCGTCGGATCTGGATTCCAAACAGCGTGTACCGTCCAGCTGCACCTGCTCCAAGACAGTCCTATACTGCACCGCGTCTGCCTCCACCACCTAGGCAGCCAGGACTTCCAGCTCCACCACCCCGAGCTCCTGCTCCCAATCCCAATGATAGTCTGTGCTACAAGTGTGGGCAGCCAGGTCATTTTTCCAGGAACTGCATTCAGAACCAGAACCAACTGGCACTTCCTGCAACTGGCCGTAGGAACAATCAGCCTCGCAACAACAATGCCAAGAGTTATGGGCGTATTCAGGCCAACCACACCGATTTCAATGAAGCTCAGGACCAGCCTGCCACTGTGATGGGTACTCTCCTTGTTAATTCAGTACCAGCTTCTGTTTTATTTGATTCGGGAGCATCGCATTCATTCATGTCCGAAGAATTTGCATACAAACACGACATTAAATGTGAGGTCATGAACACTGCAATAGTAATACACACCCCCGCGGGTCAATGTCAAACCTCCATGGGTAGCAACGACGTCACCGTTGAAATTGAAGGGCTGGAGTTTCACGCCTCCCCTTTCATACTAAAGTCTTGTAGTATCGACCTCATTCTCGGAATGGATTGGTTGAAAGCGCATACTGCTTCTATAGTTTGCGCCACGAAGATCGTCCATCTTCTACACCCTTCTGATGAAATAATAAGCTACCAGGCTCAAATCATCCAAAATGCCGAGGCGAGGCTTTATGCCTTGAATGCGTTAAACGCATCACCACTTGAAGGCATCGAGAACATTCCAGTTGTTCGCGAATTCCAAGGTGTTTTCCCAGAAGAACTCCCAGGGATACCCCCTGCTCGAGCTGTCGAATTTGTCATCAACTTGAAACCAGGCACCACTCCTATCGCCAAGCGACCCTACAAGATGCCGCCGCATGAACTCCTTGAACTTAAGGAGGAAATCGACACTTCACTTCGTAAGGGTTTCATTCACCCAAGTTCCTCTGCTTGGGGAGCACCTTCTCTCTTTGTCAGGAAGAAGGATGGATCAAACCGATTGGTCCAAGATTACCGTCCTATTAACCAAGCAACTATCCAGAACAAATATCCCCTTCCTCGGATAAACGATCTGTATGATCAACTGGCGGGTTCATCAGTGTTCTCTAAACTCGACTTAAGGTTGGGTTACCACCAGATCCGTGTTCGTGAAGAGGATATCCCAAAGACCGCCTTCGTTACTCGATATGGCTCATACGAGTACACTGTCATGTCATTCGGCTTAACCAATGCTCCCGCCACATTCTCCCGCCTGATGAATTATATATTCATGGAATACCTTGACAAGTTCGTCGTGGTTTACCTGGATGATATCCTAGTATACTCCAAGAACAAAGAGGAACATGCTGAACATCTTCGACTTGTTCTGGAAAAACTTCGAGAGCATCAACTATATGCTAAGTTTTCCAAGTGTGAATTCTGGCTTCCCAAAGTAACATACCTTGGGCATGTCATCTCCAAGGATGGTATTGCCGTCAACCCCGAGCGAGTTCAGGCTATTCTTGATTGGGCTCCTCCAAAGAACGTCAAGCAAGTTCGAAGTTTTCTCGGACTCGCCAGCTATTGCCGTCGATTTGTCGAGAACTTCTCCAAGATCGCCAAGCCCCTGACTAACCTGCTTCATAAAGGCGTCAAGTTCGATTGGACGGAAAAGTGTCAGGAAAGTTTCCAGACGCTCAAAGACAAGCTGACTTCTGCCCCAGTGCTTGCCCCTCCTGATTCCCAGAGGGATTTTGTCATCTATTGTGATGCATCCCGTCAAGGATTAGGCGGTGTCCTAATGCAAGACCGCAGAGTAATTGCTTATGCTTCGCGTCAATTGCGTCCGCACGAAGAGAATTACCCAGTACATGACCTCGAGCTTGCTGCCGTCATCCATGCATGTAACACCCCCTATATTAAGCTACAGAGATCACCCTTTTGATGAGGCCATGTCATCATGATTAATAGTGCATAATCATCATTAGCATCATGTTGCATTTCAACTCCTAAGTCAAATTCAAATTTAAATGAAAGTGGGATATAAAAGTTGTCCAACATAGAAACTAAAATGTCAGATAAATAACAAATATTCCAGAGGCTATTCTAAAATTGAAACCAACATCATTGGAATTGGATAAGTGACTCGAACAACCTCAAACAGTGGATAAAGATAATATTTAATAACCATTTATTAAATCTGAAATAAATATGGAATTATGTTTTGTCCAAACTAATTTTAGGTGTTAAGGAATAATGCACTGGTATTTATGAAATAGGTCACACTTTTTACAAAAACCATTTGGGGCCTAAACATTTAACAGTAGAGAAAAGAGAATAAAGAAAAGGGAAAAGAAACAGAAAAACAAAAGAAAAGAAAAGGCCCCCCTGGCCAACTGGGCCAGGCGGCCCAGCTGGCCGACCCACCTGGCCCAACTGGCCGGCCCAGCCCCATCCCCTGCCTTATCCCCATGGGGGGGGAAACCCTAACCAGCCACCCCCCACTTCCCCCCTCTCCCGATATATCCCCCCCTCTCCCCCGATTGGATCGGGATCGAGAGGTGGAGGTCGCCGCGACGCCCCGACCCTGCCGCCCGACGCCGCCCCGTTGCCATTGCCGTTGGACGCCGTCGCCGGAGCGCTCCCCCGCCGGCCTGCTTCTCCTCTCCGCCGTCGTCCCCGTCTTCCTCCTCGCGCTCCACTGCCCCGTCCCTACGCTCCCTCGGTGAGGCCCCCGGTCCTCCTCTCTCGCTCGCCTGCCGCGCTCCCGCCGCGCCCACCGTTGCTCCGCTCCGGCCGTGACCACGCCTCGCGCGCTCCGGCCCCGCGCTCACCGCGGTCGGGCCGTGCCCTGGCCATGCGCCGCGCCGTCCGGCCGTGCCCGTCGCCCAGCGGTCACCGCGCCCAGCGCCTCGCCCCGCTGAGGCCTCTCTGCCTCGCCGGCCCCTACTCACTACCCCGCGCGCTGCCTGCGCCTCACCCTCGCCTACCTCTGCCGCCAGTCCCACCTCGCCCCTCTACGCCGCCTCCGGCCACCGGTCCTCCCCCCCCCGCGGCTCCAGCCGCGCCGTGGCCGCCGGCCGCGCACCCTCGCGGCCATCTCCCGCGACCGGCGATGGCGCCCTGGCGCGCCCCATCGCCCGTGCCCGTTCGAGCGGGTTCGCCCGCCCGTTACCCGTACCCAGCGCCCGTTAAGTCCCCCTGGCCCATTGACATGTGGGGCCCAGCCCCAGAACGTTTTAATAAAAAGGAAATAAAAATAAAAATAATAAAAATAATTAATTAATTAGTTAATTAATCCTGATTAGGTTAATTTAATTAACTAATTAGTGTTAATTAAACAGTAATATAATTAGTTAACCCTAATTAATTTAACAGTCTATGACAGGTGGGACCCACCCTGTCAGGGCGCCTGCTGACATCAGCATGATGTCATGCTGACATCATCGCAGCACTGTTTCGGATAATGTTGAATTAAATAATTAATTAAAATTTCAGAAATTAATAAAAACTTTAGAAAATCATATCTTTTAAACCGTAACTCCGATGAAAATATTTTATACATGAAACTTGCTCAGAACGACGATACGAACCCGGATACGCCCTCGGTATCTCCGTCAGACGCCCGCAGCTATGAGAACGTTGAACAATTAGACCGATTTCGATAAATGAATAGTGTCCAACCCTAATTAAATAAATCCGAATAAATTCCTAAATTAACTAAATCGCTTAGTTAGGCTGTATATCACCCCGGCCCTGCGTTTAGACATGTCATGCATCCCTGTTGCATTATTGCCGTGTGTTTACTGTTTCTTCCCCCTCTTCTCTTCGGTAGACTACGAGACCGACGCAGCTGCTGGTGCCCCGACCGACTACGTTGTTGACGACCCCTACTTGCCAGAGCAACCAGGCAAGCCCCCCCCTTGATCACCAGATATCGCCTATTCTTCTCTATACTGCTTGCATTAGAGTAGTGTAGCCTGTTACTACTTTCGGTTAATCCTATTCTGCTGCATAGCCTGTCATTGTTGCTACTGTTGTTGATACCTTACCTGCAATCCTAAATGCCTAGTGTAGGATGCTAGTTTGTCATCAGTGGCCCTACATTCTCGTCTGTCTGCTATGCTACATTATTGGGCCGTGCTCGCCACGGGTGGCGATTGCGGATATGTATACTACTTATTACATGTGACATCAGATGGATACTAAAGTCGGGTCGGCTCGTGGAGCACCCGCAGGTGATTCACGAATGGGGGCTGAAAGGATTGGCCTCCTCGACGGCCCCCTAAGTGACTCTTTGTTGTGGAGCGGCAGGGCAGGTTGTGACCACCTAGGAGAGAGGTGGGCCAGGCCCTGGTCGTCGTCCGCGGTGATCTCATAATAACACGTTTAACGAGATTGGATATTTGATCTGAGTCTGGCCACTGGCCTATACGCACTAACCAACTACGCGGGAGTAGTTATGGGTATCCCGGCGTCGTGGTATCAGCTGAAGCCTTCTTGACGTCAGCGACTGAGCGGCGCGCGCCGTGTTGGACCGCGATAACGTAACCGCCGTGATCGTGTGGGTTGCTAGGTCTGCTCGCGGCCGCGTACGCAACGTGCAGGAGCGCACTGGGCGATGGGCCCAGACCCCAGAGTGCATAGGATTAGTCCGGCATGCTGACCTCTCTGTTGAGCCTAGGTGGGGCTGCGACGTGTGGATCTTCCGAGGCCGGGCATGACCCAGGAAAGTGTGTCCGGCCAAAGGGGATCGAGCGTGTTGGGGAATATGTGGTGCACCCCTGCAGGGAAGTTTATCTATTCGAATAGCCGTGTCCCTCGGTAAAAGGACGACCCGGAGTTGTATTCCGACCTCATGACAACTAGAAATGGATACTTAATAAAACACACCCTTACAAGTGACAGATATAACCCGGTGGTCGCTCTCTCGCATGGTGGCGACGAGAGGATCGACGGGTAGGATTATGCTATACGTTGTTGCTTGGTTAACTTCCAACTAATCTCTTCTATTGCTTCAAGATGGAGGCTGCCAGAAGCGTAGTCTTCGACAGGACTAGCTATCCCCCTCTTATTCTGGCATTCTGCAGTTCAGTCCACCGATATTGCCTCTTTACACATATACCATGCATATGTAGTATAGATCCTTGCTTGCGAGTACTTTGGATGAGTACTCACGGTTGCTTTCCCCCTCCTTTCCCCCTTTCCCTTCTTGCTGGTTGTCGCAACCAGATGCTGGAGCCCAGGAGCCAGACGCCACCTTCGACGACTACTACCACCAGGGCGGAGCCTACTACTACGTCCAGGACGCCGACGACCAGGAGTAGTTAGGAGGATCCCAGGCAGGAGGCCTTGCGCCTGTTCGATCTGTTGTATCCCTGTTTGTGCTAGCCATCTTATGGCACCTTGTTTAACCTATGTCTGTACTCAGATATTGTTGCTTCCGCTGACTCGTCTATGATCGAGCATTTGTATTCGAGCCCTCGTGGCCCCTGGCTTGTATTATTATGCTTGTATGACTTATTTATGTTTTAGAGTTGTGTTGTGATATCTTCCCGTGAGTCCCTGATCTTGATCGTACACGTTTGCGTGCATGATTAGTGTACGATCAAGCCGGGGGCGCCACAGCTCCAAGCAAAAGACATATCATGTGACGAATAAAAATATAGTCCCAAGTGAGGTTACCGATAATGTTGAAGACGAAAGAGGGGATGCCTTCCGGGGCATCTCCAAGCTTAGTTGCTTGGATCTTCCTTGAATATTACCTTGGGCATCCCCACGCTTAGGGTCTTATCACTCCTTATTCTCCTCATATCGAGATCTCACCCAAAACTTGAAAACTTCAATCACATAAAACTTAACAGAACTTCGTGAGATGGGTTAGTATGATAAAGATAAATCGTTCACTTTGGTACTGTCAAGATAAGATTCATAATTGTTCTCACACCATGCCTACTGTACCCTACAATTTCCACAATTTATATTAAGCAATATAGACCATAGAAACCATAAACGAGCAAACTATGCATTGAAAACAGAATGTGTCAGAAAACAGAACAATACGTATAGATCTGAATTACGTTCATACTTATATAACTCCAAAAATTCTGAAAACTTAGAAAATCGTAGGAAATTATTATACCCATCAACTGTAAACAATTCAGAATTTTTCGACGCTCCAGTGAATTTAAACAATTCTATTACTGGGAGCAAATGTTTATCTTTTTGCACAGAATCAAGTCAACTATCATCCATACTATCCCAAAGGCTTTACTTGGCACTTTATTGAAACAAAAGCTATAAAACATGATTACTACAGTATCCTAATCATGTGAACACACAAAAATAGTAGGGGTAAATGTTGGGTTGTCTCCCAACAAGCGCTTTTCTTTAATGCCTTTTTAGCTAGGCATGATGATTTCAATGATGCTCACGTAAAAGATAAGAATTGAAACACAAAGAGAGCATCATGAAGCATATGACTAGCACATTTAAGTCTAACCCACTTCCTATGCATAGGGATTTTGTGAGCAAACAATTTATGGGAACAAGAATCAACTAGCATAGGAAGGTAAAACAAGTATA
The DNA here is from genome assembly GCA_011799875.1 of Thinopyrum elongatum. Lineage (NCBI taxonomy): Eukaryota > Viridiplantae > Streptophyta > Magnoliopsida > Poales > Poaceae > Thinopyrum > Thinopyrum elongatum. Next base: position 275,443,023 of record CM022300.1, on the reverse strand, counting down.
ACTTCTAAACTTTCAACATAAAGAGAGAAAACTTGATATTATTGAGATATGTAAAAGCATAAGTTCCTCTCTCATAATAATTTTCAATAGCATCAAGAATGAATTCGACAATATAGCTATCACATAAAGCATTCTTTTCATGATCCACAAGCATAGAAATTTTCTTACTCTCCACATAAGCAAATTTATTCTCATGAATAGTAGTGGGAGCAAGCTCAACAAAATAACTATCATGTGATATTTGTTTGGGATAATCCAATTGGAAATTGAAATCACGATGACAAGTTTCTTGGTTATTATCATTCTTTATAGCACACAAATGTCATCACCATAATCATCATAGATAGGAACTTTGTTGTCATAATCAATTGAAACCCCTTCCAAAATAGTGGATTCATCATTAAATAAAGTCATGACCTGTCCAAATCAACTTTCATCAATATAATCATCATAAATAGGAGGCATGCTATCATCATAATAATTTTTCTCATCAAAACTTGGGGGACTAAAAATATCATCTTCATCAAATATAGCATCCCCAAGCATATGGCTTTGCATATCATTAGCATCATGGATATTCAAAGAGTTCATACCAACAACATTGCAATCATGCTCATCATTCAAAGATTTTTTATCAAATATTTTATAGAATTCTTCCTCTCTCAATTGAGCACAATTTTCCTTTCCATCATTTTCACGAAAGACATTATAAAGATGAACAATATGATGCAACCTCAATTCCAATTTTTTTGTAGTTTTCTTTTATAAACCAAACTAGTGATAAAACAAGAAACTAAAAGATTCGATTGCAAGATCTAAAGATATACCTTCATGCACTCACCTCCCCGGCAACGGCGCCAGAAAAGAGCTTGATGTCTACTACGCAACTTTATTCTTGTAAACTCGTGTTGGGCCTCCAAGCTCCTAGTTTTGTAGGACAGTAGCAATTTTCCCTCAAGTGGATGACCTAAGGTTTATCAATCCGTGGGAGGCGTAGGATGAAGATGGTCTCTCTCAAACAACCCTTCAACCAAATAACAAAGAGTCTCTTGTGTCCCCAACACACCAAATACAATGGTAATTTGTATAGGTGCACTAGTTCGGCGAAGAGATGGTGATACACGTGTAATATGGATAGTAGATATTGCTTTTTGTAATAAGAACAATAAAAAACAGCAAGGTAGCAATTGATAAAACAGAGCACAAACGGTATTGCAATGCTTAAACATGAGGCCTAGAGTCCGTACTTTTGCTAGTGCAATCTCTCAACAATGCTAATATAATTTGATCATATAACCATCCCTCAACGTGTGATGAAAAATCATTCCAAAGTTCTTATCTAGCGGAGAACATAAGAAGAAATTGTTTGTAGGGTATGAAACCACCTTAAAGTTATTCTTTCCATTCGATCTATTCAAGAGTTCGTACTAAAATAACACAAAGTTATTCTTTCCGTTTGATCTATCCAAGAGTTCACACTAAAATAACACCATATGATACGCATCAACCAACTCTAATGTCACCTAGATACTCCAATGTCACCACAAGTATCCATGAGTTAATTATACGATACACATCAAACAATTTCAGATTCATAATACTCAATCCAACACAAAGAACCTCAAAGAGTGCCCCAAGATTTTTACCAGAGAAACAAAGACGAGAATGTGCATCAACCCCTATGCATAGATTACCCCAATGTCACCTCGGGAATCCGCGAGTTGAGTGCCAAAAGACATATCAAGTGAGTCAATATGGTACCCCAATGTCACCACGGGTATTCATAGCAAGACATACATCAAGTGTTCTCAAATCCATAAAAGTATTCAATCCGATAAAACGAAATCTCAAAGGGAAAACTCAATTCATCACAAGATAGAGAGGGGAAAACACCATATGATCCGACTATATTAACAAAGCCCGCGATACATCAAGATCGTGACATCTCAAGAACACGAGAGATATTAAACACATAGCTACTGGTACAAACCCTCAGCCCTGAGGGTGGACTGCTCCCTCCTCATCATGGTGGCCATAGGGATGATGAAGATGGCCTCCGGTGATGATTTTCCCCTCCGGCAGGGTGCCAGAACGGGGTCTAGATTGGTTTTTCGTGGCTACAGAGGCTTGTGGCGGTGGAACTTCTGATCTAGGGTTACCCCCAAGGTTTTTGGAATATTTGGCAATTTATAGGGCGAAGAGGCGGTGCGGGAGGCCACCGAGGTGGGCACAACCCACTAGGGCGCGCCTGGGCCCCCTGGCGCGCCTAGGCCCCCTGGCGCGCCCAGGTGGGTTGTGCCCCCCTCGGGGCACCCCTCTAGTACTTCTTTAGGCCAACTTGTGTTTTCTGGTCCATAAAATTTTTCCAAAATGTTCCGCTGCGTTTGGACTCCGTTTGGTATTGATTTTCTGCAATGTAAAAAACAAGCAAAAAACAGCAACTGGCACTGGGCACTATGTCAATAGGTTAGTCCCAAAAAATGATATAAAGTTGCTATAAAAAGATTGTAAAACATCCAAGAATGATAAGATAACTTCATGGAACAATAAAAAATGATAGATACGTTGGAGACGTATCAGCATCCCCAAGCTTAATTCCTGCTCGTCCTCGAGTAGGTAAATGATAAAAACAGAATTTTTGATGTGGAATGCTGCATAACATGTTCATCACATATTCTGTTCTTTTGTAGCATGGACAATATAGACTTTTATATGGTTCAAAGCAATAGTCTAGTTTTGACATGAAGATTTCAATACTCAAGCATATCAACAAGCAACCATGTCTTTCAAAATATCAACACTAAAGAAAGTTATCCCTAGCCCATCATGCTCAATCATTGATCCATTCATGAAACACGCTCGCATATTAGCTACATCCAATGCTCAAGTACGATCATAGTGCCCCTTAGTTGGTGTTTCATAACAGAAGATGGAGACTCAAATAAAAATTGCATAAAGTAAATAGATAGGCCCTTCGCAGAGGGAAGCAGAGATTTGTAGAGGTGCCAGAGCTCAAAGCTTAAATTGAGAGATAAAAATATTTTGGGAGGCATACTTTTCTCGTCAACGAAAACGACCGAGTAATTCCCAACACTTTCCATGCTAGATATATCATAGGCGGTTCCCAAACATAAAATAAAGTTTATTCCTTTTTCCACTATACTTTCACACTCCACGGCTAGCCGTATCCACGGGTACCATCCATACCAACACTTTCCAAGGAATTTATTATTTGACAACATAAAGTAAATTTCTTTTTCATTTCAGGACTGGGCATCCCTATTACCGCCGTACTCTCGTGCAATGATAAGTGAATAAGCACTCGTCTTGAGAATAACACATCTAGCATGGAAAATATTGGCCACCCCTAGCCGCTTCATGAGTGGTACGAGCACACAAAAAGGAAATTCATTTTGAAAATTAGAGATGGCACATACAAATTTACTTAGAACGGCACGAAAATACCGCATATAGGTAGGTATGGTGGACTCATGTGGCAAAACTGGGTTTAAGGATTTTGGATGCACAAGTAGTATTCCCACTTAGTACAAATGGAGGCTAGCAAATAGATTGAGAAGCAACCAACCAAGAAACAAAAATTCACATAAATGAGCATTGAGCATGACTAACACCGAATAATGCACCACAAGTAGGATGTAATTACATTGCATAACTATTGACTTTCGTGCTTGCATAGGGAATCACAAACCATAACACCAATATTCTTACTAAAGCATAATTACTCACCAACATGACTCATATATCACTATCATCATATCTCAAAACTATTACAAAGAATCAAGTTTATTTTGTCCAATGATCTTCATGAAAGTTTTTACTATATCCCTATTGAATATCTATCACTTTGGGACTACTTTCATACGTTGCAATTGCTTTTGACAATCTCAAATAAATAAGTGAAGAACATGAGCATAAAAAATTTCATCTGTCAAAATAATATAAGTGAAGTATGAGAGAATTTCTTCAAAGATACTAAAGCACACCGTGCTCAAAAAGATATAAGTGAAGCACTAGAGTAAATGACAAACTACTCCAAAAAGATATAAGTGAAGATCAAGCGAGTAGTTAAGTAAACTGGTAGCTATTTAAGAACTATCTTTTATTTAAAAACTTTTAGATCTAAGTATTTATTAAAAAATCAAGCTAAAAAAAAACAAAATGACATTCTAAGAATAGCACACATCATGTGAAGAAGCAAAAACTTAGGCTCAACCGAGTCTAACCGATAATTGTTGATGAAGAAAGGTGGGATGCCTACTGGAGCATCCCCAAGCTTAGATGTTTGATACTTCTTTAAATAATATCTTGGGATGCCTTGGGCATACCCAAGCTTGAGCTTTTGTGTCTCCTTAATTCGTTTTATATCACGAATTCCCTAAATCTTAAAAACTTCATCCACACAAAACTCAACAAGAACTCGTGAGATAAGTTAGTATAAATCAATGCAACAACCTTATCATTCTCTACTGTAACAAATCACTAAAATTATTATTTAACATTGCATACTAAATTCCTCTGCATATTTAATACTCCTATCCTCAAATAGAATCATTAAACAAGCAAACATATGCAAACAATGCAAACATAATAGCAATCTGTCTAAACAGGACAGTCTGTAAAGAGTGCAATATTATTCATACTTCCCTAACTCCAAAATTTATGAAAATTTACCACACTGTAGGAAATATATCATAGCTTATTGTTCAAAAAGTTTCAACATTTTATCTCATTCTGACTTGTCTCAAGAATTCATGCAATAGCGTGCAACTTTCTGTTTTCAAACAGCAACACATAGACTTGCAAAATAAGCATGGCAAAGGCTATACTTCACATTTTTAATGAAGTAAAAGGTGCAAAACATTACTCTAAATAACATAAAGCAAATCCTAGTAAAATAAAATGATGCTCCAAGCAAAACACATATCATGTGACGAATAAAAATATAATCCCAAGTGAGGTTACCGATAATGTTGAAGACGAAAGAGGGGATGCCTTCCGGGGCATCCCAAGCTTAGTTGCTTGGATCTTCTTTGAATATTACATTGGGCATCCCCAAGCTTAGGGTCTTGTCACTCCTTATTCTCTTCATATCGAGATCTCACCCAAAACTTGAAAACTTCAATCACATAAAACTTAACGGAACTTCGTGAGATGGGTTAGTATGATAAAGATAAATCGTTCACTTTGGTACTGTCAAGATAAGATTCATAATTGTTATCACATAATGCCTACTGTACCATAAAATTTCCACAATTTATATTAAGCAATATAAGCCATAGAAACCATAAAACAAGCAAACTATGCATTGAAAACAGAATCTGTCAAAAAACAGAATAGTACGTAAAGATCTGAATTAAGTTCATACTTATGTACATCCAAAAATTCAAAAAATTTAGGAAAACGTAGGAAATTTGTATAAAAATCAACTGTAAAAAATATCAGAATTTTTAGTTGCTCCAGTGAATCTAAACAATTCCGTTACATGGAGCAAAAGTTTCTGTTTTTGCACAGAATCAAGTCAACTATCATCCATACTATACCAAAGGCTTTACTTGGCACTTTATTGAAACAAAAGCTATAAAACATGATTACTACAGTGTCCTAATCATGTGAACACGCAAAAATAGTAGGGGTAAATGTTCAGTTGTCTCCCAACAAGCGCTTTTCTTTAGTGCCTTTTTAGCTAGGCATGATGATTTCAATGATGCTCACGTAAAAGATAAGAATGGAAACACAAAGAGAGCATCATGAAGCATTTGACTAGCACATTTAAGTCTAACCCACTTCCTATGCATAGGGATTTTGTGAGCAAACAATTTATGGGAACAAGAATCAACTAGCATAGGAAGGCAAAACAAGTATAACTTCAAAACTTTCAACATAAAGAGAGAAAATTTGATATTATTGAGATATGTAAAAGCATAAGTTCCTCTCTCATAATAATTTTCAATAGCATCAAGAATGAATTCAAAAATATAGCTATCACATAAAGCATTCTTTTCGTGATCCACAAGCATAGAAATTTTCTTACTCTCCACATAAGCAAATTTATTCTCATTAATAGTAGTGGGAGCAAGCTCAACAAAATAACTATTATGAGATACTTGTTTGGGATAATCCAATTGGAAATTGAAATCATGATGACAAGTTTCATGGTTATTATCATTATTTATAGCACACATGTCATCACCATAATCATCATAGATAGGAACTTTGTTGTCATAATCAATTGAAACCCCTTCCAAAATAGTGGATTCATCATTAAATAAAGCCATGACCTGTCCAAATCCACTTTCATCAATATAATCGTCATAAATAGGAGGCATGCTATCATCATAATAAATTTTCTCATCAAAACTTGGGGGACTAAAAATATCATCTTCATCAAATATAGCATCCCCAAGCTTATGGCTTTGCATATCATTATCATCATGGATATTCAAAGAGTTCATACCAACAACATTGCAATCATGCTCATCATTCAAAGATTTTTTGTCAAACATTTTATAGAATTCTTCCTCTATCAATTGAGCACAATTTTCCTTTCCATCATTTTCATGAAAGACATTATAAAGATGAACAATATGATGCAGCCTAATTCCATTTTTTTGTAGTTTTCTTTTATAAACCAAACTAGTGATAAAACAAGAAACTAAAAGATTCTATTGCAAGATCTAAAGATATACCTTCATGAAGTCACCTCCCCGGCAATGGCGCCAGAAAAGAGCTAGATGTCTACTACGCAACTTTATTCTTGTAGACTCGTGTTGGGCCTCCAAGCGAGAGTTTTGTAGGACAGTAGCAATTTTCCCTCAAGTGGATGACCTAAGGTTTATCAATCCGTGGGAGGCGTAGGATGAAGATGGTCTCTCTCAAACAACCCTGCAACCAAATAACAAAGAGTCTCTTGTGTCCCCAACACACCAAATACAATGGTAATTTGTATAGGTGCACTAGTTCGGCGAAGAGATGGTGATACACATGTAATATGGATAATAGATATTGCTTTCTGTATTGAGAACAATAAAAAACAGCAAGGTAGCAATTGATAAAACGGAGCACAAACGGTATTGCAATGCTTAAAAATGAGGCCTAGTGTCCGTACTTTCACTAGTGCAATCTCTCAAAAATGGTAATCTAATTGGATCATATAACCATCCCTCAACGTATGATGAAGAATCACTCCAAAGTTCTTATCTAGCAGAGAACATAAGATGAATTGTTTGTAGGGTATGAAACCACCTTAAAGTTGTTATTTCCTTTCGATCTATTCAAGAGTTTGTACTAAAATAACACAAAGGTATTCTTTCCGTTTGATCTATCCAAGAGTTCGTACTAAAATAACACCATATGATACACATCAACCAACTCTAATGTCACCTAGATACTCCAATGTCACCACAAGTATCCATGAGTTAATTATACGATACGCATCAAACAATTTCAGATTCATAATACTCAATCCAACACAAAGAACCTCAAAGAGTGCCCCAATATTTCTACCGGAGAAACAAAGACGAGAACATGCACCAACCCCTATGCATAGATTACCCCAATGTCACCTCGGAAATCCACGAGTTGAGTGCCAAAACACATATCCTGTGAATCAATATGATACCCCATTGTCACCACGGGTATTCATAGCAAGACATACATCAAGTGTTCTCAAATCCATAAAAGTGTTCAATCCGATAAAATGAAATCTCAAAGGGAAAACTCAATTCATCATAAGATAGAGAGGGGAAAACACCATATGATCCGACTATATTAACAAAGCTCGCGATACATCAAGATCGTGACATCTCAAGAACATGAGAGAGAGAGAGAGATTAAACACATAGCTACTGGTACAAACCCTCAGCCCTGAGGGTGGACTGTGACACCCTGATTTTGGCAACTTTTTCTTTTCAAACTTTTCTTGGTTTTATTTGAAATTTGAATGGTTTTTGAACCTTTTCACTTGGCCTTGGAAACTTTTAAATCTTTTCCAAGTAAACCAAAGCCCTATCACCTTGCCAAAACCCTGCCAAGTATCTCTAGGACCCAAATCCCAAATTAAATCTTTTCTAAAAACTCTTTTCTTTTATTTGAGAATTTAGGGCATTACTATGGGTTGTGAAGCAACCTATAGTTGGGATGCTCAGAAAATTCTCAAATAATTCCCTAAAATACCTTGGACTATATATTGCTCCAATATCCAAAAATATTCCATGACCTAGTTCATTTAATTTGCAAAACAATTCATTTTTGTCCCTGGTCAGTCTGGACCTTCGTGAAGGAAGTGTATGCTAGGGTTGTCCAATTGCTCTCAAATTTTTGTGGCATGAAGACACCTACAAATGACTTACCTCCACCAAGTTTCAGCCCCAGGGGATCAACCAAGTGAGCAGTACCTCAACATTTCCATTCTGGACCGGTTTTGCAAGTTACACATGAACTACCCTCAAACTTCAACCAAACTACCTCAAACTTGGTCAGTTTTGAGTCCTTCCAACCTAGATCATCCTGGACATCTCCATTGGATCCATCCCTAGCTCTCTACTTCTCCAGATCCCTCTCTAGTTCACTGTCAGAGACTGTTGTTGAGGCTACCTCTCATTGTAGACCAAACCAAGCCAAACCATGGCCACAGGTGAAGTGAGGAATCGAAGGTCGACATACTGGACAAGTTTTGCCAGGCGTATGTGGCCTCCTGGTGGCAAGCACCGTGGTGAGCACGGCGCTGGCATGCTTGTCGCCACGCTATGTGCCGCGCCAGGCTCATGTCTCGTCGGGGCACGACGCCTGCGCCACGGCAGCCTGTCCGAGTATGCCGACATCGCTCCCGTACGCCACCTAGCCCCTCCAGAACCCTCGCCCTCGCCGGAGAAGCCCTCGGCGGCCGCCACGACCGTGCGCACTGTGCTGCCTGTGCGGCCACAGTGCGGCGCCGCTCGTCTTCTTCCTCGTGAGCCGTCCCTTCACGCATTCAATACTACTGCTCTCTCCCGTCCTCTCACCGCAAGCAGCCAGCCAGCGAGGCGTACCTCTCGCCGGCGACGTGGCCCGCTTCGAGCCGCATCCAGAGAGCTCGCCGAGCGCCCCCTCCTGCCTATATAAAGCCCCGCCCGGCCTTGCCTAGCTCCTCACCCCTCTCCCTACTCCCCAATCGCCCCCTCAGAGCAAGAGCCAATGCCGAGAGGCCCTCTGGCCTCGAGCTTCGCCGGAGCTCCGCTGCCAGTTGAGCTCCACCTCCAGCCCTCTCCACCCCACCCCAGCCTCGCCTGACTACGCCTTCGAGCCCAGTGCACTCCACTGACACTCCTTGATCTCCTGGTCGAGCGAATCACCGCCGGAATCGCCATCGCCGACGATCACCGTAGCACCTATCCGCTGGAGAAGAAGGGCGCGACGCCGTCCGGCCATCTCCGAAGGAGCTAAGGGTACAGGGTGAACCGCCATCGAATGCCCGATCCATCCCCACCATCCACGAGCCCAACCGCCGTCACTGTCGCCGGCAGTCACCGCTGGTGAGCCGCCCCTCCCTCTGCTCTCTCCCTCTCTCTATTTTAAATTGAGCCGGGCCCCACCTATCATCCACTCACCGAAGCGGTAAGTGGAGGTGCCTCGGGCGATTACGCCTTCGACGTGGCCTGCTCCAGGTTTTTCTGATTTTTATTTATTAAACAGAATTTACGAGAAACTTTGACCATTAATAACTTTTTACAGAAAAGTCCAATTGACATGATTCTTTTTGCATTGTATTTGTATCAAAGTCCTTTATTTTCTGACCAAGTTTGGTATTTTTCCAATACCCACAGAATTGTTGGTAAATGAAAAGGCTTTATGTGACAATTTCCTTTGCCATTTGAAAATGTTTTCAGAAGGAGATTCTTGTGGATTTGAAGACCAGGAGTTTCTGAACAACCCAACTGATCAAGGCAAGCTAGGATATCCATATTATGAAGCATTTCATAAATTCATATTCATTTCTTGCATTTCATTAGCGTAGATTATTCAAAGTAAATTATTTAAATGCCTTATGTTGATAACCCAAACTGAAATGTTGAATCACCTTGCTTGATAAATGAAACTTTGTTGGTTGATCAAGAGTCACCTGTCCGGGCTTACCCGTGCAGCCACTTTCGCCGGTATGGGACGGCCTTGACTTAGTCTGGCTCCGTGATCTTTCACCGGTATCTCCAGACAGGCAGGGCTATGCGTGCGTGCTGCCCTGATCAGGTAGACGGCGATAACCCTGTGAGCCCAGTTGAGTTATGTGCCGGCGTCCCCATTTGGGACAGTTTAGTTTGGCCACAACGGTGGCAGGTGTCACGAGGTGACACAGGGGCCACCCAGGGCAGGACTCCGGGGGAGAATGAATGCCGGTGGTACGATGGGAGAGTCATGGGTATGGCAGGTTTTGTTGGAGCAATGCTGATCCACCCGAATGGGATCACGAGGTCAGGTGCTCCATGGTGTGGGTAAAGTGCGCAACCTCTGCAGAGTGAAAAATCTATTCGAATAGCCGCATCCACGGTATTGGACAGCCCGTCCAGACCTCTCTAGGTGATCAACCGTATTAACCATAGTAATGATGGAAGAACTTGTCTTATGAGCAGAAGTACTCATTGAGATCGAGTATTCCGAGGGTTGTGAGACAACCCGGATATGAGTAAGTTGGTGACAGTAAGTGAATCACTTAGAATTTAACATGTTCATTGCCATGCTATTATTTGCTGCATATTTGGTTGTCATGTGCTTGTGAGCACATTCAAAGTACTCACCTGGCGTATCATGCCAGATGCAGGAGAAGACTGAGATGGAGGTCTCGATGACCGTGTTGTGATGCCTAGGATGTGTCCTCAGCAGTGTCCCTATGGATGGAGTTACTATCATGTTCCGCTACGCAGTAGTCTTCCGCTGTAGTATTCCGTAGTAATACCGAGGCCCTGATATGTTAGATAAATAATGTAGATATTGTCATAGCACTAGATGTGCTTCTGGCCTCGATGATCATGTAATATATAAGCTTGTACTCGACTATTATCAATAAAAGTTCAGCTATGTTCTGTTCCAAGTTGTTTTTTTTTTCCAGAAGACATGATCTCTGGGTTGGAAACACTGGTAAACCGGTTCTCTGAGCCGGGGTGCCACAACGCTTGGTATCAGAGCCGTGCTGACTGTAGGACACCCTAGGTAACCCGTGCTAGGACTGCGATTAGCATAGGATTTTGAGTGGGCATCCTGCTTGTTGCATTTGATTGTTGCATGCCATGCCTCATGCATCATAATTCATTATGTTACGAACCCTTGGCATTGTGAGTGTAGATGGCACCAGTTCCATATCATTTCCATCATGAGCCAGAACCCCACACTTTTCCAGCTCTGCTTCGTAGCGTCTGGCTTCGGCTGTATCCCAACGGTGACGACCCAGTGTACCAGGTGTTTCGGGAGCAGTTGGGCGAGTCAGTATATGAGTACCATGCAGTGGCTTACATGACCGTGACTTCGGATATTGGAAGCTCTTCTCGCTCTTCCAAGGGCGGAGTGGCTTCTACTCCGGAGATGGCGATCCAGTTTGCTGCCATGGAGGCTATTACTGATTTGCGCTTCCACGAGGTCGAGATGCAGACCCATCTAGGTTTCTTCCACTATCCCACTCTTTCTCCTACGACAGGGCGAGTCCTTTTCTCACCTATTGACCCGGCGTGTGATCATGCAGCTGGTGTTTTGTCTTGCTATCTGAAAGCCAGTTACCGTATGATCATTTCCTTGGCTGAGGAGCTGTGTCGTGTTCAGGGGGCACTTGCAGTAGTGACTCCAGCACCTCCTCCTCCTATAGTTCCACCCAGTTATCCACCACCAGTTCCACCCCCGCGTGTGCTTGATACCCCTTATGGTTCTTCTGGATCATCAGGCTTATCGTCTGGTAGTCGACTTGAGACCCCAGCTGAGTGGGCCTCACTCTTAGCCACTCCTGCTCCGCCGATGCTGAGACGACGTGCTCTTTCTCCTGCGAAAGGAGAGCCGTCTCAGCAGCGACGTCGCGTCTCCTTTAACCCGGTGACTCACATCATCAGTTCTGATTCCGACTCAGGATCTGACGAAGAGGACTCTTCAGATGGGCAGTGTTCGTGTCACCGATGCACTAGACTGGAGTTTGAGTAGTAATGCATGCATCTTTGCATATGCCGACTGTTGTATGAGCAGTCTAGTCATGATATTCCCCTACTAGCTTGCCATGTATGATGTTGGGTTATCTTGTATAATTATCTTGTTTCCTTTATTTGCCTTTTCCATGAATTTCCTTTTGGTGTCATATTACTGTATTTCTCCTTATGGATGTTGCTCATCGATTCGGTATTTGCCATGGGAACAAAAATTAGGATGAAGAAAGGAAGTAGCTGTCAAGGCGGCGATGGAAACCCCGTCCGTCGATCCGCCAGGCAGGCAGGGCAACCGCCCGAAGACTTACCACCACCACCACCACCTCAAGCACCAACCACAGATCAGATAATGAGAATGTTTGAGGAAAGGAGAAACCAAGACCTCATGGAATCTCTCAAGAGTATGCAGACAATAGTAGGTCAGAACAATGGCAATGGGGTGCATTCCAAACTGTCTGACTTCCAGCGTACAAAACCACCTAGCTTTAATCAGGCTGCGGATCCTATTGAGGCTGATGACTGGTTGAGAACTATGGAAAAGAAATTGGACATCGCTCGTTATGAAGAAGCGGATAAAGTCCCATTTGTCACTCATTATCTCGAAGGCCCGGCAGCCATATGGTGGGATAACACCAAGCTAATGTGGCCTGCTGAAGAGATTTCCTGGGAGAAATTTAAAGAGCTGTTCCGCAAGTATCATATTCCCACGGGTATCATGAAAGTGAAGCAAAGGGAATTCCTGGCCCTCACACAAGGAAGCATGTCTATGGGAGAATATTTAAACAAGTTCAACAATTTGGTCCGGTACTCTCTTCATGATGTGGCTACCGAAGAACGGAAATTAGACCGGTTCCTCGGAGGACTTAATCACGCCCTCCAATGTTAGCTATGTATGTTGGACTTCCCCGATTGCCAGACCTTGGTGGATGTGACGCCCCCGGCTTAATCATGCACTAATCATACACGCAAATGCGCACAATCAAGCCTAAGGACTCACGGGAAGATATCACAACACAACTCTAAAACATAAATAAAGTCATACAAGCTTTATATTACAAGCCAGGGGCCTCGAGGGCTCGAATAGATAAGCTTGTGTACAAGCATCAGTGGAAGCATTAGATATCTGAGTACAGATATAAAAGAAAACACAGAAAGGCCCTTAGAAGGCGAGGCAAAAGAAAAGCACTACAATCGAAAGGCGTAGGCCTCCTGCCTGGGAACCTCCGATCCTACTCCTGGTCGGCTGGCTCGATCCAGTAGTACGTGCCGTCTGGACCCTCCTGGTAGTAAGCTCCGGCTGGGACATCTGACTCCAGGACTCCATCGTCTGATGTATCATCAAGGTGGGGTATGGGGAAAAGAGAAAGTAAAGCAACCGTGAGTACTCATCCGGACTACTCAGCAAGCAAGGATCTATACTACATATGCAACATTATCAAAGGAGAAAGGCTATATATGTGGACTGGACTGCAGAAATGCCAGATTAGAGAGAAGGCCTAGTCCTATCAAAGACTAGCATCTTCAGCGGTCTTGCAGCATTAGAAGAGTGTAGATTAGTACCGTATAAAGCAATAGTATCGGTAAGTCTCAACCTCACCCAGAGATCCTTTCTCGACTCCCGGCGAGAAAGCAATCCCAGAGCCATACAGTTATCAACCTCGTCCTGAGATCCCTTCTTGACTCCCTGCGAGAAGCAATCCCAGAGCCATGGTATCCAATTCTAATGGTATCAATCAGGATACAACTCCGAGTGTACGTTACCGAGGATCCGGCTATGCATAGATTAGTTCTTCCCTGCAGGGGTGCACCAACTAACCCACCACGCTCGCTTAACTCGGGCCGGACACGCTTTGTGGGTCATACCCGGCCTCGGCCAAACGACACACCGCAGCCCTACCTAAAGCTCAGCAGAGAGGTCCCCGCCGGTCTACATCCTAAGCACTCAGGGGTCTTGGCCATCGCCTTGTGCACTCCGGGTCATTGCGTGCAGGGGGAAGCCAGGCACCACGGGGGCGCCGGTCCGTCCCGGCCGCAATGCTGAACTGGACGTCTGACAGAACTTTCGGCTGATGCCACGATGCAGAGTACCCATAACTTTTCCCGCGTGATGGTTAGTGCTATGGGGCCAGAGGCCCACTCGAATCAAATATCCAAACCGTTAGTACCTTGGGGTTGCGGTAACGAGCAGAGACTCACGATCGATGTGACCCCGTCGCCCCGTCTCGAGGACTTGCGGCAAGGGCCAAGAATGCCCGGCCACGCCTCGTATTCATCACTCGGGCACCATCCAGGCAACCCGTCTTCACATCACACGCGGGTACCCCTCAGGGTTGACCCGCCTTCCAAGTAACAATAGTATAGTCCAAGTATCCGTGTGTCCATAACATCAGGGGAAACCCGAGGTATCACCCTCGTTGGATTCCTACTCAATGTAGCTATCAAGGTGAACTCGGAGGAATCACCCTCGTTGGGTTCACACTTGAGGTGTTGTACGATGGCGTCATTATCGGAAGCGGTGAAGGAGGAATCACCCTCGATGACCACGACCGAATAGCTACTCTACGGAGTTAACATCAGAAGTGCTACAAGAGGTTTCACCCTCGGCACTTGATAGCAACGCTGCAGTGTCGTTACAACTAAGGCGGTGATGTGCGGTGCCGGGGTCTGGTCTTCAATCCCGTTGATCGGGTCTTCTGATAATCCAGCGGGGCAGTCGGGACAAGTGGGGGTCACTGATAGGTCTCTACCCAGCCTAGACTAAACAGTTTAGGTTAAGGAGGTAAGGTTTCAATAGCAGGTTACAATAAATATGCTATGCATCAGAATAGGTAAAGCAGTAGCAGCAGCAATTCTAATGCAAGCATGAGAGAGAAAGAATGGGCGATATCGGTATGCTCAAAAGGGGGGTGCTTGCCTGGTTGCTCTGGCAAGAGAGAGGGGTCGTCAACAGGCTGCTCGTCTGTAGTGTAGTAGAACTCAGCCGCGTCGGCGTCGGTCTCGGCGTCTATCGAGAGAGAAGGAGGGGGAGAGAAACAATAAATTCACGGCAATAATTCCATCAATATGTAAGACTTGCCTAAATGATATGCCGGGGTGTTCTACTGCCTAACTAAATGATTTAGTTAATTTAGGAATTTATTTGGATTTATTTAATAAAGGTTGGGCACTATTCATTTACTGATATCAGTCTAAAAGTTCCATGTTCATCTAGCTAGGGGCATCTGACAGGAATACAGAGGGCGTATTCGGATTCGTATCGAAATTCTGAGCAAGTTTCATATATAACTTATTTTCATCGGAGTTACGGATTATTTAATATGATTTTCTATTTTTTTTTACTAATTTCTGGAATTTAATTAATTGTTTAAATTAAACATTATCCAAAACAGTGTATAGTGACATCAGCATGATGTGATGATGATGTCAGCAGGTCAACTGGTCGGTTGACCAGTCAAACCAGACAGGTGGGGCCCACATGTCATACACTGTAGCTTTAACAGAGGGGTTAATTTAATTAATTGGGTTAATTAACAGGTGGGGTCCAGCAGTCAGTGAATGATTAGGATTTTAATTATTTTTATTAACCGAATTAGTTAATTAGGCACCTGACAGGGGGGGGCCCATATGTCATAGACACAGGGAGAGGGGCCCCACCAGTCAGTGACTGGGCAGTACCCAGTCAGCCAGTTAACCAAGTCAACTGGTCAACTGGGGCCGGTCTGGCCCTCTGGCAATGGCACTGGGGGTGGCCCCAGGCCAGCCAAGTCGGCGGCGGCGTCGGCCGGCCACCGGAGTTGCTCCGGCGAGCACCAGAGGCGGCGGCGCGGCTCGGAAATGGTGCACAGGGCACCATTGCGATTGCGGCCGGGCTCGTTCGAACGGGCAGACGACGGCGGAGCGATCTAGGGTGACGGCGGGGGCTGCGGTGGTCGGTAGCCTCGACGGCGAGCAACAAGATGGACACCGGAGTTCGGCCGTCGTCGGGATCGGGGCTACGGCGTGCAAGAAGGGCAGCGCGAGGTGGCTACGGCATCTACATGTTGCGGGGAGTGCAACGGTGGCACGCACGGGACCATATGGTCACCGTGGCCACGCCGGCAACGAGGTCAGGCAGTGGCACGTTCGGGCATCTCCAATGCGACCACTACGGCGACGATAATGAGCCGGAAAGAGTGGGGGAGGACGGCAACTGCTCACCGGGCCCTGTAGGTGTGCAACAGCGGGCTCGGGGAGCGCTCGACGGAGGCGAATCGACAGCGGAGTGCGGCGGTGATCCGAGGAAGAAGAAGATGGTGCGGGGTCGATGTAGGGCTCCCGGGGCTCGGACGTGTGGTCGAGGAGGACGGGCTCGACGCGGCGGAGCTCGTGGATGCGTCGGCGGGGCGAAAGGGGGACAGTGGCCGCGCGGTTTAGCTGAGGCCGTCCATGGCGGCGCTCGGGGAAGTGGGGGAACGAGAGAGAGGGACGAATGGGGCGGCTAGGGTTCGCCAGGAGGGCGAGGGGGGTCACTCTTATCCACCACAGCGAGCGCGGCGACGCGCTGTCGAGCGAGGGAGAGAGGGGGCCATGCCGCGGCGTGCGGGCGCGGCTACAGCGCACGCGCGGTGAACAGGGTAGGTAGGGGACGACGCTAGGTGGGCTGGGCCACGCTGTAGCGATAGGCTCTAGTGCACAGTAGCATGTTTAGGCCTTTTCCTTTTTCTCTTTTTCTATTTCTTTCTTTTCTGTTTTGTCTTTTATTTTTATTCCAAATGACTTTTGTAAAATATGGCACTTGTTCTATTAATACCAGTGCAATATCCAACCCTGGTATAAAATGGTTTTGGGGCCAAATGTTTTCATATGGATTTTATTTAAATAAAAAAGGTAGTAACCACCTCTGTTTTTCTACTGTTAGAGTCACTTAGTTAATTTATTAATTGATGATTATAATTTTAGAATAGTCTCTGTAATATTTGCTATTTATTGAACATTTTAGTTTCCATGTTGGACAACTTTTATTTAAATTTGAATTCTGACTTAGGAGTTGAAATGCAATATGATGCAAATGATGATTTGGCACTGTTAATCATGATGACATGGCATAATCAAGAGGGGATTACTGTAGTTAACCACTGGGGGTGTTACAAGTCTCCTCCACTAACAAAAATTCTCGTCCCGAGAATTAAGAGGTAGAAGGGAAAAGTTCAGGGTATTCCGCATGAAGATTATCCTCGCGTTCCCAAGTGGCTTCATCTTCAGTATGATTTGACCACTGAACCTTGAGAACGTTCTCGATTCCTTCCAAAGGTGAGGCGTTCAAGGCATTCAGAACATATATCTGAGCTTTAGCGTCTCGAGTAACTCGGGCGGTGTAGTTCACTATTTCATCGGAGGGGTGAAGAAGTTGGCTAACTTTAGTGGCACAATTGATTGAAGCAATATGAGCTTTCAACCAATCCATTCCGAGAATGAGGTCTATAGTGGAAGACTTCAAGACGATGGGTGAGGCAAGGAATTCCAACCCTTTAATTTCGATGGTAACGTCAGGTGCTATCACGTCAGCATGACAATGACCTCCGGGAGTTTTAATGACTAACGGAGTATGCATCTTCTCATATTGAATGCCATGCATGAATGCAAATTTTCCAGAGATGAATGAATGTGATGCTCCTGAATCAAATAAAACAGAAGCAGGTACTGAGTTAACAAGAAGGGTACCCATCACAGTAGCAGGTTGATCCTGGACTTCTTCAATGTCAATGTTGTAAGCGTGTCCATGACCATGTGCAGCAGACCCAGTATTATAGTTGCGGGCCTGATTGTTGCCACGATCATTGCCACGTCCAGTACGAGGAAAAGCCAACTGATTCTGAGTCTGGCGGCAGTCTTTAGCTTGGTGACCTGGTTTGCGGCACTTGAAGCACAGACCATCTTCAGGACGAAGAGGAGCATTGTTTTGAATAGCTTGAGCTCTTGGCTGCCTCGATGGTGGAGGAGGCAGACGTGGTGCAGCATAGTTGTTCTTTGGCGCAGAGGTATTGGGATGGAACACATTGTTGGGAATCCAGACCCGACGCTTCTGTGCTGAGCTCGAAGATGAGCCAGCATCGCGATAGCGCTTCTACGAGTCCTTATGCTTCATCTGAGTGGTCTCAACCATAATAGCCTTGTTCACCAGAGTTGAAAAGTCATTGAAGTCTTGAGCAGCAAGGGCAAGCTCGAGGTCGGGGTGTTGTCCATTACGGAACTTCTCTTGTCTACGGGCATCTGTGGCGATGTCTTCTTCTGCATAGCGGGAGAGGTCAAGAAATTCCCGCTGATAAGCTTCGATAGTCTTGTTGCCCTGAGTGAGGCTGCGGAACTGGGTCTTCATTCGTTCCATAATTGCTTGAGGGATGTAACATGCACGGAAAGTAGCCTGGAACTCATCCCAGGTAATGACTGTTCCAGCTGGCAGTGTACGCTTGTGTGTGTCCCACCACTGAGCAGCGGGCCCCTTTAAGAAAAAGGATGCGAAGGTGACAAAGTTGGCAGGGGCGACATTAGCAGACTCCATCTCGTGAGTGATGTCGCGGAGCCCGTCATCAGCATCCAGTGGCTTGTCAGAGTTGCGGAAGTGAGTGGGGTTAAGTCGCATAAACTTCGGTAGAGTTATTGAAGGAGGGTTCTAGTTCTGGTTGTTCTGATGCGGAAACTAAGCCATAATTCCAGTCATGAACTGGCGGTTGAGCTCGAACTGTTGCATCATAGCGGCCATATAATTTGGTGGTGGTGGGCGTTCAGGGGCACGACCACGACCACCTGGTCTAACCATCCTGCTGAGTATCAACAGGGGGTAGTTTAGTAAAAGCAATTGCGATTGTTTGGCGACAAGCATGATGTAACCCGACAACAATTTAAGCAGTGTAGCAGATACATAACAGTAGTTAATTTAAGACATACAGATCCATACACAAAGTCGGGTAGATGCGGACAGCATAACGGCGCAAATTTTAAAGGCTAGACATACTAGGCGGCACGCAGGCACGCGGTAAGGAAGTACACAGCGAGACATAGCAAAGGCTACATCAACATCGGGGAAAACCACTGTAACGGGCTAACTGCGAGTGCGGACGACGAATGTTCGTCGCGGAAGGATCCTGTGCTCCATGTGCACTCTGATGCAGAACCCGGTCTCGAGCTATAAGAAGAGGTCCACGTGTAGGTGTGTGACCTCCAACAGCAGGCCAATCAATACCAGCATACATCTGAGTCCTGCGCGGGTAAAGGATGTGCTCCGGATGTATCCCGGCACGTACAGCGGGTAGCAACTGCATCATAGCATCATAGAGGGAGCTCGAGTGGCAACCAACTCGACGGCAAGAGCCTGAACAGTGCGAACCAGAGCCTGAGTGCACTGAATTAGAATGCGCGGGTCGTAGCGACGAGGCTCGTGCGGGGCACAGATAGCTGCGTAGTATCCAGTAGCATCTCCAGCAGGGGCATACGGAATGTATCGGAACTCAGAGTCATCCAAGACATCGCTGAACTCTCCTCGGATACGTGCGACAGCAGAGTAGGCGGTATCATGTACTGCCATCTCAATCATCACGCCGATACCGTGGAAAAGATGCAGCTCGGTGTCTGAGTCATTTTGCTGATCATAGATACGAACATCAGCATGGTATTGCTCCTTGTTGAACTCGCGGTAATCCTCGTAGATCATGTACTCGGGGTACCAGCGATAGCGAAGTCTGGTCAGGAGGGCGATCAGAACAGCTGGAAACCCAGGGGCATCACAAGCCCAAGTGCGAAGCACAAGCTGTGTCGTAGGACGCGGTGGGAACAAATGGTCCATCTGAAACAGAAGAAATTCAGGTTGGTCAAACAATAGTGAGAAGTTTAACACAACTCAGAGAGAAAGGTTAAACAAAACAATGGAAAGGAAAATGATTATCAGACTAATCAGATCAATGACAGGAAAATCGCACAGATATCCAGCTCTCTGGGTAGACAGGATTTACGAGATCCTAAGTGTCGGTGTTAGTAAAATTTATTTAACCCGAAAAGAAGAGAGAACAGAGTCCCAGAGTATAGACGAGGAATAAAAGATCCTAATACCACCCAGTTGGCGACGTGGGCCCGTAAGCCGCACAGCCAAGTTAGTAAATTACTTTTCCGGTTTCTAGACTCAACTTCGGCCAAGGAGTTGGAAAGGGGGGTTCCTACAGTCAGTCGGCTCTAATACCAACTTGTGACGCCCCCGGCTTAATCGTGCACTAATCATACATGCAAATGCGCATGATCAAGCCTAAGGACTCACAAGAAATATCACAACGCAACTCTAAAACATAAATAAAGTCATACAAGCTTTATATTACAAGCCAGGGGCCTCGAGGGCTCGAATACATAAGCTTGTGTACAAGCGTCAGCGGAAGCATTAGATATCTGAGTACAGATATAAAAGAAAGCACAGAAAGGCCCTTAGAAGGCGGGGCAAAAGAAAAACACTACGATCGAAAGGCGTAGGCCTCCTGCCTGGGAACCTCCGATCCTACTCCTGGTCGGCTGGCTCGATCTAGTAGTATGTGCCATCTGGACCCTCCTGGTAGTAAGCTCTGGCTGGGACATCTGACTCCTGGACTCCATCGTTTGATGTATCATCAAGGTGGGGTATGGGGAAAAGAGAAAGTAAAGCAACCGTGAGTACTCATCCGGAGTACTCATCAAGCAAGGATCAATACTACATATGCAACATTATCAAAGGAGAAAGGCTGTATATGTGGACTGGGCTGCAGAAATGCCAGATTAGAGAGAAGGCCTAGTCCTATCGAAGACTAGCATCTTCAGCGGTCTTGCAGCATTAGAAGAGTGTAGATTAGTACCGTATAAAGCAATAGTATCGGTAAGTCTCAACCTCACCCAGAGATCCTTTCTCGACTCCCAGCGAGAAAGCAATCCCAGAGCCATACAGTTATCAACCTCGTCATGAGATCCCTTCTCGACTCCCTGTGAGAAGCAATCCCAGAGCCATGGTATCCAATTCTAATGTTATCAATCAGGATACAACTCCGAGTGTCTGTGACCGAGGATCCGGCTATGCATAGATTAGTTCTTCCCTGCAGGGGTGCACCAACTTACCCACCACGCTCGCTTAACTCCAGTCGGACACGCTTTGTGGGTCATACCCGGTCTCGGCCAAACGACACACCGCAGCCCTACCTAAAGCTCAGCAGAGAGGTCCCCGCCGGTCTACATCCTAAGCACTCAGGGGTCTTGGCCATCGCCCTGTGCACTCCGGGTTGTTGCGTGCAGGGGGAAGCCAGGCACCAGGGGGGCGCCGGTCCGTCCCGGCCGCAATGCTGAACTGGACGTCTGACAAAACTTTCGGCTGATGCCACGATGGAGAGTACCCATAACTTTTCCCGCGTGATGGTTAGTGCTATCGGGCCAGAGGCCCACTCGAATCAAATATCCAAACCATTAGTACCTTGGGGTTGCGGTAACGAGTAGAGACTCACGATCGATGTGACCCCGTCACCCCGTCTCGAGGACTTGCGGCAAGGGCCAAGAATGCCTGGCCACGCCTCGTATTCATCACTCGGGCACCATCCAGGCAACCCGTCTTCACATCACACGCGGGTACCCCTCAGGGTCGACCCGCCTTCCAAGTAACAATAGTATAGTCCAAGTATCCGTGTGTCCATAACATCAGGGGAAACCCGAGGTATCACCCTCGTTGGATTCCTACTCGATGTAGCTATCAAGGTGAACTCGGAGGAATCACCCTCGTTGGGTTCACACTTGAGGTGTTGTACGACGGCGTCGTTATCAGAAGCGGTGAAGGAGGAATCACCCTCGATGACCACGACCGAATAGCTACTCTACAGAGTTAACATCAGAAGTGCTACAAGAGGTTTCACCCTCGGCACTTGATAGCAACGCTGCAGTGTCGTTACAACTAAGGGGGTGATGTGCGGTGTCGGGGTTTGGTCTTCAATCCCGTTGATCGGGTCTTCTGATAATCCAGCGGGGCAGTCGGGACAAGTGGGGGTCACTGATAGGTCTCTACCCAGCCTAGACTAAATAGTTTAGGTTAAGCAGGTAAGGTTTCAATAGCAGGTTAAAATACACAGGCTATGCATCAGAATAGGTAAAGCAGTAGCAGCAGCAATTCTAATGCAAGCATGAGAGAGAAAGAATGGGCGATATCGGTATGCTCAAAAGGGGGGTGCTTGCCTGGTTGCTCTGGCAAGAGAGAGGGGTCGTCAACAGGCTGCTCGTCTGTAGTGTTGTAGAACTCAGCCGCGTCGGCGTCGGTCTCGGCGTCTATCGAGAGAGAAGGAGGGGGAGAGAAACAATAAATTCACGGCAATAATGCAATCAATATGTATGACTTGCCTAAATGATATGCCGAGGTGTTCTACTTCCTAACTAAATGATTTAGTTAATTTAGGAATTTATTTGGATTTATTTAATTAAGGTTGGGCAGTATTCATTTACTGATATCGGTCTAAAAGTTCCATGTTCATCTAGCTAGGGGCATCTGACAGGAATACGGAGGGCGTATCCGGATTCGTATCGAAATTCTGAGCAAGTTTCATATATAACTTATTTTCATCGGAGTTACGGATTATTTAATATGATTTTCTAAATTTTTTTACTAATTTCTGGAATTTAATTAATTGTTTAAATTAAACATTATCCAAAACAGTGTATAGTGACATCAGCATGATGTGATGATGATGTCAGCAGGTCAACTGGTCGGTTGACCAGTCAAACCAGACAGGTGGGGCCCACATGTCATACACTATAGCTTTAACAAAGGGGTTAATTTAATTAATTGGGTTAATTAACAGGTGGGGTCCAGCAGTCAGTGAATGATTAGGATTTTAATTATTTTTATTAACCTAATTAGTTAATTAGGCACCTGACAGGGGGGGCCCATATGTCATAGACACAGGGAGAGGGGCCCCACCAGTCAGTGACTTGGCAGTACCCAGTCAGCCAGTTAACCAAGTCAACTGGTCAACTGGGGCCGGTCTGGCCCTCTGGCAATGGCACTGGGGGTGGCCCCAGGCCAGCCACGTCGGTGGCGGCGTCGGCCGGCCACCGGAGTTGCTCCGGTGAGCACCAGAGGCGGCGGCGCGGCTCGGAAATGGCGCACAGGGCACCATTGCGAGCGCGGCCGGGCTCATTCGAACGGGCAGACGACGGCAGAGCGATCTAGGGTGACGGCGGGGGCTGCGGTGGTCGGTAGCGTTGACGGCGAGCAATGAGACGGACGCCAGAGTTCGGCCGTCGTCGGGATCGGGGCTACGGCGTGCAAGAAGGGCAGCGCGAGGTGGCTACGGCGTCTACACGTTGCGGGGAGTGCAACGGTGGCACGCACGGGACCATATGGTCACCGTGGCCACGCCGGCGACGAGGTTAGGCGGCGGCATGTTCGGGCATCTCCAATGCGACCACTACGGCGACGATTATGAGTCAGAAAGAGAGGAGGAGGACGGCGACTGCTCACCGGGCCCTGTAGGTGTGCAACAGCGGGCTCGGGGAGGGCTCGACGGAGGCGAATCGACGGCGGAGTGCGGCGGTGATCCGAGGAAGAAGAAGATGGCGCGGGGTCGATGCAGGGCTCCCGGGGCTCGGACGTGTGGTCGAGGAGGACGGGCTCGACGCGGCGGAGCTCGTGGACGCGTCGGCGGGGCGAAATGGGGACGGTGGTCGCGCGGTTTAGCCGAGGCCGTCCATGGCGGCGTTCGGGGAAGTGGGGGAACGAGAGAGAGGGACGAACAGGGCGGCTAGGGTTCGCCAGGAGGGCGAGGGGGGTCACTCTTATCCACCACAGCGAGCGCGGCGACGCGCTGTTGAGCGAGGGAGAGAGGGGGCCATGCCGCGGCGTGCGGGCGCGGCGCCAGCGCGCGCGCGGTGAACAGGGGAGGTAGGGGATGGCGCTAGGTGGGCTGGGCCGCACTGTAGCGATAGGCTCTAGTGCACAGTAGCGCGTTTAGGCCTTTTCCTTTTTCTCTTTTTCTCTTTTTCTATTTCTTTCTTTTCTGTTTTGTCTTTTATTTTTATTCCAAATGACTTTTGTAAAATATGGCACTTGTTCTATTAATACCAGTGCAATATCCAACCCTGGTATAAAATGGTTTTGGGGCCAAATGTTTTCATATGGATTTTATTTAAATAAAAAAGGTAGTAACCACCTCTGTTTTTCTACTGTTAGAGTCACTTAGTTAATTTATTAATTGATGATTATAATTTTAGAATAGTCTCTGTAATATTTGCTATTTATTGAACATTTTAGTTTCCATGTTGGACAACTTTTATTTTCCACTTTTATTTAAATTTGAATTCTGACTTAGGAGTTGAAATGCAATATGATGCAAATGATGATTTGGCACTGTTAATCATGATGACATGGCATAATCAAGAGGGTATTACTGTAGTTAACCACTGGGGGTGTTACAGTGGATAAGGCCTTCATCGCTGAACGAGAACACAAATCCGGGAATGATGATCGTAAGAGGAAGTTCGAGCCAAAGAAGGACAACAAGGAACCATATGCGCAAAAGCTGCGCAGTTGGCAGCCAGGGTCATCTGAAAACAAAACAGTATGGAACAATGGTGGCAACAACAGAAAGCCAAGCAACCAGAGCAAGACCTTCGGCAAGCAGCCAGTCATAGAGGACTACCGCCGCAACAACACTTGTTTCACTTGTGGCCAGAGTGGACAGTATGCCAAGCAGTGTCCTACTAATAATAACGGAAAGCAATCAGCTGATCACAAGCCACAAGTCAATCACCTTGGACGCCGCCCCAACCACAACTTCAGCCATGGATGCGTCCACCACATCTCTGCCGAAGAAGTCTGCGAAGCTCCAGACATTGTCCTTGGTATGTTTTCTGTCCATGACATACCTGCAGTAATTTTATTTTATTCTGGGGCTTCCCACTCATTTATTTCACGAAGTTTTGCCACCTTGCACAAGTTTTCTCCTTCACTTTTGGACAAAATCATGGTGGTACAATCCCCTGGCTCTATGCTCAGAACAAATATAATATATAAGGATTTGGAAATTTCAATCCATGGAGTCAAATTTCTGGCCACCCTTGTTGCTATTGACTCCCCATGACTGGACATAATACTGGGAATGGACTGGTTGGCACCGCACCAAGTGTGTATCAACTGCGCCACCAGAATGGTAACATTGGTGAACCCCGCCGGACAGACCGTCCAATTTTTGGCCAGCAAAATAATAACAAGAAAGGGCACGGCATACCAGACCACTGTTACAGATATGAATCTGATCCCGGTAGTGGGTGAATTTCTGGATGTGTTTCCTGAGGAATTACCAGGAATGCCGCCCGACAGAGAATTGGAGTTCGCCATCGAGGTAATTCCCGGTACAACCCTGATATACAAGAAATATTATCGTATGCCAGGCCCAGTGCTGGCAGAGCTAAAGAAGCAGTTAGACGAATTGCTACAGACAGGATATATTCGTCCAAGCATCTCGCCATGGGGGTCACCAGTATTATTTGTCAAGAAGAAAGATGGAAGTCTAGGAATGTGCGTAGACTATCACCAGCTTAACGAGGTCACTATCAAGAACAAGTACCCGATTCCTCGAATTGATGACTTATTCGACCAGTTGAATGGAGCACGGGTATTCTCTAAGATCGACCTCAGAACGGGATATCATGAACTGAAAATCCAAAAGGAGGATATCCCCAAGACAGCGTTCACCACTCGTTATGGACTATATGAATTTACAGTTATGGCATTTGGATTGACCAACGCTCCGGCCTACTTCATGAGTATGATGAACAAAGTCTTCATGGACTTTCTGGACAAGTTTGTAGTGGTGTTCATTGATGACATCCTGATATACTCTAAGGATGATGAGGAGCATAAACAACATCTCAGAGCTGTCTTGGAAAGGTTGAGAACCCATCGCTTATATGCCAAGTTCAGTAAGTGCGAATTTTGGCTAAAAGAGGTGGGATTCCTTGGACATATTCTGTCAGAGAAAGGGATAGCTGTTGATCCCAGTAAGGTTACTGCGGTCTTGTACTGGAAGACACCAGCTACGGTGACTGAAGTCCTTAGTTTCTTGGGCTTGGCAGTCTACTACCGTTGCTTCATTGAGGGCTTTTCTAAGATAGCCAAGCCACTGGCAGAATTATTGAAAAAGAACCAAAGGTTTATTTGGACAGACAAGTGCGACAGCAGTTTCCAAGAATTAAAGGCAAGGCTAACCACAACCCCTGTCTTAGTCCTCCCAGACATTCACAAGAGTTTTGACATATATTGCGACGCATCCAGGAGTGGAATTGGCTGCGTGCTGATGCAAGAAGGGAAGGTTGTAGCTTATGCATCACGACAGCTATGACCTCATGAGGAGAACTATCCCACACATGATTTGGAGCTAGCTGCTGTGGTTCATGCCCTGAAGATTTGGAGGCACTACCTTATTGGACAACGATGTGAAATATACACAGACCACAAGAGTCTCAAGTATATTTTCACTCAACCCGACCTGAACCTCTGGCAGAAAAGATGGCTTGAGCTAGTCAAGGACTATGATGTTGGAATAAACTATCATCCAGGGAAAGCGAATGTGGTCACTGATGCCCTGAGCAGGAAACAAGCTGCTGTGAATGCACTAGTCGAGGGTATGCATCCGAGCTTACAAGAAGAGTTTGTTAAGCTCAATATGGTGCTATGCGGCCCAATGACCCCGGACACATTGGAAATTACTCCAACCCTCATGGAGGAAATCAAGGAAGCACAGAAGTTAGATGAAGAAATTCGGAAGATCAAGGAGTTAATTCAGCAAGGGAAGGCCAAGTCCTTCCGTATAGATGAACAAGGTACCATGTGGTTCAAGAAACGAATTTGTGTGCCAAATTAGAACAACTTGAGGCAAAAAATACTCAAGGAAGCACATGAGTCCGGATATTCGATCCACCCGGGAGGTACCAAGATGTATCAGGACTTGAGAGAAACTTTTTGGTGGTCTGGAATGCGGAAAGATATAGCATATTATGTCGCCTGCTGTGACATTTGCAACAAGGTCAAAGCAGAGCATCAGAAACCCACTGGGCTACTACAACCTTTACCAGTGCCCCAGTGGAAGTGGGACAACATATGTATGGATTTTATTGTGGGACTGCCCAAGTCCACGAGAGGCAATGATGCTATTTGGGTCATTGTAGACATCCTCACGAAAGTGGCTCACTTTATCCCAGTAAAGACCACTTTCAACGCAAATCAGTTAGCACAACTCTACATGTCCCAAATAGTCAGTCTGCACGGAGTACCCAAGTCTATGACTTCAGATTGGGGTTCCCTATTTACCTCAGCATTCTGGCTACGGCTACATCAAGCTTTGGGAACCATGCTAAAACACAACACAGCATACCATCTGCAGACAGACGGACAGACCGAGCCAGTGAATCAAATATTAGAGGATATGGTTCGGTCATGTGCTCTCTCCCATGGACCTAAATGGGAGGATAGTTTACCGTACGTGGAATTCTCTTACAACAACAGCTATCAGGCAAGTCTCAAGATGTCGCCTTTTGAGGCACTGTACGGACGGAAGTGCCGCACACCGTTGAACTGGTCCTAGACAGGAGATAGTCGCATCTTTGGTACGGACTTGATGCTCGAGGCTGAAAGGCAAGTCAAAGATATTCAAGAGCGACTGCAAGCAGCCAAGTCCCGACAAAAGAGCTATTACGACCCAAAACACCAGGAAGTAACTTTCAAGCCTGGAGACTATGCTTACCTGCGAGTAACCCCTATGAAGGGAGTAAAGAGGTTTGGCACCCGGGGAAAGTTGGCCCCAAGATACATCGGTCCCTTTCCGGTGATTGCTAGGAAGGGCAGAGTCGCATATCAGTTGGAATTGCCACCAGCATTGTCAGACGTTCATGATGTTTTTCACATCTCACAGTTAAGGAAATGCATTGCACCCCCAACCAAGCAAGCGGATATGAGTGAATTAGAATTGGCTAAGGATCGGACCTATGAGGAAAAACCTGTCAGGATTTTGGATGAGATGGAAAAAAACCATGAGGAGTAAGGTGATAAGATTTTACAAGGTGCTATGGGAGCACCATAATGAAGAAGAGGCCACTTGGGAAAGAGAAGATTTTCTGAGATCAGCATATCCATATTTGTTCCCTGAGCAACCGAATCTCGAGGACGAGATTCATCCTAAGGGGGGTAGGTTTGTGACACCCTGATTTTGGCAACTTTTTCTTTTCAAACTTTTCTTGGTTTTATTTGAAATTTGAATGGTTTTTGAACCTTTTCACTTGGCCTTGGAAACTTTTAAATCTTTTCCAAGTAAACCAAAGCCCTATCACCTTGCCAAAACCCTGCCAAGTATCTCTAGGACCCAAATCCCAAATTAAATCTTTTCTAAAAACTCTTTTCTTTTATTTGAGAATTTAGGGCATTACTATGGGTTGTGAAGCAACCTATAGTTGGGATGCTCAGAAAATTCTCAAATAATTCCCTAAAATACCTTGGACTATATCTTGCTCCAATATCCAAAAATATTCCATGACCTAGTTCATTTAATTTGCAAAACAATTCATTTTTGTCCCTGGTCAGTCTGGACCTTTGTGAAGGAAGTGTATGCTAGGGTTGTCCAATTGCTCTCAAATTTTTGTGGCATGAAGACACCTAAAAATGACTTCCCTCCACCAAGTTTCAGCCCCAGGGGATCAACCAAGTGAGCAGTACCTCAACATTTCCATTCTGGTCCAGTTTTGCAAGTTACACATGAACTACCCTCAAACTTCAACCAAACTACCTCAAACTTGGTTAGTTTTGAGTCCTTCCAACCTAGATCACCCTGGACATCTTGGCTCCTTCCCTAGCTCTCTACTTCTCCAGATCACTCTCTAATTCACTGTCAGAGACTGTTGTTGAGGCTACCTCTCATTGCAGACCAAACCAAGCCAAACCATGGGCACATGTCAAGTGAGGAATCGAAGGTCAACGTACTGGACAAGTTTTGCCAGGCGTACATGGCCTCCTGGTGGCAAGCACCATGGTGAGCACGGCGCTGGCATGCTTGTCGCCGCGCTCTGTGCCGCGCCAGGCTCGGGTCTCGTCGGGGCACGACGCCTGCGCCGTGGCAGCCTGTCCGAGCATGCCGACATCGCTCCCATACGCCACCTAGCCCCTCCAGAACCCTCGCCCTCGCCGGAGAAGCCCTCGGCGGCCGCCACGACCATGCGCACTGTGCTGCCCGTGCGGCCACAGTGCAGCGCCGCTTGTCTTCTTCCTTGCGAGCCGTCCCTTCCCGCATTCAATGCTGCTGCTCTCTCCCGTCCTCTCGCTGCAAGCAGCCAGCCAGCAAGGTGTACCTCTCACCGGCAACGTGGCCCGCTTCTAGCCGCATCCAGAGAGCTCACCGAGCGCCCTCTCCTGCCTATATAAAGCCCCGCCCGGCCTTGCCTAGCTCCTCACCCCTCTCCCTACTCCCCAATCGCCCCCTCAGAGCAAGAGCCAAGGCCGAGAGGCCCTCTGGCCTCGAGCTTCGCCGGAGCTCCGCCGCCAGTTGAGCTCCACCTCCAGCCCTCTCCACCCCACCCCAGCCTCGCCTGACTACGCCCTCGAGCCTAGTGCACTCCACTAACACTCCTCGATCTCCTGGTCGAGCGAATCACCACCGGAATCGCCATCACCGACGATCACCATAGCACCCGTCCGCTGGAGAAGAAGGGCGCGACGCCGTCCGGCCATCTCCGGAGGAGCTACGGATATAGGGTGAACCACCGTCGAACACCCGATCCATCCCCACCATCCACGAGCCCAACCGCCGTCGCTGTCGCCGGCAATCTCCCTCGGTGAGCCGCCCCTCCCTCTGCTCTCTCCCTCTCTCTGTTTTAAATTGAACCAGGCCCCACCTATCATCCACTCACCGAAGTGGTAAGTGGAGGCGCCTCGGGCGATTACGCCTTCGACGTGGCCCGCTCCAGGTTTTTCTGGTTTTTCTGATTTTTATTTATTAAACAGAATTGACCAGAAACTTTGACCATTAATAACTTTTTACAGAAAAGTCCAATTGACCTGATTCTTTTTGCATTGTGTTTGTATCAAAGTCCTTTATTTTCTGACCAAGTTTGGTATTTTTCCAATACCCACAGAATTGTTGGTAAATGAAAAGGCTTTATGTGACAATTTCCTTTGCCATTTGAAAATGTTTTCAGAAGGAGATTCTTGTGGATTTGAAGACCAGGAGTTTCTGAACAACCCAACTGATCAAGGCAAGCCAGGATATCCATATTATGAAGCATTTCATAGCATTGCATAAATTCACATTCATTTCTTGCATTTCATTAGCGTAGATTATTCAAAGTAAATTATTTAAATGCCTTATGTTGATAACCCAAACTGAAATGTTGAATCACCATGCTTGATAAATGAAACTTAGTTGGTTGATCAAGAGTCACCTGTCCGGGCTTACCCGTGCAGCCACATTCGCCGGTATGGGAAGGCCTTGACTTGGTCTGGCTCCGTGCTCTTTCACCGGTATCTCCAGACAGGGAGGGTTATGCGTGCGTGCTGCCCTGATCAGGTAGACGGCAATAACCCTGTGAGCCCAGTTGAGTTATGTGTCGGCGTCCCCGTTTGGGACTGTTTAGTTTGGCCACGATGGTGGCAGGTGTCACGAGGTGACACAGGGGCCACCCAGGGCAGGACTCCGGGGGAGAATGAATGCCGGTGGTACGATGGGAGAGTCACGGGTCAGGCAGGTTTCCTTGGAGCAACGCTGATCCACCCGAATGGGATCACGAGGTCAGGTGCTCCATGGTGTGGGTAAAGTGCGCAACCTCTGCAGAGTGAAAAATCTATTTGAATAGCCGCATCCACGGTATTGGACAGCCCATCCAGACCTCTCTAGGTGATCAACCGTATTAACCATAGTAATGATGGAAGAACTTGTCTTATGAGCGGAAGTACTCGTTGAGATCGAGTATTCTGAGGGTTGTGAGACAACCTGGATATGAGTAAGTTGGTGACAATAAGTGAATCACTTAGAATTTAACATGTTCATTGGCATGCTATTACTTGCTGCATATTTGGTTGTCATGTGCTTGCGAGTACATTCAAAGTACTCACCTGGCATATCATGCCAGATGCAGGAGAAGACTGAGACGGAGGTCTCGATGACCATGTTGCGATGCCTAGGATGTGTCCTCAGCAGTGTCCCTGTGGATGGAGTTACTATCATGTTCCGCTATGCAGTAGTCTTCCGCTGTAGTATTCCGTAGTAATACTGAGGCCCTGATATGTTAGATAAATAATGTAGATATTGCCATAGCACTAGATGTGCTTCTGGCTTCGATGATCATGTAATATATAAGCTTGTACTCGACTATTATCAATAAAAGTTCAGCTATGTTCTGTTCCAAGTTGTTGTGTGTTTCCAGAAGACATGATCTCTGGGTTGGAAACACTGGTAAACCGGTTTTCTGAGCCGGGGTGCCACATGGACTACTCCCTCCTCATCATGGTGGCCATAGGGATGATCAAGATGGCCTCCGGTGATGATTTCCCCCTCCGGCAGGGTGCTGGAACGGGGTCTAGATTAGTTTTTCTTGGCTATAGAGGCTTGCGGCGGCGAAACTTCTGATCTAGGGTTACCCCCAAGGTTTTTGGAATATTTGGCAATTTATAGGGTGAAGAGGCGGTGCGGGAGGCCACCGAGGTGGGCACAACCCACCAGGGCGCGCCCGGGCCC
The DNA here is from genome assembly GCA_011799875.1 of Thinopyrum elongatum. Lineage (NCBI taxonomy): Eukaryota > Viridiplantae > Streptophyta > Magnoliopsida > Poales > Poaceae > Thinopyrum > Thinopyrum elongatum. Next base: position 275,411,117 of record CM022300.1, on the reverse strand, counting down.
CCGGTTGCGCCCAGGTGGGTTGTGCCCCCCTCGGGGCACCCCTTTGGTACTTCTTTGGCCCAAGTTGTGTCTTCTGGTCCATAAAAATTCTCCAAAAAGTTCCGCTGCATTTGGACTCCATTTGGTATTGATTTTCTACGATGTAAAAAACAAGCAAAAAACAGCAACTGGCACTGGGCACTATGTCAATAGGTTAGTCCCAAAAAATGATATAAAGTTGCTACAAAATGATTGTAAAACATCCAAGAATGATAATATGACAGCATGGAACAATCAAAAATTATAGATACGTTGGAGACGTATCACATTGATGTAAGTTCTCAGAAGCCCAGCTCAAACAATCATGAATGGCTCTTTCTTTAAAAAAACTGTTGGGGATGTAACTCCGAGGTGTGACCCACCCAGGAGGGGCCGGGTTACACCGTTGGTGACTTGTTGTGAAGAAGGCCCAAGAGGACCAAGAAGATATAAGGATGGCAGTTCATAAAGCAAGCCTATTGGAGGCCCAAGACCCGAAGGTGATTCAAAACCCGAAGGTGTGAGCAGTTCATGGTTAACTTGCTCTATAAGGCAGGTTTGGTTAGTAACCGAGCCGGTCATGTTGTGTGAGCTGGCTGGGACATTGTAAGTCATCGGACATCGACCTATATATAAAGGCGAGACCCGGCGGTGGGTTAACTCAAGAAACAAGAAGTCGAGAACTAGGTCAAGCATATTCGCTCCCTTGTAACGAAACTCAAGCAATACAACTAGAAGCAGGACGTAGGCTTTTACCTCGTGGTGAGGGGCCAAACCTGGGTAAACCCTTTGGGTCCTTTGTTCCATTCAACCCCTTCAAGCTAACCTAGTTGCGATGGCTCCACACATAAGTCCTTTCACTAGGGCATATGCCGTGTTAAATCCATGACAGTTGGCGCCCACCGTGGGGCCAGAGCATGATGGTTTCGAGTTCTTGAAGGGCAGCTTTTCAGGGATCAAGGGATATGCCGTGGGCCGGATGACTAAGAGCCGCCGCGGCAAGATCTACATCAACGATGCTGGCTGGGGTCCTGCGGCCGATTCAATCAAGTATGGGTATCGGGTCCCCTTCGGTGGAATTCAAGTCTTCATCAGCAAAATCGGTGAGTCAAATCTTGAACCGGACACCGGCACCGACGCCGTTGAGACGGCTCGGCGCGCGAGACCCGCCAAGGTCCAACCCGCCCAAAAGTGTCCATTCGTCGGCTTTATCCATGGGGCGGATCTTGAGGAAGGTTCTGTGTCCAGTGGAGAGACGGTCATATATTCAGGTGATGAGTCTTCAACCGATGAGACCGAGTCAATCTATCAACTACAAGACGGTGGGCTTGGGGGCTTCTCCGATGGTGACAGTATTCCGGACCCCTATGAGCCACCGAGCAGGGCTGCTATCTTTATGGCTAGGACACAGCAGATGGTAAATTCATCAACCGCTGCAGCTATGACCTCCGGTTCAATGGCTGCTGCAATGGCTGGGGCGAGCGGCTCTACGCGCCCGCCGGCTCAAGTCTTATCCGAGCTTTTGGATGCTTTGGCGACTCTGTTAGCCGCAGAAGTGAATCCGGCAAATCAAACACAGCATAATGCGGAGGTTGCAAAGTTGCGAGATGAGGTGGCCAAGGCCCGAGAAGATCTTGAGGCAAAAAACTTCAGGATGACTGCAGAACGGACTGCCCTAGAAGCTGCGACGCAACGGGTAAGGGCCGAGGCTTTTCGTTTAAGTCTGGATCAGAACGCGTCAAACGCTGTCATGCGGAGGAGGCACTAGAGCCGTTTGCCACCGCAATTTGAGGGGAGGAATCTTTTTGCCACACCCGGAGCAGGGCTGAGTAACCCGCCCGGTGAGACCCGGGCTGCTGAGGCGCCTACAACCGGGGTGACGGCTCAGCCTCGTCTGGCAGACCCGCCTCGTGTGAACTTGACCCCGCTTCAGCAAGTGCCGACACCCCCGGGTCATTACTCCAACCAGCTGGATAATATGATTGCTGCAGCCTCACGGCTGGCGGCCCTCCCAATTGAAGGTGAGTCGCCAGCTGCGATAGAGGCCCGGAACACCGTGGAACTTCTCAAGACGGCTGTGACCCAGCAAGCGGCTTACTCATACAGCCGTGAGCGAATTCATTCAACTCCACACCCTAGCCAAAGTTATAGCCGGCGCATTGAATCACCGGTGGTTTCCAGTAGTGAGTGGTGCCGTAACCCGCCTCATGGGCATGACCCGCCATGTGTTGATAATAATGTTCAGCCCTGATGGATCAGGCCAGGGCACGGCAAGAGGCAGAGCTGGCGGCTCTGTTAGCGGCTCATCAGCAACTCCAACGAAACCCTTCAACGTCTGTGGAGGCCGGGATGACTTCCAGGACGGTAGGTGTGCCATGTCTGGTGCCGGCTCTTCGCAATGAGCGGTAGCCTAAGGACTTCAAGGGCCCTCAAAAGGTGCCCAATTACACGGCGGATCAACCTCCTGAGGCTTGGATTGAGAGCTATGAGCTGGCTATGGAGATGTTAGATGTTAACGACACTGTGTGCGCCAAATACTTGACCATGATGTTGGATGGGCCGGCTCGAACCTGGTTGAAGAGATTACCCCCTAATTCTATCAATTCATGGGCGGAGTTGAAAGCATGTTTTATTGAGAATTTCAAAGACACGTGCAAACAACCCTTGTCGATCATCGACTTAGATGCTTGTGTCCAGCGCGAGGATGAGTCGGCCCACCACTGGGCCCATCGAGTGTCCACTATTATTCACTCATCGGATAGCATCAACGCCGGTTCTGCTGTCCTAATTCTGGAGAAAAATTGCCGTTTCACCCCTCTCAAGCAAAAGTTAGGGCGGCTTAAGCGTCACTGCAATGACATGGGAGAGCTCATGGCGGCTCTCATCAAATACGCCGACCCTAACAATACTAAAGACCCGGGGTCTGATGAGGAGAAATCCAACAAGGGGAAGAAGAACGACAATGGAATAGGACAGCCGCAAAATATGACGGGACAGAACCAAGGTAACAATGGTAAGTGCAAGCAACATGACGGCGGGTCAGATTTTGTGGCCAATACAAATGCGCAGAATGATGGCCAGTGCTATAAGGGAAGACCACAACCCCGGGTTGGAGGACCAAAGTTCAACCTTGATGCGATGTTGAACCAGCCTTGCCCAAAGCATAGTCGTCCCGATAGACCGTCTACTCACATGTGGAAAGATTGTTTCATCATGAAGGAGTATAAGAGTTCCAGCTTTCAGGACCACCACAACAATAATGGCCCGCACGGCAGGTCAGGATCTGGCTCGCACGGGCCAGGCGTTGGAGGTGGCGGCTCAGGTTCCGGATTTCAAGGTCCGGGCAGTCAGGGCAATTATAACTAGCACCATAGTCAGGATAACCAGCAACAGCAGTCAGGGTATCAGAGTAATCCAAAGCAGCTTAATAGTGGCCAATATCATGTTTTCACTACAAGCCTGTGCAAGCGAGATCAGAAGGTTCATAAACGAGCGATAAGTGCAGTTGAGCCGGCAGTGCCTCAGTACTTACGATGGTCGGAGCAACCGATTGTATGGAGCCGTGAAGATCACCTGCCCCGGATTGATAATCTGGGTCAGCTAGCTTTGGTGGTAGCCCCTCAGGTTGGAGGTTACAAGTTCACTAAGGTACTTATGGACAGAGGTAGCAGCATCAACATCCTCTATTATGATACTTTCCACCGTATGAATTTGACGGATAAAGATCTTAAGCCATCTTCTACAGTCTTTCATGGGGTGGTGCCTGGTAAGTCAGCTTATCCAGTTGGTAAGATTGCTTTGGAAGTAGCTTTTGGCAATGAACATGATTACATGGCAGAGACATTAACCTTTGAAGTGGTCAAGATCAAAAGTCCTTACCACGCTTTGTTTGGACGGCCGGCTTACGTCAAGTTTATGGCATGGCCTTGTTACGTATATCTGAAGCTCAAAATGCCGGGTCGTAAGGGTACCATCATAGTCCATGGGGACAGAAAAATAGCTTTGGAATGTGAAGAAGGTGATGCTGCTTATGCTGAGTCTGCCTGTGCTACAGAGGAGCTGAAGTTTTATAAAGATAATGTTGACCCGGCGGATATGACCCCTTTGAAGAAACCAACCACAGAGCATGACCCTTTGCTGAAGTTTAAGTCGGCAGATGACACCAAACAAGTTGATTTTACCCCTGGCGATTCATCTCAGCAGTTCGTTATCAGTGCTAATATGGATCCGAAATAGGAAAGCGCGCTCATTGAGTTCATCCGTGAGAACCGGGACATCTTTGCATGGAAGCCTTCAGACATGCCGGGTGTACCGAGAGAACTCGCTGAGCACACTCTCAATATTGATCCCAAGTTTAAACCGGTCAAGCAGTTCCTTCGTTGTTTTAATGAGGAGAGACGCAAGGCCATTGGAGAAGAGGTGGCCCGGCTCTTAGCAGCCGGGTTCATCGTTGAAGTTTTTCACCCTGAGTGGTTGGCTAACCCGGTGCTGGTACTTAAGAAGAATGGCACTTGGCGTATGTGTGTGGATTATACAGACCTTAATAAGGCTTGTCCAGTTGATCCTTTCGCTCTTCCCCGCATTGATCAGATCATTGACGCTACGGCGGGTTGTGAGCATTTGAGTTTCTTGGATGCTTATTCTGGTTATCATCTGATCAAGATGGCAGTTAAAGACCAAGAGAAGACGGCTTTCACCATGCCTTTTGGAGCTTTCTGCTATGTGTCTATGCCTTTTGGGCTCAAAAGCGCCCAGGCGACTTATCAGCGTTGTGTTCAAAATTGTCTTCATAACCAGATAGGATGTAATGTTCATGCTTATGTGGATGACATTGTTGTAAAGTCCAGAAAGAAGGAGACTCTGCTAGATGATTTGAAGGAGACCTTCGATAACCTCCGGGTCTACAAGATGATGCTTAACCCGGCCAAATGTGTTTTTGGTGTGCCTGCAGGCAAGCTCTTAGGTTTTCTGGTCTCTGAGAGAGGTATTGAAGCTAACTCGGAGAAAATCAAGGCTATTACTTCATTGGCTAAGCCGGCGTGCATTAATGATGTCCAGTGTTTTGCGGGTCGTATTGCAGCTTTAAGCCAGTTCATAAACTGCCTGGGAGAGAAGGCTATTCCTCTGTATCAGATGATGAAGAAGACAGATCATTTTGTCTGGAGTGATGCTGCCAATGAGGCATTTGAGGCGCTTAAAAAATAGTTAGCTGAGTCGCTGGTTCTTGCAGCTCCTGTTGAGAAGGAGCCCTTGCTTTTATATGTGGCTGCTAATAGCAGAGCCGTCAGCGTGGTGGTTGTAGTGGAAAGGAAAGAGACGGGAAAAGAATATCCGGTTCAAAGGCCGGCTTATTATGTCAGTGAGGTCTTAATTGAGTCTAAACAGAGATACCCACATTGGCAGAAGCTAGTATATGGGGTGTTCATGGTCAGTCGCAAGTTGAAGCATTATTTTCTTAGCCATCGTATTACTGTGGTCAGTTCTGCTCCCTTAGGCGATATTATTCAAAACAGAGAAGCTACAGGCCGAGTGGCCAAGTGGGCCATTGAGCTTGGACCCCATGGTTTGAAATATATGCCAAGAATAGCTATAAAGTCCCAAGCTCTTGTGGATTTTATCAATGACTGGACAGAGTTGCATATGCCTGAGGAGAAGCCTGATAATACGTATTGGACTATTCATTTTGATGGGTCCAGGCAATTGGAAGGCTCGGGGGCTGGAGTTATTTTGACTTCCCCATGATGTGACAAGTTTTGGTATGTCTTAAGGCTGATGTTTCCCTGTACTAACAATGCAGCTGAATATGAAGCCTTGCTTCATGGCCTGAAGGTGGCCAAAGAGATGAATCTAAGCCGGGTCAGGTGCTTTGGCGACTCAGATTTGGTGGCTCAGCAGGTTTCTGGCACTTGGGATTCTAAAGACCCAATCATGGCGGCTTATCGCTGGGCGCTTGATAATATCACTGGTCACTTCAAAGGTTATCAGGTGGAGCATCTGGATCGAAGGAAGAATGAGGCGGCCGATGCTTTGAGCTGACTTGGGTCGCACTGTAAGCCGGTGCCCCCTAATGTTTTTCTTGATGTGTTAAATAATCCTTTAGTTAAGTTGCTATCTGAAGAGGATCTTGCTATTCCTGACCCGGAGGTGCAGTTGGTGGCGGCTCTCCATGCCATCCCTGATTAGACGGTTCCTTATTTGGCTTATATGACCCGGGGAGAGTTACCTGAGGATGAAACTTTGGCCAGGCACCGGCGGTCTAAGTCTATGACTATTGTCAATGGCGAGTTACACCGATGCAGCGTCACAGGCGTGTTCCAGCGCTGTATTTCTCCTGAAGAGGGTTGTGAGATCCTAAGGGAGATTCATGAAGGAGATTGTGGCCATCACGCCGGCTCTAAATCTCTTGTGGCTAAAGCCTTTCGTCATGGGTTTTATTGGTTGACGGCTCATGCTAATGCTGAAGATCTGGTTAGCAAGTGTGATGGCTTCAGAAATTTTCTAGACGAGCTCATGTACCGGCTCAAGAATTGAGGATGATTCCAATTACTTGGCCGTTTGCAGTCTGGGGGCTGGATATGGTTGGACCTTTCAAGAGGTCCAAGGACAAAAAGACCCACCTCTTGGTGGCAGTTGACAAGTTTACCAAGTGGGTTGAGGCAGAGCCGGTCAGTAAGTGTGATGCGGCAACGATGGTTCAATTCATTAAGAAGGGGATCTTCTGTTTTGGCTACCCTCACAGTATCATAACTGATAATGGCACTAATCTGTCTAAGGGTGCTATGAAAGAGTTCTGTCAATGAGAACATATTCGTCTTGACGTGTCGTCCGTGGCTCATCCGCAGTCTAATGGTCAAGCTGAGAGGGCCAATCAGGAAATCTTGAAAGGCATAAAACCACGGCTTATGGTTCCATTGCAACGCATGCCGGGTTGTTGGGTTGAGGAGTTGCCCTCAGTAATTTGGAGCATTAATACTACTCCTAACAGGTCAACATGCTAGACGCCTTTCTTCATGGTCTATGGGGCAGAGGCGGTTCTTCCAAGTGATATCCGTCATGACTCGCCCCGGGTGGCGGCTTATGTTGAAGCTGATAATGAAAAAGCACGTCAGGATGCTCTTGATATGTTGGATGAAGAGCGTGACCTTGAGGTGGCTCGTTCGGCGATATACCAGCAAGATCTGCATCGCTATCATAGCTGCCGAGTTAGGACCCGAACCTTTCAAGAAGGCAGTTTGGTGCTCCGGCTAATCCAAGATCAGACAGACATGCATAAGTTATCCCCACCTTGGGAAGGACCTTTTGTGGTCACCCAAAACCTGAACAACGGGTCATACTACCTCATTGATATTCGAGAACACAAGGATTCACGCTCATCGGAGGAGGGGACCCGCCGGCCGTGGAACATTGCTCATCTTCGGCCTTATTACACCTGAGCCACCGGCTCTTATGCTGTATATACTTTTCTTCAGTGTACTTATTATGATCACTATAATAAAGTCGGCATCCCTGATAATTCAGGGCCTTTGTCATTTCACTTCTGCGAATCTGAGCCTTTATTGTTTGTTCATAAGGTCACTTGGGGGCTTTCTGCTCAATGAGCATAGCTATGCTTACCCTCTTGATCGGCTTCCTAGCCACTGCCGTCTTATTGGTCACTTGGGGGCTTCCTGCTCAATGAGCATAGCTATGCTTACCCTCTTGATCGGCTTCCTAGCCACTGCCGTCTTATTGGTCACTTGGGGGCTTCCTGCTCAATGAGCATAGCTATGCTTACCCTCTTGATCGGCTTCCTAGCCAGGTGTAAACACCAAATTCCGGGTTATCCGGCCTGTATGTCGTTGTTACTCCGCCCAGGTAATCCTAGAATGACCCGCCATACTCTTGACAGTCAATCTTTTAAATAAGACCCTGAACTTGTTAAAGTTAAAAGAACGGTTTGTCATGTGAGGGCCGGCTTACAGGTGTGCAGGAATTAACTCAGTGGCTGTGCGGCCCATGAAAGCACTTGAGTTTTAGGCTTGGCGGCCTATGAAAGCCTTGTTTTTCTAATTTGCTGGTTTTTCTGCAGATTTTGGATTTATATCCTTTTTCCATATTAACATGTGATTTTGCAATTTAGACCATGTAGCCTTAATTCTATGACTCATACTTGAGCATATTGGGTTACTAACCCGCCATGATAAGCAGACTTTAAGTCGCCAAGATGATTCACCTGGAATAAATTCAAATCATGATCTTTCATGTGTATGGGTTAAAACCCATGCTGGATTACCATCGTTACAGCATCATTATGATGTCAGTCTACAGGTATGATTTTTCATACTTGAATAAGAAATTTAGGGTTTTTTCTAACCCGCCCTGTCCTCGACTTTAAGTCACTGATATATTTCCGGTTTCAATAGCCTTTAGTCTTTTTTATCAAAGACTATTATATCAGGGTTTTTTCAAAGATATTTGTGACCCGCCCTGGCGTAAACCGCCAGGGCATATGTTGTTTCCTTGTGTACAGGAAGTATGATGATGCATGATCTGATCCACATACCAGATAATATTATATGCACAAGTGGCGGGTGATAAAAATCAAGCTCGGCGGTTTAAACATTTAAAGAATACCACATGCATGATGGCATGACAAATCATTGTTTCAACTAGCCTATTACAAGGCTTTCCCAAGCCCACAAGATTAAGAGTTTTTCAAAAGACATTCTACGCCGCAGTCTAAGAGCCGCCCCTTGGATCAGTTCTATTGGTCCTGGCGAGTTGAAGCCTCCGGGTTATCCTGCGCCAGTTCTTCTTCTGCGTCTGTCGTCTGGAAGTCAGGTGATGCCCAGTCGATGCTAGTTAAGGCTTTGAACATAGCTTCATCATCTATAAGTGTGGACGGATCAATGTCAGGAGCAAAAGTATGCTTACATATTGGAGGAATAAGATCCACAATCTCATAAGCTGGCGCTTTCACTTTGGAGTTTTCCATCATGTAAGCCGCCTGATATTTGGACAAATCAGTCTCTTCAGCCAATTTGCTCGCCAAGGGGCGCATCTCTTTTACGCACTTGGTAAAATCTGCTTCATCAAAAGGCGATCCGTCTTCTTTAAAGCTTGGACAACCGGTGGCCAATTCCACTAGGTCTAATTCCGCTTGCCATGCTTTGGCCCGGCTCAAAGCAGTGATAGCACCAGCTCGGGCGGATGATCGCTTAATCTCTTCAATTTTTTGGGGCATGACGGATAGTTTGTCCAGAACCTCCCTGATGAGTGAAGGTGGATGTTTACTGTGCAAGATGGCCGCTATGGTTCGCTGAGTACCTGTGTACAGCTGTTCTACCAAAGTGTAAACCACCTTCAGCTTCACCAACATGTCCTGGCCAAGGTTGGCACTCCTGGGGCCCGTTAAATGAGCACACAGATAAGTCGTCAGGCGTGTTAAAAGGTAAAAATTGGAAATGGTTAAAGCATCCCGAATTCCTTACCGAAGATAGCAGCGGTCATCTGTGAGATATGGCATTTTAAGCCGGTCAGTTCTGCAGTGGTCTCTTTCAAAGAAGATTTGGCAGTCTCTGCTCTTTGCACTAAGGCGGCTTTTTCCTTACCCCAGGCATTTCTTTCTGTGGAAAACCTAGCTCTAAGCTTCTCGTTCTCTTCCAGACTAAACATAGTCTTGGAGTCAGCTTTGCATCTTTCAGCCTCTTGATGCTCAAGCCTAGTCTTTAAATCGACCAATTGGGATTCAGCCCGAGTTAAGGCATCCTGCAAGTATGAGTTAAACAATTATAAACATATTTCTCAGGACACACTATACATACAAGTCCCAAGTACGTTGCAAGCAAAGCACTTGACACTTGGGGGCTAATGTGTGCGGAAGCACTTTTTCGCAGTATATATTGTTAATTATTCGGCTCATCTTTATCAAGATAAACCGGCTCATGAGGGCTATGGTCCGCAGTTTTTCTTTCAAGATAATGGAAGTGATCCGGCTCATCTTTATCAAGATAAGCCGGCTCATAAGGGATATGGTCTGGAGCTTTTCTTTTGAAGTCATGAAAGCAATCCGGCTCATCTTTATCATGATAAGCCGGCCCATGAGGGCTATGATTTTAGAGTTGCAATGACATATGGACAAGTCTTAACCCTACTCAAATATATCTTTTCCTACGGATAAGACTTGGGGGCTGGATGACTACATATGCAACAGATGTTCATACCTCATATTTTTGTCGCAATTTCTTGACTAAATCCGCCTCCAGATTACGACCAGTATGCAGCTGGCTCAGATAACCAGAGTATAATTCACCGACGCCCAAGTGTGAGTAATTGGCAACATCAAATCTGGCCTTGCTCTTTTCAATTAATTGTTCTTTGGCTGAATGCTTGGCTAGAATGGTGGGGTTCCCAGGTTCAGCATAACCAGTGCCGGTAATGATGACATCCTTAGCAGTTTGTTGCGAAGGAGGCTCTTCAGCAGGTTTTATGGGACTGGGCGGCTTAGATATGGATGGGTCAACACCCATCGGATCCACCGTGACGTCGTGAGTCTTTGGTGGCGGGTCATCAGCAGCAGCCTCAGGGGTTTGATGAGAAGCTTCAGATATGGTTTGTTTTTCTGGCTCAGTAACCTTGGGGTCTTCGGCTGGCTTGTTCATCTTCAATTTCTTGTTGGGTTTGGCCATACCGCTGAAAGTAAGACATATGAAGATGTTAATATATCAGTTGGTAAGGTATTAAAAAACAAAGAGGTTAAATGTTCTCACCCAGGGGCAACTTTGAAGAGAGCTATCTGAGTTCCGGTAGAGTCGCCGGAAGATGAGTGAGAGGTTCCCTGATAATTTGAGTCGGAAAGATTAAGTGGTTGACGGATAAGACCCGCCTTGGGAAAGGAGAGGATCAAATTCTGCGGCACCTCTTTTCGGCGTTTGCGAGGGGCCGGTGTATTGGGTAAGCCGACATGAAGGTCTCCCCCTCCACTGTTCCAGGTTGTACACCGAGCTTCATGCTGTTATTTCTTCAAAATGAAGTTTGGATCCAAGTAAGCTAAAGGGTGAGAAAACCTTACTTTCCGGGTCACGTGCCGAATTTTCTGTCTTGGCAAAGGCTCTGAGTCGAAGGAAATAATAGTTACCTCTACAGCATCTGCCTGGCTGTTCTCCGCGTCATCCTGAGAGGGGTCAGCGTCAATAAGATGTATAAAAAAGGAGCCAAGGGAGTCAAGTTCTACCTCCGATTCATCATCCAGAGTAAATGGATTTGTTGCATCTACTTTCTTCTTGGCGGGTTTCTTGGAAGCTTTGGTCTTTGCCCTAGCCTTTTTGGACGGCTTATCTTGAAGCTTCTTATTCCAAAAGGGAGAGCCGGCCTGAAGAAAGCAAGATAATAAGGCAAGTGTAGCATATGAGATTAATGAATAAAGTAAAAAGGGCTGCAACTACTTACATCTGGAGCCGGGTTAAGAGTATAGAAGGGGCTCGGCCCCGTTTTGCTGCAGTCTTCTAGAGTTTCTCCAAGTAAAGACTTGGTCATTTCGTTGATGTCCTTCTCTTCAACGGGTGTTGAGTTGTACCGCAAGGGGTCATTCACATCGCCTGTGTATGTGCACATTAAGCCAGGGCGACGGCTTAAAGGCATGATTCTCCAGCTAACCCAGCATCAGACCAGGTCAATACCGGTCAAGCCGTTTGCCATCAAGGCTCTTATCTTAGTAAAAGTGGGTCCATATTTGGCTCATTCGGCAGAGCTGATCCGGTCTGGAAGTGGGTGCCTGGGGTTGAGGCGGTGAATACGGAAACCCGGCAGAGGATTTTCACCCGCCGGAGAGGTGTCTTGGCAATAAAACCAAGTATGGTTCCAGTCTTTGGGGTGACTGGGAGGTGCAGCTACAGGAAAGATGGCGTCTCTTTGCCTCTGGATAGAAATTCCACCAAGTTCAAGGCTGGGCCCGTCTGTCATCTCTGTTTGGCGGTTCAAGTAGTAATACTCTCTGAAGAGGTCAACGCTGGGCTCCTCTTGAAGATATACTTCACAAAAGACTTGAAAATTGCAAATATTGGAAACTAAATTGGGTCTGATGTCTTGAGGGTGAAGCTGATAGAAATTCAGGATGTCACGGAGGAATTTTGAGCCGGGCGGTGAGAAGCCTCGGAGCATATGATCAGAGAAAACTACAACTTCTCCTTCCTTTGGTTGAGGTGGGACCTCAGCTCCTGGAACCCGCCAATGGATGACATCCTTAGATGGTAAAACGCCCATGGCAACAAACTCTTGGAGAGTCTATTCTGTGACCTTGGAAACGACCCAGTCGCAGTAGGTGACGGTTTTAGTCATTTTGATCAGGTGAAAGCCTAGAAAGGAGATCACGGCGGGTCAAATTGGTGATGATAAGCCGCCCGATGGTTGAACAAAGTAAAATTACTATTGGTTAGATGCAAGGATTGGTAAGCCGCTTAATGGTTGCAGAAAAGAAAATTGTATGGTTAAACCGGCAAGGTATGAGCTGGATAATGTCAAGCCTGGATAAGTACTGGCGGTTTAAACAACTTATTTGGCAAGTTACAAAGTATTATTTGAGCCGCCCGTACAACAGTGGTCGAGCTGATGGTCACAAGATCTGGGGATTGGATAAATCTTCACTAAGTGTTGAACAAACTAGTTTCATAGATTTTGCCTATAATTTTGGATCTACGGTCGGTAAAGAAACAGGAGGAAATTACTAGCCCTAAAAACAGGGGACGAACCACAAGTGTGGGGAATGAATCTTAACAGTAGCATGTGGATCCGTAGTTGATGGCGGATATTAAAGGGGAGTAAAGCGTGACTTTAGCATTGCGTTTTGGTCCTACTAAGGTGGCATGGTCGATGAACTATAGATAAGGGTGATGAACGCCGATGAACACCAAAGAACGGCAGAAACCCTAATGCAGATAGGAGGAAAAAGGAGATGGGTACCTGGAGATGCTGATGAACAGCGGAGGGGCGTCGCCATTTTCTGGTCGAGGTCAGGTTGATGCAGTGGCCAAGGCTGATGTAGTCGACGGGGACGGCGGAGCTCCGGAGGCGTCGGTCATCGCGAGGAAGAAGAAGCGGCAGAGGCAGGGGTAAAAATGAAAAGGAAGGCCCCCTGTCCCTATTTATAAGGAGATGATAAGATGGCATGCTCGGGGATCGAGGAGGTAAAATGATTATGCTAAGCAATGCAAGCGCCTTGATTTTCGGGAAGCATGTTAAAGATAAGGATCTATTGAAGATATACTGGGTCTTGTGCGGAATTAATGCACATGATGTCATGGCAGGTTATGATGTTTCTGTTTACATGATGTCATGGCGGGTTATGGTGATCTGCATAAGATATTAGCACCGGTACGAATTGTTAAGAGAAGGAGTGAAGATTGATATGAACAAGTTCAAATCAACCTGGGGCCTAATGTTGGGGATGTAACTCCGAGGTGTGACCCGCCCAGGAGGGGCTGGGTTACACCGTTGGTGACTTGTTGTGAAGAAGGCCCAAGAGGTCCAAGAAGATATAAGGATGGCGGTTCATAAAGCAAGCTTATTGGAGGCCCAAGACCCGGAGGTGATTCAAGACCCGAAGGTGTGAGCCGTTCAAGGTTAACTTGCTCTGTAAGGCAGGTTTGGTTAGTAACTGAGCCGGTCACGTTGTGTGAGCCAGTCGGGACTTTGTAAGCCGCCGAACATCGACCTTTATATAAAGGCGAGACCCGGCGGCGGGTTAACTCAAGAAACAAGAAGTCGAGAACTAGGTCAAGCATATTCACTCCCTTGTAATCGAAACTCAAGCAATACAATTAGAAGCAGGACGTAGGCTTTTACCTCGTGGTGAGGGGCCGAATCTGGGTAAACCCTTTGTGTCCTTTGTTCCGTTCAACCCCTTCAAGCTAACCTAGTTGCGATGGCTCCACACCTAAGTCCTTTCACTAGGGCATCTGCCATGTTAAATCCTCGACAAAAACCATATTGGTTTATGTGCACCATTTTGAGAATTACTTTCTGTAATCTATTGGCCAGCAGTTTGGTGACGAGCTTGAGGCAGCAGTTTAGGAGGGAAATTGGTCTATAGTCATTTGCTGCCAGAGGAGTGTTTCCTTTGGGGATAAGAGTAATGTATGAAGTGTTTATACTCTCAAGAGAAATATGTCCAGCATGAAAGTCATAATCAATCTAAGTACATCCACTTTGATAATGTCCCAACATGATTTTAAGAATTCATTGTTGAAGCCATCAGGACCTGGAGATTTATCCATTGGAAACTCCTTTACCACTTCATTGACCTCTTCCTCAGTGAAAGGCAGCTCTAAGTTTTCAAAAACTGAGGCATCTGTTTGTTGACCATATAAAGATTCCAGATCAAAATGCGTTGTAATCTTTTCAGAAGTCCCCATTCTTTTTTTATATGCTTCCCAGAGAATTGCAGCTTTACCAACATGGTCAGAGATGTCCATTTGGTCATCATTTTGGAGAACAACAATGTGGTTATGCCTGTGATTGATGGAAGCTTTTGTGTGGAATTTTTTTCTATTTTCATCCCCAAATTTTGCACCCTTGATTTTTCCCCTTTGCTTCCAATAAATCTTCTGGTTTTTGAGGAGGATGAGCAAATGTTCCTTAAGGATTATCCTGCAATTCCATTCAAAAATACCTAGCTCTCTAAACTCTTCAAAGAAATCCAGAAGAAAGATCACCTCATTAATGGCAGCAATCTGTGATTTAAGACATGAAAGAGATCTAGCCCATTGTTTCAGTGCTCTCCTTAGGTTTTTAAAATTTGCATTTAAGCTTTTGGCAGCATCCATGTTACCCACAGGAATGTTCCATGCAGCAGCTACCACCTATTTGAATTCTGAATGCTGCAACCAGTAGTTTTCAAATCTAAAAACTCTTGCTTTTGGAATTGCAGTACCAATTTTTATCACACATGGCAAATGATCTGAGAGTGGTTTTGCTAGGGGAAGCACAATGGTGTTGGGGAAAGAAGTCATCCAAGAAGCAGAAGTAAAGAACCAATCTAGTTTGACAAGAAGAGGGTTTTGCTGCATATTGCTCCAACTGAATTTCCTTCCATCCAAAGGTAGCTCCACTAAACCTTGATTACTAATTGCCTCGTTAAACAGGAGCATATCATTTACATCTCCACCAGGTCTATTTCTGTCTGAAGGTGATCTGATGAAATTGAAATCCCCCATAAGAATCTAGTCAGTGTCAATTGGCATGTGAATGTTCTGGAACCAGTCAATGAACTCTATCTTGTCTTGTGGGTCACATGGGCCATAGATATTGGTGAGTATCTAGGACTGGTTTGATTGCAAACTAGTAAACTGGCTTGAAATTGAAAATATGTTCTGTGCAATGACCTCCCCTTCAAACAAGGAGGCATTCCATGCAACCAAAAGACCACCAGAGGCCCCAACAGAGGGGAGAAAAGAAAATTTGTTGATTCTATTGGGACAGAAGTTTTTGAGGTAAGAAAGATCAATGTTTTCTCTCTTAGTTTCCTGTAAACAAAGTATACTACAGTCACTTTCATCAATTTTCTGCCTTAGGGCCAGCCAATTGTGCTCAGAGTTCATCCCTCTAATATTCCAATTAAGGATGTTCCAGTTCCTGGTTGTGTTATTCATGGATATCTATGGGCACACATAACCAGTAATCAAGTTCCAACACTTGATCCATAATTAAAGTTGTGAAACCACACAGCAAGGTCATAAACCATATCAAATCATAGAGGGTCTATAACATCCAAAGGCAGTACATCATCAGAGAATAAAGTTCTACAAAAGATCGCCTTCCCAACCTTAAACCACATCTTAAAAAATCTAGTACAGTGCATGAGAGGCATAATGGGTTGCCCCTCCAGTCAACATTATGGTTATGATGCACTATCATTAAGGAGACTTTGTTGCACTTTCTTCCCCCTTGGCCAAGGGGACCTTGACCAGCTCCTCTTCTTGCTTTCTCTTAGGCTTCCTAGCCAGCTTGTCCTCCAGCTCCATCTCAGCAACCTTACAGAAAGAGGTAGTGAGATTTTTGACAACTATTTTTTGAGTAATGGGAGGAACAGCATTACAAGGAAGATATTTTGTGTTTGAGCAAGAATTTCTTTTTTAACTAGCATTATCCTTATTTATTCTATCACTCCTCCTTACCTCAGTTTCAACAAGGGGAGTTTTTCCACTTCTTCTCTTCCTTAAGTTATCAGGCCCAAAAGGCTGCAGAAGGGCCCGTGACTCTGGATCATGCTGGTTGGAGGAAGCTTCAATGTTTTCCTTATTCTTGTCCATAGCTTGCTTCCTCTCAAGAGCACTAGTCTGACAGACATGGGCATGAGAAGTAGAACATTTATCAGGTATGTGGAAGAGTATAACTTGTTCATTACCTTCAACCGCAGAAAGCAATTCCTACAGAGGAGATTTTAACATATGCACAGTCCATCTAAACCTATCAGGTGTCATGAGGAGGTGAACAATAAAATTGAACCAACTTACAGGAATGTTGATAGAGAAAAAGTTCTTGTCCTCCAATGGTTTCTCTGCAAAGTGTTTCTTCCATAGCAGAAGGCCTTCTTCAGAAAGTTCAGTTTCATTATTAACATTAACAAAAAGCTGGATATTTTTCAGATCTAATAATGAAGGAACCCCATTGAAATGATCATTAACTTGTTTAACCCAGTTACCTTGAAGACCAAGTTGTAACTCTCCAATGTTTGTAATTGGTTCAAGGCTTCCTCTTGTAGTGGTAATGTGAGAGGCACTCTCCTCATTGAAAGTAGGAAGTGAAACATCAACTCTGTCAGCATCCTGAGACAGGGCAACTTGATCTTCAGATTGTTAATGCACAGTTTCAGTGCCCATGCCTGCAGTTATTACTGGGTCAGACTCCACATGTGAATGGCCTTCCATTTGCACTTGAACAACAACATTGTCCTCCTGAACAGCAAAATTGTCCTTCTTAGTCAAACTATTCACTGCAACATCCAGTTCTTGAGCTGCAACAAACTGATCATGCATAACCACTTCATTCACAGCATTTTCATCCTCCTGAAGATTATCAATATTTTGCTCTTGTAGATGCTGAGGGTCTTCATCATCACATTGATAAGCTTGAATAATGTTCTTTAATCCATTAGCAATTACATTGGGTGGGTGAGGTGGCAGAGCAGCATGCATTTGTGCCCCAAAGTGAAATATCCCAGCTGGAGTAGGAGGTGCAAAGATGTTTGAATTGTCACCTTCAGAAAAAGACATGTCTGAAGAAAGACTGCTATTACCGGCAGCAGGTAACAACTCCTCCCCATCTGCCCATGCCATCTCTTCCTATTGAACCACATCCAGAAGATCATTTAGAGCTTCATTTTGATTACCCTGCTGTGGCAATTCCCAGTTACCTTCTTGTTCCCACTCAGCCTCTGCTTGATTATCCATCTGATTGTTATTGAACACAGCTTGGTGAAATCCCAGCACATTCTTAGCATTTTCGGGCAATGGATGGGGATCAACATTATCTGGCGGAATCAGGTCCTCATC
Source organism: Thinopyrum elongatum (assembly GCA_011799875.1). Lineage (NCBI taxonomy): Eukaryota > Viridiplantae > Streptophyta > Magnoliopsida > Poales > Poaceae > Thinopyrum > Thinopyrum elongatum. Next base: position 275,393,574 of record CM022300.1, on the reverse strand, counting down.
AGCAGGACCACCACCTAGAAGTTCACTGGCAAGCACGTCAATTGAAGATGACCAGCCATCTTCCTCAAATTCATCCCCTTCTGACCATCTCATGCTTTTGGGAATGATATCCAGATTCATAACCCTGGCCTTTACCACAATGCATCCCATGTGTTCATCCTCTTTGTCCCAGGAAATTAAACGTCCAAATTTATTGATAGCATTTGCCAGATCTTTAGTATTGTGGAAATCAAAAGGGACCCCATCAACAGGAGCCAAACAGTCCTATTGAAGTGAACTCTCCTATGATTCCTCCCCTCGTCATGCTTCACAAAAGAAATAAACACATCCCCAAACTCATGCGGGCTACAAGAACCAGCTTGTCCCTATCTCTGACTCTTGTTAATCGCACATAAGCTTCCCCAAAGGGACACCTCTGAATATCCCTCACCCCCAATCGCTTGTACACAACAACAAATTCTTCAAGAACTTCTCTTACATTGGGAAAAGGCACATCTGCCAGAAGGGGGTGGATGGTGGCAATCGCCCACTCTTCATGGCGGCGAGGACGATGAGGAAGCACAACCCTCGCCACCCCATTGCGCCCCACAATCTGCTGAATATCAAAGCCATGAGGCACAAAGGGGCGTGGGTCAATTGGGATGTTCACCATTGGAGTAGCCGCGCCTGCAGCAGCGGCCGATGACAATCTTGACGTGACAGGAGCAGGGTTTGAGCACTGTGGGGAAGAAGCAGAGCCAGAGGCCAGTTGAGGGGGCAAGTGCTATTCGAGGCTGAAAATTAGGGAAAGCACCCAAACATAGCTCTCCAAAAGAGGAAACAACCGGACACGGGCTGGGCCAATCGAATTGAACCAGTCTTGGACCGCACCAGGGGCCCAGGTCTCTTCTGGTGGGCTATTAAATGTCTCAAAACGCAAAAATGGATAAAGCCCAGTAAGCCTTTTCTCTTTGCACTCCCTAGCAAAGTGGCCCAGGTGACCGCATGCATAACACTGGAATAAGCCATTTGAAAATTCCTGATTGCTGCCCTCAGAAACCGTTGCCGAAACCTCTCCTGGAGTATTATGATTCACAATCAAAGCAGCATTATTTCCCGACGCAACGTTATTGCCAGATTCTGGAATATTCACCAAGCGTAAAAAACAGATAGCCATCGTTGATCACCGGCGGTACTAGGGGTGGCCAACCTTGAGCGCGATCCACTAGTAACCAATGTCCAAGAAGCATCTTCTTCATGATAAAAAAGTTGTTCCTCTTGAATCCAGTTCGGTCCCCCAGCACCGCAAAGACTAAAAACCAATTCAAAATCCTTTTCCACAACAGGACCTTGGTTGTAGATTTCAAAGCCTACTGCCTTGGAGGCCACCGAGAACTTAAAAGACCTGTCCTTGAGGTGATGAACACGAAACCCTTGAGGATATCCACCAAAACATGATTGAAGAGCAATGCTAACGGTGTGACAATCCAACCAAAAATGAGCACGATAGAAGGAAACCACTAGAGTAAACTCCCATTGGCGAAAACCCAAAGAAAACACCACTGGATGACCAAACTTTTGCCTCGTGGAGTGTTGAAACTCTTTACCTCGAGCAAAGTTGAGTGAAGGTGGATCCATGGCAACCCCTACTGTCGTGGACTTGGCACAACAGATGTCCTAGCGGAAGGACTTAGTCGTGGAGCCATCGCAACTAGGTTAACTTGAAGGGGTTTAAACAGGACAAAAGACACAGAGAGTTTATCCAGGTTCGGCCCCTCTCAATGAGGTAAAAGCCTACTCCTGCTTTGTGTTGTATTGCTAGGGTTTTGATTACCAGGGAGCGAATACGCTTGACCTAGTTCTCGATTGTTTGTCACCTGTCCCTAATCGCCGCCGGGTCGTCCCTTTATATCCACAGGCTGACGCCCGGCGGTTCACAGAATCCCGGCCGGCTCACAAACGTGTCCGGCTCGGTCTCCACTCTTTCTTATCTTACAATACAAGTCATATACTTATGGTGGTTTACATCTATGGGCCCTAACTCGCCTTTAGGCTTTGGGCCTTCTTATTAAGTCTCCTTCGTAAGTCGCCATCTTCTATGTCTTCATGGGCTTCAATACAGGTAAATCACTATGAGCATAACCCGGCCACTCCTGGGCGGTTTATACTCAATAGTTACATCCCCAACATTAGGCCCCAGGTTGATGTGAACTTGTTCATATCAATCTTCAACACTTGACTTAGAAAAAAATCCTTCCTCATCAGTCCTTATGAAAATTTATAACCCGCCACAACGTCTGCTCACAAAATTGTGCTAACCCGCCATGACGTCATCTTGCATTAATATCGCACGAGGCCCAAATTTCAGCCTCCTTGACTCCCGCGCATGTCATCTGTCCACTGTCTTATAAATAGGGATAGGGGTCCTTTTCATTTCCCCCCCTTGCCTCCTCGTCTTCATCCTCTTCCTTGCCACGCCACACGCGCCCGAGCTCCGCCGCCGTCGACCTCACGAGCTGCCTCCACTCCGGCCGCTGCATCGTCCTGAACGCATCAGAGCACCGCCGCGCGCCACCGCTGTCCAACAGCCCTGGTAAGCCCCCCTCTTTTCCTCACCGTAGATCTCCATTAGGGTTTGCTTGAGTTCTTCAGAGTTCATCTCGGTTCATCTTTGTTCCTCCATAGACCATGTAGTTTTTGATCCAAATATAGTACCAATCTTGTGCGATAGCAGTTTAGCACTCATTTTTAATATCTGAACGCCTCCCCTCCATAGGAGATCTCATCTGAGCACGTGAACTATCCTGCTGCCGCTACTTTAGGTTAGAATTTTTCTTCATTATCTGAACTGATGTAGATCCAAAATTATAACACCAATCTGTGAAACCTGTTTTTCACCACTTAGCCATTTTCCAACTTCAGATCTATGCTTTCAATACCCGTGTAGGCAGTTTAACCTCAGAAAATAATAACCTGCCAGGTACCATTAGTCCCCTCTTAAACCGCCAAGTGCTCGTCCTTGTGATTTGATAATGTCACAGTCCGGTCTAACATTTATGCATGCTTCAACACTTTCTGCCTGTTAAACATGAACCTTAAACCGGCACAAATCTTTTCCAGGTTATCGTACAAATGGCCAAATCCTTTTATTCCTGTAATTGGGTTCAATCCCGGGTTACAGAGGAAGAATTGAATGGGTGGGTTGCAACCGGCGCTTTAGCGAAAAAAGAAGATATCCACTAGAGAGCCCCCGGTCCAGAAAATCCTCCTGAGCCCAAGGATGGGGAAGTGATCGTTTTTGTTGATCATCTGAGTCGAGGGTTCAGCCCTCCCGGATCAAATTTTTTTCGTGATGTGCTTCACTTCTTCCAACTTCACCCTCAAGATATTGGGCCTAACTCCGTGTCCAATATTTGCAATTTTCAAGTGTTTTGTGAAGCCTACCTACAAGAAGAGCCCACAGTCGACCTGTTCAGAGATTTCTTCTATTTAAACCGCCGTACTGAATTTACGGATGGGCCCAATACTGAACTTGGCGGGGTTTCAATTCAGAAGAGAAAAGACGTCAGCTTCCCTCACGCTAGGCATCATAGCCATCCCAAAGATTGGAATCAAACTTGGTTCTATTGCCAAGATACATCTCCAGCTGGCGAGAATGCTCTGCCGGGTTACCGTGCTCACCGGCTTACCGATGCACATCCATTCCCCCAAAGACTCAATGCAAAGGAACGGTCCAAATATGCACCACAGCTCTCAAAGCTTAGAGCCTCTATGGCAAACGGTTTGACAGGCATTGATTTCGTCCGCTGCTGGGTATCTTGGAGCATTTTGCCTTTAAGCCGTCGCCCCGGTTTAATGTGTGAGTACACAGGGGATGTGAAAGACCCTCAACGCCACACTGATATTCAGCTGAGTGATGCTGAAATTACTGAATCTGTCAAGAAGATGTTGGATGAACCGGTGACCGACTGTAGCAAAACAGGACTTAATCCTTTCTGCGCTTCAAATAAACCACCAGCTGTAAGAATTGCCCCACTCCTGCTTTAATCCATATTCTTAATACTCCTTTATGATCTTTTCAATCTTTAAACAGGGTGATGATCCGTTCTGGAAGAAGAAATCGCAGGATAAACCGGCCAAAACACTTCATGCCAAGACCAAGGTCAACAAGAAACACGCCAAGAAGAAAAACACCGAGCCTACCGAGTTAAACATTGACGATGATAACCCAGAGTCAGAGGTAGAACTTGATTCACTTGGCTCTTTTTTCATACATCTCATTGACGATGATTTTTCTCAGGACGACGTAGAAGCTAGCCGCGCAAACGACATAGAGGTAACTATTCTCTCATCCGGTTCAGAACCTCTGCCCACACAGAAAACCCGACAAGCAAGCCAGAAAGTAAGGTTTTCTCACCCCCTAGCTTACTTGGATCCAAACTTTCTTTTGAAGACGCAGCAACACGAAGCTCGCCGCACAACCCGGCATAGCGGCCATGTGGTCACTTCTTCCGGTTTACCGAACTCGCCAGTTCGTAAACGCCGCCCAGAGGTCTCTTCCATTTCTGACACGTCTTATCCCAAGGCGGGTTATTTCTGACAACCTCTTAATCCGTTTGATTCAAACTACCAGGGAACTTCCCTTTCATCCTCTGGCGAGTCCACAGGGACACAAATTCCAACCCTCAAAACTGTTCCTGGGTGAGCATTTTTAACTATCCCCTTGTACCTTATGCTTGATCATTATACTAACCTGTTATTTGCGTCTCTGTCAGAGCCAAGGCCAGGCCCAGTAAAAGGCCAAATTGAACAAACCGGCTAATGACAGCGCGCCAACTGATCCGGAAAAGAACCCGGAACAGTTTGAAACAAATACTGAAGCTATTCTTGATGATCCACCATCGCAAGATCATGACACCTTTGTTGAGCAGATGGAAATTGATCCGATAGGTCATGCTGATAAGCCGCCAAGCCCGACTAAGGCTGCTGATGATAAAGATGACGATGTTGTAGTTTCCGGTGTCGGGTATACAGCCCCAGACAACCCCACTGCTCTGTCAAAACATAGTGCCAAAGAAGAATTTTCTTCTGTTGATAAGGGCAAGTGGAAGGCGGACATGGAAAGCTATGCCCACCTCAGCGCCCAAGATATTCATTCTGGGTTTTTAAACCGTCTGTACACAAGCCGTGATTATGAGGCCGGTTTACTGAACATGATGAAGGAGCGATATGAGGTAAATGCTGTTAACTCTGCATACATATTCTTCCCTTAGCCGCCAAGTTTACTGGACATAAAAGAATAGAATGTTCTGCAAACTTTCAAGAGCCATATAGATCAACTCCACTAGCCCGCAAGGGCCGGTTTATAATGTCAATATGAACCGGGACTTTAGAATAATATATCTTCAATTTCGCCTGTGTAGCCCCCAAGGGTCAACTTAACAAATATGTTAAGTTGAGACTAATTATGCTGTAAGGCTCAAAATTCTTACTTAGGACCTTTATAATCCGGTTGACCATCAAGCTGATAGTTGTTATGTGCTTGGGACTTGTAAAGATTTTTTGATCAGAAGCAATAGACATTAGCCCCCAAGTGCCAAGTATATTACTTGTTATGTGCTTGGGACTTTGAATATGCACTGCTATCTAATTAATTATATGTCTCTTGCAGGCCGATCTTAACAAGAAGGAATCTCAAATCGCCGACCTTCAAGAAAACATCAAGTCGCAACAAACCGAGACTTCCAAAGCCAAGGAAGAACTGACCAGCGCCTTAACGGCAATGGAAAAACTAAAGGAGAGCTTTAAGCACGAGCGGGCAGGTTGGGATACAGAAAAGTCAACTCTCCTGAAGAGGGCTGAGGATGCTGAGGCTGCCCTTAATCCGGTAGCTGAGGAGCTGACTGGCTTGAAACAGCAAATAAATGCCATGACCGCTGCCGTATTTGGTAAATAACTTCTTCATAAGCTTTGAACATGTATTATGTAAGAGACTGCCGGTTTACCGATGTTTTTGATGATGCAGGAACTTGCATTGCTCATCTTGGCTCAGATATGCGGCAAAAACTGAAGGCCGCCTATACACTTAAAGAACAATTATATACCGGCGTACAACAGGTTATTTGCATAGCTTCCCATAATAAACCGCCCCCAACCTTGATCAAGGAGACGTTGGAAAGGCTGGCGATGATGCCTGCATGGTTTGAAGAGCTAAAGAAGTCAACCGCCAGGGCGGGTGCTCTTACTGCACTGACTCGGGCCAAAGCTTGGATAACTGATCTTGATCTGGCCAATGTGGGAAACGGCTACCCGAGCATAAAGGAGGACGGGTCAGAGTTTAATAACGACGACCTTAGAGCCTTGATGAGGGAAATGCGCCCATTGGCCAGCAAATTGGCTGAAGAAACCGATCTTTCACATTATTAGTCGATTTATGACGCCAACAACAAGAGAGTTAACGCGCCAACTTATGATGCTCCAAATCTTATTCCTCCAATCCGTAAGCATACCTATGCCCCTGATGTTGACCCCTCCACTCTTATAAGTGATGAAGCTGTATTCAAGGCCTTAACTGGGATCGATTGGACCACCATTGACTTCCAGCCACTGGGTAGAGAGGAGGAAGATGAACCGGCGCTGGACGATCCGCAACCTTCAAGTCAGCCAGGCCAGGACTCGTAAACCGGGGGCCGGTTTAGCAGCTGCTTCCTTTAAGACTTGTTAAAACAATTATTCTTTTGGGCACCAAACACCTTGTAATAGGCTAGCTTAAACTCTTGTTCTGCTATGCCATCGTGCATATTTACTTTGCATGACACTGCCAATCCACCATGTTAAGATATGCCACTTATGCTTATAATATTAACAATGTGGAATCTGTTCCTGCATGCAAAGGATTAAAGGTGTCCTGGCGGTTTACCGCTGGACGGGTCATAACGCCCAATATAAAACCATGGAAACTAACATAGCTTGTACCCAAGGCTGGACTTTAAGAATAACCAAATTTGAAATATATCATACCTGTGATATTTGATCTCACTGTTGGTTTATCAAACCGGTGTAGTAAGGGGAGAACCCAAACTTTGAGCACTGGTAATCATCATAGATTTGCTTGGCTTATGAACAAAACCAGGCCGGGTTAATAAACACCGGATATTATCTTATCTCATACTGGCGACTTATAGTCAAAAGCCAGGCCGGGTTAATAAACACCAAATGTTATCTTATCTCATACTGGCGACTTATAGTCAAAAACCAGGCCGGGTTAATAAACACTGGATGAATTATGATCATAAAGCATTATAAGCCTTATCAAATAAACCTCAAAAACTGTGGAATAAAACAAACGAAAAAATGAGGCTTTTCATGGGCTGCTAGGCCGAAAATCGAGTGCTTTCACGGGCTGCACAGCCACTGAGTTAAACCTATATACAAACCTTATAAGATGGACCTCACATAACCAATCGTCGTTTTAACTTTGACAAGTTCAGGGTCTGTATAAGATTGACTTGCCAAACGTTCGGTGGGTCATTCCAGGAATACCTAGGCGGAGTGGCTTACTTAAAAAGGCAGGATAACCCGGGGTTTTAGGTGAATACACTTGGCTTCCAAGCCTGGCTTTTAAGCCTATTACAAGGGTTATACAAACTCTTTGTTCTTTAGAATCAAGGAGCCCCCAAGTAATATTTTTGAGCTGTGCTCAAGGGGCACCTATGTTTGAGCTGTGATTTTGCAACAGGCTCTCTTTGGTACCTTTAACCTGGGTAGCAAGCCCCCAAGGTTTTTTTTTTCAGTTGGCTTATAAGCCGGTTCAAAGGGTAATCATAACTTCGCTCATAAGCCGGAAGCCCCCAAGTAACCAAAAACTCATTAAGAAAGGACGACAGAGGCCCTGCTTTAGCAAGGGTGCCGGTTTAATGTATACATTATCAAAAATATGTACATCAGAAGAGCCAATGGCTCAGGTGTAGTAAGGCCGAAGATGAGCAATATTCCACGGCCGGTGAGTCTCTTCCTCCGACGTGCGTGAGTCCTTGTGGTCTCGAACATCAATAAGGTAGTATGACCCGTTGTTCAGATTCTTGCTAACCACAAAGGGTCCTTCCCAAGGTGGGGATAACTTGTGCATATCAGTCTGATCCTGGATAAGCTGGAGCACCAAGTCGCCTTCTTGAAAGGCTCTGGTCTTGACCCGGCGGCTGTGATAACGACGTAGATCTTGCTGGTAAATCGCTGAACGAGCCGCTGCGAGATCACGCGCCTCGTCTAACAGGTCAAGTGCATCCTGACGTGCCTTTTCATTATCAGCTTCAACGTAAGCCGCCACCCGGGGTGAGTCATGACGGATGTCACAGGGGAGAACCGCCTCTGCTCCATAAACCATGAAAAAAGGAGTGTAACCCGTAGATCTGTTGGGCGTTGTGTTGATGCTCCATAGTACCGAGGGTAACTCCTCTACCCAACAACCCGGCGTCCTCTGTAAGGGAACCATAAGCCGGGGCTTGATGCCTCTCAGGATCTCTTGATTGGCTCTCTCAGCTTGACCATTAGATTGGGGGTGAGCCACCGACGATACATCAAGCCGGATATGCTCACGTTGACAAAATTCTTTCATAGCACCCTTGGAGAGATTAGTGCCATTGTCTGTTACAATGCTGTGTGGAAAGCCAAAACGGAAGATCACCTTCTTCATGAATTGAACCGCCGTTGCTGCATCACACTTACTGACTGGCTCTGCCTCTACCCACTTAGTGAATTTATCAACCGCCACCAAGAGGTGGGTCTTCTTATCCTTGGACCTCTTAAAAGGTCCAACCATATCAAGCCCCCAAACTGCAAACGGCCAAGTGATTGGAATCATTCTCAACTCCTGAGCCGGAACATGAGCTCGACGTGAAAACTTCTGACAACCGTCACATTTTTTGACCAAGTCCTCAGCATCAGCATGAGCCGTCAGCCAATAAAAATTGTGACGAAAAGCCTTGGCTACAAGAGATTTAGAGCCGGCATGATGACCACAATCTCCTTCATGGATCTCACGCAGAATCTCACAACCTTCTTCAGGAGAAACACAACGCTGAAACGCCCCAGTAACACTGCAATGGTTCAGCTCTCCATTGACAATTGTAATTGACTTGGACCGCCGGGTTATTTGTCTGGCCAAGGTTTCATCCTCAGGTAACTCGCCCCGGGTCAAGTATGCCAAATATGGAACTATCCAATCAGGAATAACATGAAGAGCCGCCACCAACTGAGCTTCCGGGTCAGGAATAGCCAAATCCTCCTCTGTAGGTAACTTGACCGACGGGTTATGCAAAATGTCAAGAAAGACATTAGGTGGCACCGGTTTACGTTGAGAACCCAACCGGCTTAATGCATCCGCCGCTTCATTTTTCCTCCGATCAACATGCTCAACTTGATAACCCTTGAAGTGACCAGCAATAATATCCACCTCTCGTCGATAAGCCGCCATGAGGGGATCCTTAGAATCCCAAGTACCAGAGACTTGTTGAGCCACCAAATCTGAGTCACCAAAGCACCTTACCCAGCTTAAGTTCATCTCCTTAGCCATCCGAAGACCGTGGAGCAAGGCCTCATATTCAGCTGCATTGTTAGTGCAAGGGAACATCAAACGGAGAACATAACAAAATTTATCACCTCGAGGGGAAGCTAGCACAACTCCAGCCCCCGAGCCCTCCAATTGCCTGGACCCATCAAAGTGAATAGTCCAATACGTGTTATCTGGTTTTTCTTTAGGCATCTGCAGCTCTGTCCAGTCATTGATGAAATCCACCAGTGCTTGAGACTTGATGGCCGTGCGAGGCATATACTTCAAACCATAAGGCCCAAGTTCAATGGCCCATTTGGCAACCCGGCCTGTTGCCTCCCTGTTTTGGATGATATCTCCTAAAGGAGCAGAGCTAACCACAGTAATGGGGTAACCCTGAAAATATTGCTTAAGCTTCCGGCTTGTCATGAAAATCCCATATACAAGCTTCTGCCAATGTGGGTATCTCTGCTTGGACTCAATAAGCACTTCGCTGATATAATAAACCGGCCGTTGAACCGGATATTCCTTGCCTGCCTCTTTCCTTTCAACCACAATAGCCACACTGACAGCCCGGCTATTAGCAGCCACATCGGCTCCTTATCAACGGGCGCAGCTAGGACCGGCGGCACAACCAGCTACTTCTTAAGCGCCTCAAATGCCTCATTAGCAGCGTCACTCCAGATGAAGTCATCTGTCTTTTTCATCATCTGATACAAAGGGATGGCCTTCTCACCGAGGCGTCTTATGAACCGGCTTAGCACCGCAATATGACCCGCCAGACATTGAACATCATTGATACACGACGGTTTAGCCAGAGAAGTAATGGCTTTGATCTTCTCCGGATTAGCTTCAATGCCGCTGTTAGACACCAGAAAGCCCAAAAGCTTGCCCGCCGGCACACCAAAAACACACTTGGCTGGATTAAGCATCATCTTATAAACTCAGAGACTATCAAAGGTTTCCTTCAAGTCGTCTATCAACGTCTCCTGCTTTCTGGATTTTACCACAATATCATCCACATAAGCATGAACATTGCGTTCAATCTGATTATGAAGACAATTCTGAACACATCGCTGGTAAGTCGCCTGGGCACTCTTGAGCCCAAAAGGCATAGACACATAGTAGAAGGCTCCAAAGGGAGTTATGAAAGCTGTCTTCTCCTGGTCCTTAACTGCCATCTTGATCTGATGATAACCAGAATAAGCATCCAAAAAACTCAAACGCTCACAACCCGCCGTAGCATCAATAATCTGATCAATACGAGGGAGAGCAAAAGGATCAGCCGGACAAGCTTTGTTTAAATCCGTGTAGTCCACACACATGCGCCAAGTGCCGTTCTTCTTAAGTACTAGCACCGGGTTAGCCAACAACTCAGGATGAAAAACCTCAACAATAAACCCAGCCGCCAAGAGCCGGGCTACCTCCTCACCAATGGCCTTACGTCTTTCTTCATTGAAACGACGAAGAAACTGCTTGACCGGTTTAAACTTGGGATCAATATTGAGAGTGTGCTCAGCGAGTTCCCTCGGTACACCTGGCATGTCAGAAGGTTTCCATGCAAAGATGTCCCGGTTCTCACGGATGAACTCGATGAGCGCGCTTTCCTATTTCGGATCCATATTAGCACTGATGCTGAACTGCTTGGATGAATCGCCAGGAACAAAATCAACCATCTTAGTGTCATCTGCCGATTTAAACTTCAAAACTGGATCATGCTCTGTAGTTGGCTTTTTCAAAGACGTCATATCCGCCGGATCAACATTGTCCTTGTAAAATTTTAACTCCTCTGTTGCACAAACCGACTCAGCATAAGTCGCATCACCCTCTTCACATTCCAAGGCTATCTTTCGGCTCCCATATACTGTGATGGTCCCCTTGTAACCCAGCATCTTGAGCTGCAGATAAACATAACAGGGCCGCGCCATGAACTTGGCATAAGCCGGCCGTCCAAACAGAGCGTGATACGGGCTATGAATCTTGACTACTTCAAAGGTCAATGTCTCCGACCTAGAATCATGATCATCTCCAAAGGCAACTTCCAGAGCTATCTTACCAACAGGGTACGCCGACTTACCAGGCACCACACCATGGAAAACTGTATTCGACGGTTTAAGATTTTTATCTGTCAACCCCATGCGACGGAAAGTTTCGTAATAAAGGATATTGATGCTGCTCCCTCCATCCATGAGTACCTTGGTAAACTTATACCCTCCAACCTGGGGTGAAACCACCAATGCTAGGTGACCCGGATTATCAACCCGGGGCGGGTGATCTTCCCAACTCCACACGATGGGCTGCTCAGACCAGCGCAAGTAACGGGGAACCGCCGGTTCAACAGCGTTCACTGCCCTTTTATGAAGCTTCTGATCCCATTTGCATGAATTTATGGTGAAGACGTGGTACTGCCCACTATTCAACTGCTTTGGGTTACTCTGATACCCAGATTGCTGCTGCTGATTCCCCTGACCTGACTGTTGATGGTAGCCACCCTGATTGCCTTGATTGCCCTGATTACCTTGGAATCCAGAACTAGAACCGCCACCGCCGTAACCCGGCCCATGAGAACCAGACCCTGAACCACCACTCGGTCCATGATTGTCTTGAAAAAGATTGGAATTTTTATACTCTTTCATGATGTAGCAATCCTTCCAGAGGTGGCCAGACGATCTTTCTCGCGTCCCATGCTTTGGGCAGGGCTGATTTAGCATCTGCTCAAGATTAAAGCCTGACCCTCCGGCCCGTGGGGACGGTTTACCTTTACGACGCTGGCCATTATTCTGTGTGTTGGTGTTAGCCACAAAGTCCAAACTATTATCAGCCTTGCGCTTACCACTGCCTCCCTGATTCGCCGGATTATGCTGCTGTCCTCTGGTGCTGCTGCTCTTCTTTCCCTTTCCCGGCTTTTCATCATCAGACTCGGGGTCCTTGGTACCATCAGAGTCAGCGTACTTAACCAGAGCCACCATCAGCTCTCCCATGTCATTGCAGTGGTGCTTGAGCCGACCCAACTTCTGCTTAAGAGGCGTAAACCGGCAATTCTTCTCTAACATTATGACCGCTGAACCGGCATTGATGCGATCCGATGAATGTAAGATGGTCGAAACTCGGCGCACCCAATGGGTTGTGGACTCACCCTCTTCTTGGACACAGGCATCCAGATCCACAATTGACATCGGCTGCTTGCACGTATCTTTGAAATTCTGGATAAACCAGGCCTTTAACTCGGCCCATGACCCAATGGAGTTGGCAGGGAGCCCCTTCAACCAAGTGCGAGCCGTTCCATCCAACATCAGGGGAAAATATTTGGCACATGCCGCATCGCTAACATCTAGCAATTCCATGGCCATCTCATAACTCTCGATCCATGCTTCAGGAGGTAAGTCGGCTGTATAGTTAGGCACCTTGCGAGGACCCTTAAAATCCTTGGGCAGACGCTCATTACGTATGGCCGGCACTAAAAATGGTACGCCCAAATTCCTAAAGGTTACACCTGGCTCCACCAAAGTTGTCGGACGAACCGGAGAAGGTTGACGGGCCGCATGTTGTGCCGCCAGCTCGGCCTCTCAACGCGCTCTACCTTGATCCACCACGTTCTGAGCATCAGCACCACCGCCCGCCGGGTTATTCCCACGAGGCTGGTTATGGTTCCGCCCACTGCTTGACACAGCTGGTTCATCAATATGCCTACTGTAACTCCGGCTTGGGCGAGGGGTGGAATGAATCCAGCTTCGACTGTAAGAATAAGCCTGCTGCTGAACCAATGCTGTCTGAAGGAGCTCTCTAGCCCTCCGCATCTCAACCGCCGTTGGAGACTCGCCTTCAACCGGGATAGCCGCCAATCGTGACGCCGCAGCGATCATGTTATCCAAAGGGTTAGGGTAATGACCCGGTGGTGTTGGCATGTGTTGCGGCGGGATATTGTTCTGACGAGGCGGATCCGTGGTGTGCGGCTGAACTGGCGCTCCCGTCCCAGGCGTTTCAACCCGGTCTTCCACTGGCGGGTTACTGGTTCCTGCTCTGGGTGTGTTAAAGAGGTTCCTCGGCTCGTAAACAAGTGGCAGGCGAGACTGATGCCTCCTCCTCATGACTTCGTTTGAAGCGTTCTGATCTAGCATGAGCCGCTAAGACTCTGACTGAATCCGCTGTGCCTGCGCATCCAATGTAACCCGCTCCGCAGCCATCCTGGCATCTTCAGCTGCCAGGTCTTCCTTAGCTTGAGCTATATGATCTCGCAATTTCACGACTTCCGCGTTATGCTGATCTTGATTACCCGGATTAACCTTTGTCGTCAGCAGTGTTTCCAAGGCGTCTAGTAACCCGGACAAGACTTGAGCCGGCGGGCTCACAGGGCCTCCTGCCCCGGCTGCCGTCGCCGCTGCTGACTCAGAAATCAATGCCGCTGCAGTTGAAGAGTGCCGCACTGGCTGCGTACTGGCCATGAAGATTGCAACCCGGTTCAGCGGCTCATAAGGGTCCGGAATACTATCGCCATCGAAACAGCCCCCAAGCCGACCGTCTTGCAGTTGGTACAATGACTCTGTTTCACCGGTGGATGACTCGCCATCAGAGTAGACAACTGTCTCACCGTCAAATACCGATTTATCCTCAGATCCCGCACCATTGATGAATCCCACAAAGGCACAACTCATGGCGGGCTGAACTCGGGCGGGTTTTGCATGCTGAGCCGTCTCGATGATGTTGGTGCAGGTGTCCGGCTCAGGGCCCGGTTCGCCGATCTTGCCAATGAAGACGTGAATTCCACCCAAGGGGACCCGGTATCCGTACTCAATTGAGCCGGCCTCGGGGCCCCAGCCTTCATCATCGATGTAGAGCTTGCCGCGACGACTCTTGGTCATCCGGCCCACAGCGTATCCCTTGATCCCTTCGAAGTTGCCCTTCAAGAACTCGAAACCACCGTGCACTGGCCCCACGGTGGGCGCCAACTGTCGTGGTCTTGGCACGGCAGATGTCCTAGCGGAAGGACTTAGTCGTGGAGCCATCGCAACTAGGTTAACTTGAAGGGGTTTAAACGGGAAAAAAGACACAGAGAGTTTATCCAGGTTCGGCCCCTCTCAATGAGGTAAAAACCTACTCCTGCTTTGTGTTGTATTGCTAGGGTTTCGATTACCAGGGAGCGAATACGCTTGACCTAGTTCCCGATTGTTTGTCACCTGTCCCTAAACCGCCGCCGGGTCTTCCCTTTATATCCGCAGGTTGACGCCCAGCGGTTCACAGAATCCCGGTCGGCTCATAAATGTGTCCGGCTCGGTCTCCACTCTTTCTTATCTTACAATACAAGTCATATACTTATGGCGGTTTACATCTATGGGCCCTAACTCGCCTTTGGGCTTTGGGCCTTCTTATTAAGTCTCCTTCGTAAGTCGCCATCTTCTATGTCTTCATGGGCTTCAATACAGGTAAATCACTATGAACATAACCCGGCCCCTCCTGGGCGGTTTATACTCAATAGTTACATCCCCAACACCTACCATCTCCTTCCTTCCCTCGAATGATGTGGTGGCTGCCACCGCCGGAGTGACAAGTGACAGAAGGTGGCCTCCAGGGCCGAAGTGGCCACCGGCGGTGGACACCGAGGAGTCGTCTAGGAGTTGCCTAGGAGAGGAGAGGAGAGACTAGCCCGCAACATTACCGTCCGCCCACGACAGAGTTATCTCGTTTTCCTCCTTGGATCAACATTCTAACATTGATCATACTACCTAGTCCATATTTCTAGGTGCACGTTTGATAAATCTTCAATTGTGGATGTTCTCCTCAAACATACTTCATTATATACTTTGGTGTGTCCAATGCTATCACCTTTTTCGCTTAATTGTGAAAATCCATGTTTATGGAAATCTCGATGAATTGTTGCTAAGCCCGTCGGCCACATCATCATCTTTTCCTTGCTGAAATTGTATGACTTATTTTATAAGTTGTTTCTGATGGATCCTTTGTGTATCCAAAGTATGACCTTTACCTGATGACCATGTCAATGCTATACCGAAGCATGACTGTGGTACTCAAACATCAACAAGAACACTGGAAGCATAATGCTAAATGTTTCTTGATCAATTATCCAAACACCATTGTATGGGTAACTGATACGTCTCTGTCGTATCTACAATTTTTATTGTTCCATGCCAATATTATACAACTTTCACATACTTTTGGCAACAATATATATGATCTATTGGACTAAATATTGATCCAGTACCCAGTGCCAGTTCCTGTTTGTTGCATGTTTTTTGTTTTGCAAAATATCCATATCAAATGAAATCCAAACGCGATAAAACTTTGCGGAGATTTTTTTGGAATATATGTGAATTTTTGGAAGAAGAGGCGACGCAAGACGGTGCTCTAGGGGCCCACTAGGCACCAGGGCGCGCCAGGGGGGCCCAGGCGCGCCCTGATGGGTAGTGGCCACCTCGTAAGGCGGTTGCTGCCCTTCTTTCTCTGCAAGAAAGATAATTTATGGATAAAAATCCCCTCAAAATTTCAGCCCAATCAGAGTTACGGATCTCGGGGAATTTAAGAAACTGTGAAGAGCCAGAAAACAGGAGCGCGAACCAGAAGAGAACACACAGAGAGACCCAATCTCGGAGGGGCTCCCACCCCTCCACCACCATGGAGGCCATGGAACATAGGGGGAACTCTCCTCCCATCTAGGGGGGCAAGGAAGAAGAAGAAGGGGGGCTCTCCCCCCTCTCTCCCGGTGGCGCCGGAGCGCCGCTGAGGCAATCATCGTGACGACGATCTACACCAACAACTTCGCCGCCGTTAACACCAACTCTCTCCCCCTCTATGTAGCGGTGTAACCTCTCTATTCCCGATGTAATTCTCTACTTAAACATGGTGCTCAACACTATATATTATTATCCAATGACATGTGATTATCCTATGATGTTTGAGTAGATCTATTTTTTCCTATGGGTTGATTGATGATCATGATTGGTTTAAGTTATATATTTTATTTTGGCGCTGTCTTATGGTGCTCTCCGTGTCGCGCAAGCGTGAGGGATTCCCGCTGTAGGGTGTTGCAATACATTCATGATTCGCTTATGGTGGGTGGCTAGAGTGACAGAAGCTTACGCCCGAGTAAGGGGGTTGTTGCGTATGGGATAAAGAGGACTTGATACTTAATGCTATGGTTGGGTTTTACCTTAATGATCTTTGGTAGTTGTGAATGCTTGCTAGAGTTCCAATCATAAGTGCATATGATCCAAGTACGGAAAGTATGTTAGCTCATGCCTCTCCCTCATATAAAATTGCAATAATGACCTGGTCTAGTTATTGATTGCCTAGGGACAAATCTTTCTCTTGTGTTACAAAAAACTTTCTACTACACTACTAAATCTATTATATTGCAATTTATTCATAGTTTTATTCTCGCAAAGTACTTCTAGTTTTATTCTTGTTCTAGGTAAAGCGACCGTTAAGTGTGCGTAGAGTTGTATCGGTGGTCGATAGAACTTGAGATAATATAAATTCTACCTTTAGCTCCTAGTTGGGTTCGACGCTCTTATTTATCAAAAAAGCTACAATTGATCCCCTATACTCGTGGGTTATCAAGACCTTTTTCTAGCGCCATTGCCGGGGAGCAATAGCGTGGGGTGAATATTCTCGTGTGTGCTTGTTTGCTTTATCACTAAGTAGTTTTTATTTTCTGTTCTAAGTTGTTCTCTATCTTTAGTTATGGATATGGAACATGAAATACCAAAACAATTAATTGTACTTGCTACTCATGGAGATGGGGAACCTCCTAAAACCCTCGATGCTCATTATGTGAAAAATATTAAACACTATGATAATCCTGAGAAAACCCCATTCAACTTGATAATGGGAGACACGTTGGATCAACGTGAATACTTTAGGGATTATCGCTCGACTCAAAAAGGGAAACTCTTATGGGATCAAATTCAAATGTTGCATTGTTATGCTTGGAATTTATGCTTGAGATACGATAATACTTGTTGCTCTAGGATGAAGGCTCCACACCTTCCCTTTTCATGTGAATTCAATGACAATGAAACCTTGGCTTCTTATGATAATGGTAGATATGATTACTATGATGTGGAACGAATAAAAGAATTTGTTGCTTTTAAGGGTGCTTATGAAATTGAATCTTTGTTTGAAAAGTATCAAGATTATGATGATGTTGTTTATAGACCTGAAAATTTTGCTATACTTAAATATTGCTATGATAATTATAAATACAATTTCGATATTGATGTATTTATTGATAAAGTCTCCGCTGTCCAAGAAGAGACTAATATTTTGCAGGAAACTATGGGAGAAGAAACTAATGAAATTGTGAGCTCATTAGATGAAAACGATGAGGAGGAGAATGAAGAACAAAAGGAGGAAGAGTGGATTAGCTACCCGTGCCCACCTTCTAATGAGAGTAACTCTTTATCCCATACATTGTTTAATTTCCCTTCATGCTTATCGAAGGATGAATGCTATGATGATTGCTATGATCCCGTTGATTCATTTGAAATATCCCTTTTTGATGAATTTGATGTTTGCTATGCTTATGGCCATGATGCCAATATGAATTATTCTTATGGAGATGAACTTGCTATAGTTCCTCATGTTAAGAATGAAATTGTTGCTATTGCACCCACACATGATAGTCCTATTATCTTTTTGAATTCTCCCAACTACACTATATCGGAGAAGTTTGCTCTTATTAAGGATTACATTGATGGGTGCATTTTACCGTTACACATAATGATTTTGATGAATATAATATGCATGTGCTTGCTACTCCTACTTGCAATTATTATGAGAGAGGAACTACATCTCCACCTCTCTATGTTTCTAACACAATAAAATTGCAAGAAACTGTGTATGCTATGTATTGGCCTTTACTTGATGTGCATGAATTGTTCTTTTATGACATGCTGATGCATAGGAAGAGAGTTAGGCTTCGTCATTGCATGATATATGTTGCTTTGTGCTCATGACTAAATTACAAATCATTGCTAATTAAAATTGGCTTTGATATACCTTGGGATCCGGGTGGATCAATTACTTGAGCACTTTATGCCTAGCTTAATGGCTTTAAAGAAAGCGTTGCCAGGGAGACAACCCGAAAGTTTTAGAGAGTCATTTACTTCTGTTGTGTGCTTTTATAAAGTTTAAAAATGAAAAAATATAGAGGGGAACTTAAAAACTTTTTCAAAAAGAGAAGCGATTGGAAGGTTATGCATTGGAGAAGTGAGGGTCGACCTTGAACACTTGTGTTCATGCTCATGGAAGTTTCTCACAAAAATAAATATCCCCTTGTATAAATCCATTGTATTATAAAAATAGTGTGCCAAGATTTGCGTTTAGGATGATTAGATTGCTTGTGGGGATGTGCGGTGCAAAAACAGAAACTTTGACTGTAGTGCATGAATTTAATTTTTTTACTGGAATGTCAAAAAAAAATTACACGGTACTTCTATGCAAATTGTTTATTTTTTCCTAGGTTTTCAGAATTTTTGGAGTTACAGAAGTATGGTCAATGTTCAGATTGCTACAGACTGTCCTGTTTTTGACAGATTCTGTTTTTGATGCATTGTTTTGCTTGTTTTGATGGAACTATGGATTATATCGATGGTATAAGCCTTGGAGAAATTAGAATATAATAGGTATAATGCAAAAATAAAATATGAATGAGTTTGGAACAGTACTTAAGGTAGTGATTTACTTTATTATACAAACGGATCTCATGAGGGTTTTGTTAAGTTTTGTGTGGATGAACTGTTCGAAGATCGAGGAGGTCTCGATATGAGGAGAAGGAGGAGAGGCAAGAATTCAAGCTTGGGGATGCCCAAGGCACCCCAAGTAAATATTCAAGGAGACTCGAGCATCTAGGCTTGGGGATGCCCCGGAAGGCATCCTGACGGTGTCCTGGACTAGAGGGTACTCACCACGTTATCTCCCGACCAGTGGGTTAGGCCGACGACCCCCATGGCGGTTCACTAATGGGCCACTTCGGGAAGCCCATGACATATAGGAGGAAGATTCCACAAGACTTGGTGATCAAGACAAGGACTCCTCTCCACCGACGTAGCCGACTAGAACGCTTGTTTTCCTAGGCCTCCGGTACATTATATAAGTCAAGGCGAGGCTAGTCGATGATCATTATGACAATCATTATCATACCCCTAGGGTTTATACTACAACTTATGATCTCGAGGTAGATCAACTCTATAACCGACACATAATCATCAATATTAACAAGAGCAGGACGTAGGGTTTTACCTCCATCAAGAGGGCCCGAACCTGGGTAACATCGACTCCCTTCTTCCTGTTACTATCGATCCAAGATCTACAGCTCGGGACCCCCTACGCTGAGGTCTACCGAATTTCACTCCGACAATGGTGCTTTCATTGAGAGTTCCGCTGTGTGATCGCAAAGGATTGATGGCTCACCTGTAGATTGCAACAGTTTTTTCTAGACAGCGGATTGGTGTTCACTGTCCCTGCCTCCTCGAGCGTAGATTTGATGATTGCTTTGGTGGAATTGTGCAGAATTGAGTCTAGAACTACCCTGTAAAATTTCATCGCATTTCGATGAAGGAATCTACGGTAAACTCCGATCTATTGGAGCCTTGTCGAATCTGAATGGGAATCTAGATGAGTTTCGAGCATGGAGTCCAGCCTCCAGCTCGGAAATCCTTTGGAAAATCCAACCGTTGATCGGCTGCGTAATTTCTGTATCCACCACCCCTCAAAATTTCAAGTCGATCCGACCGTTCAAACTCCGAGAAACCTCCGATGAATGCATCGATTTTTGGATCTATTTTCTGCACGAGAATGAATCCGACCCAAGTTCTTCTTTTTTATGAACGGGATTTCGGACATCCTTTTTGAAGGAAGTTTTATATGGGGTATTGTGTTTTGTTCTCAAACGCGTGCCCATTAATTTTATAGCCTTTTCCGAGGTAATCTTCACCGTCGCGTCGATGTCGAACCTGACCGACAATGTTGCTCCACGACTGCCGACCTGCGCTAGACAGGTTGTCACCTTATCGAGCCGAGGTCAACCTCATCAGATCATCACCCCGGCGAGCCGACCAAGAGTTTGGCATTGAGAAGGCTAAATCATCACCAACATCGTCGCCTCAGAGATCGCACAGGTCGGGCGTGCCGGCATCATCGCATGGTCACTTCATCAAGCCGGCATTGGGCTCGTCACAAGTTACGACCTGCATCGGCATCGCCGCGCCGTTGCTTCTTCAAGCCGATGTCAACCATGCCGACCTACTTCGACACCTTGGCTGGCATTGGGGGCTGCAAGGTCGCCTTACCAACATGCTCCGCCACCTCGGCTAGACCAGGGGCTTCGTCATCTCTTCATCAACCTACTCCACGGACTTTGGCATCACCAGCCGACCAGCTTCGTCACCACGGCTGGACCAGGGGCTTTGCCTTGCCACGTCGACCGTGCTATGTTGCCACTTCATCAAGTCGAGCTCTTTGCTCGAGCACCTCGGGACCGGCTTGGGGGCTGGGACCTCGACCCGTCGCAAGCTCCTCCTGCATCATCTACACCGAGCACATTAACGAGCTAAGTCACTTTCATGCTCAACTTTTACATTTTTTTAATTTTTGTTCGGTTCGACCAAGCATTACATTTGTGTTAAAAAAAGAGTTGTTTGTCAAAAACGATGTCTGGTAAAAACAACTTTCTTTCCCTAGGTTAACTGGGGCTCTTAAATTTATATGAGCCATTTTATAATAAATATTTTTTCTTCTAAGTTGTTGCAAAGTCTTTTTCTAACAGTCCATATTCAACTCGAGTGTATGGTCAATAGCCAGATAGCCTGGTTTCTCTCTAAAGCCACTCGAGTTTAGTTCGCTAAATTGGCCTCTGAGAAGCACTCCGCCTTCGGGATATGGAGGTCGAAGCCGAAGGCTGACCTACTTGAAATTTAGAAGATCGGATGTGTCATGTTAAAGCACGACGGAAGGAAAAATTTATTTTAAGACCAATTTTTGGATTGGCACCAAAAAACTTGATTTAGTTCGGACGTCAAGTTTTTACATAAGTTTTTAGGCTTTTCATGCTTATGGCACTTTTAAGCTATTTGTATGTTTTTCTTTCAGGAGGCGGGACATCCTCATGACCCAGGTGCCCTGCATAATAATTCAGCTCGGGAGATATTTTCCAACCCGCAGCTCGGCATCTTTCCTGCCGACCTACACCTCGGTGTTAGCAAAACGCACATGACATCCGGACTAGTTCCCGAGGAGATTCAATCCTCAGGTTGGTCGGCCGCACCCAACCTGAGTCTGGGGGGATACTGTGTGTCTCCAGCATAACTCTTGCAGTACAACATCAGATGCCTTTAAAACATCAGCACTATCAACGGGGGGCTGCGACTAGAGCCAAACCCACCAAAAGCCAAGGTACTCCGAGGAGTCCTCGGCCAAATGTTCTCAGATATTGCTTTATATGCATCAGTTTCGAATTGTGTCTTCGGTCAATAGTTGGGTTGCCCGGCTCCTATGATTGCCTCCTATGTTCCACTTTGTTTGGCTAAGTGTGCAAAGGGAGAACCACTGCGATTGTGCTTCCAGTTCGAATGGTTAAGCGCCTCAGTGGAGAAAGCCGAAAACTAACTATCACAATGGGCGTAAACTGGTCAGCGATCCGATGACTTTTACAAACTATAAATCGATAAAGGTTACCCCGTGTTAAACGATGGGCCTTTCATAAAATTGGCCGAAGTGTTAATGCCTTGACCTCGGCTGACACCGAACACTAACCGGGAGCTAGTAACTGGCCTCCCAACTTTAAGCTCCTATGACTAAGTGAAAGTTATAAAGCCTGCATATCTAATTGACTTGTTTCCGCTAACGCAACCGCCTCCGGGCACCAAGACGTCAGCTAAGGGTTGTCTTGTTACTGCGGAAACACCCTGCATAGCATTTACAAAGGGGCAGAAGCTATCGATGGGGCACTTTCAATTGATAAACAGTCACAACGGAGTCAAAATAAACATATATCATCAACTGTTTGTATTTAGTGTACAAGCACTGCCTTCCGTAATCATCGTTATAAAGCCATAAATATGCATCAAATTTGACTTAAGATTTTGACCAAGCTGGGTTGCCTGCTCCTGTGCTTACCCCCAACGCTCCCGATAGTTCGGCTAGGGGGTAAAGGGAGCATCTCTATTATTGTTACTTACGGGTCATTCGTGTTAGTACCTGATGACCCACAAGTATAGGGGATAAATCTTAGTCCTTTCGATAAGTAAGAGTGTCGAACCCAATGAGGAGTAGAAGGAAATGACAAGCGGTTTTCAGCATGGTAATTTCTGCAAGCACTAAAATTTTCGGTAACAGGTAGTTTGATAGAAAGATAATTTGTAACAGGTAACAAGTAACAATCTTAACAATAAGTGCAGCAAGGTAGCCCAATCCTTTTTGTAGCAAAGGACAGGCTGGAACGATCTCTGATAATAAGTAAAATGTTCTCGAGGACACATGGGAATTTCATCTAGTCACTTTCGTCATGTTGGTTTGATTAGCGTTTGCTACTTTGATAATTTGATATGTGGGTGGACCGGTGCTTGGGTGCTGTTCTTACTTGAACAAGCCTCCCACTTATCATTAACCCGCCCCCCCTCGCAAGCATCCGCAACTATGATAGAAGAATTAAGATAAAATCTAACCATAGCATTAAACATATGGATCCAAATCAGCCCCTTACGGAATAGCGCATAAACTAGGGTTTAAGCTTCTGTCACTCTAGCAAGCCATCATCTAATAACTACTACACAATGCATTCCCTTAGGCCCAAACATGGTGAAGTGTCATGTAGTCGACGTTCACATAACACCACTAAGGGAATCACAACATACATATCATCAAAATATCGGACGAATATCAAATTCACATGATTACTTGCAACATGACTTCTCTTGTGTCCTCAAGAACAAAAGTAACTACTCACACAACATATTCATGCTCAAGATCATAGGAGTAATAAATATCATAATGGATCACAACATATAATCCTCCACCAAATAAACCGGCTAGCATCAACTACAAGATGTAATCAACACTACTAGTCACTCACAGGTACCAATCTGAGGTTTTGATACAAAGATTGAACACAAGAGATGAACTAGGGTTTGAGATGAGATGGTGATGTTGAAGATGTTGATGAATATTGGCCTTCCAAAGATGAGAGGGTTGTTGGTGATGACGATGGCTTCGATTTCCCCCTCTTGGAGGGAAGTTCCCCCGGCGGAATCGCTCCGCCGGAGGGCAAAAGTGCTCCTGCCCAAGTTCCGCCCCGAGACGGCGGCGCTCCATCCCGAAAGTCCTCTCCTTATTTTTTTCTAGGTCAAAAGACCTTATATACCAGAAGATGGGCACCGTAGGTGCGCCAGGTAGCCCACTACCCACCAGGGCGCGCCACTCCCTAGTGCCTAGTGGGCACCTAGGTGGCCCCCTCCGGTATTTCTTTTCTCCAGTATTTTTTATATATTCCAAACTAATTCTTCGTAAAATTTTAGCTCATTTGGAGATGTGTAGAATAGGTATCTCTGACATAGCTTTTTCAGGTCCACAATTCCATCTGCCGGTATTCTCCCTCTTTGTGTAAACCTTGCATATTATGAGAGAAAATGCATTAGAATTACTCCACAAAGTATTATATTGCATAAAACACTATAAATAACAGTAGAAAAACATGATGCAAAATGGACGCACCAACTCCCCCAAGCTTAGACCTCTCTTGTCCTCAAGCGAAAGCCGATATCGAAAATCATGTCCACATGTTTAGAGAGAGAGAGGTGTCGATAAAAACAAAATACGGACATAGTAGCATCATGCTTATTATTATAACAGCAACAAACTTTATCATAAAACTTCTGATGAGCAAGTAACAATTCATCACAACAGCAACGTATAAAGCATAAACTTTCTTGAAAACTAACAAACTATGTTCTCAGTCAACTTTGCAATTACAATTCATCATATTTTCAGGAAGGGTCTCGTATCGGAGCCTTTTGGCAAGTCCACATACTCAACCATCATTTAATCTTCTATGATTGCTAACACTCACAACATATATATGGATCAAAAAGTTTCAACCAGACACATAGAAAGATAGGGGCTTGTAGTTTCGCCTCCCAACTCATTCACCTCAAGGGTGATGTCAGCAATAATAACTCATGATCACTCATATCCAACTGGATATATGTGCCTAGATCTTTCCCCACCACATGATTCTTGCAAAAGATAAAAATAAAAAGGAATAAAGGAGAACACTTTGACTCTTACATAAAAAGTAAATACATAAAAGTAAAAGATAGGCCCTTTGCAGAGGGAAGCAGAGGTTGTCATGCACTTTTTGGTTTTGTATGCACAATCTCTTAATGCAAAAGAACGTCACATTATATTGCCCCTTATGATAGCAACCTTTATTATGCAGTCTGTCGCTTTTATTACTTTGCCATCACAAGTTTGCACGACGCTTATTTTCCCTTACACTAAAAGATCAAACACATTTAGAAGCAATTTTTATTGCCTTATGCACCGATGACAACTTACTTGAAGGATCTTACTCAATCCATAGGTAGGTATGGTGGACTCTCAAAACATGGATTTGGGTTTAAGGGTTTTGGATGCACAAGTAGTATCTCTACTTAGTGCGGATTTTTGGCTAGCAAAGATATTGAGCAAGCACCACATGTTAGAGGATCTATGACAATATAACTTCTTTGTGAATATGAACAAACATAAATCATTACGTTGTCTTCCTTGTCCAACGTCAGCAATTTGGCATAAAATATTTAATGGGGGCTCACAATCATAAAAGATGTCCAAGATGGTATATTTGCATGTGAATCTTCTCTTCCCTTATTAATTCTTTCATGAATTGCATCATTGACCAATGCTATGTTTCTTAACTTTCAATAAATTTTACCACTTATACTTTTCTTTATGTGATATCATTACTTACCATAAGATTAGCATATGATCTTTTCATTATTTCCTTTATTTTGATTGAAACAAGAAAGGTAAAGAAGCAAAAACTCAAACTAAACTTTATTATATAACTCTCACTCCATTACATAGATAGATAGATCATGAAACAAGCATTCGAAAATAGATCATACTAAAGTGTTATTCAACTAAATAATGAAATAGCTAAGGATTGAACTAAGATAGGTAAAGGTAATAAAAGTGATGGTGATACAATACTGAGGCATCTCCCCCAAGCTTGGCACAAGCCAAGGGGAGTGCCCATACCCGTGTGCTTAGGTCTCCTTCTTTGATGATGATGGTGGTCAAGTAGTGGACATGTCCTCCAACATATTCATGAGTGCCTCCCTCAAACTTTGAATCTATCGGAGGGCTCAACGAAGCAACTCAGTGTTCTTCTGCACCTCAAGCATAATATGTTTATTCTCCGGTCCCCAAGAGTTTGTTCCTGTGTAAAGGTCTCCTTGGAGGGAGTCCTTCTTGCACTTCAGGGTTCCCTTGATCATTTGTTGATCTCATGGCTTGATGGGGATTAGGAATAGTGGAGATGCCAGTGAGTTTGCCCCTCTCGGAGGCCGGAGGGTGGACTCCAAGCGAGTTCCCTTCATCTTCTTCCTTGGCAGCCTCCTCAATTCCCTCTCCCCTTAACTCCACTTGTAGCAACCAAGCATCGCCTTCTACGTTGTTGGAGGAGGGAGAAGACATGATGCCTGGCTTGACAGATCTGGCAGAAAAACAGCACGAAACAAGAATAGAGGATTTCTCCGCGATACGGTGGTCAAATCATCCGGTGGTATATATAAAGTATTTTTATCTTGGGAAACAATTATACGATAGGAAAACATAGTCGGGAAGGTGCCCTGGTGCCTAGTGCGCACCTGGGTTGCCTTCTCGGTTGTTTCTTATTTTTTATTTTTTCTAATATTCCAAAACTGATAGAAAATATTTTTGCGGAATTTTTGGAGTCAGTTTATTTACTGTATCACGTACCTCTTCCTTTTCAGGGTTCTGGAGTGTTTTGGAAGGTCTCTTTTATGTATTCCTCCGGTGTCATGGCTTGAATAATATTAGTTTCAACATTAATAGGTGTACCTGAGATATAGTGCTTAATTCTTTGTCCATTGAACACATTCGGATTTGTACTATCGACATTATTGATCTTAATAGCTCCAGAACGATAAACTTCTTCGATGATATATGGTCCTTCCCATTTGGAAAGAAGTTTTCCTGCAAAAAATCTAAAATGAGAATTGTACAATAGAACATATTCACCAACTTTGAATTCCCGCTTTTGGATTATTTTATCATGCCATCTGTTGACTTTTTCTTTAAATAATTTGGCATTTTCATAGGTTTGGGTTCTCCATTCATCTAGTGAGCTAATATCAAATAACCTCTTTTCCCCGACAAGTTTGAAGTCATAATTGAGTTCTTTAATTGCCCAATATGCTTTATGTTCTAACTCAAGAGGCAAATGACAAGCTTTTCCATAAACCATTTTATATGGAGACATACCGATAGGATTCTTATAAGCTGTTCTATAGGCCCAAAGTGCTTCATCAAGTTTCTTAGACCAATTCTTTCGGGACCTATTCACAGTTTTTGGTAATACCAATTTTATATCTCTATTGCTAAGTTCAACTTGACCACTAGATTGAGGGTGATAAGGGGATGCAATGGTTGACATCATATTTAGCAAGCAATTTACGGAAAGCACCATGGATAAAATGTGAAACACCATCAGTCATTAAATATCTAGGGACTCCAAACCTCGGGAAAATAACATCTTTAAGAATTTTAATGGAGGTGTTATGATCAGCACTGCTAGTTGGAATAGCTTCTACCCACTTAGTGACATAATCAACAACAACCAAAATATGTGTATTCCCATTAGAGGAAGTAAAAGGTCCCATATAATCAAAGCCCCAAACATCAAATGGTTCAATGACAAGTGAATAATTCATAGGCATTTCCTGACGTCTACCAATATGACCTATTCTTTGACATTCATCACAAGATAAGACAAACTTACGAGCATCTTTGAAAAGAGTAGGCCAATAAAAACCAGATTGTAATACCTTATGTGCAGTTCTATCTCCCGCATGATGCCCTCCATAAGCTTCGGAGTGACATTTCCGCAGGATTTGCTCCTGTTCATGCTCAGGTATACAATGTCTAATAATACCATCTACTCCTTCTTTATAAAGATGTGGGTCATTCCAAAATTAATGTCTTAAGTCATAGAAGAATTTTTTTATTTTGTTGGTATGTCAAACTAGGTGGTATAAATTTAGCAACAATATAATTAGCATAGTCAGCATACCAAGGAGTATTATGAGAAGCATTTATGACAGCTAGTTGTTCATCAGGGAAGCTATCATCTATAGGTAGTGGATCATCAAGGATACTTTCTAACCTAGACAAGTTATCAGCTACGGGATTCTCAGCTCCCTTCCTATCAACAATATGCAAGTCAAACTCTTGTAGCAAAAGAACCCACCTAACGAGTCTAGGTTTAGCATCCTTCTTTCCATAAGGTATTTAATAGCAGCATGATCAGTGTGAACAATTACTTTAGAATCAACTATATAAGATTTGAACTTATCACAAGCAAACACCTTTCAGTAGTAGCATAATTTCTTTGGGCACTGTCTAGAGTTTTGATACGTCTCCAACGTATCTATAATTTATGAATTATTCACGCCATGTTTACTACAACTTTATATGGTCTTGGTATGATTTGAATGGAACTAACCCGGACTGACGCTGTTTTCAGCATAACTATTGTGGTGTTGTTTTTGTGCAGAAATAAAAGTTCTCGGAATTGGACGAAACTTTTTGATGATTTTTTCTGGAAGAAAAGAAAAATACTGGAGCAAAGAACCACTGGAGGGGGGCCCCTGCTGCCCACATGGCACCAGGGCACGCCACCCCCCTGGCGTGCCCTGGTGGGTAGTGGCCCCCCTGAGGCCCATCTTCGTGTGAAACCGACGTCGAAAAAATCCTATATATTCAGAAACCTCCGAAAGTTAACCTACATTGGAGGTTCCGCCGCCGCAAGCCTCTGTAGCTAGGAAAAACCAATCTAGACCCTGTTCCGGCACCCTGCCGGAGGGGGAAATCATCACTAGAGGCCATCTTCATCATCTCGGCGGCCAGCATGATGAGGAGGGAGTAGTCCACCCTCGGGGCTGAGGGTTTGTACAAGTAGCTATGTGTTTAATCTCTCTCTCTCTCTCTCTCTCTCTCTCTCTCTCGTGTTCTTGAGATGGCACGATCTTGATGTATCGTGAGCTTTGTTAATATAGTTGGATCATATGGTGTTTCCCCTCTCTATCTTGTTGTGATGAATTGAGTTTTCCCTTTGAGATTTCTTTCTTCTCGAATTGAATACTTTTATGGATTTGAGAGCACTTAATGTATGTCTTGCTATGAATATCTGTGGTGAAAATTATTATGAGAGGCGAACACATGATTTTACATATTGCAATAATATCAAGTTTCCTCTCTATGTGTTGAAATTCTTGAAGTTTTGCTTGTTTTTGTCAGATTTGGGGTTTCGCAGACCCTTGAGATGTTCGTACTCTGGGGTGCGTGCGAAGAACTCACTCTCCCCATTCTGCCTGCTCAACGATTCCACAACCTAGCTCGACGAACCCAAGGAACAAGAGACACGGCAGTTTATCCTGGTTCGGGCCACCTTGTGGTGTAATACCCTACTCCAGCTTTGTGGTGGATTGCCTCGAAGGGATGAAGACGAACTAGTACAGAGGTGGAACGACCTTAGGAGGCGAGGTGTTCTTGAGCTCAATGAGCTGGTGAGGTGGTGAGGGTGGAATGGATCTGGTCCAGCTCCCGTTCCTCTCCGGTTCCTGGTTTCCTGTTCTTCTCGGTTCCCCCCGGGTCCCCTTCTATGGTGGTGGCTAAGTCCTATTTATAGTGGCCTTGGTCCTCTTCCCAAATGTAGGCGGGAAGGGATCCCACAACGGCCAAATTCGAAGGGAGACAACTAGTACAAGTTATCCTGACAAAAGTAGTCTTCGCCTGCAAAAGCCTTTGGTGGTGACGCTGCAGTGGGCTCCTCGATGACCTCCGTCCTGGCGGTCCTGGTCTTGTTGCACCAATATGGAAACCTTTGCTTGATTCCTCGGGACTCCGCACCTGCGCTTGCCAACTTTGCACCAAAGAGGAAACTGGTACACTGCGCCCGCTGGCGCCCGCCTGGTCCTGGTCGTCATGGCTCACGTCAGGTGAACCTTGCGAGGTGTAGCTTACATTGATATCTCCACTCCTCGGGAGCCAGCCTGGGGAGGCTGCCCCTCATGGAGGTCTTGGTGTCGTCCACCTCGCGAGGCTTGGCCCCTCGCGAGGGTCTTAAGTTGTCGTTGCTGAAGCTGGGCCGTACCAGGCCGTCGATGGAGCCACGCCACGGGCCGCAGGCAGGCAAGTCTGGGCACCCCTGGTCCCAGGACACCGACAGTAGCCCCCAGGCCCAAGGCGCGCTCGAACTTGGCTTCGAGGCGAAGCCAAAGGGCAAGTGCGGAGCGCCGCGGGCCCTAACCGCCTGCTCCCTTGGTTACCATGTGGCGATTGATGGGACGTGGGCGCCTCCGCTTCCCCACGCTTCCTCAGCAACTGCTTTGACTTGACGAGACCCTGCTGCATGTAGAGAAAAATCATCATTACATGTGATCGTGGAGGCCGGCGATCGGCCTTCCCTTGGCTATAAATGAGGAGAGGGGCGAAGCCCCCTTTGCTCGTCTTCGTCTTCTCGCCACCCGCTCCTTCTTCTTCCTTCTTGCCTCGCCGTCTTGCTGTGGTGCTCATGGCACCGGTTAGGAGGTTCTCTGCTGCGGAGAAAGGGAAAACCCCTCACGAGGAGCAGGGACCACTCCCACCGAAGAAGAGGCTCAGCCGTCCCCACGACGTTGGCAAGAGGCTGGAGGTGACGCGACCCTGGCTCGATCGGCCTCCACCGGGCTTCCCGCTCCCTCTGTACGCCCAAGTTGAAGACTCCGGAGGAGGTGGAGATAACCCGCGCCGTGTGAGCCACGACCGTGGTGGCCAGGCTGAGGTCGTACGGTCAACTGGCCCGCGAACCCACGCCGATAGTTCTTCGCGTGAGTTCGTGGTGTGGGCGGTGATGCCACCGCGCTCATGGATCCAGCTCCTGCGGTTCTTCGCCGAGGAGATGCCGCCGAGGGGGCCACTTAAGCTACAGTTGCAGCACGCCGGGTGCTGCACTCCGGCCATGGGGGCGGAGGTCGAGGTCGTCCCCCCAGGCAAGATCTTCATGACCCAAGGATGGGGCGAGGTCGCCCGCGCCTGCCGCACGGAGGGAGCCCTCGCCATCCACTTCGAGTACGACGGCGCCTCCACACTGTTCTTCAAGGTCTTCGACGAGGAGGGCCGCCGCCTGGAGTGCTACCCCGAAGGAAGCGGCCCTCGTGGCACGGCTGCAGGCGCCGAGCCCGCCTCCGGGCCTGCCGACAGCTCCTCCAGTAGCAGCAACGGCTCCTGGGAGTCCAGCGACTCTCCCGAGCCTAGAGAGTCTCCGGAGTTGAGCAACGACAGCTATGTGCCACCAAGCTCCCGCCGTGCCCGGAGCGCGGCGGCAGCGTCCGCTCGACGTCGACGATGACCTAGATGGGGTTGGCGTTGGCCTCATGTGGCCCACTATTGATGATGGCGTCGACGGCGTTGGCCGCTGCCAGGGTTTCTCGAGATTTTTCTTCTTTTGTTCCCTGCAAGGAGCCAAGGCGAACCCCGTGGGGTTATGTAAGGGAATTGTAATGCTTTTGCTTCAATGTTTGTTATTCCTGGTATGAGGCTATAGCTGCGTGTTCTCGCTTCGGCATTGTCCCCCTTTTCGTTCTCGCAGTAGCTTTGCGCTCTACGCCGGCAGGTCCCAGTCCGCAAGCAGGCTTCAGCCGTCGCTGGTATGCCAGGTCGCGATGCCGTGGTCAAGGCCAGGAGGTGAGCGGCCCGAGGTCCGGTAAGACCTCCTGAGGCACGATGCTCAAGAGGTCCCCTTTGGCGTGCAAGCAGCTCCCTAAAGGCCAAAAAGAGAAGTGGTATTGCCGGAGCGAGATTATGAAAGTTAAAAATTCCAGGCAGCGAGTTCGCGCTGATTCGCATAGGTAACTTATCTTGATGAACTTGAGGTGATTCCCTCGCGCGGCGCCCGATTTGCGCTTTGGCGGTGGTGCTGTCAGGTAGGGTTCGCGCCGGCCTCCCCTTTTCTCGCTTATTTGAATGCTCTGCGTCCTCGGGTCCCGACCCTCGAGTGAGGCTCAGCTGCCGCTGGTATGCCAGGTCGCGATGCCGTGGTCTAGGCCAGGGGGTGAGGGCTGGAGAGTCAGTAGGAGCTCCTGAGGCGCGGTGCTCAGGAGCCCCCCGTTTAACGCTCAAGCGAATCGCGTAAAAAAAGGGGCGGCCGGCGGGACTGCCTGTAGTTAATCTCTGGAGATTCCTGCGGGTTAGTCCAAGGAGAGGATATAACTTATAGTCGCGTTTGCTGTCCTGCTGCTAATCTTTCCGCAAGAAGATGAAGGCACTGAGGATCTGATGAGGTGACGTGCGCGGGGCGGGCCGCGAGCCAGAGCTCAATCCCTCAGATTTGTCAGCGTTGCAGGGACGGACCCGAGCACAAGCGCCGTGCCAGCATGTGTAGCCCCCGTTGCGGGATGAGCAGGAGGCAGGTCGGCAACGCAGGAGGCCGCAAAATTCAACGAGCAAGCAGGTGATAATCATAAAGCGACCGATGGCAAGAATAAGGCTAGTTCTGATAGATGCAAAGCGATACAAGCCACAGGGACGGACCCACGCGGCTTGGGGATGATGTAGCCCGAAGTGCGCCCCCAATGGAGTGAATCAAGATGCAAAATGGATACATGTCACAGGGACAGGCCCACGCGATCTGGGGATAATGCTGCCTGAGGGGCGCCCCCAACTAAATAAACTGGAAAATGTCACCTGGTATCGTTGCTGAAGAGATGTTGGAATAGCTGAAGATGTGTGCTGAAGAAGTCGCTCCTCACGAGTTGCCTGGGTCCTGAACCTCGTGAGGCTCTAGAGGCCCAGGGGGCTCGCGGAGAACCGTCACATTCTCCACCAGGACCGCCTGGCGCCTGGTCTCCTGAGCCGCCAGGACGCGCCGCAGGTGGTGCTGGAAGGTGACAGCCGCATTCGGCAGGCCATACGGCATGCGAACGTAGCTGTGAGGGGGGCCCTCGCACCGACCAACACGCGATGGCCAGAAGTGCTCCTGAGACGTAGCCCTATTTAGCCCGAGGTAGTTGATGCAGACGCGCAGCTCACCATCCTCGCCAGGACAAGGAGCCGAGCCAGGTGGCGGGCGGCGGTCGCCGCGCATGGCTCTTGCCTCTTGAAGCTCCTCGATTGCCTCGATGACGAACTCCTGAGCACTGGGCACCTCGTGCCTTGTGCCTTCTTGGCGGAAGCGCGCGCTGAAGCACGCCTCCACGTGGTGCCCGAGCGCCTCCCTCGTGACGCTGGCTAGTTCAGAGGCCCTCCAGAGGGGAGCCCCCGAGCCCAGCCTAAGAGGGGCGCCGGTCGCGCCTTCCTATGCGAGAGAGGGTGGCGCCCCGTCCGAGGGCGCTGGTCCTGAGGTGGTGCTGGTGGAGATGCCGTTCTCCTGAGGCCCTTGGCGGAACAGATGTTTCTTCTTCTTGGGGATAGCCTCAGGAGGGTAGATGGTGCTTTCGTTGTCTGGGTCCTCAACCGCCGCGGCCTGGTAGGCGTGCTCGAGAGAGCACACCGCGTCCTTTTCCTCGCAGGCGATCGTAATGATGTCGCGGCTCCCTGGCATCTTGAGGACATTGTAGCCATGATGAGTCACCGCCATGAACTTGGCTAGGGCTGGGTACCCAAGGATGGCATTGTACGAAAGATGAATGTGGGCGACGTCGAAGTCGATGAGCTCAGTGCGGTAGTTGTCGCGCTGGCCGAAGGTGACAGGGAGGCGGATCTGCCCTATCGGGGTGGTGGAGCCGTCGGTCACTCCTGAGAAGGGCTTGGTAGGCTACAGCTGATCATAGGGCACTTGGAGGCGATCGAACGTTTCGATGGAAAGGACATTGAGCCCCGCACCGCCATCGATGAGGGTCTTGGTGACGAGGACGTTGCTGATGACAGGAGAGCAGAGTATCGGGAGGGCGCCGGCGGTTGCCGCACACTTGAGCTGGTCTGCCGAGCTGAAGGTGATGATGCACTTGAACCACCTAAGCGTGCGTGTGGCCTCGAGCCTGGGGAGAGCCACGTTCACCTCACAGGCGTACTGCTTGAAGATGCGCTGGGAGGCTGGGGCCTGAGCACCGCCCAGGATGCAAGCGACGGCACAAGGCTCCTGGAAGCCCCCAGCCCCCCTGATCCTGGTGGTGGTCGTCGTTCCTCCTTGGTGGCGGTGGCAGTGGAGGGAGGCCGACGTTGCCCTGAGGATGGTCCTCGTGAGGCTGATCTCTCCTGGCGCCCTCGCGAGGCTGGTATCTCCAGGTGCCCTCACGAGGCTGATCTCTCCAGGCGCCCTCGCGAGGCTGGCGATTATCCCAGCGTCCTTCGCCTCGGCCTCCTCCGCGGTTGTAGCGTCGATCGTTGCGCTCGGGGCGTCGACCGAGGCGCCCGTCGCAGATGGCCCTGAGCTCATGGCAGTCGTTGGTGTTGTGACTGTGTACATTGTGGAAGACGCAGAACGGATGGCTGCCCTTGGATGACTCTAGGTGGTCGCAGCCGCGCTTCATCTCTGGTTCAGCCGCAAGCACGGCCGTCCCCTTGCGTTTCACATCCTTGGCCTTGGCCTTCTTGTCTTCTAGGTCGGCCGCTGGGAGCTCGAGGAGGGAGAGGCATCCGTCCTGAGCTTTCATGCACTTGGTCGCCATGTTGAACATCTCCAGAGCCGTGCACAGGTCCTCGTGTATGGCGAGCTCCTCCTTCATCTTGACATCGTGGACGCCATCAGAGAATGCTGAGATGATGGCCTCGTCCGACACCTTGGGGATCTTGAGACGGACGCTGTTGAAGCACTGGATGTACTTCTACAGGGTTTCCCCTGGCTGTTGCTTGATGCGTCGCAGGTCGCCCGCGGCAGGCGGGCGGTCACGGGTGCCCTGGAAGTTGGCGACGAAACGCTCGCGCATCTCGTCCCAGGAGGAGATCGATCCTGCGGGCAGGTTCAGGAGCCATGAGCATGCGCCATCCTTGAGAGCCATGGGGAACCAGTTCGCCATGACCTTCTCGTCGCCGTTGGCCACCTCGATGCTCAGCTCGTAGAGTTGCAGGAACTCAGCAGGGTCGGGGGTGCCGTCATAGCGTGGAGGCAGGTCAGGATTGAACTTCCCCGGCCAGACGACACTGCGTAGCTCGGGAGTGAAGGATCGGCAGCCTGCGGTGGTTACGGGAGCCCGACGTGGAAGTGGAGCTTGATCTTGGCGCCCGCGCGCCACCACCACAGGCGGCACGTGGTCTTGGTGTGGGGGCGCTGGGAGTGCAGGAGCATCTTCCTGCGGCCGATGGACCTCTTGGCAGCTTGCTTCTTCGTGCGCGGGCGCCCGGCATGGCGGGTCATGCCGTGGGGCCGCACGCCTTGGTGCGAGGGCGACGTCTTGATGGGGAGGTGGTGGAGGCGCCCCGTGGGCTACGTCACCCGCGGGGGGTGGCGGGCGAGGCAGCGAGAGAGAGGGCGCGGGCGAGCCTCCTGCGGCGCTGATGAGCTCGGCGAGGCGATCGAGCCAGTCCTCGTAGAAGTCATCGACGGGGTGGTAGCGCAAGAGCTCGCGCGCCATGAGCAACACAGCTTGCGCGTCCGCCGGCCCGCGACGAGCGTGAGATGACGAACCTGCCGGGGTCAGCGACGGAGTGGCCGTGCGCCCATCACGCTGCATGGATGGGTGCAGCGATGAAGCCTGCTGCTCGTGTCCCGCTGGGCCGGTGGCGGCGTTAGCAGCAGGCGATGGAGAATGGCGGGGAGGCCCACTGGCGGGCGCCGTCTGGGCGATGCGAGCGGCGAGGGCGGCCCGACAGTCAGCACTGGCTCGGCGGGCGTCAGCCATGGAAGCGGTG
This sequence comes from Thinopyrum elongatum, assembly GCA_011799875.1. Classification (NCBI taxonomy): domain Eukaryota; kingdom Viridiplantae; phylum Streptophyta; class Magnoliopsida; order Poales; family Poaceae; genus Thinopyrum; species Thinopyrum elongatum. The sequence goes on along the minus strand of CM022300.1, from coordinate 275,357,972 downwards.
GAGCAGCGTCGGGTCGACCGACGGGAGAAAGGCTCCAACGCACCCCTACCTGGCATGCCAAATGTCGGATTCGGGGTTCCGCAGACCCTTGAGAGGTTCAAACTTTGGGGTGCGTGCGAAGAACTCTCTCTCCCCAGTCTGCCTGCTCAACGATTCCACAGCCTAGCTCGACGAACCCAAGGAACAAGAGACACGGCAGTTTATCTTGGTTCGGGCCACCTTGCGGTGTAATACCCTACTCTAGCTTTGTGGTGGATTGCCTCGAAGGGCTGAGGACAAACTAGTATAGAGGTGGAACGACCTCGGAGGCGAGGTGTTCTTGAGCTCGATGAGCTGGTGAGGTGGTGAGGGTGGAATGGATCTGGTCCAGCTCCCGTTCCTCTCTGGTTCCTGGTTTCCGGTTCCTCTCGGTTCCCCCCGGTCCCCTTCTATGGTGGTGGCTAAGTCCTATTTATAGTGTCCTTGGTCCTCTTCCCAAATGTAGGTGGGAAGGGATCCCACAACGGCCAAATTCGAAGGGAGACAACTAGTACAAGTTATCCTGACAAAAGTAGTCTTCGCCTGCAAAAGCCTCTGGTGGTGACGCTGCAGTGGGCTCCTCGATGACCTCCGTCCTACCGTCCTGGCGGTCCTGGTCTTGTTGCACTACTATGGAAACCTTTGCTTGATTCCTCGGGACTCCGCGCCTACGCTTGCCCCCTTTGCACCAAAGAGGAAATTGGTACACTGCACCCGCTGGCGCCCGCCTTGTCCTGGTCGTCATGTCTCACGTCAGGTGAACCTCGCGAGGTGCAGCTTACATTGGTATCTCCGCTCCTCGGGAGCCAGCCTGGGGAGGCCACCCCTCGTGGAGGTCTTGGTGTCATTCGCCTCGCGAGGCTTGGCCCCTCGCGAGGGTCTTGAGTTGTCGTCGCTGAACCTGGGCCGTACCAGGCCGTCGATGGAGCCATGCCATGGGCCGCAGGCAGGCAAGTCTGGGCACCCCCGGTCCCAGGACGCCGACAATTTTGCCTTCCAATGCTAGTTGATTCTTGTTCCCATAAGTTGTTTGCTCACAAAATCCCTATGCATAGGAAGTGGGTTAGACTTAAATGTGCTAGTCATATGCTTCATGATGCTCCCGTTATGTTACAATTCTTATCTTTTATGTGAGCATCATTGAAATCATCATGCCTAGCTAAAAAGGCATTAAAGAAAAGCGCTTGTTGGGATACAACCCAACATTTATACCTACTATTTTTGTGTGTTCACATGATTATGCTACTGTAGAATCATGTTTTATAGCTTTTGTTTCAATAAAGTGCCAAGTAAAGCCTTTGGAATAATGTGGATGATAGTTGACTTGATTCTGTGCAAAAACAGAAACTTTTGTGCCCAGTAACAGAATTGTTAAAAATCACTGGAGCATCGAAAAACTCTGAAAGTTTTACTTACGATTGCTATGCAAATTTCCTACGTTGTCCTAATTTCAGAATTTTTGGAGTCACAGAAGTATAGTCATTATTCAGATCTTTACAGACTGTTCTGATTTTGACAGATTCTTTTTGCAATGCATAGTTTGCTTGTTTTAGCGTTTCTATGGCTTATATTGCTTAATATAAATTGTGGAAATTATATAGTACAGTAGGCATTATGTGGAAACAATTAAGAATCTTGTCTTTGACAGTATCCAAGTGAATGATTTGTTTTACTATGCTAACCCATCTCACGAAGTTCCGTTAAGTTTTGTGTGATTGAAGTTTTCAAGTTTTGGGTGAGGTATCGATATGAGGAGAATAAGGAGTGACAAGACCCTAATATTGGGGATGACCAAGGAACCCCAAGGTAATATTCAAGGAAGATCCAAGCAACTAAGCTTGGGGATGCACCGGAAGGCATCCCCTCTTTCGTCTCCAACATTATCGGTAACCTTACTTGGAGCTACATTTTTATTCGTCACATGATTTGTGTTTTGCTTGGAGCATCATTTTATTTTGTTAGGATTTTCTTTCTGTTATTTAGAATAATGTTTTGCATATTTTATTTCAAAAAAATGTCAAGCATAGCCAAAACAGCAACATATAGCTTATTTTGCAAGTCTATATGTTGCTGTTTGAAAACAGAAATTTGTTGTTATGTTTTGAATATTTGTGAATAGTCAGAACATGATAAAATCCTGAAATTTTTATACGGTGAGCTATGACAAATTTTCCACAGTATGGCAATTTTTCAGAATTTTTGGATTAGGGAAGTATGAGTATAATTGCACTGTTTACAGACTGTCCTGTTTAGACAGATTGCTGTTATGTTTGCATTGTTTGCATATGTTTGCTTGTTTAATGATTCTATTTGAGGATAGGAGTATTAAATATGCAAAGGCATTTAGTATGCAATGTTAAATAATAATTTTAGTGATTTGCTATAGTAGAGAATGATAAGGTTATGCATTGATTTATACTAACTTATCTCACGAGTTCTTGTTGAGTTTTGTGTGGATGAAGTTTTTTGAGATTTAGGGAAACCATGATATAAAAGGAATTAAGGAGACACAAAAGCCCAAGCTTGGGGATGCCCAAGGCATCCCAAGATAATATTCCAAGAAGTCTCAAGCACCTAAGCTTGGGGATGCCCCAGTAGGCATCCCACCTTTCTTCATGAACAATTATCGGTTAGTATCGGTTGAACCTAAGTTTTTGCTTCTTCGCATGATGTGTTCTATTCTTGGAATGTCATTTTATTTTGTTTTGCTTGTTGTTTTAATAAAATACTTAGATCTAAAAGTTTTTAAATGAGAGAGAGTCCTCAAATAGCTACCCATTTACTTAACTACTCGCTTGATCTTCACTTATATCTTTCTGGAGTAGTTTGTGGAACACTCTCATGCTTCACCTATATTTTGAGAGTTTATAATAGTGATGAAAATTTGCACAAGCTCTGAAATTGGTCCTAATATGATGAATATCCAAGAAGGATATAATAAAAGCTTTCATATAGATCATTGGATATGATAAGTTTGATTCCTTGCAATAGTTTTGCGATATGGAGATAATAATATGTGAGTCATGTTGGTGAGTAATTGTGCTTTAGTAGGAATATTGGTGTTAAGGTTTGTGATTCTCTATGCAAGCACGAAAGTCAATAGTTATGCAATTAAGTTATATCTTACTTGTGGTGCACTATTCGGTGTTAGTTATGTTTAATGCTCGTTTATGATCGTTTTCGTTTCTTGGTTGGCCGCTTCTCAATCTATTTGCTAGCCTTCATTTGTATTAAGAGGGAATACTGCTTGTGCATCCAAACTCCTTAAACCAAGTTGTGCCAAATGAGTCCACCATACCTACCTATATGCGGTATTTCCATGTCGTTCCAAGTAAATTTGTATGTGCCAACTCTAATTTTCAAAATGAATTTCCTTTTTGTGTGCCCGTACCTCTCATGAAGTGGCAGGGGGTGGCCAATATTTTCTATGCTAGATGTGTCATTCTCAAGATAAGTGTTTATTCACTTGTCATTGCACAAGAGTGTGGCAGGTAATAGGGATGCCCAGTCCCGAAATGAAAAGAAATTTTATTTACGTTGTCAATAATAAATTCCTTGGAAAGTGTTGGTATGGAAGGCACCCGTGGATACGACTAGCCATGGATTGTGAAAAGAATGGTGGAAAAAGGAATAAACTTTATTTTATGTTTGGGAATCGTCTATGATGTATCTAGCATGGAAAGTATTGGGAATTCTTGGTTGTTTTCATTGACAGGAAAAGCATGCCTCTCAAAACAATTTTCTCTCTCTCAATTTATGCTTTGAGCTCTAGCACCTCTACAAATCTCTACTTCCCTCTGTGAAGGGCCTATCTATTTACTTTATGCAATTTTTATTTTTATTGAGTCTCCATCTTCTCTTATAAAGCACCAACTAGGGAACGCTATTGCCATACTTGTGCATTGGGCATAGTTAATATTCGAGTGTGTTTCATGAATGGATCAATGATTGAGCATAATGGGCTAGGGATAGCTTTCTTTAGTGTTGGTATTTTGAAAGACATGGTTGCTTGCTGATATGCTTGAGTATTGATATCCTCATGTCAAATTATAGACTATTGCTTTGAATCATTCAAGTCGAAATGTCCATGCTATAAAAGAAAAGAGTATATGAGGAATATGATAGGTAGCATTCCACATCAAAAATTCCATTTTCAATTGCTACTTTATCATGATAAGTTTTATGAGAAAGAGTTGCTGTTATGATGCTAGGAAAAGTGATTGAAATTATCATTGATCAAACTTATGCACTATGCTAGCATTCACACTTCATAATTTCTTTTTATAATTTACCTACTCGAGGACGAGTAGGAATTAAGCTTGGGGATGCTGATACGTCTTCAACGTATCTAAAATTTATGAAGTACTCATGCCATGTTTACAACAATTTTATATGGTTTTGGTATGATTTGAATGGAACTAACCCGGACTGACGCTGTTTTCAGCAGCACTATCGTGGTGGTGTTTTTGTGCAAAAAAAAAGTTCTCGGAATTGGACGAAACTTTTTGACTATTTTTCCTAGAAGAAAAGAAATATACTAGAGCAAAGAACCACTTGAGGGGGCCCCCTGCTGCCCACAAGGCACCAGGGCGCGCCACCCCCTGGCGCTCCCTGGTGGGTAGTGGGCCCCCTGAGGCCCATCTTCGCGTGAAATTGACGCCAAAAAAATCCTATATATTCAGAAACCTCCGAAAGTTAACCTAGATCAGAAGTTCCACCGCCGCAAGCCTCTGTAGCCATGAAAAACCAATCTAGACCCAATTTCGGCACCCTGCCGGAGGGGGAAATCATCACCGGTGGCCATCTTCATCATCCCGACGGCCACCATGATGAGGAGGGAGTAGTCCACCCTCGGGGCTGAGGGTTTGTACTAGTAGCTATGTGTTTAATCTCTCTCTCTCTCTCTCTCTCTCGTGTTCCTGAGTTGGCACGATCTTGATGTATCGCGAGCTTTGTTAATATAGTTGGATCATATGGTGTTTTCCCCTCTCTATCTTGTTGTGATGAATTGAGTTTTCCCTTTGAGATTTCGTTCTTATCGGATTGAATACTTTTAGGGATTTGAGATCACTTGATGTATGTCTTGCTATGAATACCCGTGGTGACAATGGGGTATCATATTGATTCACTTGATATATGTTTTGGCACTCAACTCACGGATTCCCGAGGTGACATTGGGGTAATCTATTCATAGGGGTGGATGCATGTTTTCGTACTTGTTTCTCTCGTAGAAATCTCGGGACACTCTTTGAGGTTCTTTGTGTTGGATTGAGTATTATGAATCTGAAATTGTTTGATGCATATCGTATAATCAACTCACGGATGCTCGTGGTGACATTGGAGTATATAGGTTACATTAGAATTGGTTGATGTCTATCATATGGTGTTATTTTAGTATGAACTCTTGGGCTGTTTGTGACACTTATAGGGATAGCTCGATAGATCGATCGGAAAGGATAACTTTGAGGTGGTTTCGTACCCTACAAACAATTTCGTCTTATGTTCTCCGCTAGATAAGAACTTTTGAGTGATTCTTCATCGCACTTTCAGGGATGGTTATATGATCCAATTATATTAGTATTGTTGAGAGACTGCACTAGTGAAAGAGTGAACCCTAGGCCTCATTTTCAAGCATTGCAATACCGTTTGTGCTCACTTTTGTTACTTGCTACCTTGCTATTTTTATTGTTACTATTACAAAAACCGATATCTACTATCCTTATTACACTTGTATCACCATCTCTTCACCGAACTAGCGCACCTGTATAATTTACCATTGTATTTGGTGTGTTGGGACACAAGAGACTCTTTGTTATTTGGTTGCAGGGTTGTTTGAGAGAGACCATCTTCATCCTACGCCTCCCACAGATTGATAAACCTTAGGTCATCCACTTGAGGGAAATTTGCTACTGTCCTATGATGACCCAAAAGTATAGGGGATCTATCGTAGTCCTTTCGATTAGTAAGAGTGTCGAATCCAACGAGGAGAAGAAGGAAATGACAAGCGGTTTTCAGCAAGGTATTCTCTGCAAGCACTGAAATTATCGGTAACAGATAGTTGTGTGATAAGACAATTCGTGACGGGTAACAAGTAACAAAAGTAACTAAGGTGCAGCAAGGTGGCCCAATCCTTTTTGTAGCAAAGGATAAGCCTGGACAAACTCTTATATAAATCAAAGCACTCCCGAGGACACATGGGAATTACTGTCAAGCTAGTTTTCATCATGCTCATATGATTTGCATTCGTTACTTTGATAATTTGATATGTGGGTGGACCAGTGCTTGGGTACTGTCCTTCCTTGGACAAGCCTCCCACTTATGATTAACCCCTCTCGCAAGCATCCGCAACTACAAAAGAAAAATTAAGATAAATCTAACCATAGCATGAAACATATGGATCCAAATCAGCCCCTTACGAAGCAACGCATAAACTATGGTTTAAGCTTCTATCACTCTAGCAACCCATCATCTACTTATTACTTCCCAATGCCTTCCCCTAGGCCCAAATTGTGACGCCCCCGGTTCAATCGTGCACTAATCATACACGCAAATGCACACGATCAAGAATAAGGACTCACGGGAAGATATCACAACACAACTCTAAAACATAAATAAAGTCATACAAGCTTTATATTACAAGCCAGTGCCTCGAGGGATCGAATACATAGCTCGATGGCATACAAGCGTCAGCGGAAGCATCAGATATCTGAGTACAGATATTAAAAGAGAAACAGAAAGGCCTTTAGAAAGGCGGGGCAAAATAAAACACTACGATCGAAAGGCTTAGGCCTCCTGCCTGGGACCCTCCGAACCTACTCCTGGTCGTCATCCAACTCGCAGTAGTATCCATCCTCGGGGTGGTAGTAGTAGTCGATCGACGGGGCATCTATCTCAGGGGGCTCCGTCCTCTGGTCAAGACTAACTGATATGGGGAGAAAAGGAAAACAAAGCAACCGTGAGTACTCAGAAGTACTCAGCAAGCAAGGATCTACACTACATATGCAACATTTTCAAAGGAAGGCTGTATATGTGGACTGGGCTGCAGAAATGCCAGAATAGAGGGGAAAGCCTAGTCCTATCGAAGACTAGCATCTTCATAGGTTTTGCAACAATAGAAGAGAGCAGAACAGATCAATATAATGTAGCAGTATCATTAAGTCTCAACCTCACCCAGAGATCCTTTCTCGACTCCCTGCAAGAAAGCAATCCCAGAGCCATACAATCATCAACCTCGTTCGGAGATCCCTTCTCGACTCCCTGCGAGAAGCAATCCCAGAGCCATAGTATCCAATTCTATTTGTATCAATCGGGATACAACTCCGAGTGTCCGTTACCGTAGGACAGGCTATCGATAGATGTTTTCTTCCCTGCAGGGGTGCACCAACTTACCCAACATGCTCGATTAACTCCGGCCGGACACACTTTCCTGGGTCATACCCGGCCTCGGCCAAACGACACACCGCAACCCTACCTACAGCTCAGCAGAGAGGTCCCTCCGGTCTACATCCTAAGCGCAAGGGGGTCTTGGCCATCGCCCCTCGCCCTCCGGGTCGTTGCGTGCTGGGCGAACCAGGCTCCACCCCTCAGGATGGTGCCGGCCCAGCCCGGCCGCAGTGCTGAACTGGACGTCTGACAGAGCTTTCGGCTGATGCTACGATGCAGAGCGCCCATACTATGCCCACGTGATGGTTAGTGCTATCAGGCCAGAGGCCCTCTCGGATCAAATATCCAAATCGTTAGTGGACTAGGGGCTTGCGGTAATGAGCAGAGACTCACGAAAGATGTGACCCCATCGCCCCGTCTCGAGGACTTGCGGCAAGGGCCAAGAATGCCTGGCCGCGCCTCGTATTCACCACTCGGGCACCATACAGGCAACCCGTCTTCACAACACTCGCCACTTAGGCGCACGCGGGTACCCCTCAGGGTCAACCCGCCTATCCAAGTAACAGTGTAAGGTCCAAGTATCCGTGTGTCCATAACATCAGGGGAATCCGAGGTATCACCCTCGTTGAATTCCCACTCGATGTATCCGTCAAGGTGAACTCGGAGGAATCACCCTCGCTGGGTTCACACTTGTGGTGTTGTACGACGGCGTCGTTATCGGAAGCGGTGAAGGAGGAATCACCCTCGATGACCACGACCGAACAGCTTCTCTACAGAGTTAACATCAGAAGTGCTACAAGAGGTTTCACCCTCGGCACTTGATAGTAACGCTGCAGTGTCGTTACAACTAAGGGGGGGGGGGGTGATGTGAGGTGCCGGGGCCTGGTCTTCAATCCCGTTGATCGGGTCTTCTGATTATCCAGTGGAGCAGTCGGGACTAGCGGGGTCACTAATAGGTCTCTACCCAGCCTATACTAAGCAGTTTAGGATATGCAGGTAATTATCAACAGCAGGTTACAGTAAACAGGCTATGCATCAGAATAGGTAAAGCAGTAGCAGCAGCAATTCTAATGCAAGCATGGGAAAATAGAATGGGCGATGTTGGGATGATCAAAGGGGGGGCTTACCTAGTTGCTCGGCGGCAAGGGCAAGGTCGTCAACGGTGTCTTCGGTCTCCGGAACTGCGTCGGTCTCGTGGACGACATCGGTGTCGGGGTCTAACGAGAGAGAAGAGGGGGAAGAAACAGTAAATACAAGCAAACAGATGCATGGCAATACGATACACGGTGCTAGGGGTGACCTATCGTAGTGCTACACGACATAGGTGAAGGGGGAATAACATCCGGGAAAGTTTTCCTGGTTCCGGACAAATGTCGGACAGATGACCGGAGGGGAATGGTTCCATGTTCGCTATGCTAGGGACGTGTGGCGGACGAACGGACTGCGTATTCGGATTCGTCTCGAAATTCCGAGCAACTTTCATGTACAAAGTTTTTCGATCTGAGCTACGGATTATTTTATATGATTTTTTGAAGATTTTAGCAATTTTTGGAATTTATTTAAGCATTTAAATTCGGATTATCCAAAACAGTGATATGCTGACGTCATCATGACGTCACTGTGACGTCAGGACCAGTGGGTCCCACCTGTCAGTGTCATGTTAGGCTAATTAGGGCTTAATTATACTAATTACAGATTAATTAGGTTAACTAGATAATTTGTTTAATTAAATATAATTAATTAATATTTATTTATTTTTATTACATTTTTTTTCTTTTTAAAACATTTTTAGGGGCTGGGCCCCGTTTGTCATAGGGCCAGAGGGGCGGGGCCCCTACGTCAGTGGCCCATGGCCATGGCTGGGCGAGGGGCACGACCACGGCGACGGCGGGGCGCCGGACTCGCTGCTCTGGTGACCTTTTGGTCAACTAGGAGCGGTTACGGGACGGGGGCAGTGGCGCGCGTCGACCCGCAGTGGCTGGCGACGTGGGGGCCACCGGCAACGACGACGATGACGGCGCGCAGCCACGGTCGAAGGAGAGCACGGGCGAGCGACGAGCGAGAAGGGGTGACACGGCTCGGCGCACGCGCCTGAGCGTGGACCGGGGCGGCGAGCAGGGCAGTGCTAGGCGTCGCCGAGCGAGGCGAGGCCGCGGCGAGTGCGAGGCGGACGCTGGCGGGCGCGGCAGCGGGCGCGCTCGAGCGGGAGCAGCGCACGGGCGGGGGGCGCGGGCGAAGCGGGCGGCTGCGGTGCGGCCACAGGGAGGCGCGGGCGGAGTCTGCGAACGCTGGGATGGACATGCGCGAGTGGGGAGAGAGAAGAGGAGGAGGCGCTCACTGGCGCTGCTGAGGCGAAGGGCGGCGAGGCCTGGGGTAGTCCGTCGAGGAGGAGGTCGGGGAGGCGAAGCGCTCCAGCGACGACGGGCGGCGGCGTGGCGTCGAGCCCCGATGCGACCTGGATCGGGGGAAGGGGGGAAGTGAGCGAGGGGGGAGGAGGTGTCGGTGGGTTAGGGTTTGGTGGGGGCTTTTGGGGAGGCCTAAATAGGCCTGGGTGGCGAGCTGGGCCGGCCAGCTGGGCCGAGGCCCAGTTGGGCGTGGGGTTTTTCTTTTATTTTATTTTCTGTTTCTGATTTTCTGTTTTCTCTTTTCTTTTCTCTGTTTTCCTTTTTCTTTTCTGTTTTGTATTTTATTTTTAATTCAAATGACTTTAGTATTTTATGGCACTTGCCCATATAACATCATTGCAATATCCAACCCTGGTATAAACTGGTTTTGGGGCCAAATGTTTTCATATGGATTTTATTTAAATAAAAAGGTATCAATCAACTCTGTTTTCCTATTGTTAGAGTCACTTAGTTAATTTATTAATTGTTGATTACAATTTTAGAGTAGCCTCTGGAATATTTGCTATTTATTGAACATTTTAGTTTCTGATTTGAGCAACATTTATTTTCCACTTTAGTTTTAATTTGAATCTTGAGTTAGGAGCTGAACGCAAATGATGATTAGGCACTGATAATCACGATGACATGGCACAAAAAAAAGGGTGATTACTGTAGTTATCCACTGGGGGGTGTTACAAGTCTCCTCCACTAACAAGAATTCTTGTCCCGAGAATTAAGAGGTAGAAGGAAAAAGTTCGGGGTATTCTGCACGAAGATTATCCTCGCGTTCCCAAGTGGCTTCATCTTTAGTATGATTTGACCACTGCACTTTGAGGAACTTGGTAACCTTCTGACGGGTCCGACGTTCAGCTTCATCGAGAATGCGGATCGGATGCTCCTTATATGAAAGATCATCATGCAATTCGAGCATCTCGTGATCCACTGCTCGGTGCGGAGATTCCTTGAAGCATTTACGAAGTTGCGACACATGGAATACGTCGTGGATATGAGATAATTGCGGCGGCAACTCCAATTTATACGCCACCTGACCACGTCTAGCAATAATGCGGAAAGGACCAATGTAGCGTGGAGCTAACTTGCCCTTGATTCCAAAACGGTGAGTGCCCTTCATAGGAGTGACTCGCAGATAAGCTTGATCACCAGGTTGATAAGTCAAACCCCATCGTTTGCGATCGTAGTTGCTCTTCTGGCGGTCCTGAGCCGCCTTGAGATTTTCCTGGACAATACAGACATGTTCTTCGGCGTGTTGGATAATATCCGGACCCACGAGCGGTCGTTCCCCAGTTTCTGACCAATTCAGAGGGGTTCGACACTTACGTCCATAGAGTACTTCGAAGGGGGCCATTTTCAAGCTGGCTTGATAGCTGTTGTTATAAGAGAACTCGGCATACGGAAGAGATTCTTCCCACTTCTTGCCGAAAGAAATAACACAAGCTCGCAGCATATCTTCAAGCACTTGATTGACTCGCTGAACTTGGCCTTGGGATTGGGGATGATAAGCTGAACTCTAGGTAATATGGGTTCCCATAGCTTCCTAGAAGCTTTCCCAGAACTTTGAGGTGAAAAGACCGCCACGGTCCGAACTAATCTCCTTCGGAATACCGTGGAGTGAAACAATTCTGGAGATATACAACTCTGCTAACTGACTAGCAGTGATAGTTTCCTTGACGGGCAGAAAGTGTGCAACTTTAGAGAGTTGGTCAACGACGACAAGAATAGCATCATGACCCTTCTGTGACCTAGGAAGTCCTGTAATGAAATCCATCTGAACCTTATCCCATTTCCATAGAGGAATAGGAAGCGGTTGCAGAATTCCAGCTGGTTTCTGATGTTCTGCTTTAACGCGACGACACACATCACATTCAACAACATAGCGAGCAATGTCCTGCTTCATTCTAGACCACCAGTACCTTTGACGGAGATCACGATACATCTTGGTGCTACCCTGATGAATAGACAGCGGGGTATCATGTGCCTCCTTCATGACCTTGTCGGCCATAAGCTCGAAGCGAGGTACGACAATGCGGTTTCTGAAATACAAAGTTCCATCTTTAGACAGCGAGAAATCCCTGTACTTTTCAAGGTGAAGATTTTTCTTCATGAGATCAATTTCAGCATCTTTAGCTTGCGCATCCTTAACAGCTTTCTCAAGATCTGGTTGTATCACAAGGTTATTAAGAGAACCCTGTGGGACAATACACAGATTCAGCTTGCGCAGTTCTTCATAAAGACGAGGTTGAGCTCGCCTAACCATGAGGTTGTCGCAATAGGACTTACGGCTTAAGGCATCAGCCATCACGTTAGCCTTGCCAGGGGTATAAGAAATACCCAAATCATAGTCCGCAATGGCCTCCATCCATCTTTGCTGATGTAGGTTTAGGGATGGTTGAGTGAACAAGTACTACAGACTTTTATGATCCGTGTATATCTCGCAACGATTACCGAGAAGGTAATGTCGCCACAACTGCAGTGCATAGATGACAGCAGCTAGTTCTAGATCATGTACCGGATAATTCTCTTCATGCGGGCGCAACTGACGAGAGCCATAGGCAATCACTTTACGCTCTTGCATTAGGACACAGCCTAATCCTTCACGGGATGCGTCACAATAGATCACAAAATCTTTGCGAGAATCAGGAGGAGCAAGTACTGGGGCAGATGTCAGCTTGTCTTTGAGTGTTTGAAAACTTTCCTGATATTTTTCTGTCCATTTAAACTTAACTCCCTTGTGAAGCAGATCGATCAAAGGTTTAGCAATCTTTGAGAAATTCTCGACAAAACGATGGCAATAACTTGCAAGGCCAAGAAAACTTCTCACTTGCCTTGCTTGACGTTCTTCGGAGGAGTCCAGTCAAGAATAGCTTGAACTCATTCCGAGTTAACAGCAATTCCATCCTTGGAAATCACATGACCAAGGTAGGTTACTTCAGAAAGCCAGAATTCACATTTGGAGTATTTGGCATACAACTGGTGTTCTCGGAGCCTTTCCAGTACAAGACGGAGGTGTTCGACATGTTCTTCTTTATTCTTTGAATAGACCAGAATATCATCTAGATAAACCACGACGAACTTGTCAAGGTAATCCATGAAGATGTAATTCATCAGACGGGAGAATGTGGCTGGAGCATTTGTTAAGCCAAATGACATTACAGTGTACTCGTAGGAGCCATTGCGAGTAACAAATGCAGTCTTCGAAATATCCTCTTCACGAACACGGATCTGATGATAACCCAACCTCAAATCAAGTTTAGAGAATACCGATGATCCAGCAAGCTGATCATACAAATCATTGATCCGAGGAAGCGGATATTTGTTTTGAATTGTTGGTTGGTTAATGGGCCGATAATCCTGAACCATTCGGTTAGTTCCATCCTTCTTCTTAACAAAGAGTGAAGGTGCTCCCCAAGTAGAGGAACTGGGGCGGATGAAACCTTTCTTAAGTGACGTGTCGATTTCTTCCTTAAGCTCGAGAAGATGATGCAGAGGCATCTTATAAGGACGCTTCGCAATAGGGGTAGTGCCAGGCTTCAAGTCGATGACGAACTCGACAGCTCTAGCAGGGGGTATTCCTGGAAGTTCTTCTGGAAAGACATCTTGAAATTCACGAACAACTGGAACGTTCTCGATGCCTTCAAGCGGTGAGGCATTCAATGCATTCAGAACATATATTTGAGTCTCAGCATCCTGAGCTATTCGAGCTGAGTATTGTACTTTCTGGCAAGAAGGGTGAGTGAGCCGGACTGATTCAGTGGCACAGTCAATCAAAGCTTTATTGGGTTTCAACCAGTCCATACCCAGAATAATGTCTATGTTGGAGGTCTTGAGGGAAATGAGAGAAATGGGGAACATCAATCCTTCAATCACAATGTGATTACCGTGGCTTACCCTGGTAGTTTGCCAATTAGCCCCAGGTGACTGGATTACCAAAGGGGTGCACATCTCCTCGAAAGGTATATCATGACTTCGTGCAAAACTTTCGGACATGAAGGAGTGCGATGCTCCAGAATCAAAGAGGACTGAAGCTGTGATTGAATTCACTAGAAGGGTGCCCATCACAATGTTGGTGTCCTGTCGAGCTTCTTCGGTCTAGACATGGTTAACATGAACAAGCTGACTATTAGGTGGTCTGGCATTACGATTTCTGCTAGGGTGGTTTCGACGGCCCTTTTTACGGTCAACAGAACAACGTGATGAATTTTGCGGCTGACTCTGAGGATAGTTGAAAGCACGATGCCCTGGCTGTCCACACTTGAAACAATTCCGATCATTATGGGGAGGAGCTACAGCATTGGACTGTCCACCCTGAGTCACTAGCTGTCTCGGCGGCGGAGGCAGGCGAGGTGCAACATAAGACGGCCTTAGCGTTGGAGCAGGCCGATGATGAACATTGTGTGGGATCCAGACTCGACGTTTCTGAACAGGCTGACCCGAGGATGAGCCAGCTTCATGAGTGCGCTTGAGCGACTCCTGGTACTCAGTCAGAGCTGTTTCAACTTGGAAAGATTTGCTGACAAGCGTTGCGAAGTCTGTGCAATCATGGACTGCAAGTGCAAGTTTTATATCAGTACATAGTCCTTCATGGAATTTCTCCTGCTTGCGAGTGTTGTCGATGTCATCTTCAGCATAGCGGGACAGTTCGAGAAATTTCCTCTGATATTCATCCACAGTCATTTTGCCCTGAGAGAGTTGGCGGAACTCCTGCCTCTTCTGGTCCATCAGACCTTGAGGAATGTACCGTGCATGAAAAGCTGACTGAAATTCCTGCCAAATGGTTACTGTTTCAGCGGGCAACATACCCTTGTGGCTTTCCCACCATTGAGCAGCTGGGCCCTTCAGGTGGAATGTCGCAAAGGTGACGTAACTGTCAGGAGCAACATTAGCTGATTCCATCTCAAACAGGATGTCACGAAGCCAATCATCAGCATCCATAGGATTGGTGGAGTTGCGGAAAACGGATGGACTGAGGTGCACAAATTCTGGTAGAGTTATTGGAGCATTCTGTTGCTGAGCATTCTGAGTTGGGAATTGAGCCAATACTCCGGTCATAAACTGACGGTTGAGCTCAAACTGCTGACGGTTGAGTTCAAACTGCTGCATCATTGTGGCAATATAGGGTGGGGGTGGAGGATCGTCAGCCATCCTGCCAAATCAACAGGGGCAGTTTAGCAAGAAAACTGCATGTGTATGGAATGATTCAGGAAGTAACACGCACAACAGAAGGAAATGCAATAGATACTTCAGCATATTCGCACCAGACATTCAAAGCCACACATAGCCTCGGTTACAATCCGACATTACGACAGTTGAAAGGGGAGGGCTAGACATCTAGGCGGTGCGCAGGCACGCGGTAGGGAAGTACACAATGAGACATAGCAAAGGCTACATCAACGTCGAAGAAAACTGTTGGAGCGAGGAATCTGCAAGTGACAACACAGGGTGCCCTCAATAAGAGGATCCTGCAAGCAGAACCTGGCCCGCAATCTTGAAGGAAGGGGGAAATCTTTAGAACACCGGGTGGATGTGATCACGAGAACCTAATGTTGGAGTTAGTAAATTTTTAACCCGAGTAGAAGAGAGATTAGAGTCCCAGAGTAAAGGTCGAAGAGTAAAAGATCCTAATACCACCCAGTTGGCGACATGGGCCCGTAAGCCACACAGCCAAGTTAGTAAAACAGTTTTTGGGTTAATAGACTCAACTTCGGACAAGGAGTTGGAAAGGGGGTTCCTATAGTCAGTCGGCTCTAATACCAACTTGTGATGCCCCCGGTTCAATCGTGCACTAATCATACACGCAAATGCACACGATCAAGCCTAAGGACTCACGGGAAGATATCGCAACAAAACTCTAAAACATAAATAAAGTCATACAAGCTTTATATTACAAGCCAGGGCCTCGAGGGCTCGAATACATAGCTCGATGGCATACAAGCGTCAGCGGAAGCATCAGATATCTGAGTACAGATATTAAAAGAGAAACAGAAAGGCCTTTACAAAGGCGGGGCAAAATAAAACACTACGATCGAAAGGCGCAGGCCTCCTGTCTGGGACCCTCCGAACCTACTCCTGGTTGTCATCCAACTCGCAGTAGTATCCATCCTCGGGGTGGTAGTAGTAGTCGATCGACGGGGCATCTGTCTCAGGGGGCTCCGTCCTCTGGTCACGACTAACTGATATGGGGAGAAAAGGAAAACAAAGCAACCGTGAGTACTCAGAAGTACTCAGCAAGCAAGGATCTACACTACATATGCAACATTTTCAAAGGAAGGCTGTATATGTGGACTGGGCTGCAGAAATGCCAGAATAGAGGGGAAAGCCTAGTCCTATCGAAGACTAGCATCTTCATCGTTCTTGCAGCAATAGAAGAGAGCAGAACAGATCAATATAATGTAGCAGTATCATTAAGTCTCAACCTCACCCAGAGATCCTTTCTCGACTCCCTGCGAGAAAGCAATCCCAGAGCCATACAGTCATCAACCTCGTCCGGAGATCCCTTCTCGACTCCCTGCGAGAAGCAATCCCAGAGCCATAGTATCCAATTCTATTTGTATCAATCGGGATACAACTCCAAGTGTCCGTTACCGTAGGATAGGCTATCAATAGATGTTTTCTTCCCTGCAGGGGTGCACCAACTTACCCAACACGCTCGATTAACTCCGGCCGGACACACTTTCCTGGGTCATGCCCGGCCTCGGCCAAACGACACACCGCAACCCTACCTACAGCTCAGCAGAGAGGTCCCCGCCGGTCTACATCCTAAGTGCAAGGGGGTCTTGGCCATCGCCCCTCGCCCTCCAGGTCGTGGCGTGCCGGGCGAACTAGGCTCCACCCCTCAGGATGGTGCCGGCCCAGCCCGGCCGCAGTGCTGAACTGGACGTCTGACAGAGCTTTCGGCGGATGCTACGATGCAGAACGCCCATACTATGCCCACGTGATGGTTAGTGCTATCAGGCCAGAGGCCCTCTCGGTTCAAATATCCAAATCGTTAGTGGACTAGGGGCTTGCGGTAACGAGCAGAGACTCACGAAAGATGTGACCCCATCGCCCCGTCTCAAGGACTTGCGGCAAGGGCCAAGAATGCCCGGCCGCGCCTCGTATTCACCACTCGGGCACCATACAGGCAACCCGTCTTCACAACACCCGCCACTTAGGCGCACGCGGGTACCCCTCAGGGTCGACCCGCCTATCCAAGTAACAGTGTAAGGTCCAAGTATCCGTGTGTCCATAACATCAGGGGAATCCGAGGCATCACCCTCGTTGAATTCCCACTCGATGTATCCGTCAAGGTGAACTCAGAGGAATCACCCTCGCTGGGTTCACACTTGTGGTGTTGTACGACGGCGTCGTTATCGGAAGCGGTGAAGGAGGAATCACCCTCGATGACCACGACCGAACAGCTTCTCTACAGAGTTAACATCAGAAGTGCTACAAGAGGTTACACCCTCGGCACTTGATAGTAACGCTGCAGTGTCGTTACAACTAAGGGGGGGTGATGTGCGGTGCCTGGTATTCAATCCCATTGATCGGGTCTTCTGATTATCCAGCGGGGCAGTCGGGACTAGCGGGGTCACTAATAGGTCTCTACCCAGCCTATACTAAGTAGTTTAGGATATGCAGGTAATTATCAACAGCAGGTTACAGTAAACAGGCTATGAATCAGAATAGGTAAAGCAGTAGCAGCAGCAATTCTAATGCAAGCATGAGAAAATAGAATGGGCGATATTGGGATGATCAAAGGGGGGGGGCTTGCCTGGTTGCTCGGCGGCAAGGGCAAGGTCGTCAACGGTGTCTTCGGTCTCCAGAACTGCGTCGGTCTCGGGGACGACGTCAGTGTCGGGGTCTAACGAGAGAGAAGAGGGGGAAGAAACAGTAAATACAAGCAAACAAATGCATGACAATACGGTACACGGTGCTAGGGGTGACCTATCGTAGTGCTACACGACATAGGTGAAGGGGGAATAACATCCGGGAAAGTTTTCCCGGTTCCGGACAAATGTCGGACAGATGACCGGAGGGGAACGGTTCCATGTTCGCTATGCTAGGGACGTGTGGCGGACGAACGGACTGCGTATTCGGATTCGTCTCGAAATTCCGAGCAACTTTCATGTACAAAGTTTTTCGATCTGAGCTACAGATTCTTTTATATGATTTTCTAAAGATTTTAGCAATTCCTGGAATTTATTTAATCATTTAAATTCGGATTATCCAAAACAGTGTTATGCTGAAATCATCATGATGTAACTGCGACGTCAGGACCAGTGGGTCCCACCTGTCAGTGTCACATTAGGCTAATTAGGGCTTAATTATACTAATTACAGATTAATTAGGTTAACTAGATAATTAGTTTAATTAAACATAATTAATTAATTAATTAATATTTATTTATTTTTATTACATTTTTTTCTTTTTAAAACGTTTTTAGGGGCTGGGCCCCGTTCGTCATAGGGCCAGAGGGGCGGGGCCCCTACGTCAGTGGCCCATGGCCACGGCTGGGCGAGGGGCACGGCCACGGCGACGTCGGGGCGACGGACTCGCCGCTCCGGTGACCTTTTGGTCAACCGGGAGCGGTTACGGGACTGGGGCGGTGGCGCGTGTCGACCCGCAGTGGCTGGCGACGTGGGGGCCGCCGGCAACGACGGCGATGATGGCGCGCAGCCACGGTCGAAGGCAAGCACGGGCGAGCGACGAGCGGGAAGGGGTGACGCGGCTCGGCGCGCGCGCCTGAGCGCGGACCGGGGCGGCGAGCAGGCAATGCCAGGCAGCGCCGAGCGAGGCGAGGCCGCGGCGAGTGCGATGCGTGCGCTGGCGGGCGCGGCAGCGGGCGCGCTCGATCGGGTAGCACCAAGCCGCGCGAAGGCGGTGGGGGGGGGGGGGTGGGGGGCGCGGGCGAAGCGGGCGGCGTGCGGCTGCGGTGCGGCCACGGGGAGGCGCAGGCGGAGCCGGCAAACGCTGGGACGGACGCGCGCGAGTGGGGAGAGAGAAGAGGAGGGGGCACTCACTGGCGCTGTTGAGGCGAAGGGCGGCGAGGCCTGGGGTAGTCCGTCGAGGAGGAGGTCGGGGAGGCGAAGCGCTCCGGCGACGGCGGGCGGCGGCGCGGCGTCGAGGCCCAATGCGACCTGGATCGGGGGAAGGGGGGAAGTGAGCGAGGGGGGAGGAGGTGTCGGTGGGTTAGGGTTTGGTGGGGGCTTTTGGGGAGGCCTAAATAGGCCGGGGTGGCGAGCTGGGCCGGCCAGCTAGGCCGAGGCCCAGTTGGTCCGTGGGGTTTTTCTTTTATTTTATTTTCTGCTTCTGATTTTCTGTTTTCTCTTTTCTTTTCTCTGTTTTCCTTTTTCTTTTCTGTTTTGTATTTTATTTTTAATTCAAATGACTTTTGTATTTTATGGCACTTGCCCATATAACATCATTGCAATATCCAACCCTGGTATAAAATGGTTTTGGGGCCAAATGTTTTCATATGGATTTTATTTAAATAAAAAGGTATCAACCAACTCTGATTTCCTATTGTTAGAGTCACTTACTTAATTTATTAATTGTTGATTACAATTTTAGAGTAGCCTCTGGAATATTTGCTATTTATTGAACATTTTAGTTTCAGATTTGAGCAACTTTTATTTTCCACTTTAGTTTTAATTTGAATCTTGAGTTAGGAGCTGAACGCAAATGATGATTAGGCACTGATAATCACGATGACATGGCACAAACAAAAGGGTGATTACTGTAGTTATCTACTGGGGGGTGTTACACAAATCATGGTGAAGTGTCATGTAGTCGACATTCACATAGCACCACTAGAGGAAAGACAACATACATCTCATCAAAATATCGAACGAATACCAAATTCACATGATTACTTCTGACAAGACTTTTCCCATGTCCTCAAGAACAAACGTAACTACTCACAAAGCATATTCATGTTCATAATCAGAGGGGTATTGAATAGCATTAAGGATCTGAACATATGATCTTCCACCGAATAAACCAATTAGCATCAACTACAAGGAGTAATCAACACTACTAGCAACCCACACGTACCAATGTGAGGTTTTGAGACAAAGATCGGATACAAGAGATGAACTAGGGTTTGAGAGGAGATGGTGCTGGTGAAGATGTTGATGGAGATTGACCCCCTCTCGATGAGAGGATCATTGGTGATGACGATGGCTTTGATTTCCCCCTCCCAGAGCGAAGTTTCTCTGGCAGAACAGCTCCGCCGGAGCCCTAGATTGGTTCTGCCCAAGTTCCGCCTCGAGACGGCGGTGCTTCATCCCGAAAGCTTCCTTTTGATTTTTTCCATGTCAAAACACATCATATAGCAGAAGATGGGCACCGGAGGCCTGCCAGGGGGCCCACAAGTTAGGGAGGCGCGCCCAGGGGGTAGGGCGCGCCCCCACCCTTGTGGATGGCTGGTGGGCCCCCTCTGGTGCTTTCTTCGCCCAATATTTTTTATATATTCCAAAATAATTCTTCGTGAAGTTTCAGGACTTTTGGACTTGTGCAGAATAGGTCTCTCAGATTTGCTCCTTTCCCAGTCCAGAATTCCAGCTGTCGGCATTCTCCCTCTTCATGTAAACCTTGTAAAATAAGAGAGAAAAGGCATAAGTATTGTGATATAATGTGTAATAAAATCCCATAATGCAATAAATATCAATATAAAAGCATGATGCAAAATGGACGTATCAACTCCGCCAAGCTTAGACCTCGCTTGTCCTCAAGCGAAAGCCGAAATCGAAAAATATGTCCACATGTTTAGAGATAGAGGTGTCGATAAAATAAAATACGGACATGAGGGCATCATGATCATCTTTAAAACAACAACAAATATTGGCATATAATTTCTTATACTAAAGTAACAATTCGTTCACAAGGTAAAGCATGAATCGGAAATTGAAAACTAACAAACTATGATCTCAGTCATTGAAGCAATTGCAATTTATCATAACATCGGAAAGAGTCAATTCAAGAGCTTTTCAGCAAGTCCACATACTCAACTATCATTTTGATCTTTCACAATTGCTAACACTCACGCGATACTTATGGGTTCGAAGCCTCAGTCGGACACAGAGAAAGATAGGGGCTTATAGTTTCGCCTCCCAACCTTTTACCTCAAGGGTAATGTCAACAATAATACTTTATGATAACCTACATCCGAGTGGATATATATATATATGTGGATCCTTCTCCAACACATAGTGCTTGCCAAAAGAAAAAGTGTAAAAAGGAAAGATGAAGATCACCATGACTCTTGTATAAGGGTAAAAGATAAAAGTAAAAGATAGGCCGTTCGCAGAGGGAAGCAGAGGTTGTCATGCACTTTTATTGTTGGATGCACAAAATCTTAATGCAAAAGAACGTCAGTTTATATTGCCGCTTGTGATAAAGAACTTTATTATGCAGTCCGTCACTTTTATTTCTTCCATATCACAAGTTCGTATAAAGGTAATTTTCTTCACACTAATAGATCATACATATTTAGAGAGCAATTTTTATTGCTTGCACCAATGACAACTTACTTGAAGGATCTTACTCAATCAATAGGTAGGTATGGTGGACTCTCATGGCAAAACTGGTTTAAGGGATGTTTGGATGCACAAGTAGTATCTCTACTTGGTGCAAAGGATTTGGCTAGCATAAGAGGAAAAGCAAGCTCAACATGTTGGAGGATCCAAGAAACTATAACTTCTATTCGGATTTAAGAAAACATAACCCATTATGTTGTCTTCCTTTTCGAACATCAACTTTTTAGCATGTCATATTTTAATGAGTGCTCACAATTACAAAAGATGTCCAAGATAGTATATTTATATGTGAAACCTCTGTTTCTTTATTACTTCCTATTAATTGCAACAATGACCAAAACTATGTTTGTCAACTCTCAACAACTTTTATTCATCATACTCTTTATATGTGAAGTCATCACTCTCCATAAGATCATTATACGATCTTTTTATTTCTTTCTTTTATTTATTCCCTCGAGATCATAGCAAGAAAGCAAAACTACTCTTTATTATATAACTCACGGACTCGATTACATAGATAGATCTTGAAGCAAAACTCAAAGCTAGATCATACTAAAACTTTATTCTACTAGATCAAGATATAACCAAAAGGATCGAACTAAGAAAAATGATAAAAGTAAAGGTGTGATGGTAATACGATACCGGGGCACCTCCCCCAAGCTTGGCAGTTGCCAAGGGGAGTGCCCATACCCATGTATTTAAATCTCTTTCTTCGGAGGTGGTGATGATGGATTTGTTGATGTATCCATCAGCTTTATTAAGGCACCTTTCAGGGCTTGCAATTCTCGGAGCACTTGTTGGAGCGTATTTGCATTCTTCTGGATCTCCTCCATAAGATGCTTATTTTCAGGCCACCAAGAACCTTTCCCTGCATTGCTTTCACTTGGACGGGATATGTCCCAATTGGAGGGTATATGCGTACGTGGGGTGTTCACCACTCCGTAATTATGAATCAAATTATGAAAGTTCTTCCGATGTAACCTGTGTAAGGGCCTCCTAGGGGGAAGCCCTTCTTGAACCTCTTGGTCTTCATGGTTGTTTGTAGTACCTATTTCCTGATGGGGATTTGGAATAGTGGAGATGCCTGCCAGAGTACCTTTCTCCAATGCCAGAGGCTGTTCCTCAAGCGATTCTCCTTCACTCTCCTCCATCGTGGCTTCCTCGGCATTCTCCCTTCTAAGTTCCATCTGCATCAACCAAGCATCGCCGTCCGCATTATTGGAGGAGGAGGACGACATGATGCCTGGCCTTGAAAACTCTGGCAGAAAACAGTTCAAAACAAAAACAGGAGATTTTGCCGTGGTACGGTGGTCAAAACCTTCGGAGATTATATAATGAATTTTTACCGACCAAAAGAAGTATTGTGCAAGAAAACGGAGTTCGGAGGGCACACGAGGTGGCGGCAAGGGTGGGGGCGCACCCAGGGGGTAGGGCGCGCCTCCCTACCTTGTTGCTTCCTTGTGCACTTTTTAGACTACTTTTAATTTTCCTAATTTTTTAAATATTCCAAAACGGAGAAAATTTGCAATTAGAACAGTTTTGGAGTTGGTTTAGTTACCGTACCGCATACCTATTCCTTTTTGGAGTCTGAAACGTTCTCGAAAGTGTCCCTTATGTACTCCCCCGGTGTTACGGTATTGATAATATTCGTCTCGACATTTATGGGAGTACCTGAAATATAATGTTTGATTCTTTGTCCATTTACTACCTTCGGGTTGGTGCCTTCGGCATTGTTGATCTTAATGGCACCGTAACGATAGACCTCTTCAATAATGTAAGGACCTTCCCATTTAGAGAGAAGCTTTCCTGCAAAAAATCTTAAATGAGAGTTGTATAGCAAAACATGATCACCTACAATAAACTCACGCTTTTGTATCCTTTTGTCATGCCATCTTTTAACTTTTTCTTTAAACAACTTGGCATTCTCATAGGCTTGGGTTCTCCATTCATCAAGTGAGCTAATGTGAAATAACCTCTTCTCACCGGCAAGTTTGAAATCATAGTTGAGCTCTTTAATAGCCCAATACGCATTATGTTCTAGTTCTAGAGGTAAGTGACATGCTTTTCCATAAACCATTTTATACGGAGACATACCCATAGGGTTTCTATAAGCAGTTCTATAAGACCATAATGCATCATCAAGTTTCTTAGACCAATTCTTTCTAGATCTATTAACAGTCTTTTGCAAAATTAATTTAATCTCTCTATTGCTCAATTCTACTTCACCGCTAGACTGAGGGTGATAAGGAGATGCAATTCTATGGTTGACATCATATTTAGCAAGCATTTTACGGAAAGCACCATGAATAAAATGTGAACCACCATCAGTCATTAAATATCTAGGGACTCCAAACCTCGGAAAAATAACCTCTTTAAGCATCTTAATAGAAGTGTTATGATCAGCACTACTAGTTTGAATAGCTTCTACCCACTTAGTAATGTAATCAACAGCAACTAAAATATGTGTATACCCATTAGAGGAAGGAAAAGGTCCCATATAATCAAAGCCCCAAACATCAAATGGTTCAATAACAAGTGAATAATTCATAGGCATTTCCTGACGTCTACTAATATTGCGAATTCTCTGACATTCATCACAAGACAAGACAAACTTACGGGCATCCTTGAAGAGTGTAGGCCAATAAAAACCAGATTGCAATACCTTGTGTGCAGTTCTATCTCTAGCATGGTGTCCTCCGTAAGCTTCGGAGTGGCACTTACGTAGGATATGTTCCTGTTCATGCTCAGGTAGAGAACGTCTAATAACACCATCTATTCCTTTATAAAGGTGTGGGTCATCCCAAAAGTAATGTCTTAAATCATAGAAAAACTTTTTCTTTTGCTGGCATGTGAAACTAGGTGGTATAAATTTAGCGACAATGTAATTAGCATAATCAACATACCATGCAGTATTACGAGAAGCATTTATGACAGCTAATTGCTCATCAGGAAAGCTATCATCAATAGGTAGTGGGTCATCAAGAACATTTTCTAACCTAGACAAGTTGTCTGCAACGGGGTTCTCAGCTCCCTTTCTATCAATAATATGCAAATCAAATTGTTGCAGTAAGAGAACCCATCTAATAAGTCCAGGTTTAGCATCTTTCTTTTCCATAAGGTATTTAATAGCAGCATGATCAGTGTGAACAGTTACTTTGGAATCAACAATATAAGATCTGAACTTATCACAAGCAAAAACAACTGCTAAAAATTCTTTTTCAGTAGTAGCATAATTTCTCTGGCCACTGTCTAGAGTTTTACTAGCATAATGAATAACATTAAAAAATTTATCAACTCTTTGTCCTAGAACAGCACCAACAGCATAATCACTAGCATCACACATAATTTCAAAGGGTAGATTCCAATCAGGTGGTTGAACAATAGGTGCAGAAATCAAGGCTTTCTTAAGTATTTCAAATGCTTCTACACAATCATCATCAAAAACAAAGGGAACATATTTTTGCAAGAGATTAGTAAGAGGCCTAGAAATTTTAGAGAAGTCTTTAATAAACCTCCTATAAAAACCAGCATGACCAAGGAAACTTTTTATACCTTTGATATCTTTAGGACACGGCATCTTTTCAATAGCATCTACTTTAGCTTTATCAACTTCAATACCTCTTTCAGAAATTTAGGCCCCAAGACAATAGCTTCATTAACCATAAAGTGGCACTTCTCCCAATTCAAGACAAGAGTAGTTTCTTCACATCTCTGCAAAACTCGATCAAGGTTTCTTAAGCAATCATCAAAAGAAGTTCCGTAAACAGAGAAATCATCCATGAAAACCTCAACAATCTTTTCACAAAAATCAAAGAATATAGCAGTCATACATCTTTGAAAGGTAGCAGGTGCATTGCATAAACCAAAAGGCATACGTCTATAAGCAAAGGTACAGAAAGGGCAAGTACAAGTGGTCTTTTCTTGGTCCTCTTCTGACACAGGTATTTGAGAAAAACCAGAATAACCATCTAGAAAGTAAAAATGTGTATGTTTGGATAGTCTTTCTAGCATTTGATCAATAAAAGGTAGAGGGTAATGATCTTTTCTAGTATCTTTGTTTAATTTGCAAAAATCAATTACCATTCTATAACCTGTAACAATTCTTTGTGGAATCAATTCATTCTTATCATTAGGAACAACAGTAATACCTCCCTTCTTAGGGACACAATGAGCAGGACTTACCCATCTACTATCAGCAATAGGATATATTATACCTGCTTCCAGAAGTTTTAGTATTTCATTTCTTACCACTTCCTTCATCTTAGGATTTAACCGTCGTTGGTGATCAACAACTGGTTTAGCATCAGGCTCCATATTAATTTTGTGCTGACATAGAGTGGGACTAATGCCCTTAAGATCATCAAGAGTATATCCAATAGCAGCACGGTGCTTCCTCGGAGTTTTCAATAATTTCTTTTCTTCATGCTCTGAAAGGTTAGCACTAATAATAACAGGATATATCTTCTTTTCATCAAGATAAGCATATTTCAAAGAATCAGGTAATTGTTTAAGCTCAAACACGGGATCACCCTTGGGTGGAGGAGGATCTCCAAGGATTTCAACAGGCAAATTGTGGTTCAAAACAGGCATTTGGTTAAAGAATATTCCATCTAATTCCTTTCTTTCGTTCATAAACATATCATTTTCACGATCTAGCAAATATTGTTCTAGAGGATCGGTAGGAGGCACGGCAATAGAAGCAAGGCCAATAATTTCATCCTTAATAGGCAATTCTATATCATGGGGTTGTTTACGAAAGTTAGAGAAATTAAAATCATGAGACACATCCCCAAAACTTACAGTAACAATTTCTTTCTCACAGTCTATCCTAGCATTAACAGTATTCAAGAAAGTTCTACCAAATATAATGGGACAAAGATCATCTTGTGGGGAACTAAGAACAAGAAAATTAGTAGGGTATTTTATTTTCCCACACAAGACTTCAACATCTCTAACAATCCCAATTGGTGATATAGTATCTCTATTGGCAAGTTTAATAGTAACATCAATATGTTCTATCTCAGCAGGTGCAATACCATTCATAATTTCTCGATATAATGTATAAGGAATTGCACTCACACTAGCACCCATATCACATAAACCATGATAACAATGATCTCCTATTTTAACAGAAACAACAGGCATGCCAATGACGGGTCTATGTTTATCTTTAATATCAGGTTTAGCAATTCTAGCAGCTTTGCCACAGAAATAAATAACATGCTCATCAATATTATCGACCAAGAGATCTTTAACCATAGCAATACTAGGTTCAACTACAATTTGTTCAGGGGGTGTAGGTGTTCTAATATTACTCTTACGAACCACAGTTGAAGTTTTAGCATGATCCTTTATTCTGACAGGAAAAGGTGGTTTCTCAATATAAGCAGTAGGAACAATAGGATCAACATTATAAGTAATAGTTTCTTCTTCAACTCTAATAGGATCTACTACGTTTACTTCAATGGGAGGATGATATTTAAACCACTTCTCCTTAGGGAGATCAACATGAGTAGCAAATGATTCACAAAAGGAAGCTACTATCTCAGAGTCAAGTCCATATTTAGTGCTAAAATCACGAAAAGCATCGGTATCCATAAAAGATTTAACACAATCAAACTTAAGGTTTATACCTGATTCCTTACCTTCATCGAGTTCCCAATCTTCAGAGTTGCGTTTAATTCTTACCAATAAATCCCATTTGAATTCAATAGTCTTCTTCATAAAAGAACCAGTACAAGAAGTATCGAGCATGGATTGATCATTAAGAGAAAGCCGAGCATAAAAATTCTGAATAATAATTTCCCTTGAGAGCTCATGATTGGGGCATGAATATAACATTGACTTAAGCCTCCCCCAAGCTTGAGCGATACTTTCTCCTTCACGAGGCCAAAAATTATAAATATAATTCCGATCACGATGAACCAGATGCATAGGATAAAACTTTTGATGAAATTCCAATTTCAATCGGTTGTAGTTCCATGATCCAATTATCATCACATAGCCTATACCATGTCAATGCCCTTCCCTTAAAAGATAAAGGGAAGACCTTCCTCTTGACATCATCCTCGGGCAAACCTGCAAGCTTAAATAATCCACAAACTTCATCCACATAGATTAGGTGCATATCAGGATGTAATGTTCCATCTCCTGCATAAGGATTAGCTAGCAGTTTCTCTATCATACCCAAAGGAATTTCATAATAAATATTTTCAGTAGGTGCAGTAGGTTGAGGAGCAACTCTTTGCTCTTTCGGTCGAGGTGAAGATACCCCGAACAAGCCCCTCAAAGGATTATTTTCCATAGTGACAAGTGACAGTAAATTTCAGCATGTAATATAAATGTTTCCTTACCAAATTCCACTTACCAAAGGCACTTCAGTCCCTGGCAACGGCGCTAGAAAAGAGTCTTGATGACCCACAAGTATAGGGGATCTATCGTAGACCTTTCGGTAAGTAAGAGTGTCGAACCCAACAAGGAGGAGAAGGAAATGAGAAGCGGTTTTCAGCAAGGTATTCTCTGCAAGCACTGAAATTATCGGTAGTAGATAGTTGTGTGATAAGACAATTTGTAATGGGTAAGAAGTAACAAAAGTAACTAAGGTGCAGCAAGGTGTCCCAATCCTTTTTGTAGCAAAGGACAAGCCTGGACAAACTCTTATATAAAGCAAAGCGCTCCCGATGACTCATGGGAATTACTGTCAAGCTAGTTTTCATCATGCTCATATGATTCGTGTTCGTTACTTTGATAATTTGATATGTGGGTGGACTGGTGCTTGGGTACTGTCCTTCCTTGGATAAGCCTCCCTCTTATGATTAACCCCTCTCGCAAGCATCTGCAACTACGAAAGAAGAATTAAGATAAATCTAACCATAGCATGAAACATATGGATCCAAATCAGCCCCTTACGAAGCAACATATAAACTAGGGTTTAAGCTTCTGTCACTTTAGCAACCCATCATCTAGTTATTACTTCCCAATGCCTTCCCCTAGGACCAAATCATGGTGAAGTGTCATGTAGTCGACGTTCACATAGCACCACTAGAGGAAAGACAACATACATCTCATCAAAATATCGAACGAATACCAAATTCACATGATTACTTATAACAAGACTTCTCCCATGTCCTCAGGAACAAACGTAACTAATCACAAAGCATATTCATGTTCATAATTAGAGGGGTATTGAATAGCATTAAGGATCTGAACATATGATCTTCCACCGAATAAACCAAGTAGCATGAACTACAAGGAGTAATCAACACTACTAGCAACCCACAGGTACCAATCTGAGGTTTTGAGACAAAGATCGGATACAAGAGATGAACTAGGGTTTGAGAGGAGATGGTGCTGGTGAAGATTGACCCCCTCTCGATGAGAGGATCGTTGGTAATGATGATGTCTTCGATTTCCCCCTCCCGGAGGGAAGTTCCTCCGGCAGAACAGCTCCGCCGGAGCCCTAGATTGGTTCTGCCCAGGTTCCGCCTCGAGACGGCGGCGCTTCATCCCGAAAGCTTCCTTCTGATTTTTTCCAGGTCAAAACACAACATATAGCAGAAGATGGGCACCAGAGGCCTGCCAGGGGGCCCACAAGGTAGGAAGGCGCGCCCCCCACCCTTGTGGATGGCTGGTGGCCCCCCTCTGGTGCTTTCTTTGCCCAATATTTTTTATATATTCCAAAATAATTCTCCGTGAAGTTTCAGGACTTTTGGAGTTGTGCAGAATAGGTCTCTCAGATTTGCTCCTTTTCCAGTCCAGAATTCCAGTTGCCGGCATTCTCGCTCTTCATGTAAACCTTGTAAAATAATAGAGAAAAGGCATAAGTATTGTGATATAATGTGTAATAACAGCCCATAATGCAATAAATATCAATATAAAAGCATGATGCAAAATGGACGTATCATCCTACAAAACTTTGCGCTTGGAGGCCCAACACGAGTCTACAAGAACAAGTTGTGTAGTAGACTTGAAGCTCTTTTCTGGCACCGTTGCCGGGGAGGTGAGTGCTTGAAGGTATATCTTTAGATCTTGAAATTGAATCTTTTAGTTGTTTTATCACTAGTTTGGTTTATAAAAAGAAAACTAAAAAAATGGAATTGAGGTTGCCTGATATTATTCGTCTTTATCATATCTTTCTTGAAAATGATGAAAAGGAAAATTGTGCTCAAGTGTTAGAAGAAGAATTCAATAATTTTTTTGGCATAATATCTTTCTATGATGAGCATGATTGCAATGTTGCTATTATGAATTCTTTGAATGTCCATGATGTTAATGATATGCAAAGCTACAAGCTTGGGGATGCTATGTTTGATGAAGATGATATTTTTAGTCCCCCAAGTTTTGATGAGAATATTTACTATGATGAAAGCATGCCTCCTATTTATGATGATTATATTGATGAAAGTGGATTTGGAGAGGTCATGACTTTATTTAATGACGAATCCACTCTTTTGGAAGAGGTTTCAATTGATTTTGATAACAAAGTTGCTATCTATGATGATTATTGTGATGACACTTATGATATAAAGAATAATGATCACCATGAATCTTCTCATCATCATTTTAATGCTCAAATTGATTATGTCAATCAAGTATCACATGGTAGCTATTTTGTTAAGTTTGCTCCTGCTACTATTCATGAGAATAAATTTGCTTATGTGGAGAGTAATAAAAAATTTATGCATGGATCATGAAAAGAATGCTTTATGTGATAGCTATATTGTTGAATCCATTCATGATGCTACTGAAAATTATTATGAGAGGCGAACATATGCTTTTACATATTGCAATAATATCAAGTTTCCTCTCTATGTGTTGAAAATCTTGAAGTTTTGCTTGTTTTGCCTTCCTATGCTAGTTGATTCTTCTTCCCATAAGTTGTTTGCTCACAAAATCCCTATGCATAGGAAGTGGGTTAGACTTAAATGTGCTAGTCATATGCTTCATGATGCTCCCGTTATGTTACAATTCTTATCTTTTATGTGAGCATCATTGAAATCATCATGCCTAGCTAAAAAGGCATTAAAGAAAAGCGCTTGTTAGGATACAACCCAACATTTATACTGTAACATCCCCAGCATCACACTACAGTAATCCCTTATAATCAGTGCCAAGTCATCTTGATTTATAAAGCTTAATCATATTGGATCAATATCTCATTTGAGATTTCCCACTGAATTCAAATTCAAATGGAAGTGAGATTTGAAGTTGCTCAAAAGTTGCTGGAAAAATGTTCATCATTTAGCCAAAATTCCATAACATTTAATTGTTAAGGAAAACAACATCACCATTGAGCTAAGATGGACAGTAGCAATTATTTCATTGCAATTTTAGCATTTTTGAATGCCATTTTATTTGTGAAAAATGTAATTGACATCCCCTGACCTCCAAACTTTTTGTGGCACTGACTAAAAATGCCTTGGATTTTATGGGCCCAGTTCCATAATTTATCCAAGATATTTGGATGCCCAATAAACTTCCTTTCTCTCTCTGTTTATTAAACAAAATAAAAACATCAAAGAGAAAAGATAGAACAGGAGAAAGCCCATACGTGCGCTGTAGCCCAGCTAGCTACAGTCGCCGGCCCAGCCCAACCGGTCGACTCCCCCCCGAGCTCTCTCTCCTGTGTGTCGCCATGGCCGCGCATGATTCCTTCCTCGCCGGTCGAATTCTCGACATGGAGGTGCTACAGGAACATGAGGAGGAGGATAAGACTCAGCTCAACCCCAGGCAGAACCCTAGAATGCCCATTCCTCCCCTCGCCTCATCCTCTTCGTTTCCTGGTAGCAACCGAAAGCAGCCGCACGCCATTGATCTCGCGCTCTGAAGCCGCCTCACGCTGCAAGCTGGTGTCTAGGACGTTCGTCATCGTCGTCCTCATCGACTCAGGGGACCGGATCGACCCGAGGAGCACCACAGCCGCGGATCAACTGCTTCTTCTTCCTCTGTCGCCGCAGCTTCGCCGCTGTCGATCTCATCCCCTACTGCTACTAAACCATCGACGGGACCCCGTGCGGCCCCTACGTAAGCTCCGCATCCATCCCCTCTATTTTTGG
This sequence comes from Thinopyrum elongatum, assembly GCA_011799875.1. NCBI lineage: Eukaryota > Viridiplantae > Streptophyta > Magnoliopsida > Poales > Poaceae > Thinopyrum > Thinopyrum elongatum. Next base: position 275,326,598 of record CM022300.1, on the reverse strand, counting down.
CGTCGATTTCGACCTCTAGATGCGGCCACCACCGTTGCCAAACCCACTGCCGCTCGGACTCATCGCCGGCGAGGTTCGATGAACCTCTGGTCACGTGCGTACACCCACTGGCCTCCCGCACGCCTGTAGCTCCCTCCTAGCTCGCCAGCTCGCTTGATTTCGAGCTCCTGCGCCGTAGCCACACCCTACCGAGCTCAGGCCGTCGCCGAGGTCGCTGCCGTGCCTGTGCGCCCCTGGTCGCGTCCGGCCACGGGCGCCGCTTCCTGGCCTCGCCCAGGCACGCGTCCGCCTGCGCGTGACCGTGCCCCTCTTGCTGCTTGCTGCTCGCTGTAGCCTTCCCGCAGCTGCTTCGTGCTGCTGGCCGCACTACTCTGCCTGCTGCCGCCGCTGCACTTTGCTGCTGCTCCCCTGCTACAGTAACATTCAGTTACTGTAGCAGTAGCTAGCTTGCTTGCTGCTACGCTGACTGGCCCTCTAAACAGCCTCAAAACAGCAACTAAACAAAGCTTAACATAGCTAAAATAAATATGTGCGGGTAGTACACTTGACAGGGTTCAATTCTTTCCATCGGACCAAATCCAAAAGTTGGCTGGATTAATTCCTATCAAAATGACAAAAGTCTATGTTCTGTTCACTGGAAGAACTAAAAACAGATATACTACCTTAGCAATTTTGGAGCCAAAAATAAAAAAGTTACAGGGATCTAACAGAGATGCAATTGATACCATCTTGTAGACCACAGGAAAGTGATCAATATTGGTATAAGGCACCAACTCATAGGATGAATAGAACACTAGTTATAGCCTCTGGAAAATAGCTAAATGATGTTTAAAACTAAGGACTTGGCAGAATTTTAGTAACTCCAGAAAATGCTTTGAACTTCGAAAAATTGTAGAAAATTAAACGTAGCTCGGATCAAAAAACTTTCTACATGAAAGTTGATCAGAAAAATGAGACGAATCCGAATATGCCCTCCTCGTACCTGTCACATGCCTCTAGCATGATGAACATGGAACTTTCCCCTCCGTTTCATCTGCCTGATAATCACCCGGAGCTGGGAGAACACTCCCGAATAGTTCCCACTCCCACTAACTTGCGTAGTACTGCATTAGGGCACACCTCGAGTAACGTGCTGCCATGGTATGCTTTTGTGATTGCATTTACCTGTCTTTATTTATTGTTTCTTCCCCCTCCTCCTATTCGCTAGACCCCGAGACCGATGATGACCCGATGATCGTCTACCTCGTCGGAGACCCGTTGATGTATGCAAAGCAACCAGGCAAGCACCCCCCTTGTGAACATGCCGATATCGCCTATTCTTTCTCTCTTATGCTTGCATTAGAATTGCTGCTGTTACTGCCTTACCTATTCTGATGCATGACCTGATTTTGTAACCTGCTTTTGATAATTACCTACTTATCCTAAACTTCTTAGAATAGGCTGGTTAGTGAACCCCAATGAACCCACTTATCCCAGTTGCCCCGCTGGATCATCAGAAGACTCGACGACCAGGCCCTAGCACCGCACATCACCCCCTTAGTTGTACGACACTGCAGCATTACTATCGAGTGCCGAGGGTGATACCTCATGTAGCACTTCTGATGTTAACTCTATAGAGTAGCTATCTGGTCGTGGTCATCGAGGGTGATTCCTGCTTCACCACTCCCGATAACGACATTGTCGTGTGACACCTCAAGTGTGAACCCATCGAGGGTTATTCCTTCGAGTTCACCTTGACGACTACATCAGGTGAAATCCATCGAGGGTGATTCCTTGGGTTTTCCCCTGGTGATTGGACACATGGTTACTTTGACTTAACACAGAACCATGGTGACATCGGGTCGGCCCTGAGGGGTACCCGCGAGTGTTGTGGAGATGGGTTGACCTGGAGGGTGCCCATGAGATAAATACGAGGCATGGACGGGCATTCTTAGCCCTTGCCGCAAGTCCTCGAGACGGGGCAACGGGGTTACATCGATCGTGAGTCTCTGCTCATTACCGCACAACCCCAATACACTAACGATTTGGATATTTGATCCGAGTGGGGCTTTGGCCTGATAGCACTAACCATCACGTGGGAACAGTTATGGGCACTCTGTGTCGTATGCATCAGCCGAAGCTTAATGGACGTCAGCGACTAAGCGGCGCACGCCGGGTTGGACCGTGTAACGCAACCGCCTTGATAGTGTGGGTTGCTAGGTCTGCTCACCGGCCACCCACGCAACGTGCAGGAGTTCCCGGGGTGATGGCCCAAGACCCCTGGGGGCATAGGTTTAGTCCGGCGTGCTGACCTCTCTATTAGGCCTAGGTCGGGTTGCGGCGTATCGTTTGGCCGAGGCCGGGCATGACCCTGAAAAGTGTGTCCGGCCGGAGTTAATCAAGTATGGTGGGTAAGTTGGTGCACCCCTGTAGGGAAGAACTAATCTATGCATAGCAGGATCCTCGGTAACGGACGCTCAGAGTTGTATCCCGATCGATACAACTAGAACTGGATAGAAATGGATACTAGGGCTCTGGGATTGCTTTCTCGCAGGGAGTCGAGGAAGGATCTCTGGGCGAGGTTGATACTGATTACTCCTACTACTTTATACTGTACTAATCTACACTCTTCTAATGCTGCAAGACTACTGAAGATGCTAGTCTTCGTTAGGAGTAGGCCTTCTCTCTATTCTGGCATTTCTGCAGCCCAGTCCACATATACAGCCTTTCTTTGATAATGTTGCATATGTAGTGTAGATCCTTGCTTGCTGAGTACTTCGGATGAGTACTCACGGTTGCTTTGCTTCCTCTTTTTCCCCATATCCGTTTGATGCAACCAGATGACGGAGCCCCGGAGCCAGCTGCCCCTGTCGACGATCACTACTACTACCCCGAGGGTGGTTACTACTATGAGCTTGCCGACGACCAGGAGTAGGATCGGAGGGTCCCAGGCAGGAGGCCTACGCCTTTTCGATCGTAGTGTTTTCTTTTGTCCCGCCTTCTTAAAGGCTTATCTGTTTTATCTTTTATATATGTACTCAGATATCTAATGCTTCCGCTGACGCTTGTAAGCGAGCTTATGTATTCAAGCCCTTGAGGCCCCTGGCTTGTAATATAAAGCTTGTATGACTTTGTTTATGTTTTAGAATTGTGTTGTGATTCCTTCAAGTGAGTCCTTAGGCTTGATCGTGTGCATTTGCATCTATGGTTAGTGCATGATTAAGCCAGGGGCGTCATAGGTTGGTATCAGAGCCGACTGACTGTAGGAATCCCCCTTTCCAACTCCTTGGCCGAAGTTGAGTCTAGTCATCCAAAACTATTTTACTAACTTGGCTGTGTGGCTTATAGGCCCACGTCGCCGAATGGGTGGTATTAGGATCTTTTATTCCTCTTCCTTACTCTGGGACTCTGATCTCTCTTCCTTTCGAGTTAAAATTTTACTAACTCCAACATTAGGTTCTCGTGATCACATCCACCCGGAGTTCTGAAATTACCCCCCTTTCTTCAAGATTGTGGACCAGGTTCTGCTTGCAGGATCGTTTTATTGAGGGCACCCTGTGTTGTCACTTGCAGATTCCTCGCTCCAACAGTTTTCTCCGACATGATGTAGCCTTTGCTATGTCTCGTTGTGTACTTCCTTACCGCATGCCTGCGCGCCGCCTAGCATATCTAGCTTTTAAATTTGCGCCGTTATGCTGTTCGCATGTACCCGTCTCTGTGTATGGATCTGTATGTCTTAATTGGCTACTGATAAGTATCTATTACACTGCTTAATTATTGTCGTGACCGGTAAGATGTCACCGTTCTCCCTACTTTTGATCGACACCCCCTTCACAGTTCCACAGGCTCGGAACCTGACTCTCCTGTACATCCTTGATTTTGAAGTATTCTATGCCCTTGGTTTTGTGTGTTATCATGAGCCACCCTCTGAGAGACGATCTATTCCCGATGCCCTTAACCCCCTCCTCACACTCTGTTCAGGTATCGATCATTTGTCCATTCACTTGAAACTTCCTATTGTACCCTCATATTTTGCTCTCGATGTTTTCTTAAGTTTCAACTCGAGAGGTACTTCTGCCACATCCCCTGAATTGTTCAACAGATAATCGATCTCATAAGGGTCAGTTCTCCCGAAGTTACTCTTTACTTCCCCACTTAAATCTCGGGACGAGATTTCTTGTAGTGGAGGAGATTTGTAACATCCCCAGCATCACACTACAGTAATCCCTTATGATCAGTGCCAAGTCATCTTGATTTATAAAGCTTAATCATATTGGATCAATATCTCATTTCCAATTTCCCCACTGAATTCAAATTGAAATGAAAGTGAGATTTGAAGTTGCTCAAAAGTTGCTGGAAAAATGTTCATCATTTAGCCAAAATTCCATAACATTTAATTGTTAAGGAAAACAACATCACCATTGAGCTAAGATGGACAGTAGCAATTATTTCATTGCAATTTCAGCATTTTTGAATGCCATTTTATTTGTGAAAAATGTAATTGACATCCCCTGACCTCCAAACTTTTTGGGGCACTGACTAAAAATGCCTTGGATTTTATGGGCCCAGTTCCATAATTTATCTAAGATATTTAGATGCCCAATTAACTTCCTTTCTCTCTCTGTTTATTAAACAAAAGAAAAACAGCAAAGAGAAAAGATAGAACAGGAGAAAGCCCATACGTGCGCTGCAGCCCAGCTAGCTACAGTCGTCGGCCCAGCCCAGCAGGTCGACTCCCCCCCGAGCTCTCTCTCCTGCGTGTCGCCATGGCCACGCATGATTCCTTCCTCACCGGCCAGATTCTCGACACGGAGGCACTACAGGAACATGAGGAGGATAAGACTCAGCTTGACCCCAGGCAGAACCCTAGAACGCCCATTCCTCCCCCTCGCCTCATCCTCTTTGTTTCTTGGTAGCCATCGAAAGCAGCCGCACACCATCGATCTTGTGCTCTGAAGCCGCCTCACGCTGCAAGCTGGTGTCCATGACGTTCGTCATCGTTGTCCTCATCGACTCAGGGGACCGGATCGACCCGAGGAGCACCACAGCCACGGATCGACTGCTTCTTCTTCCTCTGTCACCGCAGCTTCACCGCCGTCGAACTCATCCCCTACTGCTACTAAACCATCGACGGGACCCCGTGCGCCCCCTACGTAAGCTCCATGTCCATCCACTCTATTTTCGGTGTCGATTTCGACCTCTAGATGTGGCCACCACCGTTGCCAAACCCGCTGCTGCTCGGACTCGTCATCGGCGAGGTTCCGATGAACCTCTGGTCGCGTGCGTACACCCATTGGCCTCCCGCATGCCTGTAGCTCCCTCCTAGCTCGCCAGCTCGCTCGATTTCGAGCTCCTGCGCTGTAGCCGCACCCTACCGAGCTCTGGCGATCGCCGAGGTCGCTGCCGTGCGCATGTGCCCCTAGTCACGTCCGGCCACGGGCGCCGCTTCCTGGCCGCACCCAGGCACGCGTCCGCCTGCGCGTGACCGTGTCCCTCCTGCTGCTTGCTGCTCGCTGCTGCCTGCCCGCTGCTGCTTCGCGCTGCTCTGCCTGCTGCCGCTGCTGCACTCTGCTGCTCCTCCCCCGCTACAGTAACATTCAGTTACTCTAGCAGTTGCTAGCTTGGTTGCTGCTACGCTGACTGGCCCTCTAAACAGCCTCAAAATAGTAACTAAACAAAGCTTAACATAGCTAAAATAAATATGTGCGGGTAGTACACTTGACAGGGTTCAATTCTTTCCATTGGACCAAACGATATTCGGAAGGCTCTTGCTGAAATTCGTACCAAAAGGCGAATTATTCTATCGGGAACTCCGTTCCAAAACAACTTTGAATAGCTTCGTACCATTATGCGCCTGTCATTTCCGGCTAATGATGAAGTCATGGTTTTCTTGAATTCTTTGACACTAGACACCATGACATATAGAAGGGTAGATGAGATCAGGAAAAATATGAACCATTTTCTGCACATCCAGAATGGCGTCATTTTGTTAAATCCCTTGTCGGTCCGGACGTCGGACATTCATGAGAGAGGCGGTCCGGCCCAAACCCTAGAAGCGTTGTCGAGGCCACCCCAAACCCTAGAAGCGTTGCCTAGGCCACCCCAAACCCTAGAAGCGTTGCCAAAAGTTGGCTGGATTAATTCCTATCACAATGACAAAAGTCTACGTTATGTTAACTGGAAGAACTAAAAACAGATATACTACCTTAGCAACTTTGGAGCCAAAAATAAAAAAATTATAAGAATCTAATAGAGATGCAATTGATACCATCTTGTAGACCACAGGAAAGTGATCAATATTGGTATAAGGCACCAATTCATAGGATGAATAGAACACTAGTTATAGCCTCTAGAAAACAGCTAAATGATGTTTAAAACTGAGGACTTAGCAGAATTTCAGTAACTGCAGAAAATGCTTTGAACTTCGAAAAATCATAGAAAATTAACCGTAGCTCGGATCAAAAAACTTTCTACATGAAAGTTGATCAGAAAAATGAGACGAATCCGAATATGCCCTCCTCATACCTGTCACATGCCTCTAGCATGATGAACATGGAACTTTCCCCTCCGTTTCATCTGCCTGATAATCACCCGCAGCTAGGAGAACACTCCCGAATAGTTCCCACTCCCACTAACTTGCGTAGTAATGCATTAGGGCGCACCTCAAGTAACGTGCTACCATGCTATGCTTCTGTGATTGCATTTACCTGCCTTTATTTATTGTTTCTTCCCCCTCTTCCTATTCGCTAGACCCCGAGACCGATGATGACCCGATGATCGTCTACCTCGTCGGAGACCCGTTGATGTCTGCAAACCAACCAGGCAAGCAACCCCCTTTTGAACATGCCGATATCGCCTATTCTTTCTCTCTTATGCTTGCATTATAATTGCTGTTATTACTGCCTTACCTATTCTGATGCATGACCTGATTTTGTAACCTGCTTTTGATAATTACCTCCTTATCCTAAACTGCATAGAATAGGCTGGTTAGTGAACCCCAATGACCCACTTGTCCCAGTTGCCCCGCTGGATCATCGGAAGACTCGACGACTAGGCCCCAGCACCGCACAACACCCCCTTAGTTGTACAACACTGTATTAAGCCAGGGGCATCACATATACCTACTGTTTTTGTGTGTTCACATGATTATGCTACTATAGTAGTCATGTTTTATAGCTTTTGCTTCAATAAATTGCCAAGTAAAGCCTTTGGAATAATGTGGATGATAGTTGACATGATTCTGTGCAAAAACAGAAACTTTTGCGCCCAGTAACAGAATTGTTAAAAATCACTGGAGCATCGAAAAACTCTGAATTTTTTACTTATGATTGCTATGCAAATTTCCTACGTTGTCCTAATTTCAGAATTTTTGGAGTCACAAAAGTATAGTCATTATTCAGATCTTTACAGACTGTTCTGATTTTGACAGATTCTGTTTGCAATGCATAGTTTTCTTGTTTTAGGGTTTCTATGTCTTATATTGCTTAATATAAATTATGGAAATTATATAGTACAGTAGGCATTATGTGGAAACAATTATGAATCTTGTCTTTGACAGTACCCAAGTGAATGATTCATTTTACTATGCTAACCCATCTCACGAAGTTCCGTTAAGTTTTGTGTGATTGAAGTTTTCAAGTTTTGGGTGAGGTATCGATATGAGGAGAATAAGGAGTGAAAAGACCCTAATATTGGGGATGACCAAGGCACCCCAAGGTAATATTCAAGGAAGATCCAAGCAACTAAGCTTGGGGATGCCCTGGAAGGCATCCCCTCTTTCGTCTCCAACACTATCGGTAACCTTACTTGGAGCTACATTTTTATTCGTCACATGATTTGTGTTTTGCTTGGAGCGTCATTTTATTTTGTTAGGATTTTCTTTCTGTTATTTAGAATAATTTTTTGCATCTTTTATTTCAATAAAAATGTCAAGCACAGCCAAAACAGCAACATATAGCTTATTTTGCAAGGCTATATGTTGCTGTTTGAAAACAGAAAGTTTGTTGTTATGTTTTGAATATTTGTGAATAGTCAGAACATGATAAAATCCTGAAATTTTTATACGGCGAGTTATGACAAATTTTCCACAGTGTGGTAATTTTTCAGAATATTTGGATTTAGGTAAGTATGAGTATAATTGCACTGTTTTCAGACTGTCCTGTTTAGACAGATTTTTGTTATGTTTGTATTGTTTGCATATGTTTGCTTGTTTAATGATTCTATTTGAGGATAGGTGTATTAAATATGCAAAGGCATTTAGTATGCAATGTTAAATAATAATTTTAGTGATTTGCTACAGTAGAGAATGATAAGGTTATGCATTGATTTATACTAACTTATCTCACGAGTTCTTGTTGAGTTTTGTGTGGATGAAGTTTTTTGAGATTTAGGGAAACCGTGATATAAAAGGAATTAAGGAGACACAAAAGCTCAAGCTTGGGGATGCCCAAGGCATCCCAAGATAATATTCCAAGAAGTCTCAAGCACCTAACCTTGGGGATGCCCCGGTAGGCATCCCACCTTTCTTCATGAACAATTATCGGTTAGTATCGGTTGAACCTAAGTTTTTGCTTCTTCGCATGATGTGTGCTATTCTTGGAATGTCATTTTATTTTGTTTTGCTTGTTGTTTTCATAAAATATTTAGATCTGAAAGTTTTTAAATGAGAGAGAGTCCTCAAATATTTACTTAACTACTCGCTTGATCTTCACTTATATTTTTCTGGAGTAGTTTGTCGAACACTCTCATGCTTCACTTATATTTTGAGAGTTTATAACAATGATGAAAATTTGCACAAGCTATGAAATTGGTCCTAATATGATGAATATCCAAGAAGGATATAATAAAAACTTTCATATAGATCATTGGATATGATAAGTTTGATTCCTTGCAATAGTTTTGCGATATGGAGATAATAATATGTGAGTCATGTTGGTGAGTAATTGTGCTTTAGTAGGAATATTGGTGTTAAGGTTTGTGATTCCCTATGCAAGCACGAAAGTCAATAGTTATGCAATGAAGTTATATCCTACTTGTGGTGCATTATTCGGTGTTTGTTATGTTTAATGCTCGTTTATGATCGTTTTCGTTTCTTGGTTTGTCGCTTCTCAATCTATTTGCTAACCTTCATTTGTACTAAGAGGGAATACTGCTTGTGCATCCAAACTCCTTAAACAAAGTTGTGCCAAATGAGTCCACCATACCTACCTATATGCGGTATTTCCATGCTGTTCCAAGTAAATTTGTATGTGCCAACTCTAATTTTCAAAATGAATTTCCTTTTTGTGTGCCCGTACCGCTCATGAAGCGGCAGGGGGTGGCCAATATTTTCCATGCTAGATGTGTTATTCTCAAGATAAGTGTTTATTCACTTGTCATTGCACAAGAGTGTGGCAGGTAGTAGGGATGCCCAGTCCCGAAATGAAAAGAAATTTTATTTACGTTGTCAATAATAAATTCCTTGGAAAGTGTTGGTATGGAAGGCACCCGTGGATACGACTAGCCATGGATTGTGAAAAGAATGGTGGAAAAAGGAATAAACTTTATTTTATGTTTGGGAACCGTCTATGATGTATCTAGCATGGAAAGTATTGGGAATTCTTGGTCGTTTTCGTTGACAGGAAAAGCATGCCTCTCAAAACAATTTTATCTCTCAATTTATGCTTTGAGCTTTGGCACCTCTACAAATCTCTACTTCCCTCTGCGAAGGGCCTATCTATTTACTTTATGCAATTTTTATTTTTATTGAGTCTCCATCTTCTCTTATAAAGCACCAACTAGGGAACACTATTGTCATACTTGTGCATTGGGCATAGTTAATATTCGAGTGTGTTTCATGAATGGATCAATGATTGAGCATAATGGGCTAGGGATAGCTTTCTTTAGTGTTGATATTTTGAAAGACATGGTTGCTTTTTGATATGCTTGAGTATTGATATCCTCATGTCAAATTATAGACTATTGCTTTGAATCATTAAAGTCCAAATGTCCTTGCTATAAAAGAAAAGAGTATATGAGGAATATGATAGGTAGCATTCCACATCAAAAATTCCATTTTCAATTGTTAGTTCATCATGATAAGTTTTATGAGAAAGAGTTGCTATAATGATGCTAGGAAAAGTGATTGAAATTATCATTGATCAAACTTATGCACTATGCTAGCATTCACACTTCATAAATTATTTTTTTTATCATTTACCTACTCGAGGACGAGTAGGAATTAAGCTTGGGGATGCTGATACGTCTTCAACGTATCTATAAGTTATGAAGTATTCATGCCATGTTTACAACAATTTTATATGGTTTTGGTATGATTTGAATGGAACTAACCCGGACTGACGCTGTTTTCAGCAGAACTATCATGGTGTTGTTTTTGTGCAGAAATAAAAGTTCTCGGAATTGGACGAAACTTTTTGACGAGCCCCCTACTGCCCACAAGGTACCAAGGCGCGCCACCCCCCTGGCACGCCCTGGTGGGTAGTGGGCCCCTGAGGCCCAACTTCGCGTGAAATCGACGCCAAAAAAATCCTATATATTCAGAAACCTCCGAAAGTTAACCTAGATCAGAAGTTCCGCCGCCGCAAGCCACTGTAGCCACGAAAAACCAATCTAGACCCTATTTCGGCACCCTACCGGAGCGGGAAATCATCAGCGGTGGCCATCATCATCATCCCGGCGGTCACCATGATGAGGAGGGAGTAGTCCACCCTCGGGGCGGAGGGTTTGTACTAGTAGCTATGTGTTTAATCTCTCTCTCTCTCTCGTGTTCCTGAGTTGGCACGATCTTGATGTATCGCGAGCTTTGTTAATATAGTTGGATCATATGGTGTTTTCCCCTCTCTATCTTATTGTGATGAATTGAGTTTTCCCTTTGAGATTTTGTTCTTATCGTTTTGAATACTTTTATGGATTTGAGAGCACTTGATGTATGTCTTGCTATGAATACCCGTGGTGACAATGGGGTATCATATTGATTCACTTGATATATGTTTTGGCACTCAACTCGCGGATTCCCGAGGTGACATTGGGGTAATCTATTCATAGGGGTTGATGCACGTTTTCGTCCTTGTTTCTCTGGTAGAAATCTTGGGACACTCTTTGAGGTTATTTGTGTTGGATTGAGTATTATGAATCTGAAATTGTTTGATGCATATCGTATAATCAACTCACGGATGATCGTGGTGAAATTGGAGTATCTAGGTGACATTAGAGTTGGTTGATGTGTATCATATGGTGTTATTTTAGTACAAACTCTTGGGTTGTTTGTGACACTTATAGGGATAGCTCGATAGATCGATCGGAAAGGATAACTTTGAGGTGGTTTTGTACCCTACAAACAATTTCATCTTATGTTCTCTGCTAGATAAGTACTTTTGAGTGATTCTTCATCGCACTTTGAGGGATGGTTATATGATCCAATTATATTAGTATTGTTGAGAGACTGCACTAGTGAAAGAGTGAACCCTAGTCCTCATTTTCAAGCACTTCAATACCGTTTGTGCCCAATTTTGTTACTTGCTACCTTGCTGTTTTTTATTGTTACTATTACAAAAACCTATATCTACTATCCTTATTACACTCGTATCACCATCTCTTCGCCGAACTAGCGCACCTATACAATTTACCATTGTACTTGGTGTGTTTGGGACACAAGAGACCCTTTGTTATTTGGTTGCAGGGTTGTTTGAGAGAGACCATCTTCATCCTATGACTCCCACGGATTAATAAACCTTAGGTCATCCACTTGAGGGAAATTTGCTACTGTCCTACAAAACTCTGCGCTTGGAGGCCCAACACGAGTCTACAAGAACAAGTTGTGTAGTTGACATCAAGTTTTACTAGCATTATGGATAACATTTAATTTTTATCAACTCTTTGTCCTAGAACAGCACCAACAGCATAATCACTAGCATCATCCATAATTTTAAAAGGCAAGTTCCAATCAGGTGGTTGAACAATAGGTGCAGAAGTTAAGTCTTTCTTAAGTGTTTCAAAGGCTTCTACACAATCATCATAAAAAACAAATGGAACATCCTTTTGCAAGAGATTAGTAAGAGGCCTAGAAATTTTAGAGAAGTCTTTAGTAAACCTCCTATAGAAACAAGCATGACCAAGGAAACTTCAAATACCTTTAATATCTTTAGGAAATGGCATTTTTTCAATTGCATCAAGTTTAGCTTTATCCACCTCAATACCTCGTTCAGAAATTTTGTGCCCCGAGACAATACCTTCATTCACCATAAAGTGGCACTTCTCCCAATTCAAGACAAGATTAGTTTGTTCACATCTCTGTAAAACTCGATGAAGATTGCTTAAGCAATCATCAAAAGAAGTTATGTAACAGAGAAATCATCCATGAAAACCTCAACAATCTTTTCACAAAAGTTAGATAATATAGTAGTCATACATCTTTGAAAGGTAGCAGGTGCATTGCATAAACCAAAAGGCATACGTCTATAAGCATAAGTTCTAAAAGGGCAAGTAAAGGTGGCTTTCTCTTGACCAGGTTTTGATACAGGTATTTGAGAGAAACCAGAATATCTGTCAAGAAAGCAAAAGTGTGTTTGCTTAGATAATCTTTCTAACATTTGATCAATGAAATGATCTTTTCTATTGGCTTTATTTAATTTTCTGAAATCAATTACCATTCTATAGCTAGTCACCATTCTTTGTGGGATAAGTTCATTTTTATCATTGGGTACAACAGTAATACCTCCTTTCTTAGGAACACAATGAACATGACTTACCCATCTACTATCAGCTATAGGATAAATTATACCTACTTCCAGAAGCTTTAGTATTTCTGTTTTTACCACTTCCTTCATCTTAGGATTTAATCGTCGTTGATGATCGACAATGGGTTTAGCATCAGGTTCCATATTAATCTTGTGCTGACAAAGAGTGGGATTAATGCCCTTAAGATCATCAAGAGTATATCCAATAGCAGCACGGTGCTTCCTCAGAATTTTTAATAATCTTTTCTCTTCTTGCTCTATAAGGTTAGCACTAATAATAACAGGATATATCTTTTTCTCGTCAAGATAAGCATATTTCAAAGCATCAGGCAATTGCTTTAATTCAAACACAGGATCACCTTTAGGTGGAGGAGGATCTCCTGAGTTTCAATAGGGAAATTGTGTTTAAGGATAGGTTGTTGTTCAAAGAATATTTTATCTTTTTCATTTCTTTCATGCAAGTGCATATCATTTTCATGGTCTAGCAAATATTGTTCAAGTAGATTAGTAGGAGGTACCGCAATAGAAGCAAGACCAATTATTTCATCCTTACTAGGCAATTCTTTATCACGAGGTTGCCTACAAAACTTAGAAAAATGTGATGCCCCGAGATCGATGCTCCAGTTGCCTACATTTATTTTTGTTGATGTTGTGTGTTACAATTGTTAGTTTCCATGAACATGTTGAGTGCTTTTTCATATCTTTGCTTCTTGCACCATGCTCATCTCACTTGTTATGTTGCATTGTGCCTTTGTCATTTTTTGTTGCATTTGCATCATGATCATCATTGTAGTGTGCATATTTGTAGCGTGCATATTTGTTGTGTGCTTGTTATCTTTGTGTACTCCTTCTCCTCATCTTTTTTGTTGTTTCATCTTGCCCTTTCCATCTAAACCATCATCAAGTGCAACACCCCATCTCTAGCTTCTTCCTTTCAATTCTCACCCATTTATTCAACTGGCATTATTTTTGTTCCATATAATGTTCATTCTTTTCCTATAATTTCTCAACCATGCCTTCAACCTCTCTGCCGAATTTCAGCTCCTTTGAACTCGTTTTGGTTGGGTTAAAAAATGGCTCAAGTTTGAATTTAATTCAAACTTGGATTATTTTTCCACCTCTGGCCAAGTCAATTTATTAAAATTCTACACAAATTCTGGACTCCAGGGATATTCTCATATATCTCTCAACCCTCTCCATTATACCTATGCTTTTCTGTCTTGTTTTCTGTCTGAAGGAAAGAGAAGAAGGGAAGCAGCAGTGGCAACAGAGCAGCCCAGCAGCAGCAACGCTGCTCCAGCCGAGCCGCGGCCCATCTAGCGCAGCCCTCCAGCACCCACTCCCCACAGCCTCATTTCCATCTGTCCCTCGCCGGTAATTCTTATGTGGATCACCACGGCGACCCCACCTGTCGGTCTCTCTCTGCCCTACCTTTCTCCTTGCCCTCGTTCTTCCTCTCCTCACAGTTAAAAGGGCCAGGACGCACATGGCAGCCCCCGTGGCCGATCCTCCTTGCGCGCCCCCTCTATAAAGCCCCTCCAGCAACCCTAGGGTTTCCGTCTTCCCCCCTCAAGCCGCCGCCGCCACCTCTCTCTTTTTTTTTGAGGGAAGCCACCTCTCTCTTCTTTGTTCATCTCCTCCTTCGTTCCCAAGTGAGGAAGCAGAGAGAGATTAGAGAGGAACTGCCGGCGCCCATCGTCGTCCTCGCGTCCGGCCTGCGTCAGGATCCTCTCTGGCATGTCGTCCTGCACCCTGTCACCCTCCTCGACCGATCCCGGGAGTTAGTTGGGTGGGAGCCTCCCCCACACGCCTCCCTGCCATCGCCGTCGCCATGACCGTGGCCAGGCCGAGTTGATGCTCGAGCCCGGTGTAGCAGCCGATGTCCCCGACCTTCTTCCTCCGCGGCAAGTCCCACGACTCCAGCAACACCTTCCCGCACCTCTCCGAGCCCCGGATCACCAAGTCCAGCTTCTTCCCTGTCGTCCTCTTCCTCCCCTGCTTCCTCTGCTTCACGGACCCGAGGACGCCGCCCCGATCAGCGCCTTGCCTCGCCCTCGGCATCGCGCCTCCGGCCCCCTCGTCGTCTCCCTCGAGCCCTCTGTGAGCAGCCGTGCCTCTCCATATTCTTTCCCCATTGTTACCATCGCTGTAGTACCCGATCCATGCTGCCCAAGTTCGTCCGCCATGGACGGCCTCGAGTTCGTGCTTGTGTTCATGCCGTTGCTTTGCTCGTTGATCCACACATGCCACACGCCGCGCCGCAGCACCGCAGCTCGCCCACAAGCCTCCCCATACCCACCTAGCGCCTATCGCCGTCTCTCGCCATGGCCGTGCCCGAGTCGAGAGCGAGCTCGTGCTCGAGTCTTTGCATGCACACGGCCGCCCCTTGCTGCACCCACACATGCGCTGCACGTACACCCTCGCTTCCACACCTGCATGTGAGCACCCCGCGTGGCCCCAAGGCACCCAGGCGAGCACCTGCTGCTCATTGTGGAGCTCCGTCACGAGCACAGCCAAGGCCGGCCCTTTGTTTGTGTTGTTTGGTCAGGTTCGCTCGAGCTATTGGTTCAGTAAGCGCTCTTCTGTCATTTTTCCACAAATTCAGTTCAGGTCCTACTAGTTAGCCTAGCTCGCTGGCACCCAGGCGACCAGGGATCAAATCCCCATATGCACAAACTTTTCACCCAGATCGAGCTTTGCTCCTGTTTCATGTTCTGTCAAGTCCATTCTTCAGCACAAACAAGTCAGTAGCCCACTGGTTGTTCAACCACGCACATATCCAAGGGGTCTAGGGTTCTAATCGCAGGTGCCCATTATATATTTTTGCCCTGTTTCTTTTTCATCTGTGCACACCCAGCCGCATGGGCCTGAAGCCCCGTTGGCCGCACTATTCCAACTAAATTCAGCCCAGTGCTCTTCGCAGTTCTTTCTTTTTGTATTATTTGTGTTGGGGCAGATTTGTAACATGTTCATATCTTTAAATTGGTGCATCCAAATAAAATATGTCATATATGCATCTTGCTCAGATTTTCATGTACTTTCATTATATGCAACTTTCATTCATGTTTGAAATGTTTAAAATGTTGTTTGTATTAATTTGCATAAATAACATGCTAAAATAGTTTATTTCATAACTAAATAACCGTAGCTCTGATTTAAATAAACTTTATATGTAAATGGTCTAGAAAAATGCATAGTTTAACATGGTGGCATTACTTTGCATGTTTAACAACTCTAAAATTGTGTATAGGGCAGAACAGTAGCAAATTCGAAATATGCATATGGGGATTTTCCGGAATTGTTGTTTGTTATTTCCGGCCTCATTTAAACTTGCCTAGATAGGTAGTTTACATATGCTTCACCTCCTGCCATGTTTAACAACATTTAATATTATTGTGTATATAAACAAGAGCGAACTAAATAATTGTTGTGGGGTTTCGTCAATATGCAATCCGTCGCATATTGAGCTCCACTTGACTTGTAGTATTGTTTGTTGCACTTTGCCAATGCCATGCCCCATTAAACTGGACATGCATCATAAATGTTTGCGCATCATGTCATGATTATGCTTTTTTGTTTACCATGTTGTTTGCTTCTTTCCGGTTATGCACCTTCTCGATAGTTCTGGTTACGTTGCGATTCTGAGGATTCGTTCGACTACGCCTTTCGTCTTCTTCATTGATTCGGTCTTCTTCCTAGCGGGATTTTAGGCAAGATGATCATTATCCTGGATACCACTACTATCTTTGCTTTGCTAGTTGTCTCGATGCTATCGCTATGTCGCGCTACCTACCACTTGTTTATCAAGCCTCCCAATATGCCATGAAACAGCCTCTAACCTTTTCCACCATCCCAGCAAACCGTTGTTTGGCTATGTTACCGCTTTGCTCAGCCCTCTTATAGCATTGCTAGTTGTAGGAGCAGTGCAGGTTGTTCCATGTTGGGACATGGATATCATGGGATATCACAATATCTCTTATTTAATTAATGCATCTATATACTTGGTAAAGGGTGGAAGGCTTGGCCTTTTGCTTGGTGTTTTGTTCCACTCTTGCCGCCTTAGTTTCTGTCATACCGGTGTTATGTTCCTTGATTTTGCGTTCCTAACACGGTCGGGGTTTATGGCCCCCCCTTGATAGTTCCCTTTGAATAAAACTCCTCCAGCAAGGCCCAACATTGGTTTTAACATTTGCCCAACATAATAATAAACATGATAATAAATTTGACGCATAGGGAGTTAGCGCTACCCGAGGTTCGTTATTCAACATAATATAGGGGGGCTAGTGTTGTTGGTGCTGGTCCAAACTAGAGCATTGTGCGGGGCCGCCCCTTGGCAACTTGGGGTATCTGGCCCCTGTACGCGTAGCTCATCCGTCATGGCCTGAGATGAGATACGCACGGCTACTATCAGGGTGTCCACACGTCACGAGGTCTTGCTGGACTTGTTTTACCATTGTCGAAATGTCTTGTGAACTGGGATTCCGAGCTTGATCGGGTTGTTCCGGGAGGAATATTTTCCTCCATTGATCGTGAGAGTTTGTGATGGACTAAGTTGGTACACCCCTGCAAGGTTTAATCTTTCTGGAAGCCGTGCCCGCAGTTATGTGGTAGATGGGAATTTTTACTATCCGGTTGTAGAGAACTTGACACCAGATCCGAATTAAAACACACCAACCGCGTGCGTAACTGTGACCGTCTCTTTTTGAGTGAGTCGAGAAGAGAACATGGTGGGGTTATGTTTGACTCATAAGTAGTTCAGGATCACTTCTTGATCATTACTAGTTTGCGACCATTATGCGTAGTTTCTCTTCTTATTTTTGTACTCGTAAGTTAGTCACCATACAATGCTTAGTCACTTGCTGCAACCTCACCACTTATCCATTCCATACTCATTAAGCTTTGCTAGTCTTGATACCCATGGTAAAGGGATTGCTAAGTCCTCGTGGCTCACAGATTACTACAACTACAGTTGCAGGTACAGGTAATGCGATGATCTGACGTGAGAGCGACATTTGCTTGTTTTGGAGTACTTCTTCTGCTTCTTCTTCTTCGATCAGGGGATAGGTTCCTGGTCGGTAGCCTGGGCTAGTAGGGTGGATGTCGTTTGAGTTTTTCATTTGTGTTTCATCCATAGACGGATGTTGCTTTCTTTATGATGTTTGATGTATTGGTGAGGCAAGTGTATGCCTTTGTATGTATCCCCATCTATTATGTAATGGTACGATGTAATGATATCCACCTTGCAAAGCATCTTCAATATGCGCTTCTATCCTTGCTAGGACCTTCGAGTTCCTATTGGATAGGGTCGCATATTGGGCGTGACAAAAAATTAAACTCATGAGACACATCACCAAAATTAACACTAATGGTTTCTTTATCGCAATCTATCTTAGCATTGACAGTGTTCAGGAAAGGTCTACCAAATATAATGGGACAAAAGTCATCTTCTGGGGAACCAAGAACTAGAAAATCAGTAGGGTATTTTATTTTCCCACACAAGACTTCAACATCTCTAACAATCCCAAGTGGTGTGATAGTATCTCTATTAGCAAGTTTAATAGTCTTCTATTTCAGCAGGTGTTATATCATTCAGAATTTCTTGATAAAGAGTAAAAGGAATAACACTGACACTAGCACCCAAATCACATAAACCATGATAACAATGATCTCCTATTTTAACTGAGACAACAGACATGCCGACAACAGGTTTATTCTTATCTTTAGTGTCTGGTTGGCGATTCTAGCAGCTTCATCACAGAAGTATATAGCATGCCCATCAATATTATCGACCAAGAGATCTTTAACCATAGAAATACTAGGTTCTACCTTAATTTGTTCAGAGGGTTTAGATGCTCTAATATTACTTTTGTTAACCATGGTTGAAACCTTAGCATGTTCCTTCATCCTAACAGGGAAAGGTGGTTTTTCAATATAAGCAGTAGGAACAACTGGATCAACATTGTAAATGATAGTTTCATCTTTAACTATAAATGGTTCTTTAATATCTTCTTTAATAGGGGGATGATATTTAAACCACTTCTCCTTTGGGAGATCAACATGAGTAGCAAATGATTCACAAAAGGAGGCTACTATCTCAGAGTCAAGTCCATATTTAGTGCTAAACTTGTGAAAAGCATCGATATTCATAAAAGATTTAACACAATCAAACTCAAGCTTAATACCTGACTTTTTACCTTCGTCGAGTTCCCAATCTTTAGAGTTGCATTTAATTCTTTCCAAAAGATCCCACATGCATTCAATAGTCTTCTTCATGAAAGAACCAGTACAAGAAGTATCGAGCATGGATTGATCATCACGAGAAAGCCGAGCATAAAAATTCTGTATAATAATTTCTGTTGAGAGCTCATGATTGGCACATGAACATAACATTGATTTAAGCCTCCCCCAAGCTAGAGCGATACTTTCGAGGCCAAAAATTATATATATCATTCCGATCATGATGAACTAGATGCATAGGATAATTTTTTTGGTGAAATTCCAATTTGAATCGATTCCAATTGCAAGCTCCAATATCATCACATAGCCTATACCATGTCAATGGTTCCCCCCCAAGGATAAAGGGAAAACCTTGTTCTTAACTTCATCTCCGGGTAAACCTGCAAGCTTAAACAATCCTCAAATTTCATCCACATGTATCAAATGCATATCATGATGTTTCATTCCATCTCCTGCATAAGTATTAGCTAGTAGTTGTTCTATCATACCCGAAGGAATCTCATAAATAATATTTTTAGTAGGTGCAGTAGGTTGAGGGGCAACTATTTGTGTTTCCGGTCGAGGTGAAGATACCCCGAACAAACCCCTCAAAGGATTGTTTTCCATAGTAACAAGTGACAGTAAATTTCAGCATGTAATATAAATTTTTCCTTACCAAGAGCGCTTCACTCCCCGGCAATGGCACCAGAAAAGATTCTTGATGATCCAAAAGTATAGGGGATCAATAGTAGTCCTTTCGATAAGTAAGAGTGTCAAAACCAACGAGGAGCAGAAGGAAATGACAAGCGGTTTTCAGCAAGGTAATTTCTGCAAGCACTGAAATTGTCTGTAACAGGTAGTTTGATAGCAAGATAATTTGTAACAAGTAATAAGTAACAATAGTAACAATAAGTGTAGCAAGGTAGCCCAATCCTTTTTGTAGCAAAGGACAGGCCGGAACGGTCTCTGATAATAAGTAAAACGTTCTCGAGGACACACGGGAATTTCATCTAGTCACTTTCGTCATGTTGGTTTGATTCGTGTTCGCTACTTTGATACTTTGATATGTGGGTGCACCGGTGCTTGGGTGCTGTTCTTACTTGATAAAGCCTCCCACTTATGATTAACCCCCCCTCGCAAGCATCCACAACTACGAAAGAATAATTAAGATAAAATCTAACCATAGCATTAAACATATGAATCCAAATCAGCCCCTTACGGAATAGCGCATAAACTAGGGTTTAAGCTTCCGTCACTCTATCAACCCATCATCTAATAACTACTCCACAATGCATTCCCTTAAGCCCAAAGATGGTGAAGTGTCATGTAGTTGACGTTCACATAACACCACTAAGGGAATCACAACATACATATCATCAAAATATCATATGAATATCAAATTCACATGATTACTTGCAACATGACTTCTCCCGTGTCCTCAAGAACAAAAGTAACTGAAAGTGCAACTAATCCCTGGGTGTTTTTGGTAATTCATAACAACATATAGCTCATTGAACTAATATCCTTTCAAGATAAATATTTCAGGATGTTCAATGATTGGCATGGCTTGAACTAGAGATGTGGACCCCTCAAAATGCTAAGGACAAAGATTGGCAAAAAGCTCAAGACTCTTCATTTCTATTTAAGTGATCCAAGATCACATTGAGTCCATATGAAAGCCAATACTATTAAAAGGGGATGAGGTGTTGCTTAATGGTCTACTTGCTCAAGTGCTTAGTGATATTGCTCCAAAACCTTCAGCCACTTTCTCCATCCAAATATGTCCAAACCCTAATTCCAAACTTGGCCCCACTGATTCTTTCTAACCGAAGCCATCGAGTTCATTTAACATAGCCACTGCCAAAAACCCTAATGATTCGGTCTCACCGATACGGATCTCGGTCCCACCGAGATGGCCTTGCCAACTCTCTGTTCCTTGTTGCAATTATTTCGGTCTCTCCGAGAATTGCAATCGGTCTCACCAAGATGGCTTGCCAACTCTTTGTTGCCTTATTGCTTCACTTCGGTCTCACCGAGACGAGGTTTTCCCTAAGCCCTAGCACATCGGTCCCATCGAGATTCCTAACATTCATATTTTTGAACAGATCAGTGCCACCGAGTTAAACTAATCGGTGCCACCGAGATGAGTCAAATGTGTGTAACGGTTGGATTTTGTGTGGAGGCTATATATACCTCTCCACCCCCATATCCATTCAAGAGAGAGCCATCCGAACGTGCCTACACTTCCACCATACATTTTCTGAGAGAGAGAACCACCTACTCATGTGTTGAGATCAAGAGATTCCATTCCAACCTTTTCAACCTTGATTTCTAGCCTTCCCCAAGTTGCTTTCCACTCAAATCCCTCTTCCACCATAGCCAAATCTGTGAGAGAGAGTTGAGTGTTGGGGAGACTATCATTTGAAGCACAAGAGCAAGGAGTTCCTCATCAACACACTGTCTATTACCTTTTGGAGAGTGGTGTCTCCTAGATTGGTTAGGTGTCGCTTGGGAGCCTCCGTTGTGATGTGGAGTTCAACCAAGAAGTTTGTAAGGGCAAGGTGATCGCTTACTTCATGAAGATCTACCCGAGTGAGGCAAGTCCTTCATGGGCGATGGCCATGGTGGGATAGACAAGGTTGCTTCTTCGTGGACCCTTCATGGGTGGAGCCCTCCATGGACTCGCGCAGCCGTTACCCTTCGTGGGTTGAAGTCTCCATCAACATGGACGTACAATAGCACCACCTATCGGAACCACACCAAAAATTCGTGTCTCCATTACGTTTGCCTTCTTCAAACCCTTCCCTTTACCTTCATATGCAATGTTTTACATTCCGCTGCTATACTCTTAGAATTGCATGTGTAGGTTGATTGCTTGACTTGTGCTAATTACTAAATTCTGCCCACAACTAAAATTGGGAAAAGGATAGATTTTTATTTGGTCAAGTAGTCTAATCACCTCCCTCTAGACATACTTTCTATGACGCCCCCGGCTTAATTGTGCACTAATCAGACACGCAAATGCACACGATCAAGCCTAAGGACTCACTTGAAGGAATCACAACATAACTCTAAAACATAACTAAAGTCATACAAGCTTTATATTACAAGCCAGGGGCCTCGATGGCTCGAATACATAAGCTCGCATACAAGCGTCAGCGGAAGCATCAGATATCTGAGTACAGATATAAAAGATAAAATAGACAGGCCTTTAAAAGGCGGGCAAAACAAAAGTCTATGATCGAAAAGGCGCAGGCCTCCTGCCTGGGACCCTTCGAACCTACTCCTGGTCGTCGGCAAGCTCGTAGTAGTAACCACCCTCGGGGTAGTAGTAGTAGTCGTCGACGGGGGCAGCTATCTCAGGGACTCCGTCAGCTGGTTGCATCAAACGGATATGGGGAAAAAGAGGAAGCAAAGCAACCGTGAGTACTCATCCGAAGTACTCAGCAAGCAAGGATCTACACTACATATGCAACATTATCAAAGAAAGGCTGTATATGTGGACTGGGCTACAGAAATGCCAGAATAGAGAGAAGGCCTAGTCCTATCGAAGACTAGCATCTTCAGCAGTCTTGCAGCATTAGAAGAGTGTAGATCAGCACCATATATAGTAGAAGTATTAATAAGCCTCAACCTCACCCAGAGATCCTTTCTCGACTCCCTGCGAGAAAGCAATCCCAGAGCCATACTATCCATTTCTCATCACAAGTATCCAGTTCTAGTTGTATCGATCGGGATACAACTCCGAGTGTCCGTTACCGAGGATACGTCTATGCATAGATTAGTTCTTCCCCGCAGGGGTGCACCAACTTACCCACCACGCTCGATTAACTCCGGCCGGGCACACTTTTCTTGGTCATGCCCAGCCTTGGCCAAACGACACACCGCAGCCCTACCTAAAGCTCAGCAGAGAGGTCCCCGCCGGTCTACATCCTAAGCACTCCGGGGTCTTGGGCCCATCGCCCGTTGCACTCCGGGTCATTGCGAGCAGGGTGGATACCAGCGTCGCCTCGGATGGCCGACACGACCCGACCGTGCCGCAATGCTGAACTGGATGTCTGATAGAGCTTTCGGATGATGCCACGATGCAGAGTGCCCATAACTATTCCCGCGTGATGGTTAGTGCTATCGGGCTAGAGGCCCACTCAGATCAAATATCCAAATCGTTAGTGTATTGGTAGCATGCGGTAACAAGCAGAGACTCACGATCGATGTGACCCCGTTGCCCCGTCTCGAGGACTTGCGGCAAGGACTAAGAATGCCCGGCCATGCCTCATATTTATCTCTCGGGTACCCTCCAGGTCAACCCGACTTTCCATCACTCGCGGGTACCCCTCAGGGCCGACCCGATGTCATCATGATTCTGTGTTAAGTCAAAGTAACCGTGTGTCCAAACACCAAGGGAAAACCTGAGGAATCACCCTCGATGGATTCCACCTAATGTAGTTGTCAAGGTGAACTTAGGAGGAATCACCCTCGAGGTTCACACTTGATGTGTTGTACGACGGCATCGTTATCAGGAGTGGTGAAGGAGGAATCACTCTCGAGGACCACGACCGAATAGCTACTCTACAGAGTTAACATCAGAAGTGCTAAACGAGGTATCACCCTCGGCACTCGATAGTAACATTGTAGTGTCGTACAACTAAGGGGGGGTGATGTGCGGTGCCGGGGCCTGGTTTTCGATCACGTTGATCGAGTCATCTGCTAATCCAGCGGGGGCAATTGGGTCAAAGTGGTGTCTCTGGTGGGGCTCTATCCAGCCTAAACTAAGTAGTTTAGGATAAGCAGGTAAGGTATCAATAGCAGGTTACAATAAACAGGCTATGCATCAGAATAGGATAACTCAAAGCAGTAGCAAATTCTAATGCAAGCAGGAGGGAGAAAGAATAGGCGATATAGGCATGTTCAAAGGGGGGGTGCTTGCCTGGTTGCTTTGCAAACACCAACGGGTCTTCGACGAGGTAGACGATCATCGGGTCATCATCGGTCTCGGGGTCTATCGAGAGAGAAAAGGGGGAAGAAACATTAAATAAAGGCAGACAATGCAATCACAGAAGCATAGCATGGCAGCACGTTATTCGAGAGGTGCCCTAATGCAGTACTACGCAAGTTAGTGGGAGTGGGAAATTATCCGGCAGTGTTCTCCCAGCTCTGGGTGATTATCGGACAGATGAAACAGAGGGGAAAGTTCTATGTTCATCATGCTAGAGGCATGTGACGGGTATGAGGAAGGCATATTCGGATTTGTCTCATCGTTCTGAGCAACTTTCATGAAGAAAGTTTTTCCATCCAAGCTACGGTTTATTTTCTATGAATTTACAAAGATTTTAGACAATTTCTGGATTTGTTTTAATTAATAATTTCGAATTATCCTAAACAGTGTAGGGTGATGTCAGCATGAGGTCACTGTGATGTCAGCAGTCAACTCTGATAGTTAACTGGTCAATCTAACGCCTGGGACCCACCTGTCATTGACAGAGGGGGGTTTAACAGAGTTTAAGCTAACCTAATTAACTAGTTAACCTTCTGGGTCCCACTGTCAGTGTCACATTTTAACTAACATATTAATTTAATTAGTAATTTAGCTAACTAACTAGGTGGGGCCTACTAGTCAGTGACTGGACCCGGTCCATTCAGCGGGTTGACCAAGTCAACAGGTCAACTAGACCCACCCGTCAGCGTCACAGGGGACCCACACGTCAGGCCACATCGGACGGCGACCGGAGACGCGCCGGAGCTGGCTCCGGCGAGCCAAAATGCGGCGGCGTGCGTCGGACATGGTCAGAATCCGGCCACAGAGGACCACCTGATGCACGCCGTGCGGCGTTCAAACGGGAAGAACGACCCGCGGCGATCTACTGCGGTGGCGCGGGCTAAAACGACCGGAGTCGAGCGCTACGGCGTCGCCAGCGGCGAGGTTCTCGAGCGAGCTACGGGGATGGTGATACGGAGCATGAATGAGCGAAAGGAGGGGATGGCGAGGGACTACGCGATGCGGCGGTTCCAACGGGCACCAACCCGAGACCAAAAGGTCATCGGACCCTCGCCGGCGACGAGCTCCATGGAGGCGAGCTCGGGCACGATGGGACAGTGCTTACAGGCAGCTAACGGCGACAAGAGAGACAAGGGAGGAGGTAGAGGCTCACCTAGCGGCTATGAAAAGCCCGTGATGGTTTAGTAGCCGCAGACGGGTCGCTGGAGACGAAGGGGATCACCGGTGAGCAGAGATGCAGAACGAGGTCGAGCGGCGGCTGCAGGGGTCCATGGCTCCACCTGGAGGCACCAGGGTAGGTGGCCGACAGCGGTGAGGCCCGTGGACAAGGCCAGCAGGCACGGGGCCGCCGGTGGCCATGGAAACGACGGAGGGCGACGATGACACGCTCGGGCATGTAGAGGGGAGAGCGGCGAGCGTGTGAGGGAGAGAGGGAGAGGGAAGTAAGGGCGAGGCGTCCAGGGGAAGGGCTCGGGGGCGAGCTTATCCCCTCACTGTCGGCGGGCGTCGCGGTGTCGATGGCTGGGCGGTGCGCGCTCGCCCAACCACGGCGCAGGCGACATGATGAGGGAGAGAGAAGATAGGAGGGGAATGGGCCGGCTGGGTTGGGCCGGCCACTGTTGCCGCGGTCCAGAGGCCAGGTAAGTATTTCTGCCCGTTTTCTTTTCTGTTTTTCTTTTAACTAATAAACAGAGAGAGACAAAAGATTATTTGGGGCATCCTAATCACTTAGGAAAAATATGGAAAGTGTCCCATTAATTCCCTGGTGTTTTTAGTCAGTGCCACAAATATTTTGGAGACCAGAGGAATTCATTTGTATTTTTCATAAATGAATTAGCAATAAAAGTTGCTGGAATAGCATTGTTTTAAATGCTACTGCCCATTTTTGCAAAGGAGTGATGTTGTATTCCTTAACAAATAATTGTTATGGAATTTTTTTCAAATGATGAACATTTTTCTAGCAAGTTTTGAGCAACTTCATTTTGCACTTTGAATTTGAATTGATTTCAGATAGGAATTTGAATTGAAGTGTTTAACCAAAAGTGATCAAGCATAGTAAATGAAGATGACTTGGCATAATTAACAAAATGTCACAGTGCTTATTACACAGGGGTGTTACACTTTTGATCCTACAAGTGGTATCAGAGCTTTGGTCTCCATTAGCCTTGATTTCCATAGCTTTGGTGATCATAGCCTTGGTTTCACAATCTAGGAGAGTATGGCGTCTAGCGAGGGTAACTATCACCATAGAGGTCCTTACTTTGATGGTACAAATTTTGCTAGTTGGAAGCATAAGATGAAAATGCATATTCTTGGTCATAAACTCACCGTTTGAGCTATTGTGCGTATTGGCTTGCAAGGGGAATTCTTTGAAGATGGTAAAGAACCGGATCATGAAGCGGCCACGGAAGAATTGAAGATGTTGCAATACAATGCTCAAGCTTGCGATATTCTCTTCAATGGATTGTGCCCCGAAGAATTCAACAAAATCAGCCACCTTGAGAATGCAAAGGAAATTTGGGATACTTTGGTTGATATGCACGAAGGTACTGAGTCCGTCAAGGAATCCAAGTTGGATGTGCTTCAAAGTCAACTTGACAAGTTCAAGATGAAGGATGGTGAAGGAGTCGCCGAAATGTACTATAGGCTTGCTCTCATCACAAATGAGATTGTCGTCTTAGGAAGTGAAGAGATGACCGACAAATTCATCATCAAGAAGATCCTTAGAGCCTTGGATGGAAAATATGATCGATACCGTGTGCACATTAATCAAAATGATGCCCAATTACAAAGATCTCAAGCACACGGAAGTCATTGGTAGAATTGTTGCTCATGACATGTCACTCAAGGATAAGGAAGAGCTTCACAATAAGTCAAGTGGTGCTTACAAAGCTTCAAGTGATGTTCCTACAACATCAAGTGAAAAGCAAGTCTCCAATGAATAATTGAGCTTAATGGTAAAGAACTTCAACAAATTCTACAAGAGTAGAAGCAAAGAGAGAAGCTCCAAGTCAAGGTCCTAAAATGACAAAAGATCTTCTAGTCGTGATCATAATTGCTACAATTGTGGAAGACCCGGACACTACTCCAATAACTGTATGGCTCCCTACAAGAAAAGAGAAGACTCACCAAAAAGAAGAAGTAGAAGAGATGAATCACCTCCAAGAGAGAGAAGGAGTAGAGATGATCGTTATGAACGAAGACCCTCTTGTAGAAGCAAGGATTCGGAAAGGAAGGACAAGTCATCAAAGAGCCACACAAGATGAAGACATCAAGCTCACGTTGGTGAATGGGTGTCCGGTTCCGACTTCGACAACTACTCCAAGAGAAGCTATCACTCCGACTCTGACAATACTCAAGATGAAGGTGTTGCCGGTCTTGCACTACTGTCATCCAACTCCTACGACATATTTGACTCACCAAATGAAAGAATTGGAAGATGCTTCATGGCTAAAGGCCCCTAGGTATCACACCCCGAGTATCTTGATTTTGATAGTGATGAAGATGATTTTCTAGGTGATGATGATTTACTTGTTGACAAAACTAGTGAAAACAATGATGAACTTGCTAATAATCATGCTAATCAAGATGAACCGAATGACAATGATAAGAAGGAGATTGGGCGTCTAACTAAAGAACTAAACACTCTTAAGTTAGCTCATGAAACAACTCAAGAGGATCATCGAGAGCTCCTAAAGACTCATGAGAAGCTACGCTTCGAGAAGCTAAATTTAGAGCAAGAGCATAAGTTCCTAAAAGCTATCAATGATGATCTTCGAAAGAAGAGTTCTTCTTACATTTCCAAACGTCTTCAGTTGCCTACTTATATGCCACCAGTAAAATCTAGCAACAAGAGCAAGAAAGATTCTTCCTCTAGTAGTAACAATAATCATGCTAAATCCAATATTGTTGCTTCTAGTATTTCTGTTGATTCCACTAATGATTCTCTTAGCCAAGTTACACTTGAGCAAGAAAATAGCTTACTGAAGGGAATTATAGAGAAAGGTGTTTACAAGAGCCTTGCCGGGAGTAAGCAATTTGAGGAAATTATACACAAGCAAGGAAGGCACCGAAAGAATCAAGGTGTTGGTTTTGAATGAAAGTTCAATGCCAATGGAGTTGAATGGGAAGAAGATCAATACCCAAGGTGAAGTTTGTTCCTCAACAAGAGAAGTATGACCCCACTTCTTTTGAGGGAACACAAGCTAAAGATGATCTTCCACCACAAGACTGATGTCTACTACACAAATTGTTCTTGTAGACTTGTGTTGGGCCTCCAAGTGCTGTGTTTTGTAGGACAGTAGCATTTTTGCCTCAAGTGGATGACCTAAGGTTTATCAATACATGGGAGGCATAGGATGAAGATGGTCTCTCTCAAACAACCCTGCAACCAAATAACAAAAAGTCTCTTGTGTCCCCAACACACCAAATACAATGGTAATTTGTATAGGTGAACTAGTTCGGTGAAGAGATGGTGATGTAGGCGTAGTAATGATAGTAGATATTGATTTTTATAGTAGGAACAAAAAAATATAGCAAGGGAGCAATTGATAAAACGGAGCACAAACGGTATTGCAATGCTAAAAATGAGGCCTATGGTCCATACTTTCACTAGTGCAATCTCTCAACAATGCTAATCTAATTGGATCATATAACCATCCCTCAA
Source organism: Thinopyrum elongatum (assembly GCA_011799875.1). NCBI lineage: Eukaryota > Viridiplantae > Streptophyta > Magnoliopsida > Poales > Poaceae > Thinopyrum > Thinopyrum elongatum. The sequence continues at coordinate 275,298,007 of CM022300.1, read as the reverse complement.
CGTGTGATGCAGAATCACTCCAAAGTTCTTATCTAGCGAAGAACATAAGAAGAAATTGTTTGTAGGGTACGAAACCACCTTAAATTTACTCTTTCCGTTCGATCTATTCAAGAGTACGTACTAAAATAGCGTAAAGTTATTCTTTCCGTTCGATCTATCCAAGAGTTCGTACTAAAATAACACCATATGATACGCATCAACCAACTCTAATGTCACCTAGATACTCCAATGTCACCACAAGTATCCATGAGTTAATTATACGATACGCATCAAACAATTTCAGATTCATAATACTCGATCCAACACAAAGAACCTCAAAGAGTGCCCCAAGATTTCTATCGGAGAAACAAGGATGAAAACGTGCATCAACCCCTATGCATAGATTACCCCAATGTCACCTCGGGAATCCACGAGCTGAGTGCCAAAACATATATCAAGTGAATCAATATAATACCCCATTGTCACCATGGGTATTCATATGGAAGACATATATCAAGTGCTCTCACATCCATAAAAATATTCAATCCGATAAAACAAAATCTCAAAGGGAAAACTCAATTCATCACAACAAGATAGAGAGGGAGAAACACCACATGATCCAACTATATTAACAAAGCCCGCGATACATCAAGATCGTGCCATCTCAAGAACACGAGAGAGAGATATTAAACACATAGCTACTAGTAGAAACCCTCAGCCCCGAGGGTGGACTACTCCTTCCTCAACATGGTGGCCGCTAGATGATGAAGATGCCCACCGGTGATGATTTCCCCCTCCGGCAGGGTGCCAGAACGGGGTCTAGATTGGTTTTTCGTGGCTACAAAGGCTTGCGGTGGCGGAACTTCTGATCTAGGGTTATTTCTGGGGGTTTCTGTATTTATAGGAATTTTTGGCGTTGGTTTCACGCTAAGATGGGCCTCGTGGTCAGCACAACCCACCGGGGCAAGCCAGGCCCCTCTAGCGTGCCGTGGTGGGTTGTGCCCTCCTCGTGGCTCTTTTGGCCCTCCCACGAAGCTTCGGGGGTCTCTTTTGTTCCAAAAAAATCGTCAAAAAGTTTCAACTCATTTGGAGAACTTTCATGTCAGGGTACGACACCTATGGGATCCCGGGAGACCCCTTTACGATTCGGCGGGGGGAGAGGTATACGCAAAGAGCATAACCAGCTCTCCTCCACTGGCGCGTCGCCACGCATCCAGGGAAGGACCCAGAATGTCAGACTTGTTACTGTGCCGAAGCGGTGGCACAGTGGGAGAATCTCGCCAGGCGCCGATCCTTGCCGGGCGCCAAGCCTTGCCGGGCTCCACAGGCCATCCCGGTAAGGATCTTGCCGGGGAAACTGGCCTTCGAATTCTAGCTTTGCTTATCTGCTGATCCTCAGATCTCTGACTTGATGATTTCCTTGATGGCTTGAATCGACCTCGAGCTGTTCCCGGCAAGCCTTGCCGCGAGGATGGCTACAACTGCCCGTGCACAAGTACGGGGTACTAGTGGCCCAATACTTAGTACACTGACAGGAGCCCCCGGGCCTAGGCCATACACGAGTGCGAGGCGTTGTTGGGCTAGGCCCAAACAGTGCACGGGCACGCGTGGCAGGGGATTAACTGCTCGTAATTATGTCGTTTTACTGTGCCCCCCACTACGCGCACGGAGCGCGCGACGTGGGAAGTGTGCCAAAAAGGCTGCACCTGTCTCGCGCCTATAGAGGCGCATTCACATTGGGGAATAAAAAAGGCGGCCCCGCTCCTTCCCCATAAAAAGGAGAAGTCGCAGAGGCACAAACCTATTTACCCCCCTCTTCTTCTCAATCTGGCCATCGCGATTGCCTTCCTCCTCCCGAGCTCAAAGCGAAATCTTTTCCTCTTCCGCCCGCTGCTCCCGCGCTCGCTCAGCCCCCAGCTTCCGTCCTCACAATCGCCATGCCGCCCAAGGCCAGCAAAGGCAAGGGCAAGGAGGTGAAAGCCGAAGTTCCGGAGAGCGAACTGGCGAAGATGCGGAAGAGGCTCGTCGTCTTCCCTCCGACGCTCGATGCTGAAGCTCTGAAGGGGCGATACCAATGCATGTGGGCGAAGGGAACGCAAGCTCACCCCGCCACACGCGTAATCCCAGGTGCTTGCTCCAAAGGTGGATCGGACAGATACCCTTTCTTCACTGCATATTTCTATTGCGGGCTCTGTCCCCCCTTTTCCGACTTCTTCAATGACATCATGTACACATACGGCTTCCGCCTTCTTGATTTTACGCCGAATGCAGTACTTTGCATGTCTATCTTTGCCCATCTCTATGAGAATTTCGTTGGTGTGATCCCCAATTCTGCTCTTTTTCACCATTATTTCTTCCCTCGTATCCAAAAAGGAGAGGCTCTCTCTGGTTCTATTGCCTGGATTCCAAGGGCTTGGAGTAAAGAAATATACCCAGAGGGAGTTTACCACGAAAAGTGGGACGAGTGGTGGGCCGAATGGTGCTGGATCCAGGAAGCAGATCCCCATCCTTTTTGTCATCCCCAGCAACAGAAGGTGGTCCGCGGTAAGGATTGGAGCGATCTCGCTGTGGAAGATGAGAGGCTCACAATCGCCACCACCAGGATCCTTCGCTTGAAGGCTGCCGGGCTGACGATGGAGATGATCGACTTCAACTTTATCCGCTGCCGCATCGCCCCTCTGCAGAACAGGGGAAGGCCAGCCTGGGAATACAAGAACGTGGCAGATATCATGAGGTTGCACCCTGGGCTGAACAACAATCTGACCACTATGCAGCTTGGCGCTCTCCGTCAAAAGTTATTCCAGCGCGAAGACAAGCATCGGCTGCCGGCATGGATTGTCCCCTTGTGCAACAAATCTGCCTTGGGGTCAATCATTGCCTTCCTGCCGATGTTCAATGCCCACGGCCTTGACCCGACCTGGGCCGAGCAAAGCGAGGAGGAAGCGCAGAAGTTCTTTGACAGCTTGACGGAGAGGCCTGTCCGGAAAGAGTCAGATTTCATCCGAGCCACCACCAACCAAGAAGTAGCTTACATTGCTACTAGGGTGGAAGAGGCAAATCTTGCCGCAGAGGCCGGCAGCGTCGGCTTCACAGAGTGGAAAGCTAGCGACGCAGAGGTGGTAGTGGAGGTGAAGCCTGTCGGGGAGGGCGAGGTTGCCGGGGAGGAGAGCAGCGCAGCCGCTGAAAGCTCGTCCGGTGAGGACTCGGTCGAAGAAGAAGAAACGCGAGAAGAGCCCCCACCCCCGAAGAAGAAGACGAAGCGTGTTCTTCGGAAGGCTGCATCTGGCATCTCGGCAAGCCAGCCCTCGTCGAGCGGCGAAGCCCCTGGCAAGAAAGTGGCCGGCAAGACTGGACCGCGGCAGGGGGCTCGTCAACAGCCTGCACGGCGCGCGAGACCCACACCAGCGGCCACTGCTGGGGCGGCAGGAGGGTCTCGCACCACCGCACCGGAAGCTGCCCTGGCGCCTGCCACGGCCAAGCGGCCTAGGACTCCTCATCCGCCTCCCCACTCAGACTCCGCAACGGAGGTTGACTTCGACATCTTCGGCTTTAGTCCGGAGCGAGAGGAAGAAGAGTAAGCACTTTGCCACAGCTTTTACCTTCCAATCTTGCATCAATCTTTACTGACTTGCTTGTATTATTTCTGCAGTGACACAGAAACCTTGCTGGAGAGGATGGCGAAGAGGTCAAGGACTTCTATGGGCGACGAGCCCCCGGCAGGCTCCACTAGCGTGCCAGAAACCGTTATTGTGAGCTCGGAGTCTAGTCCTCAACGCAGCCCCCAGCACAGCCCCCAGCGTAAGTTCATTATTCTTTTTCCGCTGGCGGGTGCCGAGGTTTTCATTCTTGCCTACTGATATCTTTGGGTTTGCAGGAGAAGAACGGCAACAAGGAGAAGACATTCCCATTGTGCCTCCTTCATCGACCGCTCCGCCCACAAGCACATCCCCGGCAAGAGATCCTGCCGACAAGCCCATCCTAACTGAGGAGAAGCGGGCAATCGCGGACTCCGACGACACGCCCCCAGCAACCGGAGTTGCCGGGAGGGGTGAAGCCACCTCCCGACAGCCCGACGCAGGTACTCGATTGCCTCAGAGTGCTTGTTATTCTTTTTCTCTTATCTCTCTGTCTTTGGTCACTTCAAACCTCAACCTTGATCCTATTCTGTTTTCCTCCTTCGCCCTTCAGAGTTCCCTGTGATGGAACACATGGACGTCGACGTTGTGATCGAGGAGACCGCCAGGGATGCCGCCGCCGAAGCAGATAGGATCACTGCCAGCGAGGCCACCAAGGATGACATTGTCGAGGCTGGTGGTGCTCTTGACGGGGAGGCCGCCAAGACAGCACAAGAGGAAACCGCCGAAGAACCTGCTGAAGGGGGCGACAGGGAGGCTGAGGACCGCACTGATAGCATTCCTGCCACAGGAGCGCCAGGCGCTGCACCGGCCACAGAGCCCACTGTCACTGGTGAGGCGGCCACTGAAGACCAGCCATCAACATCTGGAGGCGCCTCATCCAGCAAGTACCTCAAGGTTGGCGAGAACCTATTCATCAACTTGCCGGGGACGGCAAGCGTTGGGGCACCAGCCGAAGGAGAAGTTTTCGAAGAAATCATCGCTGCTGTCGGGCTTGAAGTTGTCGACGATCCCAGTACTAGCAGCGGCAAATCTGAAGAGGATCAGCTCCTTCAGGCCATGGGCGAGAACTTCCGCAAACTCCAGGCTCTCCATCGCGCCCGGAAAGACAAAGCGGACTCCAGAATGGCAGTTGTTGAGCCGGCCGAAGCAGATTTCCAAAGACGCGTCGCACAAATGCAGATCTGGCACGCCGAGGCCCTCCAAGAGTTGGTTGCCGGCCAGGAACAAGTGAGCCAGCAGTGGAATGAGATCCTCCTGAAGCAATCAGATATGGAGAAGGCGCATGATGAAGCTGTTCAAAGAATTGCTGCCGAAGATGCCCTCCTGACGGGGTGCCGCGTTGCCCTTGATGCTCATGAGGAAGATCTCACCGCACGTGAGCAGGCGCTCGCCGCCAAGCTTCATAGCAAGGATGAGGATATTGAAAATCTTGTCGCGCGGTGGACCCAGGAGCTGGAGCGAAAACATAAGGAGGCGCTCGAAGCTCTGACTGCAAGTCACGCCGGCAAGCTCAAGGAGGCCGTCGATGCTGCCGAAGCTGCAGAGGCCGCCAAGAACGAGCTGAACGACAAAGTGAAGAGGCTGGAAACAGATCTCGAAGAGCACGGCAAGGAGCTCTCGAAGCTCAAGGGGGACAGGGAAAAAACCCTCCACTCCTTGGCGGAGATGCAAGTTGCCCTGTCCGACAAGACCAAGCAGCTCTCCTCTGCGGCTGATAATATTGCGGTTCTGGAGCTGAAGCTGACCACGCTGCAGAAGTCTCTCGAGGCCGGCAAGGCCCGTGAGAAGGCTCTCCTCAAGGATCTCCAAGGAGAGAGGAACCTGCTCAAGAGCGCCGCCGCTGCCCAAAACGAGTACGAGAAGGGAGTGGAGATCTGGACTGGCCGTCTCATCACCACCACGGAGAAGCTTACCGCAGAACTATCAACCATGGGCTTGTCGAACTTCAAGTATTCTTCCGAGGAAAGAATATCCCCAAGTGCCAGGTTGACGATGTTCTTTGAAAGCATCATCAACGCGTTGAAGGTGCTCCAGTCTAGCCGGGCGACCCAACTGGCGAACGAGACTCGCCGGCTTTGTCGGGCCGTCCTCCGCAAGGTGCTCATCAAGGTGGTGCACAGCAATCCTGGCATCGACCTCTCCAACGCGCTCGGCCATCTGCCAAAGGATGCAAATGTTGAGGCGCTTGAAGAGTGCATCGCGCCTATCCTTGAGAAGGTGGACTCCATCAAAAGGATCGAAGGCCAGCGCAGGGATTGAGTGCTTCCCCTTTTTCTTGCCGTCATCATCTCATGTAAAAGACAATTAAGTCTCAAGTTAGAATTGCGGCAACTCATGGATGTAATACAATTTGACTATGTTTAGGCTCATGCTTGCTACTTTCCTTGTCTGATTCCTTTATGTATGGAGTTCATCCTACGCTTATTGAAAAACTTGCCGGCGCGCAACCTGCCGTGAGCGCTGGGTGCGGGACTTCAGCAGCCTGCTGGAGGCGTAGCGGCTGGCAAGATTCCTTGGCGTTCTCAGTGCAGCCACTTAAATCGTTGAGCGGACTCGAAACAAAATAAGGGCGCAACTGATTACAACAAGGGTTCCTTAGCGTGCAGATTTTCCATACAAGGGTCGGAATTGTCCAAGGAAATAACTTTGTAATAAAAGAAAAACTTGCTCTGAGTTTTTAGGACTTAGCTTCCTGTCTTTGTTCTTCCTCCGGCAAGCGTCGATTCCGAACGTCACCAACTGGTATTCATATCTCCCTTCCCCCCCGGCAAATGTGCACGCGAGGAATCCTTCTGTCTTTTGAGAAAAAGAAAGAAGAGAAAATAAAGGTATGAAACCTTGGTGGTTCGTTAGAACTTACCGGGATCAGGTGCCATACAACATCTTAGATAAACATGCATATATATAAATATGAACATGGGAATCAATAAGGGAATGTATAACACTTAAATTTATTCATCTGTGCTCAGGGTCTGCGCCTGGCTTTGTACAAAGGATCACATGCCTTGCCGGCAAGACTTGTACAAAAGGGTGGTTGCCGGGAGCCCCCGGCAACCGCGCCTTATGGATAGAACTTGCGAAGATGTTCGATATTCCAGGAATTACTCACTGGAATGCCATCTTCGGTCTCCAGGCGGACAGCGCCAGGCCTGGTGACTCGTACTACCCGATAAGGGCCTTCCCACTTTGGCGTCAACTTGTTTGAATTCTTGGCGGACTGAATCCGTCGAAGAACAAGGTCGCCTTCCTCAAGGCTTCGGGCATGAACTTTGCGGCTATGGTAGCGGCGCAAAGCTTGCTGGTAGCGTGCAGCTCGCACAGCAGCCTAAAGACGATTCTCCTCAAGGAGCACAACGTCATCTTGCCGCAGTTGCTCTTGCTCGAACTCATCATAAGCGAGCACTCGAGGAGATCCGTATATGAGTTCCGTGGGGAGAACTGCTTCCGCTCCATAGACTAGAGCGAAGGGCGTCTGGCCGGTGGCTCGATTTGGTGTCGTTCTGATTGACCAAGGAACCGCCGGCAACTCATCAATCCAGCGTCTTCCGCACTTTTTCAGCCTGTCGAAGGTTCTGGTGCTGAGACCGCGCATCACTTCAGCATTGGCCCTCTCCACTTGGCCGTTGCTTCTTGGGTGAGCAACAGAGGCAAAACAAATCTTGCCGCCAAGGTCTTGGACGTATTGCATGAAGGTGCGACTTGTGAACTGCTTGCCGTTGTCGGTGATGATCCTGTTGGGCACACCGAAACGGCAAACAATTCCCTTGAAGAACTTGACAGCTGATTGCGCTGTCACCTTCCTCACTGCTTCCACCTCCGGCCACTTTGTGAACTTGTTGATAGCAACGTACAAGTACTCAAAGCCCCCGGCAGCACGGGGGAAAGGGCCCAGTATGTCGAGCCCCCAGACCGAAAATGGCCAGGAGAGAGGGATTGTCTGAAGAGCTTGAGCTGGCTGATGTAATTTCTTCGAATGAAACTGGCACGCTTCACACTTGGTTACTAGTGCAGTTGCATCCTGGAGAGCGGTAGGCCAAAAGAAACGTTGCCGGAATGCTTTCCCGACAAGCGCTCTTGACCCTATGTGAGAACCACATATGCCCCCATGTATCTCTGCCAACAGTTCTAGTCCATCCTCCCGAGGAATGCACTTCAATTTCACACCGTTTGGTCTCTTTCTGTACAGTACGTCATCGACGAACTTGTACATAACAGACCGACGGGCTACTCTCTCCGCTTCTTCCTGTTCCTCAGGGAGTTCACCTGTCTGAAGGAAACGGACGATGGGCTGCACCCATGCTGGAGCCTGAGGCTCGACAGCTAGGACTAAAGGAATCTCCTCTGCCGGGGGAACGTTTGTCTTGACAGCAAGGGCCTGAGGCCCTGCCGGAGCCTGTTGTTCCCCGGCAGGCGTGTCGATCCCGGCAACTTCCTTGCCGGCGGCTCCGGGGAGCTCTGCCGGGAAGTACTGGCCAGAGTTCAACTTTCTTCTCTTTTCTTGCCGCATCGATGGCGCCACAGATGGTTGAGTCAATTGGAGCACAAAAGTTCCTGGTTCCACAGGCAACTTGAGGGCGGCACGCTTTGACAGGTCGTCAGTAATATTGTTCTCGGCACGGGGAACATGCTCCATCTGTAGACCGTCAAAGCGCTCTTCCAATTTCCTCACTTCATCTACATAGGCCTGCATCAATGGTCTTTGATAACTCTTGTTAACTTGCCTGACGACAAGTTGTGAATCGCCTTTGATGATGAGCTTTCTGATACCAAGGTCTGCCGCGATCCTGAGACCGGCAAGCAAACCCTCGTATTCTGCAGTGTTGTTGGTTGAACTCTCCCGGGGAAAGTGCATTTGGACTACGTACTTGAGGTGCTCTTCGGTGGGTGCGACAAGCAGCACGCCAGCACCGGCGCCTTGCAGCGAGAAAGCCCTGTCAAAGTACATAACCCATTGCTGATCGATTTCCTTGCCGGGGAGAGTTGTTTCTTGAACTTCTTCGTCTGGCATTGGGGTCCATTCTGCAATGAATTCCGCCAAGGCCCTGCTCTGAATCGTCGAAGTGCTTTCAAACTTAAGGCCAAAGCTAGACAACTCCAACGCCCACTCCACGATCCTGCCGGTTGCCTCTGGATTTTGCAAAATCCGTTGCAACGGAAAGCGAGTGACGACGGTGATCTCATGTGCTTGAAAATAATGGCGCAGCTTCATCGAGGCCATAAGGAGGCCGAAAAGCAACTTCTGCACACCAGAATATCTTGACCTAGCTCCTTGTAAAAGAGAGCTAACAAAATAAACTGGGCGCTGCACCACCTTCTTCTTCTGCACGGGTTCTTCTGTTTGCGCAGATCCTGTCTTGCCGGGATCAACCCTTGCCGGGGAAGATCTTGCCACATCATTTGGCGGTCCTGCCGCTGGCGTTGCTTCCTCATCAGCTTCTCTCTATGCCACTAGTGCAGCGCTAACCACTTGATATGTTGCTGCCAGATACAGCAGCAATGGCTCTTGTGGCCTAGGCGCGACTAGCGTTGGCGGAGAAGAAAGGTATTTCTTCAAATCTTGCAGCACAGCCTCCGCCTCGGAGTCCATTTCATCGGACCTGCCTTCTTCAAAATTTTGAAGAAGGGCAGGGCGCGCTCAGCAGATTTGGAAATAAACCTGCTTAGAGCAGCAACACAGCCGGCAAGATGACGCACATCCTTGACGCGTCTCGGCGCTTCAATTTGCTCAATAGCTTTGATCTTGTCGGGGTTCGCTTCGATTCCCCGGCAAGATACAAAGAATCCGAGGAGCTTGCCGGAAGGAACACCGAACACACACTTCTCAGGATTGAGCTTCAAATTGATATTGCGCAAGTTTGCAAATGTTTCTTCTAAATCTTGAATGAGCGTTGCTTTATCTTTTGTTTTGACCACTATATCGTCCATATACGCCTCCATATTTCTATGGAGTTGTGGCTCAAAACCAATCTGGATTGCTCTGGCAAATGTTGAACCAGCACTTTTCAACTCGAAAGGCATTCGTATAAAACAATACTTACCACATGGGGTGATAAAGGCGGTCTTCTCTTCATCTTCCTTTGCCATAAAAATCCGATGATACCCTGAATAGGCATCAAGGAAAGACAGGAGATCACAACCAGCTGTGGCATCCACAATCTGGTCGATGCGTGGCAAGGGAAAAGGATCTTTTGGACAAGCTTTATTGATATGTGTATAATCGATACAAAGCCTCCATTTCCCATTCGCTTTCCGCACTACAACCGGATTGGCCAACCAGGTTGGATGAAGCACTCCTTTGACCAGTCCTGCCACCTCCAGCTTCTTAATTTCTTCGGCAATGAATTCTTGCCGCTCCAAGGCCTGCTTCCTGACCCTTTGCTTGACGGGCCGCGCACGAGGACAGACAGCAAGGTGGTGCTCAATTACTTTCCTGGGAACACCGGCGATGTCAGACGGTTGCCATGCAAACACGTCGACATTCGCCCGCAGGAAAGCAACGAGCGCGCTTTCCTATTTGTCATCTAGGGTGGAACTTATGGTGAAAGTTCCCCCCGTTCCGTCCTCCCTGGTAGGCACCTTCTTGGTTTCCGGCGGAGCAGCCTTGGACTTCTTGTTCTTGCCGGTGGAACTCTCTGGTACGTCCTCGACGGAAGCGCAGCACTCCGAGGAGGTGCGCTTGCCGGAGTTCGCGCCAAGGTTCCTGCCGGTCTTCTTCTCCCCCCCGGGAGTTTCAGCGGCAGGAGAAGATGCCTTGACGGCAGGTGCTGCAACTGCTTCCCGATAAAGTTGATCGGCACAGATGAGCGCATCCTTCTTATCAGAATGGATAGTGATGACGCTCAACGGCCCAGGCATCTTCAAGACGTTGTACGCGTAGTGTGATGCCGCCATAAACTTAGCTAGCGCTGGCCGACCAAGGATCCCATTGTACGACATGGGGATCTTGGCGACGTCAAACACCATCTTCTCGGTCCTGAAGTTAAGCTCGCTGCCAAATGTTACCGGCAGCGTGATCTTGCCCTTAGGCTGGGTTCTTCCCGGGTTGACCCCTTGAAACGCACCCGTTTCCTCGAGGTCCTCGTCGGGAATCTGAAGCCTTCTGAGCACATCCGGTGAGATTAAATTTAGGCCGGCCCCGCCGTCAACTAACATCTTCGTCACCTTGAGGTTGCGAATCATTGGCAAGACCAACAATGGCAAGCACCCGACCGCAGTTGTGCGATCAGGGTGATCCTCGGCGTCGAAGATGATAGGCGTGCTGGACCACTTCAGGGGCCTACACGCATCTGGGGATGGCTCTGCCGCATTGACCTCCCGCACCCACTGCTTGAGTTGGCGGTGGGAGGAATGCAGTGAGGCACCCCCATCAATGCACATGGCCTCCGTAGCCTTCTGGAATTCTTGCTCACTGGATTCATCATCTTCCTCATCATCATCTCCTTGTTTATCTCGGCCCCGGGCGGGCCGATCCTTCTGCTGCTTGGCCTTGCCGCGGCGACCTCCTCGGCCACCGCGCTTCTTGCCGGACCCCTCAGCACCATCTTGGGCCTTCTCCTTGTCTCGCCTCTCGTATTCGGCCCTCTGCTTCTCGGCAAGCTGCTCGACTTGCCTGCAGTTCTGGAGATCGTGGCCCTTGGTGCGATGGATCTTGCAATACTGCTTGCCGGAGTTCTCCGACTTGTCGGCAGCCGCCAAGGCCTGACAGGAAGGGCACCCGGCATGATCCTTGCCGGGGTCGCCAACCTTGGCCTTCTTGGCGGCGCTGGGATTGTCGGATTCCTCGACGGCAAGCACGGCCTTGCCTCCGCGCTTCCTGTTCCGCCGCCGGCCTTTCGTTGATGGGGCCGCGGCGTCTTCATCTTCGGACTCGCCCGCCGCGCCAACAGCCTCACCAGGAAGTTTCCTCCCCTCTTCAGCTCGAGCGCACTTGTCGGCCAGAGTGTAAAGCTCGGCGATACTCCTGACTTTGTTCATTGCCAGCTCTTCCCGCATTTTGCAGTTACGCACGTTCTAATGGAACGCGCTAACAACAGCGGCATGATGAACGTCAGGAATATTGTACTGCACCCAGCTAAATCTCTGGATAAACTTGCGCAGGGACTCGCCCTCCTTCTGAGGGATGATGTGCAAATCGCTCTCTTGGCCAGGAGCTTGGTGGCCTCCAACGAAGGCGCCAACAAACTGATGGCACAAATCTGACCAGGAAGAAATAGAATTCTCCGGCAGATGCATCAACCACGACCTGACGTTGGGCTTGAGCACCAACGGGAAGTAGTTGGCAAGTATCTTGTCATCTCGGCCCCCGGCAGCCTGCACCGCAATGGTGTAGATGCTCAGGAACTCCGAGGGATGGGTCTTTCCGTCATACTTCTCCGGGACCTCCGGCTTGAAGGTTCGGGAATTGGGCCACCAGACTTGCCGCAGCTCACGGGTAAACGCTGGAGTCCCTACTTCATAAGGCAAGTCTCCTACGTCCCCTGGCGTAGGCTCGTCAACAGCCGGCCCCGCGCGCTTATCAGACTGATAGCGCGCTTCCCATCACCGCTCGATAGTAGTTCGAGCGTCCTCCTTGCCTCGCTCCTGGAGAACTTGACGCTGATCGTGGCGCATCCGTGGATCGGACGACGCCGTGGAAACTTCTTCATGGCGGTCGACTTGCTGGGTTGTCGGCCGCCGCTGGTGCCGCGGAGGGGAGTGCACAGTGGTTGCACCACCTCCGGTATTCTCTACATCGGCTCGCGCCGGATCGATGGGCCTCCGCTGCGAGGGCCCTGCCTCTTGCGGTCCATCTTTGTTGGCGAAGCCGATGAGGCTCTGGATGGTAGCTCGCCACTCCTCCATCTTCTCCGAGGCAGGAGGAAAATCAAGGAGCAGCTGCGCACGTGCCAAGGCTTCCGCTGGCGTAGGTGGCGGCGACAAGTGCAAGGTACGTGAGGTGCTCTGACTCCTAACCATGTTAGAAGGAGCACCACCACGGTCACGTGACCGTGCGCCACCTCCGCTGGCAGCTCGGTGTGCATGTTGGCCCCGCGCATCTTGGGATCTATGCGCAGAAACCTTTTCATGGGGACGCCCTGAACCACCAGTGCTATGACGTCGCTCATCATGAACGACCTGGGTAGGTCATGAAGCTTGGGCCGACGCGGGAGCTCCAGCAGGCGCCCTTCGATCTCTCGAGTTCGTTGTGCCACCCGTAGGCAACACAGCGCCATCGCTAGATCCAGCGGCGTGCAGGTTACCACTGCCACTGCGAACGATACCGCTCGCTTGGCTCGGATCACCAGAACGCCGCGGGGGTTCTAGTCCTCTTCCTTCTGCACCCACGCCGTCGCCAGTACGCGAAGGTGTAGGCAAAACGGACCCGGACGGTTGCGCTATCGCAGCGCTCTTCTTCTTGGGTGGCATGATGATGAAGATGATGAAGAAACCTAGGCGCCGATCACCAGATCGGGTTCACGCAACCTTCAATACCCCTACCTGGCGCGCCAAAGATGTCGGGGTATGACACCTATGGGATCCCGGGAGACCCCTTTACGATTCGGCGGGGGGAAAGGTATACGCAAAGAGCAGAACCAGTGATCGACGCAGGAAGTTTTTACCCAGGTTCGGGCCGCTGATCAGCGTAAAACCTACTCCTGCTTTGTGTTCTTATTGATGTTCTTGAGCCCAGCCTTCAGGAGCGCTCGCAAATGAACAGTACGTTCAAAGAGCAGCTATGCATGCAGAATGGACCAGAAGTTCTCCTCCTCTGTAGCAGTTGCCATGGGCCTCCTTTTATATCACAAAGGGGTCTCCACAGTGGCAAAATGTACATACATTGAGGTGTAAAGTAGCTACAGGGTATCATACCTAAACCCTGACCGATTAGGACGAGCGCATTTAATGCACCGTGAGGTGTCCGCTTAGGTGTCCTCACTTTCTTGGGGATGGAAAAAGGGGCCATCCCATCAGCACCGCTTAAGCTCTCCTCCACTGGTGCGTCGCCACGCATCCAGGGAAGGACCCAGAATGTCAGACTTGTTACTGTGCCGAAGCGGTGGCACAGTGGGAGAATCTCGCCAGGCGCCGATCCTTGCCGGGCACCAAACCTTGCCGGGCGCCAGGCCTTGCCGGGCGCCAAGCCTTGCCGGGCGCCAAGCCTTGCCGGGCTCCATAGGCCATCCCGGCAAGGATCTTGCCGGGGAAACTGGCCTTCGAATTCCAGTTTTGCTTATCTGCTGATCCTCAGATCTCTGACTTGATGATTTCCTTGATGGCTTGAATCGACCTCGAGCTGTTCCCGGCAAGCCTTGCCGCGAGGATGGCTACAACTGCCCGTGCACAAGTACGGGGTACTAGTGGCCCATTACTTAGTACACTGACATTTCATTTCTGCACAAAAAACAACACCACGGTAGTTCTGCTGAAAACAGTGTCAGTCCGGGTTAGGTCCATGCAAATCATACCAAAACCATATAAAATTGTTGTAAACATGGGATGAATACTTATAAATTATAGATACGTTGGAGACGTATCAGCATCCCCAAGCTTAATTCCTACTCGTCCTCGAGTAGGTAAATGATAAAAGAAATAATTTATGAAGTGTGAATGCTAGCAAAGTGCATAAGTTTGATCAATGATAATTTCAATCACTTTTCCTAGCATCATAACAGCAACTCTTTCTCATAAAACTTATCATGATAAAGTAGCAATTGAAAACAGAATTTTTGATGTGGAAAGCTACCTATCATATTCATCATATACTCTTTCTTTTTTAGCATGGACATTTGGACTTGAATGATTCAAAGCAATAGTCTAGTTTTGACATGAAGATTTCAATATTCAAGCATATCAACAAGCAACCATGTCTTTCAAAATATCAACACTAAAGAATTTATCCCTAGCCCATCATGCTCAATCATTGATCCATTGATGAAACACACTCGCATATTAGCTACACCCAATGCTCAAGTACGATCATAGTGCCCCTTAGTTGGTTCTTTATAAGAGAAGATGGAGACTCAAATAAAAATTTCATAAAGTAAATAGATAGGCTCTTTGTAGAGAGAAGTAGGGATTTGTAGAGGTGCCAGAGCTCAAAGCTTAAATTGAGAGATAAAAGTTTTGAGAGGCATACTTTTCCCATCAACGAAAATGACCAAGTAATTCCCAACACTTTCCATGCTAGATATATCATAGGTGGTTCCCAAACATAAAATAAAGTTTAGTCCCCTTTCCACCATACTTTCACACTCCACGGCTAGCCATATCCACGGGTACCATCCATACAAACACTTTCCAAGGAATTTATTATTTGACAACATAAAGTAAATTTCTTTTTCATTTCGGGACTGGGCATCCCTATTACCTTTGCCACACTCTCGTGCAATGACAAGTGAATAAACACTCATATTGAGAATAACACATCTAGCATGGAAAATATTGGCCATCCCCTGCCGCTTCATGAGCGGTACGAGCACACAAAAAGGAATTTGATTTTGAAAATTAGAGATGGCACATACAAATTTGCTTAGAACGGCACGAGAATAACGCATATAGGTAGGTATGGTGGACTCATATGGCAAAACTGGGTTTAAAGATTTTGGATGCACAAGTAGTATTTCTACTTAGTACAAGTGGAGGCTAGCAAAAAGATTGAGAAGCAACCAACCAAGAAATGAAAATCACATAAGTGAGCATTAAGCATAACTAACACCGAATAATGCACCACAAGTAGGATGTAATTTCATTGCAAAACTATTGACTTTCGTGTTTGCATAGGGAATCACAAACCTTAACACCAATATTCTTGCTAAAGCATAATTACTCTCCTACATGACTCACATATCAATATCATCAAATCTCAAAACTATTACAAAGAATAAAGTATATTTTGTCCAATGATCTTCATGAAAGTTTTTATTATATCCCTCTTGAATATCTATCACTTTGGGACTAGTTTCATATATTGCAATTACTTTTGACAAGCTCAAACAAATTTAAGTGAAGAACATGAGCATAACAATTTTCGTCTCTCAAAATAATAAAAGTGAAGCATGAGAGAATTTCTTCAAAAATATTAAAGCACACCGTGCTCAAAAAGATATAAGTGAAGCACTAGAGCAAATGACAAACTACTCCAAAAAGATATAAGTGAAGATCATGCGAGTGGTTAAGTAAATGGGTAGCTATTTGAGGACTCTTTAAAATTTAAAAACTTTTAGATCTAAGTATTTTATTAAAACAGCAAGCAAAACAATATAAAATGACATTCCAATAATAGCACACATCATGTGAAGAAGCAGACACTTAGGCTCAACCGAGGCTAACCGATAATTGTTGACGAAGAAAGGTGGGATGCCTATTGGGGCATCCCCAAGCTTAGATGCTTGAGACTTCTTGGAATATTATCTTGGGATGCCTTGGGCATCCCCAAGCTTGAGCTTTTGTGTCTCCTTAATTCCTTTTATATCACGGTTCCCCTAAATCTTAAAAACTTCATCCACACAAAACTCAACAAGAACTCATGAGATAAGTTAGTATAAATCAATGCAAAGTTATTCTTTCCGTTCGATCTATCCAAGAGTTCATACTAAAATAACACCATATGATACGCATCAACCAACTCTAATGTCACCTAGATACTCCAATGTCACCACAAGTATCCATGAGTTAATTATACGATATTCATCAAACAATTTCAGATTCATAATACTCGATCCAACACAAAGAACCTCAAAGAGTGCCCCAAGATTTCTACCGGAGAAACAAGGATGAAAACGTGAATCAACCCCTATGCATAGATTACCCCAATGTCACCTCAGGAATCCGCGAGTTGAGTGCCAAAACATATATCAAGTGAATCAATATAATACCCCATTGTCACCACGGGTATTCATATGCAAGACATATATTAGGTGCTCTCAAATCCATAAAAATATTCAATCTGATAAAACAAAATCTCAAAGGGAAAACTCAATTCATCAGAACAAGATAGAGAGGGGGAAACACCATATGATCCAACTATATTAACAGCCCGCGATACAACAAGATCGTGCCATATCAAGAACACGAGAGAGAGAGAGAGAGAGAGAGAGAGAGAGAGAGATTAAACACATAGCTACTGGTACATACCCTCAGCCCCGAGGGTGGACTACTCCCTCCTCAACATGGTGGCCGCCGGGATGATGAAGATGGCCACCAGTGATAATTTCCTCCTCCGGCATGGTGCCGGAATGGGGTCTAGATTGATTTTTCATGGCTACAGAGGCTTGCGGCGGCGGAACTTCTGATCTAGTGTTATTTCTGGGGTTTTTCTCTATTTATAAGAATTTTTGGTGTTGGTTTCACGCTAAGATGAGCCTCGAGGTGAGCACAACCCACCGGGGCAAGTCAGGCCCCTCTGGCGCGCCGTGGTGTGTTGTACCCTCCTCGTGGCTCTTCTGGCCCTCCCACGAATCTTCGGGGGTCTCTTTTGTTCCAAAAAAATCGTCAAAAAGTTCCAGCTCATTTGGAGAACTTTCATTTCTGCACAAAAAACAACACCACGGTAGTTCTACTGAAAACAGCGTCACTCCGGGTTAGTTCCATGCAAATCATACCAAAACCATATAAAATTGTTGTAAACATGGCATGAATACTTCATAAGTTATAGATACGTTGGAGATGTATCAAAGTCCACAAGCTAAAAGGCAAGGACAAGCTTCAAGAAGAGATTGACTCATTTGAAGAAGCTCCTAAGGCCATGGTCAAGTGGGTTCCCAAGGCTATGTCAAGCTCTACTTCATCAAGTACAACTACAACTCCAAGGATTCCCATCAAGTTGATGTGGGTCCCAAAGAAGAAGAACTAGAGCATTCTTGAGGGTGACTCCGCCAACATACTTCACTCATATTCATTATGGCAAGGACTTGTGCAATCAACTTTCACATCTTGCACTAGTTCATGGAGTCACAAACCATCTCGTTGGTAAGACAAGGGACAAGGTAACCTATTTCTTTCATGGACATCATCATATGTGCAATTCACTCTATGTCTATGGATATCCTTGCATGTTCCTTGTGGGACTAACCCATGTAGGTATTGAAAGTGCAACACTCCAATGGATTGCTCCGAATGATCTACATCAACATTGAGCATCCACATCTTCACTATCTACATGAAGTCATCATCGACAAAAGCCAAGGTTAGTTCATCCCTCTTAGGGGGGATATCACATCTAGGTGGAGCTTTGCTCTAAAAATTAAGCTAAAACAACTCTAATGGTGCGAACACATTAATGCTTCATGTAAAAGTGGTAACCCAACTTGTGCTTAAACGATGAGTATGACCTATGATCAAATGTTCTCATTTGACTCCTAAGTCAATATACTCATATATAGATGACCTAGTCATCGCCAATTGCTTGATAGATGTTAGAATTGTTTGTGCATGCTTTGACACATATTTCATTGGCTATCTTATTGTGTGAGCATGTTGGTTGCATATTTTCTCCATTCGAGGACATCCATTTGGTTTTTTTATTGTCTTGGTTTTATTGGCCAAGTGGATGTACAAGAATGCCTCAGAACCTTCTTTAGCTATCTATGCTCTTCTCGTCTCAAACTCTATTCATGCTATATCACAAAAATTGAACAAGTTCTTTTCGGACCCTCCGGGTGAGGAGCACTCTGAGCCACCGATCCGTCAAGGGCTGCCTTCCAAAACCTTCTACTGCATTTCGGTCAGACCAATCCACTCAAACTCCGTCACACCAAAAGCATTAGACTGATCTAGGTCTTCCATCTCAGTGCTACCGATTAGACCGACTCGGTCTCACCAAGTTGATGTAACTGCACGCTGTTTCACATCTTGGTGCCACCGATTCGTTCCACTCGGTGGCATCGATAGCACATGGGTATTTATATCCAGCAGCCCGTACGGTTGAAAAATTCTTCAAACATCACACACCCGCGTCCCATTGCTGCTGCCCCCTTGGTCTCGGAGTCGTCGCCGTCATCTCCTGCGTGTCTCTCCCACAGGAATCCACCGCCGTCAACGGAATCTCCTCCGCCGTTACCGCTGTAGAGGATTGTCACTGAGTTAGGGTATGATTTGATCTCGTCGTGCTTTCCCCTTCCGATTCAATGCACAAGGATAATCCCTAGTATCTTCCCACATTTGAGATTCATCTATCCACCAGAAAACTCCATTAGAATAGATTCGGAGAAAAAAATTTAGGGTTAGGTTTCCGCCGAACTCATCTCGGACCGACCGAAAAGAAATTTTCGGTCCCAACGATTGGCCCTGGCCATTGCACAAGTACAACTCGGTTCCACCGAAACATACTAATCGGTGAGACCGAAAGTAAAATCTCAGTGAAACCCTAGCATGTCGGAGCCACCAAACCACAACTTGGTCTTACCGATATTGTGTGTTTTGGCTCTGTGAGTGCTTCGGAGTCACCGAGATGATCAAATCGGTAGCTCCGAAATGCTTTCTGTGAAAACTAAAATTAAAGTTTGGACTCAAATTTTTGAAAAATTATCTGCTTTTTGTGATACTCATCTACTCTGCCCATAGCTATCTATTTCACAGGGTCAGATTTGCAAGAGGTCTAGTGCAAGTGACAGCTAGAATGAGTCAGAACAGAATGTTGAGCTCAGTGAGGGTTCAAGCCACAAAGACAGCTATGATGAGGGTAGCAGGAGCACTCCAAGCAAGTTACCAAAGGCTACCGCCAGAACAAGGAAGAAGAGAACCTCAGAAAGTGAGGATGAGGACTTTGTTGCAAATGAAGAGGTGCTACTTCTTGAGCTTGCGTTGATTTTTCCCTTGAAGAGGAAAGGGTGATGCAGCAAAGTAGAGATAAGTATTTCCCTCAGTTAAGAACCAAGGTATCAATCCAGTAGGAGGCACAAGCAAGTCCCCAATAGATGCACTTGCACAAACTAAAAAACACTTGCACTCAACGCGAAAAAGGGGTTGTCAATCCCTTCACGGTCACTAGCAAGAGTGAGATCTAATAGAGATGGGTATAAAAGATAAGTAAAAGAGTAAAATAAAGTAAATATAAATAAGTTGCAGCAAGGTATTTTTAGGTTTTTAGTTTTATAGATCTGAAAATAATATGATAGAAAATATACCCGGGGGCATAGGTTTCACTAGAGGCTTCTCTTTTGAAGAAAACATACGGTGGGTAAACAAACTACTGTTGAGAAATTGATAGAAAAGCGCTTAGTTATGACGATATCCAAGGCAATGATCATGAATATAGGCATCACGTCCGTGACAAGTAGACCGACTCCTGCCTGCATCTACTACTATTACTCCACACATCAACTGCTATCCAGCATGCATCTAGTGTATTAAGTTAACAAGAACGGAGTAACGCCTTAAGCAAGATGACATGATGTAGAGGGATATATCCAATCAATATGGTAAAACCCCTATCTTTTTATCCTTAATGGCAATAATACAAATACATGCCTCGCTACCCACACTATCACTGGGTAAGGACACCGCAAGATTGAATCCAAAACAAAGCACCTCTCCCATTGCAAGATAGATCAATCTAGTTGGCCAAACCAAATCAATAGATCGGAGAGAAATACAAAGCTATCTTAATCATGCATAAAAGCGTTCAGAGAAGACTGAAATAATATTCATAGATAATCTGTTCATAAATTCACAATTCATCAGATCTCAACAAACGCACCGCAAAAGAAGATTACATCGAATAAAACTCCAAGAACATTGAGGAGAACATTGTATTGAAGATCAAAGAGAGAGAAGAAGCCATATAGCTACTAGCTATGGACCCGTAGGTCTGTGGTAAACTACTCACACATCATCGAAAGGGCAGCAAGGATGGTGTAGAGGCCCTCCGTGATCGAATCCCCTTCCGGCAGAGTGCCGGAAAAGGCCCCAAGATGGGATCTCACGAGAACAGAAGCTTGCGGCGGCGGAAAAGTATTTTTGGTGTGCCCTCTGACGTAAGGGGAATATTTGGGTGTTTATAGAGCAGATAGCAGGGTTAGGAGAGCCACGGGGGGGGCCACAAGCCTAGGGGCGCGCCCCTAGGGCTTGTGGCCCCCTCGTGGGTCTTTTGGCCTCTTCCCGAAGCATTGTGGTTGTCTTCTGTTCCAAGAAAAATCCTCAAAAAGTTTTGTTCCCTTTGGTATTGATTTTCTGTAAAAGACAAAAACAAGGAAAAAACAACAACTGGCACTAGGCACTAGGTTAGTCCCAAAAATAATATAAAATAGCATATTACTGCATATAAAACAGCCAAGATATATGATATAATAGCATGGAACAATAAAAAATTATAGATACATTGGAGACGTATCAAGCATCCCCAAGCTTAATTCCTTCTTATCCTCGAGTAGGTAACTGATAAAAACAAAATTTTTGATGTGGAATGCTACCTAACATGTTTATCAAGTAATCTTTCGTATTGTGGCATGAATATTCAGATCCATAAGATTCAAAACAAAAGTTTAATATTGACATAAAAACAATAATACTTTAAGCATACTAATAAAGCAGTCATGGATTTTCAAAATAACATGGCTAAAGAAAGTTATACCTACAAAATCATATAGTCTTGTCATGCTCTATCTTCATCACACAAAGTATTTATCATGCACAACCCGATGACAAACCAAGCAATGGTTTGATCCTTTTGATGTTCTAAAGCCTTTTCATCTTTCACGCAATACATGAGCGTGAGCCATGGATATAACACTATAGGTGGAATATAAGGTGGTAGTAGACAAAAAGGAGAAAGAAATTCTCACACCAACTAGGCAAATTAATAGGCTATGGAGATGCCCATCAATTGATATTGGTGCAAGTGAGTAGGGATTGCCATGCAACGGATGCACTAGAGCTATAAGTGTATGAAAGCTCAAAAGAAAACTAAGTTGGTGTGCATCCAACTTGCTTGCTCACGAAGACCTAGGGCAATTCTGAGGAAGCCCATCATTAGAATATGCAAGCCAAGTTCTATAATGAAAAATTCCCACTAGTAATATGTGAAAGTGACAACATAGGAGACTCTCTATATGAAGAACATGGTGCTACTTTGAAGTACAAGTGTGGAAAAAGGATAGTAACATTGTCCCTTCTCTCTTTTTCTCTCATTTTTTTCTCTTTTTTCTTTTTTCTTTTTTCTTTCTTTTTCCTTTTTTTTCTTTTTCTTTTTTTGGGCTCTTTTTTTTTAAGTCCGGAGTCTCATCCTGACTTGTGGGGGGATCCTAGTCTCCATCATCCTTTCCTCACATGGGACAATGCTCTAATAATGATGATCATCACACTTTTATTTACTTACAACTCAAGAATTACAACTCAATACTAGAACAAAATATGACTCTATATGAATGCCTCCGGTGGTGTACGGGGATGTGCAATGATCTAGCATGACATGTAAAAAATATGAACGGTGGCCAAGCCACAAATACTATTCCAACTACATGATCACGCAAAGCAACATGACAATGATGGTGTGTGTCATAATAAACGGAACGGTGGAAGTTGCATGGCAATATATCTCAGAATGGCTATGGAAATGCCATAATAGGTAGGTATGGTGGCTGTTTTGAGGAAGGTATATGGTGGGTTTAATGCACCGACGAAAGTTGCGTGGTACAGAGGCTAGCAAAGGTGGAAGGGTGAGAGTGCGTATAATCCATGGACTCAACATTAGTCCTAAAGAACTCACATACTTATTGCAAAAAAATATTAGCCCTGGAAACAAGGTACTAATACGCATGCTCCTAGGGGGATAGATTGGTAGGAAAAGGCCATCGCTCGTCCCCAGCCGCCACTCATAAGGAAGAGAACAAAAAATAAAGCATGCTCCAACTTCATCACATAATGATAGAACATACGTGCATGCTTCAGGAATCACAAACCTTAACACAAGTATTTCTACTAATCCACAATTACCAATTAGCATGAATCTAATATTACCATGTTCATATCTCAAAATAAATGCAAGGAATCAAACTTCTCATATATTCAATGATCTTCATGAAAGTTTTTATTATATCCCTCTTGAATACCCATCATATGAGGACCAAATTCATAACCTAAGAAAATTGCTATACTATTTTTAAGACTCTCAAAATAATATAAGTGAAGCATGAGAGTTCATCAATTTCTTCAAAATAAAACCACAGTTGTGCTCTAAAAAGATACAAGTGAAGCACTAGAGCAACTACCTAGCTCAAAAAATATAAGTGAAGCACATAGAGTATTCTAATAAATTCATGATTAATGTGTGTCCCTCTCAAAAGGTGTGTACAGCAAGGATGATTGTGGCAAACTAAAAAACAAAGTATCAAATAATACAAGATGCTCCAAGGAAAACACATATCATGTGGTGAATAAAAATATAGCCTCAAGTAATTTTACCGATGGATTGAAGACAAAAGAGGGGATGCCATCCTAGGCATCCCAAAGCTTAGATGCTTGGTTGTCCTTGAATATTACCTTGGGGTGCCTTGGTAATCCCTAAGCTTAGGATATTGCCACTCCTTATTCCCTAGTCCATCAAAACTTTACCCAAAACATGAAAACTTCACAACACAAAACTCAACAAAAAAACTCGTGAGATCCGTTAGTATGATAAAACAAATCTCCACTTTTAGGTACTGTTGTGAACTCATTCCAATTTTATATTAGTTTTATATCTACTGTATTCTAACTTCTCCATGGTTCATACCCCCCGATACTACCCATATATTCATCAAAATAAGCAAACAACACATCGAAAACAGAATCTGTCAAAAACAGAATAGTCTGTAAAGACACGAATATTAGTCATACTTATGTAACTCTAAAATATCTGAACAATTAGGAAATCAGAGGCAATTCATATATCAATCTTGTGTAAACAATTCAGAGTTTTTTCACGCTCCAGTGAATTTTAACAATTCTGTTACTAGACACAAAAGTTTCTGTTTTTTAGCAAAATCAAATCAACGATATACCAAAGCATCCCAAAGGTCTTGCTTGGCTCAAACACTAATTAAAACACTAAAACACAATTATTATAGAGGTAATATTGTATATTCTTATAAAAATATAAAATAAAAATATTGGGTTGTCTCTCAACAAGCGTTTTTCTTTAAAGCCTTTTAGCTAGCCATTGATAATTTTAATGATGCTCACATGAAAGATAGCAATTGAAACACGAAGAAAGCATCATGTAGCATGTGAAAAACAAGTTTAAGTATAACATACTTACTATGCATAGGCATTTTATAAGCAAACAAATTATCAAGACAAGCAAAAACTAGCATATAAAAGGATGAAGAAAGAAACAATAGCAATCTCAACATAACGAGAGGTAATTTAGTGACATGAAAATTTCTACAACCCTATTTTCCTCTCTCATAATAATTACATGTGGGATCATATTCAAATTCAACAATATATCTATCACATAACATATTATCTACATGATACACATGCATGCAAAGTTGACACTCTTCCAAAATAGTGGGATTATCATCAAATAAAATCATGACCTCTCCAAGCCCACTTTTATCAAAAATTTCATAAGATTGATCATTCTCCAAATATGTGGGTTTATTTTTAGCTAAAGTTGACACTCTTCCAAACCCACTTTCAATATTATCGCAAACATATTCATCGTGATGCTTAAATAAATTTTCAAGATCATAAGAAGCATTATCACCCCAATCATGATCATTGCAATAAGTAGTGGACATAGCAAAATTAGCATCCCCAAGCTTGGGGTTTTGCATATTATTAGCAAAATTGACATTAATAGAATTTATAATAACATCATTGCAAGCATGCTTTTCGTTCAAGGAGCTATCAAGTGTGGGTGTGATAGCAATAATTTCATGTTTAACATAAGGAACTATAGCAAGTTCATCTCCATAAGTATAATTAATATTGGCATCACGACCATAAGAATAGCAAGCATCATGTTCATCAAGGGGGAATATTTCAATCAAATCAACGGAATCATAATTATCTATAGATTCATTCATATCATTATTTTCTTCCAAAGCAATGGACATTCTCTCAATAAATTCTTTAACACAGGCATTATGAGCATAGATTTCATAACAATATTTAAGGATGTCAAAATTTTCAGACTTGTAGAGAGTAATACCATACTTTTCAATCAAATAAGCAACTTCATAAGCACCCTTAAAAGCAATAAATTCTTCAATTTGTTCGATATCATAGTAACTATAAACACCTTTGGCATAAGAAGATAGGATTTCATTATCATTAAACTCAGATAGGTAGGGAAGGTGTTTTTTAGGGTTCTCCGAGCAACAAGTAAAATCATAAATTTCACATAGATTCCAAGCATAGCATAGCACACAATTTATTAGATTCCATCAGAGTCTCCCTTTTCGAGACAAATGGTGACGCACAAAATGAGCATGCTCATCTAATGATTTTCCCTCAACTAAACTAGTTGGGGTTTCAGCACGAGCACATATGGATCGAAGATGATCCAAGTATAAAACTTTAAGTGGATCCATATCAATAGATTTTTAGCAAGAAAAGATGCAAGCAAATAGAAGGCACATGGCAACACAAGCAAAGATAGCAAACGAAAAAGCGAACGGAAAGAAGGCAAATAAAAAAGCAAATATTTTTGTTTTTTTCAGAAAATGTTTTAGAAGTGGGGGAGAGGAAAAGGAGAGGCAAATGGAAAATAATGTAATGCAAGATATGAGAGTTTATGATAGGTACTTGGTAGGCTTGATGTAGAACCTCCCCGGCAACGGCGCCAGAAATTCTTTCTGCTACTTCTTGAGCTTGCGTTGATTTTTCCCTTGAAGAGGAAAGGGTGATGCAGCAAAGTACAGATAAGTATTTCCCTCAGTTAAGAACCAAGGTATCAATCTAGTAGCAGGCACAAGCAAGTCCCCAATAGATGCACCTGCACAAACTAACAAACACTTGCACTCAACGCGAAAAAGGGGTTGTCAATCCATTCACGGTCACTAGCAAGAGTGAGATCTAATAGAGATGGGTATAAAAGATAAGTAAAAGAGTAAAATAAAGTAAATATAAATAAATTGCAGGAAGGTATTTTTGGGTTTTGGTTTTATATATCTGAAAATAATATGATAGAAAATAGACCTGGGGGCCATAGGTTTCATTAGAGGCTTCTCTCTTGAAGAAAACATACAGTGGGTAAAAAAAATTACTGGTAAGCAATTGATAGAAAAGCGCATAGTTATGACGATATCCAAGGCAATGATCATGAATATAGGCATCACATCCGTGACAAGTAGATCGACTCCTGACTGCATCTACTACTATTACTCCACACATCGACCGCTATCCAGCATGCATCTAGTGTATTAAGTTAACAAGAACGGAGTAACGCATTAAGCAAGATGACATGATGTAGAGGGATAGATACAATCAATATGGTAAACCCCCATCTTTTTATCCTTAATGGCAACAATACAAATACGTTCCTCGCTACCCCTACTGTCACTGGGTGAGGAGAGTGCAAGATTGAACCCAAAACAAAGCACCTCTCCCGTTGCAAGATAGATCAATCTAGTTGGCCAAACCAAATCAATAGATCGGAGAGAAATACAAAGCTATCTTAATCATGCATAAAAGAGTTCAGAGAAGACTCAAATAATATTCATAGATAATTTGATCATAAATCCACAATTCATCGAATCTCAACAAACGCACCGCAAAAGAAGATTACACCGAATAGAACTCCAAGAACATCGAGGAGAACATTGTATTGAAGATCAAAGAGAGAGAAGAAACCATCTAGCTACTAGCTATGGACCCGTAGGTCTGTGGTAAACTACTCACACATCATCAAAAGGGCAACAAGGTTGGTGTAGAGGCCCTCCGTGATTGAATCCCCCTCCGACAGAGTGCCGGAAAAGGCCCCAAGATGGGATCTCATGAGAACGGAAGCTTGCGGCAGCGGAAAACTATTTTTGGTGTGCCCTCTGATGTAAGGGGAATATTTGGATATTTATAGAGCAGAGATTGGGGTTAGGAGAGCCAGGAGGGGCCCACAAGCCTAGGGGGCGCCCCCTTGGGGCGCGCCCCTAGGGCTTGTGGCCCCCTCGTGGGTCTTCTGGCCTCTTCCCGAAGCTTCGTGGTTGTCTTCTGGTCCAAGAAAAATCCTCAAAAAGTTTCGTCCCGTTTGGACTCCATTTGGTATTGATTTTCTGTAAAAGACGAAAACAAGGAAAAAACAACAACTGACACTGGGCACTAGGTTAATAGGTTGGTCCCAAAAAATGATATAAAATAGCATATTAATGCATGTAAAACATCCGAGATGGATAATACAATAGCATGGAACAATAAAAAATTATAGATACATTGGAGACGTATCAAGAGGTCACTTCCAAGAAGAAGGCAGTACTCAGAAAGGAGTATGGCTCTGCAGTGACCACCAAGCCAGGTGCAAAGCAAAAGATTGCTGTTAGGAGAGTTCCAATGTCAAAACCTCGGAAAACCTTAGCTACACAAGAAACCATGCATTTCACACTTGAGGAACCAAGTGGTGCTGAAGGTGATGCTAGCAAGAAGAAGAAGAGGGTGAGGAAGACCACTGCTAGAGTGATTGGCAGACCTTCCATGATGATGGATGAGGAGGAAGAACCAAAAGCAGAAGCACCTCCTGCTAAGACTCAGAAGTTGATGTCTGATGCTATGGAATCTGCCAACCCCTCCAAGTCCAAGCCCAAAGCTCCAGCTCCTAAGAGATCTACCAGGAACATATCTGCAACTGAGAAGAACAAGGCCCCAGTGCCAGAGGTTCAGGATGATGATGTGCCACTAGTGCTCAGGAGGCTCAAGCCCAAGATCCCAGAACATGATAATGCTCATCCAGTTGCTGAAAACATGATGCTCAGGTAGGACAAAGGTCTGAGAGAATGGAGGAAAGTGGATTCCTATTCAGCTAGGACGAGGACAGCTTGTGACTATCGCTTTCACACCCGTGAACAACAAGATTTCTATGAGATAGTTCTGCTTGATAAGGAGCCCATTGTCAGTGACATGAAGTGGGTGGACTAGAAATAAATTGAGACCAATGAAGATTATTTCCCCCATGTTCATGACAGTTTTAGACTTGCCGGTGTTGATGAGTTCATTGGTCAGAACCTCACAAAGTGGAATGACGAGATGATCATGCAATTCTACTCCATAGCACACTTCTATCCAGATGGCAAGATTGCATGGATGACTGAGGGACACAAGTACCAGTCATCGATCTCTGAGTGGGCTGCACTTCTGAATGCCCTTGAGGAAGAAGAAAATGATGTTGATGTATATGGGAAGCCCCGGATGGACCACAACACAATGGCAAACATGTACAAGGAAATTCCACCAAAGGATCTTGAGAGCCACAAGTTTTTGTCAATCAAGCATTTGCTAGCTGGTTTGGCCACCACAAACACCATTTTGAGGCGTACTCTATTGCCCAAATCTGGAGATGAGAGGATGATCCGTGGCCACTCCATTAACTTGCTCCATTTGTTTGACACCCCCCAAAAGTTCAAAGTTATGAGTTTGATTGCTGAGACGATCAAGAGGACAGCTGCTGACCAGAAGAGATCTTGTGGATATGCCTGATACGTCTCCGGCGTATCTACTTTTCCTAATGCTTTTGCTCTTGTTTTGGACTCTAATTTGCATGATTTGAATAAAAACTAACCCGGACTACTGCTGTTTTCAGAACAACTACCATGGTGTTGTTTTTGTGCAGAAATAGAAGTTCTCGGAATGGAACAAAACTTTTTGGAGATTTTTTATGGAATAAAAGAAAAATACTAGAGCCAAGAACCACCGGAGGGGGCCCCCTGGGTCAGCACAACCCACCAGGGCGCACCCCCCCTCCAAGCGCGCCCAGGTGGGTTTTGCCCACTTGGTGCCCCCCAGACCCTGACTCCGACGCTATAAAATCCTATTTTTGGAGAAAAAAATGAGAGAGAAAGAATTATCGCATTTCATAATACGGAGCCGCCGCCTCCTCCTGTTCTTCATCGGGAGGCCAGATCTGGAGTCCGTTTGGGGCTTCGGAGAGGGGGATCTTCGATCTTCATCATCACCAACCCTTCTCCATCACCAATTCCATGATGCTTCTCACCGGGAGTGAGTAATTCCTTCATAGGCTCGCTGGTCGGTGAGGAGTCGGATGAGATACATCATGTAATCAAGTTAGTTTTGTTAGGGCTTGATCCCTAGTATCCACTATGTTCTGAGATTGATGGTGTTATGACTTTGCCATGCTTAATGCTTGTAACTTTGGGCCTGGGTGCCATGATTTCAGATCTGAACCCTTTATGTTATCACCATTATATCTATGTTCTAGATCCGATCTTGCAAGTCATATTCACCTATTACATGTTATGATCCGTAAACCCCGGTGTGATAGTAATCGGGATACTTTCTAGTGATGACTGTAGTTTGAGGAGTTCATGTATTCACTATGTGTTAATGCTTTGTTTCGGTTCTCTATTAAAAGGAGGCCTTAATATCCCTTAGTTTCCTTATGGACCCCGCTGCCACGGGAGGGTAGGACACAAGATGTCATGCAAGTTCTTTCCATAAGCACGTATGACTATTTACGGAATACATGCCTACATTATATTTATGAACTGGAGCTAGTGCCGCATCGCCCTAGGTTATGACTGTTATATGATGAATATCATCCTACGAATTTTCCATATATTGTTCTTGCTAAGTTACTACTATTGTTGTTATTGTTACACCAGTTACAAAATCATTGCTATCACTGTTACTGTTGCTGTTACTATTACAATTATCAAAACTATCATATTACTATGCTACTGATCATATTGCTGCAGATAATTAATCTCCAGGTGCGGTTAAATTTACAACTCAGCTGCTAATACTTACAAGTATTCTTTGGCTCCCCTTGTGTCGAATCTATAAATTTGGGTTGAATACTCTACCCTCGAAAACTGTTGTGACCCCCTATACTTGTGGGTTATCAAGACCTTTTTCTGGCTCCGTTGCCGGAGAGCATAGCTATATTTTTGAGTCACTTGGGATTATTATCTGTTTATCACTATGAAGAATCTGAAGGATACCAAGACTAAGATTTTTCCCTCTAAGACGAGGGGAGGTAAGGAACTGCCATCACACTCTGCACTTGATTCACCTTCTATTTTGAGTAGACTTGCAACACCACCACATGCTATTAATCCTGATATGCTGCAAGTTTTTGATGATGCCACTTCTGCTATAAATGCTACTCATGATGATGCTAGCACCTTGCTTGATGATAATATGACACTAGGTGAATTTCTTGATGAACAAATTGCTAGAGCTAAAGATATTGAGAATGCTGAAACTGATGAAATTATTGAAACTGATGAAGTACTTGAAATTGAAAATCTTGAAACTCCTATTAGGCCTAGCTCTCCTAGATATGAATTGCCTAAGATACCTGAAGGTTATGTTATGGATGAGGAGACAGCTAGAGATTTTCTTGCTTGCAATGATAGAGATGATCTTAAGAAATTACTATGCAAACTAGAAGAAAAATCTTTGAATGCTAGAATGAAATGTGATCCTAAGTTTGCTACTTCACCTATATTTTTTGATGATAAGGATTATGAATTCTCTGTCGACCCAAAGTTAATTACTTTGGTTGAATCTGATCCTTTCCATGGCTATGAGACTGAATTTGTTGTGGCACATCTCACTAAATTAAATGATATAGCCACCCTATTTGCTCATGATGAGAAGATTCGCTACTACTATATTCTCAAATTATTTCCTTTCTCATTAAAGGGCGATGCTAAGATATGGTACAATACTCTTGCTCCTGGTTGTGTGCGTAGTCCCCAGGATTTGATTTACTACTCTGAAAAATATTTTCCTGCTCATAAGAAACAAGCTCCTTACAGGATTTTTTTTAACTTTCTGCAAATTGAAGAAGAGAGTCTCCCACAAGCTTGGGGGAGGCTTCTCCAATAGCTTAATGCTTTGCCTGATCATCCTCTTAAGAAAAATGAAATACTTGATATCTTCTATAATGGACTAACCGATGCTTCTAGGGACTTCCTAGATAGTTGTGCTGGTTGTGTTTTCAGGGAACGAACTATTGAACAAGATGAGGAATTACTGAATAATATATTAAAAATTATGATGATTGGACTCTTCCTGAACCACCGCCCAAACCCACTCCAAAGAAGAGGGGTATCTTATATCTAAGTCCTGAAGATATGCAAGAGGCAAAGAAAAGTATGAAGGAAAAAGGTATGAAAGCAGAGGATGTGAAAAATTTACCTCCTATTGAAGAAGTACATGGACTTGACACACCACCACCGAAGGTGGTAGAGGTAAACTCTTTAATGAAATTTGATGAAAGTGACATCCCTTACAACAAACATCCTAGTCAATGACTTTAGTGAACCTAAGTAGAAAAACCTCCTGATAATGATAATGATATTTCTATTTCGAATGCTGAAAGTCAATCTGGTAATGAACACTCATCTAGTGATAATGAAAAGGATAATGATGATGTTCATGAAGACACTCAACCAAAAAATGATAAACAACCATATAATGATGTTGAAATAGAACCAGCTGTTGATCTTGATAACCCACAACCTAAGAATAAAAGATATGATAAAAGATACTTTGTTGCTAGAAAACATGGAAGAGAAAGAGAACCATGGGTTCAAAAACCCATGCCCTTTCCACCTAAATCAACTAAGAAAAAAGATGATGAAGAATTTGAATGCTTTCCTGAAATGCTTAGGCCAGTCTTTTTGCGCACTCGCTTGACTGATATATTAAAGATGGCCCCTTATGCAAAATATATGAAAGACATCATTACTAATAAGGGAAAAATACCAGAAGCTGAAATTTCCACCATGCTTGCTAATTATTCTTTAAAGGATGGAGTACCTAAAAAACTTGGAGATCTGGGAATACCAACTATACCTTGCTCCATCAAAAGAAATTATGTCAAAACTGCTTTGTGTGACTTAGGAGCTGGTGTTAGTGTTATGCCTTTCTCTTTATATAAAAGACTTGATTTGAATAAACTCACACCTACTGAAATATCTTTGCAAATGGCTGACAAATCAACTGCCATACCTATCGGTATTTGTGAGGATGTGCCCATTGTTGTTGCAAATGTTACTATCTTAACTGACTTTGTTATACTTGAGATGCCCGAGGACGACAATATGTCGATTATCCTTGGTAGACCCTTTTTTGAATACTGCAGGTGTTGTTATTGATTGCAATAAAAGCAAGGTGACTTTTCATATCAATGGTAATGAACATACGGTGCACTTTCCGAAGAAACAATTCCAAGTGAATAGTATTAATGTTATTGAAAAATCTCCGACACTCACTATTGGAAGTTTTCAACTACCTCTACCTACTGCCAAAAAAGAAATATGAAATACTTATTGTTGGGGACATGCATATCCCCGTTGAGGTAACTTAGTGTTTTATGAAAGTTCTTCAGCTTCATGCTAATCGAAGGTGGTTGTTTATAAGAATTGATCAACCTTATTAATGAATCATTTTTGAGAGGTATGAAGTTGATGAATTTAGTAAGCACAACCTTCTGCTCCCAACTTTTATTCTCTGTTTTTCTTAGTTAAATAAAATAAAATGCCATGCTTTGTCCATTTTCTGAATGTCCCGTGCAATAAAAAATGACCCAAAAATAAAAGTTCTCATAATGCCCTGAAAATTTAATACAATTTTTTTCTGAATATTTTTGAATTTTTAGTACAAATAACATCGGGGGGGTGCACCAGGTGGGCACAACCCACCTGGGCGCGCCAGCAGCCACAGGCGCGCCCTGGTGGGTTGTGGTCCCCACGTGGGCCCCCTCACTTATCTCTTTAGCCCATGCCATCACCTACCTCCAGAAAAAAATCACCATTGCTCTCTCCCCCGTGTTCTTGCTCTCAAACCCACGGATTTCAATCTCTTTGCTCGAAGCTCCGTTTCCGGAACTGTTTTGGGGGATTGCTACTTGGTATGTGACTCCTCCATTGCTCCAATTAGTTTTTGCTTTAGTGGAATATATTTTGAATAATTAGCTACTCTTGGTGCCACTGTAGATGAGCTTGCATGTTGAATTCTTAGAGTTCTAAGTAGGTTGAATGCTCAATATAGCCTCTATGCCTCCTTATGAGTAGTTGCTATCAATCTTGTGAAGTTTTGTTGACAAAAATTTTGTGGACTAAAATTTTCAGAATTTTATTCATAGGAATAAGATGAGTTTCTTTAGGAAGTTTGCTTCCAAGAAGGGCTCTAAGGAAGTCATTGGGGAGTCATCAGACAACAATCTCCACACTCGGAGAAGGGTGGAGGTGCGGCCGTGCGAATGGCCGCATAACCCCTTCATGGATGGAGCCGCGATCCGTCAAGAGTTCGCACAATTTGCTGCTAATGCTGGTCTCACTGACTTCATCGCAGCTGAGTGTGAATAATACCATCTCCTTACAAATTCCTTTGTGCAAAATTTTCATTTTCTGAGTAGGAATAACCCCCCTGAGGTGCAGTTTAATTTATATGCTGAAACCCGTCAGATGCCACTCACTGATTTTTGCGACGTATGCTTGATCCCTTCTGACGTGGAAATAAGAGAGCCTAGGCCTGCAGAGTTCGAGGTCTTTTATCATACTCTATTAGTGGGAGATGAGAGAGGCGTGTCGAGTGTCACTACAACTAGTTTGCAGTTTCCTGCTGTGCATTATTTTGCTCTATTTATTGCTAAGTGTTTAATTGCTAGAGAGAAGGTCGGTGCACTCTGTGCTCCTGACTTCGCCATTTTTATGCCGCGCATTTTACGGCGCTAACAGATGTAGCCTAGGGGCTATTATTGCACGCCGTCTGCACCTTAACAGAGCCAAGGTCAAAATCCATGGCGTCATTTATGCTACTCGCTTAGCGAGTCACCTTAACATTCAGATTCGCCAGCATGATTATCGTTTACCCAAGGTTTATTTGGATCACCAGGCGATGAAAGATCACCAATTTACTAATATTGATGATTCTATTAATAATATTCCTTACAACCTGGTTTTCAGTGTGGAAACCCGTGATATTATTCCGTTGCCTGCACCTGCTTTGTTTGATTCTATTGCCAGGGGTGGATACAGGATCATGCCTGAGGATATTATTGCCTACCGGAACGCCCAGGCAGAGGCAGAGGAGGAGCCTCAGGAGTGGGACGCTCAGGTGCCCGCTCCACAGCACTTCAACATGGGACCGGATGGCTACTACGAGTGGTGATTACCAAGCTAGGCCAAAAGCCTAAGCTTTGGGGAGTACGTATCTCCACCGACATTACATTCATGCTCACACATTTCATTCCAGTTGTCGGTGTTCACACTTTTTCATTGTATTATCCATGCTAGATTTATTTTCTCGCTTTCTTCTTGTGTGATTGAAAAACGTTGAGAAAACCCAAAAATATTTCTCGCTTCTTTTCGATTTTTCTTTCTGGTCTAATTTAGCTGTAATGTTAAAAGAAAACCCAAAAAGATTTCCTTGTTCTTCTTTTGCTTGTTGGGAGCTCTCCCGTGTAAATAGTTTTTCTCATTTTTGTTTTTCTCTTTAATTTGCTTTCTTCAAGAAAAAAACTAAAAACTCCAAAAATATTTCAATGTGTTTCTATGAAATTCTTTTCCTTTTATTGAGTCATACCGAGGAGAAGACCACGATGAAAATGTTGAGTGGCTCTCATATGCATTGATATTGATCTAATAATGAGCCCATATTACTTTGTCTTCTCCTTTTTGAATAAAATGTTTGTAGATTCCAGCTTAGTCTACGGCACTCTTTCACTATTATTATTTTCATATCATTTGGTCGTGCAAGTGAAAGGCAATGATGACGATATTTGATGAACTGGCTGTGGCAGGGAGAAACGGGTATGAACTCAACTTGTTCTATTTTTGTAAATATGTTTAACCTAGTATCCTTGATTCAGCCTATTATGATCAAACATGTTTGCAATGACAATTAGAGATTATAGTTTCTCATGCCATGCTTAAGTACTTAGGAGTGGATAATGATTTATCTTGGATGTCAACATGCATTAAATGATCGTGATGTGGTATGATGATATGGTATCCTCCTCTGAATGTTTCAAGTCGCTTGACTTGGCACATGTTCATGCATGTAGTTGAATCAAAACCAACATAGCCTCTATGATATTTATGTTCATGGTGTTCATATCCTACTCATGCTAGTATCCATTGTTACTTATGCATAATGCATGTTCATGACCGTTTTCGCTCTCTAGCTGGCCGCTTCTCAACCTATTTGCTAGCCTTCGCCTGTACTAAGCGGGATTACTGCTTGTGCATCAAAATCCTAAAACCCAAGTTATTCCAGATGAGTCCACCATATATCTACCTATATGCAGTATTACCCTGCCGTTCTAAGTAAATTTGCATGTGCCACCTCTAAAAACTTCAAATAAACATCCATTGTTGTGTGCCTAGATTGTTCATAGAGCGACATGAGGTAGTCGGTATCTTCCATGCTAAGCGGGTTATTCTCATGATGAGTGTTTATTCACTCGTCCTTGCACTCGAGGGGCGGTAATATGGATTCCCAGTGCCGAAATAAAAAATCGCAAATAATTAAACAAAACTCCCCTAGGAATGATGTTGGTATGGACGGTACCCATGGATTCGGCTAGCCGTGGAGTGTGTTTGTTGGTGGAGGGGGAGTAAACCTTTACTTTTATCATTTGGGAACCACCACTAATGTGTTTAGCATGGAAGATATTGATAACTAATGGTCGCAAAGTAAACAGGAAGGGTGCATTTCTCAAAATTTCATTTATCTATGTTTTAAAAATCTGAGCTCTCGCACCGCTGCAAATCACTGCTTCCCTCTACGAAGGGACTATCTATTTAATTTATGTTGTGCCATCACCTTCTCAAATAAGCACCATATCTGAGAGCACTATTGTCATCCTCATGCATTGCGTATAGCTAATGTTGGATGCATCATGACTGGATCTTTTCTACCATGAATTACAATGTTTAGTAGCTGCTTGAACTTTGGAGGTGCTCTGCATTTATGTTTTGCGGTCTCAGAAAGGGCTAGCGGGATACCACTGTTGTCATATTATATCATGATTGTTTTGACAAAGTGTTGTCATTTGAGATATTTTATTATTCCTCGCTAGTTGCTTATGCCATTGATATGAGTTAATATAATTTCTAAGAGTTCTTGTTGACATGGTTAGTTATAATCTTTGCTGAAAACCTGGGTGCTACTTAAGCTTATTTATGTAAACAAGAACAAAAGAGTTCGTAAAAGTTTTTCTTTTTCACTTTCAGTTTATCAACTAAATTGCTTGAGGACAAGCAAAGATTTAAGCTTGGGGGAGTTGATACGTTTCCAGAGTGTCTAGTTTTCCTAACGCTTTTGCTCTTGTTTTGGACTCTAATTTGCATGATTTGAATGAAACTAACCCAGACTGACGCTGTTTTCTGCAGAACTACCATGGTGTTGTTTTTGTGCAGAAATAAAAGTTCTCAGAATGGAACAAAACTTTTTGGAGATTTTTTATGGAATAAAAGAAAAATACTGGAGCCAAGAACCACCGGAGGGGGGCCCCTGGGTGAGCACAACCCACCAGGGCGCGCCCCCCTCCAAGCGCACCCAGGTGGGTTGTGCCCACCTAGTGGCCCCGCAGACCCTGACTCCGACGCTATAACATCCTATTTTTGGAGAAAAAAATGAGAGAGAAAGAATTATCACGTTTCACGATACGAAGCTGCCGCCACATCCTGTTCTTCGTCGGGAGGCCAGATCTGGAGTCCGTTTGGGGCTTCGAAGAGGGGGATCTTCGATCTTCGTCATCACCAACCCTTCTCCATCACCAATTCCATGATGCTCCCCACCGGGAGTGAGTAATTCCTTCGTAGCCTCGCTGGTCGGTGAGGAGTTGGATGAGATTCATCATGTAATCGAGTTAGTTTTGTTAGGGCTTGATCCCTAGTATCCACTATGTTCTGAGATTGATGTTGTTATGACTTTGCCATGCTTAATGCTTGTCACTTTGGGCCCGGGTGCCATGATATCAGATCTGAACCCTTTATGTTATCACCATTATATCTATGTTCTAGATCCGATCTTGCAAGTCCTATTCACCTATTACGTGTTATGATCCGTAAACCCCGGTGTGACAGTAATCAGGATACTTTCCGGTGATGACCGAAGTTTGAGGAGTTCATGTATTCACTATGTGTTAATGCTTTGTTCCGGTTCTCTATTAAAAGGAGGCCTTAATATCCCTTAGTTTCCTTATGGACCCTGCTGCCACGGGAGGGTAGGACAAAAGATGTCATGCAAGTTCTTTCCATAAGCACGTATGACTATTTACAGAATACATGCCTACATTATATTTATGAACTTGAGCTAGTGCCGTATGGCCCTAGGTTATGACTGTTATATGATGAATATTATCCAACGAACTCACCGATCCAATGCCTACGAATTTTCCATATATTGTTCTTGCTAAGTTACTACTACTGCTGTTACTGTTACACTTGTTACAAAATCATTGCTATCACTGTTACCGTTACTGTTACTATCACTGCTATCAAAACTATCATATTACTATGCTACTGATCATATTGCTTCAGATAATTAATCTCCAGGTGTGGTTGAATTGACAACTCAGCTGCTAATACTTACAAGTATTCTTTGGCTCCCCTTGTGTCGAATCTATAAATTTGGGTTGAATACTCTACCCTCGAAAAATGTTGCGATCCCCTATAATTGTGGGTTATCAATGCCCCACATATTCAGATGCTTATCAACTCCAAGGTTGGTACAGACACATATCTACTTGATCGTGAGCACCTTCCTCTTTAGCCAGAGTTCGAGGATAATGTGGTGGTGATGGATGCCTCACAACTCACATCAGTTGAGGCTCAAGAGAAGGCTCAGGCAGCAACAGCAGCAACAAAGGCAGCAAAGGAAGCCAATGCATCCAATGCCCCAATAGCAAATCTCAAGACAAAGCAAGACCAAATGACATATCTACTAGAAGCAACACTGAGTATTGAGTGAAGTCCCGCCAACTTAGCCAAGAACCAGGAGAGCTTAGAGCGGATTGTGGAGGAAAAGATGTACAACTTAGATGTTAAGGTCACAGAGATCCAGTCCATTGTGGAGAAGGTTAGAGATGATGCTGAAGATGGCAATGAGCACACCACTACTGAGAGGTTTCAAACTGTGCCAAGGGTAGCCAGATCTTCAGTTGTGCCAGTTGCAGACATGAGGCCTACTCACTCTGCACCTGCCACTACTGCTACAGTGCCACCTCCAGTATCTACACCACCAGTTCAGCAGACTTCAGCAGAGGCATTTGTAGAAGTAGTTCTCTCCACGCCTTCTACACACACCAGAGCCACATGCCAGAAGACCCCTTCAGGAGCTCCAGAGGATCGTGCCTAGAGAGACATATAGCTCTGTACTTTTTCAAGCTTTTTGGTAACTTGTTGCCAAAGGGGGAGAAAATGTATAGATCATAGGCTTCGAGAGAGAGTGTCTCATTCTTTTGCTTGTTGGTTTTTATTGCCCATTGCTTCAATGTCCATTTGATTCATGCTACTTGGTTGTTTTTATGCTTGTGAGATGCTACGTTTGGTTGTGCGATTGATCATAGTATGCTTAATGTGTGCTTAATGCTTATCTCTACGATTACTTATGTATGATCATTCACTTATGTGTTTGGTGATGCGTGCATGTTATTTCACTCTTATCATTTTGTGCGCTCCACCAAGATGTATGTGACATGGAAGAGTAACCCATGATCCTAATCGATTATGCATTTGCATTCAAATGCAAATTTTTAATAATGCACAAATTTAGGGGGAGCTCTTACTTATCACATACTTCTCAAAGCGATGATGTATTTCATTCATTTAATCATTTGTCGAATCTTTGATCTATATGTTGTCTTCAATTACCAAAAAAGGGGAGATTGAAAGTGCAACTAATCCCCAGGTGGTTTTGGTAATTCATCACAACATATAGCTCACTGAACTAATATCCATTCAAGATAAATATTTTAGGATGTTTAATGATAGGCATGGCATGGACTAGAGATGTGGACCCCTCAAAATGCTAAGGACAAAGATTGGCAAAAAGCTCAAGACTCTTCATTTCTATTTAAGTGATCCAAGATCACATTGAGTCCATAGGAAAGCCAATACTATTAAAAGGGGATGAGGTGTTGCTTAATGGTCTACTTGGTCAAGTGCTTAGTGATATTGCTCCAAACCCTCAACCACTTTCTCCATCTACTTATGTCCAAACCCTAATTCCAAACTCGGCCCCACCGATTCTTTCTACCCGGAGCCACCAAGTTCATTTGACATAGCCACTGCCAGAGACCCCAACGATTCGGTCTCACGGATACGGATCTCGGTCCCACCGAGATGGCCTTGCCAACTCTCTGTTACTTGTTGCAATTATTTCGGTCTCATGGAGAATTGCAATCGGTCTCACTGAGATGGCTTGCCAACTCTCTGTTACCTTATTGCTTCACTTCGGTCTCACCGAGTTGATGCAATCGGTGCCACTGAGACGATGTTTTCCCTAAGCCCTAGCACATTGGTCCCACCGAGTTGTTCTAGTCGGTCCCACCGAGATTCCTAACGTTCATATTTTTGAACAGACCGGTACCACCGAGTTAAACTAATCAGTGCACCGAGATGAGTCAAATGTGTGTAATGGTTGGATTTTGTGTGGAGGCTATATATACCTGTCCACCCCCATCTCATTCAAGAGAGAGCCATCAGAACGTGCCTACACTTCCACCATACATTTTCTGAGAGAGAGAACCACCTAGTCATGTGTTGAGATCAAGAGATTCCATTCCAACATTTTGAACCTTGATTTCTAGCCTTCCCCAAGTTGCTTTCCACTCAAATCCCTCTTCCACCATAGCCAAATCTATGAGAGAGAGAGAGAGTTGAGTGTTGGGGAGACTATCATTTGAAGCACAAGAGCAAGGAGTTGATCATCAACACACCGTCTATTACCTTTTGGAGAGTGGTGTCTCCTAGATTGGTTAGGTGTCGCTTGGGAGCCTCCGTTGTGATGTGGAGTTCAACCAAGAAGTTTGTAAGGGCAAGGAGATCGCCTACTTTGTGAAGATCTACCCAAGTGAGGCAAGTCCTTCGTGAGCGATGGCCATGGTGGGATAGACAAGGTTGCTTCTTCGTTGACCCTTCGTGGGTGGAGCCCTCCATGGACTCGCGCAGCCATTACCCTTCGTGTGTTGAAGTCTCCATCAACGTGGACATATGATAGCACCACCTATCAGAACCATGCCAAAAATCTTCATGTCTCCATTGCATTTGCCTTCTCCAAACCCTTCCCTTTACCTTCATATGCAATGTTTTACATTCCACTGCTATACTCTTAGAATTGCATGTGTAAGTTGATTGCTTGACTTATGCTAATTGCTAAAATCTGCCCACAACTAAAATTGGGAAAAGGATAGATTTTTATTTGGTCAAGTAGTCTAATCACCCCCGCTAGACATACTTTCGATCCTACAGTAACTACTCACACAACATATTCATGATCAAGATCAGAGGAGTAATAAATATAATAATGGATCTGAACATATAATCTTCCACCAAATAAACTGGCTAGCATCAACTACAAGATGTAATCAACACTACTAGTCACCCATAGGTACCAATTTGAGGTTTTGAAACAAAGATTGAACACAAGAAATGAACTAGGGTTTGAGATGAGATGGTGCTATTGAAGAAGTTGATGAAGATTGGCCTCCCAAAGATGAGAGGGTTGTTGGTGATGACGATGGCTTCGATTTCCCCCTCTCGGAGGGAAGTCCCCCCTGCAGAATCGCTTTGCCAGAGGGAAAAAGTGCTCCTGCCCAAGTTCCGCCTCGAGACGGCGGCGCTCTGTCCCGAAAGTCCTCTCCTTATTTTTTCTAGGTCAGAAGACCTTATATACTGGAAGATGGGCACCGGAGATGGGCCAGGTAGCCCACTACCCACTAGGGCGCGCCTGGAGGGGGTGGCGTGCCCTGGTGCCTAGTGGGAACCTGGGTGGCCCCCTCCGGTATTTCTTTTCTCCAGTATTTTTTTATATATTCCGAAATAATTCTCCATAAAGTTTCAGCTCATTTGGAGATGTACAGAATAGGTATATCTGGCATAGCTTTTTCAGGTCTAGAAGTCCAGCTGCCGGGATTCTCCCTCTTTGTATAAACCTTGCATATTATGAGAGAGAAGGCATTAGAATTACTCCACAAAGTATTATATTGCATAAAAACACTATAAATAATAGTAGGAAAATATGATGCAAAATGGACGTATCAGTACCTCAGACTGGGTGAAGCCGAAAGCTAGCCATCTTAAGAATATAATTGGTCGGCAACGACGGAAGTGAAAATTTAGGTTCACTAAAGACCACAGAGTTCGGGAACTTTCCCCAAACTAAATCCTCAATATTTTCCTCCCACATTGATTGGAGTTGAGGTTTCACGATCATGGTCAACATGATAGCCCGGGAAAAGGAACTTATAAAGGAACTATTTTCCCCAGAAGATGTTTCTTACGTTAAAAAGTAATATAACATATCTCTCCGTGTACCATTGTTTATAAAATCGTATGGCCGGATTGCCTTATTTGCGGTAAATCTTTGCCCTCATAAAGGCATTATAAAGTAGGACAAACACTCCCCGGCTACTGGCTGAGGAGGTTGAAGCCGATGGTCAGTCAACAAAGTTTTGTACAATGCGGATCCGAGCATTAATGATGTAAAGTACTTGGATACATAGAATCATTACACATAAATTGCGAATACAAGTCAATTTACTGCAGCCGAGCAGCTGACATAACGCTCTCATAATTCCCTATTGGCATTGATTTCCTATCTATTAAGCCCCTTGGGGCTGACCTTGGCGAGCTCGGCTTTCGCTAGCTCTATATCCTTTAAGAGATCTTTATTCTCTTTCCGAGAAGTCTGTGTTAAACACAACAAAATTTTCTGTCAAGCAGATATCGATCCTTAATTCGGCCACCGGTGCCCACATTAAGGCTCGGGGGCTACTGAGGTTCGCGCTTCTCACTTAAAAGCCTTTAACGGGTTACATCGATCCCCTGATCTGGTGTTGCCACCCGACCAGTGGCACGGGGGCTACTTCATCGACGATTCAAGGCAGAAAATTTACAAAGTGCAAAACAGTTTCCGAGGAGATTACGATCCTCAAGTTGGTCGGCCACACCCTACCTGAGTCTCGAGGACTATGCACATCGCGTTTCCATTCTTACGTATGATGTCAAGCTAGAAATTGATCCTCAGGCCGATTTCACAAATCGACCTGAGTCTCAGGAGCTACTGGGATCAGTGGTTTCATGTTTTCCTTGAGGTGCATCTCGGATTTTAGGCCGACATACACCTTGAGGGCTACTGGCTATATACCTCGATAGATAATAAATTGCACCAATTGAAAATATATCCGCAAACAGTCAGCCCAAGCCCGAGGTGGTGCATCACTTCAGAAGCAGCCCGACGTAAAGCTCAGATGCAAGTGGCTGGCTCCGTAGAGGGCATTTCCGGCATTAAGCTCGGCTGAACTCTTTCAACTTTTTCAAACTGAGGTAATCAATTACACCTCGGATGCCGACCGACGTTGGAGCTCGGCTGCAAAAAAGACACCTCAGATGCAGTCCGACGTTGGAGTTCGGCTGGAAGAGGACACCTCGGATGCAGTCTGGTGTTGGAGCTCGTATGCAAGAGGGCACCACTGCACGGGAAAAACTTCAAACCCGAGGTGTGACGTAAAAATAACAAGGCATTGATAGAGGCCAAGAACTTAAAGGGGCTCCTCGGATGCCCAACATGTGAACTCTTTGGATACAGCTCGGCGATCCTCAAGATTGAAGATATGAAGATTTGTTGAACCAGCTTTCAAGACCGACGACCAAAGATGAAGAATAGCTCGGAAGAACCGAGGATCGTCCCCAACTTGAAGACCGGTTCAGGGGCTACTGATGGTGTCCAGGACTAGGGGGTACTCACCACGTCGTCTCCTGACCAGTGGGTCCGGCTGAGGACCCCCATGGTGGTTCACTAATGGGGCACTTAGGGCAGCCCATGACATATACGAGGAAGATTCCATAAGATTTGGTGATCAAGACAAGGACTCCTCTCCACCGACATAGCCGACTAGGACTCTTGTTATCCTAGGCCTACGGTATGTTATATAAGCCGAGGCCAGGCTAGTCGATAGATCATTATGACATTCAGCATCACACCCCTAGGGTTTAGACCACAACTTACGACCTATAGGTAGATCAACTCTGTACTCGACACATCATCATCAATATTAACAAGAGCAACACGTAGGGTTTTACCTCCATCAAGAGGGCCCGAACCTGGGTAAACATCGACTCCCTTCTTCCTATTACCATCAATCCAAGATCCACAGCTCTGGACCCCCTACCCCGAGGTCTGCCGAATTTCACTCTGACACATCCCATCTTTCTTCAACAAGTATCGGCATGTTTCAGTCTTTGTTTTGTTCACGTGATATGCGTAAATCTTGGAGCGCCATGTGCTTTTTATTTTTCTTTCAATAATGCACATGCCGGTATGAGATAGTCCTTGGTTGGTTTATAGAATGCTCTTTGCACTTCACTTATATCTTTTGAGTATGGCTTTATAGAATGCTTCATGTGCTTCACTTATATCATTTGAAGTTTGGATTGCTTGTTCCTCTACATATAGAAAACCGTTATTTGTAGAATGCTCTTTAGCTTCACTTATATTTATTAGAGCATGGGCAAGTCTTTTGTAGAAAGAATTAAACTCTCATGCTTCACTTATATTTATTTGGAGAGTCAACAGGAATTGGTCATTCACATGGTTAGTCATAAAATCCTACATAAAACTTGTAGATCACTGAATATGATATGTTTGATTCCTTGCAATAGTTTTGCAATATAAAGATGGTAATATGTGGGATGTACTAGTGAATGATTGTGGTTTATTAAGAATATTGGTGTTAAGGTTTGTGATTCCCGAAGCATGCATGTATAGTCTCTCGTTATGCTAAGAAGTTGGAGCATGATTTATTATTGATTGTCTTCCTTATGAGTGGTGGTCAGGGATGAGCGATGGTCTTTTCCTACCAATCTATCCCCCTAGGGGCATGCGTAGTAGTACTTTGCTTCGAGGGCTAATAACCTTTTGCAATAAGTATGTGAGTTCTTTATGACTAATGTGAGTCCATGGATTATACACACTCTTACGTTTCCGCAATTTGCTAGCCTCTTCGGTACTATGCATTGCCCTTTCTCACCTTGAGATGTGGCGCAAACTTCACTGGTGTATCCAAACCCTGTGATATGATACACTCTATCAGACATAAGCCTCGTTATATCTTCCTCAAAACAGCCACCATACCTACCTATTATAGCATTTTCATAGCCATTCCGAGATATATTGCCATGCAACTTCCATCATCATCATATACATGACTTGAGCATACATTGTCATATTGTTTTGCATGATCGTAAGATAGCTAGCATGATATTTTCATGGCTTGTCCTTTTTTTTTATCCTTGCTATGCTAGATCATTGCACATCCTAGTACACTGCTAGAGGCATTCATATAGAGTCATATTGTTCTAGGTATCGAGTTGCAATTTTTATTTCTTTTGAGTTGTAAGTAAATAGAAGTGTGATGATCATCATTATTCATTATTAGAGCATTGTCCCAGTGAGGAAAGGATGATGGAGACTATGACTCCCCCACAAGTCAGGATGAGACTTCGAACAAAATAAAAAAAAGGAGGCCAAAAAGAGCCAAAGAAAAAAAGAAGAAAAAGAAGAAGAAAAAGAAG
The DNA here is from genome assembly GCA_011799875.1 of Thinopyrum elongatum. Classification (NCBI taxonomy): domain Eukaryota; kingdom Viridiplantae; phylum Streptophyta; class Magnoliopsida; order Poales; family Poaceae; genus Thinopyrum; species Thinopyrum elongatum. The sequence continues at coordinate 275,253,510 of CM022300.1, read as the reverse complement.
AAGAAAAAGAGAGAAAAGAGAGAAGGGGCAATGTTACTATCCTTTCCACACTTGTGCTTCAAAGTAGCACCAAAGTTTTTCATGTAGAGTCTCCTATGTTGTCACTTTCATATACTAGTGGGAATTTTTCATTATAGAACTTGGCATGTATATTCTGATGATGGGCTTCCTCAAATGCCCAAGGTTTTCGAGCAAGCAAGTTGGATGTACACCCACTTAGTTTTCATATTAAGCTTTCATACACTTATAGCTCTTAGTGCATCTGTTGCATGGCAATCCCTACTCCTCACATTGATATCAATTGATAGGCATCTCCATAGCCCGTTGATTAGCCGCGTCGATGTGAGACTTTTTTACTTTTCTGTCTTCTCTATATTTACCCCTATCATCATACTCTATTCCACCCATAGTGCTATGTCCATGGCTTGTGCTCATGTATTGCGTGGGGGTAAAAAAGCTGAAGCGCGTTAAAAAGTATGAACCAATTGCTCGGCTTGTCATCGGGGTTGTGCATGATAAATACTTTGTGTTAAGAAGATGGAGCATGAAAGGACTATATGTTTTTGTAGGGATTGCGTTCTTTATCATTGATATTTTGAAAGACATGATTGTTTATTGGGATGCCTGAGTATTGATGTCTTTATGTCAAATTATAGATTATTGCTTTGAATCACTCGTGTCTTAATATTCATGCCATGATTAGATTATATGATCAAGATTATGCTGGGTAGCATTCCACATCAAAAATTATCTTTTTTTATCATTTACCTACTCAAGGACGAGCAGGAATTAAGCATGGGGATGCTGATATATCTCCGCCATATGTATAATTTTTTATTGTTCCATGCCAATATTATACAACTTTCACATACTGTTGGCAACAATTTATATGATTTATTGGACTAACATATTGATCCAGTGCCCAGTGCCAGTTCTTATTTGTTGCATGTTTTTTGTTTCGTAGAATATCCATATCAAATGAAGTCCAAACGCAATAAAACTTTACGGAGATTTTTTGGGAATATATGTGAACTTTGGAAGAAGAATCAACACAAGACGTTGCTTGAGGGGCCCACTAGGCACCAAGGCACGCCATGGGGGCCTAGGCGCGCCCTGATAGATAGTGAGCACCTCGTAAGGCGGATGCTGCCCTTCTTTTGCCACAAGAACGGCAATTTATGGATAAAAATCCCCTCAAAATTTCAGCCCAATCGGAGTTACGGATCTCCGAGAATTTGAGAAATGGTGAATGGCCAGAAAACAGGAGCGCGAAATAGAAGAGAACAGAGAGAAATCCAATCTCGGAGGGGCTCCCGCCCCTCCACTGCCATGGAGGCCATGGACCAGAGGGGGAACTCTCCTCCCATCTAGGGGGAGGCCAAGGAAGAAGAAGGAGGGGGGCTCTCTCCCCCTCTCTCCTGGTGGCGCCAGAGCACCACCGGGGCAATCATCATGACGGCGATCTACACCAACAACTTCGCCACCGTCAACACCTACTCTCTCCCCCTCTATGCAGCGGTGTAACCTCTCTATTCCCGCTGTAATTCTCTACTTAAACATGGTGCTCAACACTATATATTATTATCCAATGATATGTGGTTATCCTATGATGTTTGAGTAGATCTGTTTTGTCCTATGGGTTGATTGATGATCATGATTGGTTTGAGTTGTAGATTTTATTTTGGTGTTGTCCTATGGCGCCCTCCGTGTCGTGCAAGCATGAGGGATTCCCGCTGCAATACGTTCATGATTCTCTTATGGTGGGTGGCTAGAGTGACAGAAGCTTATGCCCGAGTAAGGGGGTTGTTGCGTATGGGCTAAAGAGGACTTGATACTTAATGCTATGGTTGGGTTTTACCTTAATGATCTTCGGTAGTTGCGGATGCTTGCTAGAGTTCCAATCATAAGTGCATATGATACAAGTACGGAAAGTATGTTAGCTCATGCCTATCCCTCATATAAAATTGTAATAATGATTACCGGTCTAGTTATCGATTGCCTAGGAACAAATCTTTCTCTTGTGTTACAAAAAGCTTTCTACTACACTAATAAATTTATTATCTTGCAATTTATTCATAGTTTTATTCTCGCAAACTACTTCTAGTTTTATTCTTATTCTAGGTAAAGTGAACATTAAGTGTGCTAGAGTTGTATCAGTGGTCGATAGAACTTGAGAGAATATAAATTCTACCTTTAGCTCCTTGTTGGGTTCGACATTCTTATTTATCAAAAAAGCTACAATTGATCCCCTATACTTGTGGGTTATCAGTAACATCATGAGTTTCCTCGCCCTTTTCCCTAGATGGTTGTCTACTTATAGTCCTGTCATGATTATTCCGCTCTGCTTGCTCTTGGTAAGGAGATACACCTAATACTCGTGTATACACATTTTTCTTTCCATTGTTCTTGTCGTGGTATCACATGGCCACCTATGGGGCCATCGGCCCCTTGTGGTTCGGCAAGGGGGAAGAGCGTATTGCACAAAGAGCAGAAAGCAGAGCAACATAGCAATGATGACACGAGCAGTTTTTACCCAGCTTCGGGCCACCGCGAGGCGTAAAACCCTACTCCTGCTTTGGTGGATTGATGAAAGGACCGTGGTGGAGATGCAGCGCTTTAGCCTGGAAAGGTCGCCTCGGGGCAAGAGCAGCTATGCGCGTACGAGCGTACAAGGGTCTGAATCCTCTTTCTAAGGTAGCCACGACCCTCCTTTTATAGGTCAAGGGGTTACCACAATGGCAAAACAGTCATTTATCCAATGATTAGATAGCCACAATGCTATCATACCTAACTCTGCGGACAGGACAGGGCGCATTAAATGCACCACTTAGTGTCACATCGTGGCGTAGCATGGCAAGCCTTGCCATGCCATTCAGCCACCTTTTTGCCTGTCCGCGTGACACATCGCCTGGACGGGTGTCATTTAGGGATGATCTTCCTCAGAAATGGCCTGCCACGTACCAAATAACAGCCACTTAGTCACTTGGGGGCTCGACACCGCACCGATGGGTGACTTGTGTTGCTGTGAGGTGGAGCGGTGGAGCTTTTGCGGGGTAATCCGCCCTTGGCGTCCCCGGCAAGCCTGTCGGGGGAGTCTTGGGGCTTGTCTTGGGATAACCTCGACCCCGCCAGTCTCGCCTGCCTGGCAAGGGAGGTTTTTCCTTAGTGATATCTTGCTTATTTGGTTGGTCTTGGTATTCTTGATCCGCCCTTTGATTTCTCAAAGAGCCTTCTCTTTTGCTTGGCCTTGTCTTGAATGCTTGGTGCAGTTTGCTCTGTTGCTGTCGCGCCGGAGATCTGCCTATCCGGGCACAAGTTAGGGGGAAACATACACCCCTGTTTGTGTACCCCGACATAAGCCCCCGGGCCTGAGCCATACGTGTCACTGGGCACGTTGGGTTAGGCCCCAAAACGGTGCATGGACACGTGTTGAAGATACGCGCTCCTCTGAGCAACCTCGCATACCGCCACCCCAAACTCAACCTTGCTGATGGCTTCAGGAAGCTCCCGGCAGGTGCTGATGTTTCTGCCGCTTAGAAGAAGGCTGCCCTCTATGCCGACAAGGTGCTCTCTGTTCCCAGGGCTCAATAAGGCCGTCAAGCACGGCTCCGAACCATTCGCATTGGCGTTCTACCCTGTAATAAACATTATGCATGTCCTATGTTTAGACATCGTACTTCTTTTGCTTGCACTAAACTAGTGTACTAATTAAATCCGAAAACATGCTATCCCCCTTGCATTTTATCCATGGATGTTCATATGGTTAGTTTCTTTTTATGTGTTTTGTCTGCCTGCCGGTAGCATACTGCCGCGATTGCTGCGAGGAACGGGTCCTTACCGTTTGGCTGGCAAAAGTACGTCCCAACAGGCTTTTCCTTTAGGAGCCCTTGATGCAGCCACCCGCTCCATGAGCAGGCTTGGAACAGAGCGAGGGAGCAGGCAAACCCATTAAGGTGCCATCACACAAAAGGCTTGACCATACGAAAGAACATTGGTTTATGGGGATAGGCAAATGCGAATTCTGGATCTATAAAAGAGCAATGATCACGTGAACTTAGCTTTTTGCTCACGCTTTTCTCCCTTCTTGGTTGTGGTCGCTTGCCGCGTTTGCATATCTTGGGTAGATGGCCCTTCGCGTGCCACTATCGGACGCTCGGCAAGGGCCAGAGGGGGCCACAAATCTCTTGCGGGTGGTAGAACTTGGCATAAGGTTGGGCTAGTTTCGCCCTCCTTCCACTTACACTTTTGACAATCTTACGGCGATTGGCACAAAGGTCACGCTGACGTGGAAGGCCCTGCCGGAGCGTGCTTGCCGGGGCATCAATCAACGGATTTGCACCGGCGCTATACTCAGGATTCTCCCTTAGCAGGGCAAATGCTGAACCGAGTTTCGTGCGGGCTCATCGACATTGACGACACTAAAACCCAGGGTGGCTCGATCGTCGACAAGTGAAAGCGGTGGAGGGAGAAACCATGTACCTTACCACCTCACTCTTTTCCCCGAACAGGGCGCGCATAGTGGTTGCACTGCTCGAGCCATTCAGGGTCGCCATGCCGTCGCCATCCCTCGTTTCTACCGCCGCTTGTGGCCATAGCGGAGATAGATGACGGAAACTAAGCAAGGCAGCGGAGGAGCGATGTCGCTTCCTCCTCGAGCTGGCGCGAAGGGGGCCACAAAAAACGAGGCCGCTAACAAAATCGATGGTGATGAAGATGACGCGCTGCTTATACTCTCGGGTTCGCACAAATGCTTCCCCCTACCTGGTGCGCCAAAGATGTCGTGGTATCACATGGCCACCTATGGGGCCATCGGCCCCTTGTGGTTCGGCAAGGGGGAAGAGCGTACTGCACAAAGAGCGGAAAGCATAGAGCAGCACGGCAATGATGACATGGGCAGTTTTTACCCAGGTTCGGGCCGCCGCGAGGTGTAAAACCCTACTCCTGCTTTGGTGGATTGATGAAAGGACCGTGGTGGAGACGCAACGCTCTGGCCCGGCAAGGTTGCCTCAGGGCAAGAGCAGCTACGCACGTACGAGCGTACAAGGGTCCATATCCTCTTTCTAAGGTAGCCACGACCCTCCTTTTATAGGTCAAGGGGTTACCACAATGGCAAAACAGTCATTTATCAAACGATTAGATAGCCACAGTGCTATCATACCTAACTCTGCGGATAGGACAGGGTGCATTAAATGCACCGCTTAGTGTCACATCGTGGCGTAGCCCAGCAAGCCTTGCCGTGCCATTCAACCACCTTTTTGCCTGTCCGCGTGACACGTCGCCTGGACGGGTGTCATTTAGGGATGATCTTCCTCAGAAATGGCCCGCCATGTACCAAATAATAGACACTTAGTCACTTGGGGGCTCGACACCGCATCGATGGGTGACTTGCGTTACTGTGAGGTGGAGCGGTGGAGCTTTGGCGGGGTAATCTGCCCTTGGCGTCCCCAGCAAGCCTGCCGGGGGTGTCTTGGGGCTTGTCTTGGGCTAACCTTGACCCCGCCAGGCTCTCCTGCCCGGCAAGGGAGGTTTTTCCTTAGTGATATCTTGCTTATTTGGTTGGTCTTGGTCTTCTTGATCCGCCCTTTGATTTCTCAAAGAGCCATCTCTTCTGCTTGGCTTTATCTTGAATGCTTGGTGCAGTTTGCTCTGTTGCTGTCACGCCGGAGATTTGCCTGTCTAGGCACAAGTCAGGGGGAAACATACACCCCTGTTTGTGTACCCCGACAGTTCTGTTTAATCTAATAATCACATTTCCCTTTCCATTGTTTTGATTAACCTTTCTTGTGATCTATATGATATAAGTAGTAATATTTCCCTGCTTATGTAAACACCTCGATGTACAACTTGGTCAGTATAACCCTATTACTATTGATGGTGACATTCTGGTAACCACCGATGGACGTGAACTTTGCCTATTGGTCCGCCTCGTTCCTGCAAGAAGGAAAATGGTTCTCTTCGTCCCTCGCCCTTGGTACCAACGTTGTTGCCAACATAATTGACAAGCTATCCTCTGACATGCCTTGCTATCATGACTGTGCAAGATGTTAGCGCCCTTTCTACTTTTAACCCACATGGTGGGCCCATAACCCACAGTTCCATAGCATCAAAACCTGAATCTCCTGTACACCCCCGTTTCCAAAGTTATTCCTCATGCTTGGCTTCGTATGTAGATCATGAGCCACCTTCCTAGAGATGATCTATTATGATTTCAGCGGCAATACTTATTCCGTTGCTCTGAACCCCCTTCACACTCTACTTCAGGCATCGAATGGTTTCTTACCCGTTTGAAACTTTCGTACCCTCTTAAAATGGTCTCAATGTGTTTCATGTAATCGTCTTGAGAGATACTTTATGCTTCATCCCCTGAGTTAACCGTTCGATGCTCAATCTTGTTAAAATTCGTCCTTATAGAATTTCCCCTCTTATCCTTTCGTAAGTACGGTGAAGATCTTGAAGGAAGGACGACAACTTCATCATGATGCATTGATACAGAGAAATGGAGACATCAATGCAATGGATCAACCTCTTCGAGAAGAGCAACCAAGAACGAGAAGATTCGTTAGAAATTTGTAACCAGAACTTTCCCCCTTACTCCACCTATTAAATCTCGGGACGAGATTTCTTGTAGTGGAGGAGATTTGTAACACCCCTGGTGTCATGCTATAGTAATCTCCCACTAATGGTGCTGTGTCATCAAGTTTGACTAAGCCAAATTTCCACTTGATTAAAAGTCAAGTCAAATTCAAATTCAAATTGCAAGTCAAATATTTACATCTTCAAAAATGCAAACAAAATAGTTCATAGTTTTGCAAATAATTCTTAAGTAATTATGTTGAGGAAAACAACATCACCTAAATTCGCAAAATGCCCCTAGGATTTAAAAAACATTGCCCAAAACAGCCCCATTTGTCTATTTTCATTTATATAAAATTTAAATGAAATCTTCTTGCCTCCAAACTTTTTGTGGCATTCCTAAATAATGCCTAGTATTTGTTTTGACAAGATGCCTATTTTATAAAAGTCATTTGGTCATCAAACATTTTGCAAAAAGAAACAAAAATGCAAAACCGAAAGAAAATAAAGAAAAAGGAAAAGAAAGGAAAAGGAATAATGCTAAGTGCCCAGCGAGCACATTAGCCGGCCTGGCCCATCTGGCCTCCCCGTCCCTTACCTCTATTCACTGCGCCCCCCATGGACGCGAGGCACCCATCCACGGCGCCGATGGCCACGGGACGGCCATCCGGCGGCTCCTCGGCGCCCCCAAGTCGCCGGTGCCCCCTTAGCACTAACACTAACCCCACTAACGCCCTCCTCATTCCCTCTCGCCCTCTCCCCTCGTCGAGCTCCAACACGCCGAGCGCTGCCGTTGCCGCTTGCTGTCTCCACCGCGGCGACCGGCGTCCCCGTTACCACCCACGTGTCCAGCAGAACCGCCGGGCTCATCTCCTTTGTCTGCAGCACCTGATTGGCGCTGGGAAGCCCCTTCAGCACCGCCATCACCTTGTTCCCGACGACCTCGGCCACTGTCGATCCGAGGCGAACACCACCGCTTTGGCGCCACCCTGGCCTCCCTGAGTCTTCTGCTAGCATCACTGTGAGCTCCGCTGCCCCCGTGTGCCTTCCTGAGCTCGGTTTCAAGCTCCATCTTGTCCTCCCCACCACCATGCTCCACCGTCAACCATGGCCGTCGCATACACACCGTGTGCACCCCTGAGCCCCCGCGCGATCCACTGGCGTGCTCCAGGGCGCGCACAGCACCTAGCCGAAACCCCAGCTAGTCCCCTATCCGCTCCTGTCATGTTACAACAGAGGTCCGACTCCGGCAGCCGCCAGCCATTGCTGCAACAGCCACCTCCGTCCACCACCGGGTCGCCCGCCACTTCAGTTCGACGCGCAATGTCGCCCCTGTCATTTAGAACCTAGGCACGGTCCAAGTGGACGCCGAAATTGGCCAGACGACCATCGTTGGTGTTCAGCCTCGCCGCCGGTGACATTGCTGACATGGCACATCGTTAGCCACTGATAGCCCCCCTAATTACCCCCTGTGTCTGTGACAAATGGGTCCCACGCCTAATTTAACCCCCAGGTTTAATTAGGCTCTAACTAAACTAACCTAATGACCTACTCACAGGTGGGTCCTACCCCCTTTTTAATTAACCCTGTCGGAATCAGGGCTCCGCAGACCCAAGACGGTTCGAACACTGGGGCGTGAACGAAGGATCTCGCTACTTAACGATGCTCAGATCGCCATACCTAGGGCTTGATCTCATCGAGTGCACGGGATCGTGAGGAAGGGATGAACACAGATATTTACCCAGGTTCAGGCCACCTTGCGGTGTAAAACCCTACTCTTGCTTTTGGTGGATCGGCCTCACGAGGAGGTAGAGGATGAACTAGTACAGTGGTTGAGCTGCCTCGCGAGGGCTCGGGTGGTGAGGATGGATCAGTCCGGGGATCGGATCATTTCTACGGTGGTGCCTAGCCCATATTTATAGTGGCCTTGGTCCTCTTCCCTCATAGCTTAGGCGGGAAGGGATCCCACAGTGGCCCATTTTGAAAGGGGATAGGGAGTACATCTTATCCTGACGAAAGGTGGTCTTCGCCAGCAAAGTTTCTGGCCATGACGCAGTGGTGGGCTCGATGATGACATCCGTCCTGCCGAGCTTGTGGTCTTGGTCTCATTGCACCGGAGAGGAAAGCTTAGGGGGCTTCCTCGGGAACCTACGCCAGTTCTTGCTCCCTTAGCACCGAAGAGGAAACTGTCCCCTCTGCGCCCGCTGGCGCCCACCTGGCTTTGGTCGTCATGGCTTACGTCATCACGGCCTCATGAGGCGGTGTACCTACATAGAGATCTCTGCTGCTCAGGAGGCAGGCTCGGGGAGCCGCTCCTCTGGAGGTCTTGGTGTCGCTCGCCTCGCGAGGCCGGGGCCCTCGCGAGGGTCTTGTCCTGGGGGTCCTGCAGCTAGGCCATACCGGGCCATCGATGAGTCCACGTGCTGGGCCGCAGGCAGGCAAGTCTGGGTACCCCGATCCCAGAACACCGATGGTAGCCCCCGGGCCCAAGGCGCGCTCGGGCTGGCTTCGAGGGGAAGACAAGGAGCGAGGGGCGAAGCGCCGCGGGCCCCAACAGCCTATGGGCCAGGCTCGACATGTGGCGCATGACGGGGCGCGGACGCCTCCACTTCCCCACGTCACCTCGGCAACCGCCCCGGCTGACAAAGGCCTGGCACACGCTGCAGAGCCATCATTGCTCGGAATGCGAGGGGGCGCCGGTTAGCCTCCGATCGCCTATAAGAGGGTGAGGGGAGTGGAGCCCCCAGCCTGTCTTCATCTTCTTGCTTCCCCACTCCAAACTGCCGCCACGACAGCCATGGCGCCAGTGAGGAGGTTCTCCGCCGCCGTAAAGGGGAAAGCCCCCAGGAGGGACCAGGGTCGCCGCCGCCCAAGAGGGGGCCTGGCCGTCCCCGCAAGTCCACCGTAACACCGGTGGTGGTTCCCTAGGGGCGCGATCGCACTCCCATGGGGGTCCACATTGCCTCCGGCGGCCGTCGGAAGGGTCCCTCCCGCGGAAGTGGTTGCGAAAGCCGTGGCGGCCGGGGTCGAGGGGGAAGGCTCATGGTGGCTGCCTGGCCACCACATCCGTGATCCCACTCGGCCGACGTGGCCCGAGAGTTCGTGGCAGGCACCTGGATCTAGCTCCCGCGCTTCTTCGCGGAGGAGTTGCCGGCCGTAGGACCCGCTAGCCTATGGTTGTAGCCCGACGGCTGCTGCAACAAGGCCTCGTGGGTGGAGGTCGAGGTTACCCCCGCGGGCTATGTGTTCCTAAACCACGGGTGGCAGACATTCGCCCGCGCCGCGGCTTGCAAGGGAGGCGTACCCTCCACTTCAAGTATGACGGGGCGGCGACGATCTTCATCAAGGTCTTCGTGGGAGACGGCAGGCGCTTGGGGTGCTGCCCAGAGGGCGATGGCAACGACGGCAACCACCTCTCCGACGACGATGGCCATCGCGGCGGTGGCGTCCTCGGCGATGAACTTGCCCTTGGCGACGGCCGTGAAAACTCCGATTGCAGCGGCGCCTCCCCCGGGTGGAGCTCGAGCGACGATGACTACCATGAGCCGCCACATCGCCGCGCCTGGACCAGGGAGGACGGCGAGCCGCCACGCTGCCATGCCCCTGGCAAGGAGGACACCGAGCTGCCACGCTGCCGTGCCCCCGTCAAGGAGGAGGAGGACTCTGACTGAGCGTGGACGGCGCCGGAGCCAGGCTTCAGGAACAGTGGCCCTCGGGAGGCCGCTCCTTTTGTTTGTTTTTTTTTTGTTTCCTGCATCAATAGTCATGAAGAGCCCCACGGGGGCGTGTAATGAACTGCGGTGCTTGTGCCTTTATATCAGTGTTTCCTGCTCATATTCTTGCATGTATATTGTTACTAATTGAAAGGTTCCTGATTGGCGCGATTAGGATAACTTAGCTTGGTGCACTCGTGGCCCTTGGGGGGTTCCTGCGTCGTGAGGGCGCACTCCTCCGGAGCCATGATCCTAAGTACGCCCCTGGGGTCTTGAGGAGGCTCCTTCCTTACGGACCGGATAGCTCCGGGGTCTCGATGGGCTCGCGGCTCGCGAGACCCCTGGGGGGCTCGCGAGGTTTCAGGGCTTCCGGAGACGCCTCCACCACGCATCGGACCTCGCGGAGATGTAAAAAGCACTTGACGTAGGATTCCTTAATAATGAGCCGGACTGTGGCTGTTTTTCTTCAGCCACCCTTCCTTGGCGCCCATCTTGCATCTAGATCCCCCGAGCGAGGGTCGATCGTCGCTGGTATGCCAGGTCGCGATGCGTGGCAAGGCCAGGAGATGAGCGCTCCTGAGGCCAGGGGCCGAAGGCAATACATGCCTGTTGTCTTGCTCGAGAGCGTCGCGCGAGGATTCGGACACCAAGGTCTTGGTGAGGTGTGCGTGTGGGCGGACCCGCGGCCATTGTGGCCTAGGCCTGCAACGCCACCGGGGCTAGCCCAAGCGTAAACACCGTGCCCAGCCCCCGCCCGCGGGACGCGCGGGAGGGAGCAACGGGCAACTGCCACTTCCTTTAAAAACGAGATTCGAGAAGGAAAACACTGCAAGGAGAAAAAATCCCCATCCCTTTTCGAATAAAGATGCGAGAACTTCAAACTTCATTCCAAGAAGTGGCAAATTGGTTACAGGAACGAGCGAAAGAAAAAGCCGTGTCCGGCGCCTAAAGTAGTCTTCCCACCAGCGCGGAGCATGGGGCCTCCACCTGGCGTGCGCATAGTCACTGTTCAACCGTGTCGTCCGCCAGCACGGAGCATGGGGCTTCCACTTGGGCAGGGGTGGGAGCTCCCGTGAGGCAGTGGGGCAGCGCACCGGGAGACACCGGGGCGTGTACAGCCCCACTCATTATTACGTGAGAGTGTCACGGGTAGAACTTGCGGAGATGTTGGATGTTCCAAGCATTCTGGATGGGGACCCCGTCCTCCATCTCCAGGCGTGCGGCATCAGGCCTGGAGACGCGGGCGACCCTGAACGGGCCCTTCCACATGGGCGAGAGGTTGTGGAGGCCTTCCCTGGAGAGGACCCACCACAAGATGAGGTCTCCGACTTCAAGAGTCCATGGCGGATGCTGCGGCAATGGTAGCGACACAGCGCCTGCTAGTACCTCGCGGCGCGGAGTGAGGCTTGGCGACGGGCCTCCTCCCCGAGCACGAGATCTGTTCCCCAAGAGGCATCCTGACGTGCCTCGTCGAATGCCAAGACTCGCAGGGAGCGATGCTTGACCTCGTGCGGGAGGACCACCTCAGCCCCGTAGACAAGGAAGAACAGGGTCTCGCCCATGGGCTTAGTCGCAGTGGTGCAGATAGATGACAACACGGGCTGAAGCTCACCGAGCCAACTCCTGCAGCAGGCCTCAAGCTTCTTCTTGAAGCTCCTTGTCTTGAGGCCCCTCAGTACCTCCGTGTAGGCATGCTCAGCCTGGCCATTGCTCCGCGGGTGCACCATCGAAGCGTAGCATATCTGCGTTCCAAAGTTAGCACAATATGTCCTGAAGAGGTTGCTTGTGAATTGGGAGCCATTGTCGGTAATGATACGGTTGGGGACACCGAGCCAGCTCATGAGGTCCTTGATGAACTTGGCGGCCGAGCCTGCGGGGATGGTGCGCACAGGCTCCACCTCCGCCCACTTGGTGAACTTGTCGATGGCGACATAGAGCTAGCGGTAACCGCCGACCGCCTGAGGAAACAGGCCCAGGATATCCAGCCCCCAGACCGCGAAGGGCCACGACAGCGAGATGGTCTGTAGACCTTGCGTGGCATGATGAATCTGTTGGCATGGAACTGGCAGGCCTCACAGGATCGTACCATCTCGATGGCGTCGTGGAGCACCGTAGGCTAGTAGAACACGCTGCGGAACACCTTTCCCCAAGGGTGCGCGATGAGGAGTGGTGTCCGCAATCTCCGCCGTGGATGTCGGCCAACAGCTCACGCCCCTGCTCCTCGGATATGCAACACAGCGAGACGTCGTTGGGGTTTCTATGGTACTGCTCGTCGTCCTACAAGCAATAAGCAGTGGCCTGGCGAGCCACGCGTTTTGCGTCCTCCTCCTTCTCTGGTAAGGCGCCGAGGAGTAAGTATGCCTTGAACTCCTTGGTCCAGCAGCCTGCCCAAGGTTCCAACGCGAGGAGTAGACGGGCTCCCGAGGTCGGACCGCAGGCTGGGGCGCTCGAGGACGGGGCCGGTGGCGGCTCTTCCCTGAGCAGTGTAGGGGCTCCGGCCGGGGGCGCCGCCGACGGCTTGAAGAACCTCTCCTCAAAGACGCCAGGCTTCTTAGGCTCACGGCGAGATGCCCTCTTGGCGATGTCGTCTGCTTCCTTGTTTGTGCCGCGCGGGACGTGCTGCAATTCCAAGCCCATGGAGCGCTTTTAAATTTTACGTACCTCTTCCAGGTATGCCTCATGTGCTCGTCCTTCGGTTTGTACTCCTTGTTGGAAAAGTTGACGAGGAGCTGGGAATCGCCCTTGATACTGAGGCGCTTGACCCCCAGGGCGGCTGCGGCCCTGAGGCCGGTGATCAAGCCCTCATATTCCATGATGTTGTTGGAGACCTTCTCGCCATGATGGAAGCAAAGCTGCACGACATAGTAGAGCTTCTCCTTGGTCGGTGAGATGAGGACGACTCCAGCCCCCGCGCCCTGCCGCGTAAAGGCACAATCAAAGTGCATGACCCAACCATCGGGTGCCTCGTCGCCAGGCACGAGGGACTGGCCCTCGCCCAGCCCCAGGTCAAGATTATCCGTCAACTCTACCATGAGATTGGCGAGGGCCGCACCCTTGATGACCCTGGTCATGCTGAACTCCAGCTGGAAGGCTTGCAGCTGGATGTTCCACTCTGCAACCCTCCCAGCAGCGTTGGGGCTGCACAGCACCTTCTCCAGGGGGTATGCAGAGACGACCTTGATGGCGTGGCCCTGGAAATAATGGCGCATCTTCCATGAGGCGATGAGGAGTGCGAGCAGGAGCTTCTGCTGCATAGGGTAGCGCGCACGCGCATCCCGCCGCATGATGCTGACGAAGTACACTGCGTGCTCAATGAGGGGCGTGGTGTCATCGTCGCCCGTCTTTGCATGGGGCGCGAGGGACTCGGGAGCCCTATTGTCTGGTGAAGTGATGAGGGCCTCAGGGGCGCTATCTTGAGGTGGCGAACGTTGCATGACTCCTCGCGGGTCGCCTTTCCTCACGACTGCGCTGGCGCGCTCCTCCCGGACCGCCACGAGCGCTGCGCCGGCTGAGTGGGTGGTGGCCGCCAAGTAGAGCACTAGGGGCTCGCGAGGATGAGGCGCCACCATAACAGGTGGGCTGGTGAGGTATCTCTTGAGGTCCTCGAAGGCCGCCTCAGCTTCCGGAGTCCACTCGAAGGGGCCCTTCCTCTTCATCAGCTTGAAGAAAGGGAGGGCGCGCTCGCCGAGCTTGGAAATGAAGTGCCCCAGGGAGGTCACATAGTCCGCGAGCTTTTGCATCTCTTTGAGGGTCTGAGGCGGGCGCATCTTTTCAATTGCCTTGATCTTTTCAGGGTTAGCCTCGATCCCTCGATGCGACACAAGGAAGCCCAGCAGCATGCCGGACAGGACCCTGAACACGCACTTTTCTGGGTTGAGCCTCAGGTTCACTTGGCGCAGGTTGGCGAATGTCTCCTTCAGGTCCTCAATTAGGGTCCTTGCCTCCCGTGACTTGACCATGATGTCATCGACATACACCTCCACATTTCTCCCCAGCTGCGGCCCTAGCGTGATGCGCATCAGCCGCTGGAACGTTGCACCGGCGTTCCGCAGCCCGAAGGGCATGCAGGTGTAGGAGTACACACCACACGGGGAAATGAAGGCTGTCTTCTCAGCATCCTCTGTTGCCATCTTGATTTGATGATATCCCGAGAAAGCATCCAAAAAGCACAATAGATCGCACTCGGCGGGGGAGTCCATGCTCTAGTCAATGCGCGGGAGCGGGAAGGATTCCTGAGGGCAAGCCTTGTTGAGGCTCGTGAAGTCGATGCACATGCGCTCCTTCCCCCCTTTTTGGGGACAACCACAAGGTTGACCAGCCAATCTGGGTGTCGTACCTCTCGAATAACACCGGCTTCTTGCAACTTGCGGACCTCTTGGATGATGAATGCTTGCTTCTCTTGTACTTGACGTCGCACCTTTTGCTTCATCAGTCACACGCTGGGGCATACCACCAAGTGGTGCTCGATCACCTCCCTCGGGACACCAACCAAGTCAGACGCTTCCCACGCAAATACGTCCTTGTTTGCCTGGAGGAAGCCAATCACCGCCTCCTCCTATTCTGGGGGAAGGCCGACACCTAAGGTGAAGGTGGGGCCTAAGCCCCCGCTGTCGACAGGCACCTGCTTTGTCTCGGCCCGTTCCTGAGAGAACAACTATTTTTTCTTTGTGGGCGCGGCTTCCAGAGCCTCTGGGGTGCCCCCAACATCGGGGCGGGAGGCCGCCGTGGCCTTGTAGACGAGCTTGAGGGCCCGGACCGCGTCCTTTGTGTCTCCGACCATCATGATGATGCCGCTGCTGCCTGGCATCTTGATGACGTTGTAACCCGGATGGGTCACCGCCATGAATTTCGCGAGGGCCGGGTACCCCAGGATGGCGTTGTACGGGAGGCCGATGCGGGCCACATCGAAGTCGATCAGCTCGGTGCGGTACTTGTCGTGCTTGTCGAAGGTGATGGGGAGGTGCACCTACCTCAAGGGGGTGGCGGCGGAGCCCTTGGTCACCCCCGAGAAGGGCTTGGTGGGCGTGAGCTGGTCGTAAGGCACCTGAAGCATGTCGAAGGCTTCCACGGAGAGGACGTTGAGGCCGGTGCCGCCGTCGATGAGGGTCTTGGTGTCCGCGACATTGCTGATGGTGGGTGTGCATAGCATGGGGAGTGCACCAGCAGTGATCGCAGTCTTGGGATGATCCTTGAAGTCGAAGGTGATGTCGGCCTCAGGCCTTGCATGGCCCCGCGAGGCCTCATGCTGTGGCCTAGTAGTGCTTGCCTGACGGAAAAACTGCTTGACGTGGCGGCCAGAAGCAGGCACCTGTGACCCGCCGATGATGCAAGTGACCACTTTGGGTGCCGGTGCCACGAAGCACGCGGTGAACCGATCACGGAGCTCCTCCCAAGAGGAGATCGAGGCGTCCGGGAGGCCGCCGAGCCAAGATCGAGGGGCGTCCGCGAGGGCCAGGGGAGCCAGTTCTTCATGGCCTTGTCGTCGCCACCGACTGCTTGGATGGCCTGCACGTATAGCTGGAGGAACTCCTCGGGGTCCGCCACGCTATCGTATCATGGGGGCAGCACTGGCCTGAACCTCACTGGACACCTCACCCGGCGCAGGCCGGGGGTGAAGGCCGGGCAGCCCTCGGCGCTCCCATAGGCTTCGGGTGGCCAAGCCTGCGAGACGGCATCCGCCATGGGGATAACGAAGCGAGGGTGGAGTGTTGTCGGTGAAGAGGCGAAGCTTCGACATGCCCCTACCTGGCGCGCCAAATGTCGGAATCAGGTCTCCGCAGACCCAAGAAGGTTCGAACACTGGGGCGTCAACGAAGGATCTCGCTACATAACGATGCTCAGCTCACCATACCTAGGGCTTGATCTCATCAAGTGCGCGGGATCGTGAGGAAGGGATGAACACTGAGATTTACCCAGGTTCGGGCCACCTTGCGGTGTAAAACCCTACTCTTGCTTTTGGTGGATTGGCCTCGCGAGGAGGTAGAGGATGAACTAGTACAATGGTTGAGCTGCCTCGCGAGGGCTCGGGTGGTGAGGATGGATCGGTTCGGGGATCGAATCCTTTCTACGGTGGTGGCTAGCCCATATTTATAGTGAACTTGGTCCTATTCCCTCATAGCTTAGGCGGGAAGGGATCCCATAGTGGCCCATTTTGAAAGGGGACATGGAGTACATCTTATCCTGACGAAAGGTAGTCTTCGCCTGCAATGTTTTTGGCCGTGACGCAGCGGTGGGCTCGACGATGACATCCGTCCTGCCAAGCTCGTGGTCTTGGTCTCGTTGCATCGGAGAGGAAAGCTTTGGAGCCTTCCTCGGGAACCTGTGCCTGTCCTTGCTCTCTTAGCACCGAAGAGGAAACTGTCCCCTCTACGCCCGCTGGCGCCCGCCTGGCCTTGGTCATCTTGGCTTACATCATCGCAGCCTCATGAGGCAGGGTACCTGCATAGAGATCTCCGCTCCTCGGGAGGCAGGCTCGGGGAGCCGCTCCTCTGGAGGTCCTGGCATTGCTCGCCTCGCGAGGCCGGGGCCCTCGCGAGGGTCTTGTCCTGGGGGTCCTACAGCTGGGCCGTACCGGGCCGTCGATGAGTCCGCGTGCTGGGCCGCAGGCAAGCAAGTCTGGGTACCCCGATCCCAGAACGCCGACAAACCCATGTTTTAATTAATCTTGTTTAAACGCAGCAATCACTAACAGGTGGGGCCATCAACTATTCCAGTGGATAAGGCTGACCGAGTCAGCCTGCTGACTGGGAAGTTGGCCCACCAGTCAGCCTCTGCTGACTCGGTCGTTGACCTAGTCAGCAGGGCCCATTGCCAGCCTCTGAGCTGCTCAGCTGTGTACACTTTGTGTGTGCATGTAGCAATTTAACCTTTAATTTCGAATTAATTTTAATTCCAGAAATTCCAGAAAATGTTTAAATCTTTGAAAATTCCCATAAATTAAACCGTAACTCGGATGAAAATAATTTATATATGAAAAATGATCAGAAAAATAAGACGAATCCGAATACGCCATCCACATACCTGCCACATGCCCCCATCACAGCAAACATGGAACCTTCCCCTCCGGTTTATCTATCCGATAAATGCTTAAAGCTAGGAAAAGATTCCCAGATGTTTTCCCGCTTCGTTTGTAACATGTAGTACTGCGTTAGGTCACCCCTAGCATAGCGTATTGCCATGCCATGCTTTGTAATGCATTTGATTGCTCTGTTATTTATTGTGTTCCCACTAAGTTACTTCTTTTTTGGTAGACCCCGAGACTGCCGTTGACCTGGTGATCGACTGATTCACCGTCGTGGGTCCGTATCTGTCTGCTGAGCTTCCAGGCAAGCAAACCCCCTTGATCCTTCCTATATCGCCCATTCCTTCTCTCTCATGCTTGCATTAGATTTTGCTACTGTAATTGATTGCTCCTATTCTGATGCATATCCCGATTTTGTAACCTGCTATTGTTAACTACCTATTTATCCTATATGCTTAGTATAGGTTGGTTAGTGATCCACCAGTGACCCCCCCACCTTGTCCCTATTGCCCCTGCTTTATGATCGATGAATCAATCAACGTGATCGACATATAGAGCCCGACACATCACCTCACACCCCCCAGTTTTACGACTCTATAGAGCTACTACCAAGTGCCAAGGGTGATACCTTGTATAGCACTTCTGATGAGATCTCTATAGTGTAGTTAATTGGTCGTGGTCTACGGAGGGCGATTCCTCCTTCACCACTCCCGATAACGACTCTGTCGTGCAACACCTCAAGTGTGAACCCTCGAGGGTGATTCCTCTAGGTTCACCTTGACGGTAACATCAGGTGGAATCCATCAAGGGTGATTCCTCGGATTCGCCCTTGGTGTTATGGACACATGGTTACTTTGACCTTACCACCAGAACCATGTTAAAGACGGGTCGGCCCCAAGGGGTACCTGCGAGAGTTACTGTTTCTGCGGCACTGGAGGGACAGGCGGTACCACCCCAGTCGAGGTGGACCTGAGTTCCCTACAGTCCCTTGTGAGTCAGGTTGACTTGGAGGGTACCTGCGAGTGATGTGGAGTCGGGTTGACCTGGAGGCTACTCACGAGATAACTACGCGGCACGGCCGGGCATTCTTAGCCCTTGCCGTAAGCCCGTGAGACGGGGTGACGGGACCACATATCATGGGTCATTGATCGTCTCTGCGTGCTCCCAGGACATTAATGGTTTGGATATGTGATTCGAGTAGGACTCTCACATTTTCGCACTAACCAGCACGCGGGAATAAGTATGGGCACTCTGCATCGTATGATTCTTCGAAAGCTCTTCGGACATCAGCGATTGAGCGGCACGTGCCTGATGCGACTTGAAACTGTGTTGACATTTCCCCAAAGAGGTAGGGATGATGCAGTACAGCTACGGTAGGTATTTCCCTCAGTTAAGAAACCAAGGTATCAATCCAGCAGGAGAAGCAAGCAACACTATATAAACGGTACCTGCACACAAAGAACAAATCCTCGCAACCCAACGCGTAAGAGGGGTTGTCAATCCCTCCTCGGTAAAAAGATAGATTGTTTTGTATGTGTTTGGATAAATAGATCTGAATAAAATGCGAAATAAAAGATGCAAAAAAAAGTGCAGCAAAGTATTTTTGGGTTTTTGGAATAATAGATCTGAAAACAAATGCGATGAAAAATAGGTCAGAAAGCAATATGATAAAATATAGACCCCGGGGGCGTAGATTTCACTAGTGGCTTCTCTCGAGAAAATAACATATGGTGGGTAAACAAATTACTGTTGGGCAATTGATAGAAGATCGAATAATTATGATGATATCCAGGCATCACGTCCGAGATTATTAGACCGACTCCTGCCTGCATCTACTACTATTACTCCACACATCGACCGCTATCTAGCATGCAACTAGTGTATTAAGTTCATGGAGAAACGGAGTAATGCAATAAGAACGATGACATGATGTAGACAAGATCTATTCATTTAGGAATAGACCCCATCTTGTTATCCTTAATAGCAACAATACATGTGTGCCTCGCTGCCCCTTCTGTCACTAGGAGAGGACACCGTAAGATCGAACCCATCACAAAGCACCTGTTCCCATGGCAAGAAAAATCGATCTAGTTGGCCTAACTAAACCAAAGATTTGAAGAAGAAATACGAGGCTATAAATAATCATGCATATAAGAGATCAAAGAAAACTCAAATAATATTCATGGATATAGATCTGATCATAAACTCAAAGTTCATCGGATCCCAACAAACACACCAAAAAAAGGTTTACATCAAATAGATCTCCAAGAGACCATTGTATTGAGAAGCAAAAAGAGTGAAGAAGTCATCTAGCTATTGCCTACGGACCCTTAGGTCTATGGTGGACTACTCACGCATCATCGAAGAGGCACCAATGAGGATGATGAACCCCTCCGTGATAGTGTTAGATTGGATCTCGTGGTTCTGGAACTTGCGGTGGCTAGAATTGTGTTTCGTCGACTCCCCTAGGGTTTCTGGAATATTTGGGAATTTATAGGGCGAAGAGGCGGTGGAGGAGACCTCCATGGGCCCCAAGATACATTAGGGCGCGCTTGGGCTCCTGGGCGCGCCCTGGTGTATCTGGGGCCACACGGCCTCCTACCAGGTGCTTTCTTGATGCCCAAGGTGGCTTCTGGTCCAAAAAAATCTCCAAAAAGTTTCGCTGTGTTTGGACTCCGTTTGGTACTGATATTCTGTGAAGTAAAAAACAAGCAAAAAACAGCAACTGGCACTGGGCACTAGGTCAATAGGTTAGTCCCAAAAAATGATATAAAGTTGCTATAAAATGATTGTAAAACATCCAAGAATGATAATATAACAGCATGGAACAATAAACAAATTATAGATATGTTGGAGACGTATCAGCATCCCCAAGCTTAATTCCTGCTCGTCCTCGAGTAGGTAAATGATAAAAACAGAATTTTTGATGTGGAATGCTGCCTAACATGTTCATCACATATTCTTCTCTTTTGTAGCATGGACATTTGGACTTTTAGATGGTTCAAAGCAATAGTCTATATTTGACAAGATAACTTCAATACTCAAGCATATCAATAAGCAACCATGTTTTTCAAAATATCAACACTGAAGAAAGTTATCCCTAGCCCATCATGCTCAATCATTGATCCATTCTTGAAATACACTCGAATATTAGCTACATCCAATGCACAAGTATGATCATAGTGCTCCCTAGTTGGTGCTTTATAAGAGAAGATGGAGACTCAATTAAAAATAAAAATTGCATAAGGTAAATAGATAGGCCCTTCGCAGAGGGAAGTAGGGATTTTTAGAGGTGCCAGAGCTCAACGCTTATATTGAGAGATAAATTTTTTTGGGAGGCATGCTTTTCCCGTCAACGAAAACGACCGAGTAATTCCCAAAACTTTCCATGCTAGATATATCATAGGCGGTTCCCAAACATAAAATAAAGTTTATTCCTTTTTCCACCATACTTTCACATTCCACGGCTAGCCGTATCCACGGGTACCGTCCATACCAACACTTTCCAAGGAATTTATTATTTGACAACATACAGTAAATTTATTTTTCATTTCGGGACTGGGCATCCCTATTACCGCCATACTCTCATGCAATGACAATTGAATAAACACTCATCTTGAGAATAATACATCTAGCATGGAAAATATTGGCCACCCGCTGCCGCTTCATGAGCGGTATGGGCACACAAAAAGGAAATTCATTTTGAAAATTAGAGTTGGCACATACGAATTTTCTTAGAACGGCATGAAAATACCGCATATAGCTAGGTATGGTGGACTCATATGGCAAAACTAGGTTTAAAGATTTTGGATGCACAAGTAGTATTTCTACTTAGTACAAGTGGAGGCTAGCAAAAAGATTGAGAAGCAACCAACCAAGAAACAAAAATTCTCATAAGCGAGCATTGACTATAACTAACACCGAATAATGCACCACAAGTAGGATGTAATTTCATTGCATAACTATTGACTTTCTTGCTTGCATAGGGAATCACAAACCTTAACACCAATATTCTTACTAAAGCATAATTACACACCAACATGACTCATATATTACTATCATCATATCTTAAAACTATTACAAAGAATAAAGTTTATTTTATCCAATGATCTTCATGAATTTTTTTATTATATCCCTCTTGAAAAAACTATCACTCTGGGACTAGTTTCATATGTTGCAATTGCTTTTGACAAGCTCAAATAAATTTAAGTGAAGAACATGAGCATAAAAAATTTCTTCTCTCAAAATAATATAAGTGAAGCATGAGAGGATTTCTTCAAAAATTTACTAAATCTCAAATTAATCTAAGTGAAGCATGAGAGGATTTCTTCAAAATATTAAAGCACATTGTGCTCAAAAAGATTTAAGTGAAGCACTAGAGCAATTCCATAGCTCAAAAAATTTAAGTGAAGCATATAGAGCAATTTTAACGAATCATAGCATAATTTTGGCTCTCTTAAATAGGTGTGTCCAGCAAGGATACTTGTGACAAACTAAAGAGCAAAACAAGCAAAGACTCATATAATACAAGACGCTCCAAGCAATACTCATGATATGTGACAAATAAAAATATAGCCCCAAATAAAATACCGATGGTCGTTAGAAGTAAGAGGGGATGCCTTCCGGGGCATCCCCAGCTTAGTTGCTTGGTGCTCCTTGAATATTAACTTGGGGTGCCATGGGGCATCCCAAATCTTATGCTCTTGACACTCCTTATTCCTTCATCCATCGTGATCTCACCCAAAACTTGAAAACTTCAATCACACAAAACTTAACAAAACCTTCGTGAGATCCGTTAGTATAAGAAAACCAATCTTTACTTTAAGTACTGTTGCAAACCCATTCAAATTTTGTTATTGCATTTTATCTACTGTAATCTAACTTTTCCATGACTTATACACTCCAATACAATCCATAGATACATCAAAATAAGCACACAATGCAAAGAAAATAGAATCTGTCGAAAACATAACAGTTTGTAAAGATGCGAATTGTTCTCATACTTCTGTAACTCCAAAAATCTGAACAATTATTACAACAGAGACAATTTGTATATCAATCTTGTGTAAAAAATTCAGAAGTTTTCGTCTCGTTTGTGAATTTAAACAATTCTGTTACTGGACGCAAAAGTTTCTGTTTTTCAACAGGATCAAATCAACAATCACCAAAGATATCCCAAAGGCTTTACTTGGCACAAAAACTAATTAAAACATAAAAAACATAATCATAACAGAGGCATAATTGTGCAAACCCTCAAGAACAGAAATAAAAAGGCAAAAATAAATTTTATTTATTGGGTTGCCTCCCAGCAAGCGCTATCGTTTTATGCCCTAGCTAGGCATAATGCATAGATTCAAGTATTGTCATCTTTAGTTTTTGATCCATAGGATGCCCTTAAGATTGATTCATATGGTGGCTTCATTCTTGTTCTAGGGAAGTTTTCCATAACCTTTCTTAGTGGAAATTGAAAGTTAATATTGCCTTCTTTCATATCAATCACGGCGCCGATAGTACGGAAAAACGGTCTACCAAGTATAATTGGACTAGACGGATTGCAATCAATATCAAGAACAGTAAAAACTATGGGTACATAGTTGCTATTTGCAAGAATAAGAACATCATTAATTCTTCCCATAGGCTTTTTAATAGTGGAATCCGCCAGGTGCAAATTAGAGAACATTGTTCAATATCGGTAAGACCAAGCACATCACATAAAGATTTTGGAATTGTGGAAACACTAGCACCCAAATCACATAAAACAAAGCACTCATAATTTTTAATCTTGACTTTAATGGTAGGTTCCCGTCCATCATGTAATTTCCTAGGAATTGAAATCTCTAACTCCATTTTTTCTTCTAAAGCTTTCATCATGGCATCTACGATATGTTTAGTAAAAGCTTTGTTTTGTTCATAAGCATGGGGTGAATTTATCATGGATTTCAACAAAGAAATACATTCAATCAAAGAGCAATGATCATAATTAAAGTCTTTGTAATCCAAAAGAGTGGGCACATCACTATTTAAAGTTTTGACCTCTCCAAACCCACTTTTATCAATTTTTTCATCAAGATTTTCACCCTCCAAATTATCGGGACGCCTTCTAGCTAAAGTTGACTCTTCTTCAGTACCTTTATCATCAATTTTAATTTTACTAAACAAGGAATCAATAGAGGAAACACCAATCACTTTAAGATCTTCATCATTTTTATGAAAGCAATCACTAGAAAACGCTCTTTCCAAAAATTCCCTTTTAGCTCTAAGCATAGCGGTTCTTTTCTTACTTTCATCTATAGAAACATATAAAGCTTTAATTGATTCATTAATATCAACTTTGGGTGAAAAAAATTTAATCTTGAGATTTTCTACATCATGAGAAATTCTATCAATGCTTCTAGACATATCATCACTCTTATTCAACTTTTCTTCTATCCTAGTATTGAAATTTTTTTGAGCATTGATAAATTCTTTAATATTACTCTCAAGATCAGATGGGTTCCTATTATTATTGTAAGAAGAATTACCATAGGAATTACCATAATTATTAGAGGAATTTCCAGGAAAAGGCCTAGGATTAAAATTACCTCTATAGCATTGTTATTGAAATTGTTTCGTGAGACAAAATTCACATCTATGGGACCACTATTTTGCTCAATAAAAGTAGAAAAAGCCACATCATTAAGATCAATAGGAGCACTTTTACTAGGAACCAATTTCATAAGAGCATCAACTTTTTCACTCAAAGTACTAATTTCTTCAACCGAATTAATTTTTTACTAGTAGGTGCTCTTTCGGTATGCCAATGTGGATAATTTTCCATGATATTATCTAGCAATTTAGTAGCTTCACCCAAAGTAATTTCTATAAAAGCACCACCCACGGCGGAATCTAAAAGATTTCTAGAAACAAAATTCAATCCCGCATAAAAATTTTGTATGATCATCCAAAGATTTAAACCACGAGTAGGACAATTTCTTAGCATCAATTTCATTGTTTCCCAAGATTGTGCAACATGTTCATGCTCAAGTTGCTTAAAATTCATGATTTGAGTTCTAAGGGAAATAATTTTTGCGGGCAAAAAATACTTAGTAATAAAAGCATCTTTGCACTTATCCCAAGAATTGATACTATTGTGAGGCAAAGAAGAAAACCAAATTTTTGCACGTTCCCGCAAGGAGAAAGGAAATAATTTCAATTTCACAATATCATTGTCCACATCTTTTTTCTTTTGCATATCATGCAATTCTACGAATGTGTTTAGATGGGACACGGCATCCTCATTTGGAGTACTGGAAAATTGATCTTTCATAACAAGATTCAGCAAAGCGGCATTAATATCACAAGATTCCGCACTAGTGGCGGGAGGAGCAATCGGAGTACTAAAAAATCATTGTTATTGGTATTGGAAAAATCACACAACTTGGTGTTTTCTTGAGTCATCATGACTATGCAAACAAGATTGCAAAAAAACAGATCTGACGAGAAAAAGGCGAACGATAAAACGACAAATTTTGTTAAGTGGGGGAGATGAAAACGAGAGGCAAATGGAAAATAATGTAAATTGCAAGGAGATGAGGTTTGTGATTAGGAACCTGATAGATGTTGATGATGTCTGCCCGGCAACGGCGCCAGAAATAGGCAAGTTGACGGGAGACTATCTTGACTTGATCCTCCTCGGCAACGACGCCAGAAATTCCTTTTGATGCGGCTTGAAACTGCGTCGGTATTTCTCCAAAGAGGAAGGGATGATGCAGTACAGCTACGGTAGGTATTTCCCTCAGTTATGAAACCAAGGTATCAATCCAGTAGGATAACCATGCAACACTATGTAAACGGTACCTGCACACAAAGAACAAATCCTCGCAAGCTAATGCATAAGAGGGGTTGTCAATCCCTCCTCGGTAAATAGATAGATTGTTTTCTATGTGTTTGGATAAATAGATCTGAATAAAATGCGAAATAAAAGATGCAAATAAAAAGTGCAGCAAAGTATTTTTGGGTTTTTGGAATAATATATCTGAAAACAAATGCGATGAAAAATAGATCGGAAAGCAATATGATAAAAGATAGACCTGAGGGGCGTAGATTTCACTAGTGGCTTCTCTCGAGAAAATAGCATACGGTGGGAAAACAAATTACTGTTGGGAAATTGATAGAAGATCGAATAATTATGATGATATCCAAGGCAATGATCAATATATAGGCATCATGTCCAAGATTGGTAGACCGACTCCTGCCTGCATCTACTACTATTACTCCACACATCGACCGCTATCCAGCATGCATCTAGTGTATTAAGTTCATGGAGAAACGGAGCAATGCAATAAGAACGATGACATGATGTAGACAAGATCTATTCATGTAGGAATAGACCCCATCTTGTTATCCTTAATAGCAACAATACATGCGTGTCGCTGCCCCTTCTGTCACTGGGAGAGGACACCGCAAGATCGAACCCATCACAAAGCACCTTTTCCCATGGCAAGAAAAATCGATCTAGTTGGCCTAACTAAACCAAAGATTCGAAGAAGAAATACGAGGCTATAAATAATCATGCATATAAGAGATAAAAGAAAACTCAATTAATATTCATGCATATAGATCTGATCATAAACTCAAAGTTCATTGGATCCCAAAAAACACACCGCAAAAAGGTTTACATCAAATAGATCTCCAAGAGACCATTGTATTGAGAATCAAAAAGAGAGAAGAAGCCATCTAGCTACTGCCTATAGACCCTTAGGTCTATGGTGGACTACTCACGCATCATTGAAGAGGCACCAATGAGGATGATGAACCCCTCTATGATGGTGTTAGATTGGATCTCGTGGTTCTGGAACTTGCGGCGACTGGAATTGTGTTTCGTCGACTCCCTTAGGGTTTCTGGAATATTTGGGAATTTATAGGGAGAAGAGGCAGTGGAGGAGACCTCCATGGGCCCCAAGATACATCATGGCGCACCCTGGTGTATCTTGGGGCCCACGGGCCTCCTCGCAGGTGCTTTCTTGATCCCCAAGGTGTCTTCTGGTAAAAAAATCTCCAAAAAGTTTCGCTTCGGTTGGACTCCGTTTGGTACTGATATTCTATGAAGTAAAAAATAAGCAAAAAATAGCAACTGGCACTAGGCACTATGTCAATAGGTTGGTCGCAAAAAATGATATAAAGTTGCTATAAAATGATTGTAGAACATCCAAGAATGATAATATAACAACATGGAACAATAAAAAATTATAGATACATGGGAGACGTATCAGCGCCCGGTTGGACGGGAACCACCTACGCTTGTATTAGGGAGTGGGTCTGCTCTGGGCCGCCCACACAACATGCAGGAGTGTAAAGGGTGATGGGCCCAAGACCCCTGCATGCTTAGGATGTAGACCAGTGTGCTGGCCTCTTTGTTGAGCCTAGATAGGACTACGGCGTGTCGATCAGCCGAGCCGGGTATGATCTATTGGTGTGCCCGGCCGGAGTTAATCGAGCGTGTTGGGTAAGTTTGTGCACCCCTACAGGGAAGTTAATCTATCAAATAGTCGTGTCCATGGTAACGGACTCTCGGAGTTGTATCCCGAGCAATACAACTAGAACTGGATACTAGAGATGTGAAATGGATATGATGGCTCCGGGATTGCTTTTCGCAGGGAGTCGAGAAAGGATCTCTGGGCGTGGATGCTACAATATACTTATTACTTATACTATGATACTCTACTCTCTTCTATTGCTGCAAGATGCTAGTCTTCGATAGGCTAGGATTTCCCTTTTCTTTTGGCATTTCTGCAGATCATTCCAAAGATATAGCCCCATTCCTTTAATATTGATGCACACTTAGTTTATATCTGATGTAAGTCTTGTGAGTACTTTGGATGACTACTCATGGTTGATTTGCTACCTTTTCCCCCCTACCTCCTTCTTTCCAGATGTTGCGATCAGATGATGGAGCCCAGGAGCCAGCTGATCCCGCCGACGACTACTACTACCCCGACGGAGCCTACTTTTACATGGAGACCGCCGATGACCAGGAGTAGTTAGGAGGCTCCTAGGCAGGAGGCATGCGCCTTTTCGATCAGTTGTCTTTGTTTTGCTAAACTTCTTAAGGAAGACTTGTTTACTTATGTCTATACTCAGATATTGTTGCTTCCGCTGACTTTTGTGTAACTCGAGCTTATGTATTCGAGCCCTCGAGGCCCCTGGCTTGTAATATAAAGCTTGTATTATTTTAATTTGTGTCTAGAATTGTGTTATGATATCTTCATGTGAGTCTCTGATCTTGATCATGCGAATTTGCGTGTATGATTAGTGCACGATTAAGTTGTGGCATCACACAACTCCTCCATAGCCTCTGATGGAGGGGAACATCGGTTTTATGTCTATAACGCAATTAGAATAACAACATGTGATTAGATCTTTAACACACACAGCAAACAACCTAATAAAAACCCTAAATTTATTTTTGTATTGAATTAAACAAGGAATTCATGAATATATGAGGATAAAACTAACAACATGAGTGAACCATAACAATCTAGATGGCCTTGGGTATTGAAGGAGGAGGAAATATTTTTTACCTTTACGAAAAAACCTTGGGGTCCTCTAGCATTTCCTTGCAGGCGATGGCAAGGCAGTGATCTCCTTTCGTCATGTCATAAATCGGCACTGGGGAGGGAAACCTACCACCGGGACGGATCAAGATCTGGAGGAGATGATAGAGACGAGGAGGAACCATGAAGTTATGAGCGGGGATTGTTGTGAACAAGTAACGAGATATTTAGAGTGTGGGGTGGGGAAATTTAGCGGCACAATTAGAAAATAAGGTGGGAAGGGGAAATATTGGGGCGGGAGGGGGGGTGGGGGGTGGGGCGGGGGAAACGAAATAATGGAGAGAACACAAAAAATTGAGTCTGTTCGTTCACCTTCACAAGAAAATGAATCCAACACAAACATTGGTAATAATGTGGAATTTGTCGACTAGGCTTATTGTGACCGTATGAATGAGCTTAAAATGTCTCGCAACGCATGTAACTGTTTTGGTTGGTATGTGCTTTCAAAATGTGTAACGCACGATTAAAATGGATAGTGTCGGTGTACTAAGTATTGGGCCATTAGTACCCCATACTTGTGCACGGGCAGTTGTAGCCATACTCGCGGCAAGGCTTGTCGGGGAACAGTTCGAGGTTGACTCAGGCCACCAAAGAAATTCTCAATTCAAAGATCTGAGGATCAGCAGATAAGAAGAGCTAGAATCCGAAAGCCAGCTTCCCTGGCAAGATCTTGCCGGGGTGGCCTGCGAAGCCTGGCAAGATTCGGCGCCCGGCAAGGTTCGGAGCCCGGCAAGATTCGGCGCCCGGCAAGGTTCAGCGCCCGGCAAGATTTTGTTGCTGTGCCACCGCTCTGGCACAGCAACAAGCCCAACATTCTGGGTCCTTCTTTGGATGCATGGCAACGTGCCAGTGGAGGAGAGCTTAAGCGGTGTTGATGGGATGGCCCCTTTTTCCATCCCCAAGAAAGTGAGGACACCTAAACGGACACCTCACGGTGCATTAAATGTGTTTGTCCTAATCCGTCAGTGGTTAGGTATAATAACCCTGTAGCTACTTTACACCTCAATGTATATACATTTTGCCACTGTGGTGACCCCTTTGAACATATAAATGGAGGCCCAAGGCAACTGCTACAAGGGGGAGGATCGGCTGGCCCATTCTGCATGCGTAGCTGCTCTTTGAACGAACTGTTCATTGCGAGCGCTCCTGGAGCCTGGGCTCAAGAACACTGATAAAAAAACAAGGCAGGAGTAGGGTTTTACGCTGATTAGCGGCCCGAACCTGGGTAAAATCGCCCGCGCGTCGATCATTGGTTCTGCTCTTTGCGCATACCTCTCCCCCTGCCGAATCGTAAAGGGATTCTTTGAGGGTCTCATAGGTGTCGCATGCCGACATCTTTGGCGCGCCAGGTAGGGGGAGAAGTAGGTTGTGTGAACCTGATCCAGTGATCGGCGCCTTAGTTTCTTCATCATCTGCACCATCATGCCACCCAAGAAGAAGAGCGCTGCAACGGCGCAACCATCCACGTTCGTTTTGCCTGTGCCCTCGCATACGGGCGAGGGCGTGGGTGCAGAAGGAAGAGTATTAGAGCCTCCACGGCGTTCCGGTGATCCAAGCCAGGTGAGCGGCGTCGTTCGCAGTGGCAGCGGAAACCCACACGCCGCTGGATCCAGAGATGGAGCTGTGTTGCCTACGGGTGGCACAACAAATTCCAGAGATCGGAGGATGCCTTCTAGGGCTCCCGCGCTGGCACAAACGTCACGGCCTACCCAGGTCATGCACGATGAGCAACGTCATGGCACTGGTGGTTTAGGGCGTCCCCATGAAAAGATTCCCGCGCATCGATCCCAAGGTGCGCGGGCCCAGCATGCACACCGAGCTGCAGGCAGAGGTGGCGCGCGGTCACGTGACCGTGATGGTGCTCCATCTAACATGGCTAGGATTCAGACCACCTCACGTACCTCGCACCTGCCGCCGCCTATGCCAGCGGAAGCCTTGGCACGTGCGCAGCTGCTCCTCGATTTCCCTCCTACTCCGGAGAAGATGGAGGAGTGGCGAGCTACTATCCAGAGCCTCATTGGCTTCGCCAACAAAGATGGGCCACAAGAGGCAGGGCCCTCACAGCGACGGCCCATCGATCCGGCGCGAGCCGATGTGGAGAAAACTGGAGGTGGTGCAACCACGGTGCACTCCCCTCCGCGACACCAGTGGCGGTCGGCAACCCAGCGGGTCGATCGCCGTGATGATGATTCCACGGCATCGTCCGATCCATGGATGCGCCGCGACCAGCATCAAGTTCTCCAGGAACGAGGCAAAGAGGACGCTCGAACTACCATCAAGCGGCGACGGGAAGCGTGCTATCAGTCTGATAAGCGCGCAGGGCCGGCTGTCGACGAGCCTGCGCCAGGGGACGCAGGTGACTTGCCTTACAAGGTAGGGACTCCAGCGTTTACCCGTGAGCTGCGGCAAGTCCAGTGGCCCAATTCCCGAACCTTCAAGCCAGAGGTCCCGGAGAAATATGACGGCAAGACCCATCCCTCGGAGTTCCTGAGCATCTACACCATTGCGGTGTAGGCTGCCGGGGGCCGAGATGACAAGATACTTGCCAACTACTTCCCGTTGGTGCTCAAACCCAATGTCAGGTCATGGTTGATGCATCTGCCTGAGAATTCTATTTCTTCTTGGTCAGATCTGTGCCATCAGTTTGTTGGCGCCTTTGTCGGAGGCCACCAAGCTCCTGGCCAAGAGAGTGATTTGCATATCATCCCTCAGAAGGAGGGCGAACCCCTGCGCAAGTTCATGCAGAGATTTAGCTGGGTGCAGTACAATATTCCTGACGTTCACCCTGCTGCTGTTATTAGCGCATTTCACCAGAACATGCGTAACCGCAGAATGCGGGAAGAGCTGGCAATGAACAAAGTCAGGAGTATTGCCGAGCTTTACGCTTTGGCCGACAAGTGCGCCCGAGCTGAAGAGGGGAGGAAACTCCCTGGCGAGGCTGTTGGCGTGGGGAGCGAATCAGAAGACGAAGACGCTGCAACCCCGTCAAGGAAAGGCCGGCGGCGAAACAAGAAGTGCAAAGGCAAGGCCGTACTTGCTGTCAAGGAATCCGGTGACCCCGGCACCGCCAAGAAGGCCAAGGTTGACGACCCTGGCAAGGGATTTGCCGGGTGTTCTTCCTGCCAAGCCTTGGCGGCGGCCGACAAGTCGGAAAGCTCCGGCAAGCAGTATTGCAAGATCCATCGCACCAAGGTCCACGATCTCCAAAACTGCCGGCAAGTCGAGCAGCTTGTCGAGAGGCAGAGAGCTGAGTATGAAAGACAAGACAAGGAGAAGGCCCATGACGGTGCTGACTGTTCCGGCAAGAAGCACGGTGGCCGCGGCAAGGCCAAGCAACAGAGGGAGAGGCCTGCTCGAGGCCGTGACAAAGAAGAAGATGATGATGAAGAAGATGATGAGTCCAGTGAGCAAGAATTTCAGAAAGCTACAGAGGCCATGTGTATCGACGGGGGCGCCTCGTTGCATTCTTCCCACCGTCGGCTCAAACGGTGGGTGCGAGAAGTCAATGCAACAGAGCCATCACTGGATGCATGTAAGCCCCTGAAGTGGTCCAACACGCCTATCATTTTTGACGCCGAGGATCACCCTGATAGCATAACCGCATTCGGGTGCTTGCCATTGTTGGTCTCACCAACAATCTGCAACCTCAAGGTGACGAAAATGCTAGTTGACGGTGGGGCCGGGCTGAACCTAATCTCACCGGATATGCTCAAGAGGCTCCAAATTCCTGATGAAGATCTCGAAGAAACGGGCACATTTCAAGGGGTCAATCCAGGAAGAACCCAGCCAAAGGGTAAGATTACGCTACCGCTGACATTTGGTAGCGAGCTCAACTACATGACCAAGAAGGTAGTGTTTGATGTCGCCAAGATCCCTATGTCATACAATGGGATCCTTGGTCGGCCAGCGCTGGCTAAGTTCATGGCGGCATCACACTACGCGTATAATGTTTTGAAGATGCCCAGGCCGTTGAGTGTCATTACTATCCATTCCGATAAGAAGGATGCGCTCATCTGTGCAGACCAACTCTACCGGGAAGCAGTTGCAGCACCTGCCGTCAAGGCATCTGCTCCTGCCACTGGAACTCCCGGGGGGAAGAAGAAGACCGGTGAGAATCTTGGCGCGAACTCCGGCAAGCGCACCTCCTCGGAGTGCTGCGCTCCCGTTGAGGATGCACCAGAGAGTTCCACCAGCAAGAACAAGAGATCCAAGGCCGCTCCACCAGAGACCAAGAAGGTGCCCATCAGGGAGGACGGAACGGGAGGAGCTTTCAACATAAGTTCCACCCTAGATGACAAATAGGAAAGCGCGCTCATTGCCTTCCTGTGGGCGAATGTCGACGTGTTTGCATGGCAACCGTCTGACATCCCCGGTGTTCCCAGGGAGGTAATTAAGCACCACCTTGCTGTCTGTCCTCATGCACGGCCCGTTAAGAAGAGGGTCAGGAAGCAAGCCTTGGAGCGGCAAGAATTCATTGCCGAAGAAATCAGGAAGCTGGAGGCGGCAGGATTGGTCAGAGGAGTGCTTCACCCAACCTGGTTGGCCAATCCGGTTGTAGTGCGCAAGGCGAATGGGAAATGGAGGCTGTGTATCGATTATACAGATATCAATAAAGCCTGTCCAAAAGATCCCTTTCCCTTGCCGCGCATCGACCAGATTGTGGACTCCACCGTTGGTTGTGATCTACTGTCCTTCCTTGATGCCTACTCAGGGTATCATCAGATCTTCATGGCAAAAGAAGATGAAGAAAAGACCACATTTATCGCCCCATGTGGTACGTATTGTTTTATACGAATGCCTTTCGGGTTGAAAAGTGCTGGTTCTACATTTGCGAGAGCGGTCCAAATTGGTTTTGAGCCTCAGCTCCATAGAAATATAGAGGCATATATGGATGATATAGTGGTCAAAACCAAGGACAAAGCGACGCTCATACAAGATTTAGAAGAAACATTTGCAAATCTGCGCAAGATCAACTTAAAGCTCAATCCTGAGAAGTGCGTGTTTGGTGTTCCTTCCGGCAAGCTTCTCGGATTCTTTGTATCTTGTCGGGGAATCAAAGCGAACCCCGACAAGATCAAAGCTATTGAGCAGATTGAAGCGCCAAGACGCGTCAAGAATGTCCGTCGTCTTGCCGGCTGTGTTGCTGCTCTAAGCAGGTTTATTTCCAAATCTGCTGAGCGCGCCCTGCCCTTTTTCAAAAAATTTAAGAAGGCAGGTCCGATGAAATGGACTCCGGAGGCGGAGGCTGCGCTGCAAGATTTGAAGAAATACCTTTCTTCTCCGCCGACGCTAGTCGCGCCTAAACCACGAGAGTCGTTGCTGCTATATTTGGCAGCAACAAATCAAGTGGTTAGTGCTGCGTTAGTGGCGCAGAGAGAAGCTGATGAGGAAGCAACACTAGTGGTAGGACCGTCAGGTGACGCGGCAGGATCTTCCCCGGCAAGGGTTGATCCCGGCAAGACAAGATCTGTGCAGTCAGAAGAATCGTTGCAGAAGAAAAAGGTGGTGCAGCGCCCAGTTTATTTTGTTAGCTCTCTTTTGCAAGGAGCTAGGTCAAGATATTCTAGCGTGCAGAAGTTGCTTTTCGGCCTCCTTATGGCCTCGAGGAAGCTGCGCCATTATTTTCAAGCACATGAAATCACCGTCGTCACTCGCTTTCCGTTGCAACGGATTTTGCGAAATCCAGAAGCAACCGGCAGGATTGTGGAGTGGGCGTTGGAGTTGTCGAGCTTTGGTCTCAACTTTGAAAGCACTTTGACAATTCAGAGCAGGGCCTTGGCAGAGTTCGTTGCGGAATGGACCCCAACGCCAGACTAGGAGGTTCAAGAAACAATTCTCCCCGGCAAGGAAATTGACCAGCAATGGGTTATGTACTTTGACAAGGCTTTTTCGCTGCAAGGCGCCGGTGCTGGCGTGCTGCTTGTCGCACCCACCGGAGAGCACCTCAAGTACGTAGTCCAGATGCATTTTCCCTGAGAGAGTTCGACGAACAACACTGCGGAGTACGAGGGCTTGCTTGCCGGTCTCAGGATCGCGGCAGACCTTGGTATCAAGAAGCTCGTCATCTGAGGCAATTCGCAGCTTGTCGTCAAGCAAGTTAATAAGAGTTATCAGATTTCATTGATGCAAGCCTACATGGATGAAGTGAGAAAAATGGAAGAGCACTTTGACGGTCTGCAGATGAAGCACATTCCTTGTGCCGAGAACAGTATTGCCGACGACCTGTCAAAGCGCGCCGCCCTCAAGTTACCTATGGAACCAGGAACTTTTGTGCTCCATTTGACTCAACCATCCATGGCGCCATCAATACGGCAAGAAAAGAGAAGAAAGTTGAACACTGGACAGTACTTTTCGACAGAGCTCCCCGGAGCTGCCGGCAAGGAACCTGCCGGGATCAACGACAAACCTGCCGGGGAACGACAGGCTCCGGCGGAACCTCACGCTTTCGCTGTCGAGACAAATGTTCCCCCGGCGGAGGAGATTCCTTTAGTCCTAGCTGTCGAGTCTCAGGCTCCAGCATGGGCGCAGCACATTGTCCATTTCCTTCAGACAGGAGAACTCTCGGAGGAACAGGAAGAAGCGGAAAAAGTAGCCCGTCGGTCTGTTATGTACAAGTTCGTCGAAGATGTCGTGTATAGAAAGGGACCGAACGGTGTGAAATTGAAGTGCATTCCTCGGGAGGATGGACTAGGGCTGTTGGCGGAAATATATGGAGGCATATGTGGCTCTCACATAGGATCAAGAGCACTTGTCGGGAAAGCATTCCAGCAAGGTTTCTTTTGGCCCATCGCTCTCCAGGATGCAACTGCACTAGTAACCAAGTGTGAAGCGTGCCAGTTTCATTCGAAGAAATTGCATCAGCCAGCTCAAGCTCTTCAGACGATCCCTCTCTCCTGGCCATTTTCTGTCTGGGGGCTCGACATACTGGGCCCTTTCCCCCGTGCTACCGGGGGCTTTGAGTACTTGTACGTTGCTATCGACAAGTTCACAAAGTGGCCGGAGGTGGAAGCAGTGAGGAAGGTGACAGCACAATCAGCCGTCAAGTTCTTTAAAGGGATAGTTTGCCGTTTTGGTGTGACCAACAGGATCATCAAAGACAATAGCACGCAATTCACAAGTCGCACCTTCATGCAGTACGTCCAAGACCTTGGCGGCAAAATTTGTTTTGCCTCTGTTGCTCACCCGAGAAGCAACGGTCAAGCGGAGAGGGCCAATGCTGAAGTGTTGCGCGGTCTCAGGACCAGAACCTTTGACAGGCTAAAAAAGTGTGGAAGACGCTGGATTGATGAGTTGCCGGCGGTTCTTTGGTCAATCAGAACGACACCAAATCGAGCCACCGGCCAGACACCCTTCGCTCTGGTCTACGGAGCGAAAGCAGTTCTCCCCACGGAACTCATGTACGGATCACCTCGAGTGCTCGCTTATGATGAGCTTGAGCAAGAGCAACTGCGGCAAGATGACGCTGTGCTCCTTGAGGAGAATCGTCTTCAGGCTGCTGTGCGAGCTGCACGCTACCAGCAAGCTTTGCACCGCTACCATAGCCGTAAAGTTCATGCCCGAAGCCTTGAGGAAGGCGACCTTGTTCTTCAGCGGATTCAGTCCGCCAAGAATTCAAACAAGTTGACGCCGAAGTGCGAAGGCCCTTATCGGGTAGTACGAGTCACCAACCCCGGCGCTGTCCGCTTGGAGACCGAAGATGGTGTTCCAGTAAGCAATTCCTGGAATATCGAACATCTTCGCAAGTTCTACCCATAAGGCGCGGTTGCCGGGGCCCCCCGGCAACCACCTTTTTTGTACAAGTCTTGCCGGCAAGGCATGTAATCCTTTGTACAAAGCCAGGCGCAGACCCTGAGCCCAGATGAATAAGTTTAAGTGTTGTGCGTTTCCTTATTGATTTCCATGTTCATATATATATATGCATGTTCGTCTAAGATGTTGTATGACACTTACTCCCGGTAAGTTCTAACGAACCGCCAAGGTTCCATATCTTTATTTTCTCTTCTTTCTTTTCTCAAAAGACAGAAGGAGTCCTCGCGTGCATGTTTGCCGGGGGGAAGGGGAGATATGAGTACCAGTTGATGACGTTCAGATTTGACGCTTACCGGAGGAAGGACAGCGACAGAAAGCTAAGTTCTAAAACTTAGGGCAAGTTTCCTTTATTGCAAAGTTATTTTCCTTGGACGATTTTGACTTTAGTATGGAAAACCTGCACGCGAAGGAACCCTTGTTGCAATCGGTTGCGCCCTTATTTTGTTTCGAGTCCGCTCAATGATTTAAGTGGCTACACTAAGAACTCCAAGGAGTCTTGCCGGCCGCTGCACCTCCAGCAGGCTGCTGAAGTCCCACACCCAGCGCTCGCGGCAGGTTGCGCGCCGGCAAGTTTTTCAGTAAGCGTAGGGTGAACTCCATACATAAAGGAATCAGACAAGGGAGATAGCATGCATGTACCCAAACATAAGCAAGTTATATTACATTAATAAGTTGCCGCATTTCTAACTTAAGACTTAATTGTCTTTGGCATGAAATGGCGACGGCAAGAAGAGGTGGAGCAGTTAATCTCTGCGCTGGCCTTTGACCCTTTTGATTGAATCTACCTTCTCAAGGATAGGCGCGACAAGCTCTTCAAGTGCCTCAATATTTGCGTCCTTTGGCAGGCGGCCGAGCACATTGGAGAGGTCGATGCCAGGATTATTATGCACCACCTTGATAAGTACCTTGCAGAGGACGGCCCGGCAAAGCTGGCGGGACTCGTTGGCCAATTGGGTCGCCCGGTTAGACTGAAGCAGCTTCAGAGCATCAATGATGCTTTCGAAGAAGATCGTCAACCTGGCACTCGAAGATATCGTTTCTTCGGAAGAATACCTGAAGTTTGACAGGCCCATGGTTGACAGTTCTGCCGTGAGCTTCTCCGCAGCGTCGATGAGGCATTCAGTCCAGATTTGCACCCCCTTTTCGTAGTCAACATGGGCGGCGGCAGCGCTCTTGAGCAGGTTCCTCTCTTCCTGGAGATCTTTGCACAGGGCCTTCTCGTGGGGCCTGCCATCCTTGAGAGATTTCTCCAAAGTGGTCAGCTTCAGCCTCAGATCGGCAATGGCGTCATTTGCTGAAGAGAGCTGCTTGGTCTTGTTAGACATGGCAACTTGCATCTCCGCCAGGGTGTGGAGGGTTTTTTCCGTATCGCTTTTGAGCATCGAGAGCTCTTTGCCATGTTCTTCAAGATCCACTTCCAGTTTCTTGACTTTGTCGCTCAGCTCATTCTTGGCGGCCTCTGTAGCCTCGGCAGCATTGACGACCTCCTTGAGCTTGCCGGCGTGATCTACAGTTAGAGCTTCGAGCGCCTCTTTGTGCTTCTGCTCCAGCTCCTGGGTTCGCCGCGCGACAAGCTTCTCGATATCTTCATCTTTGCTGCGAAGCTTGGCGGCGAGTGCCTGCTCACGTGCGACAAGATCTTCCTCATGGGCGTCAAGTGCAATGCGACGCTCTGTCAGGAGAGCATCCTCAGCGGCAGTTCTTTGTGCAGCTTCTTCCTGCGCTTTCTCCAGGTCAGATTGTTTCAATAGGATCTCTGTCCAGTTCTGGCTCACTTCTTCCCAGCTAGTAGTCAACTCTTGGAGGGCCTCGGCGTACCAGACTTGCATTTGTTCGACGCGCCTTTGAAAATCTGCTTCGGCCGCCTCGACAACTGCCATTCTGGAATCTGCTTTCTCTTTCCGAGCACGGTGAAGTGCCTGGAGCTTGCGGAAATTTTCGCCCATGGCCTGAAGGAGCTGATCCTCTTCAGATTTGCCACTGCTGGCGCTTGGATCATCAACAATCTCGAGCCCAGCAGCGGCGATGATTTCTTCATCAAAGACTTCCCCTTCGGCCGGTGCCCCGATGCTTGCCGTCCCCGGCAAGTTGACAAACAGGTTCTCGCCAACTTTGAGATATTTGCTGGATGAGGGGACTTCGGATGTTGACGGTTGATCCTCAGCAACCGCCTCACCAGTAGCAGGGGGCTCCATGGCCAGCGCAGCGCCTGGCGCTCCTGCGGCAGGAATGCCGTCAGTACGGTCACCAGCCTCCTTGCCGCCCTCTTCAGTAGACTCCTTGGCAGGTTCCTCCTGTGCAGTCTTGGCGGCCTCATCGGCAAAAGCACCGCCGGCTTCTACGGTGGCATCCATGGCGGCCTCGCTGGCAGCGATTTTGTCGGCTTCGGCGGCAACATCCCTGGCGGTCTCCTCGATGACAGCGTCGATGTCCATGTGTTCCATCTCAGGGAATTCTAAAGGACAAGGGGGAGAAACAGAATGAGATCAAGAGGATGCCAATGTGAATGCGCCTCTGCAGGCGCGTTGCAGTTGCAGCCTTTGACGCACGCTTCCCACGTCGCGCGTTCAGCACGCGTAGTGGGGGGCACAGTAAACGGGATATTTACGAGCAATTAATTCCCTACCTCGTGTGCCCGTGCATTGTTTGGGCCTAGCCCAACAACGCCTCGCACTCGTGTGTGGCCTAGGACCGGGGGCTCCTGTCGGTGTACTAAGTATTGGGCTATTAGTACCCCATACTTGTACACGGGCAGTTGTAGCCATACTCGCGGCAAGGCTTGTCGGGGAATAGTTCAAGGTTGACTCAGGCCACCAAAGAAATTTTCAAGTCAAAGATCTGAGGATCAGCAGATAAGAAGAGCTAGAATCCGAAAGCCAGCTTCCCCGGCAAGATCTTGCCGGGGTGGCCTGCGAAGCCTGGCAAGATTCGGCGCCCGACAAGGTTCGGAGCCCTGCAAGATTTGGCGCCCGGCAAGGTTCAGCGCCTGGCAAGATTCTGTTGCTGTGCCACCGCTCTGGCACAGCAACAAGCCCGACATTCTGGGTCCTTCTTTGGATGCGTGGCAACGCGCCAGTGGAGGAGAGCTTAAGCGGTGCTGATGGGATGGCCCCTTTTTCCATCCCCAAGAAAGTGAGGACACCTAAACGGACACCTCATGATGCATTAAATGTGTTTATCCTAATCCGTCAGTGGTTAGGTATGATAACCCTGTAGCTACTTTACACCTCAATGTCTATACATTTTGCCACTGTGGTGACCCCTTTGAACATATAAAAGGAGGCCAATGCAACTGCTACCAGGGGGAGGATCGGCTGGCCCATTCTACATGCGTAGCTGCTCTTTGAACGAACTATTCATTGCGAGCGCTCCTAGAGCCTGGGCTCAAGAACACTGATAATAAAACAAGGCATGAGTAGGGTTTTACGCTGTTTAGCGGCCTGAACCTGGGTAAAATCGCCTGCGCGTCGACCATTGGTTCTGCTCTTTGCGCATACCTCTCCCCCTGCCGAATCGTAAAGGGATTCTTTGAGGGTCTCATAGGTGTCGCACGCCGACAGATAGGTTTTACGATGGACGGCCTTTTTCGTTGCGATTGTGCCATGGATCATTTCTTACTAGTGCATCGATCATCTCAAGTTTATGAACCTCACATTACAACTTGCCAAGTCATGATATTTATGTAACACCTAACATGACTACCATCCCAACTTTGTGTGTGCATTGGTTCTTCGTGATGTATGCAACACAAAGGCTGGTCTAGAAAAGTTGAATTTGTCGTTGGGTCTTATTGTGACCGTATTAGTGAGGTCAAAAAGTCTCACTACGAGTCTCAACTGTTTGGTTGATGTGTGCTTTCAAAAAGTTTGATCGCCATGTTGTGTGTGCTAACCATGATTAAAATGCACAGGTTTATGGTGCACAAACTTTTTCGTTGTGGATGTGATATGTAAAATAATGGACATGGATCATGTCTTGCAGCATTGGTCATTTCAAGATTATGAACCTCACATTTGAACTTGCCAAGCCCGATCTTGACCAATGCTCACAAAAATAACACCTAATATGTATGATCTCTATGAAACACCTACCGAGAGACTACCATCTAGTGTGCACTTGTTCTCCATGATGTAGACAACACACTATAGATGATTTCTAGAGTTAGTCATGTGTTTTACCACATTTGTGTGTTCTATTCATTCACCTTGCAATGAATCGTAACTATGTTGTTCATCTGTGCTTTTGAAAAGGTTGACCGACCACGTTGTCCATGTCACATGGACAATAAGGGACATGGATCTTGTCTTACAACATTGGTGATCAATGGTTTATGGACCTCACATTTGAACTTGCAAAGTCACGATCCCGACTAATGCTCACCCTACTAACACCAATTATGAAACACCTTATAAGACTACCATCACAGCTTAGTCATGTGTTGTTCCACATTTATGTGTTCTTTAAACTCTAGTATTTACCTCCATACGATCCATAATGAAGGCCAGATCACAAACATGCAATGCACTCTCTTTCTTTCCCATTTTTCTTGTGCAGCTTCACATGGTCCCAAATTTCAGCAGTATCTACATGACACAGGTGTGCACCAAAGAGACATCTTCTTGTTACATTATGTCTTTCTGTCAAACGACAGACGCGAGCAACAATGGCATATAGTGCACTATTCTTCACCCTCTCTTAGTCCAATGTGTAATGTCTCGTTTCAGCTATTTATCTGTCGCCATGGAGACCTCCTCAGATGTCACATCACTCACCTCAGCCCCTTATTATCATGGATGGCCGCAGCAGACTGAGCATCACCACGTTGCCACCAAACAAGACCATTGGCACTTTCAAGCTGCCTTATCGTGACGGGACGCTCTGACGAGCTACATGATATGCCTCCGATGTATCTATAATTTTGATTGTTCCATGCTATTATAGTATCAATCTTGGATGTTTTATATGCAATTATATGCTATTTTATATCAGTTTTTGGGACTAACCTATAAACCTAGTGCCCTGTGCCAGTTGCTCTTTTTGCTTGTTTTTGGCTTTTTAGAAAATCAATATCAAACGAAGTCCAAACGGAGAAAAATCTTTGGATTAATTTTTCTGGACCAGAAGGGACCCACGAAGGTTCGGAGAAGAACAGAACAGCCACGAGGGAGCGACAAG
Source organism: Thinopyrum elongatum (assembly GCA_011799875.1). Lineage (NCBI taxonomy): Eukaryota > Viridiplantae > Streptophyta > Magnoliopsida > Poales > Poaceae > Thinopyrum > Thinopyrum elongatum. Next base: position 275,212,627 of record CM022300.1, on the reverse strand, counting down.
CTCGTAGGGCATGCCCCAAGGGGGCGCCCCTAAGCTTGTGGGCCCCTCGTGGTAACTCTTGACCTAATTCCACCTTTATAAATTCCCAAATATTCCCAATATACCAGAGAGCCACCCGAAACACTTTTTCGACCGCCGCAAGCTTCTGTTCTTCCACGATCCCATCTGGAGGCCTTTTCTGGTACTCTGCTGGAGGGGGAATCAATCAGAAAGGGCTTCTACATCATCCTTGTTACCTTCCGATGATGCGTGAGTAGTTTACCACAGACCTACGGGTCCATAGCTAGTAGCTAGATGGCTTCTCTCTTTGATATTCAATACCATGTCCTCCTTGATGTTCTTGGAGTTCTATTCGATGTAATCTTCTTTTGTAGTGTGTTTGTTGGGATCCGATGAATTGTGGGTTTATGATCAGAATATTCATGAGAAGTAAGTGAGTCTTTTCTGAACTTTATTATGCATGATTGTTATAGCTTTGTATTTCTCTCCGATCTATCCGTTTGGTTTGGCCAACTAGATTGATTTATCTTCAGTGGGGGAGGTGTTTTGTGATGGGTTCAATCTTGCGGTGCTCTATCGCAGTGACAGAAAGGGACAAGACACGTATTTGTATTGTTTCCATTAAGGGTAAAATGATGTGGTTTATTCATATTAGTTGAGTTACTTTTTCTACAACATGTTATCTTGAAAGCACAAGTTCTCCCTGGGTGATTTTGGTAATTAATGTCAACATATCTTTTGCTGGACTAATAGTTTTATCTAGTATATTTCAAATAAGGTCAACAATGGTGTGGCAAGGACAAGACGATGTGGAACCCCTTCAAAATGCTAAGGACAAGGATTGGCAAAAGCTCAAGACTCTACATTTTTTTAAGTGATCCAAGATCACATTGAATCCATAGGAAAGCCAATACTATTAAAAGGGGATAGCTATTGCTTAATGATCTTGTTTCTCAAGTGCTTAGTGATATTGCTGCAAAACCCTCAACCACTTTCTCTATCCAAATATGTCCAAACCCTAAATTCCAACTCAGCCACACCGATATTTCTTACCCGGAGGCACCGAGTTCATCTGGACATAGGCACTGCCAAAACCCTAACAATTCGGTAACACCGATATGGATCTCGGTCCCATCGAGATGGCCTTGCCAGCTCTCTGTGACTTGTTGCAATCACTTCAGTGTCACCGAGATGTTGCAATCGGTCCAACCAAGATGGCTTGACCAATTCTCTGTTGCCTTGTTGCTTGACTTCGGTCCCACTGAGATGATGCATTCGGCGCCACCGAGATGAGGTTTTCCCTAAGCCCTTGCACATCGTTCCCACCGAGTTGTTCCCATCGGTCCCACCGAGATTCCTAATGTTCATATTTTTACACATATCGGTGCCACCGATATGGGTCAAAAGTGTGTAATGGTTGGATTTTGTGTGGAGGTTATAAATACCCCTCCACCCCTTCTTCCTCATGGAGGAGAGCCATCAGAACATGCCTACACTTCCACCATTCATTTTCTGAGAGAGAACCACCTACTCATGTGTTGAGATCAAGAGATTCCAATCCAACCATTTGAACCTTGATTTCTAGCCTTCCCCAAGTTGCTTTCCACTCAAATCCTTCTTCCATCATAGCCAAATCTGTGAGAGAGAGTTGAGTGTTGGGGAGACTATCATTTGAAGCACAAGAGCAAGGAGTTCATCATCAATGCACCATCTATTACCTTTTGGAGAGTGGTGTCTCCTAGATTGGTTAGGTGTCGCTTGGGAGCCTCTGACATGATGTGGAGTTGAACCAAGAAGTTGTAAGGGCAAGGAGAACGCCTATTTCGTGAAGATCTACCCGAGTGAGGCATGTCCTTCATGGGCGATGGCCATGGTGGGATGACAAGGTTGCTTCTTTGTGGAACCTTCATGGGTAGAGCCCTCCTGGACTCTCGCAACCGCTACCCTTCGTGGGTTGAAGTCTCCATCAACATGGATGTACGATAGCACCACCGATCGGAACCACGCCAAAAATTCTCCATGTCTCCATTGCGTTTGCACACTCCAATCCAATCCCTTTACATTCTTGCACTTGCATGATTTACTCTTCCGCTGCTCATACTCTTACTATGCTTGTGTAAAATGTATTGTGTGCCCTTTAACATGTGCTAAACTCAACCTTAAGTTGAAGAAACTAAAAATTGCCACTTTTACTTGTTAAGGGTCTAATCACCCCCCTCTATACCCCTCTTCTCGATCCTTTCAATTGGTATCAAAGCTTTGGTCTCCATTGCTTTGGTTTAATCGCCATTGGAGGAAGAATGACGATTCTACTTTCGGGAGTATTAGACATAGAGTGCCTATTCTTGATGGGGAGTTTTATGGTTCTTGGAAAAATGAGATGCTTGAGATTTTCAATGAATATAATTTGAGTAAGTATATTCTTAGCCCTTATGTGCCTCCCATTGATCCTTTGCATCCCACCCCCGATGAGTATCTTGACATGGTTCGCAATCTTAGAACGGTTAATCTTATCATTAGAGGATTGCCTAGAAATGTGCTTGTTTGCTTGCAAAACTTTGAATGCGCATACACTATGTGGAATTATCTTGAGAAACGCTTTCCAAATTATTCTTTGAAAAGTCTGAATGAAATTCTTCAAAAGTCCATTGCCATTCATAAGATGAAGCCTAGTGATCCCAAGTTTGATGAATGTCTATTTGAGCTCCTTGACCTTAGGCGTGCCAAGGGTGATGTTGGAACCATTAGTAGCATCATCACGAAGACAATTAGAATTCATAAACTTGCACATTCATGGTCTAATGAATCACTTGATCTAGGTGATGATCACGCGGATGACGATGATGATGATATTGAGCATGGTTATTATGATGAGGACAAAGAATTTGACATTGAATTTGAGAAGACTATGACGAATCTCAGTCTCATGGCGAATCTTCAAAATTACATATCCGGAGGAAAAGAGTGGATTCTTGATAGTGGATGTACCGATCACATGACCGGAGATAAAGATATGTTCCGTGAGCTTGCCAAAAATGATGGTCCACGCAAGTATGTGCCTTTTGGAGATAACTGCAAGGATAAGGTACTTGGCCTTGCTAAGGTGGCCATATCCAATGATAGCTCTATTCAAAATGTTATGCTTGTTGAATCTCTTGGTTACAATCTTCTTTCCATATCTAGACTAGACGACTTTGGTTTCAATGTTCTATTTACCAAAGTAGATTGCCAAGTGTTTCGTCGAGATAATCATAATATGGTCTTTACCCACATTCGTAGAGGTGATCTATACATTGTTGATTTCACTAAGAGAGCCCAACCTCGTACTTGTTTAATTGCTAAATCTTCTAAAGGTTGGTTATGGCATAGAAGGTTAGGACATGTTGGCATGCGAAATCTTGATAAGCTTATTAAAGGTGATCATATCCTTGGTGTTAAAGATGTTATATTTGACAAGGATAGACTTTGTAGTGCTTGCCAAGAAAGAAAACAAGTTGGAGGAAGTCATCCCATGAAGAACATCATGACCACGATAAGGCCACTTGAGCTACTTTACATGGACCTCTTCGGTCCCAATGCTTACAAGAGTCTTGGTGGTAACTCTTTCGGTTTGGTCATTGTTGATGATTTTTCCAGATTTACGTGGGTGTTATTTCTTGATGACAAATCACAGGTCCAAGAGATCTTCAAGAACTTCGCTAAGAAGGCCCAAAATCAATTTGAAGTGAATATCAAGAATGTTCAAAGTGATAATGGAACGGAGTTCAAGAACACTAATGTGGATACCTTTCTTGACGAAGAAGGGATTTCACATGAGTTCTCTGCTACATACACACCTCAACAAAATGGAGTTGTTGAGAGGAAGAACCAGACTCTTATTGAGATGGCAAGAACGATGCTTGATGAATACAAGACGCCAAGACACTTTTGGGTGGAAGCGGTTGAGACAGCTTGTCATGCTACAAATCAACTATATCTTCACAAGCTTCTCGGTAAAACGACATACGAGCTACTCACAGGTAACAAACCCCAAGTTGGATACTTTCGAGTATTTGGTTCAAAGTGCTACATTCTTGATAAGCATCATCGTTTGAAATTTGCTCCTAAATCTCATGAAGCTTTTCTACTCGATTATGGCTCAAACTCTCACACTTACCATGTCTACAACAATTTCAACCGAAAGGTTGAAGAGACGGTAGATGTGAAGTTTGATGAATCTAATGGCTCGCAAGTAGAGAAATTGCCAATTGATGTAGGAGACGAAGATCCCTCGGAAGCAATTCAAGATTTGCTATTGGCAAAATTCGCCCAACGGAGGTGAAGGAGAGCACTTCGTCCATTCAAGTGGAAGCCTCTACTTCACATCAAGGTGAACAATGAGTTGACATGAAGGCATCCACAAGTGGAACACGTCAAGATGAAGGGAATGAGGAAGTACAACAAGATAACCCACCTCAACCTCCTTCTCCACCTCCACAAGCAAACGACAAAGCCACCAATAATGAAGAAGAAGATGATGACGAGGAAGACAAAGCGGGAAAACATCTGGAATGTGTTCCCGGTGTTTGGCATTTTTCAGACAGATGAATCAAAGGGGAAGGGTCCATATTTGCAATGTTAGAGGGGTGTGACAAATGAACGGATTGCATATTCAGATTTGTCATATTTTTGTGAGAAATTTTCATATATAAATTACTTTCATCCGAGTTACATATTATTTTATATTAATTTTCAAAGTTTTAAACATTTTCAGAAAAAAATCAGTTCTAAAGTAAAAGTGAAATTGCTATGGGTACACAGAAAGTGTACCCAGCAATACACATGGGTGACTCATAGTGGGGACCAGCTGCTGAGTCAACAGTCAACAGTTTGGCTATTGACTGGTCAACCTGACCAGTGGGCCCGAGGTGTCATACACTATTAGCTTAAATAAATTAGTTAATTAGGTTAATTAACAATTTAATTAACTAACTAATTAATTAAGATACTAATTAATTTTATTTATTAAATTTATTCATTATTTATTTATCTTTTTTCTCTTTTCCCTTTTTTAACAGGGGCGAGCCCCACTGGGTAGTTGCCCAGCCGGCCACACACGCGCGAGTGGCGGGCGATACAATGGGACGCAAGCTCGGGCGCAGAGCTGCGTGGGAGCGAGGGGAGCAGGGCGTAGCGGGAGGCAGTGGGCACGACCGGCTCGGGCAGGACGCGTGGGCGGGGTGCAGGCGGGCGCGGGGGAAGGAGAGGGCGGCAGGGCGTGGCTGGGGAGGTAGCAGTCGCGGGCGGGGCCACGCGTGAGCCGGGAGTAGCCCGAGAGCAGCAGCAGTAGCAGCCAGCTGGCGGCAGTAGCTGGCTGCGGGTGCAGCGGCAGACGACAGCGGCATAAGCGGGGACGCGGGTCGCGCACGCGGGTGGCGCTGGGGGATCGCGGCCGGTAGAGTCGAGCGGAGCGTGGCGAGCATGGCCGAGAGGGCGTGGTGAGAACGACAAGCTAAGGGGCGGCGACGACTATGGGGTTTAGATGGGGGAAGAGAGGAAAGGTGGAGGGCCCAACCTAGTGATGAGTAGAGGGGGCAGCGAGGCTTGGTGGAGCCGGCGGTGAGGCAGTCGGCGACGAGGCAACGGGAAGCAGCGACGTCGGCATGGGCAGCGGTCGCCTCGGGCGCGTCCACGGTGAGTGGCCAGAGGGGAAGGGGTGCGAGGAAGGGAGAGGGGAACCGGCTATGGTTCGGCTATGGTTCCCCCCTTTTCTTTTTTTAGTTTCTTTTGTTTTTTATTTTTATTTATTTTCTATTTTCTTTTATTTTTAATAGTATTTATTTTTAATAAACATAAAACCAGCACCTAAATTAGTGTTGCAAAATATGTTACTGTCACAAATGGTTTGGCACTTAAACAATTTAGTTTGGGATTTTTATAATTTAAAAAGGCATTTAAATAACTGTTTTGACCCCTGCTTTAATTATTTTAGGGCACTTAAACACTTTATAAAATGTTGGTTTCTTCACCATAATTATCTATGGTTTATTTGCCACATTATGAACATTTTAGTTTGCATATTTCAGAACTTTAATTATTTGACTTTAATTTAGATTTGAATTTTAATTGTGTTTGAATCAAGGTGGGGTTTAGCAACAGTAATTGTGATGACATTGCACCATTAGTAGGGGATCACTATAGCCTAATTATCAGGGTGTTACACTTGCAGCGGCAGAAAAAGAATTTTGGGTGGCTCTCTATTGGTTTCCCGATTTTAGGGAATTTATAGAGGTGGAATTAGGCCAGACAGAGCCATGAGGGGCCCAGAAGGCATCAGGGAGCGCCAACCCCCTAGGCACACCATGTTGCCTTGCCTTCTCCTTGTTTGCCTTCTGGTCTCCTCCCGATGCTTCTAGGGTCTCTCTTGTCCAGAAAAAAACATCAAAAAGTTTCGTAGCATTTGGACTTCCTTTGGTACTTATTTCCTGGAAAACCAAAAACAGGCAAAAAACTACAACTGGCACTTGGCACTAGGTCAATAGGTTAGGCCCAAAAATGATATATAATTGCATATAAAACATCCAATATTGAAACTATAATAACATGGAACAATAAAAAAATTATAGATACGTTGGAGACGTATCAGCATCCCCAAGCTTAATTCCTGCTCGTCCTCGAGTAGGTAAATGATAAAAACATAATTTTTTATGTGGAATGCTACCTGACATGTTCATCATGTAATCTTTCTTTTATGGTATGAATATTTAGATCCGAATGATTCAAAGCAATAGTCTATAATTTGACATAAAGACATCAATACTTAGGAATACCAACAAACAATCATGCCTTTCAAAATAAAAATGCTAAAGAACGCTATCCCTACGAAATCATATAGCCTTATCATGCTCTATCTTCTTAACACAAGATATAAATCATGTACATCCCCGATGTCAGCTGAGCAATTGGTTCATACTTTTTAACGCGCTTTAGATTTTTCAACCCCCACGCAATACATGAGCGTAAGCCATGGACATAGCACTATGGGTGGAATAGAATGATGTGGTAGAGATTAATAAGGGGAAGAAGGGCTATAGACATAGTCTCACATCAACGCGGCTAATCAATGGGCTATGGAGATGCCCATTAATTGATGCCAATGCGAGGAGTAGGGATTGTCATGCAACTGATGCACTAAGAGCTATAAGTGCATGAAAGCGCAAACTGAAAACTAAGTGGGTGTGCATCCAACTTGCTTGCTCATGAAGACCTCGGGCATTTGAGGAAGCCCATCATCGGAATATACAAGCCACGTTCTATAAAGAAAAATTCCTAATAGTATATGAAAGTGACAACATAGGATACTCTCTATATGAAAAACATGGTGTTACTTTGAAGCACAAGTGTGGAAAAGGATAGTAACATTGCCCCTTCTATCTTTTTCTCTCATTTTTTTGTTGGGCTCTTTTTGCCCTTTTTTGTTCCCTTACCGGGACAATGCTCTAATAATGATGGTCATCACACTTCCATTTATTTACAACTGAATATTACAACTTGATAAAACTGATTTCCTGGAAAACAAAAAAGAAGCAAAAAACAGCAGCTGGCACTTGGTACTTGGTTAATAGGTTAGTCCCAAAAAATGATATAAAATACCACAAAAAGTTATATAAAACATCCAACATTGATACTATAATAGCATGGAACAATCAAAAATTATATATACATTGGAGACGTATCAAGCATCCCCAAGCTTAATTCCTGCTCATCCTCGAGTAGGTAAATGATAAAAACAGATTTTTTTTATGTGGAGTGCTACCTAACATGTTCATCATGTAGTCTTTATTTTAGGGTATGAATATTAAGATTCGAATGATTCAACAATAGTGTATAATTTGTATATAAAGACATCAATACTCAGGCATACCAACAAACAATCATGCCTTTCAAAATAAAAATGCTAAAGAACGATATCCCTAAAAAATCATATAGCCTTGTCATGCTCCATCTTCTTAACAAAAACTATAAATCATGCACTACCCCGGTGTCAGCAAAGCAATTGGTTCATACTTTTTAACGCGCTTCAGCTTTTTCAACCCCCACGCAATACATGAGCGCAAGCCATGGATATAGCACTATTGGTGGAATAGAGTATGGTGGTAGAGATTAATATGAAGAAGACCAAAAAGGAGGAAGTCTCACAATGACGAGGCTAATCAATAGGCTATGGAGATGCCCATCAATTGAGGTAAATGCAAGGAGTAGGGATTGCCATGCAACGGATGCACTAAGAGCTATCACTGTTTGAAAGCTCAAAATGAAAACTAAGTGGGTGTGCATGCAACTTGCTTGCTCTGGAAGACCACGAGCATTTGAGGAAGCCCATCATTAGTAAATACAAGCCAAGTTCTATAATGAAAAATTCCCACTTGTTATATGAAAGTGACTACATAGGACACTCTCTATATGAAAAACATGGTGTTGCTTTGAAGCACAAGTGTGGAAAAAGATAGTAAAATTGTCCCTTCTCTCTTTTTCTCTCATTTTTTTGGAGGGCTCTTTTTGGCCTCTTCTTTTATTTTTGTATTTCCTCACTGGGACAGTGCTCTAATAATGAATAATGATGATCATCACACTTCTATTTACTTACAACTCAAAATTACAACTCGATACTAGAACATAATATGACTCTATATGAATGCCTCTGGTAGTGTACCAGGATGTGCAATGATCTAGCATAACATGTATAAAAAATGATGAATGGTGGCTGAGGCATAAATACTATGTCATCTATATGTTCATGCAAAGCAATATGACAATGATGATGTGTGTCATAATAACGAAAAGGTAGAAGTTGCATGGCAATATATCTCAGAATGGCTATGGAAATACCATAATAGGTAGGTATGGTGGCTGTTTTGAGAAAGATATAAGGAGGCTTATATGTGATAGAGCGTATCATACCACGGGGTTTGGATGCACCGGCGAAGTTTGCACCACATCTCGAGGTGAGAAAGGGCAATGCACGGTACCGAAGAGGCTAACAAATGGCGGAAAGGTGAGAGTGTGTATAATCCATGGACTCACATTAGTCATAAAGAACTCACATACTTATTGCAAAAGTCTATTAGGCCTCGATGAAAAGTAGTACTACACATGCCCCTAGGGGGGAGGTTGGTAGGAGTTAACCATCGGGCGCCCCTGACCTTCACACAAAGGAAGACACTCAATAATAAATCGTGCTCCAACTTCTTAGCATAACGCGAGACTATACGTGCATGCTTCGGGAATCACAAACCTTAACACCGGTATTCTTACTAAATGAGAATCATTCACTAGTACCTCCCACATATTATCATCTTTATATCGCAAAAGTATTGCAAGGAATCAAACTTATCATATTCAGTGATCTACATGAAAGTTTTTATTATATCCCTCTTGAATACCTATTGTATTAGAACCAATTTCATAACCCATGCATATTGCCATTACTATTATCAAACTCTCAAAATGATATAAGTGAAGCATGAGAGTATAACTATTTATTTAGAATATAACCACCACCGTGCTCTAAAAGATATAAGTGAAGTACTAGAGCAACTGCCTAGCTCAAAAGATATAAGTGAAGCACAAAGAGTATTCTAACAAATCACGAATAAATGTGTGTCCTTCTCAGAAGGTGTGTCCAGCAAAGATTATTGTGGCAAAATAAAAACAAAACAAAGCAAATGCTCATATAATACACGACGCTCCAAGCAAAACTCATATCATGTGATGAATAAAAATATAGCTGCAAGTAATTTACCGATGGTTGGTAGAAGAAAGAGGGGATGCCATCCGGGGCATCCCCAAGCTTAGAATCTTGGGTGTCCTTTAATATTACCTTAGGGTGCCTTGGGCATCCCCAAGATTAGGGTCCTGACACTCCTTATTCCTTCGTCCATCGTGATCTCACCTAAAACTAAAAAACTTCAGCACAAAAAACTCGAAAGAAAACTTGTGAGATCCGTTAGTATAACAAGCCAATCATAAACTTTAGGTACTGTGGTAAACCCATTCATATTTTATTATTGCATAATACCTACTGTGTTTTAATTCACCATGACTTATACCCCCCGATACAATCCATAGATTCATCAAAAAAAAGCAAACATTCCAACAAAAACAGAATCTGTCAAAAACAGAACAGTCTATAATGATTTGGACAAACGCAATACTTTTACAACTTAAAAAATTCTGAAAAATTAGGACAACATGGGAAATTTGTATATGAATCGTGTGTAAGGAAATTCAGATTTTATCACGTTCTGGTGAATTTAAGCAATTCTTCTACTGGGCGCAAAAGTTTATGTTTTTTCACAGAACCAAATCAACTATCATCCAAATCATGCCAAAGGCTTTACTTGGCAAAAACACTAATTTAAACACAAAAGCACAACCATAATAGTAGCATAATTGTGTGCGCACAGAAAATAAAAAGGAAAAATAAAGATAACTATTGGGTTGCCTCCCAACAAGCACTATTGTTTTACGCCCCTAGCTAGGCGTAATGCATAGTTTCAAGTGTTGTCATCCTTAGTTTCCAATTCCTCAATGACACAACCATGTTTCATAGGAGGCTTAACATGGATATTTTTGATGATCATACTCCTAGGGGCAAAATTAAGGAATTTATTCTCATAGATGGGTTCCTTTATTAAACGAAAGAAGTCAGGATGAACACTAATCATTTTAAGATCCTCACTCCCATTACTAGATGTGGTACCCTTGTGTTGGGAACATACATAAACTTGCAATTCTTACTAGGATGAGCCCTCTCAATATTTTTAATGGAAGAAAAAATGGAACCCAAATTATTAATAACTTCTTCCAACTTATCAATCCTAGTGGGACCTTGTTATATCCTCCCATTAATTATGGGTTCCTTCTCTTTTAATACTTTCAAAGTAGTTCCTACCTTCGATGCAAATTGAGTAATATGATTATGAATTTTTTTATCTAGATTTTCAATATGGTCCATGGTAGGCATTTTATTTTCAATAGCTTCCTTTTTTTTGCATAACATGCTCCAAAGTCAATGTTGTTTCATTAATAATGATAGGTGGTGATCCCATTAAATTTCCCATAGCATTAAAAGCATCCATAGGGTGACTAATCAAGAAATCCGCCTAGTAATAGTATCTAGCACAAATCTATACCAAGTGGTTACACCCACATAAAAATTGCGAAGAAGAACGGTAGTAGAATGCTTACGAGTTGATCTATTTTGAGCAACACAAATTCTATACCAAGCATCTTTTAAATTCTCTCCTCCCCTTCATTTAAAATTGAGAACCATATTTTTAGGGGTACAAGTAACAAGCGAAGAACTAGCCACAACGGTAAAGCAAGCAAACAAGCAAATGAGAAAACAAAAATATTTTTGTGTTTTTTTGTGAAAATGATTTAGAAGTGGGGAGATGAAAACGAGATGCAAATGGCAAATGAAAGTAAGAACAGGTAGATGAGAGTTTATGTAAAGGTATTTGATAGGTTTTGGTGATGTCTCCCCGGCAACGGCGCAAGAAATTCTTCCTGCTACTTCTGAGTTGTGTTAGGATTTCGTAGAAGAGGTGCGGATGATGCAGTACATTAGAGATAAGTATTTCCCTCAGTTAAGAACCAAGGTTATCAATCCAATAGGAGAACCATACAAAACCTCGTTAATAGCACCTACATGCAAAAGAGCAAATACTTGCACCCAACGTGATCAAGGGGGTTGTCAATCCCCTTGGCGGTTATTTGCAAGGATCAAATCTGATAGTGATAGGTAGATAAATAAAACACAAAATAAAATAATGTTAAATAAATTCCAGCAAGGTATTTTTGGATTTAATATATGATAAAGGTAGACTAGAGGGCCACAATTTTCACTAGAGGCTTCTCTCTCGAACAAAAAGCATACGGTGGGTAAACAAATTACTATTGGGCAATTGATAGAAAAGCGCATAGTTATGACGATAGTCAAGGCAATGATCATGTATATAGGCATCACGTCCAAGACAAGTAGACTGACTACTTCCTGCATCTACTACTATTACTCCACCCATCGACCATTATCCAGCATGCATCTAGAGCATTAAGTTTATGAAAAACAGAGTAACGCCTTAAGCAAGATGACATGATGTACACAAAGTAGATCCAATCAATATGAATAAACCCCATCGTTTGCCCCTTAATGGCAACAATACAAATATGTGTCATGTCCCCTTCTATCACTGGTATTGAGCACCGCAAGATTGAACCCATTACAAAGCACCTTTCCCATTGCAAGACAAATCAATCTAGTTGGCCAAACCAAACGGATAGATCAAAGAGAAATACAAAGCTATAACAATCATGCATAAAATAATTAAGAGAAGTTCAATTTATATTCATGAATAATCTGATCATAAACCCACAATTCATCGGATCCCAACAAACACATCTCAAAAGAAGATTACATCGAATAGATCTCCAAGAGCAATGAGGAGAACATTGTATTGAAGATCAAAGAGAGAGAAGAAGCCATCTAGCTACTAGCTATGGACCCGTAGGTCTGTGGTGAACTACGCACACATCATCGGAATGGCAGCAAGGTTGATGTAGAAGCCATCCGTGATCGATTCCCCCTCCAGCGGAGTACCGAAAAAGGCCTCCAGATGGGATCGCGAAATAACAGAAACTTGCGGTGGCGGAAAGAGTATTTTGGGTGGCTCTCTATTGGTTTCCTGATTTTAGAGAATTTATAGAGGTGGAATTAGGTCAGATGGAGCCACAAGGGGCCCACAAGGCATCAGGGCGAGCCCTGTTGCCTTCTTGTCTCCTCATTTGCCTTCTGGTCTCCTCCCGAAGCTTCTAGGGTCTCTCTTGTTGAGAAAAAATCATCAAAAAGTTTCATAGCATTTGGACTTCGTTTGGTACTGATTTCCTGGAAAACCAAAAATAGGCAAAAACAGCAAGTGCCACTTGGCACTTGGTCAATAGGTTAGTCCCAAAAAAATGATATATAATTGCATATAAAACATCCAAGATTGATACTATAATAGAATGGAACAATCAAAAACTATAGATACGTTGGAGACGTATCAGCCCTTCTGCTTCAACTGTTTTCGGGAAGGGCACCGCAAGCAAGACTCCACCTTTATGTCGTTGTGCATCCGCTGTAACTTGGAAGGTCATTCATTGGGCCAATGCAAGAGGCCTCGTAGCCCCGTCCCCGTGGAAGAGTTTCGCCAGGCGGCCATGGACAAGGTGGCTTGGTTGGCCATCGGGCAATTGTCAGCCAGGCTTATGGGGTGGATTTTGCTGGATCTTGGATAGGATGTGATGCCGGCGACGCTGACATGATCCCTGTCAGGTGTCCCTGTGACCTGCCCCATGCCCCAGCAGCTTATGGTGTCTGAGGAGGGTGGCGACATCTGCATCCTTTGTCACTCCCCAGCCATAGATGACATGGAGCCAGGCTGCGGCTGGACACAATTGCTTATGTTGGTGGAGCGCGGCCGCCAATGTCCTTTGTGGAGGTGACGGAAGCTATTTCGGCGCAACTAGACATCCCGCGGCACAAGTTTTCTGTCCACCGCTACCACCCTGAGGAGTTTCTGGTTGTCTTCACCACGCCAGAACTGCGTAACTTAGCTACTGGTGCCAATTCCATCAATCACTCAGGTTTCAAGTTGTTCCTATGACCTTCACTGCGTCAAGCTCAACCCACGACATGGGTCATGCTGGTTGTCGGGGACGAATCCGCGATCACCTATGGGACCCAGGGAAGGACCCCTTTACGTTCGGCAGGGAGAGACGGTCGCACGAAGAGCAAATCTAGCGAAGAACACGACAGTGCACGAGAGAGATTTACCCAGGTTCGGGCCGCACGGATGCGTAAAACCCTACTCCTGCTTTTTTGGTTTATTATCTATATGATTGTTCTAGCTCCAGGAGCGCTACAGTACAGAGTAGCTGCGTACAACACAGGAGTTCTCCATCTCCCCTGTTCCTCCTCCTCCCTCCACATTGCCTATGGGCCTCCTTTTATACGCACAAAGGGGTCACCAACAGGTGGCAAACAGTAAAGGTAGAGGTGGAAAGTTGCTACAGTAAGGCCATTATTACCAGGATGACATGTCCTACCTACCACTGACGGCAGGGGACAAGGGCATTAAATGCCCATGCCTTTGCTGTCCACATACATGTACCCGGACGTCTTGGACGTGGGAAAAGCCTATCCCACCTGCTCCTGCACCGCTAGCTACAGTGTACCGCCGTCTATATAGTGCCCTGCCACACACGCTTGGAAGGACCCAGAGCGCCACGCTGGCAGAGGCACCGGAGCAGCACAGTAGCACAGTGGTACAGTAACGCTTGCCGCGGCAAGACCTTGCCGCACCTGACAGCTTGCCGCAACCCATAGTTTGCCGCGCAAGGTAACTTGCCGGGGCAAGTACCTTGCCGCAGCTGCTATCTTGCCGCAGCCAATACCTAGCCGCAGCCAATGACTTGCCGGGGCAAGTACCTTGCCGCGGCAAGTACTCTGCTACAGCAAACCTCAGGCTGGGCCTCAGCTGTCCCTCCCGGCAAGCTCCTCTTGCCGGGGCCTTAACTCTTGCTTTGTATACTTTGTTCTTGAATGGCTTAATGTGACGCCCCCGGCCCGATCGCGTGCTAATCATACACGCAAATGCACATGATCAAGCCTAAGGACTCACGGGAAGATATCACAACACAACTCTAAAACATAAATAAAGTCATACAAGCTTTATATTACAAGCCAGGGGCCTCGAGGGCTCGAATACATAAGCTTGCGAACAAGCGTCAGCGGAAGCATCAGATATCTGAGTACAGATATGAAATAGAAACAGAAAGGCCTTTAGAAAGGCGGGGCAAAATAAAACACTACGATCGAAAGGCGAAGGCCTCCTGCCTGGGACCCTCCGATCCTACTCCTGGTCGTCAGTCAACTCGTAGTAGTATCCATCCTCTGGGTAGTAGTAGTAGCGATCGTCGGGGCATCTGTCTCAGGGGGCTCCGTCCTCTGGTCACGTCAAACTGATATGGGGAGAAAAAGAAAGCAAAGCAACCGTGAGTACTCTGAAGTACTCAGCAAGCAAGGGTCTACACTACATATGCAACATTATCAAGGGGAGGCTGTATATGTGGACTGGGCTGCAGAAATGCCAGAATAGAGAGAAGGCCTAGTCCTATCGAAGACTAGCATCTTCAGCGGTCTTGCAGCAGTAGAAGAGAGTAGAACAATACCATATAATGTAGCAGTAGTAATATCAACCTCACCCAGAGATCCTTTCTCGACTCCCTGCGAGAAAGCAATCCCAGAGCCATAAAGTCATCAAACCTCGTCCTGAGATCCTTTCTCGACTCCCTGTGAGAAAGCGATCCCAGAGCCAATACAGTCATCAACCTGTTAACGTCTCAAGGGTCCAGTTCTAGTTGTATCGATCGGGATACAACTCCGAGTGTCCTTTACCGTAGGACCGGCTATCGATAGAAATGTTCTTCCCTGCAGGGGTGCACCAACTTACCCAACACGCTCGATTAACTTCGGCCGGACACACTTTCCTGGGTCATGCCCGGCCTCGGCCAAACGACACATCGCAACCCTACCTACAGCTCAGCAGAGAGGTCCCCGCCGGTCTACATCCTAAGCGCAAGGGGGTCTTGGCCATCGCCCCTCGCCCTCCGGGTCGTTGCGTGCATGGCCCAGATCCAAGCACCACCTCTGTATATGGATGGCGCCAATCACTCCATGCCGCACTGCTGAACTGGACATCTGACAGAGCTTTCGGCTGATGCATACAATGCAGAACGCCCATACTATGCCCACGTGATGGTTAGTGCTATCAGACCAGAGGCCTGCTCGGATCAAATATCCAAATCGTTAATGGACTAGGGCTTGCGGAAACGAGCAGAGACTCACGAAAGATGTGACCCCGTCGCCCCGTCTCGAGGACTTGCGGCAAGGGTTAAGAATGCCCGGCCACGCCTCGTATTCAACACTCGGGCACCATACAGGCCACCCGTCTTCACATCACACGCGGGTACCCCTCAGGTTCGACCCGCCTTTCCAAGTAACAACAGTACAGTCCAAGTATCCGTGTGTCCATAACATCAAGGGAATCCGAGGTATCACCCTCGTTGGATTCCTACCGATGTATCTGCCAAGGTGAACGTAGGAGGAATCACCCTCGATGAGTTCACACTTGGGGTGTTGTACGACGGCGTCGTTACCGGAAGTGGGGAAGGAGGAATCACCCTCGATGACCACGACCAAATAGCTACTCTACAGAGTTAACATCAGGAGTGCTATAAGAGGTTTCACCCTCGGCACTCGATAGTAACGCTGCAGTGTCGTTACAACTAAAGGGGGGTGATGTGCGGTGTCGAGGTCTGGTCTTCAATCCCGTTGATCAGGTCTTCTGATAATCCAGCGGGGCAACAAGGATCAAAGTGGGGTCACTGATAGGTCTCTACCCAGCCTAGACTAAACAGTTTAGGATATGCAGGTAAACATCAACAGCAGGCTACAATAAACAGGCTATGCATCAGAATAGGTAAAGCAGTAGCAACAGCAATTCTAATGCAAGCATGGGAAATTAGAATGGGCGATATCGGGATGATCAAAGGGGGGGCTTGCCTGGTTGCTCGGCGGCAAGGGCAAGGTCGTCTATGGTGTCTTCGGGATCCGGAGCTGCGTCGGTCTCGGGGACGACGTCGGGGTCGGGGGCTATCGAGAGAGAAGAGGGGGAGGAAACAGTATAAATATATAGCAAACATGAGCATGACAAATACGATACACGGTGCTAGGGGTAGTCTAACGCAGCATCGCACGTAACAGACGGAGCGGGAGAATATCTGACGATATTTCCCGGGTCTTTGGAATTATCGGACAGAGGATAAGAGGGGAACGGTTGCAAGTTCGGATAGTTAGGGACGCGTGACGGACGAACGGACCGCGTATTCAGATTCGTCTCGTCGTTCTGAGCAACTTTCATGTACAAAGTATTTTCATCTGAGCTACGGATTATTTTATATGATTTTCTAAAGTTTTTATTAATTTTCTGAATTTATTTTTATTATTTAATTTCGAATTATCCAGAATAGTAACTGATGACATCAGCATGACATCATGCTGATGTCAGCAGTCATTAGGGTTAATTAACAGTAGTTAATTAGGTTAGGTTAATTAACAGGATTAATTAAGTTAATTAATTAATTAAATTTTATTATTATTATTATTAATTATTTTTTTATATGTGGTTTCATTTTTATACATTTTTTTCTGGGGCGTGGGCCACCCTGATGATCAATGGACCATCGGCTCAAATTAGCGTTAAGCACCGGGCTATGGGGCCAGTGGCGTTAGCGGACAAAATGCGCCCGAACTCCGGGCGCGGGCCGAGAGGGCAAAAAAGGGGAGGAGGAGAAGGGCACGAGATCAGGCGGGAGAGGAGAGGAGAGACGGAAAGAAGAGAAATGATCGCGGCCGACGGAGAAGACGGAGAGGGTGGGGGGTGTGCGGGCGAGCAGAGAGGAAGGAGGGAGGACACAGGGAGGAGGCAGGACGAGGGAGGAGAGGGAGAGGAGGAAGAGAACGAAAGGAGGAAGAGGGGAGGAGAGGGCGCGGGGGGGGGGCAGACGGAGCGACTGAACACGAAGAGCAGAGGAAAAGAGACAGGGAGAGGGAGAGGGGAGAGGGGGGATAACGGGGGCAACATCGAGAGACGTCCTCCTGGGCGAGGCCAGCCGGGGCGGTGCGGGCGGGATGGAGGAGGAGCAGAAGAGGGAGGCGGGCGGCGGCTTGCAGGGCACGCAGAGCGAGGGCGGCGGGGGCGCGGGCGGCGCGCGGTGACCGTGGCGAGGGGGGGGGGGAGTAAGTGCGGTTCCGGGGGGGCTCACAGCGGGGTGGGGGGGGCTCGAGGCGGGCTCGACGAGCGGGGAGAGGCGAGGAGGCCGGCGGTGCAGCGGAGAGGCGGGGCGGCAACGGGCGGCGTGGGGCGGCGGCGAGTTCCGGCGTCGGCGCGGGCGCAGCGGGTCGAGGCGGCACGACGGCGGCGCGTCCGGCGCGAGGGAGATCGGGGGGGGGGAAGGAGAACTGAGCGGGGGGGGGTGGAGGGTGCGGCTAGGGTTCGGCCCGAGCGGGAGGTATAGGCCAGGGGGTGGGGAGTGGGCCGGCCTGGGTGGTGGCCTGGTGGCCAGCTGGGCCACGGCCCAGTTGGTCCGGGGGGGGGGCTTTTCCTTTTTTACTTTTTTTTATATTATTTATTTTCCTTTTCTGTTTTCTCTTTTATTTTTATTCCAAAAGACTTTTGTAAAATATGAGACTTGCTCCATTATTTACAGTGCATTATCTGTCACTGCTAGAAATTGGTTTGGGGTCCATATCTTTTTGTTTGGATTTTATTTAAATTGAAAAAGGATTAAACAGTGTTATGTTGCTGCTGTTCCTTGTTGTTCGATTCCTTTTACAATTCCAACAAATGTTGCAATCATTTTTATAAATGCTATGAGAATATTTGCAACATGATGCACATTTTAGTTTTCAGGTTTGGACAACTTTTATTTTTCACTTTTATTTAAATTTGGATTTGACTTAGGAGTTGAAATGCATTATGATGCAAATGATGATCATGCACTGTTAAACATGATGACTTGTCATTATCAAAAGGGTGATTACTGTAGTTAACCACCGGGGGTGTTACAAATCTCCTCTACTAACAAGAATTCTCGTCCCGAGAATTAAGAAGTAGAAGGAAAAAGTTCGGGGTATTCCGCACGAAGATTATCCTCGCGTTCCCAAGTGGCTTCATCTTCAGTATGATTTGACCACTGCACTTTGAGGAACTTGGTAGCCTTCTGACGGGTTCGACGTTCAGCTTCATCGAGAATGCGGATCGGATGCTCCTTATAAGATAGGTCATCTTGCAATTCGAGCATCTCGTGATCCACTGCTCGGTGTGGAGATTCCTTGAAGCATTGACGAAGTTGCGACACATGGAAGACGTCGTGGACATGAGAGAATTGCGGCGGCAATTCCAATTTATATGCCACCTGACCACGTCTAGCAATAATGCGGAAAGGACCAATGTAGCGTGGAGCTAGCTTGCCCTTGATTCCAAAACGGTGAGTGCCCTTCATAGGAGTGACACGAAGATAAGCCTGCTCACCAGGTTGATAAGTAAAACCCCATCGTTTGCGATCATAGTTGCTCTTCTGGCGGTCCTGAGCCGCCTTGAGATTTTCACGGACGATACGGACTTGTTCTTCGGCGTGTTGAATAATATCCGGTCCAACAAGAGGTCGTTCCCCAGTTTCTGACCAATTCAGAGGGGTTCGACATTTACGTCCATAGAGAACTTCAAAGGGGGCCATTTTCAAGCTGGCTTGATAGCTGTTGTTATAGGAGAACTCGGCATATGGAAGAGATTCTTCCCACTTCTTGCCAAACGATATAACACAAGCTCGCAACATGTCTTCAAGCACTTGATTAACTCGTTCAACTTGGCCTTGGGATTGAGGGTGATAAGCTGAACTCCAAGTAATATGAGTTCCCATAGCTGTTTGAAAACTTTCCCAGAATTTGGAAGTGAAAAGACCGCCACGGTCCGAATTGATCTCCTTCGGAATACCGTGGAGTGATACAATTCTGGAGATATACAACTCTGCTAACTGACTAGCAGTGATCGTCTCCTTGACAGGCAGAAAGTGTGCAACTTTAGAGAGTTGGTCGACGACGACAAGAATAGCATCGTGACCCTTCTGTGACCTGGGAAGGCCGGTAATGAAATCCATCTGAACCTTATCCCATTTCCATAGAGGAATAGGCAACGGTTGCAGAATTCCAGCAGGCTTCTGATGTTCTGCTTTAACGCGACGACACACATCACATTCAGCAACATAACGAGCAATGTCCTGCTTCATTTTAGACCACCAGTACCTTTGACGGAGATCACGATACATCTTGGTGCTACCCGGATGAATAGACAATGGGGTGTCATGTGCCTCCTTCATAACCTTGTCAGTCATGAGTTCAAAGCGAGGTACCACAATGCGGTTTCTGAAATACAAGGTTCCATCTTCAGACAGCGAGAAATCCCTGTATTTTACAAGGTGAAGGTCTTTCTTCATGAGGTCAATTTCAGCATCTTTAGCTTGCGCATTCTTAACAGCTTTCTCAAGATCTGGTTGTATCACAAGGTTATTAATAGAACCCTGTGGGACAATACGCAGATTCAGCTTGCCCAGTTCTTCAAAAAGACGAGGTTGAGCTCGCCTAACCATGAGGTTGTCGCAATAGGACTTGCGGCTTAAGGCATCAGCCATCACGTTAGCCTTGCCAGGGGTATAGGAAATACCCAAATCATAGTCCGCAATGGCCTCCATCCATCTTTGCTGACGGAGGTTTAGAGAAGGTTGAGTGAACAAGTACTTCAGACTTTTATGATCCGTGTAGATCTCGCAACGATTACCGAGAAGGTAATGTCGCCACAACTGCAATGCATAGATCACAGCAGCTAGTTGTAGATCATGTACCGGATAATTCTCTTCATGTGGGCGCAACTGACGAGAGCCATAAGCAATCACTTTACGCTCTTGCATTAGGACACAGCCTAATCCTTCATGGGATGCATCACAATAAATCACAAAGTCTTTGCGGGTATCTGGAGGAGAAAGTACTGGGGCATTGTAACGGATTGACATCTGCCCCAGTGGATAAAGAATGTACTCTGGATGTATCCCTACTCGAACAGCTGGTAGCTGCGTCGCAGGGTGTGGTGGAAACAAACGATCCATCTGAAACAGAGGAAACTCATGATTGTCAAAAGACAAGGAGAAGTATAACCGATCTCGGAGAGAAAGGTTAAACAAAACAATGGAAAGGAAAATGATTATCAGACTAATCAGATCAATGTCAGGGAAATCGCACATATATCCAGCTCTCCGGGTGGACGAGAATTACGAGATCCTAAGTGTCGGCGTTAGTAAACTTTAGTTAACCCGAAAGGAAGAGAGGTCAGAGTCCCAGAGTAAAGATGAGGAATAAAAGATACTAATACCACCCAATTGGCGACGTGGGCCCGTAAGCCACACAGCCAAGTTAGTAAAATAGTTTTCCGGTTTCTAGACTCAACTTCGGCCAAGGAGTTGGAAAGGGGGTTCCTACAGGCAGTCGGCTCTGATACCAACTTGTGACGCCCCCGGCCCGATCGCGCGCTAATCATACACGCAAATGCACACGATCAAGCCTAAGGACTCACGGGAAGGTATCACAACACAACTCTAAAACATAAATAAAGTCATACAAGCTTTATATTACAAGCCAGGGGCCTCGAGGGCTCGAATACATAAGCTTGCGAACAAGCGTCAGCGGAAGCATCAGATATCTGAGTACAGATATGAAATAGAAACAGAAAGGCCTTTAGAAAGGCGGGGCAAAATAAAACACTACGATCGAAAGGCGAAGGCCTCCTGCCTGGGACCCTCCAATCCTACTCCTGGTCGTCAGTCAACTCGTAGTAGTATCCATCCTCTGGGTAGTAGTAGTAGCGATCGTCGGGGCATCTGTCTCAGGGGGCTCCGTCCTCTGGTCACGTCAAACTGATATGGGGAGAAAAAGAAAGCAAAGCAACCGTGAGTACTCTGAAGTACTCAGCAAGCAAGGGTCTACACTACATATGCAACATTATCAAGGGGAGGCTGTATATGTGGACTGGGCTGCAGAAATGCCAGAATAGAGAGAAGGCCTAGTCCTATCGAAGACTAGCATCTTCAGCGGTCTTGCAGCAGTAGAAGAGAGTAGAACAATACCATATAATGTAGCAGTAGTAATATCAACCTCACCCAGAGATCCTTTCTCGACTCCCTGCGAGAAAGCAATCCCAGAGCCATAAAGTCATCAAACCTCGTCCTGAGATCCTTTCTCGACTCCCTGTGAGAAAGCGATCCCAGAGCCAATACAGTCATCAACCTGTTAACGTCTCAAGGGTCCAGTTCTAGTTGTATCGATCGGGATACAACTCCGAGTGTCCTTTACCGTAGGACCGGCTATCGATAGAAATGTTCTTCCCTGCAGGGGTGCACCAACTTACCCAACACGCTCGATTAACTTTGGCCGGACACACTTTCCTGGGTCATGCCCGGCCTCGGCCAAACGACACATCGCAACCCTACCTACAGCTCAGCAGAGAGGTCCCCGCCGGTCTACATCCTAAGCGCAAGGGGGTCTTGGCCATCGCCCCTCGCCCTCCGGGTCGTTGCGTGCATGGCCCAGATCCAAGCACCACCTCTGTATATGGATGGCGCCAATCACTCCATGCCGCACTGCTGAACTGGACATCTGACAGAGCTTTCGGCTGATGCATACGATGCAGAACGCCCATACTATGCCCACGTGATGGTTAGTGCTATCAGACCAGAGGCCTGCTCGGATCAAATATCCAAATCGTTAATGGACTAGGGCTTGCGGAAACGAGCAGAGACTCACGAAAGATGTGACCCCGTCGCCCCGTCTCGAGGACTTGCGGCAAGGGTTAAGAATGCCCGGCCACGCCTCGTATTCAACACTCGGGCACCATACAGGCCACCCGTCTTCACATCACACGCGGGTACCCCTCAGGGTCGACCCGCCTTTCCAAGTAACAACAGTACAGTCCAAGTATCCGTGTGTCCATAACATCAAGGGAATCCGAGGTATCACCCTCGTTGGATTCCTACCGATGTATCTGCCAAGGTGAACGTAGGAGGAATCACCCTCGATGAGTTCACACTTGGGGTGTTGTACGACGGCGTCGTTACCGGAAGTGGGGAAGGAGGAATCACCCTCGATGACCACGACCAAATAGCTACTCTACAGAGTTAACATCAGGAGTGCTATAAGAGGTTTCACCCTCGGCACTCGATAGTAACGCTGCAGTGTCGTTACAACTAAAGGGGGGTGATGTGCGGTGTCGAGGTCTGGTCTTCAATCCCGTTGATCGGGTCTTCTGATAATCCAGCGGGGCAACAAGGATCAAAGTGGGGTCACTGATAGGTCTCTACCCAGCCTAGACTAAACAGTTTAGGATATGCAGGTAAACATCAACAGCAGGCTACAATAAACAGGCTATGCATCAGAATAGGTAAAGCAGTAGCAACAGCAATTCTAATGCAAGCATGGAAAATTAGAATGGGCGATATCGGGATGATCAAAGGGGGGGCTTGCCTGGTTGCTCGGCGGCAAGGGCAAGGTCGTCTATGGTGTCTTTGGGATCCGGAGCTGCGTCGGTCTCGGGGACGACGTCGGGGTCGGGGGCTATCGAGAGAGAAGAGGGGGAGGAAACAGTATAAATATATAGCAAACATGAGCATGACAAATACGATACACGGTGCTAGGGGTAGTCTAACACAGCATCACACGTAACAGACGGAGCGGGAGAATATCTGACGATATTTCCCGGGTCTTTGGAATTATCGGACAGAGGATAAGAGGGGAACGGTTGCAAGTTCGGATAGTTAGGGACGCGTGACGGACGAACGGACCGCGTATTCAGATTCGTCTCGTCGTTCTGAGCAACTTTCATGTACAAAGTATTTTCATCTGAGCTACGGATTATTTTATATGATTTTCTAAAGTTTTTATTAATTTTCTGAATTTATTTTTATTATTTAATTTCGAATTATCCAGAATAGTAACTGATGACATCAGCATGACATCATGCTGATGTTAGCAGTCATTAGGGTTAATTAACAGTAGTTAATTAGGTTAATTAGGTTAGGTTAATTAACAGGATTAATTAAGTTAATTAATTAATTAAATTTTATTATTATTATTATTAATTATTTTTTTTTATTTTTTTCTGGGGCGTGGGCCCCTCGTGTCAATGGCCCATGGCCTTAGCGAGCACCGGGCACGGGCAGTGGCGTGCGGGCGCCCGACCCGGGCGAGGCCGAGCGGGCATAAAGGGGCGCCGGCGCCGGGCGCGTGGTCGGCGGCGCGGCTCGCCGGCCCGCCGCGACAGGTGGAGGCGACGCAGGCGCGGGGGGGGGGGTGGTGTGGCGGCGCAGGCCCTTCGTTCTGCACAGTTTGTTCTGCGTCGCTTTCGTTATCATGCCTCGTTCTTCATTCCGCACGTCTTCATCTTTTCGGGAGCAGTTTTTGACTTCTTTCTCTCGCTATTCCACTCTCTTTCTTGCTCTTTCTTCTTTTTTTCAACCATCTATCTTTTTCTTCTCTCCTCCCTTCTACTTTTGTCTGGTCTTCGGATGGAGGATCCAGCGGGAGGCGGGCGCGCGGCTTGCAGGCCCGCACGAGCGGAGGCGCGGCGCGTGGCCGGCCGCCTATCCCTCTCATTTTTCTTTCCTCTCTTTCCTCTACCTCCACAGGGGGGGGGCTCGAGCGGGCCGACGAGCGGGAGAGGCGAGGAGGGCCGCGGTGTGCAGCGGAGAGGCTGGGGCGGCAACGGGCGGCGTGGGGCGGCGGCGATTTCCGGCGTCGGCGCGGGCGCAGCTCGAGGGCGGCGACGGCGGCGGCGTCGGGCTCTAGAGGATAATCGGGGGGGGGAAGGGAATGAGCGAGGGGGGGGGGGGGTAGCGGCTAGGGTTCGGCCCGACGGAGGTATAGGCCAGGGGGTGGGGAGTGGGCCGGCCTGGGTGGTGGCCTGGTGGCCAGCTGGGCACGGCCCTTGGTCCGGGGGGGGGCTTTTCCTTTTTTACTTTTTTTTATATTATTATTTTCCTTTTCTGTTTTCTCTTTATTTTATTCCAAAAGACTTTGTAAAATATGAGACTTCTCCATTATTTACAGTGCATTATCTGTCACTGCTAAAATTGGTTTGGGTCCATATCTTTTGTTTGGATTTTATTTAATTGAAAAAGGATAAACAGTGTTATGTTGCTGCTGTTTCCTTGTTGTTCATTCCTTTACAATTCCAAACAAATGTTGCAATCATTTTTTATAAATGCTATGGAAATATTTGCAACATGATGCACATTTTAGTTTTCAGGTTTTGGACAACTTTTTTATTTTTCACTTTTATTTAAATTTGGATTTTGACTTAGGAGTTGAAATGCTTATGATGCAAATGATGATCATGCACTGTTAAAACTATGACTTGGTCATTATCAAAAGGGTGATTACTGTAGTTAACCACCGGGGTGTTTACAAATCTCCTCTACTAACAAGAATTCTCGTCCGAGAATTAAGAAGTAGAAGGAAAAAGTTCGGGGTTCGCACGGAAGATTATCCTCGCGTTCCCAAGTGGCTTCATCTTCAGTTGATTTGACCACTGCACTTGAGGAACTTGGTAGCCTCTGACGGGTTCGACGTTCAGCTTCATCGAGAATGCGGATCGGATGCTCCTTATAAGATAGGTCATCTTGCAATTCGAGCATCTCTGTGATCCACTGCTCGGTGTGGAGATTCCTGAAGCATTGACGAAGTTGCGACACATGGAAGACGTCGTGGACATGAGAGAATTGCTGCGGCAATTCCAATTTATATGCCACCTGACCACGTCTAGCAATATGCGGAAAGGACCAATGTAGCGTGGAGCTATTTGCCCTTGATTCCAAAACGTGAGTGCCCTTCATAGGAGTGACACGAGATAAGCCTGCTCACAGAGTTGATAAGTAAAACCCCATCGTTTGCGATCATAGTTGCTCTTCTGGCGGTCCTGAGCCGCCTTGAGATTTTCACGGACGATACGGACTTGTTCTTCGGCGTGTTGAATAATTCCGGTCCAACAAGAGTCGTTCCCAGTTTCTGACCAATTCAGAGGGGTTCGACATTTACGTCCATAGAGAACTTCAAAGGGGCCCATTTTCAAGCTGGCTTGATAGCTGTTGTTATAGGAAATCGGCATATGGAAGAGATTCTTCCCATTCTGCCAAACGATATAACACAAGCTCGCAACATGTCTTCAAGCCCTTGATTAACTCGTTCAACTTGGCCTTGGGATTGAGGGTGATAAGCTGAACTCCAAGTATAAGAGTTCCCATAGCGTTTGAAAACTTTCCCACATTTGGAAGTGAAAAGACCGCCACGGTCCATTGACTCCTTCGGATACGTGAGTATACATCTGAGATATCAACTCTGCTAACTGACTACATGATCGTCTCCTTGACCAGGCAGAAAGTGTGCAACTTTAGAGAGTTTGGTCGACGACGACAAGAATACATCGTGACCCTTCTGTGACCTGGGAAGGCCGGTAATGAAATCCATCTGAACCTTATCCCATTTCCATAGAGGAATAGGCAACGGTTGCAGAATTCCAGCAGGCTTCTGATGTTCTGCTTTACGCGACGACACACATCACATTCAGCAACATAAGCAGCAATGTCCTGCTTATTTTAGACCACCAGTACCTTTGACGGAGATCACGATACATCTTGGTGATCTACCCGGATGAATAGACAATGGGTGTCATGTGCCTCCTTCATAACCTTGTCAGTCATGGGTTCAAGCGAGGTACCACAAGCGGTTTCTGAAATACAAGGTTCCATCTTCAGACAGCGAGAAATCCCTGTATTTTAAAGGTGAAGGTCTTCTTCATGAGGTCAATTTCAGCATCTTTAGCTTGCGCATTCTAACCAGCTTTCTCAAGATCTGGTTGTATCACAATTTATTAATAGAACCCTGTGGGACAATACGCAGATTCACTTGCCCAGTTCTTCAAAAAGACGAGGTTGAGCTCGCCTAACCATGAGGTTGTCCGCAATAGGACTTGCGGCTAAGGCATCAGCCATCACGTTAGCCTTGCCAGGGGTATAGGAATACCCAAATCATAGTCCGCAATGGCCTCCATCCATCTTTGCTGACGGAGGTTTAGAGAGGTTGAGTGAACAAGTACTTTCAGCCTTTTATGATCCGTGTAGATCTCGCAACGATTACCGAGAAGGTAATTGTCGCCACACACTGCAATGCATAGATCACAGCAGCTAGTTTGTAGATCATGTACCGGATAATTCTCTCAGGTGGGCGCAACTGACGAGAGCCATAAGCAATCACTTTACCTCTTGCATTAGGACACAGCCTAATCCTTCATGGATGCTCACAATAAATCACAAATCTTTGGCGGGTATCTGGAGGAGAAAGTAGTGGGCATTGTAACGGATTTGAACTCTGCCCAGTGGATAAAGAATGTACTCTGGATGTTCCCTACTCGAACAGCTGGTAGTTGCGTCGCAGGTGTGGGTGGAAACAAACGATCCATCTGAAACAAGGAAACTCATGATGTCAAAAGACAAGGAGAAGTATAACCGATCTCGGAGAGAAAGGTTAAACAAAACAATGGAAAGGAAAATGATTATCAGACTAATCAGATCATGTCAGGGAAATCGCACATAATCCAGCTCTCCGGTGGACGAGAATTACGAGATCCTAAGTGTCGGCGTTATAAACTTTAGTAACCCGAAAGGAAGAGAGGTCAGAGTCCCAGAGTAAAGATGAGGAATAAAAGATACAATACCACCCAATTGGCGACGTGGGCCCGTAAGCCACACAGCCAAGTTAGTAAAAAGTTTTCCGGTTTCTAGTACTCAACTTCGGCCAAGGAGTTGGAAAGGGGGTTCCTACAGGCAGTCGGCTCTGATACCAACTTGTGACGCCCCCGGCCCGATCGCGCGCTAATCATACACGCAAATGCACACGATCAAGCCTAAGGACTCACGGAAGGTACACAACACAACTCTAAACATAAATAAAGTCATACAAGCTTTATATTACAAGCAGGGGCCTCGAGGGCTCGAATACATAAGCTTGCGAACAAGCGTCAGCGGAACATCAGATATCTGAGTACAGATATGAAATAGAAACAGAAAGGCCTTTAGAAAGGCGGGGCAAAAAAAACCACTACGATCGAAAGGCGAAGGCCTCCTGCCTGGGACCCTCCAATCCTACTCCTCGGTCTTCAGTCACTCCGTAGTAGTATCCATCCGTCTGGTTAGTATTAGCGATCGTCGGGCATCTGTCTCAGGGGCTCCGTCCTCTGGTCACGTCAAACTGATATGGGGAGAAAAAGAAAGCAAAGCAACCGTGAGTACTCTGAATTACTCAGCAAGCAAGGGTCTACACTACATATGCAACATTACAAGGGGAGGCGTATATGTGGACTGGGCTGCAGAAAGCCAGAATAGAGAGAAGGCCTAGTCCTATCGAAGACTAGCATCTTCAACGGTCTTGCAGCAGAGAAGAAGTAGACAATACCATATAATGTAGCAGTAAGTAATATCAACCTCACCCAGAGATCCTTTCTCGACTCCCTGCGAGAAAGCAATCCCAGAGCCATAAAGTCATCAAACCTCGTCCTGAGATCCTTCTCGACTCCCTGCGAGAAAGCGATCCAGCGCCAATACAGTCATCAACCTGTTACGTCTCAAGGTCCAGTTCTAGTTATCATCGGGAACCACTCCGAGTGTCCTTTACCGTAGGACCGGCTATCGATAGAAATGTTCTTCCCTGCAGGGGTGCCACCAACTTACCAACACGCTCGATTAACTTTGCCGGACACACTTTCCTGGGTCATGCCCGCCTCGGCCAAACGACACATCGCAACCCTACCTACAGCTCAGCAGAGAGGTCCCCGCCGGTCTACATCCTAAGCGCAAGGGGGTCTTGGCCATCGCCCCTCGCCCTCCGGGTCGTTGCGTGCATCGGCCCAGATCCAAGCACCACCTCTGTATATGGATGCGCCAATCACTCCATGCCGCACTGCTGAACTGGACATCTGACAGAGCTTTCGGCTGAGTGCATACGATGCAACGCCCATACTATGCCACGTGATGGTTAGTGCTATCGACCAGAGGCCTGCTCGGATCAAATATCCAAATCGTTAATGGACTAGGGCTGCGGAAACGAGCAGAGACTCACGAAAGAGTGACCCCGTCGCCCCGTCTCGAGGACTTGCGCAAGGGTTAAGAATGCCCGCCACGCCTGTATCCACTCGGGCACCATACAGGCCACCCGTCTTCACATCACACGGGTACCCCTCAGGGTCGACCCGCCTTTCCAGTACAACAGTACAGTCCAAGTATCCGTGTGTCCATAACATCAAGGGAATCCGAGGTATCACCCTCGTTGGATTCCTACGATGTATCTGCCAAGGTGAACGTAGGAGGAATCACCCTCGATGATTTCACACTGGGGGTGTACGACGGCGTCGTTACCGGAAGGGGAGGAGGAATCACCCTCGATGACCACGACCAAAATGCTACTCTACAGAGTTAACATCGAGTGCTATAAGAGGTTTCACCCTCGGCACTCGATAGTACCGCTGCAGTGTCTTACAACTCAAGGGGGGTGATGTGCGGTGTCGAGGTTTGGTCTTCAATCCCGTTGATCGGGTCTTCTGATAATCCAGCGGGGCAACAAGGATCAAAGTGGGGTCACTGATAGTCTCTACCCAGCCTAGACTAAACAGTTTAGGATATGCAGGTAAACATCAACAGCAGGCTACAATAAACAGGCTATGCATCAGAATAGGTAAAGCAGTAGCAACAGCAATTCTAATGCAAGCATGGAAAATTAGAATGGGCGATTCGGGATGATCAAAGGGGGGCTTGCCTGGTTGCTCGGCGGCAAGGGCAAGGTCGTCTATGGTGTCTTTGGGATCCGGAGCTGCGTCGGTCTCGGGGACGACGTCGGGGTCGGGGGCTATCGAGAGAGAGAGGGGGAGAAACAGTATAAATATATGCAAACATGAGCATGACAAATACGATACACGGTGCTAGGGGTAGTCTAACCACAGCATCACACGTAACAGACGGAGCGGGAGAATATCTGACGATATTTCCGGTCTTTGGAATTATCGGACAGAGGATAAAGAGGGAACGGTTGGCAAGTTCGGATAGTTAGGGACGCGTGACGGACGAACGACCGCGTATTCAGATTCGTTCTCGTCGTTCTGAGCACCTTTCATGTACAAAGTATTTTCATCTGAGCTACGATTATTTTATATGATTTTCTAAAGTTTTTTATATTTTCTGAATTTATTTATTATTTAATTTCGAATTATCCAGAATAGTAACGATACATCAGCATGACATCATGCTGATGTTAGCAGTCATTAGGGTTAATTAACAGTAGTTAATTAGGTTATTAGTTAGGTTAATTAACAGGATTAATTAAGTTATTAATTAATTAAATTTATTATTTATTTTATTAATTATTTTTTTTTATTTTTTTCTGGGGCGTGGGCCCCTCGTGTCAATGGCCCATGGCCTTAGCGAGCACCGGCACGGGCAGTGGCGTGCGGGCGCCCGACCCTGGGCGAGGCCGAGCGGGCATAAAGGGCGCCGGCGCCGGGGCGCGTGGTCGGCGGCGCGGCTCGCCGGCCCCCCGCGACAGGTGGAGGCGACGCAGGCGCGGGGGGGGGGGGGGGGGGGGGGGGGGGGGGGGCGGGGGGCGGCGCTAGGCGGCTGCGCAGGCGGGCGGCTGCCGGCTTCGCGCTGGCGATCGGGGGCGTGGGCTGCGGGGCTGCGCGGCCTGGCTGCGGTGGTGTAGGGGCGAGGGGGGGGGGGGTTTTTGGTGGTGTGTTGGTTGTTTTTTTAAGGGGCGCGGCGGTGTCCGCAGCGCCTTGTTTTTTTTTTCTTTTTCGGGGGGTTGGTGGTGTTCTTTTTGTGTCACTCGTGCTGTCCGAATGCGCTTGCCGGCGCTTGCTTTGTCGTTCGCATGACAGCTTAGCGTGGCTTTCGTCATCTGTCTCTGCTCGCGCTCTCGGCGGTGCTCTCCTTCTCTGTTCGCGCACTCTGCTTAATCTTGGCCGCCTGCTCTTCTTTTTTCGGGGGCCGCAGCGGAGCGGCGGTGCGCCCCGCTGAGCGGGCGGGGGCGGGGGGGTTTGCGAGTTATCTGCGTTCCGGGGTTGGGCTCACAGCGGGTGGGGTCCGAGGCGGGCTCGACGAGCGGGATCAGAGGCGAGAGGCCGGCGGTGCAGCGGAGAGGCGGGCGGCAACGGCGCGTGGCGGCGGCGATGTCCGTCCTCGGCGCGCAGCGCAGGGCGTCGAGGCGGCGACGGCGGCGGCGTCCTTCGCTGGAGGAGCAATCGTGGGGGGGGTGGATGGGAATTGAGCGAGGGTGGGTTGGGGTAGCGGCCTAGGGTTCGGCCCGAGCGGGAGGTATAGGCCAGGGGGTGGGGGAGTGGGCCGGCCTGGGTGGTGGCCTGGTGGCCAGCTGGGCCACGCCCGATTGGTCCCGGGGGGGGGGGGCTTTTTCACCCTTTTTTACTTTTTTTTTTATATTATTTATTTTCCTTTTCTGTTTTCTCTTTTATTTTTATTCCAAAAGACTTTTGTAAAATATGAGACTTGCTCCATTATTTACAGTGCATTATCTGTCACTGCTAGAAATTGGTTTGGGGTCCATATCTTTTTGTTTGGATTTTATTTAAATTGAAAAAGGATTAAACAGTGTTATGTTGCTGCGGAGTCAACAATCTGGTCTATGCGGGGCAAAGGAAATGGGTCTTTGGGACAAGCTTTATTAACATCAGTGAAATCAATACAAAGCCTCCATTTTCCATTCACTTTGCGCACGACAACAGGATTGGCCAACCACGTAGGATGGAGCACTCCTCTGACGAGGCCTGCTGCTTCCAACTTCTTGATTTCTTCCGCAATAAACTCTTGCCGCTCCACAGCTTGCTTTCTGGCTTTCTGTTTGACGGGCCTCGCGTGGGGACAAACGGCAAGGTGGTGCTCAATTACTTTCCTGGGAACACCGGGGATGTCGGACGGTTGCCATGCAAACACGTCGACATTCGCCCGCAGGAAAGCAACGAGCGCGCTTTCCTATTTGTTGTCAAGTGTGGCACTGATGGTAAAGGAACCACGAGTGCCGTCCTCCTTGGCGGGCACCTTCTTTGTCGCCGGCGGAGCGGCTTTATTCTTTTTGCACTTGCCAGTGGAGCTCTCTGGTGCGTCCTCGACGGCAGCGCAGCACTCCGAAGAGGTGCGCTTGCCGGAGTGGGCACAGGAGCTCTTGTCGGACTTCCTCTTGTTCTCCCCCCCGAGAGCTTCAGCGGCAAGTGCCTTGGCGGTAGTTGCGGCAGCTGCTTCCCGGTAGATCTTGTCGGCGCAAATAAGCGCATCCTTCTTGTCGCAGGGAACTGTGATAACACTTACTGGGCCTGGCATCTTCAACACGTTGTAGGCAAAATGAGAGGCTGCCATAAACTTGGCGAGCGCTGGACGGCCAAGTATCCCATTATAAGGCAATGGAATATCGGCAACGTCAAAGGTGACCTTCTCGGTCCGGTAGTTCAGCTCGCCGCCAAACGTCAAAGGTGACCTTCCCTTTCGGCTTGCTCCTTCCTGGATTGACTCCTTGGAAAGTACCAGTTTCCTCAAGCTCGCCGTCAGGGATTTGAAGTTTCCGGAGCACAGCGGGCGAAATCAGATTCAAGCCGGCCCCACCGTCAATTAACATCTTCTTGACCTTGAGGTTGCGGATCGTTGGTGAAACCAACATCGGCAAGCACCCGACCGCCGTTGTGCGGTCAGGGTGGTCCTCAATGTCAAAGACGATAGGCGTGTCGGACCACTTCAGAAGCTTTCTGGCGTCAACAGATGGTTCCGCCGCATTGATCTCTCGCGCCCACTGTTTAAGTTGGCGGTGAGAAGAATGCAACGAAGCACCACCGTCAACACACAAGACTTCTGCGGCTTTCTGAAATTCGTGCTCACTGGATTCTTCATCATCTAGATCATCATCATCATCATCTTTGTCGCGGCCACGAGGAGGCCTGTCTCTCTGCTGCTGCTTGGCCTTGCCGCGACGCCCTCCTCGGGCAGTGCGCTTCTTGCCGGACCCGCCAGCACCTTCTGGGGCCTTCTCCTTGTCGCGCCTCTCATACTCAGCTTTCTGCTGTTCGACAAGCTGCTCGACTCGTCGACAGTTCTGGAGATCGTGTCCCTTGGTGCGGTGGATCTTGCAATATTGCTTGTCGGAGCCGTCCTGCTTGTCGGCAGCCGCCAAGGCCTGACAGTTGGCGCAGGCGGCAATCTCCTTGCCGGAGCCCTCGACTTTGGCCTTGTCGGCGCTGCCGTTGCCGCTGGACTGCTCGAGGGCAAGCACAGCTTTGCCCTTTTTCTTCCTGTTGTTCCGCCGCCGGCCCTTCTTTGCCGGGGCGGTACCTTCGCTGTCAGAGCTCCCCCCTGCGCCAACACCTTCACCGGGAAGTTTCCTTCCCTCTTCAGCGCGCGCACACTTGTCGGCGAGAGCATATAGCTGGCCAATGTCTCTGACCTTGGTCATCGCCATTTCCTCCCGCATCCTGCGGTTACGCACGTTCTGATGGAACGCGCTAATACCCGCAGCGGGGTGAACATCTGGGATGTTGTACTGTACGCGGCTGAACCTTTGAATGTATTTGCGCAGGGGCTCTCCTTCCTTCTGGGGATGAGATGAAGATCACTCTCCTGGCCATGAGGTTGATGACCGCCAGTAAAGGCACCAACAAACTGATGGCACAGGTCCGCCCATGAAGAAATGGAGTTCTCCGGCAAGTGCATGAGCCATGAGACGACGTTGCGCTTTAACACGAGCGGGAAGTAGTTAGCAAGGATCTTGTCGTCTCGTCCCCCGGCAGCTTGCACCGCAATGGTGTAAATGCTGAGGAACTCCGACGGGTGTGTCTTGCCATCATACTTCTCCGGCACGTCAGGCTTGAAAGCCTTGCGATTGGGCCACTGGACCTGCCGCAGCTCACGGGTGAACGCTGGACAACTTACCGCGTACGGCAAGTCGCCAGGATCCCCTGGCGCATGCATGTCAACAGCGGGCCCTGCGCGTCTGTCGGA
Source organism: Thinopyrum elongatum (assembly GCA_011799875.1). NCBI lineage: Eukaryota > Viridiplantae > Streptophyta > Magnoliopsida > Poales > Poaceae > Thinopyrum > Thinopyrum elongatum. Next base: position 275,178,850 of record CM022300.1, on the reverse strand, counting down.
CTGACGATGCGCTTCTCTCCTTCGCTCGATAGTGGTACGAGCGTCTTCTCCTCTGCGTTCCTGAAGAACGAGGCGCTGGTCACGACGAGCTCGCGGGTCAGACGACGCCGTGGAATCATCGCCACGTGCTTTGTTTCGACGTGTCGGCGACCGAGGCCGTCTGGGTGGGGAGTGTACGGTTGTTGCCCCCTCGCCGTTCTTATTGGTGACAGCATTGTCACCAGTTCTCTTGTCGGCCGCACGCACCGGGTCGGCATCAGCGAAGCTGAGAAGGCTCTGAATGGTTGCCCTCCACTCGTCAAGCTTATCTGCTGGTGGAGGGAAGTACAGGAGCAGCTGCGCACGCGCCAACGCTTCTGCTGGTGAGGGAGGTATCGAGTGGCGTGAGGACTGTGGGATGCTCCTACTCCTAACAGTGTTAGAAGGAGCATCTCCACGCCCAGGCGACCGCACCTCGACCCCGCCAATGTGTTGTTGCGTATGGTGACCCCGCGCATCTCGAGATCGATGCGCAAGTTCATTATCCAGGGAGCGCCTGGCACCTGGGGCGTCAGGACGCTGCCTGTCACGGGCTTCTTGCGAAGGCCGCGGCGTCTGAACCGGCGCAGGCGTTCCAGAACGCGCAGCACCGTTTCTGGAGCTTGCAGGGCCAGCAGCAGCGAGCAGCGCTGCGTTCCCAGACCCAGCAGCGCCAAGATTGGCGTTGCTGGCCCGGTTTTGGACAGGTGGAGGTAATAGGAGCTCTCGCTCTCCAGTCCCCCCAGCAGCCGCAATCACGTCGGCACCCTCCTGCATGGGAGCAGGCGGGTTGGACGTAGACGCACCGATGGCTGAAGTCTTCTTTTTTGGAGCCATAAGACGGAGGATGGCCCAAAAACTAACGCGCAAATCGCTAGATTAGGTTCACACAACCTCCTTCCCCCTACCTGGCGCGCCAAAGATGTCGGGGACGAATCCGCGATCACCTATGGGACCCAGGGAAGGACCCCTTTACGTTCGGCAGGGAGAGACGGTCGCACGAAGAGCAAATCTAGCGAAGAACACGACAGTGCACGAGAGAGATTTACCCAGGTTCGGGCCGCACGGATGCGTAAAACCCTACTCCTGCTTTTTTGGTTTATTATCTATATGATTGTTCTAGCTCCAGGAGCGCTACAGTACAGAGTAGCTGCGTACAACACTGGAGTTCTCCATCTCCCCTGTTCCTCCTCCTCCCTCCACATTGCCTATGGGCCTCCTTTTATACGCACAAAGGGGTCACCAACAGGTGGCAAACAGTAAAGGTAGAGGTGGAAAGTTGCTACAGTAAGGCCATTATTACCAGGATGACATGTCCTACCTACCACTGACGGCAGGGGACAAGGGCATTAAATGCCCATGCCTTTGCTGTCCACATACATGTACCCGGACGTCTTGGACGTGGGAAAAGCCTATCCCACCTGCTCCTGCACCGCTAGCTGCAGTGTACCGCCATCTATACAGTGCCCTGCCACACACGCTTGGAAGGACCCAGAGCGCCACGCTGGCAGAGGCACCGGAGCAGCACAGTAGCACAGTGGTACAGTAACGCTTGCCGCGGCAAGACCTTGCCGCACCTGACAGCTTGCCGCAACCCATAGTTTGCCGCGCAAGGTAACTTGCTGGGGCAAGTACCTTGCCGCAGCTGCTATCTTGCCGCAGCCAATACCTAGCCGCAGCCAATGACTTGCCGGGGCAAGTACCTTGCCGCGGCAAGTACTCTGCTACAGCAAACCTCAGGCTGGGCCTCAGCTGTCCCTCCCGGCAAGCTCCTCTTGCCGGGGCCTTAACTCTTGCTTTGTATACTTTGTTCTTGAATGGCTTAATAATCTTGAGCTTCTCTCTGGCTGTCCTCCCGCAAGCCTGGCCGCGGGATGCTACTACTGCCCGTGCACAAGTACGAGGTACTAGGGTACCCCAATTCTAGTACACCGACACTGGTGCTGGTGGACATCATGATTGAGGGCATTCCTTCTCATTCTTGGGAGTGCGAGATGGCTGCCAAGATCCTATGCGCCTTGGGACATCGTCGGCCACGCTCCAGAGGCCGCCAGCCGTGAGGATTTGTCATTGTTCAAGCTCTGCGTGTGTTGTCGTCACCCGGACCTCGTCCCCTGTGCAGAAGCGTTTGTGGATTCCGGAGGCGCCGAAGGAGGCCAGCCATCTAGAGGTGAGGTGCCAGCATGTAGCCGCCTTGTGGAGTATCCCACCCTGGTTCACATTGGGCGCATGCGTGATTTTACCCCGTCAGAGAATTGGCACCAGTCGTCTAGCTCGGATGGGAGCGGGCAGAGCAGTCTACCAGACGACTCGGAGGACTCATTAGCTGGTGGAGAGACCCAACTTCTGCGATGGATTAGAGGCGTCCCAGACAGCCATGGGTGCGCCAGGCTGGCAGGCGCCACCGGTGTGGGTTGAGGCGGCCGTACGTACTGTCAGGCCCTAGTGGAGTGGCTGGGACAGTTATGCTGGTGCTTGCCAGCAATAGGGGGCTCCTTTGGGGTGGGGCCCATGCTACGAAGATGCAAGGCCGACCGCTAGGGCCCCACAGTTCCCTACCCCGGAGCCTGTCGCAGAGATGGAGAGGGGGCGCTTGTGCCTGAGGATCCTAAGAGGAGGCGGGATCGTGGTGTGGGTTTGGTTGTTGGTGCACGTGGCTCTCTGATGCATGTAGTCGTTGTAGTGGAGAGGACCCCATCAATGGTGCCCACAACAGATCAGGTAGGCCCAGACACTTTGGCAGATATGGATCAGGTGGACCCTGATGCACTTATCAAGAAGGATCAGGTGGACCTCGGTGCGGCTGCCCAGAAGGATCCCGAGGGGACTCGAACAGGTCAATAGGAGATTGGACTGACCGTTGGGGCTGGTGAGTTGGTGGTCAGGCCTGCAGGCCCTAGCTCGGTGGGGCGCATGCTTGTTGTGATCCGACCACGCACACGGCTCTAGCCTGGGTCACACCCACCGGCACAAAAGATCCCAACGTCACCTTGGATGCCTCGATAGAGGTTCACCCGATGGGAGAGAGTGCGACCAAGTTTGTGGGCCATGGAGGCATGATTGTTGTGCATGGGAGGTTGGGTGCTAACCAACTAAAACTGGGTGCGGTGATCCCGAAGGGGGGTTTCCCATCTAACTAGGGGGGAGCCAAGCAGAGTGAGGGGGCGACCTTGGACGAGTTTAACCATGGACACATGGCATTACAGGAGGAGTTGGCTATGGTAGGGGAGGCTGTGGATGGGATTCAGAACATGAAGATTGTTAGCATGCCATGCAATGAGGGCATGACAGCCCAGGAGGCCGAGGCATACACAAAGCTGAAGTGGTTCTGCTCAAGTTTGATAAAGAAGTTAGCGCCACCACTTCTCAAGGAAGTTCAAGCCTCATCGCTGAGGCCGAAGGCAGAGCCTTTTATGCCGTGATGCAGCACACGGGGGAGCAAGCGACCAACAGTTAACAGAAATACCAACGTGTCTAAGGATGAGAACATTCTCATGCGGGGGATAGGGATTATATCAGATGACCTGGAGGTGGACGAGGGGTTGGTCAGTGAGCTCCGGGATATGTTTGACTCTCCGCTGCAGGATCAGCATGTCTGAGTCATTGCCGCCCTCTTCGGCAAGGATGTGCCTCCTATGCGCGATAAGAGGGACACGTCATCGGTGGTGCATGCCCATTGAGGCCAATGGGCTGCCCGAAGTCTTCCATCCTTTCCCATGGATATAAACCACAAATAGTGTAATGGAACATTCATGGATTGAACAATCTAGCCAAGCGATCGGCGGTGAGGGAATTTGTGCAGGCAGCCAAGGTGAATTTGGTGTGCCTGCAGGAGACTAAGCTAGATGTAATGGATCATTTCTCTGTAATGCAATGTTTAGGCCCGTCCTTTGACGACTTTGATTACTTGCCAGCGTACGAGACTCGTGGTGGGATCTTGTTGTCTTGGGACACTACGGTGATGGATATTGATAGCTTCTCCATGATACTAACTATCTTAGTGGTTTAGTGCACAACAAAGATGGGACCAATTAGTGGATCAAAGTTGTTTACGGTCTGCAAGGAGATGAACTTAAAATTGAGTTCTTGGAGGAGCTTAGGGCGAGGAGAGAAGCTTGTCAAGGGCCATGGATGGTCCTTGGAGACTTTACCATGATCCTTTAGGCCTCGGAGAAGAATAACCTAAACATAAACAGAAGAATTATGTGCAAATTCAGAGAATTTATGGAGGAGCAAGATCTCAAGGAAGTATCATGTACAGCAGGATATTCACTTGGACGAATGAGCGGGACTCACCGACCATGAAGAAAATTGACAGAGTGCTCGTGTTTGTTGACGGCGAGCTCACTTTTGCGCATAGCTTACTGCAAGCTTTGGTGACGAATGTCTCGGATCATGTGCATCTCCATCTTTCTACTAGCGTGCCATTCTGCCCAAGAAGCGATTCCGTTTCGAGCTATACTGGACGAAGCTCGACGGGTTTGATGATGCTGTGAGGGAGGCCTAGGTTTGCAATGATGGTATTGTGGACCCTTTCAAACACCTAGATGCCCTCATGAGAAACACGGCTACGACACTTCAGTCATGGGGTCAGCGCAAGATCGGAAATATCAAAGTTTAGATGGTTGTGGCCAATGATACACGTCTCCCACGTATTTATAATTTATGAAGTATTCATGACATGTTTACAACAATTTTATATGGTTTTGGTGCACTTTTATATGATTTAAATGGAACTAACCCGGACTGATGTTGTTTTCAGCAGAACTACTGTGGTGTTCTTTTTTTTATGTAGAAATAAAAGTTCTTGGATTGGGCTGAAATTTACGGTGACTTTTTATGGACAAAAAGAGACCCCCGAAGCTTCGAGGAAGGACCAGAAGAGCCACTAGAACACGACAAGCTCATGGGGTGCGGCCCCCCTAGGGCACGCCTACCGAGCTTGTCGCTCCCTCATTGGCTCCCCTGACGTGAAACCGACGCAAAAAATGCCTATAAAAATAGAAAACTCTAGAAAGAAACCAATAACTTCTGCTTTGCTGCCACAAGCCTCTGTACCAAAGCGATATCATCTAGAGGCCTTCTATGGCTCCCTACCGGAGGGGAAAATCATCACCGGAGGCCATCTTCATCATCCCAGCGGTCTCTATGATGAGGAGGGAGTAGTTCACACTCGGGGCTGAGGGTATGTACCAGTAACTATGTGTTTGATCTCTCTCTCTCTCTCTCATGTTCTTGATTTGGCATGATCTTGATGTACCATGGGCTTTGTTAATATAGTCAGATCATATGGTGTTTTCCCTCTCTATGTTGTTGTGATGAATTGAGTCTTGCACTTTGAGGTTTCATTATGTTGGATTGAATATTGGATTTGATATCAATTAATGTATGTCTTGCAGGTGGATACTCGTGGTGGCAATGGGGTATTCTATTGAGTCACTTGATATATGTTTTGGTATTCAACTTGTGGATTCCCGTGGTGAAATTGGGGTAATCTAGGCATAGGGGTTTATACACATTTTCGTCCTACGTTCTCCAATAGAAACTTTGGAGTGATTCTTTGTCGCACATTGAGGGATTCTTATATGATTCAATTATGTTAGCACTGTTGAGAGATTGCACTAGTGAAAGTATGAACCCTAGGCCTTGTTTCTAAGCATTGCAATACCATTTGTGCTCCGTTTTATCACGTGCTACCTTCTGTTTTTATATTTTTAGATTACAAAAACCTATGTCTACTATCCATACTACACTTGTATCACCATCTCTTCGCCGAACTAGTGCACCTATACAATTTACCATCGTATTGGGTGTGTTGGGGACACAAGATATTTCTTGTATTTTATTGCAGGGTTGTTTGAGAGAGACCATCTTCATCCTACGCCTCCCACGGATTGATAAACCTTAAGTCATCCACTTGAGGGAAATCTTTTGTTGTCCTACAAAACTCTGGACTTGGAGGCCCAACAACATCTACAAGAATAAATGTTGTGTAGCAGACATCAAGCACTTTGCTGGCGCCGTTGTCGGGGAGGAAAGTGCTTGAAGGTATAACTTTAGATGTTACAATTAAATCTTTTAGTTTCTTGCTTTATTCACTAGTTTGGTTTATAAACTACAAAAAAATGGAATTGAGGTTGCCTCAAATGCTTTATCTTTTTAATGCCTTTCTAGAAAATGATGGATCAGAAAATTGTGCCAAAGTGTTAGAAGAAGAATTCAATAAAATGTTTGGCATAAAATCCTTGAATGATAAGAATGATTGCAATGTTGCTAGTATGCTTGCTATGAATATCCATGAAACTAATGATTATTGCACTAGTCATGATAAAAAGGTTTCTTATAAGCATGTCAATTTTTGTTGAGTGCATAAACTCTGTGAAGACATGCCTTATAGGGATGATAGATTCTGTAAGAAGCATAAACATGAAAAAAAAACAATTGGTGTCTTAAAGTGATAGATGAATTCGCTACAAAATTATGTTCTCCTTATCCTATTACTTGTGAACTTTGCAATAAAGTTGGTCATATTAATTTCCAATGCATGTTTTCTCATGCTCGAATCATGGCCAAATATTGTAGTAACTTAATCACCCTTGAAATTTATGATGAATTTTGTTTATTTTTGGGGTGTGAAGAATTGTCACAAAAATATAGTTTGAATCATTCATATTCACATACTATACTGATACTAGTCTACAGGAAATCTATATGTTTTGTGTGGTAAATTGCAATGAGAATGCTTATATTGCCAAGTATAGAAAGATGGGAAAACCAATAGAACATAAAAAGGAATACTAATGAAAGGGTAAATATTTCCACTTTCCCTCCTATTGTCTCTCGTGATGAAACAGGTGATCAGAAGGAGATTCCTACCCAACCAATCTCTTCAATAAGAAACTCAAAAAAATTAATTGAACCCACATATAATGTGGGGAAGAAGAAGAATAATAAAAGAAGGAGAAGAAAAGGTAAAAAGGTATCTCTCCCAAATGATGTTGCTCCTACTATTGTTGTGCCTCATGAGAATGAATAAAAAATAATTGTGGAAGATGATACACTTGATGATGATATTGTTTTTTGGTCTTATGGCACGTTGTCCGAAGTAAATATTGAGGATGATATTGTTATGCCTATTACTTGTTGTGATAATTATGATTGAGAAGATAGTGACACTTCTTATAATCTTGAAAATCTTTTTGGCCCCAACTTGGAAAATTATGATGATAGTAATTGTTTTACTATTGGTGCTATTCATGCTATTAATGATAAGAGTGATTATGATAATGATATGCCAAACCACAAGCTTGGGGATGCTATGTTTTATGTGAATGACATGTTTGAGAATTTATTTGCTGCAATTAATTTTTATCCTAAGCTTGGGGATGCTATGCTTAATGGACATGATCTTTTTAGTCCCCCTACTTTCAATGATCAAATTTGTTATCAAGATTGCATGCCTCCTATTTACGATGATTGAAATATTTATGAAAGTGGGTTTGGAAGGGTGTCAACTTTAGATAATAATTATCCCACTATTTTGGAGGATGTTGAATCTTATTATAATAATAAAAGTGGATTTCGAGAGGTCATGACTTTGTTTATAATGATTCCACTATCTCGGAAGAGGATTCAATTGATTATGATGAGAAAAAGTTGCTACTTATGATAATTATTGTGATGATACTTATGTTATAAAAAGTAGTGACAATTATTCTTATAAAACTTGTCATAATTATGAGTACTCTATTACTGAACATTACTCTTTTCATGTGGAAACAATTTATAGTATTCGAGTTTTGTATGATACTTCCACTCCTATGAATGAAAAGAAATTTTCTTATGTGGAAATTAATAAATTTTCTATGCTTGTGGATCATGAAAAGAATGCTTTATGTCATAGCTATATTGTTAATTTATTCATTATGCTACTGAAAATTACTATGATAGAGGCACATATGCTTTTACATATCTCAATAATATCAAGTTTCCTCTCTATGTATTTAAAGTTTTGAAGTCATGCTTGTTTTGCGTTCCTGTGCTAGTTGATTCTTGCTCCCATAAGTTGTTTGCTTAAAAAATCCCTATGCATAGGAAGTGTGTTAGGCTTAAATGTGCTTGCCATGTGATTCATGATGCTCTCTTATATGTGTCAGTTCCTATTCTTATGTGAGCATCATTAAAATCATCATGCCTAGCTAAAAAGGCATTAAAGAAAAGCGCTTGTTGGGAGACAACTCAGTATTTATACTTACCATTTGTTCACATGATTAAGCCACTATAGTAATCATGTTTTATAGCTTTTGTTTCAATAAAGTGTTAAGTAAAGCCTTTAGGATGATTTGGATGATAGTTGAATCGATTATGTGTAAAAATAGGAACTTTTGCTCCCAGTGCTGGAATTACTATACTTCACTAGGATGTGATAAAATTCTGAAATTTTTACACATGATTGATAGTCAAATTTCCTATGATTTCGTAATTTTCCAGAATTTTTGAAGTAGCATAAGTATGGTGTTTGTTCAGATCATTACAGACTGTTATGTTCTTTGATAGATTCTATTTTCAATGCATAGTTTGCTTGTTTTAAAGTTTCTACGGCTTATATTGGTCAATATAAATGCTAGAAATGATATACTAAAGTAAGCATTATGTAATAACAATTACGAATCTTGTCTTGACAGTACCAAAGTGAATGATTTGCTCTTTATCATACTAACCTATCTCACGAAGTTCGGTTAAGTTTTGTGTGATTGAATTTTTCAAGTTTTGGGTGAGATATCGATATGAGGAGAATAAGGAGTGGAAATAACCTAATCTTGGGGATTCCCAAGGCATCCCAAGGTAATATCGAAGGAAGACCCAAGCGTCCAAGCTTGGGGATGCCCCGGAAGGTATCTCCTCTTTCGTCTTTAACATTATCAGTAACCTCACTTGGAGCTATATTTTTACTCGTCACATGATGTGTTTTGCTTGGAGCATCATTTTATTCTGTTAGAATTTCCTTACTGTTATTTAGAATAATTTTTTGTATCTTTTATTTCAATAAAAGTGTCAAGTATAGCCTTTACCATGCATAGTTTTTATGTTCATGAGTTGCTGTTCCAAAATAGAAAGTTTTCTATTATTGTCTGAATTCTTCAGAAAAGTCAGAACATAATAATATGTTGGAGTTTTTACAGAGTAAGCTACGTTAAATTTTCTATAGTGTGTTAATTTTTTAAAAATTTGGGAGTTAAGGAAGTATGAATCTTTCTTCATCCTTTACAGACTGTTATGTTTAGACAGATTGCTGTTATGTTTGCATTGTTTGCTTATGTTTGCTTATTTAGTGATTCTATTTGAGGATAGAATTATTAAATATGCAGATCATAAGGTTTTGCATTGATTTATACTAACTTATCTCACGAGTTCTTGTTGAGTTTTCTGTGGATGAAGTTTTTAAGATTTAGGAGAAGACGTGATATGGGAGGAATTAAAAAGACATAAGATCTCAAGATTGGGGATGACCAAGGCATACCAAGTTAATATTCCAAGAATTCTCAAGCATTTAAGCTTGGGGATCCCCCGGTAGGCATGCCACCTTTCTTCATCAACAACTATCGGTTAGTTTTGGTCGAGCCTAAGTTGTTACTTGTTCACATGATATGTGCTATTCTTGGAGTGCCATTTTATTTTTGTTTTTTGTTTGAATAAAATACTTAGACCTGAAAATTTTAAATGAGAGAGAGAGAGAGAGTCCTCACATAGCTACTTAATTGTTTGACTACACATTGATCTTCACTTATATCTTTTGGAGTAGTTTGTCATTTACTCTCGTTCTTCACTTATACGCCAAGAGTAAATTGTTGAATGAATTGAATATCATAAAGTTGAAATTATATACGTTTCATATGCTTATACCATGGGGAGTAATGACTTCACATATAATAAGTATAAGTGGTAAATTTTATTGAAAATTAGCAAACACAACATTGGTCACTTGAACAATTCATGAAAGAATATTGAAGGAAGAGAGATTTCACATATAAATATACTATCTTGGACATCTTCTACGATTGTGAGACTCCATTAATTATTTTCAATCTTGATCAAGTAGTTGATGTTGGACAAGGAAGACAACGTAATTGGTTATCTTTGTTTATATTCACGTAGAAGTTATATTGTGATGGATCCTCTAACATGTGGTGCTTGCTCATAATCTTTTGCTAGCCAAAATTTTGTACTAAGTAGAACTACCACTTGTGCATCCAAAAACCCTTAAACCCAGTTCCTTGTCATGAGAGTCCACCATATCTACCTATGGATTGAATAAGATCCTTCAAGTAAGTTGTCACCGGTGCAAAAAGCAATAAAAATTGCTCCTAAATATGTATGAGTTTTTATTGCAAGGGAAAATAGGCTTTGTATGAACTTGTGATGGTAAAGAAATAAATGTGACGGACTGCATAATAAAGGTTGCTATCACAAGGGGCTATATAAAGTGATGTTCTATTTGCATTAAGGGCTTGCTTGTCCAAAAATCAAAACCATATGACAACCTCTGCTTCCCTTTGCGAAGGGCCTATCATTTACTTTTCAGTTTTTACTTTTATGCAAGAGTCAGTAGTGTTAATTCTCATTTCAACCTCAATTATTCTCCACTTGGCAAGCATCATGTGGTAGGGAATAATACATGCATATATATCCTGTTGAATATAGGTGATCATGAGTTATATTTCTAACATTATCCAGGAGATAAATAAGTTGGGAGGCGAAACATTAAGCCCCTATCTTCCTATCTGTTTGACTAAAACGGTTTGTTCTAAAAATATGCCTTGAGTGTCAAAAATCATGGAAGACTAAATGATAGTTGAATATGTGCAATTTTCTAAAACAAAGCTCTTACATAGACCCTTCCTAAAAATAAAATGAACTGTAATTGTTTGATGACTGAAAACATAGTTTGTTAGTTTTGAAGAAAGTTAATGGTCTATACTTTAACATGTTAATAGCTTGCGACTTGATCATGAGAAGTTTCATGAGATGAGCTACTGTTTATGATAAATAATGATGCTAGAAAAAGTGTTTGTAATTATCATTGATCAAACTTATGCACTATGCTAGCATTCACACTTCATAAATTATTTATTTTATCATTTACCTACTCATGGACGAGCAGGAATTAAGCTTGGTGATGCTGATACGTCTTCAATGTATCTATAATTTATGAAGTATTCATGCCATGTTTACAACAATTTTATATGTTTTTCGTGTACTTTGATATGATTTAAATGGAACTAACCCAGACCAACGTTGTTTCCAGCAGAACTACCATGGTGTTGGTTTTTGTACAGAAATAAAAGTTGTCGGATTGGGTTGAAAATTTACAGTGACTTTTTACGGACATAAAGAGACCCCCGAAGCTTCGAGGAAGGACGACAAGAGTCACGAGGACACGACAAGCTCAAGAGGCGTGTGTCCCCCTAGGCACGCCTACCGAGCTTGTCGCTCCCTTTCGGACTCCCCTAACGTGAAACTAATGCTAAAAATTCCTATAAATGTAGAAAACCGCAGAAAGAAACAAAGAACTTCGGCTCTGCCGCCGCAAGCCTCTGTAACAAAGAGATCTCATCTGGAGGCCTTCTCTGGCATCCTGCTAGAGGGGGAAATCATCACCGAAGGCCATCTTCATCATCCCGGCGGTCTGTATGACGAGGAGCGAGTAGTTCACCCTCGGGGCTGACGGTATGTACCAGTAGCTATGTGTTTGATCTATCTCTCACTCTCCCTCCCTCTCTCTCTCTCGTGTTCTTGATTTGGCACCATCTTGATGTACCACGGGCTTTGTTAATATAGTCGGATCATATGGTGTTTTTCCCTCACTATCTTGTTGTGATGAATTGAGTAGTGCCCTTTATGGTTTTGTTATGTTGGATTGAATATTGGATTTGAGATCACTTGATGTATGTCTTTGATATGTCTCCAGCGAATCTATAATTTATGAAGTATTCATGCCATGTTTACAACAATTTCATATAGTTTTGGTATGATTTGAATGGAATTAATCTGGACTGACGTTGTTTTCAGCAGAACTACCATGGTGTTGTTTTTTGTGCAGAAATAAATGTTCTTGGAATGAGCTAAAAATTTATGGTGATTTTTTATGGACCAAAAGAGACCCCCGATACTTCATGGAAGGACCAAAAGAGCCACGAGGACGTGACAAGCCTGGTAGGCACACGCTGATCTTGTCTCTTCCTTATGGGTCCCGTTGACGTGAAACCGACGCAAAGAATTCCTATAAATCCAGAAAACCCCAAAATTTGACCTAGAACTTCCGCTCCGCCGCTGCAAGCCTCTATACCAAAGCAATCTCATCTGGAGGCCTTCTCTGGCACCCTGCCGAAGGGGGAAATCATCACTGTAGGCCATCTTCATCATCCCGGCGGTCACCATGATGAGGAGGGAGTAGTTCACCCTCGGGGCTTAGGGTATGCATAAGTAGCTATGTGTTTGATCTCTCTCTATCATGTTCTTCATTTGGCATGATCTTGATGTACCACGAGCTTTGTTAATGTAGTTGGATCATATGGTGTGTCGGTGGAAACGACACCTATGGGATTGCGTGGATCCCATTACGGTTCGGCAGGGATGTGGAGTCCGCAAAGAGCAGATCTAACGATCAACACGATGGATTTTTACCCAGGTTCGGGCCGCTGAGAAGCGTAAAACCCTAGTCCTGCTTGTCTGTGTTTATCTTGTGTTCTTCTGCTCTTGGACTAGCTACTATGCGTGTCCAGTCCAAAAAGTCCGAATCCTTCCACAGTACGCCTCGGGCCTCCTTTTATATGTCAAAGTGGTTGCCACAGTGGCACACAGGAGGTGGAAAGTATCTACAGTGTAAAAGTTTATCGCCTGACATCATAGGAGAAACGCATTTAATGCGCTGCCTACGTGCCCTCTTGCTTTATCGGGGATGGCAACAGAGCCCGTCCCGTCCATCACCGCCTCGCCTTGCTTCGACGTGCGTCGAAGCTGACGAGGCATGCAGCGCCATGCTGGCTGGCTGGCTGCTGTGCTGGTGCGGTGACAGGGCCTTCACGAAGATCTGCCTGCCACCACGCAGGTGCTTGGCTAGTTGGCTTAGAAGTTGCATGCTGCCACACAGGTGCTCACCTAGTTGGCGGGCTGGTCGTCGCATCGGAACGGCCATGGGGCAGCGAAACATTGGCAGGTGCGGGCCTGGCCGCAGCCCCACTGATGCACACGGCAAGGGTCTTGCCGGGGTCTCGCCTCCATCCCCGGCAAGGATCTTGCCGGGGGTCTTTGTGGCCAGCCCCGGCAAGGATCTTGCCGGGGGTCTTGTGGCCATCCCCGGCAAGGATCTTGCTGGGGGTCTTCGTCTTCTGGTCCTTATCTAGACTTCGCAGGCCTTTGGTCTTCACAAAGATCTGCATGCCACCACGCAGGCGCCCCTGAGTCTTGGTTTCAGCGTTGTCGATGGTGTCAGAACTCTCAGGCTCATGGGTGGCGGCCTTGCTAGCGTGGGGCAGGCCATCCCGGCAAGGCTCTTGCCGGGGCTATGTAGCCCCCCCCGGCAAGAGTGTTCCCCCGGGAGGGGAGAAGTCCATCCTGCCCCTTCGCTCTTCATGCCTCTGGCTTGAGTGCTGCCTTGGCAGTCTCGTACCTTTCCTTCCTCTGCCCCGCCGAGCATGGCCGTAGGTGTGGATACGACTGCCCGTCCACAAGTAAAGGGGTACAAAAAGGCCCCTACTTTTGTACACCGACAGGAGCCCCCGGGCCTGGGCCACACATAAGCGCGAAGCGTTCTTGGGCCAGGCCCAGAATGATGCGCGGGCACGCGTGGCAGAGTTTTAACCGCGGTAACTTCTACGCCAGTTGCGCTTCCCTATGATCTGCATTGAGGGCGTGACGTGGCGGTCATGCATGGAACGGTCGCAGCATGCCTGTGTCACCTCGCGGTGAACAGTAAAGAGGCGGCCCGCACCTTCCCCATAAAAAAGAGGAAGCCGCAGGGGCACTGCTCATTTACAAAGTGGACTCAGGTCGTGGCCTTCATGGCACCGGCGCCCCACGATCACGGGGTGGGAAACGGTCGTCCCACTTGTCTCCCCAATTTCGTCTAGCCTGCCACGTGTCCTCCATGCCTCATGGAGGGTAGGTGGCAGATACGGAGGGCACGGGCCTTAACGCCGAGGCGGGAAGCCGGGCATTGCTGATTGGAGCAGCGGGTCGGTCTTGATTCCATGCGCCTCTAGCGGCCAGATTGGTCGAGTGGGGCGGCCGCCCTTAGGTTGGGGGGCCGAGCCCCGGCCCTGCTCCTCTATAAAAAAAGGGAAGAGGGACGGCGTTCTTCTGGATTCATCTTCTTCCTGCTTGATCCCTTTCCTCCACTCGTCATGGTGAGGGGGCGCGCCGGCGCTCCAATGGCGGCGATGAGGGCTTCTGCTCGATTGCGTGTCCCCCCTCCTCTGAAGCCCATGGCGGCGGAGCCTGCCGTGAGAGGAAGAGGGAGGGGGCGAGGCCGAGGCCGCCGTGGCGCTCGGGGGAGAGGAGGACGGGGCGGCGCACTGGCCGCGCTTCCGCCAATGGCTCCCCCTCCAATGGAAGGCCATGTCGGAGACCAGCCCCGCGAGTTCTTCATCAGGTTGTACAAACCAGTGTGCAGTCACCTCCGCCTCCCCACCCCGTTTGCTCGGGTAATGGAGCTTGACCCGCCACAGGTCTTGAGGTTGCATATGAGGGGCTGCGGGAACGGCGGCATGTGGGTCGACGTCGACTTCCCTGCCCCTCATGTCATGTACTTCCGCCGTTGGTGGAAGACCTTTGCCCGTGCCCATAGCCTGTCGGAGGGGCACGTTCTCTAGTTCAAATTAATGGAGAACGGCCTACTCTCCGTCAAGGTCTTCGGGCGCTCGGGAATCCGCTTAGGGTGCTGCGTGGAGAGCTCCACTGACAACGAAACCTCCTCCTCGAGCGACAGTGACGAGGAGGACAGCTACAGCGACGACGACGGTAGCGGGCGGGAGGACGCCGATTCCGACTCCGGCTGACCATCGGTGGCAGCACCATCCTCGGCCTCATGCCTTGCCGAGGGCCATCCCCGCCATGCTCTCCATTGGCGCGTTCCCCGTCGCCTCTTCTTTGCCTTCACCTGCCGCACCTGGGAGGAAAGGGGCAAGAACGGAGATTACGGTGCACTTATCTTTCTTTTAACTTGTAGGCACTTGCCAAATCTTAATTTCTAAATAATGTAATCTCTTGAGCCCATGCCTGTGTCCTGTAACATTCGTACTTGTATCAGCATGTCAGTGAAAAACACCAGCCTTGTCGGAAACCCGTGCATGTATACGTCCATGCAGAGGCGAAATGCCTCTTTAGTGCAAATAAACGAGTCCTCTCGGCAAGTTATCCTGCCGGTGCACTCTGTGCCTGTCGGAGAATCACATCTGCCGGATTACAGACAAAGGGTCCAGCCCCTCGTCACCCTTCTTTGTGCAAAGGCTACTACGACCATCCTGACCGAAGCAGGGCCCGGGCCAGGGATGGGAGCACCCGAGTTTAAAAGAGAGTGGCGAGGTTTTCTAATGCACAATTCACAGGTTACGAACACGAATGGGCAAGAGGTGAACTTTATCTATTTTCTTTTGCTGCGGATCACTGCACTGGGCAGTCTTCCCAACTTCTTTCCAGAGCCGAGTCCTTGGCGGAATTGAGCGTCCTTGTCACGGCTGGAAAGAAGGGAGGACAGGAGTATGGAACCTTGGCGGTCCATTAACATTTATTGGAATCAAAAAGCAGTACAATATCCTGGACAAGCATGCATATACATATACACATAAAAATGGAAATCAACGGGAAACTGTACATACTAAAGGTTTCTCTAACTGCGCACAGGGTCTGCGCCTGGCTTTGTACATAGGGTTATATGCCTTGCCGGCAAGGCTAGTACAAAAGGGGGTTGTCGGGGCTCCCGGCAACCGCACCTTAGGGGTAAAACTTGCGAAGATGTTCGATATTCCAGGAATTGCTCACCGAAATGCCATCTTTGGTCTCCAGGTGGACTGCGCCGGGCCTGGTGACTCGTATTACCCGATAAGGGCCTTCCCACTTTGGCGTCAACTTGTTGGAATTCTTGGCCGACTGAACGTGCCGAAGAACAAGGTCGCCTTCCTCAAGGCTTCGGGCGTGAACCTTGCGGCGATATTAGCGGCGCAAGGCTTGCTGGTAGCGAGCAGCTCGCACAGCAGCCTGAAGACGATCTTCCTCAAGGAGCGTCGCATCATCTTGGCGCAACTGCTCTAGCTCAAGCTCATCATAAGCGAGCACTCGAGGTGACCCGTATATGAGTTCCGTAGGGAGAACTGCTTCTACCCCGTATACCAGGGCAAAGGGTGTCTGGCCAGTGGCTCGATTTGGCGTCGTTCTGATTGACCAAAGAACCGTTGGCAACTCATCAATCCAGCGCCTTTCGCACTTGTGTAGCCTGTCAAAAGTTCTGGTCTTGAGGCCTCGCAACACTTCTGCATTCGCCCTCTCAGCCTGGTCGTTGCTTCTGGGATGAGCAACAGAAACAAAACAAACCTTGCTGCCGAGGTCTTGGATGTACTGCATGAAGGTGTGGCTCGTGAACTACGTGTCGTTGTCAGTGATGACTCTATTTGGCACACCAAAACGGCAGACTAGTCCTTTGAAGAACTTGACGGCTGATTGTGCTGTCACCTTCCTCACCGGTTCCACTTCCGGCCACTTTGTGAACTTGTCGATTGCGACGTACAAGTACTCAAAGCCCCCGACAGCATGGGGAAAGGGGCCCAGTATGTCAAGCCCACAGACCGAAAATGGCCAGGAAAGAGGGATTGTCTGAAGAGCTTGAGCTGGTTGGCGGAGTTTCTTCGAATGGAACTGACACGCTTCACACTTGGTTACTAGTGCAGTTGCATCTTGGAGAGCAGTGGGCCAGAAGAAACCTTGCCGGAATGCTTTGTCAGCAAGGGCTCTTGACCCTATGTGGGAGCCACACATGCCGCCATGTATCTCTGCCAACAGCTCCAGTCCGTCCTCCCGAGGAATGCACTTCAATTTCACACCATTCGGTCTCCTTCTGTATAGGGCATCATCCACGAACTGGTACATCCTGGATCGACGGCCTACTTTTTCTGCCTCTTCTTGTTCCTCAAGGAGTTCCCCTGTTTGGAGGAAACGGATGGTGCGCTGCGCCCATGCCGGAGCCTGGGGCTCGACGGCAAGGACTAAAGGCTCATCCCCGGCCGTAGGGGCAGCTGCTTCTACGGTCAGGGCTTGGGGCCCTGCCGGAGGCCGCTGCTCCCTGGCAAGCTTGGGATACCCAGCAACTTCCTTGCCGGCGGCTCCTGGGAGCTCAGCGGGATAGTACTTGCTGGGGCCTACCTTCCTCCGCTTGTTCTATCACGCTGATGGCTCAACGGATGGCTGGGTTAATTGAAGCACAAAGGTACCTGGTTCCACAGGCAACTTGAGGGCAACACGTTTCGACAAGTCGTCGGTGATGCTGTTCTCCGCTCGGGGAACATGCTCTGCTTGTAGACCGTCAAAACGCTCCTCCAACCTCCTCACTTCATCCACATAGGCCTCAATCAATGGGCTCTGGTAATCCTTATTAACTTGTTTGACGAAAAGCTGCGAATCACCCCTGACGATGAGCTTCCTGATTTCGAGGTCTGCCGCGATCCTGAGACCAGCAAGCAATCCCTCGTACTCCGCAGTGTTGTTCGTTGATTTTTCCCAGGGAAAGTGCATCTGGACTATGTACTTGAGGCGCTCTCCGGTGGGTGCGATGAGTAGCACGCCGGCACCAGCACCTTGCAGTGAGAAAGCTCCATCAAAGTACATAATCCAATCACAGCTCGTCTCCTTGCCGGGAAGGGTGGTTTCTTGAATTTCTTCGTCGGGCGTTGAGGTCCATTCTGCTATGAACTCTGCCAAGGCTCGGCTCTTGATTGTTGAAGTACTTTCAAACTTGAGGCCAAAGCTCGACAGTTCCAACACCCACTCCACAATCCTCCCAGTTGCATCCAGGTTGTGCAAGATTCATTGCAAAGGGAGGCGAGTGACGACGGTGATCTCATGCACTTGGAAATAGTGACGCAGCTTTCTCGAGGCCATAAGGAGGCCGAAAAGTAGCTTCTGTATACCAGAATATCTTGATCTAGCCCCCTGCAAGAGGGAACTGAAAAAATAAACTGGGTGCTGCATCACCTTCTTCTTCTATTTGACTTCGCCCACTTGCGCAGACTCTGTCGTGCCGGGATCGGGCTTTGCCGGGGGTTCCGCCTTGCCGGCGTCAGGCCTTGCCGGGGGGAGCTCCGGCCATCATCCGACGGCTTCGCCGCTGCCGCTGCTTCTTCCTCAACTTCTCTCTGCGCTACTAGCGCGGCGTTGACCACTTGATTCGTCGCCGCTAGATATAGCAGCAACGGCTCTAGCGGTTTAGGCGCGACTAGTATTGGCGTGGAGGAGAGGTACCTCTTCAAATCTTGCAGCGCTGCCTCTGCCTCCGGAGTCCATTTCACTGGACCCGCCTTTTTCAAAACTCTGAAAAAGGGGAGGGCGCACTCAGAAGATTTGGAGATGAACCTACTCAGAGCAGCAACGCAGCCGGTGATCCTACGGACGTCCTTGACTCGTCTTGGCGCCTCAATCTGCTCAATCGCTTTGATCTTGTCAGGATTTGCTTTGATTCCGCGTTGAGACACAAAGAACCCAAGAAGTTTGCCTGATGGGACGCCGAACACGCACTTCTCTGGGTTGAGCTTGAGGTTGATCTTGCGCAAGTTTGCAAATGTTTCCTCTAAATCCTGCACGAGCGTGGCCTTGTCCTTGGTTTTGACCACTATATCATCCATATATGCTTCCATATTTCTATGCAGCTGGGGTTCAAAACCAATCTGGACCGCCCTTGCAAATGTCGAACCGGCGCTCTTCAACCCGAAAGGCATTCGTATAGAACAATACGTACCACATGGGGTGATGAACGCGGTTTTCTCTTCATCCTCCTTCGTCATGAAGATTTGGTGGTATCCTGAGTAGGCGTCATGGAATGACAGTAAGTCACACCCGGCAGTGGAGTCCACGATCTGGTCAATGCGCGGCAAATGGAAAGGATCCTTTGGATAGGCTTTATTGATATCTGTATAATCAATACACAGCCTCCATTTCCCATTCGCCTTGCGCACCACAACCGGATTGGCCAACCAGGTTGGGTGGAGCACTCCTCTGACTAAGCCTGCCGCCTCCAACTTCCTAATCTCTTCGATGATAAACTCTTGCCGCTCCAAAGCTTGCTTCCTGACCTTCTGCATGACGGGCTGCGCATGAGGACAGACATCAAGGTGGTGCTCAATCACCTCCCTGGGAATGCCGGGGATGTCAGATGCCTGCCATGCAAACACATCGACATTCTCCCGCAGGAAGGCGATGAGCGCGCTTTCGTATTTGCTGCCGAGGGTGGAGCTTATGGTGAAAGCTCCGCCCGTGTCGTCCTCCTTGACGGGCACCTTCTTGGTCTCTGGTGGCGCTGCCTTGGACTTGTTGCTCTTGCCAGTGGAGCTCTCTGGCACGTCCTCCTCGATGGAAGCGCCGCACTCCGAAGAGGCGCGCTTGCCGGAGTGGGTGCAGGAAGTCTTGCCGGGGCAAGAGGTCTTGCCGGTCTTCTTCTCCCCGGGAGCTCGAGTGGCAGGAGCAAGTGCCTTGGCGGTAGGTGCTACGACCGCCTCTCGGTAGAGCTGATTGGCGCAGATGAGCGCATCTTTCTTGTCAGAGTTGACACTGGTGATGCTCATCGGGCCGGGCATCTTCAGCGTGTTGTAAGCGTAGTGCGATGCTGCCATAAACTTAGCCAATGCTGGACGGCCAAGAATCCTGTTATATGGTAACGGGATCTTGGCAACATCACAGATGATCTTTTCTGTCCTGTAGTTCAGCTCACCACCAAATGTGACTGATAGTGTAATCTTTCCCTTGGGCTGGCTTCTCCCTGGATTGATCCCTTGAAACATGCCCATCTCTTCAAGATCTCCATCAGGGATTTGCATCCTCTTGATCACCTTGGGCAAGATCAAGTTCAGGCTGGCCCCACTGTCCACTAACATTTTCGTCACCTTGAGGTTGCGAATTGTTGGTGAGACCAACAACGGCAAGCACCCGACCGCAGTTGTGCGGTCAAGGTGATCCTCGGCGTCAAAAATGATAGGTGTGTTGGACCATCTCAATGGCTTCTGGGCATCGATCGACGGCTCTGTTGCATTGATCTCGCGTGCCCAGTGTTTAAGTTGGCGGTGAGAAGAATGCAACGAGGCGCCACCATCGACGCACATGGCTTCTGTGGCTTTTTGGAACTTGTGCTCGCTGGACTCGTCGTCCTCTTCATGGTCATCATCTCCCTCTTTCTTGTCACGGCCTCGAGCAGGCCTCTCTTGTTGCTTATCCTTGCCGCGACGCCCTCCTTGGCCACTGCGCTTCTTGCCGGGCCTGTCAGCACCATCCTGGCCTTTCTCTTTGTCTCGCCTTTCATACTCAGCTTTCTGTCTCTCCACAAGCTGCTCGACCTGCAGGCAGTTCTGGAGGTCACGGCCTTTGGTGCGATGGATCTTGCAATATTGCTTATCGGAGCCCTCCGGCTTGTCGGCGGCCGCCAAGTCCTGGCAGCCAACGCACCCGGCAACCTTCTTACCGGGGTCGTTAGCCTTGGCCTTCTTGGCGGTGCCGGGGTTGCCGGATTCCTCGACGGCAAGCACGCTCTTGCCCTTGCGCTTCCTGGTGCGTCGTCGGCCCTTCTTTGCCGGGGCAACGACATCCTTGTCTTCAGAGTCACTTCCCACACTGGCATCTTCACCGGGGTACTTCCTTCCCTCTTCAGCTCGAGCACATCTATCGGCCAGAACATAAAGCTCGGCAACATCCGTGACCTTGTTCATCGCCAGCTCCTCACGCATCTTGCGGTTGCGCACGTTCTGATGGAACGCGCTGATGACAGCAGCAGGATGAACATCCGAGATGTTGTACTGCACACTGAATCTCTGTATGTATTTGCGCAAGGATTCGCTATCCTTCTGTGGGATGAGATGTAAATCACTTGCCTGGCCAGGAGCCGTATGGCCTCCAGTGAAGGCGCCAACGAACTCATGGCACAGGTCCGACCAAGAGGAGATGGAATCTACTGGCAGGTGCATCAACCACGACCTGACGTTGGGCTTGAGCACCAACGAGAAGTAGTTAGCAAGCACCTTGCCATCCCGAGCTCCGGTAGCTTGCATGTCGATAGTGTAAATGCTCAGGAACTCGGACGGATGAGCTTTGCCGTCGTACTTCTCCGGGACCTCTGGTTTGAACGTGCGGGTAGTGGGCCACTGGAACTGCCTCAGCTCACAGGTAAAGGCTGGACAACCTATCTCGTAAGGCAGGTCACCAGTATCCCCCGGTGCAGGCCTTTACGCAGTGGGCCCTGCGCGCCTATCAGATTGCTGGCGTGCATCCCGTCGCCGCTCGATGGTAGTTCGAGCGTCCTTCTTGCATCGTTCCCGAAGAATTAGTATCGGTTGAGCCTAAGTTTTTTGCTTCTTCACATGAGATGTGCTATTCTTGGAATGTCATTTTGTTTTTTTGTTGTTTGAATAAAATACTTAATATCTGAAATTTTTAAGGAAGAGAACTTTCACACGCACGCGCACACACACACACACACACACACATATATATATATATATATATATATATATATTATCTTGGACATCTTTTATGATTGTGAATACCCATTAATTATTTTCAAACTTGAGAAAATTAGTTGAAGTTGAAAAAGGAAGACAACATAATGAGTTATGGCTGTGTATATTTGTAGAGAAGTAATATTGTTATGGATCCTCCAACATGTGGTGCTTGTTTAGAATCTTTTGCTAGCCAAAATTTCTGTACTAAGCGGGAATACTACTTGTGCATCCAAAATCCTTAAGCCAAGTTTCTTCCATGAGTGTCCACCATATCTACCTATATACGGTATTACACTGTTGTTCCAAGTAAATTTACATGTGCCATCTCTAAATCTTGAAATAAACATTTGTTTTGTGTGTCCTTACCGCTCATGGAGCGACAGGGGGTGGTCAGTATCTTCCATGCTAAGCGGGTTATTCTCGCGATGAGTGTTTATTCGCTTGTCATTGCATGAGAGAGGCTGGTAATTGGGATGCCCAATCCTGTAATCAAAATGAAAAAAATACATAATGAAAGAAACTCCCCCAGAAAGTTGATTGTATGGAGGGCACCCAAGGATTCGTCTAGCCATGGCTTGTGTTTGAATGGTTAAGGGGTAGTAAACTTTACCTTTCCGCTTGGGAATCTCCGATAATGTGTTTAGCATGGAAGATATTGAGAATTCTCGATCATGATGTTGACACGAAAGGCACACCACTCAAAATGTATTCATCTCTGTTTTAAGCAATGAGCTTTGGCACCTCTACAAATCCATGCTTCCCTCTGCGAAGGGCTTACCTTTTAATTTTTTCTGTTAATTGTACTTCTGTTGAATCAATTTATTATTCCAACCTATTCTTTAGTTGGCAAGCATCATGTGGTGGAGAAACATCCACGCACATATGCCCATTCAAATATATTTGACCATGAATTATTATTGTTGATAATTATCTCTATGATAAATGAGTTGGAAGGTGAAACATTAAGCCCCTATATTTCTCTGTGTTCGACGGATGCCATTTGTTCTAATAGTATGCTTTGAGTACTAGCAATCATAGAAGACTATATGATAATTGAGTATGTGGAGCTCTTACTTAGACTTTGTCGAAAACAAGTTGAATTGATATTGTTTGGTGACTAAGAACATAGGTTGTTAAGTTTCAAGAGAATGCATTGTTTGAACCATAACATGTGAATTGATTGCTACTTGATCATGAGAAGTTTTGTGACATGAGCTAATATTCATGATATATAATGATGCTAGAAAAAGTGTTTGGGCCTATCATTGATAAAACTTATGCACTATGCTAGCAGTCGCACTTCATAAATTATTTCTTTTATCATTTGCCTACTCGAGGACGAGCAAGAATTAAGCTTAGGGATGATGATATGTCTCCAACGTATCTATAATTTATGAAGTATTCATGCCATGTTTACAACAATTTTATATGGTTTTGGTATGATTTGAATGGAACTAACCCGGACTGACGCTGTTTTCAGCAGAACTACCGTGGGGTTGTTTTTCGTGCAGAAATAAAAGTTCTCGGAATGGGCTGAAAATTTACAGTGATGTTTTATGGACCAAATGAGACCCCGAAATCTTTGTGGAAGGATCAGAAGAACCACGAGGATGCGACAAGCCTCGTAGGCACGCCCTGGGGTATGGAGGGCCTACCTAGCTTGTTGCTTCCTCTTGGGCCCCCTTGACGTGGAACCGACAGCAATAATTCCTATAAATCCAGAAAACCATAGAACTTGACCTATAACTTCCGCTCTACCACCGCAAGCCTCTTTACAGAAGAGTTCTCATCTGGAGGCCTTCTCTGGCACCCTGCCAAAGGGGAAATCATCACCGGAGGCCATCTTCATCATCCCGGCGGCCACCGTGACGAGGATGGAGTAGTTAACCCTCGAGACTAAGGGTATGTACCAGTAGCTATGGGTTTGATCTCTCTCTCTCTCTCTCATGTTCTTGATTTGGCATGATCTTGATGTACCACGAGCTTTGTTAATATAGTTGGATCATATGGTCTTTCTCCCTCTCTATCTTGTTGTGATGAATTGAGTTTTTACCTTTGAGGTTTCACTATTATCGGATTGAATACTCTTTGGATTTGAGAACACTTGATGTATGTGTTGCATATGGATACCCGTGGTGACAATAGGGTGTTCTATTGATTCACTTGATATATGTTTTGGTATTCAACTTGCGGATTATCATGACATTGGGGTAATCTATGCATAGGGGTTGATACATGTTTTCGTCCTTCTTTCTCCGGTACAAACCTTGGGGCACTCTTTGAAGTTCTTCATGTTGGATCGAATATTATGAATCTGATAGTGTTTGATGCATATCGAAAAATCAACTCATGGATACTTGTGGTGACATCAGAGTATCTAGGTGACATTAGAGTTTGTCGATGTCTATCATATGTTGTTATTTTAGTACGAACTCTAGCGCTGTTTGTGACACTTATAGGCATGGCTCAATACATTGATTGGAAAAGATAACTTTGAGGTGGTTTCATACCTACAACAATTTCATCTTATGTTCTCTGCTAGATAAGAAGTTTGGAGTGATTCTTGGTCGCATGTTGAGGGACTGTTAAATGATTCAATTATGTTAGCACTGTTGAGAGATTGCACTAGTGAAAGTATGAACCCTAGGCCTTGTTTCTAAGCATTGAAATACCGTTTGTGCTCACTTTTGTTACTTGCTACCTTGCTGTTTTTATATTTTCAGATTACAAAAACCTATATCTACTATCCATACTACACTTGTATCACCATCTCTTTGCCGAACTAGTGCACCTATACAATTTGCCATTGTATTGGGTGTGTTGGGGACACAAGAGATTTCTTGTATTTGATTGTAGGGTTGTTTGAGAGAGACCATCTTCATCCTACACCTCTCACAGATTGATAAACCTTAGGTCATCCACTTGAGGGAAAATTGCTATTGTCCAAGAAAACTCTGCGCTTGGAGGCCCAACACGAGTCTACAAGAATAAGTTCTATAGTAGACATCAGTCTTGGATGTGGATAACCGTGGTGACAATGCGGTATTCTATTGAGTCACTTCATATATGTTTTGATATTCAACTTGCGGATTCCCGTGGTGACATTGGGGTAATCTAGGCATAGGGGTTGATACACATTTTCGTCCTACGTTCTCTGATAGAAACTTTGAAGTGATTCTTTGTCGCATGTTGAGGGATTGTTACATGATTTTATTATGTTAGCACTGTTGAGAGATTGCACTAGTGAAAGTATGATCCCTAGGCCTTGTGTCTAAACAATGCAATACAGTTTGTGCTCCATTTATCACTTTCCGCCTTGCTGTTTTTATATTTTCAAATTACAAAAACCTATATCTACTATCCATAGTACATTTGTATCACCATCTCTTTGCCTAACTAGTGCACTATACAATTTACCATTGTATTGGGTGTGTTGGGGACATAAGAGATTTCTTGTATTTGATTGCAGGGTTGTTTGGGAGAGGCCATCTTCATCCTATGCCTCCCACGGATTGATAAACCATAGGTCATCCACTTGAGGCAAATTTGATCTTGCCATACAAAACGCTGCATTTGGAGGCCCAACAACATCTACAAGAATAAAAGTTGCATAGTAGACATCAGCCAACTATGTCATCATGTGGCGAGATCGCTCCTAGGAGAGTAGGCAATTCACTCGTGTAGAGCTGTGGTTGAGGAGGACTTTGACGATGGTTATGCTGGGCCTTGCGTCTCTCGAACATACCATTGACAGGCAGCAGTCTAGGATCAGGTGGAGCAGAGAGGGAGATGCGAACACCAAGCTTTTCCTGGCGGTAGCAAATGGCAGGAGATCAAAGGACTTCATCCCTCATGTCAGACACGGGAATGAGATCGTAACAGATCAACATCGGAAAGGGGAGATCTTAATAGCTGCTTATGAGGAATTGCTCAAGTAGGCACATGCTAGAGAGATTGGTCTGGATATGGATTTCCTAGGGTCCGAACCATGTGACCTCTAGGATCTTGAGCAGATCTTCATGGAGGAAGAAGTTTGGGAAACAATCAAGGAGTTATGCCTGATCGTGCGACGGGACTTGTTGGCTTTGTTGGAGCCTTCTATCAACGCACTTGGCCCATAATTAAGTCACACATCATGGTTATCTTCCTTAAGCTGTACGTTGGTGATAGTAGGGGTTTCAGCAAGCTTAATCATGCGCACATTGTGCTTATACCGAACAAGGCAGATGCACAGGAGGTGGGGGATTATCGCTGAGGGAGTCATGGACGAAGGGGTCCTCGGGGCGACGGCCCATTGTGTATGGGCCGGACTGGTGGAGCCGTGTGGTGATTGGAGACCTGTGAAGCCGTGATGTGCCCTCCAAGTCAAGGGTGGACGAGATCTCTTTCCTTCTTGTTGTAATCTATCTTCGGTAACCCTAACCCTATCGGTGTCTATATAAATAGAGGGTTGTAGCCATTAGGGGCAGAGCCATCTTCATCCCCCCGTAGCCTAGGGTTTGGCTCATACTGATCTCGAGGTAGA
Source organism: Thinopyrum elongatum (assembly GCA_011799875.1). Lineage (NCBI taxonomy): Eukaryota > Viridiplantae > Streptophyta > Magnoliopsida > Poales > Poaceae > Thinopyrum > Thinopyrum elongatum. The sequence goes on along the minus strand of CM022300.1, from coordinate 275,152,561 downwards.
TCTACTCTGTAACCACGCTATACAATCAATACAATCAAGCAGGATGTAGGGTATTACTTCTTTGAGAGGGCCCGAACCTGGGTAAACATTGTGTTCGTCGTCCCTTGTTACCCATCGATCCTAGATCCATAGCTCGGGACCCCCTACCCCGAGGTCTGCCGGTTTTGACACCGACATTGGTGCTTTCATTGAGAGTTCCGCTGTTGGATCACAGGAAGGATCAATGGCTCGCTTAGTCCTTTGAGAGGACATTAGTTCCATGGATCTCTTCGTCCCTGGACAACTCTTCGCTTTTGGCAGCATCGTACTGCACGCTGATTCGACTGGCCATCTTGACCAGGTCGACAACTTCGCTCCCGAACACCAGATTCGATTTGGCAATCTGGAGTACGTTACTGACGCGCGGGGGATTTGGTTTTCACCGGATTCACCACCCCCGCAGGACGTGCCACGCCTGCTCTGACGTACACATCCAATACGATCTGTGAATCGGCCCTAGTCCACCAAACGGCTTTGAACATGGAAGGACTCCCTCAGAAAGGGTACCTTACCCCACCTTCAACCGAACTCGCATCGTCGGAGGATTTATCCCCGGCCCTCGAGGCAGAACTAGAGGTTAGAAGCCAAGATTCGATCTCGGCCAAGCTCCTTCCCCACAACACTTTGCCGGCCTCGCGCCCACACCCTGAGTCAGTGAATAGTGCCCAGGGGTCACCCCCGGCCCAAAATGACCCGACCTCAGTTTTCGAGGATAATCCGGTGCCCCTCGAGGTTTCGGTCCCAAATCCTGTAAATAGGTCCGCCCGGGACCAAGGATTAATTGAGTCATAGACCGATCTCTGCTTCGTCACTACAAAGTCCGGCCTAGAGCCCTCAAGTCTGGCAACCCTCGATATTTTGAACGAGGCACTAGACCGAATTCAGAAAATGACTATCCAGGAGAACCTGCCCTCCACCTTCAATCACCGACCCTTTGAGGCGTTTGACAGGGAATTTTGCGCCGCACCCACCACCCATTTGGTAGCAACTATCGATGATTTAACCGATATGTTGGACTATAATTCGGAGAATGCCGAATACATGGATGAGGAGGACATAACCGCGGCTAATGCTGAGGTCGCCCCCACCCGTCACGGGCCACTGGTCGGCCACATCCACCTACGACATTTACATGGTGGACACCCCAAGGGACGACAACAACACTCCTAAGCAGGACCGAGGCAAGCCAAGAGATGAGCCTCCCAAACGCCAAAAACAGCGCCATCGATCAAAACCACGTCAAAGCCACGCAAGCAACATAGACTCAGTGGAGAATGGCACCATAAATAATACGGATGACCTCGCCGGAGACGCAACCAACGAGCATCATCAGGATGACCCCGCGGGGCAGGGGGACCCGCTCAATCCGGAAAGCCACGAAGACTCCGAGGATAGCAACTACCTCCCACTCTCCGAAGAGGAGGCCAGTCTCAGGGAGGACGATTTTATCGTCCCCGAAGACCCTCTGGAGCAAGAACGGTTCAAGCGGAGGCTTTTAGTCACCGCCTGCAGCCTAAAGAAGAAAAACCGCAAAATCTAGACTGAACAGGACACCCTCAACGACCGATGGACTAAAGTCCTAGCTGTCGAAGAGGGGTATGGCCGCGATCAGGCAACCAGGAGTTATCCTAAACGAAGGCTATTGCCCCAGTTTGACGACGAGGCTATAGAGCCAACACGCCCAACGTATACAAACGTCGAACTGCCAGACCGACCCCTAGAGGGCGGGACAGGGAAACTGACAAGGCCGAACATCCAGCCGCCCCACCTCGTCATCACGGCAAGGATCAGGTGCGGCCCACTTACGAGTACGACCTCCGCCATGACCTAGATGCTCGTGGAGGCCATACCAGGTCCATCTATGGACCCAGAGAGGATCTGCCCGCATACCGGGAAGGATACTACGATCGGTTAAACCGAAACAATAGAGTCCGGGAGCAGCAGCAGAGTAGGAGGGCCGAAGACCTCCTTCGTGACGTAGCCCGAGTTTGGGGTGCCGCACATCCCCTGTGCTTCACAGAGAGGGTAATGCAGCACCAATTTCCAGAAGGCTTCAAGCCTGTGAACATCAAATCGTACGATGGAACCACAGATCCAGCCGTATGGATAGAGGATTTCCTCCTCCACATCCACATGGCGCGAGGAGACGACCTCCACGCCATTAAATATTTACCGCTCAAGCTTAAAGGCCTAGCTCGACACTGGCTGAACAGCCTTCCCGAAGACTCTATAGGTTGCTGGGAAGAGCTTGAGGAAGCTTTTCGAGCAAACTTCCAGGGCACCTATGTCCGGCCTCCGGATGTTGATGACTTAAATCGCATCACGCAACAACCCGGAGAGTCTGCCTGACAATTTTGGAACCGATTCCTGACTAAGAAAAATTAGATCATTGACTGTCCGGATGCCGAAGCATTGGCTGCCTTTAAGCATAGTGTCAAGGATGAATGGCTTGTACGGCAGCTCGGCCAGGACAACCAAGAACTATGGCAGCCCTAACTTCCATCATGACCCGCTTTTGCGCGGGCGAAGACAGTTGCTTGCTCGCAAGAACATCAACCCAGACACACCCGGTACCTCCGAGGTTTGGGATAGAAATGGAAAGCCACGACGCAGCAACAATAAACATCGCCACAATGACGGCGAGGGTGAGGATACGGCAGTAAATGCCGGATTTCGAAACCAGAAGTCCGGAACCCGAAAGAAAGCCCCTAAAGGCAACAGTGATGGCCCGTCTAGGCTGGACACAATTCTGGACAGGCCTTGCCAGATCCACGGCACATTAGAGAAGCCCGCCAACCACTCCAACCAAAATTTTTGGGTGATCAAACAGGCTGGCAAACTCACAGCCGAAGACTCGGGCAAAAGCCCAAGAAGCGAGGATGATGACGAGCCCCGCATGCCGAATAGTGGAGGCCAAAAACCCTTCCATTCCGAAGTCAAGACGGTAAACATGATCTACGCAACCCACATACCAAAGAAGGAGAGGAAGCGAGTGCTATGGGACGTATACTCCATCGAGCCAGCAGCGCCGAAGTTCAATCCATGGTCAGCCTACCCGATCACGTTCAATCGCAGGGATCATCCCACTAGTATATGCCATGGAGGTTCCGCAGCCCAAGTGCTGGACCCCATCATTGATGGATTCAACCTCACTAGAGTCCTAATGGACGGAGGAAGCAACCTCAATTTGATATACGAGGATACATTAAAGAAAATGGGGATCAATCCATCAAGGGTTAAACCCAGTCACACCACATTCAAGGGAGTCATTCTGGGAGTGGAGGCCCGCTGCACGGGCACCGTGACACTCGAAGTGGTGTTCGGATCTCCGGATAACTTCCGAAGCAAGGACTTGATCTTCGATATTGCACCTTTTCGCAGTGGCTATCACGCACTCCTCGGCCGAACAACGTTCGCCAAATTCAATGCCGTTCCGCACTACGCGTACCTCAAGTTGAAAATGCCTGGTCCTTCGGGCGTCATAACTATCAACGGCAACACAGAACGCTCACTTCGAACTGAAGAGCACACTGCGGCCCTAGCGGCCGAAGACCACACTGGCCCATATAGGCCCGGATGCCGACCCACTGTAAGGGCCGGCGACAACAGTAAATGGGTTCGAACCCGTTCCCCATCATGGGAACCCGCATGCGTTCGGCGCAAATAGGGATATGCGCCCCACGGCACGCCCACATTCTTCACGCTCCACGTGCCTCGTCAGCACAACTTCGCACTCAAAATACCATGGGCAGCCGTGAGGCATACATTAATACGAAGTACATGTTCGGTTAAACCAAACTTCGGAATTACCTCATCTTCGGACGATCCGGGGACCAATTCCGGATACCCCCAAGTTTAAAGCTTCTTCGGCAGGGTCCTCGCCCATCAAGGTCTCATCGAAGGTCCCAACCCCCACCTATCAGAAGCAAAGGCACAGACGTGCACCAGGGCACAGTGAAGGCTTCAACTCACGCATCAAGGCCCTGCGTCAACCTTTACTCTGTAAATTTTCTTTTTCTTTCTCTCTTGCAAGTACTGCCTTCACAGTTTGAGTTGTACGGTTAGACCTCCCGAGCTTACGAGAAATAATAAAAATATTCTTTATGGTGTTCGGATATCTGCATCTTGCAATTTTTCTGTCCTTTTCCGATTCTCTCCTCACTCTTTGAACAGCCCGACATGAAAATAGTAATCAGTTATGAGTTCGATTTATACATCAGCTCAATATCTTTAAGTCTGACACCGCTTCCCGCTAGGTGTCCAGCGTCTCGGATATTGCATTATATGCATCTGTTCTGAACTATGTCTTGGGTCAATAGTTGGGTTACCCGGCTCCTGTGTTTGCCCCTTAACTTCCGCTTGTTCGGCTAAGAGGGCAAAGGGAGAACCCCTGCGATCGTACTACTGGTTCACCCGGTCAAGTACCTCAGGCGGAAAAAGCCGAAAATTGATTGTCATAGTAAGCGCGAACGGGTCTGCGATCCGATGACGAGGTTGGACTCTAAAAATCATTGGTGATTTCGCTGTGTCACACGAAGGGTTCGTCTTAAGACAAACCATGTGATCGGAAAAGGCAGGCTTCGACCCCAAAGTACATCACAAATACATCGGGGCTAGTCCCTAGTCCCCATCGTCAAGCTCCTAAGGTTAAGTGAAAGCAGTAAAACCGAATAGTCTGATTGCCTGGTTTCGTTACCGCACTACCGCCTTTGGGCACCAAGACGTTGGCTAAGGGTAATAGTGTGGAAACAAAACACCCTTCATGATATTCACTTGGGGGGCTGAAGCCGACAACTGGTAGCTTTCAGAACTAAACATATGACCACACAGGAGTCAAAATTTAATCACTAAGTTCGCCGGGCGCATAATAAAGCATAAATCCCACTTGTTACAAGCTTGCTGCATCTACTCAAGCATTACATTTTTCAAACACTGGCCCTCTATCGCCCACACTCCGTTCATCACCTGCGTTAATTACTGCTCGGGGCGGCGATGCTCCTTCCCCTGGGGCGGAGGACCAGTGGCCATCTTCATTAGATTAATCCTTGGCTAATGAACCATGGTCTTCGCAAACACGAGCCTCACCCCGTCAAGGCACGCCGACTACTTCATGGCATCAATCCGGAGCGGCGCCTCCCGCAGCCTTTGCACAAGGTCGAAGTAGGTGTCCGGAATGGGCTCTGTCGGCCACAGGCTGACACAGAGGTCCTTCAAGGCCAACTCGAACATCCGATGCATCTCCATCAGCTGCTTTATTTGATCGTTGAGGAGGGGAGGACGCTTGGAGTCCGAAAACTATGACCAAAAGAGCCGCTGTGTGGAATCCTCCTCGCGAGTGGCATAGTGCCTCACCGCGGCCGCCGCATTCTTCGAGAGTTCAGGGAAGACGCCTACGGAGCGCCAGACCCTCATCAGCAGGGTGAATCTGTTGCCTTCGAACACACTCTGCAATAAATATTTCTTACCATTGGCAATTTGTGCGGCTTGTCAAATCTCCTCTCGGACACCTCGGGCGTAACTCCTCGCCTCCTGGAGCTCTTTCTCCGCCTTGGACAAACGGAAGGATTGCTCCTCCCGCCCCTTCTCAAGGGCCTCAAGCTTCTCAGCGTCATCCTGGAGCTCCCCTTGGACCTCGGTTACCCGAGGTTCATGCTTCTTAGCAGCACGCTTGGTCTGCTCAGGCTCGGACAGCGCCCTCTCAGCGGCTGTCCTTTTCTTGGATGCCTCAGCCTCAGCTTTCTTAAGGGCCTCCTTTAAGCCCTCGACCTCGGCGGCAGCAGCTGCAAGAGCATCAAGATAAAGGACCAGTCAATGGTCCGACCAGTCCCTATCTGGCAAATACACATCTTTTTACATAGCTTACCTTGCGCCTCGTCAAGCCGTTTGTTAACAAGGTCCAGCTCTTGATCGGAAAGCTTGAGCTTCTGATCCATCTCCTCTAACGCCGCGGAATTAGCAGCCGCGGCCATGGAAGATGCCTGCATTAGCATCCGAAATGTCGACATTGTTAACCGACCTACCGAACTTGATCCTCTGCAGGTCTCTTTGAAGATCATGGCAGAGTCTCGGGGGCTGCTATGTATGCGGCCTATTTAATTAAGAACTATAACCACGTTATGAGGAATGATCATTACTTGACTTACCTCAAAGCCTGTTAGAAGGCCTTGGACAACATCATTCAGTCCGGATTGGACGGACCGAACACTCTGCATAACCGCACCCATAAGGGTGCGGTGCCCTACGACAAGGATGGGGTTGCTCACCAACTCCTCTAGTGTGTCCGGCCAGCCTACCTCCGCCCGTGCGGAGGTGTTCGGCGCTGGCGTTGGCTCCCCGGCCCCCTCCCCACTGGGAAGAATCTGTGCCGTCGAGGGCCTTGGAGGCTTGGGAGCGGTCGACGGAGAGGGTCTGGACGGCCCGGACTCTTTTTCCTCGTCGGCCAGGAGGGACGCTCCCTCCTGGTCTTCAATGACCGAGGTGTTGACCTCGTCCATTGTGGCATCTACCTCCCCCTCCGTGTTCGGAGGAGGAGGAATTCTTTGGGACCGCACCTCCTTAGCCTCTTCGGGGACCAAAGGAGGCGCGGAGTGCGCCATAGACCCACTGTCCGCCAGCTCGGCGGGCGGAGACGTCCCTTCCAAGATTTGCTCGGTGGAGTGCTCATGCGGGGGAGTGCAATTCAGAGGAGTTAACCTTCAACTAAAATAAACTACTGAAATCATAATAGCTGAAGATATAGACACCTTACCTGCTGGCAGGGGGCTTGACCCTGGATCCCTTCTTCGGGAGATCCTCGTATGCCTCGGACTTCTCATCATCCGAGCTATCAGGTATAACCAGCTTAGGCCGGTGTCGTCTCTTTGGGGCCGGGGAAGGTTGGACCTCCTCGGCGTCGTCGGACGCCGGCCTCTTTTTGGAGTGCGAAGAGGCACTCTCCTCTTCATCCTCCTGCTCCTCATCCCCATCCTATATGGATGAGGCCGCAGCATCTCCGGACCGGTTGCCCGGACAGATCCTGTGGAGGAGGCCCTCCCTGGCCTCCGGTGCGTCTTGCTTCTTGCCCTTCTTAGCGGGCGCCTTGTAGGGCACCACAACTAGCTTTTTCTCCAGCTGCTCTGATCGGGGCCCCTCCGGCAGCGGCGCTTGGCCACTGATCTTCTTGGCCTTGGTGAGCCAGCACTGCAGAATCCACATAACCAGGTTAGATTGAATCTCACATAATGTAAATATCCGAATACTCTTCGAAGAGACATGCCACTCACCTGCCTTGGGGGATTCGCGGTGTCAAGACCGATGTCCTTCCCCTCGGCCGGCCACTCCTTCTGGGGCTGGAATAGTTGGCCCCATATCTTGTCAGGGGTTGTGCCGAAGAGGTGCAGCACAATGGCCGGATCCTCGGGCTCATGCTCCCACATAGGCTTGGCCCTCTCTTGGCAAGGGAGGAGCCCGCGGTGGAGCATGATCTGGAGCACGTCGACCAGCTTCACGCCGGTCTCTATTACGTTATCGACGCGCTTCTACAGCGCTTTGGCGTCGGTGACACATCCCAGTCCGGACTCTTGGTGGTCCAGGAGGCCAATCTGGTGGGGGGTCCGGACCGGAAGGCGGGGGCCGCTCCCCATGCGGCCTTCCTCGGCTCGGTGATATAGAACCACTCCTTATGCCACATCCAGACGGTGTCGATGAAGTGACCGTCTAGCCACTGGACCCGTGTGAGCTTGCTGATCATGGCCCCTCCGCAGTCCGCGTGTTCGCCGCCGACCACCTTGGGCTTCACGTTGAACACCATCAGCCATAAGCCGAAGTGTGGCTAGACTCGGAGGAGTGCTTCACAGACAACGATGAGTATGATTATGAGAATAATGCTGCCTTAACAGAGTCCATGAGTGCTTCTTTGCCTCCTTCTCATGCAGAAGAATTTGGCGAGTATGATTATGAAGCAAATTCAGCTCAGTCATTAAATCCAGCTTTTCCTTTCTATCCAGCTTAATGTGGCTTTCCAGTGTCTGTTGTGTGCAAATGGAAATCTCATAAAGAGATGGATTTTCCTCATGAGGGATCACAACCCTAGCTTTCTTGACCTTCAGTGCATTTTTAGACGCAAACACAGTGGCAACAGTATCAACAGGTTCCTTCCCTTTTCCAATATCCTTCACTATGCGTAGAGTATCATGAATTGGTGGCATGAATACCTTCGGAATATAAGCGTAGAAGAATTTCTCATTGGTTAGCTGCTCGATCGCGAACATGATCCATGGATCATAAGGCTTCAATGACTAAGGGTTGTCAGCTGCACAAGCGAGGTTTCGAATGAAAAGGTCAGTAATATCAAACTTATTCCTTGAAACATGGCCAGAAGTGCATTTCCCACAATGCCAATGAAGGAATTTGGTCTATTCGTTGGCGTGAGAGTATTGCACAGAATGTGAAATAACACTTTGTTGTCATAGGCCAATTTCTTCGGATCAACAACAATGCATTTATCACCAACCATTGTTGGATCCATTAGAATGTGTAGTTGTGCTTCGGACACTTCCCAGTAATGCAGTCTGTGCTTTCTACCCTTTTCAAACTCACATCAAGGAAGATTTATCATTGCCAAAAACTGATCTGCCGAACATTTGATCCTTTCTCTGCCAGTCATCCATTCAAGAATCCAGGATGGCGTGTTGCCAAGTTCTCCTGAGATATATAGTGTGGCATAGAATTGAAGGATAATCTCTCCGTTCAATCCATGACTGAAGCGCATGAATCCTTTCAGGAGGGCATGTTCAATATGCTCGATTGCATGGAGCAAACATGACATTTCAAGCTCAGTGAAGCTTAATATGTTGTGATTGAAAATCCTGTTCTTGCTAAACAAGGTCCGAGCATAATAAACATCTTGTTCTTCAGTCCAAAACCTTGGTGATAGTGAAGTTCTTTCTCCTTCATAAGGGCTTGTCCAAAAGAATGCTAGCTTCGAGAGATGAAGTTGTTCATTAAATGTATGACCATTGGGGCCATACTCAGCTGGAAACAATGGAAATGATTGCTGGGGATTTTTCCGATTCTCTTCATCACTAATTTCCATAGGTTGAACATCATCAAAAGCTAGCATATTTTCATCGATTTGCTTTAATGGAGCAAGAGGCATTTTTGCTTTCTCGGGCACATATGGCTTGGGAGCACTAGTCTGACCTTCATTTTCCTGCACTGGAACTCCTTCAGCGGCTTTACGGCTATCAGGCACTGGGGCCTTTTCCTTCGGTGAACTTTCAATAGTGGGAGGTACGACGACTTCTACGGACACTTGGGTCACAACCGCTTCTCCTTCGGTCTACCGAGGCAAAACTGGTGGTACATCTTGCTGAGACAAAATTGGTGCTACAACTGGTGATACTACTTGTTCGTGAGCCATGGGCTCTTCACTTTCTTTTCTTCTTGTTCTGGCCGTGAAGCCGAAGAACTAGGAGCGAGATCAACCTACGTCTGGGTGGGGGCACCAGATGAGGACCCCGGGGTGGTATTTCCTTGGGAAGAAGCTTGCTCCCCCTCAATCTTATCATCCTCCTTGATGGATCCGGAGGGCTCAACATGCATATCCTTCTGAGGCGATGAAACTGCCTTCTCAACTTCAATTTCTTCGTCAACCTTTTCTTCAGGGGCTTGCTGCTCGGGCACGACATTCTCTTCGTCATTATGGTTCAGAAAAATATCCACCACATCAGGTTCTTGAGCAACTGTGGTAGGAATGATAACTACCACAGGCTCAGCTTGTTTCACGGTGGCTTCCTCATGATGAGGAGATGGTTGTATCTGTTGTAGTGGAGCACTAGTGTCAATAGGAGCATCAGTTGCTATAGTTTGAATACAGCGATCTGAGATTGCCTTCGCCTTATTCACTCTTGCCTTACCTTTTTGACGCTTCTCTTCTTTTTCTCTTTGTCGAGCAAGATCTGCTTGATGTTTAATCTCATCATTTCTTCGATCACACAGCTGAGAAACATCCATCTTCAAATTTGAGTGCCACTCAATCTTCTTGTTCCTCATAACCATGAGGGCTTTGGTAATCTCAAGAATCTCCTTGTTCATCTCTTTTCTTTTAGACTCAGTGATGGCATCCTTCCTCATTTGCTCAAGGAGTTTCTTGTCCTCGACAGCTTGGTTTAGTTCCTTGGTAATCTCTCCCAGCTCGGCGAAGTGTTTTGCTACCATCTTGGTAACATCATCAGGATGACCCAAACTGCTCAGATCAGTTGGTTTTGCATCATAGGATGCACCTTCAATGATATCAAAGATAAGATCAAAGTCATACTTTAGTTCCTCTCTGGAAGCAGGAATAGTTGTCTTGGCCTTCTTGGCATCAACATCAACTTTTTCATCGGGCAACAACTTTCTCTTCGCCGCAGGGGCAGTAGAACCCGAAGGTTTATCTGATCCCACGGTAGCAAGTCTTGGTGATGATCTCAACGGAGGCAAAACTTTTGCTGGGGAGGGTGTTTGGTACGGCTTGTCTAGAAGAGCTTGTTGATCATACATAGGAATTTCTTCGGCAACATTATCATCGGAGGAATCATCAGATGAGGCACATGCTGCCTTCTTTGATTTTCTCGCAACTAATTTCTTTCTCGAAGCTCGAGGGGAAACAGACTTCCCCTTCTTCTTTTCTTTTCAGGCAGAGGCCCGTTCCTTCTTCTCTTGCACATCTTGCTGAGTCAACTCAACATTTCTTTGTTCCACCTAATTTTTCTTCGAGGCCTTGGCTTGACGCTTGGCCTTGGCCTTTGCTCTATTATCCACTTCCTCGGGGAAATCAGCACTTGTCTTCAATGAATTAGCATGAGCATTAGCGGGAGGAGCTGGCCTAACTTTTTCATCATCTTGACCTAGGAAGCCCTTTGCGATGCAGTCATTCCAGGGTGGAGTGAATGCGAACAAGATCTGATATTTCCTTTGGACATTTTCATAGTTAAACCACTTCTTCGCCCAATGACGGCGAATCTTCTGCAACCTATTATTTCTTTTGGTGGCAGTTTCAACTCCAGGTGAACTTTTGTAAGTTTCGGGATCAGACATCTCAGCCGCGGTGTTCCTTTCTCTACCGCGGCCACCCTTCTTGGGATTTCCATCAGAAAATAGGGTCTTGGAATCGGTGATTTGCTCATCCTCAGGCTGACTGTGAGCCGAGGGAATATCATCAGATTCTGGCTCAGATTTCTTCTTCGGCACCTTTGGCGGCTTAGCTGCTTTTCTTTCACCAGCCAACTTTGCTCTATCAGCCACACGCGGCAGCTGAGGAATTTCTTCCTCGGACCCAGAATGCTCTTCCGAACTATGAGCCATGACCACTCCTAAGAGAAAAACAACAAAGCGAGGGAAAACAGGAAGGGGTCACAAACAAGCACAGAAGCATTTTTGAATAAAAATGACAAGTTTTTTGGAAGCAGCGAAGGAATCCATGGTATGCATAATTGAAAGATATCATTGATACAATTGCATAGCACCATAGGGCAGAGTAACAACTTATCTAATCTTTTAGAAGGATACACATGAACCCTAGATCTCAAAAGACTGGTACGAGGGAAAAGCTACAAACCGTACAAGCCATAACTTAGAGAGCCCTAAAGATCTCCTGCAAGAAAATAAACAGGAGAAATTGCATCGGTAAGAACAGCCCTAGAACTGAGGAATGATAGGGCTAGCTCCAGATCTGAGTGCCCTAACTTGGCAGCAAAGATCATCTACGGCAGTTCGGGAGAGAAGATGTACCGCACTGACGCGACCAACGGTGGCAGGGCTTCATCGGAGTTGCACTGCAAGGCGCGACGTCGACGCTGCTTCGAGCTCAGGCCCAAGCGGAGAGCGAGAGGAGGGGTTTGAGGTCGAAGAGAGAAAGAACAAAGGAGGAAGATGCCTGGAGGGGGGGTTTATATAGCCCGAGGGCGAAACCGCTTCCTTCGAGATCCACGGCCGAAAAGCACGGGTCGTTCCACATTCAACGGATGAGATCACGATCATGAGAACGTGGGCACGTGTCAGCCGTTTCCTACAAAATTTTTGGTAACTGAACAGAATGTCGAAGGTTTTGAGGAAGCGCAAGTGCGAAAATAGATGAAAATTCAAAGTTGATTTCATTCGCGACCAAGGACATCGGATTGAAATCTTCTTTAGATCAAGTTGCATTTTTATGACGAGAAAGAACTGAGAAAAAAGAACATAGTCCGACTCAAAACACTAAGCCAAACGAAGAAAACACAAAACACAAACACGGCGAACAAAGGTACAAGTGAACACAGAAAGAACCGGCACCAACAACGGATCTCAGGGTAAGAGATGAACAATGAATATCCCTGAGATATCACCTGCAAGAGAGGGTTAGTTCTTCTTCGCAACCCACACTTGTGTGGACAATGAGGATCTCATTTTCTTCATCTGAGCAGGAGCATTCTTTCGGTGGGATCTGTAAGACACTTGAGGATTTCGTGAGTAATCATATGAGTAAGCATTGAAGTTATTTCCAGAGACATGAGTATAATGATGTGAGGAGGTACGCATGTACTCCTTCTGTCGAAGGTTTGATCGATGCTCAGTCAAAAATTTTCCTGTGCCATTCTGCAAATAATAATCATAGTCTCGAAGAAAATTATTCTGCATTTTCAAGTTAGCAGTGACAGATAGATTTTCAATAGTGCACTTCTTCACCCATATTTGCTTCTTGGGTGAACCAGACCTGTAGTTAGTCCCAATATATCGAGCGAAAACCTTACCATTCTGTTGTTTGAACAGTTTATAATTCGTGTCATCAGACTCATTAGAAATGGCAGGAATGGAAGAATCATATCCTGATAGAGTTGCAGGTTTGAGTGTTTTGCTTTTAGCAAGAACCCAACTCGTATGAGGATATTTCTCAGGAGTCCAGTAAGTTCCATCAATGTTGAGTTTCCTTTCGAAACCCAATCCTTCCTTTCGAGGATTTTTGTGCAATAATGACTTCTTGAGCACATCACACAGGGTTTGATGCCCTTTTACGCTTCTTAGCATTCCTATCTCAAGTAAGTCCTTTAGCCTACAATTTTCGTCAGCAATGGCAGCATATTCCTCGGAAGAGGGGTTAGAGTTATCATTCGTAACAGCTGCAATATTCTCGATGATAGCGTTACTGAAGGAAATATGCCCTAGAGGCAATAATAAAGTTGTTATTTTATATTTGCTTATTCATGATAAAGGTTTATTATTAGTGCTAGAATTGTATTGATTGGAAACTTAAATACATGCGTGAATACATAAACAAATACCGTGTCCCTAGTAAGCCTCTACTAGACTAGCTCGTTGATCAAAGATGGTTAAGGTTTCCTAACCATAGACATGTGTTGTCATTTGATAACGGGATCACATCATTAGGAGAATGATGAGATGGACAAGACCCATCCATTAGCTTAGCATATGATCGTTCAGTTTATTGCTATTGCTTTCTTAATGTCAAATACATATTCCTTTGACTATGAGATCATGCAACTCCCGGATACCGGAGGAATACCTAGTGTGCTATCAAACGTCACAACTCCCGGATACTGGGTGATCATAAAGATGCTTTACAGGTATCTCTGAAGGTGTCTATTGAGTTGGCATGGATCAAGATTAGGATTTGTCACTCCCTATATCGAAGAGGTATCTCTGGGCCCTCTCCGTAATACACATCATAAGAAGCTTTGCAAGCAAAGTGACTAAGGAGTTAGTTGCAAGATGACGTATTACGGAATGGGTAAAGAGACTTGCCGGTAACGAGATTGAAATAGGTATGAAGATACCGACAATCGAATCTCAGGCAAGTAACATACCGACAGAGAAAGGGAATTATGTATGCTGTCATAAGGTTCGATCGATAAAGATCTTCGTAGAATATGTAGGAGCCAATATGGGCATCCAGGTTCCGCTATTGGTTATTGACCGGAGAGGTGTCTCGGTCATGTCTACATAGTTCTTGAACCTGTAGGGTCCGCAAGCTTAATGTTCGTTGACGATATAGTGTTATATGAGTTATATGATTTGGTGACCGAATGTTGTTCGGAATCCTGGATGAGATCACAGACATGACGAGGAGCTCCGGAATGGTTTGGAGGTAAAGATCGATATATAGGACGACGATATTTGGACACCGAAAGAGTTTCGGGAGGTACCGGGTAGTCATCGGATCACCGGAAGGGGTTCCGGGAAGCCCTGGGATGATGATGGGCCTATTGGGCCATTAGACGGGAGCACACTAGCCCACAAGGGGCTGGCGCACCCCCCTATGGCAGCCGACCTATGGGAGAAAGGAAGGAGGGGGATTCGGCCTCCCCCTTCCTTCCCTCTCCCCTTTCCTTTCCCTCAGGCACAAATATGGAAGGGGGGTGCAGCTTGGGGCAGGAGCCCAAGTGGGATTCGGCCCAACTTGGGGAGCCTCCTGGCTGCCTCCCCTCTCTCCCCGCCTATATATATGTGGAAGGGAGTGACACACATAACCACGACAATCTCTTAGCCGTGTGTGGCGCCCCTCTCGACAGTTTTGTCCCTCGGTCATATTTTCGTAGTGCTTAGGCAAAGCCCAGCAGAGATAACATCACCACCACTGTCACCACGCCGTCGTGCTAACGAAACGCATCCACTACTTTGCCGTCTTGCTGGATCAATAAGGCGATGATGTCACCGAGCTAAACGTGTGCTGAACACAGAGGTGCCGTACGTTCGGTGCTCGATCGGTTGGATCGCAAAGAAGTTCCACTACATCAACTGCGTTACTAAATGCTTCTGCTTATGGTCTATGAGGGTACATAGACACACTCTCCCTTCTCATTGCTATGCATCTCCATGGATAGATCTTGCGTGTGCGTAGAATTTTTTTTGTTTTCCATGCAACGTTTCCCAACAGTGGCATCATGAGCCAGGTCTATGCGTAGATGATATGCACGAGTAGAACACAAAGAGTTGTGGGTTGCTTACCACTAACATCTTATTTTGATTCGGCGGTATTGTGGGATGAAGCGGCCCGGACCAACCTTACATGTCCATGCACATGAGACCGGTTCCACCGACTGACATGCAACTTGTTTTGAATAAAGGTGGCTGGCAGGTGTCTGTTTCTCCTACTTTAGTTGAATCGAATTCGACTACGGCCGGTCCTTGAAGAAGGTTAAAACAACATACTTGATAAATCACCGTTGTGGTTTTTGCGTAGTTAAGAACGGTTCTTGCTAGAAGCCCGTAGCAGCCACGTAAAACTTGCAACAACAAAGTAGAGGACGTCTAACTTGTTTTTGCAGGGCATGTTGTGATGTGATATGGTCAAGATATGATGAGATATATGTTGATGTATGAGATGATCATGTTTTGTAATATCGACAACCGGCAGGAGCCTTAGGGTTGTCTCTTAATTATTGTATGAAATGCAAACGCCATGTAATTGCTTTACTTTATCGCTATGCGTTAGCAATAGTTGTAGAAGCAATAGTTGGCGAGACGACCCCGACGCAACGATGGAGATCAAGGTGTCGAGCCGGTAATGATGGAGATCATGACGATGCTTTGGAGATGGAGATCATAAGCACAAGATGATGATGGCCATATCATGTCACATATTTTGATTGCATGTGATGTTTATCCTTTATGCATCTTATTTTTCTTACAACGGCATTAGCATTATAAGATGATCCCTTCACTAAATTTCAAGATAAAAGTGTTCTCCCCGAGTATGCACCGTTGCCAAAGTTCGTTGTTTCGAAGCACCTCGTGATGATCGGGTGTGATAGATTCTACATTCACATGCAACGGGTGTAAGACAGTTTTGCACATGCAAAATACTTGGGTTAAACTTGACGAGCCTAGCATGTACAGACATGGTCTCGGAACACTGGAGACCGAAAGGTCGAACGTGAGTCATATAGTAGATATGATCAACATAGAGATGTTCACCATTGAAGACTACCCCATCTCACGTGATGATCGGACATGGGTTAGTTGATTATGATCATGTATCACTTAGATAACTTGAGTGATGTTTATTTAAGTGGGAGTTCATTAGTAATTTGATTAATTGAACTTAAATTCATCATGAACTTAGTCTTAATAGTTTTTGTATATCTATGTTGTAGATCAATAGCTCGCAATATAGCTCGCCTATAATTTTTGATATGTTCCTAGAGAAAACTAAGTTGAAAGATGATAGTAGCAATGATGCGGACTGGGTCCGTGATCTGAGGATTACCCTCAATGCTGCACAGAATTATGTCCTTGATGCACCGCTATGTGACAAACCTGTTGCAGGAGCAGATGCAGACGTGATGAACGTTTGGCAAGCTCGATATGATGACTACTTGATAGTTTAGTGCGCCATGCTTTACGGCTTAGAACCGGGACTACAAAAATGTTTTTGAACACCATGGAGCATATGAGATGTTCCAAGAGCTGAAATTGGTATTTCAAACTCATGCCCGTGTCGAGAGGTATGAGACCTTTACTTTGCCTACAAGATGGAGGAGAATAGCTCAGTCAGTGAGCATGTGCTCAGAATGTCTTTGTACTACAATCGCTTGAATCAAGTGGGAGTTAATCTTCCAGATAGGATAGTGATTGACAGAGTTCTCTAGTCACTATCACCAAGCTACTACAACTTTGTGATGAACTATAATATGCAAGGGATGATGAAAACAATTCCCGAGCTCTTCGCGATGCTGAAATCGGTAAAGGTAGAAATCAAGAAAGAGCATCAAGTGTTGATGGTTAAACAAGACCACTAGTTTCAAGAAAAAGGGCAAGGGAAAGAAAGGGAACTTCAAGAAGAATGGCAAGCAAGTTGCCACTCCTGTGAAGAAGCCCAAAGCTGGACCTAAGCCTAAAACTAAGTGCTTCTACTACAAAGGGAATGGTCACTAGAAGCTGAACTGCTCTAAATACTTGGCGGATAAGAAGGATGGTAATGTGAACAAAGGTATATTTGATATACATGTTATTGATGTGTGCCTTACTTGTATTCATAGTAGCCCCTGGGTATTTCATACCGGTTCAGTTGCTAAGATTAGTAACTCGAAATAGGAGTTGCAGAATAAACGGAGACTAGTAAAGGGCAATGTGATGATGTGTGTTGGAAGTGTTTCCAAGATTGATATGATCACCCTCGCACACTCCCTCTACCTTCGAGATTAGTGTTAAGACTAAATAAATGTTATTTGGTGTTTGCGTTGAGCATGAACATGATTAGATCATGTTTATTGCAATACGGTTATTCATTTAATTCAGAGAATAATTGTTGTTCTGTTTACATGAATAAAACCTTCTATGGTCATACACCCAATGTGAATGGTTTATTGAATCTCGATCGTAGTGATACACATATTCATAATATTGATACCAAAAGATGCAAAGTTGATAATGATAGTGCAACATACTTGTGGCACTGCCGTTTAGGTCATATTGGTGTAAAGCGCATGAAGAAACTCCATGTGGATGGACTTTTGGAATCACTTGATTATGAATCATTTGATACTTGCGAACCATGCCTCATGGGCAAGATGACTAAAACTCCGTTCTCCAGAACAATGGAGCGAGCTAATGGCTTATTGAAAATAATACATACTGATGTATACGGTCCAATGAGTGTTGAGGCACGCGGTGGGTATCATTATTTTCTAAGCTTTATAGATGATTTGAGTAGGTATGGGTATATCTACTTGATGAAACACAAGTATGAAACATTTGAAAAGTTCAAAGAATTTTAGAGTGAAGTAGAGAATCATCGTAACAAGAAAATAAAGTTTCTACGATCTGATCGTAGAGGTGAATATTTGAGTTACGAGTTTGGCCTTAATTTAAAATAATATGGAATTGTTTCACAACTCACACCACCTAGAACACCACAGCGTAATGGTGTGTCCGAACGTCATAACCGTACTTTATTAGATATGGTCTGTTCTATGATGTCTCTTACCGTTTTACCTTTATCATTTTGGGGTTATGCATTAGAGACAGCCGCATTCACGTTAAATAGGGCACCGTCTAAATCCGTTGAGATGACACTGTATGAACTGTGGTTTGGCAAGAAACCTAAGCTGTCGTTTCTTAAAAGTTTGGGGATACGACGCTTATGTCAAAAGGCTTCAGCCTGATAAGCTCGAACCCAAAGTGGAGAAGTGCATCTTCATAGGATACCCGAAAGAAACTGTTGGGTATGCCTTCTACCACAGATCCAAAGGAAAAATGTTTGTTGCTAAGAATGGGTCCTTTCTAGAGAAGGAGTTTCTCTCGAAAGAAGTGAGTGAGAGGAAAGTAGAACTTGATGAGGTAGTTGTACCTTCTCTCGAATTGGAAAGTAGCACATCAGATAAAACCGTTCCCATGATGCCTACACCAACTAGAGAGGAAGCAAATGATGATGATCATGAAACTTCAGATCAATTTACTACTGGACCTCGTAGGTAGACCAGAACACATTCCGCACCAGAGTGGCACGGTAATACTGTCTTGGAAGTCATGTTGTTGGATAACGACGAACCTACGAACTATGAAGAAGCTATGACATGCCCAGATTCAGACAAATGGCTTGAGGCCATGAAATCTGAGATAGGATCCATGTATGAGAACAAAGTGTGGACTTTGGTGGATTTGCCCAATGATCGGCAAGCCATTGAGAATAAAGGGATCTTCAAGAAGAAGACTGGTGCTGATGGTAATGTTACTGTCTACAAAGCTCGACTTGTCACAAAAGGTTTTCGACAAGTTCAAGGGGTTGACTACGATGAGACTTTCTCACCCGTAGCGATGCTTAAGTCTGTCCGAAGCATGTTAGCAATTTCCGCATTTTATAATTATAAAAATCTGGCAAATGCACGTCAAAACTGCATTCCTTAATGGATTTCTTAAAGAAGAGTTGTATATGATGCAACCAGAAGGTTTTATCGATCCTAAAGGTGCCAACAAAGTGTGCAAGCTCCAATGATCCATCTATGGACTGGTGCAAGCATCTCAGAGTTGGAATATACGCTTTGAGGTGATCAAAGCATATGGTTTTATACAGACTTACAGTGAAGCCTGTATTTACAAGAAAGTGAGTGCGAGCTCTGTAGCATTTCTGATATTATATGTGGATGACATATTGCTGATTGGAAATGATATAGAATTTCTAGATAGCATAAAAGGATACTTGAATAAGAATTTTTCAATGAAAGACCTCGGTGAAGCTGCTTACATATTAGGCATCAAGATATATAGAGATAGATCAAGATGCTTGATAAGTTTTTCAGTGAGTACATACATTGACAAGATTTTGAAGGAGTTCTAAATGGATCAGTCAAAGAAGGAGTTCTAGCCTGTATTGTAAGGTGTGAAGTTGAGTAAGACTCAAAGCCCAACTATGACAGAAGATAGAAAGAGAATGAAATCATTCCCTATGCCTCAGCCATAGGTTCTATAAAGTATGCCATACTGTGTACCAGACCTATTGTGTACCTTGCCATGAGTTTGGCAAGGGGATACAATAGTGATCCAGGTGTATATCACTGGACAGCGGTCAAAATTATCCTTAGTTACCTAAGAGGACTAAGGAAATATTTCTCAGTTATGGAGGTGATAAAGAGTTCGTCGTAAAGGGTTACGTCGATGCAAGCTTTGATACCGATTTGGATGACTCTGAGTCTCAATCTAGATACTTATTGAAAGTGGGAGCAATTAGCTAGAGTAGCTCCATGCAGAGCATTGTAGACATAGAAATTTGCAAAATACATATGGATCTGAATGTGACAGACCCGTTCACTAAACTTCTCTCACAAGCAAAACATGATCACACCTTAGTACTCTTTGGGTGTTAATAACATGGCGATGTGAACTAGATTATTGACTCTAGTAAACTCTTTGGGTGTTTGTCGTGGATTTAACACGGCAGATGCTCTTGTGAAAGGACTTAGGTGTGGAGCCATTGCAACGTAGGTTAGCTCGAAGGGGTTGAATAGGACAAAGGACACAGAGGTTTACCCAGGTTCGGCCCCTCACCACGAGGTAAAAGCCTACGTCCTGCTTCTAGTTGTATTGCTTGAGTATCGATTACAAGGGAGCGATCACGCTTGACCTAGCTATCGATCAGTTGTTTCTTGAGTTAACGCGCCGCCGAGTCTCACCTTTATATACACAGGACAAGGCTCCGGGGCTTGCAAGAGTCCAAGCCGGATCACACAACATGACCAGTTCGGTTTCTAAGTCGCCTTGCCTTGCTAGGCAAGTCACCGTCGGGCGGCTCACACCTCCGGGTCTTGGGCCTACACCAGGCCCGCCTCTTAAGCCGTCGCCTATCTTTATTCTTCGTCTTTTTGGACCTTCATGGGCCTTCTTCATATTAAGTCGCAAACGGTGTAACCTGGCCCCTCCAGGGCGGGTTACACCTCGGGCTTATATCCCCAACATTAGGCCCTAGATTGATTTGGACTTGTTCATGTAGATCTTCACTGTCTCAGTTGGCGAATGATCCTTCTAAAGTCTAAATCTGAACAAATCACTGCAACCCGCCATGACGTCACGCGAATTAAATCCATAAAGAACTCATGACATCACAACGGATCTTTTGCATTAACTGGTTGTCCAAGAATCGAGGCGCCTGTACTGTTGAAATAATCATGTTGCCTCCTCGATTTCTGCACACGCCGTTTTACTGGTTCCTTATGAATAGGCTAGAGGGGCCCATCTTTTCACTTTTACCCCTGCCTCTCTCTCTTCTTCTTCCTCCTAGCATCGTCCGCCACCACTGGAGTTCGGCTGCCCCCATCGGCCATGACGAGCAACTCCCTCCCGGCCGCTGCATCAACCTGACCGGACCAGATAATGGCGGCGCACTTTCGCTCTTCATCAACACTTCTAGGTACTCTTTCTCCCCTTTCTTAGATCCACATTAGATCAATTTTGTTCAAAGGGTTCGTCGGAGTTCTTCAGAGCTTGTCCATGTCCAACTGTCTATTGCTTTAGAACATATAATCTGTCCTAAAAACCAAAAACAGAAGTAGCACGGTGGTAGTTTTTAGCCCTTTATTCATATCTTGCCTAGGTCTCATCTTCTTGATAAACCAGCGATTAGGTCTCCAGTTCCTCCACTGCCATGCTTTATTTTAGCCATTTTCTTTTATTTTCAGAACTGCAGTAGATCCAAAATTATAGGAATAAATTGCGAAACTTGTTTGTCTCGTACTTAGCAGAATTTCATCAATTCTAGATCCATAAATAACTACCCCGCCCACTGTTGACTGGGCAATTTAACTTGATAACCCGCCAACCACCGGCCGGCTTAATCATGGACCTGTAATCCACCAATATGCTGCCGATTCATGCCTCTGTATTTAATGCAATATACTGCTCTTATCTTGATAATAGCTTCATCCTTACGTTTCCAGGCCGTAGTTCTTTAGTCGCCAAAAATGATTGTAGTCAATTGGGAACGCTCTCTGGTCACCAAAAACATTCTCGATGATTATGTAAGCCAGAGCTTATTAGCAACTCAACAAGAAATTGGGTGGCGAGTCAGCAATGGGGAAGTAATCCCTACCCCTGCAGAAGATGAGATTGTAGTCTTTACTGATCACATACTCAGAGGGTTTACTCCACCCGGGTCTAAATTCTTCCGAGATCTCCTTCACTATTTCAATCTGCACCCTCAAGATATAGGGCCGAACTCAGTGTCCAATATTTGCCACTTCCAAATCTTCTGTGAAGTTTATCTTCACACGGCACCCACAGTTCCCCTCTTCAAGGAGTTCTTTTATATAAACTGCCAGACTGAATGCAAAAATGGCCCGAGTCAAGAGTTAGGTGGAATCTCCATTCAGAGACGGAGAGACAACAACTTCCCCTCCACCGTGTTACCCAGTCACCCCAAGGGATGGGTAACCACTTGGTTCTACTGTAAAAACACCGCTCCAGCCACAGAAAACCCTTTGCCCTGGTTTAGAGCTGAGCGTCTTCCATGAATTTTAAACCGCCAAGCAAGATTATTCTAGAAGAGCATGTCGTGGCCCTCCCATTCCTCTCTAGGGCTAAAGCCTTGTTGGCTCATGGATTACTTGGAGTTGATTTAACCCGATGCTGGGTCTCTTGGAAGATACTCCCATTAAGCCGCCGTCCCGGCTTAATGTATGAATATTCTGGCGAAGCAAATGACCCTCAACGGTTCACGACAGACAACTTTACTGCCGAAGAAATCTTTAAAACCATGAGGACCCTTCTTGATGAGTCTCAGGAGAACTGTAATAAAGTTGGCCTGCCACCATTTTATAAACAAAACCCTTCTCCACCAGTAAGTATTTCCCTTCATCATGTTCAATGCAAGTTAACTCTGCCTTGTGCTTTATTTTAATATCTTTTTATACTTATACAGGCTGACTCCACCTTCTGGACCAGGAAACCGCCAGCTGCCGCCTCGGTCAAAAAACCTAAGGCCAAAACCCATGCTCCGGGTCGCCGTAAAAGGCAACCAGCCGAAGATCTTCTCAAACTAGATGACTCGGAGGTAGAACTCGATTCTCTTGGTTGCCTTTTTATGCAACTTATTGATGTCGACTCTTCACATGATGACACAGAGACAAGCTAGGCAAACGCAGCAGAGGTAATATCTGTCTCCTCCGACTCAAATCCTTTGCCTGAAAGAAACCTCGGCGGGTCATCCAAAAAGTAAGATTTTCTCATCCTCTTGCTCATTTGGACCTCGATTTTCTTTTGAAGAAACAGCAGCACGACTCAAGACGCACCACACGGAGTGATGGTTCCCAAGACCTCAACTCCGGCTTACCCAACACTCCCGTCCCTCGCAAACATCGGAACGAGGTACCTCATAGCCCAACTTTTTCTCTTCCAAAGGCTGGTCTTTTTCATCAACCTTTTTAATCTTTCGACTCAAATTATCAGGGAACACCCCCATCATCCGACGACTCTACTGGGACTCAGCTGCCTGTCTTCAAAGTCGCCCAAGGGTCAGTGCTTCTTGTTCATAAATGTCTTGTATTGATATATACTCATGAATCCTTATATCTTTGTCATAGAGGCATAACAAAGGCAGGCAAGAAAGTAAAAGTGGGCGGTTCTTCAAAGGTCCCTAAAGTTGCTGAACCAGAGAAACAAGCGCCAGAAGTCTCAGGGACTTCACCTCAAAATCCTGAGGGCCTTATTAATGACCCGCTGCCACAAGCTGATACCACAACCTTTGATCCAATGAATATTGAGGTTGACCCGGCCATCACACATGACCCGCCAAGTCCTAAACCGCCCAGCCCTGCCAAGCTTACTGAAGAAATTCCTTCTGACAAGGCCGCCGAAGATATCATCATCACTAGCACAGGCTATACCGAGCCGAGGAATCCTACTGTCTTCGCCAAACATAGCGCCAAAGAAGAGCAGCCAGCCGCAGACTAGGCAAATTGAAGCTGGATCTGCAGAACTATGCCGACTTTAGCGCAGGCGAGTTGCACGCAGGCTACCTAAGCCGTCTGCACACAAGCCGTGCAATGGAAGCTGGCCTGGTTAATCTAATGAAGCAGAAGTATGAGGTAAAAACTAAACTCCTTTCCACTGGTTCATATGCATATAGTTATGTAGCCCCCAAGGGCCGGCCTATCCTTCCAAGGATGAGCCAGGTCTTCAAATCATTAACCCTGACTCAAACATTATGCATCAAAACTGTAGCCCCCAGGGCCGGCTTAATCTGATAAGATAAACCGGGTCTTTAATGACCTTTCAATAGAATCAAACTTGTAGCCCCCAAGGGCCGACTTAATCTGACAAGATAAGCCGGGTCATAATAGGCACTTAAAATGACCTACATTAGCCCCCAAGTGCTATGTATATTGCTGGCAATATGCTTGGGACTTACCAATTTTTCCTGCTCCTTTAATACCAAACTGTATTGATGACTACAAATCCTTACTGCAGGAGACTGTGAATCTTCAAGACTCATAGTTAAACGAGTTAAGGAAGAATATTAAGCATCAAGAAGCGGAGACTCTCAAAGCTAAATCCACGCTCAGACTTTGTTTGGAAGAAACGGAAAAACTCAAGTCCATCCTTGCTACTGAAAGAGCCGCTTAGCAGAATGAAAAAACCATATTGCTGCAAAGAGCAGAGGCCGCGGAAGGTTCGCTTAAGAGCACAACTGAAGAGTTGACTGGCCTGAAACAATGCATCTCCCGAATGACAACCGCCATATTTGGAAAGCAAAACCTAACATTAAGTACCATAGCTTCTTTGGTGACTTATAACTATTTGTTCTTTAACCCACCTGACGACTCATGCGCCATTTTGTTGAGCAGGTCCCAGAAGCTCTAGCCTTGGCCAAGACATGTTGATGAAGCTGAAAGCTGTGTATGCTTTGGTGGAACAACTATACACTGGCATGCAACGGACGCTTGTAGCCATCTCCAACGGAAAACAGCCGCCCACTCTTATCAAAACCGTGCTGGATAAGTTATCCATAGTGCCAGGGCAGATCGAAGAGTTGAAATTATCAGCCGCCCGCGCAGGAGCGATTTTAGCACTCAGTATGGCCAAGGCATGGCAGTCGGAGCTAGACCCGGTTGAAATGGCAGATGGCTGCCCAGAACATAAAGAAGATGGGTCGCCCTTTGATGCAGCTGATTTTGCCAAATGCGTGAGAGAGATACACCCTTTAGCATGTAAACTGGCAAAGGAGGCAGACTTAACAAAATATCAGCCCGCTTATGACCATGACAATGTCTGAGTTAAAGCGCTCACTCACAATGCCATAGATCTAACTCCACCGAAGCGTAAGCATACTTTTGCTCCTGACATTGACCCTACTCCAATTCTAAAAGATGAAGCCATATTCGAGGCCTTAACTGGCATCGACTGGACGTCACCTGACCTTCAGATGGCCAAAGAAGAAGAGCGGGTGCGGCATGACCCGGAGTCGTCCACTCGCCAAGAAGAAAACTGATTCACAGCAATGACGATTTAGGCGGCTTTCAAGCCAGGCTTCTAAGAGTGCAGCTCCAGAAATACTTTGTTTCAACCTGGTGGGCTCATGAAAGCCTTGTAATAGGCTAGTTTAAAACAATGATCCACCATGTCATGCCTTCGTGCATGTTGATCTTAACTTTTGAACCACCAGTTTTAATCTTTATGATAGGCTTGATCTAATCATTCATACGAGCTATAGCAGTACTCTTATTTGTCCGTAAAGCTTTGCATGTCCTGCCAAAAAGGTTAAACATATGTCCTGGCGACTTAACGTCAAAAGCCAGGGCGGGTGACGACCCAAACATATATAGCCTTATAGGATTACTAAAAAGACTAGAAACAAGGCCATTCAGGCCAAAATATACTGGTGACCTGAAGTCGAAAACCAGGGCGGGTTACCAAATCGGAAGACTCACATGACAATTGAAAACATACCTATAGAGCTGAATTATGCTGGCAACTTTAAACACCATCAGTCAGCGCGGGTGACAACAGAAAGACTCATAGCCTTATGATCTCAACTGCTCAAACCAAAATATACTCGCGACTTTAAGTCCATAGCCAGGGTGGTTTACCAAACCCAAAATATAAGTCATACAATCGGAGCTTTATAACCTGGATTGTCAAAATTCACGTAACAGAAAAAATCTTTAGGAGAAACAAATCCAAAGGACTCAAGAGAAAAAATACAAATAATTTCAAATAATTGCCTGGCCAGCTTACCAAAGCATGACCAAACAAGTTGGCTCATAGGGCCATGTGCTTTCAAGGGCCGCACAGCCGTTGAGTTAATCCTAGCTCACTGTAAGCCGGCTCTCACATGACACAAGCCGCCGTTTTAATCTTAACGAGTTCAGGGTCTGAAAAAGATTGACTATTAAGAGTTTGGTGGGTCACCTGGTGGAGTAGCAAGTTGCAAACAGGTTGGAAAACTCATAATTTGGCACCCACGCCTGGTCAAGAGGGTATGAAAGCTAAACTCGGTGGGTTGGAAGCCCCCAAGTGACCTTATGATCAAATAATAAAGACTCAGGTACACAGAAATGAAACAACAGAGGCCCTAAATTTTTGCAGGGATGCCGGCCTTATTATATTGATCATAAAATATATATACACTAATAAATGTATGTACAAAGATGAGAGCCGGTGGCTCAGGTGTAATAAGGCCGAAGATGAGCAATATTCCAGGGCCGGCGGGTCTCCTCCTCTAACTTGCGTGAATCCGTGTGTTCTCATATATCAATGAGGTAATAAGACCCGTTATTCAGGTTTTTGCTGACCACAAAGGGCCCTTCGCAAGGAGGTGATAACTTATGCATATCAGTCTGATCTTGAATTAGCCGGAGTACCAAGTCACCTTCTTGAAACGCTCGAGTTTTAACTCTGCGGCTATGATAGCGATGCAAGTCTTGTTGATATATCGCTGAACGAGCCGCTGCAAGGTCACGCTCCTCATCCAAAGCATCGAGTGCATTTTGACGTGCTATCTCATTATCAGCTTCAACATAAGCCGCCAGGCGGGGCGAGTCATGACGGATATCTCTTGGAAGAACCGCCTCTGCACCATAAACCATGAAGAAAGGCGAATAGCGTGTTGACCTGTTAGGGGTGGTATTGATACTCCAGAGTACTGAAGGTATCTCCTCAACCCAACAACCTGGTGTTCTCTTCAAAGGAACCATAAGCTGGGGCCTGACACCTCTCAAAATTTCTTGGTTAGCCCTCTCAGCCTGGCCATTAGACTGTGGATGAGCCACATAAGAAACATCAAGACGGATATGCTCTTATTGATAGAACTCCTTCATAGCACCTTTAGACAAATTAGTGCCATTATCAGTGATGATACTATGAGGGTAAACAAAACAGAAGATCAGCTTTTTAACAAACTGGACTGTGGTCGCCGCATCACACTTGCTAACCCGCTCTGCTTCAACCCACTTGGTAAATTTGTCAACCGCCACCAAGAGGTGGGTTTTCTTATCCTTAGACCTTTTGAAAGGTCCAACCATATCAAGCCCCCAGACTGCAAACGATCAAGTAATTGGAATCATCCTCAACTCTTGAGCCGGCACATGAGCCCGTCAAGAAAATTTCTGACATCCATCACACTTACTGACGATATCCTCTGCATTAGCATGAGCCGTTAACCAATAAAACCCATGAAGAAAAGCTTTAGCCACTAAAGACTTAGAGCCGGCATGATGACCATAATCACCTTCATGGATCTCTCTTAAAATCTCATGGCCCTCGTCAGGTGAGACACATCGTTGGAACACGCCTGTCACACTACATCGGTGTAACTCGCCATTGAAAATAGTCATAGACTTAGACCTCCTGGTGATTTGCCTTGCCAAAGTTTCATCCTCAGGTAACTCGCCCCGGGTCATATAAGCCAAGTAGGGAAGCGTCCAATCAGGAATAGCATGGAGAGCCGCCACCAACTGCTCCTCCGGGTCAGGAATAGCAAGATCCTCTTCTGATGGTAACTTGACTGAGGGATTATGTACTACATCAAGAAACACATTAGTAGGCACCGGCTTACGTTGAGACCCAAGCCAGCTCAAGGCATCGGCCGCCTCATTCTTTCATCGATCCACATGCTCCACCTGGTACCCCTTGAAGTGACTAGCAATGTTGTCAACCGTACGGTGATAAGCCGCCATGAGTGGGTCTTTGAAATCCCATGTGCCTGAAACCTGCTGAGCCACCAGGTCTGAGTCACCAAAACACCTGACCCGGCTTAAATTTATCTCTTTGGCCATTCAAAGACCGTGGAGTAAAGCCTCATATTCTGCTGCATTGTTAGTACAAGGAAACATCAGCCTTAAAACATAACAAAATTTGTCACCTCGTGGGAAAGTCAAAATAACTCCAGCCCCCGAGCCTTCCAGCTGCCTGGACCCATCAAAGTGGATCGTCCAATATGTGTTATCAGGCTTCTCCTCAGGCGTCTGCAATTCTGTCCAGTCATTGATGAAATCCACCACGGCTTGAGATTTGATTGCTGTTCTTGGCATATATTTCAAACCATGAGGGCAGAGTTCTATTGCCCACTTAACAAGCTGGACTGTGGCCTCCCTATTTTGAATAATGTCTCCTAAAGGAGCAGAGCTGACCATAGTAATAGGATGACCAAGAAAATAATGCTTCAGTTTATGACTCGCCATGAACACTCCATATACTAATTTCTGCCAATGCGAATACCGTTGCTTGGACTCAATCAACACCTCACTGACATAATAAGCTGGCCTCTGGACTGGGTATTCCTTACCTGTCTCTTTGTGCTCCACCACAATCGTCACACTAACAGCCTTACTATTAGCCGCCACATACATGAGCAAAGGTTCTTTCTCAATGGGAGCCGCAAGGACGAGCGACTCAGCTAACTGCTTTTTGAGCGCCTCAAATGCCTTATCAGCAGCATCACTCCAGACAAAATGATCTGTCTTCTTCATCATCTGGTATAAAGGAATTGCCATCTCTCCCAGGTGGCTTATGAACCGGCTTAAGGCCGCGATACGACCTGCCAGGCGCTGGACGTCATTGACACATGCCGGCTTAGACAACGAAGTTATAGCTTTAATCTTCTCCGGGTTAGCTTCAATACCCCTCTCTGAGACCAGAAAACCCAAGAGCTTGCCTGCATGTACACCAAAAACACATTTGGCCGGGTTAAGCATCATCTTATAGACCTGGAGATTGTAAAAAGTCTCCCTTAGATCATCCAAGAGTGTCTCCTTTTTCCTGGATTTGACCACAATATCATCCAGATAAGCATGCACATTACGCCAAATTTGACTGTGAAAACAATTCTGAACACAGCACTGATAAGTCGCCTGGGTACTCTTAAGCCCAAAAGGCATAGAGACATAGCAGAAGGCTCCAAAAGGGGTGATAAAAGACGTCTTCTCTTGGTCTTTAACTGCCATCTTGATCTGATGATACCCAGAATAAGCATCCAGGAAACATAAACTTTCACAACCCACCGTGGCATCAATAATCTGGTCAATACGGGGAAGAGCAAACGGGTCAGTTGGACAAGCTTTGTTTAAGATCTGTGTAGTCAGCACACATACACCAAGTGCCATTCTTCTTAAGCACCAGCACAGGGTTAGCCAACCACTCCGGATGAAAGACTTCCACAATGAACCCGACTGCCAAGAGTAGGGCCACTTCTTCTCCAATGGCCATACATCGCTCCTCATTGAAATGATGAAGAAACTATTTAACAGGCTTAAATTTAGGATCCACATTAAGAGTGTGCTCAGCGAATTCTCTCGGTACACCTGGCATGTCAGAAGGTTTCCATGCAAAACTGTCCCGATTCTCACGGATGAACTCGATGAGCGCGCTTTCCTATTTAGGATCCATGTTAGCCCCCACTGTGAAATGCTGAGATGAGTCGCCAGGGACAAAGTCAATTTGCTTAGTATCATCAGCTGACTTAAATTTCAACAAAGGGTCTCGCTCGGTGGTGGGCTTCTTCAAAGGGGTCATATCGGCCGGGTCAACATTATCTTTATAAAATTTAAATTCCTCAGTAGCACAGGCTGATTCAGCATAGGCAGCATCTCCTTCTTCACATTCCAAAGCAATCCTTCGATAGCCATGGACTGTAATAGTACCCTTACGTCCTGGCATCTTAAGCTACAAATAAACATAACAAGGTCGTGCCATAAATTTGGCATAAGCCGGCCGTCTGAACAGGGCATGATAAGGACTCTTGATTTTAACCACTTCAAACCATAACATCTCTGCTCTATAGTCATAGTCATCACCAAAAGCCACTTCCAAGGCAATCTTACCAACTGGATATGCCGACTTACCAGGTACCACACCATGAAAAATTGTAGAGGACGGCTTAAGCTGCTTATCAGTTAAATTCATTCGGCAAAAGGTATTATAATAAAGGATATTGATACTGCTGCCACCGTCCATGAGAACTTCGGTAAATTTATAACCCCCAACCTGAGGGGCTACTACCAATGCTAATTGACCCGGGTTGTCAACTCGGGGCGGGTGATCCTCTCGACTCCATGTGATTGGCTTTTATATCCAGTGTTGGTGTTAGCTACAAGATCTGACCCGCAATCGGGTTGTCTGTGCTTACCACCGTTACCCTGGTTGTGACCATTATGCCATGTCATGTTCTGCTGCTGACCCTTACCATTACCACTCTTCTTTCCCTTGTTGGATTTTTCATCATCAGATCCAGGATCTTTGGTGGTATCAGAGTCGGCATACTTGATGAGAGCCGCCATGAGCTCTCCCATGTCATTACAGTGACGCTTAAGCCATCCAAACTTCTGCTTAAGGGGGTAAAGTGACAATTCTTCTCCAAGACCAGGAGAGCTGAACCTGCCACAATGCTATCAGAGGAATGGATAATAGCTGAAACCCGGTGGACCCAATGGTGGGCCGACTCATCCTCCCATTCTACACAGTTATCTAGATCAATAATCGTTAGAGGCTGCTTACAAGTTCCCTTAAAGTTCTGGATGAAACGCGCTTTCAACTCAGCCCATGAATTCATGGAATTGGCGGGTAAACCTTTCAACCAGGTTCGAGCCGGTCCATCTAACATCATGGTGAAGTACTTGGCGCATACAGCATCATTAACATCTAGCATCTCCATAGCCAGCTCATAGCTCTCAATCCAAGCCTCCGGTGGAAGATGAGCTGTATAATTAGGCACCTTACGAGGGCCCTTAAAATCCTTGGGAAAATGCTCAATGCGTAGAGCCGGTACTAGACACAGCACGCCAACTATCCTGGAAGTCGTCCCAGCCTCAACAGACACCGAAGGGTTTACTGGGAACTACTGATGAGCCCCTAGTTGAACCGCCAATTCCACCTCGCTACGGACTCTAGCCTGATCTAGAAGGGCCTGAGCATTGTTCAGCATATGATCATCATGGGGCGGGTTATGTTCACGGGGCGGGACATCATTACGAGGCAGGTTACGACACCGTTCACTGTTGGAAACCGCCGGCGACTCAATACACCGGCTATAGCTTCGGCTTGGGCGGGGAGTTGAGTGAACCCGCTCACGACTATACGAATAAGCTGCCTGCTATGCTACAGCCGTCTGAAGAAGCTCCACCACGTTTCGGGTCTCTATCGCCACTAGAGACTCACCTTCGATCGGGATAGCCGCCAGCCGAGTGGCCGCTGCTATCATGTTATCCACTGGGTTAGAATAATGGCCAGAGGTTGTTGGAACCCGTTGAGGCAGGGTCAGATCCCTACGAGGCGGGTCTGGCACACGAGGCTGGGCTGCCACCCCGGTCCCTATCACCTCAGCAGCCCAGGTTACAATGGGCGGGTTACTCGTTCCTGCCCCGGTGTGTTAAAAAGGTTCTACCCCTCAAACTGCAAAGGCAAGCCGCTCTGGTGCCTTCTTCTAAAAACAGCATTGGACGCATTCTGATCTAGACATAGGCGGAAAGCTTCTGCCCTTATCCACTTTGACTCGGCATCCATCGAAGCTCGCTCTGTCGCCATCCTGGCGTTCTCTGCATTAAGATCCTCTTGGGCTTTGGCCACCTCATCTCGCACCTTTGCAACTTCTGCATTATGTTGTGCTTGATTCGCTGGAGTCACCTCCATGGCTAATAGAGTCGTCAAGGTGCCCAAGAGCTCAGATAAAACCTGAGTCGGCAACCAAACAGAGCCGCCCGCCCCAGCTGTTGTAGCAGGAGTTGAACCGGATGTCATGGCAGCAGCTGTTGATGAGTTTACCATTGGTTGCGTACCAGCCATAAAAATAGCAGCCCTGCTCGGCGGCTCATAAGGGTCCGGAATACTGTCAGCATTGGAATAGCCCCCAAGCCCGCCATCCTGAAGCTGATAGATTGATTCGGTTTCTCCGGTCGATGACTCATCACCTGAATATATGGCCATCTCTCCACCAGATACAGAACCTTCCTCAAGATCTGCCCCGTGAACAAAGCCAACAAAGACATGCTTCCAGCTGGGTTGACCCCTGGCGGGTCATGTGCATTGAGCCGTCTCGATGATGTCGGTGCAGGTGTCTGGCTCAGGTTCTGACTCGCCGATCTTGCCGATGAAGACATGAATTCCGCCAAAGAGGACCCGGTACCCGTACTCGATTGAGTCGGTCTCGGGGCCCCAACCAGCGTCGGCGATCTAGATCTTGCCGCAGTGACTCTTAGTCATCCGGCCCATGGCATATTCTTCGATCCCTGAGAAGTTGCCCTTCAAGAACTCGAAACCACCGTGCTCTGGCCCCACGGTGGGCGCCAACTATCGTGGATTTAACACGGCAGATGCCCTTGTGAAAGGACTTAGGTGTGGAGCCATCGCAATGTAGGTTAGCTCGAAGGGGTTGAACGGGACAAAGGGCACAAAGGTTTACCCAGGTTCGGCCCCTCACCATGAGGTAAAAGCCTACGTCCTGCTTCTAGTTGTATTTCTTGAGTATTGATTACAAGCGAGTGATCACGCTTGACCTAGCTATCGATCAGTTGTTTCTTGAGTTAACACGCTGCCGGGTCTCGCCTTTATATACACAGGTCAAGGCTTCGGGGCTTACTAGAGTCCAAGCCGGATCACATAACGTGACCAGTTCGGTTTCTAAGTTGCCTTGCCTTGCTAGGCAAGTCACCGTCGGGCGGCTCACACCTCCGAGTCTTGGGCCTCCACCAGGCCCGCCTCTTAAGCCGCTGCCTATCTTTATTCTTCGTCTTCTTGGACCTTCGTGGGCCTTCTTCATATTAAGTCGCCAACGGTGTAACCCGGCCCCTCCTGGGCGGGTTACACCTCGGGGTTATATCCCCAACAGTGTTGGTCACATGGCGATGTGAACTATGGTAGTTAATTACATGGCGATGTGAACAAGATTATTGACTCTAGTGCAAATGGGAGACTGAAGGAAATATGCCCTAGAGGCAAGAATAAAGTTGTTATTTTATATTTTCTTATTCATGATAAAGGTTTATTTTTCATGCTAGAATTGTATTAATCGGAAACTTAAATACATAAACAAATACCGTGTCCCTAGTAAGCCTCTACTAGACTAGCTCGTTGATCAAAGATTGTTAAGGTTTCCTAACCATACACATGTGTTGTCATTTGATAACAGGATCACATCATTAGGAGAACGATGTGATGGACAAGACCCATCCGTTAGCTTAGCATATGATCATTCAGTTTATTGCTATTGCTTTCTTAATGTCAAATACATATTCCTTTGACTATGAGATCATGCAACTCCCGGATACCGGAGGAATACCTTGTGTGCTATCAAACGTCACAACATAACTGGGTGATCATAAAGATGCTCTACAGGTATCTCCAAAGGTGTCTGTTGAGTTGGCATGGATCGAGATTAGGATTTGTCACTCCGTGTATCAGAGAGGTATCTCTGTGCCCTCTCGGTAATACACATCATAAGAAGCCTTGCAAGCAAAGTGACTAAGGAGTTAGTTGCAAGATGACGTATTACGAAACGAGTAAATAGACTTGCCGGTAACGAGATTGAACTAGGTATGAAGATACTGACGATCGAATCTTGGGCAAGTAACATACCGAGAGACCAAGGGAATTACGTATGTTGTCACAAGGTTCGACCGGTAAAGATCTTCGTAGAATATGTAGGAGCCAATATAGGCATCCAGGTTCTGCTATTGGTTATTGACCAGAGAGGTGTCTCAGTCATGTCTACATAGTTCTCGAACCCGTAGGGTCCGCATGCTTAACGTTCCTTGACAATATAGTGTTATATGAGTTATATGATTTGGTCACCGAATGTTGTTCGGAGTCCCGGATGAGATTACAGACATGACGAGGAGCTCTGAATGGTTAGGAGGTAAACATTGATATATAGGATGGTGATATTTTGACACCGAAAGAGTTTCAGGAGGTACCGGGTAGTCATCGGATCACCGGAAGTGGTTCCGGGAAGCCCAGGGAGGATGATGGGCCTATTGGGCCATTAGAGGGGAGCACACCAGCCCACAAGGGGCTGGCGCACCCCCCTATGGCAGCCGGCCTATGGGAGAAAGGAAGGATGGGGATTCGGCCTCCCCTTTCCTTCCCTCTCCCCCCTTTCCTTTCCCTCCGGCACAAATATGGTAGGGGCGCAGCTTGGGGCAGGAGCCCAAGTGGGATTCGGCCCCACTTGGGGCACCTCCTGGCTGCCTCCCCTCTCCCCCACCTATATATATGTGGGAGGGGGCACCACACATAACCACGACAATCTCTTAGCCGTGTGCGGCACCCCTCTCCACAGTTTCGTCCCTCGGTCATATTTTCGTAGTGCTTAGGCGAAGCCCTGCGGAGATAGCATCACCACCACTGTCACCACACCATCGTGCTGACGGAACTCATCCACTACTTCGCCGTCTTACTGGATCAAGAAGGCGAGGATGTCACTAAGCTGAACATGTGCTGAATGCGAAGGTGCCGTACGTTCAATACTCGATCGGTTGGATTGCTAAGAAGTTTGACTACATCAACCGCGTTACTAAACGCTTCCGCTTACGGTCTATGAGGGTACGTAGACACACTCTCCCCTCTCATTGCTATGCATCTCCATGGATAGATCTTGCGTGTGCATAGATTTGTTTCCATGCAATGTTTTCCAATAGTTAGAGGTTTCAACATGTGAATCAACATTACTACGCTCTAGGCATTTTAAGCACGGAGGATCAAAATCATCAGGAAGACGAGTAGATTTCTCAGTGAAGAGAGAAGCTTTCTCTAACACCAGCTCGTTATGAGCTTCTTTTAGTGACACGAGTTCTTGATTCATGTTAAGGAGTTCATCTTATAAACTCTCGTGGTCAACTGTAAGTGAATCATATATCGATTGGTAAGATCATCAATAGTTGATGAAAAAGCATCTTGCTCTTCGATCAACTTTTAATTCTTCT
This sequence comes from Thinopyrum elongatum, assembly GCA_011799875.1. Classification (NCBI taxonomy): domain Eukaryota; kingdom Viridiplantae; phylum Streptophyta; class Magnoliopsida; order Poales; family Poaceae; genus Thinopyrum; species Thinopyrum elongatum. Next base: position 275,117,672 of record CM022300.1, on the reverse strand, counting down.
CCATCTCTTCAACTAATAATCCTTTGGTTTTCCTAAGATTTCTCTCAAGCATTTCAAGCTCATCTTGTTGAGATTTAGCCATCTTAACTAGTTTAGCATAGGAAATGTATTCAGGAGAATATTCATTCATGGATTTTTGGTGTTTTGCTGATACCTGATCCTTAGATGATTTTGCCATGAGATAGAATGCAATTGGTTCATCAGCACTTGAAGCATTATGATCAACATCTGAATCGAATGAATCTTCTGATGATTCATAGGCAATGAAGGCATTAGTCCTTCCTATTCTTCTTTGAAGTTCTTCATAATCAGATTCAGAGTCTGTTGCCTCATCTTCAGAGTCCAGGGTTATATCAGCACATGCTCTATGCAGTCATGATATTCTCTTCATATTTGATTCGATGGTTGCTCTTGCTTTTACGTCAGTGCCTGGTCTCGCCGAAGAAGATGAGGATGGTTCATTTTTCTTCGAGAGCTTAGTATGACGATCCATTCATGTGAATCCACTATAGTGAAGGTATTTCCATCTGTTGCTAGGTTTTCCTTCCCAGCATGGACAGTCTGCAATGAGATGACCAAGTTGTTTGCACTTGAAGCACTTCATTTATTTTGGAGGCAATCTTCTTCTTGACGATTCAGGCACGTCAAACTCATCATCATTTGTGAGGCAGAGATTTTGCCTTTTGGGATCACTTAGCCTTTGTGTGAGCATTTCAAGTTCTCTGGTGATGGTGTGTTGATTCTCAATATCTTCTTCTTCTTCAAAAGTGCCATAGTGTGAGATAATTTCTCCTTCACTTTTCGAAGAAGATTCTTGATTGGCATTTTCCAGTTCCATCTTTTCCTCATGAATCGACAGTAGTGTCATGATCTCAACATACTAAAGCTCTTCATAGTCTGGTCTTTGTTTGATTTAAGCTACAATGGGATCGAAGGATTCATCAAGAGCACTCAGAAGCCTATTGACCACATCTCTATCATTGATATCAGTTATTCCTCGCTGATGCAGTCTTTCGACAATGTTTGTCAATCGGTCAGTGAGTTCCATAGCACTTTCTTTACGAAGACTTCTGAATCCAGTGAAGATAGCACAAAGCATTTGAATGTGTGGATCTGATCTGGCAACAAATTCTTCATGAGGATTGTTGATGACATCCCAAATTTGCTTTGTAGTATTGAGCCTTTGGAACCGGAAGAAAATGTCTTTTGATAGACTACTACAGATGATATCTTTTGCTTGAGTATGCAACTGCAGATTTGCTTTATGATCGGTGTTGAGATTGATTGGTTGCTGAATGGTGTAGCCATCTTCCACAATCTGCCACAGATCATAGTTGATAGCATGAATTCTGATTCTCATTTGTTCCTTCCAGTACAGATAGTCATTTCCATCAAAGATATGAAATCTTTCAGAGTGCGAGGATCTACCTGCATACGACATACTCAAAACTACAAGGATGTTAGACCATTAATAAGCAGAGACAGGGAGTACCTGCTCTGATACCAATTGTTAGGACCGAGAGTATATCAACCAGAGGGGGGGTGAATGGGAGATTAAAAAATTCTTTCGAATGTTTTGAAACCGATCCCAATCACAGCAGCGGAAGAAAGTAAGGAAGGAAATGAGCTGAATCAATCTTCTTCATCAGAAGCATATTATTAGATGAAAGCATTGATAACAGTACTAGCTTGGGAAATCACAGGTTTAACTATTGTGACAGAATGCAACATGCAAACAGATGCAGTAGAATGAGACACAACATGATGCGCACAGAGAAATAATACTATGGAATGATTTCATAGGTAAACCAATGAATATGATGAAGATGAATGAATACAAGTGATTTGAATGAAACAGGATGAACACAAAAATATACAAAGTTAACAACAGAACAAAATGATCAGATAAACTATCGACACGGAGCACGAATAAAAACTACTGAAGGAATTACAGTGAAGTAGAATGAACAAATGGTGCTCGATGGCGAGAACCAGATTTGGTAGACCAGTTCACCCTTCTGCGAAAGGGCTACATCTGTTTGGAGGGTTTGTGACTTAACACGGAAGATAAACTCTCTTCACCCTATTCTCCTTCAACACAGAGCTGATCAGACTCAAGTTGATTTCACTCGTGGTAGATCCTTGTCGCCGATCTCCAAACCTTCGGTCGACCTTTGCGAACCACAATTACTCTTGGTTGCTGAAGATCTAGCTCGGTGAAGACAACAACTCTTCAACACTCGAGCCAAAACCTATCTGTCTAGAGAGTGCGCAGCTCTCAAGAGTAATAAGTACAAGAACTCTCACTCAAAACTACTGTGATGCTAAACCACTGTCTAAGTTTGGGCTCTTGATTTTTCTCTTGGTGGATCTCAAACTCAAATCACTCGGAGAGGGGTTGCTCAAATAAATCTTCTTAGAAATCTCAAGCGGAGCAGCCAACGGACAATGTTGGAGCGGGTGGCTATTTATAGCTACAGCCTTCCCAGATGGGAAATGACCAAATTAGACATCAGGATCAGCCAATGGCCGAATGACACGAGTCCAACGGTCGGATTTGAGCACAACGGTAACATTGCTTGCGGAGCAAGTAATGCTAACTCCTCGGTCTAAGACAAATCACTCGCGGCGAAGAAGATCATAGTCTCTTGCTGACAAGTATTTACTCGGAACTCAAAGAGATTTCTCTCGCAACTTTCATAGGTTTTGGCTAAGCATCACAGCGGATCTAAGCATCGAGAACCTATACCCCTCGTAATAGTACAGAGGTCCTATGACTCAATTGAATGAGAGAAGAATAACGAAATGAATACTACGTCTTAACTTTGTCTTTGACATCAATCGCTGCAGTCAATTTCTTTGGACGACGATACCAAGTCAAAAGCTTTGCTTCAGCAGTAAAGTTTCGAGGGGTCGATTCCTTCACATCAATCTTCTCAACTATATGACTTCAACAAATATAGCTCATTCTTCTCTGCAACACAGATATACTTCGGTGAAGTTCCTCGAACTTAGCACTAGAGACAGCATTCTCTTTGGTTGTGTATGGACTATTTCTCTCTGTATGGACTAGCAAACAAATCAGTCCATACCTATTTCTGTAAACAATCTCCAAAACACAAGGTAGGCAGATATTGCACCAACAAACTTCCACAATTACTATTCACATGACTTGTCTGTTCATCGTCATATTGCTTTGCATGATCATATAGAGCTGACATGATATTTGTGGTAAAGCCATCGTTCATCATTGTAATACATGTTACGCTAGATCATGGCACATCCTGGTACACTGCCAGAAGCATTCATAGAGAGTCATACTATTTTAGTTTATCAAGTGATACGTCTCCGTCGTATCTATAATTTTTGATTGTTTCATGCCAATATTATACAACTTTCACATATTTTTGGCAACTTTTTATATTATTTATTGGACTAACCTATTGATCCAGTGCCCAGTGCCAGTTCCTGTTTGTTGCATGTTTTTTGTTTCGCGGAAAATCCATATCAAACGAAGTCCAAATGCAATAAAAATTTACAGAGAATTATTTTGGAATATTTATGATTTTTGGGAGGTGGAATCAAGGCAAATGGGGGCCCATAGTGACCACAACCCACCAGGGCACGCCGGGCACCCCCTGGCGCACCCAGGTATCTTGTGCCCTCCTCGAACGTCGGTTGGGGCCCTTCTTCTGGCACAAGAAAGATAATTTATGGAAAAAATCGTGTAAAATTTTTAGCGCAATCGGAGTTATGGATCTCCAGGAATTTAAGAAATGGTGAAGGGCCAGATCTAGGGAATGCGAAACAAAAGAAAATAGAGAGGGAGATCCAATCTCGGAGGGGCTCCCGCCCCTCCGCCGCCATGGAGGCCATGGACCAGAGGGGGAACTGTCCTCCCATCTAGGGGGGAGGCCAAGGAAGAAGAAGAAGGAGGGGGGCTCTCTCCCCTCTCTCCCGATGGCGCCTGAGTGCCGCCGGGGCTAGGATCATGACGGCGATCTACATCAACAATCTCGCTACCGTCATCACCAACTTTCTCCCCCTCTATGCAGAAGTGTAACACCTCTTCTCCCCGCTATAATCTCTAGTTAAACATGGTGCTCAACTCCATATATTATTTCCCAATGATCTATGGTTATCCTATGATGTTTGAGTAGATTCGTTTTATCCTGTGGGCTAATCGTGATCTTGGTTGGTATGATTGTATATTTTATTTATGGTGCTGTCCTATGGTGCCCTCTGTCTCATGCAAACATGAGGGATCCCCACTGTAGGGTGTTGCAATACGTTCATGATTCGCTTATGGTGGGTTGTGAGAGTGACAGAAGCTTAAACCCGAGTAGGTGGGTTGTTGCGTATGGGATAAAGAGGACTTGATACTTAATGCTATGGTTGGGTTTCACGACCTTAATGATCTTTAGTAGTTACGGATGCTTGCTAGAGTTCCAATCATAAGTGCATATGATCCAAGTAGAGAAAGTATGTTAGCTCATGCCTCTCCCTCATATAAGATTACAAGAATGATTACCGGTACTTGTTATCGATTGCCTAGGGACAAATGACTTTCTTGTTGACAAAATCTATCCACTTTTATTACCTTGCAATTTATTCGTAGTTTTATTCTCACAAAGTACTCATAGTTTTATTCTTGCAAAATAGTTTCATACTTGTTTTAGGTCAAGCAAACGTCAAGTGTGCGTAGAGTTGTATCGGTGGTCGATAGAACTTGAGGGAATATTTGTTCTGCCTTTAGCTCCTCGTTGGGTTCGACACTCTTATTTATCGAAGAAGGCTACAAATGATCCCCTATACTTGTGGGTTATCAAGACATTTTTCTGGTGCCATTGCCGGGGAGCAATAGCGTGGGGTGAATATTCTCGTGTGTGCTTGTTTGCTTTATCACTAAGTAGTTTTTATTTCATGTTCTAAGTTGCTCTCTATCTTTAGTTATGGATATGGAACACGAAATACCAAAAAAAAATAGTAGTACTTGCTACTCATGGAGATGGGAAACCTCCTAAAACCCTTAATGCTCGTTATGTGAAAAATATTATGCACTACTTTGATAATCTTGAGAAAGCCCCATTCAACATGATAATGGGAGACACGTTGGATCAACGTGAATACTTTAGGGATTAACGCTTGACACAAGAAGGGAAATTGTTATGGGATCAAATTGATATGTTGCATTGGTATGCTTGGAATTTATGCCAGAGATATGATTTTACTTGTTGCTCTAGGATGAATGCTCCACACCTTCCCTTTTCATGCAAATTTAATGATAATGAAACCTTGGCTTCTTATGCCAATGGTAGATATGATTATTATGATGTGGAACGAATAGAAGAATTTGTTGCTTTTAAGGGAGCTTATGAAATTGAATCTTTGTTTTTAAAGTATGAAGCTTTTGATGATGATGTTTATAGACCTGAAAATTTTGCCATCCTCAAATATTGCTATGAAAATTATTTATACAATTCCGATATTGATATATTTATTGCGATAGTCTCTGCTGTCCAAGAAGAGACTAATATTTTGCAGGAGTCTATGGAAGAAGAAATTGATGAAACTGTGAGCTCATTGGATGAAAAAGATGATGAGGAGAGCGAAGAACAAAAGGAGGAAGAGTAGATTAGCTACCCGTGCCCACCTTCTAATGAGAGTAACTCTTCAACTCATACATTATTTAATTTCCCTTCATGCTTACCGAAGGATGAATGCTATGATAATTGCTATGATCCCGTTGATTCTTTTGAAATATCCGTTTTTGATGAACTTGATCCTTGCTATGCTTGTGGCCAAGATGCCAATATGAATTATGCTTATGGAGATGAACTTGCTATTGTTCCTTTTGTTGAGAATGAAATTGTTACTATTGCACCCACACATGATAGTCCTGTTATCTTTTTGAATTCTCCAAACTACACTATATCAGAGAAGTTTGTTCTTATTAAGGATTACATTGATGGGTTGCATTGTACCACTACACATGATGATTTTGATGAATGTAATATGCATGTGCTTGCTGCTCCTAGTTGCAATTCATATGAGAGAGGAACTACATCTCGGCCTCTCTATGTTTTCAACACGATAAAATTGCAAGAAACTGCTTATATTATGCATTGGCCTTTACTTGATGTGCATGAATTGTTCTTGTATGACATGCCGATGCATAGGAAGAGAGTTAGACTTTGTCATTGCATGATATATGTTGCTTTGTGCTCACTACTAAATTACAAATCATTGTTAATTAAAATTGGCTTTGATATACCTTGGGATCCGGGTGGATTCATTACTTGAGCACTTTATGCCTAGCTTAATGGCTTTAAAGAAAGCGCTACCAGGGAGACAACCAGGAAGTTTTAGAGAGTCATTTATTTCTGTTGAGTGCTTTTATAAAGTTTAAAAACAAAAAAATATAGAGGGGAACTTAAAACTTCACAAAAAGAAAAGTGAAAGTGAGAGAGACGAGCATTGTGAAAGTGGGAGCTAGCCTTGAACTTTGTTCATGCCCATGGAAACTTTGTGAATATTAATTACAGAAAATTTTCAAAAAAATTATTATCCCCTTGTACAAATCCATTGTATTATAAAAATAATGTGCCAAGATTTGCCTTTAGGATGATTAGATTGCTTGTTGGTATGTGCGGTCCAAAAATAGAAACTTTGGCTGTAGTGCGTGATTTTACATTTTTTACTGGAACGTTACAAGCTTCTGAAACTTTTTGCACAGTCTTGCTATACAAATTGTTTACTTTGTCCTAATGTTTCAGAATTTTTGGAGTAACAGAAGTATGGTAGGTGTTCATATTTCTACAGACTGTCCTGTTTAAGACAGATTCTGTTTTTGATGCATTGTTTTGCTTGTTTTGATGAAACTATCGATTTTTATCGGTGGTATAAGCCATGGAAAAGTTATAATACAGTAGCTACAATGCAAAAACAAAATATGAATTGGTTTGCAACAGTACTTATGTCGGCGTGCGACACCTATGGGATCCCAAGAGACCCCTTTAAGATTCGGCGGGGGGAGAGGTATGTGCAAAGAGCAGAACCAACGATCGACGCGGGGCGATTTTACCCAGGTTCGGGCCGCTGATCAGCGTAAAACCCTACTCCTGCCTTGTGTTATTATTAGTGTTCTTGAGCCCAGGCTCCGGGAGCGCTCACAGTGAACAGTATGTTCAAAGAGCAGCTACGCATGCAGAATGGGCCAGCAGATCGTCCTCCCCTGTAGCAGTTGCCTTGGGCCTCCTTTTATATGCTCAAAGGGGTCACCACAGTGGCAAAATGTACATACATTGAGGTGTAAAGTAGCTGCAGGGTCATCATACCTAACCCCTGATGGATTAGGACGAACGCATTTAATGCACCGTGAGGTGTCCGTTTAGGTGTCCTCACTTTCTCGGGGATGGAAAAAGGGGCCATCCCATCAGCACCGCTTAAGATCTCCTCCATTGGCGCGTTGCCACGCATCCAAAGAAGGACCCAGAATGTCGGGTTGGTTGCTGTGCCAAAGCGGCGGCACAGCGACAAAATCTTGCCGGACGTCGAGCCTTGCCGGGCACCGAACCTTGCCGGGTGTTGCAGGCCACCCCGGCAAGATCTTGCCGGGGAAGTTGGCCTTCGAACTCCAGCTCTTCTTATCTGCTGATCCTCATATCTTTGACTAGAGAAGCTCCCTGATGGCCTAAGTCAACCTTGAACTGTTCCCCGACAAGCCTTGCCGCGAGTATGGCTACAACTGCCCGTGCACAAGTACGGGGTACTAATGGCCCAATACTTAGTACACCGACAACTTAGAGTAGTGATTTGCTTTATTATACTGACGGATCTTACCGAGCTTTCTGTTGAGTTTTGTGTGGATGAAGTGATCAAAGATCGAGGAGGTCTTGATATGAGGAGAATGAGGAGAGGCAACAGCTCAAGCTTGGGGATGCCCAAGGCACCCCAAGTAAATATTCAAGGAGACTCAAGCGTCCAAGCTTGGGGATGCCCCGGAAGGCATCCCATCTTTCTTCAACAAGTATCGGTATGTTTTCATCTTTGTTTCGTTCATGTGATATGTGTAAATCTTGGAGCGTCTTTTGTGTTTAGTTTTTATTTTTCTCTTATGCACCATGCTAGTATGAGATAGTCCATGGTCGATTTATATAATGCTCATTGCACTTCACTTATATCTTTTGAGTGTGGCTTTATAGAATGCTTCATGTGCTTCACTTATATCATTTGAAGTTTGGATTGCCTGTTTCTCTTCACATAGAAAACCGTTATTTGGAGAATGCTCTTTTGCTTCACTTATATTTGTTTGAGCATGATCTTTTGTAGAAAGAATTAAACTCTCTTGCTTCACTTATATCTATTTAGAGAGTCAAAAGGAATTGGTCATTTGCATGGTTAGTCATAAAATCCTACATAAAACTTATGGATCACTGAATATGATATGTTTGATTCCTTGCAATAGTTTTGCGATATAGGGATGGTAATATGTGGGAGGTACTAGTAAATGGTTGTGGTTAGTAAGAATATTGGTGTTAAGGTTTGTGATTCCCGAAGCATGCACGTATAGTCTCTCGTTATGCTATGAACTTGGAGCATGATTTATTATTGATTGTCTTCCTTATGAGTGGCGGTCGAGGATGAGCGATGGTATTTTCCTACCAATCTATCCCCCTAGGGGCATGCGTAGTAGTACTTTGCTTCGTGGGCTAATAAACTTTTCCAATAAGTATATGAGTTCTTTATGACTATTGTGAGTCCATGGATTATACGCACTCTTACCTTTCCGCAATTTGCTAGCCTCCAGATGTGGTGCAAACTTCGTAGGTGCATCCAAACCCCGTGATATGATATGCTCTATCACACATAAGCCTTATTATATTTTCCTCAAAACAGCCACCATACCTACCTATTATGGCCTTTCCATAGCCATTCCGAGATATATTGCCATGCAACTTCCATAGCTTCCATTTTGATGACTTGAGCATTCATTGTCATATTGCTTTGCATGATCATAAGATAGCTAGCATGATATTTCCCTGGATTGTCCGTTTTTTGATATCGTTGTTATGCTAGATCATTGCACATCCTGGTACACTGCCAGAGGCATTCATATAGAGTCATACTTTGTTATAGGTATCGAGTTGTAATTTTTATTTCTCTTGAGTTATAAGTAAATAGAAGTGTGATGATCATTATTATTTATTTTTAGAGCATTGCCCCAATGAGGAAAGGATGATGGAGACTATGATTCCCCCACAAGTCGGGATGAGACTCTGGACAATGAGAGAAAAAAAGGGGAAAAAGAAAAAGAAAAAAAGAAAAAAAACAAACAAACAAAGAGAAAAACAAACAAAGATAAAAATTTACAGAGAATTATTTTGGAATATTTATGATTTTTGGGAGGTGGAATCAAGGCAAATGGGGGCCCATAGTGACCACAACCCACCAGGGCACGCCGGGCACCCCCTGGCGCGCCCAGGTATCTTGTGCCCTCCTCAAACATTAGTTGGGTCCCTTCTTCTGGAACAAGAAAGATAATTTATGGAAAAAAATCGTGTAAAAATTTCAGCGCAATCGGATTTACAGATCTCCGGGAATTTAAGAAACGATGAAGGGCCAGATCTGGGGAACGCGAAACAGAAGAGAACAGAGAGGGAGATCCAATCTCGGAGGGGCTCCCGCCCCAACGCCGCCATGGAGGCTATGGACCAGAGGGGGAACTCTCCTCCCATCTATGGGGGAGGCCAAGGAAGAAGAAGGAGGAGGGGGGCTCTCTCCCCCTCTCTCCCGGTGGCGCCGGTGTGCCGCCGGGGCTAGGATCATGACGGCGATCTACAACAACAATCTTGCTACCGTCATCACCAACTTTCTCCCCCTCTATGTGTCAGTGCAACAAACCCTGGGTCTATTGCCCAGACTATGCATAGGAACGGGACGAGATTGAAGCACCAAACCAAGTCAGAATACAAGGGACTAAGAGGTTCAAAGGACTAACATGCAGATCAGAGGGACCAAGATCAAGCCAAAGAAGCAAGGCACCATCAGGAGAAGGGCCTCCTTTGCCGGGCAGGCGAGCTCGGCAAGGGGCGAGGCCACCCCCGGAAGACGATGTCCAAGACGTCCCGGCATGGCCTTCTGGGGCAAACGAAGGCAAAACCACCTCACCAACTACTCCACCGCGACCCACGTCGTCAATCAGTGCGGTGTGAAACCGCAGAGTGACTAAGTGGCAGCCATTCACCACATGTCAGCCTCTCCCTACAGTAAACACCTGCAGATGACACCCGTCCTGCGATGTGTCAAGCGAGCAGGCGTGGAGCTGGCGAGATAGCCTTGTAACCCTTGCCGGGCAACCAACGATGTGACATTGAGTGGTGCATTTAATGCGCCCTGTCAGCCCATAGAGTTAGGTATGATAGCACTGTTTGCTATCTTATCAGTACATAATGACTGTTTTGCCATTGTGATGACCCCTTAATCTATAAAAGGAGGCCCATGGTGACCGTAGAGAGGGTTAGAATGTTGGATAACTCAGACCCCCATACGCACGTGGCCACGGCCGCCCCGAGGCAACCCTTGCCGGGCAAGTGTACTACGCTCCACCACCACCTTTCCACCATCAATCCACCAAAGCAGGATTAGGATTTTACGCCTCACAGCGGCCCGAACCTGGGTAAAAATGCATGTGTGATCTCTGCCGTGCTCCCACACACTCATCTGCTCTTTGTGCAATGCGACGCCCCCCTGCCGCACCAGCAAGGGGCCTCTTGGTCCCATAGGTGGCCGTGGTTTCCTGCTACATCTTTGGCGCGCCAGGTAGGGTGACCGCTTGCGCGAACCTGAAGGCGTGTGTAGCACGTCACCTTCATCACCATCAGCATCATCGACGACGCCATCGACCATGGTGCCCAAGAAGAAACCCGGTTCCTCAGCTCGTCCTTCCACCTCGAAGGCTCCGCCGCCCGCGGCCTCTAATGCTGCGGGGGGTGCGGAGACACGCGAGGACGCGGACGCTGCTGGGGATGTGGTCGGAGCAGGCGGCGCTGTCACCACTTCCCCCGTGGCCGACGCAGGAGTAGGAGACATCGGAGGAGAGTAGCATCAGCAACATCCCGACGGCCACTCTCCACAAGGTCCGAGTGAAGGGGTTACTCCATCTCCGCCCTTTCCGCCCGCTGACGGGCACAGCCGCAGCAACGACGCTCGGGCCGAGGCGAATCGCCGCCCTTCGACCGCTCCCACCACGGGTGTGGTCGCAGCGCGTGCACTTCCCCCGGGACAGGTCGACCAAGCCGCTGCGCCCGACGGAGCCACTGGCCCTCAAGCGCCTTCGCCGCACAACCCTGCCATCTAGGTGGTCGCCCCGCAGCAGCGGGGGCGCAGTGCTGCCGCCACTAGCACCGTCAGGAGCCGAGCGATGGTGCGATTGACTTCATCATCACCCATGCCAAGTACAGCCTCGGAGGCCATGGCACGGGCTCAGCTGCTGCGGAGGTTTCCGCCAGCGTCCGAGCAAATGGACGAATGGCGTGCCACCATCCAAAGTCTGCTCAGTTTCGCCGAAGCTGGGAGCTCACGGCGAGCTAGCCCGCCACGGCCGCCCCAAGCGACAGCAACGGCTCATGCTACTGACCGTACAGAAGGGTCCGTCCCCATGGTGCAGTCCCTGCCATGGCAGCCAGCGCGAGTGCAACAGAATCAAGACCCCGACGACGTCTCGATGGCCTCTTCTGACCCTCAAGCGCGTCAAGGCCAACGATGAGCCCCGGAGGATACACGGAGAGGAGACACACGCGCCGTTGTCGAGCAACGCCGTGACGACCTCCGCCAGACCGATGGGTGCGACGGCCCCGGCATCGATGAGCTCACGCTCGGTATTGGCGGGTGCGTACCTTTCGAGGTTGGCTGCCCTGCCTTTACCCGTGAGCTGCGGCAAGTCCGTTGGCCGTCCATTTGCATGTTCAAGCCAGAGATACCTGAGAAGTACGATGGGAGGCTGAACCCGGCAGAGTTCCTGAGCATCTACACCATCGCTGTTCAGGCTGCCAGGGGAAGAGATGAGAAGGTGTTCGCCAACTACTTTCCTTTGGCCCTCAAGTCCAATGTGAGGTCTTGGCTGATGCACCTGCCGGAGAACTCCATTTCGTCATGGGCAGACCTGTGCCATGAGTTCATCGGTGCCTTCACCGGTGGCCACCAAGAGCCGGGCCGACCCAGCGACTTGCATCTTCTCCAACAAAAGGAAGGAGAGACCCTCCGTAAGTATTTACAGAGATTCAGCAAAGTTCATAGAAATATCCCAAATATCCATCCGGCAGCCATGATAGCCGCCTTCTAGTCCAATGTGCGCAACCATCGGATTCGTTCCAAGATGAACATATGGTTGCCCAAGACTGTGAAGGTGCTCTACACGTTGGTGGATAAGTGTGCTTGGATGGAGGATGGAATAAAGTTGCCCGGAGAGGAAGATTGCACCAATATTGATTCAGAGGATGAAGATGAATCAACCAGTCAGAAGAAGAGCAAGAAGTGCAGTAAGAAGCGAAGGGATAAGGCAGTAATGACTGTTGAAGGATCGGGTACGCCTAGTACCGGCAAGAAGGCCAAAGCTAAGGCCCCCGTCAAGTAAGCTGTCGTGTGCGCTGACTGCCGGGAAGCCGCTGCTACCGAGAAAGCCGGGAAAGGTGATGGGCCGTATTGCAAGATTCATCGGACCAAGGGCCACGACCTTCAAGAGTGTTATCAGGTTGAGCAGCTTGTCAAAAGATAGAAAGCAGAGTATGAGAAGCGTGACAAGGAAAAGGGTCAGAATGTTGCTGGCGGCAAGGGTTGAGGTGGTGAAGTAAATTGCCCCGGAAAACCCTTTCAAAACCAAGGAAAACCCGCCAGAGGTCGAGAGAAGGAAGCCTGTGGTGATGAGAGTGATGGAGGGGATGAAGAGGAAACCAGTGAGCAAGAGTTTCAGAAGGCCACCGACGCCCTGTGCATTGAAGGGGGTGCATCTCTGCACACCTCTCACCGCCAACTCAAGCGGTGGGCGCGAGAAGTCAATGCCGTGGAGCCAGCGCCCGAGGCACGGAAGCCGCTCAAGTGGTCCCGTACGCCCATCATCTTTGATGAGGAGGATCATCCTAGCCGTACCACTGCGGTAGGGTGTTTGCCATTGTTGGTCTCCCCAACAATCCGCAACCTCAAGGTCACGAAGATGTTGGTGGACGGCGGGGCCAGGTTGAATCTGATTTCCCCAGCAGTTATCAGCAAGCTTCAGATAGCAGAGGAAGAGCTGGAGGTTACCAGCATGTTTCAAGGAGTTAATCCCAGCAGGAGCCGTCCTAAGGGAAAGATCATGTTGCCGGTAACGGTTGGGGAGAACTGAACTACCGGACTAAGAGGATTGTGTTTGATGTGGTTGATCTCCCCCTGCCATACAATGGGAATCTTGGATGCCCGGCCCTGGCAAAGTTCATGGCAGCATCTCACTATGCCTACAACACCTTGAAGATGCCTGGGCCACGGGGAGTCATCACCATCCCATCAGATGAGAAGGATGCAATCATTTGTCTGGACAAGATGTACCGGGATGCGGTCGCAGCAGAGGCAGCGGCAGCAGCAACTCCCGCTAAGGAAAGCAAAGGAAAGAAGATGGATTGCAGGGACTCCGGCAAAGAGTCTGGGAAGCGTGCCCCCACCGAGTGCATGGCACCCGTTGACGACATGCCGGAGTGTTCCAATGGCAAGAGATCCAAGGTCGCTGCACCCCAAGTGAAGAAGGTCCCGGCAGGGCTGGCTGGCGTTGATGGTACTTTCACTATAAGCGCCACCCTCGATGACAAATAGGAAAGCGCGCTCGTTGCCTTCCTGCGGGCGAATATCGATGTGTTTGCCTGGAAACCATCTGATATCCCCGGTGTTCCCAGGGAGGTAATCGAGCACCACCTTGCTGTCTGCCCACATGCCCGACCTGTCAAGCAGAAAGTCCGAAAGTAGGCCTTGGAGAGGCAGCAGTTCATTGTAGAAGAGATCAAGAGACTAGAGGCAGCTGGATTGGTCAGAGGAGTACTACATCCCACGTGGTTGGCAAACCCAGTGGTAGTCCAGAAGGCTAACGGGAAGTGGAGACTTTGCATAGATTTCACATATCTCAACAAGGCTTACCCAAAGGACCCATTTCCCTTGCCACGTATCGATCAAATTGTGGATTCCACTTCAGGTTGTGATTTGCTCTCCTTTCTGGATCCGTATTCTGGGTATCACTAGATCTTCATGTCCAAAGAAGATGAAGAGAAGAGATCGTTCATCACTCCATGTGGTACGTACTATTTTGTCCGCATGCCATTCAGATTAAAGAGTGCCGGGTCCACTTTTGCAAGGGCAGTCCAGATTGGTTTTGAGCCACACTTGCACAGAAACATAGAAGCCTATATGGATGATATTGTGGTCAAGACCAAGGATAGGGCCACCCTTATTCAAGATTTGGAGGAGACATTTGCTAATCTGCGAAAAATCAATTTGAAGCTCAACCCGAAGAAGTGTGTATTTGGTGTTCCCTCCGGCAAGTTGCTTGGGTTCTTTGTATCCCCTCACGGGATCGAAGCCAATCCCGACAAGATCAAGGCTATCGAGCAGATCCAAGCACCAAGGACAGTTAAAGATGTGAGGCATCTGACAGGATGCGTTGCCATGCTAAGCAGATTCATCTCCAAGTCTGCCGAGCGTGCCCTGCCGTTCTTCAAAATTTTGAAGAAGGCAGGACCCATGAAGTGGACCCCAAAAGTAGATGCAGCTTTGCAAGAGTTGAAGGCCTACTTGTCCTCTGTTCCTACCTTGGTCGTTCCCAAACCCCAGGAGCCATTGCTGCTATACCTAGCGGCAACCAACCAAGTAGTCAGTGCAGCTTTGGTAGCGCAGTGAGAAGTGGATGAGGCAGAGAGTGAGTAGAGACCGGCAGAGTCAGAGAAGGATCAGGACAGCAATGAGCACGACAATGAGAGCAACCCCAAGGATGCGGCAAGGAAGAAAGTGGTGCAGCGCCCACTGTACTTCGTTAGCTCCTTATTACAGGGGGCTAGATCAAGGTACTCTGGCATGCAAAAGTTGATTTTTGGTCTCATCATGGCCTCAAGGAAACTGCGCCACTACTTCCAAGCCCATGAGATCACGGTTGTCACTCGTTTCCCGTTGCAACGGATACTCCGAAACCCTGAGGCTACTGGAAGAATAGTGGAGTGGGCTTTGGAGTTATCCAGTTTTGGTTTGAAGTTTGGAAGCACGTCAACTATTCAGAGCAGGACATTGGCAGAGTTTATTATAGAATGGACACCAACCCCTGATGAGGAAGTGACGGAGACAGCTATCCCCGGCAAGGAATCGCCCCAAGAATGGATTATGTATTTTGATGGTGCTTTTTCCCTACAAGTTGTAGGAGCTGGCGTGCTTCTTGTTGCCCCCTCCCGGGAGCACTTGAGGTACGTCATCCAAATGCATTTTGCCCGAGAAGAAGCAACCAACAACACAGCAGAATATGAAGGGCTCCTTGCCGGGCTCAGGATTGCAGCTGAATTGGGAATTAAGAAGCTGATCATTCGAGGAGACTCACAGCTTGTGGTGAGACAAGTTAACAAGGATTAACAAAGTCCATTGATGGAGGCATACATCAAGGAAGTGAGGAGATTGGAGGAGCACTTTGATGAATTGCAAACAGAGCACGTACCCCGTGCGGAAAACAGCATAGCTGATCATCTGTCAAAGTGTGCTGCGCAGAAGCTCCCTGTGGAACCAGGGACTTTTGTTCTCCATCTCACTCAGCCCTCCGTATCCCCAGCAACAATGGCCCGGAAAAGGAGAAAGTTGGACTCTGGTAAGCCTCTCCCGGTAGAGCCATCCGCTCCTGGCAGAGACCCTGCGGAAACAACTCCTCGCAGTCTGTAGGACCACACCCTCTAGCCGGGCCCATGGACCCCGCGAACGAGGCATGTGCGCCCACAGCAGAGGAGGTGCCGCCAGTCCTTGTTGCCGAGCCCCAGGCTCCAACTTGGGCAAGGCACATTGTCCACTTCCTCCAAACCGGAGAGCTTCCCGGCAACCAAGACGAAGCTAAAAAAGTAGCCCGGAGGGCCAGTATGTATCAGTTTGTCGATGACACTCTATACAGAAGGAGGCCCAACGGTGTGAAATTAAAGTGTGTCTGCCGGGAAGAAGGAAAGGAACTGCTAGCTGAGATACACAAAGGCATGTGCGGCTCCCACATTGGATCAAGGGCACTAGTTTGGAAAGCATTCCGGCAAGGATTCTATTGGCCCACAGCCCTCCAAGATGCAGTCAAGCTAGTCACCAATATGAAGCCTGCCAGTTCCATTCCAAGAAAACCCACCTGCCTGCCCAAGCTCTTCAAACAATCCCTCTATCATGGCCATTTTCGGTCTGGGGGCTCGATATCCTCGGCCCCTTCCCCCAAGCAATCGGGGGCTTTGAATTCTTGTTCGTTGCTATCGACAAGTTTACAAAGTGGCCGGAAGTGACTGCCGTGAGAAAGGTGACTGCTCAGTCAGCTATCAAGTTCTTGAAAGAATTGGTGTGTCGTTTTGGAGTTCCGGCAAGGATCATTGCCGACAACGGCACACAGTTCACGAGCCGCGCCTTCATGCAATATGTTCATGCCCTTGGATGCAAGATCTCATTTGCCTCTGTGGCACACCCCCAGAGCAATGGGCAAGCTGAGAGGGCGAATGCTGAAGTGCTGCATGGACTCAATACGAGAACCTTTGATACGCTGCAGAAGCATGGCAGGGGGTGGATAGAGGAGCTGCCGGTAGTTCTCTGGTCCCTCAGAACGACACCAAACCGAGCTACCGGGTAGACTCCCTTCTTCCTGGTCTACGGGGCAGAAGCAGTTATCCCCACGGAACTCATTTACGGGTCGCCTCAAGTGCTTGTCCACGATGAAGTAGCGCAAGATCAGCACCGGCGTGACGATGCTGTGCTACTCGAGGAGAACCGTCTTCGGGCTGCTATGCGTGCTGCACGCTATCAGCAAGCCCTGCGTCGCTATCATAGTCGCAGGGTTCACGCCCAGTGTTTTGAGGAAGGTGACCTTGTCCTTAGGTGCGTTCAGTCCGCCAAGGGTACAAACAAGTTTTCACCGAAGTGGGAAGGCCCTTACCGGGTAGTACGAGTCACCAGACCTGGCGCAGTCTGTCTGGAGACCGGAGATGGCATTCGTTTGCAAACCTCAAGGAATATTGAGCATCTCCGCAAGTTCTACCCATAAGGCATGGCATCGGGCCCTGCCCGGCAGCCACCCTTTTGTACTGGCCTTGCCTCAGCTGCATGTAACCCCTTGTACAAAGCCAGGGCGATGACCCTGTGCAAGAGAAAATAAAGAAGTGCTGTGGGGGGCCCCCGACCAAGATTGCATGCATGCATGAGCATTCCAAGATCACTGCATAAGCATTTCATGAGCATTTGCATATGCATATAGGTAGGATTGCATCCTGCATTCATTATCGTCCGCATGAAGCTGCAGGTTCCTGCCGTGAACTTGGCTTTGACGAGGAGTTGAGAAGATTGCCCGGCACTGCGATCCCGAGCAAGCCAAACAGATAAGTTCTACCTCCTGTCCATTAGTGTTCTGTAAGTTATAACTTGTGCATAAGAAAACCCGGCCAATCTTTTGAGACTTAGGTGCTCCCATCCCTGACTCGAACGTTGCTTCGGACAGGATGGTCATAGTGGCCTTTGGTAAAAAAGAAGTTGGCGGGGGGCTGGCCCCTTTGCCTGTTGCCCGGTAGACACAGCTCTCCGGCAGACAGAAAAGGTGCCGGCAGGATAGCCTGCCGGGGAAAACTCGTTTATTTACACTAAAGAGGCATCTCGCCTCCGCATGGACATACACATGCACGGGTTCCCAGCAAGGTTCATCTTTTTCATTAATATGCTGGTACAAGTACAAGCATTACAGAACACAAACATGGACTCGAGAGATTACATTATTTGAATTAAAATTTGGCAAGTGCCTACAGATTTAAGATTGAAAAACGATAAGTGCCCCGTAATCCCCTCTTTTCGTTTTCCCTCCATCAGGCACTGCGGCGAAAGGAGGAAAAGACAAGAAAAGGGCACCCAAGTAGGAGCCCATCCCGGTCCCGTCGCAACCCACCTGTTGCGGCCTGACAAGACCAGGAGTCGCGAGGCTACGAAGGAGGAGTACGGCGGATGGGGCGGCGCCCTCTGGTCGCCACCTCCAGAGCCAGCAAGAAGCCCCTGCTTGAGCGCCGGTGGAGTCATCCACCAAAGCTCAGCTAAAAGACTGCTGGAGGGGAGGCGAAGGTGCCAAGAGAACATCCCTCCCCGGCCATCGCCCTAGGAGGCTGGTGATGATGGTGCCGGGAAGGGAGGGGAAGAGCGGAAAGACGAGGCGGCAGGTCACCGGTCGGAGGCGAAGGCATCCACGCCATCGTACTCTGACCTGACCCCCTGCCACCCGCCTGCTCCGTCTTCCCTTGTTTTCTCCTCACCACCGCTGCTCCCGAGAAGTGCCAAGACTCTAGCCCGGCGCCTTCCCCGGGGAGACGGCGAGCGGCCAGGACGGCCAGGGGGCTTGAGGTGCACCGCTCCCCGCCTTGGTGGGCAGGAAGGCGCACCTCTCATCAACATCAGCCCCAAGACCTCCAGGAGGGGCGGTGCTGGGATTACCAATGGTATCCAGCCCCGCCTCCCGGCCGAGCCTCGAAGGAACCAAGAGGTTCGCCACAGCAAGGACCAGGCTCACTCCCCGAGCGCCAGCACTGGCATTTGGCAACACTAGCCCCAATCAAGAGCCCGGGGGCTGGCCCCAGGCTCTCCTCTTCAGCATAACTAGCAGAGGCAGAAAGCGGAGGAGAAGAAGAATGCGAGGGTGGGTGACTTCGCCCTCCTCCACCCCTCCATTTTATAGGCGGATCGGGGAGGGGAGCCACTCCCTCAACAGGTGGCCACCGTCCTCCTCCGCCACCTCAAGACGACCGAGCCCTCGCCTTGACGTTCTCCCACGCCACGCGCCTCCGTTACCTACCCCGCGCGATGCATGCAGCATACGTGGCTAAGGATAAGGGCGTGGTGGGAAGAGTGAATTGGCGGTTTCTCCCCCGTGCGTTAAAGTCATTCACGGGCCATCACTGGAGCGGCCCCACCACCATTGGCCTTACACGACACGCGGAGAAACCGAAAATTGGCCCGGAATCAAGGCAAATGAAGAAGCAAAGAAGACCTCAAGAGACCAGCCTCTTCAGCGACCCCGCCTATGCACTTATTAGGCCCTACCCCGACGACGCTCGGCAATGCGTTCGGGACAGGCCCGGGGGCTTCTGTCGGTGCAACAAACCCTGGGTCTGTTGCCCAGACTGTGCACAGGCACGGGGACGAGATTGAAGCACCAACCCAAGTCAGAATACAAGGGACTAAGAGGTTCAAAGGACTAACATGCAGATCAAAGGGACCAAGATCAAGCCAAAGAAGCAAGGCACCATCAGGAGAAGGGCCTCCTTTGCTGGGCAGGCGAGCTCGGCAAGGGGCGAGGCCACCCCCGGAAGATGACATCCAAGACGTCCCGGCAGGGCCTGCCGGGGCACATGGAGGCAAAACCACCTCACCAACTACTCCACCGCGACCACGTCGTCAATCTGTGCGGTGTCAAACAGCGGAGTGACTAAGTGGTAGCCACTCACCACATGGCAGCCTCTCCCTAAAGGAAACACCTGCAGATGACACCCGTCCTGCAACGTGTCAAGTGAGCAGGCGTGGAGCTGATGAGATAGCCCGGCAAGCCTTGCCGGGCAACCAACGATGTGACGTTGAGCGGTGCATTTAATGCGCCCTGTCAGCCCACAGAGTTAGGTATGATAGCACTGTTTGCTATCTTATCAGTACATAATGACTATTTTGCCATTGTGGTGAACCCTCAATCTATAAAAGGAGGCCCATGGCGACCGTAGAGAGGGTTAGAAGGTTGGATAACTAAGACCCCATACGCGCGTGGCCATGGCCGCCCCGAGGCAACCCTTGCCGGGCAAGTGTACTACGCTCCACCACCACCTTTCCACCATCAATCCGCCAAAGCAGGAGTAGGGTTTTATGCTTCACGACGGCCCGAACCTGGGTAAAAATGCATGTGTGATCTCTTCCATGCTGCCACACGCTCGTCTGCTCTTTGTGCAATGCGACGCCCCCTACCGAACCAGCAAGGGGCCTCCTGGTCCCATAGGTGGCCGTGGTTTCCTACGACACTATGCAGCAGTGTAACACCTCTTCTCCCTGCTGTAATCTCTACTTAAACATGGTGCTCAACTCCATATATTTTTTCCCAATGATCTATGGTTATCCTATGATGTTTGAGTAGATTCGTTTTGTCCTGTGGGCTAATCATGATCTTGGTTGGTATGATTGTATATTTTATTTATGGTGCTGTCCTATGGTGACCTCCGTCTCATGCAAACATGAGGGATCCCCGCTGTAGGGTGTTACAATATGTTCTTGATTCGCTTATGGTGGGTTGCGAGAGTGACAGAAGCTTAAACCCGAGTAGGTGGGTTGTTGTGTATGGGATAAAGAGGACTTGATACTTAATGCTATGGTTGGGTTTCACGACCTTAATGATCTTTAGTAGTCACGGATGCTTGCTAGAGTTCCAATCATAAGTGCATATGATCCAAGTAGAGAAAGTATGTTTGCTCATGCCTCTCCCTCATATAAAATTACAAGAATGATTACCGGTACTTGTTATCGATTGCCTAGGGACAAATGACTTTCTTGTTGACAAAAGCTATCCACTTTTATTACCTTGCAATTTATTCGTAGTTTTATTCTCGCAAAGTACTCATAGTTTTATTCTTGCAAAATAGTTTCATACTTGTTTTAGGTCAAGCAAACATCAAGTGTGCGTAGAGTTGTATCGGTGGTCGATAGAACTTGAGGGAATATTTGTTCTGCCTTTAGCTCCTCGTTGGGTTCGACACTCTTATTTATCGAAGAAGGCTACAAACGATCCCCTATACTTGTGGGTTATCAAGACCTTTTTCTGGCGCCATTGCCGGGGAGCAATAGCGTGGGGTGAATATTCTCGTGTGTGCTTGTTTGCTTTATCACTAAGTAGTTTTTATTTCCTGTTCTAAGTTGCTCTCTATCTTTAGTTATGGATATGGAACATGAAATACCAAAAAAAATTAGTTGTACTTGCCATTCATGGAGATGGGAAACCTCCTAAAACCCTCGATGCTCGTTATATGAAAAATATTATGCACTACTTTGATAATCCTGAGAAAGCCCCATTCAACATGATAATGGGAGACACGTTCGATCAACGTGAATAGTCTAGGGATTATCGCTTGACACAAAAAGGGAAATTGTTATGGGATCAAATTGATATGTTGCATAGGTATGCTTGGAATTTATGCCAGAGATATGATTTTACTTGTTGCTCTAGGATGAATGCTCCACACCTTCCCTTTTCATGCAAATTTAATGATAATGAAACCTTGGCTTCTTATGCCAATGGTAGATATGATTATTATGTTGTGGAACGAATAGAAGAATTTGTTGCTTTTAAGGAAGCTTATGAAATTGAATCTTTGTTTTTAAAGTATGAAGCTTTTTATGATGATGTTTATAAACCTGAAATTTTTGCCATCCTTAAATATTGCTACGAAAATTATAAATACAATTCCGATATTGATATATTTATTGAGAAAGTCTCCGCTGTCTAAGAAGAGACTAATATTTTGCAGGAGTCTATGGAAGAAGAAATTGATGAAACTGTGAGCTCATTGGATGAAAAAGATGATGAGGAGAGCGAAGAACAAAAGGAGGAATAGCGGATTAGCTACCCGTGCCCACCTTCTAATGACAGTAACTCTTTAACTCATACATTATTTAATTTCCCTTCATGCTTACCGAAGGATGAATGCTATGATAATTACTATGATCCCGTTGATTGTTTTGAAATATCCCTTTTTGATGAACTTGATGCTTGCCATGCTTGTGGCGAAGATGCCAATATGAATTATGCTTATGGAGATGAACTTGCTATAGTTCCTTATGTTGAGAATGAAATTGTTACTATTGCACCCACACACGATAGTCCTATTATCTTTTTGAATTCTCCAACTACACTATATCGGAGAAGTTTGTTCTTATTAAGGATTATATTGATTGGTTGCGTTCTACCACTACACATGATGATTTTGATGAATGTAAAATGCATGTGCTTGCTGCTCCTACTTGCAATTATTATGAGAGAGGAGCTACATCTCCGCCTCTCTATGTTTTCAACACGATAAAATTGCAAGAAACTGCTTATACTATGCATTGGCCTTTACTTGATGTGCATGAATTGTTCTTGTATGACATGCCGATGCATAGGAAGAGAGTTAGACTTCGTCATTGCATGATATATGTTGCTGCTTTGTGCTCACTACTAAATTACAAATCATTGTTAATTAAAATTGGCTTTTTTATACCTTGGGATCCGGGTGGATTCATTACTTGAGCACTTTATGCCTAGCTTAATGGCTTTAAAGAAAGCGCTACCAAGGAGACAACCCGGAAGTTTTAGAGAGTCATTTATTTCTGTTGAGTGCTTTTATAAAGTTTAAAAACAAAAAATATAGAGGGGAACTTAAAACTTCACAAAAAGAAAAGTGAAAGTGAGAGAGACGAGCATTGTGAAAGTGGGAGCTAGCCTTGAACTTTGTTCATGCCCATGGAAACTTTGTGAATGTTAATTACAGAAACTTTTCAACAAAAATAATTATCCACTTGTACAAATCCATTGTATTATAAAAATAATGTGCCAAGATTTGCCTTTAGGAAGATTAGATTGCTTGTTGGTATGTGCGGTGCAAAAATAGAAACTTTGGCTGTACTGCATGATTTTACATTTTTTACTGGAATGTTAAAAGCTTCTGAAACTTTTTGCACAGTCTTGCTATACAAATTTTTTAATTTTTCCTAATGTTTAAGAATTTTTGGAGTAACATAAGTATGGTAGGTGTTCAGATTTCTACAGACTGTACTGTTTAAGACAGATTCTGTTTTTGATGCATTGTTTTGCTTGTTTTGATGAAACAATCGATTTTAATTGGTGGTATAAGCCATGGAAAAGTTATAATACAGTAGCTACAATGCAAAAAATAAAATATGAATTGATTTGCAACAGTACTTAGAGTAGTGATTTGCTTTATTATACTAACGGATCTTACCGAGCTTTCTGTTGAGTTTTGTGTGGATCAAGTGATCAAAGATCGAGGAGGTCTCGATATGAGGAGAAGGAGGAGAGGCAAGAGCTCAAGCTTGGGGATGCCCAAGGCATCCCAAGTAAATATTCAAGGAGACTCAAGCGTCTAAGCTTGGGGATGCCCCGGAAGGCATCCCATCTTTCTTCAACAAGTATCTGTATGTTTTCATCTTCGTTTCGTTCATGTGATATATGTAAATCTTGGACCGTCTTTTGTGTTTAGTTTTTCTTTTATGCACCATGCTGGTATGAGATAGTCCATGGTCGATTTACAGAATGCTCATTGCACTTCACTTATATCTTTTGAGTGTGGCTTTATAGAATGCTTCATGTGCTTCACTTATATCATTTGAAGTTTGGATTGCCTGTTTCTCTTCACATAGAAAACCATTATTTGGAGAATGCTCTTTTGCTTCACTTATATTTGTTAGAGAATGATCTTTTGTAGAAAGAATTAACCTCTCTTGCTTCACTTATATCTATTTAGTGAGTCAAAAGGAATTGGTCATTTGCATGGTTAGTCATAAAATCCTACATAAAACTTATGGATCACTGAATATGATATGTTTGATTCCTTGCAATAGTTTTGCGATATAGAGATGGTAATATGTGGGAGGTACTAGTAAACGGTTGTGGTTAGTAAGAATATTGGTGTTAAGGTTTGTGATTCCCGAAGCATGCACGTATAGTCTCTCGTTATGCTATGAAGTTGGAGCATGATTTATTGATTGTTTCCTTATGAGTGGTGGTTGGGGACGAGCGATGGTCTTTTCCTACCAATCTATCCCCCTAGGGGCATGCATAATAGTACTTTGCTTCGAGGGCTAATAAACTTTTGCAATAAGTATATGAGTTCTTTATGACTAATGTGAGTCCATGGATTATACGCACTCTTACCTTTCCGCAATTTGGTAGCCTCTACGGTACCGTGCATTGCCCTTTCTCACCTTGAGATGTGGTGCAAACTTCGCAGGTGCATCCAAACCCTGTGATATGATATGCTCTATCACACATAAGCCTTATTATATCTTCCTCAAAACAGCCACCATACCTACCTATTATGGCCTTTCCAAAGCCATTCCGAGATATATTGCCATGCAACTTCCACCGCTTCCGTTTTGATGACTTGAGCATTCATTGTCATATTGCTTTGCATGATCATAAGATGGCTAGCATGATATTTCCATGGCTTGTCCATTTTTTGATATCGTTGTTATGCTAGATCATTGCACATCCTGGTACACTACCAGAGGCATTCATATAGAGTCATATTTTGTTATAGGTATCGAGTTGTAATTTTTATTTCTTTTGAGTTATAAGTAAATAGAAGTGTGATGATCATTATTATTTATTTTTAGAGCATTGCCCCAGTGAGGAAAGGATGATGGAGACTATGATTCCCCCACAAGTCAGGATGAGACTCCGGACAATGAGAGAAAAAAAGGGGAAAAAAGAAAAAGAAAAAGAAAAAAAAGAAAAAAACAAACAAAGAGAGAAGGGGCATGCTAGTTTCACACTTGTGCTTCAAAGTAGCACCATGTTTTTCATATAGAGAGTCTCCTATGTAGTCACTTTCATATACTAGTGGGAATTTTTCATTATAGAACTTGGCTTGTATATTCCGATGATGGCCTTCCTCAAATGCCCGAGGTCTTCATGAGCAAGCAAGTTGGATGCACACCCACTTAGTTTTCATATTGAGCTTTCATACACTTATAGCTCTTAGTGCATCCACTGCATGGCAATCCCTACTCCTCGCATTGATATCAATTGATGGGCATCTCCATAGCCCGTTGGTTAGCCGTGTCGATGTGTGACTTTCTTACTTTTTTGTCTTCTCAATATTTACCCCTATCATCATCCTCTATTCCACCTATAGTGCTATATCCATGGCTTGTGCTCATGTATTGCATGAGGGTTGAAAAAGCTGAAGCGCGTTAAAAGGTATGAACCAATTGCTCGACTTGTCATCGATTTTGTGCATGATAAATACTTTGTGTTAAGAAGACAGAGCATGACAAGACTATATGATTTTGTAGGGATAGCTTTCTTTAGCGTTGATATTTTGAAAGACATGATTGTTTGTTGGGATGCCTGAGTATTAATGTCTTTATGTCAAATTATAGACTATTGCTTTGAATCACTTATGTCTTAATATTCATGCCATGACTATATATATGATCAAGTTTATGCAAGGTAGCATTCCACATCAAATATTATCTTTTTTATCATTTACCTACTCGAGGACAAGCAGGAACTAAGCTTGGGGATGCTGATACATCTCCGTCATATCTATAATTTTTTATTGTTTCATGCCAATATTATATAACTTTCACATATTTTTGGCAACTTTTTATATGATTTATTGGTCTAACCTATTGATCCAGTGCCCAGTGCTAGTTCCTGTTTGTTGCATGTTTTTTGTTTCACAGAAAATCCATATCAAACGATGTCCAAATGTGATAAAAATTTACAGAGAATTATTTTGGAATATTTATGATTTTTGGGAGGTGGAATAAACGCAAACGGGGCCCCACAGTGACCACAACCCACCAGGGCGCACCGGGCACCCCCTCGCGCGCCCAGGTCTCTTGTGCCCTCCTTGAAGATTGGTTGGGGCCCTTCTTCTGGCACAAGAAAGATAATTTATGGAAAAAAAAATTGTAAAAATTTCAGCGCAATTGGAGTTACGGATCTCCGGGAATTTAAGAAACAGTGAAGGGCCCGATCTGGGGAACGCGAAACAGAAGAGAACAGAGAGGGAGATCCAATCTCGGAGGGGCTCCCGCCCTTCCGCCGCCATGGAGGCCATGGACCAGAGGGGGAACTCTCCTCCCATCTAGGGGGGAGGCCAAGGAAGAAGAAAAAGGAGGGGGGCTCTCTCCCCCTCTCTCCCGGTGGCGCCGGAGTGCCGCTGGGGCTAGGATTGTGACGGCAATCTACATCAACAATCTTGCTACCATCATCACCAACTTTCTCCCCCTCTATGCAGCAGTGTAACACCTCTTCTTCGCGCTGTAATCTCTAGGTAAACATGGTGCTCAACTCCATATATTATTTCCCAATGATCTATGGTTATCCTATGATGTTTGAGTAGATTCGTTTTGTCCTGTGGGCTAATCATGATCTTGGTTGGTATGATTGTATATTTTATTTATGGTGCTGTCCTATGGTGCCCTCCAGCTTGTGCAAACGTGAGGGATCCCTGATGTAGGGTGTTGCAATATGTTCATGATTCGCTTATGGTGGGTTGCGAGAGTGACAGAAGCTTAAACCCGAGTAGGTGGGTTGTTGCGTACGGGATAAAGAGGACTTGATACTTAATGCTATGGTTGGGTTTGACGAACTTAATGATCTTTAGTAGTTGCGGATGCTTGCTAGAGTTCCAATCATAAGTGCATATGATCCAAGTAGAGAAAGTGTGTTAGCTCATGCCTCTCCCTCATATAAAATTACAAGAATGATTACTGGTACTTGTTATCGATTGCCTAGGGACAAATGACTTTCTTGTTGACAAAAGCTATCCACTTTTATTACCTTGCAATTTATTCGTAGTTTTATTCTCGCAAAGTACTCATAGTTTTATTCTTGCAAAATAGTTTCATACTTGTTTTAGGTCAAGCAAACGTCAAGTGTGCGTAGAGTTGTATCGGTGGTCGATAGAACTTGAGGGAATATTTGTTCTGCCTTTAGCTCCTCGTTGGGTTCGACACTCTTATTTATCGAAGAAGGCTACAAACGATCCCCTATACTTGTGGGTTATCATTGAGTTGTAAGCAAAAAGAATTGTGATGATCATATTTATTGGAGCATTGTCCCTATGAGGTAAAGAATGATGGAGACTGGTGAGTCCTCAAAAAAGTGGGGATGAGGTTCATGATATTGTTCTAAAAAAGAGACAGAAAAAATGAGAGAAAAAGAGAGACGGGACAATGCTACTATCCTTTACCACACTTGTGCTTCAAAGTAGCACCATGTTCTTCATATAGAAAGTCTCCATGATTTGTCACTTTCATATACTAGTGGGAATTTTTACATTATAGAACTTGGCTTGTATATTCCGATGACAAGCTTCCTCAAATGCCCAAGGTCTTCATGAGCAAGCAAGTTGGATGGACACCCACTTAGTTTCAGTAGTGAGCTTTCATAAAGTTATAGATCTAATGCATCTGTTGCATGGCAATCCCTACTCCTCGCATTGATATTGATTGTAAGGACTCTTCATTGCCTAACGATCCACCGAGTTGATGCGAGACTTTCTCCACTTTTTGTCTTCCCTTATAAACCTCTATGAACATAATATATTCCACCCGTAGAGCTAAGTCCATGACTCATGCTCATAGATTGAGTGAAGCTAAAAATCTTGAAGCGAGAAAAGGTATGATACAATTGCTTGGTTTGGCACCACAGTTGTCGGTGTGAAATCCGGCATACCTCGGGGTAGGGGGTCCCGAGCCGTGGACCTCGGATCGATGGTAACAGGAACAGGGTAGACTATGTTTACCCATGTTCGGGCCCTCTTGATGGAGGTAAAACCCTACATCCTGCTCTTGATTATATTGATGGAGATGTATCAAATACAGAGTTGATCTACCTCCAGATCGTGAGTTGTGTTCTACCTCTAGGGCTAGGTGAATGTAATTGTGATTTGGTCCCCTCTAAGGGATTAACCATTGGCTTATATACACGCCAGTTAGGGTATCTAGGGTTACATGGTCGGTATCCTGAGGATCGCATGGAGGCGGCTGGGGATATCTTGGAGTATACATCAAGTCTTCAGTAGGTACGGTCTTGATCCCATCCAGGCGTGCAGCTTGCCGAGTCTTCCTTAACGAGAATGCAGGCCCACTTGCCCAGACTAAAGACTGTGGGCTGACTAGGTTAGTACCCCCTAGTCCATGACACCGTCAGTAGCCCTCGAACTAGTCTTCTATGCCGAGGACGACCTCCTTGAATTAAATAACCTCGAATCCGAAGTCCTTGGCTTGACATACGTGTTCCCCTTCATTAGTAATCCGAGATTTCTTCTCTTTGAGAGGTTCTATAAACTACCTCCCCATGGAGTGACATTCCTCGGCCATGCCTCAAACGAGCTCACCCAGTGCCCAAAGTCACGGGATTACTTAGCCTCGAAGGTCGGTCGTATAGGTGTGAATAGTGTTTACTAGCCTAACAACATTATCGAAGAGGCTCTTACCCATGACTGGTTAAGCAATTACTGCCTGCTACCTCTTGAGCTTGCGTTGGTTTTTCCCTTGAAGAGGAAAGGGTGATGCAGCAAAGTAGAGTAAGTATTTCCCTCAGTTTTGAGAACCAAGGTATCAATCCAGTAGGAGACAACACGCAAGTCACCGAATACCCGCACAAACAAACACCAAACTTGCACCCAACGCGATAAGGGGTTGTCAATCCCTTCTCGGTTACTCGCAAAAGTGAGATCTGATAGAGATAGATAAATGGTAAAGTAAATATTTTTTTGGTATTTTTGTTTTATAGATTGGAAAGTAGAAGATTGCAAAATAGTAGATCAGAAACTCGTAGATTGGAAAGTAGAAGATTGTATGATGGAAAATAGACCCGGGGGCCATAGGTTTCACTAGAAGCTTCTCTCAAGATAGAAAATAATATGGTGGGTGAACAAATTACTGCTGAGCAATTGATAGAAAAGCGCAAAGTTATGACGATATCTAAGGCAATGATCATGAATATAGGCATCACGTCCGTGTCAAGTAGACCGAAACGATTCTGCATCTACTACTATTACTCCACACATCGACCGACTCCTGCCTGCATCTAGAGTATTAAGTTCATGAAGAACAGAGTAACGCCTTAAGAAAGATGACATGATGTAGAGGAATTAACTCAAGCAATATGATGAAAACGCCATCTTTTTATCCTCGATGGCAACAATACAATACGTGCCTTGCTGCCCCTACTGTAACTAGGAAAGGACACCGCAAGATTGAACCCAAAGCTAAGCACTTCTCCCATTGCAAGAAAAACCAATCTAGTTGGCCAAACCAAATCGATAGTTTGAAGAGACTTGCAAAGATATCAAATCATGCATAAAAGAACTCAGAGAAGATTCAAATAATATTCATAGATAAGCTGATCATAAATCCATAATTCATTGGATCTCGGCAAACACACCGCAAAACAGTATTACATTGAATAGATCTCCAAGAACATCGAGGAGAACATGGTATTGAGAATCAAAGAGAGAGAAGAAGCCATCTAGCTACTAGCTATGGACCCGTAGGTCTGAGGTAAACTACTCACGCTTCATCGGAAGGGCAATGGTGTTCATGTAGAAGCCCTCCGTGATCGAATCCCCCTCCGGCAGGACACTGGAAAAGGCCCCAAGATGGGATCT
The DNA here is from genome assembly GCA_011799875.1 of Thinopyrum elongatum. Classification (NCBI taxonomy): domain Eukaryota; kingdom Viridiplantae; phylum Streptophyta; class Magnoliopsida; order Poales; family Poaceae; genus Thinopyrum; species Thinopyrum elongatum. The sequence goes on along the minus strand of CM022300.1, from coordinate 275,088,030 downwards.
CACGGGTACAGAAGGTTGCGGCGGTGGAAAAGTCTTTTCGTGGATGCCTCTGGTGGTTTGGGCATATAAGAGTATATATAGGTGAAAGAATTAGGTCAGGAGACACACGAGGGGCCCGCAAGGGTGGGGGCGCGCCCTACCCCCTGGGCGCGCCCTCTGTCCTTGTGGCTGCCTCGTGGCTTCTCTGACTTGCACTCCAAGTCCTCTGGTTTCCTTTTGGTCCAAGAAAGATCATTGTGAAAGTTTTATTCCGTTTGGACTCCGTTTGGTATTCCTTTTCTGCGAAACTCAAAAACAGGGAAAAAACAGGAACTGGCACTGGGCTCTAGGTTAATAGGTTAGTCCCAAAAATAATATAAAATAGCATATTAATGCATATAAAACATCCAAAACAGATAATATAATAGCATGGAACAATCAAAAATTATAGATACGTTGGAGACGTATCAAGCATCCCCAAGCTTAATTCCTGCTCGTCCTCGAGTAGGTAAATGATAAAAACAGAATTTTTGATGTGGAATGCTACCTAACATATTTATCCATGTAATTTCTTTATTGTGGCATGATTGTTCAGATCCGTACGATTCAAAACAAAAGTTTAATATTGACATAAAAACAAAAATACTTCAAGCATACTAACAAGATAATTATGTCTTCTCAAAATAACATGGCCAAAGAAAGCTTATCCCTACAAAATCATATAGTCTGGCTATGCTCCATCTTCATCACACAAAATACTCAAATCATGCACAACCCCGGTTTTAGCGAAGCAATTGTTTCATACTTTAGTATTCTCAAACTTTTTCAACTTTCACGCAATACATGAGCGTGAGCCATGGACATAGCACTATAGGTGGAATAGAAGGTGGTTGTGGAGAAGGCAAAAAGAGGGAGATAGTCTCACATCAACTAGGCATATCAACGGGCTATGGAGATGCCCATCAATAGATATCAATGTGAGTGAGTAGGGATTGCCATGCAACGGATGCACTAGAGCTATAAGTTTATGAAAGCTCAAAAAGAAAACTAAGTGGGTGTGCATCCAACTTGCTTGCTCATGAAGACCTAGGGCAATTTGAGGAAGCCCATCGTTGGAATATACAAGCCAAGTTCTATAATGAAAAATTCCCACTAGTATATGAAAGTGACAACATAGGAGACTCTCTCTCATGAAGATCATGGTGCTACTTTGAAGCACAAGTATGGAAAAAGGATAGTAACATTGCCCCTTCTCTCTTTTTCTCTCATTTTTTTCTTTTTTTTTCTTTTTTTTCTTTTTTTTCTTTCTTCTCTTTTTTTCTTTCTTTCTTTCTTTTCTCTTTTTTTCCCCTCACATGGGACAATGCTCTAATAATGAAAATCATCATACTTCTATTTACTTACAACTCAAAAATTACAACTAGATACTAGAACAAAATATGACTCTATATGAATGCCTCCGGCGGTGTACCGGGATGTGAATGAATCAAGAGTGACATGTATGAAAGAATTATGAACGGTGGCTTTGCCACAAATACGATGTCAACTACATGATCATGCAAAGCAATATGACAATGATGATGCGTGTCATAATAAATGGAACGGTGGAAAGTTGCATGGCAATATATCTCGGAATAGCTATGGAAATGCCATAATAGGTAGGTATGGTGGCTGTTTTGAGGAAGGTATATGGTGGGTTTATGGTACCGGCGAAAATTTGCGTGGTACTAGAGAGGCTAGCAAAGGTGGAAGGGTGAGAGTGCGTATAATCCATGGACTCAACATTAGTCATAAAGGACTCACATACTTATTGCAAAAATCTATTAGTCATCGAAACAAAGTACTAGACGCATGCTCCTAGGGGAAGGGTTGGTAGGAGTTAACCATCGCACGATCCCGACTTCCACACAAAGGATGACAATCAAAAAATATCTCATGCTCCAACTTCGTTACATAACGGCTCACCATACGTGCATGCTACGGGACTCACAAACCTTAACACAAGTATTTCTCAAATTCACAACTACTCACTAGCATGACTCTAATATCACCATCTTCATATCTCAAAACAATCATAAGGAATCAAACTTCTCATAGTATTCAATGCACTTTATATGAAAGTTTTTATTAAACCCTCTTGGATGCCTATCATATTAGGACTAAATTTATAACCAAAGCAAATTACCATGCTGTTTTAAAGACTCTAAAAAATAATATAAGTGAAGCCTGAGAGTTCATCAATTTCTATAAAATAAAGCCACCGCCGTGCTCTAAAAAGATGTAAGTGAAGCACTAGAGCAAAATTGCCTAGCTCAAAAGATATAAGAGAAGCACAAAGAGTATTCTAATAAATCACGATTCATGCGTGTCTCTCTCAAAAGGTGTGTACAGCAAGGATGATTGTGGAAAACTAAAAATCAAAGACTCAAATCATACAAGACGCTCCAAGGAAAACACATATCATGTGGTGAATAAAAATATAGCCTCAAGTAAAGTTACCGATAGAAGAAGACGAAAGAGGGGATGCCTTCCAGGGCATCCCCAAGCTTAGGCTCTTGGTTATCCTTGAATATTACCTTGGGGTGCCTTGGGCATCCCCAAGCTTAGGCACTTGCCAATCCTTATTCCATAGTCCATCAAATCCTTACCCAAAACTTGAAAACTTCACAACACAAAACTCAACAGAAAATCTCATAAGCTCCGTTAGTATAAGAAAATAAATTACCACTTTTGGTACTGTTGTGAACTCATTATTTATTTATATTGGTGTAATATCTAATATATTCCAACTTTTCCATGGTTCATACCCCCCGATATTACCCATAGATTCATCAAAATAAGCAAACAACACATAGAAAACAGAATCTGTCAAAAACAGAACAGTCTGTAGCAATCTGGAAATCTTGAATACTTATATAACTCCAAAAATTCTGAAAAATTAGTAAGACCTACGAAATTTGTTTATTAATCTTATGCAAAAAGAATCAACTCAAAATCACTCTTCTGTGAATTATAAAAATTATTTTCCTGGGCACAGAAGTTTCTGTTTTTCAGCAAGATCAAATCAACTATCACCGTAAGCTATCCCAAAGGTCTTACTTGGCACAAACACTAATTAAAACATAAAACCAAATCTAACGAGAGGCTAGATGAATTATTTATTGCAAAACATAACCTAAAAATCAAAAACAAAAATAAAATTGGGTTGCCTCCCAACAAGCGCTATTGTTTAATGCCCTTAGCTAGGCATAAAAAACACGAATAGATCTAAGTATAATCATCTTTGGTATGCAATCCATAAGTGGCTCTCATAATAGATTCATAAGGCGATTCAATTTTCTTTCTTGGAAGTGTTCCGTGCCCTTCCTTAACGGAAATTGAAATCTAATGTTTCCTTCTTTCATATCAATAACTGCACCAATCGTTCTAAGGAAAGGTCTACCAAGAATAATAAGACATGTAGGATTGCAATCTATATCAAGAACAATGAAATCTATGGGCAAATAATTCCTATTTGCAACAATAAGAACATCATTAATCCTTCCCATAGGTTTCTTAATAGTGGAATCTGCAAGATGCAAATTTAAAGAACAATCATCAAACTCACGGAAACCTAATACATCACACAAAGTTTTTGGAATCGTGGAAACACTAGCACCCAAATCACACAAAGCATGGCATTCATAATCTTTAATCTTAATCTTAATAGTAGGTTCCCACTCATCATAAAATTTTCTAGGGATAGAAACTTCCAATTCAAGCTTTTCTTCAAAAGATTGCATCATAGCATCAACGATATGTTTAGTAAAAGCTTTGTTTTGTTTATAAGCATGAGGAGAATTCAACACGGATTGCAACAAGGAAATACAATCTATTAAAGAACAATTATCATAATTAAATTCATTGAAATCCAAAAGAGTGGGTTCATTGCTACTTAAAGTTTTGACCTCTCCAATCCCACTTTTATCAATTTTTGCATCAAGATCTAAAAACTCCGAATCATTGGGACGCCTTCTAACTAAAGTTGACTCATCACCAGTCCCATATTTATCAAGATTTATATTGGAAAACAAAGATTCAATAGGAGTCACATCAATCACTTTAAGATCTTCATCATTATTTAACGCTTCTGGTTTAGCGGCCATCTTATTTACTAAGGTAGCTTGTTTATCGGAAATTTGGCCTACTAGATTTTCAAGATGAGCAAACTGAGATTTCAAACCATAAAATTCCTTAGACATATCATCAAGCTCTTTATTCATGTATTCCATAAAAATTTTCTGCTCCTTGAGCTCGTTCCTAAAGAAATTATTATGCTCAAATTGCAAAGACATGAAGCTTCTAACATTATTTTCAATTTCATCCAACCTCTTGAGGTGAGGACCAATGTTTTTTGGAGGAATCATCATGACAAGCAAGTAATCCAACAAGCAAGCACACAAAAAGCAAACGAAGAAGACGAACGGAAGAAGGGCGAAGAAAAGGCAAAGAGGAAGGCGAAGGAAAGGCAAACTTTTCAAAAATCATTTTAGAAGTGGGGGAGAGGAAATTGAGAGGCGAATGGCGAATAATGTAATGCGAGATATGAGAGTTTATGATGGGTACTTGGTATGTCTTGACTTGGTGTAGATCTCCCCGGCAACGGCACAAGAAATTCTTCCTGCTACTTCTTGAGCTTGCGTTGGTTTTTCCCTTGAAGAGGAAAGGGTGATGCAGCAAAGTAGAGTAAGTATTTCCCTCAGTTTTGAGAACCAAGGTATCAATCCAGTAGGAGACAACACGCAAGTCACCGAATACCTGCACAAACAAACACCAAACTTGCACCCAACGTGATAAGGGGTTATCAATCCCTTTTCGGTTACTCGCAAAAGTGAGATCTGATAGAGATAGATAAATGGTAAAGTAAATATTTTTTTGGTATTTTTGTTTTATAGTTGGAAAGTAAAAGATTGCAAAATAGTAGATCGGAAACTCGTAGATTGGAAAGTAGAAGATTGTATGATGGAAAATAGACCCGGGGGGCATAGGTTTCACTAGAAGCTTCTCTCAGGATAGAAAATAATACGGTGGGTGAACAAATTACTGCTGAGCAATTGATAGAAAAGCGCAAAGTTATGACGATATCTCAGGCAATGATCATGAATATAGGCATCACGTCCGTGTCAAGTAGACCGAAATGATTCTGCATCTACTACTATTACTCCACACATCGACCGACTCCTGCCTGCATCTAGAGTATTAAGTTCATGAAGAACAGAGTAACGCATTAAGAAAGATGACATGATGTAGAGGAATTAACTCAAGCAATATGATGAAAACCCCATATTTTTATCCTCGATGGCAACAATACAATACGTGCCTTGCTGCCCCTACTGTCACTGGGAAAGGACACCGCAAGATTGAACCCAAAGCTAAGCACTTCTCCCATTGCAAGAAAAACCAATCTAGTTGGCCAAACCAAATCGATAGTTCGAAGAGACTTGCAAAGATATCATATCATGCATAAAAGAATTCAGAGAAGATTCAAATAATATTCATAGATAAGCTGATCATAAATCCACAATTCATCGGATCTCGGCAAACACACCGCAAAAAAGTATTACATCAAATAGATCTCCAAGAACATCGAGGAGAACATGGTATTGAGAATCAAAGAGAGAGAAGAAGCCATCTAGCTAATAGCTATGGACCCGTAGGTCTGTGGTAAACTACTCACGCTTCATCGGAAGGGCAATGGTGTTGATGTAGAAGCCCTCTGTGATCGAATCCCCCTCCGGCAGGATGCCGGAAAAGGCCCCTAGATGGGATCTCACGGGTACAGAAGGTTGCGGCGGTGGAAAAGTCTTTTCGTGGATGCCTCTGGTGGTTTGGGCATATAAGAGTATATATAGGCGAAAGAATTAGGTCAGGAGACGCACAAGGGGCCCACAAGGGTGGGGGGCGCGCCCTCCTTCCTTGTGGCCGCCTCGTGGCTTCTCTGACTTGCACTCCAAGTCCTCTGGTTTCCTTTTGGTCCAAGAAAGATCACCGCGAAAGTTTTATTCCGTTTGGACTCCGTTTGGTATTCCTTTTCTGCGAAACTCAAAAATAGGGGAAAACAGGGAAAAAACAGGAACTGCCACTGGGCTCTAGGTTAATAGTTTAGTCCCAAAAATAATATAAAATAGCATATTAATGCATATAAGACATCCAAAACAGATAATATAATAGCATGGAACAATCAAAAATTATAGATACGTTGGAGACGTTTCACTGCCATCCACATCATGGCTCGAGGCAATCTTTTTACTGGCGCGTCCCATCGCAGTGGAGATCGTGCCCATTTTCTTAGGGATGCCATTAAGATTTTGTTTCTCCCCGTTTGCATAATGGCATCTTTTATGAGGGGTGGCAATTTTACCAGCACAACAGGGGGACTTTTGGCCTTTCACCAGCTATAAAAGAAGAAGGATTGCAACAGAAAGCATCACGCTCTCATTTCCCTCGTCTGTAGCCTCTCGAGCTCTAGCACTCAGATCCAATCTCGCCTCCCTCCTTTGTTGTGTCCAGGTCTCACTCTGAGCAGTGGCCGACACCCTCAAGGGGCACTGGGGTGGTTCTCTCATGATGAAGGGAACCATCCTAGAGCTGCGCAGCGCGGGGTATTGCCCCACCAACACCACAACCCGAGCACCGGACCCTAACCAGCAGGTGCCCGCTTCCAAAGTATGGGAGAGGGTGGTCTTCATTCCCCACCTCGTAAGAGGTTTGGGGTTCCCACTACACCCCTTCGTGCACGGGGTAATGTTCTACTACGGCCTGGACTTCCACCACATGGCCCCAAACTCCATCCTCCACCTCGCCTCCTTAATCATGGTCAGTGATATTTATTTTGGCTAATCAAATGATTTTATGCTTGCAGAAGTGGATCACCAAGGCGCAACAGATGTTGAGCCCCAAGACACTACTAGAGGGGGAGAGGACCCCCCAGCTCACGGCCCTCCTAGTCGAGGAGCCACATGTGGTGATCCCCAAGGGGTCAAAGCCCTAGAAAGGCAGGGCTAGCCTCCAGATCCGGGAGACCTCGGTCACCCGATCCGAGGACACCCACGCCTCCTCCACCCACGACGACAGAGTGGAGGAGGTTGAGCGGGATGAGAACCCTTACCTCAAGGGGAAGAGAGCGGCGTCCGAGTACGCTGAAGAGGAGGTACAACCACAGGGCCTAAAGAGGCCACGCAAGGCCTCCATCGAGCCTGCTGGCAAGCCGGCCCCGTCGGGGAAGTTCACCTTCCTCGATGATTGGGACGACGACGCCCTCGCAATGGGGAGGAAGAAGCCCACACCTCGAAGGTATGTCATAATCTTTATGTCGAGTTTTCCTTTTTATTGACATAAAACTCACACAAGAGTAATTTTCCTCCAGTCCATAGAAGATGGACCTTAGTGGCAACATGTCGAGCGGGCTACCACCCGCCAGTGAGACGCCAGATCCCGCCACTGCTCCTCCAGCTCTCGAAGGGTTGGGAGAGGCGACGTCCAATCCGTCTCCTCCGGTCCACACAACGGGGGACAGAGAGCCGGTTGTCATGGTCGAGGTCGAGACCTCGGCTCCATAGGGCCAAGGAGACAGGGTCCACAAGGTCGTCAAGGAAGGGCTAGGCCAGACATCAGTCCAGCTGAAGTTAACTCCGGCGCCAACACTGCAACCGGAGACTCTCGTACCCAGCACTTATTGCTGGGTTTTGAGGTTCTGCCATCCCCGCTTCCTGCCCCCAAACAGGCTATTGGAGGGTGGACTGAAGAGATGGAGGCAGCCATAACGGGCTCCTCCCTTAAAAGAGAGCACCGCACGCTGATCGGCGTGGCGTTGCCAGGCTTCTGGTCCGCAAAGGCCGGAATGCGTGAGGTCTTCAAGTGCCTCGTTACGAGCTTTGAGGTATTTGTCTATACTCATATTGAGAATAAACTCCATGCTTAGGTTTATGTGTATATGTCCGAGGACATTTTTTGCTTATATTGCGGCATAGTACTTAGACAGTGTAGCCAGTGAGTAGTCCCCGAGCCCAAGGTTAGTTTTGAAAAACTAGCTTTGGGATCAAAGCAAATTACCATAGGTTGACAAATGAGTAGCCCCCAAGACTCTGGCATTGGTTTTCGAAATATGGATGCCTGGTACAGGGGCTAATGGTGAAGTGCTTGTTCGCAGGTTTCTACCTCGGCTCCGAGATCGTGGAGATGAACCGGAAGCTCGAGAGGTCCGAGAAGGATCTCGATCGGATGAACAAATAGATCAAGCAATATCAAGGTAAGATCCAGAAGATTGTCAATTGTACTCTACGCTATAATAGCTTAATGCAAGAGGAGCTAATGCCGAGATGTTTTGATGACGGCAACTTTGTCTGAGCTTGATGGGCTCAAGGCTGAGCTTCTGAAAGCTCGGCAGGAGGCCCAGCAGCAAAAGGCTATGGCTGCCAAGGCGGAGAAGGACTTAGATACCGAAAAGGTGGCTAGGGGCAAGTACCAGGTGTGGGTCCTTGAGGTGGAGGAGATCCTGATGAGCGTCTACGGAGCATGAGATGCTCTTCAGGCCAAGGTGGAGCAGGCGAACGAGGAGCTCAAGAAGATCCACCTTGCGCACTCCGAACTCCAGACCCAGACCAGGGCCGACCACGAGGTGCTCCAGCAAGTGGAGTAGATTGCCGTAGGTAAGCCATATTTACTTCAATGTGTGTTTGGTAGCAAAGGGTTCGTCGACCTCACCCAGCAGTGTGTCGGTGCAACAAACCCCAGGTGTGTTGCATAGACTGTACACAGGCTCGAGAACAAGGTTGCAGCGTCCAAGACAAGACCAAGCAGAAGAGATCAGCTCTTTGAGAAATCAAAGGGCGGATCAAGAAGACCAAGGCCAACCAAAGGAGCAAGATACCACTAAGGAAAAACCTCCCTTGTCGAGCAGGTGAGCCTGGCGGGGACGAGGTTGCCCCGAAGACAAGTCTCCAGATTGCCCCGGCAGGCTTGCCGGGGATGCCGAGGGCAGATTACCGCGCCAAGACTCCACCACACCACCTCACAGCAATGCAAGTAATCGATCGGTGCGGTGTCGAGCCCCCAGGTGACTAAGTGCTATTATTTGGCATGTGGCAGCCACTTCCAAAGGAAATTACCTCCAAATGACACCCGTCCAGAGACGTGTCATGCAGGCAGGCGAGAAGGTGGCCGAACGGCATGGCAAGGCTTGCCGGGCTATGATATGATGTGACACTAAGCGGCGCATTTAATGCGCTCTGTCTTATCTGCAGAGTTAGGTATGATAGCACTGTTTGCTATCTAATCAGTACACAATGACTGATTTGCCATTGTGGTGTCCCATTGATCTATAAAAGGAGGGCCATGGCAACCTTAGAAAGGATTCGGACCCTTGTACACTCATACGCGCATAGTTGCTCTCGCCCCGAGGCGACCCTGCCGGGCTAGAGCGCTCCGTCTCCACCTCGGTCCTCTCATAAATCCACCAAAGCAGGAGTAGGGTTTTACGCCTCACGGCGGCCCGAACCTGGGTAAAAACTGCTTGTGTGATCGCTGTCGTGCTGCTCTGCGCCATCTGCTCTTTGTCCAATGTGTCCTTCCCAACTGCCGAACCACAAGGGGCCGATGGCCCGATAGGTGGCTGTGTTTTCCCACGACATCTTTGGCGCGTCAGGTAGAGGGAAGCGCTTGCACGAACCTGAGAGCATACGCAGCGCGTCATCTTCATCATCATTCTCTTCATCAACGGCTTCATCATCCATGGTGCCCTAGAAGAAACCCGGTGTCGCAGCTCACCCGTCCACCTCGAAGGCCCCTTCGCATGCGGCCGCCAATGCCGTGGGGGCTACGGGGCCACACGGGGACGTGGACGCTGCGGGGGACATGGCCGGCGCAGGCGGCATCATCACCACCTCCCCTATGGCCGAAACGGGAGCGGGTGGCACCGGAGAAGGACAGCGCCAACAACTTCCCAGCGGCCATGCTCCACAAGGTGCGGGTGGAGAGATCATCCTGTCCGTGCCTCTCCGCCCCACCGAAGGATGCAGCCACAGAGGTGGCGCTCGCCCTGGGGCGAACCGCAACCCTCCGGCCGCCCCTGCTGCGGGTGCGGCCGCAGGGCACGCGCCACCCTAGAACGGGCTGGCCAAGCCGATGCGCCGAACGGACCCGCCGATCCCCAAGCACAACCATCTCGTCACCACGCCCCCTGGTGACTGGCTCACGACGACGAGAGCACGGCGCTGCCACTACCGGCACCGTCAGAAGCCAGGTGACGTTACGGTCTACATTGTCATCCATGTCGAGCACTGCTTTGGAGGCCATGGCGCAGGCCCAACTCCCGTTGAGATTGCCGCCGCTGGCCGATCAGATGGATGAGTGGAGAGCCACCATTCAGAGCCTGATTGGTTTTGCTGAGGCAGGAGGATCACAGCGAGCGGGCCCACCACGGCCTCCGCAGGCGGCGACAATGGCCCGAGCTGCTGGCCATACCGAAGGGGCCAGCCCTACGGTCCAATCCCCTCCGTGGCAGCAAGCGCAGGGGCCGCAGCCAGAGCCACGCGACCAAGAACCCAACGATGTATCGATGGCTTCGTCCGATCCTCGAGAATGACGAGACCAACGGCAAGTCCTGGAAGACATGCGGGGGGAAGACGCGCGCGCCACCATCGAACGATGCCGCATAACCCAACGCCAGTCTGATAGGCGCAATGGCCCCGACATCGACGAGCCCACGCCCGGGGAAGGTGGGTACCTACCTTTCGAGGTTGGGTGCCCCCCATTCACTTGCGAGCTGCGGCAAGTCCGTTGGCCATCTGCTCGCACATTCAAGCCAGAAATACCAAAGAAGTACGATGGAAGATTGAACCCGGCAGAGTTCTTAAGCATCTACACAATTATCATTCCAGCTGCCGGGGGAAGAGACGAGAAGGTGTTCGCCAACTACTTCCCTTTCGCACTCAAGCCAAATGTGAGGTCTTGGCTGATGCATTTGCCAGAGAATTCCATCTCGACCTAGGCTGACCTGTGCCATGAGTTTGTTGGCTCCTTCACGGGTGGCCATCAAGAAGCAGGGCGGCCCAACGACTTGTAGCTCCTTCCATAGAAAGAAGGAGAGAGTCTACGGAAGTACATGCAGAGGTTCAGCCGGGTGCACAGGAATATTCCAGACATCCACCCGGCAGCTGTGATAGCCACGTTCCAGTCCAACATGCGCAACCACCGGATACGTTCTAAAATGAACGCTCTGTTGCCCAAGACTGTGAATGAGCTATACACTCTGGTGGATAAGTGTGCCCGAGTAGAAGAGGGGAGATGACTCCCCGGTGAAGAAGATGGCGTCGACATTGACTCAGAGGACGATGACGATGCCACCAACCAAAAGAAGAAGAACAAGAAGTGCAACGAGAAGCGCAAGGATAAAGCGGTGATGACCATTGAAGGATCGAGTGCACCTAGTACCGGCAAGAAGGCCAAGACCGAGGTTCCAAGCAAGGAAGCTGCCGCGTGCACTGATTGCCGGGAAGCCGCGGCTGCCGAGAAGGCTGGAAAGAGCGATGGGCCGTACTGCAAGATCCATCGGGCCAAGGGCCACGATCTTCGGGAGTGTCATCAGGTTGAGCAACTCGTCAAGAAGCAGAGGGCTGAGTACGAGAAGCGTGATAAGGAGAAAGACCAAGATGGCGCTGGTGGGAAGGGCAGAGGCAGCAGAACAGGTCACCCCGGCAAGGCTCCTCAGTATCAGGGGAAACCCGCCAAAGGACATGAGAAGAAGGATTGCGAGCACGAGAGTGATGAAGGAGATGAAGAGGAAACCAGCGAGGAGGAGTTCCAGAAAGCCACTGATGCCCTATGCATTGACGGGGGTGCATCCTTACACTCCTGTCACCGCCAACTCAAAAGATGGGCGCGTGAGGTCAATGTCGTGGAGCCAGCGGCGGATTCTCAAAAGCCGCTCAAGTGGTCTCGCATGCCCATCATCTTTGATGAGGAGGATCACCCCGACCGCATTACCTCGGTAGGGTGTTTGCCGTTGTTGGTTTCACCAACGATCCGCAACCTCAAGGTCACAAAGATGTTGGTTGATGGTGGGGCCGGGTTGACTTTGATTTCTCCAAAGGTCATCAGCAAACTCCAGATAGCAGATGAAGAGCTCAAGGTTACTGGTACATTCCAAGGGATCAACCCCGGTAGGAGTCGTCCTAAGGGGAAGATCACACTGCCGGTAACATTCAGGGGGGGGGGAGTTAAACTACCGAACTGAGAAGATCGTGTTTGATGTGGTTGACCTCCCCCTGCCGTACAATGGAATCCTTGGTCGCCCTGCCATGGCCAAATTCATGGCGGCATCCCACTATGCCTACAACACTTTGAAGATACCAGGGCCAATGGCCGTCATTTCTATTCCATCCGACAAGAAAGACGCAATCATATGTGTGGATAAGATGTACCGGGAAGCAGTCACTCCAGAGGCCGCGGAAGCCACTGCTCTCGGCAAGGAATGCAAGAAAAAGAAGAAAGCCATCAAGGAATCCGGGAAGCGTACCTCTTCGGGGTGCGCTGCGCCTGTTGATGACTTGCCGAAGAGTTCCAATAGCAAGAGGTCCAAGGCTACTGCACCCGCTATGAAGAAGGTCCCGGCAGGGCTGGCTGGCACTGACGGTACATTTACCATCAGTGTCATCCTCGACGACAAATAGGAAAGCATGATTGTTGCCTTACTGCGGGTGAATGTCGATGTGTTTGCTTGGCAACCATCTAACATCCCAAGTGTTCCCAGGGAGGTAATCAAGCACCACCTTGTTGTATGCCCACATGCCCGGCCCGTCAAGCAGAAGGTCCGGAAGCAAGCTTTGGAGTGGCAGCAGTTTATTGCCGAGGAGATCAAGAAACTTGAGGCTGCTGGTCTAGTCAGAGGAATGTTGCATCCAACATGGTTAGCAAAGCCAGTGGTAGTGCGCAAGGCGAATGGGAAATGGAGGCTTTGCATAGATTCCACAGATCTGAACAAAGCTTGCCCGAAGGAACCATTCCCCTTGCCACGCATCGACCAGATTATGGATTCCACCTCTGGGTGTGACCTGCTTTCCTTCCTGGATGCCTACTCTGGATACCACCAGATCTTCATGTCCAAGGAAGACGAAGAGAATACCGCGTTCATAACCCCATGTGGCACGTACTATTTTGTACGAATGCCCTTCCGGTTGAAGAGCGCTGGATCCACTTTTGCAAGAGCAGTACAGATTGGTTTTGAGTCCCAGCTGCACAGAAATTTTGAAGCCTACATGGATGATATAGTGGTCAAAACCAAGGACAGAGTTACTCTCATTCAGGATTTGGAAGAGACCTTTGCAAATCTGGGCAGAATCAACTTGAAGCTGAGCCCGGAGAAGTGTGTGTTTGGCGTTCCTTCCGGAAGCTACTTGGCTTCTTCGTGTCCCATCGGGGGATAGAGGCCAACCCCGACAAGATCAAGGCTATCGAGCAGATACAAGCACCCAAGACAGTTAAAGATGTGAGGCATTTGACTGGATGTGTTGCCGCGCTGATCAGGTTCATTTCCAAGTCCGCCGAACGCGCCTTGCCTTTCTTCAAAATCTTGAAGAAGGCATGACCCGTGGAGTGGACCCCGCAAGTGGATGCTGCGCTACAAGATTTGAAGACCTACCTTTCCTCTGTTCCCACCTTAGTCGCTCCTAAACCACAAGAGCCGTTGCTGCTATATTTAGCAGCGACCAATCACGTGGTTAACGCAGCGCTGGTGGCGCAGCGAGAGGTAGATGACGCAGTAGTCGCCACCATCGTCCCCTCTGGAGAGGAAAGTGAACCCGTCCCAGCAAGGTCAGATGCATTTCAAGACAAAGAAGAGCAAGGCAGCGGAGACAGTTCCAAGATCACGGCAAGGAAGAAGGTGGTGCAGCGCCCAGTGTACTTCGTCAACTCCCTGCTACAGGGGGCTAGGTTAAGGTACTCTGGCATGCAGAAGTTGATTTTTGGCCTCATCATGGCCTCAAGGAAACTACGCCACTACTTCCAAGCCCACGAGATCACGGTTGTCACCCGCTTCACCTTGCAATGCATACTCCGAAACCTCGAGGCCACTGGCAGGATCGTGGAATGGGCTTTGGAGTTATCCAGCTTTGGTTTGAAGTTTGAAAGCACATCAACCATTCAGAGCAGAGCACTGGCAGAGTTCATTGCGGAGTGGACGCCGACCCTTGATGAAGAAGTACTGGAGATAGTCATCCCCGTCAAGGAAGCGCCCCAAGAATGGATTAGGTATTTTGATGGTGCCTTCTCCCTACAAGGTGCTGGAGCTGGCATGCTTCTCGTTGCTCCCACCGGGGAGCACCTTAAGTACGTCATTCAAATGCATTTCCCCCGGGAGAAGGCTACCATCAATACTGCAGAGTATGAAGGGCTCCTTGCTGGGCTCAGAATTGTGACAGAACTGGGAATCAAGAAGCTAATTATTCGTGGAGATTCACAACTGGTGGTGAGACAAGTGAACAAGGATTATCAAAGCCCATTGATAGAGGCATACGTCAAGGAAGTGAGAAAGTTGGAGGAGCGCTTTGACGGATTGCAAATAGAGCACATACCACATGTGGAAAAACAGCATTGCTGATCATCTGTCAAAGTGCGCTGCGCAAAAACTCCCTGTCGAACCAGGGACTTTTGTTCTCCATCTAACTCAACCCTTCGTATCCCCAGTAACAATGGCCAGCAAGAGGAGGAAATTGAACTCTGGCAAGCCTCTCCCGGCAGAGCTTCTCGAGGCCCCCAGCAGAGAGCTTGGCGGGAACAACTCCCCTTCGATCAGTGAGCCGCACCCTCCCATCGAACTACCAGTCTTTGCCGTCGAGGCATGCGCTCCCATCAACAGGGAAGTGCCACTAGTCCTTGTTGCCGAGCCCCAGGCTCCAACTTGGGCGCGACACATTGTTCATTTCCTCCAAACAGGAGAACTTCTCGAAGAGCAAGAAGAAGCTAAAATAGTAGCCCTGAGGGCCAGTATGTACCAGTTCGTTGACGACACGCTATACAGAAGAAGGCCCAATGGTGTGAAATTGAAGTGCATTTTCCGGGAAGAAGGAAAGGAACTACTGGCAGAGATACGCAAGGGTATGCATGGCTCCCACATCGAATCAAGGGCGTTGGTTGGGAAAGCTTTCTGGCAAGGCTTCTACTTGCTCACAGCCCTCCAAGATGCAATTGAGCTAGTCACCAAGTGTGAAGCCTGCCAGTTCCACTCTAAGAATATCCATCAGCCTGCTTAAGCTCTCTAAACAATCCCTTTGTCATGGCCATTTTTGGTCTGGGGCTCGACATC
The DNA here is from genome assembly GCA_011799875.1 of Thinopyrum elongatum. Lineage (NCBI taxonomy): Eukaryota > Viridiplantae > Streptophyta > Magnoliopsida > Poales > Poaceae > Thinopyrum > Thinopyrum elongatum. The sequence continues at coordinate 275,072,711 of CM022300.1, read as the reverse complement.
TGGGGCCCCTTCCCCCATGCTACCGGGGGCTTTGAATTCTTGTTTGTCGCAATCGACAAGTTTACAAAGTGGCCGAAAGTAGAGCCCGTGAGAAAGGTGACCGCGCAGTCTGCTATCAAGTTCTTGAAAGGATTGGTGTGCCTCTTTGGGGTACCTGCCCGAATCATCACCGACAATGGCACCCAATTCACAAGTCGTTCCTTCATGCGATACGTTCATGCCCTCGGAAGAAAGGTCTCATTTGCCTCTATGGCCCAACCCAGAAGCAACGGGCAAGCTGAGATGGCGAACGCTGAAGTGCTGTGTGGTCTTAAGACAAGAACTTTTGATCGGCTGCAGAAGTGCGGCAGGCGATGGATCGACGAGCTACCGATGGTTCTTTGGTCCCTCCGTACGACACCAAATCGAGCTATCGGGCGGACTCCCTTCTCCCTAGTCTATGGGGCAGAAGCAGTTATCCCCACGGAACTCATATTCGGGTCTCCTCGAGTGCTTGCCTACAATGAAGTAGTGCAAGAACAACACCGGCGTGACGACGCTGTGCTACTTGAGGAGAACCGTCTTCTGGCTGCTACGCGTGCTGCATGCTACCAGCAAGCCCTGCGTCACTATCACAGCCGCAGGGTTCATGCCCGGAGTTTTAAGAAAGGCAACCTTGTCCTTAGGCGTGTTCAGTCTGCCAAGGGTGCAAACAAGTTGACGCCGAAGTGGGAAGGCCCTTACCGGGTAGTACGAGTCACCAGACCAGGCGCAGTCCGTCTGGGAGACCGGAGATGACATTCAATTGCAAAACTCATGGAACATTGAGCATCTCCGTAAGTTCTACCCGTAAGGTGCGGCTGTCGGGCCCTGCCCGGCAGCCACCATTTTGTACAAGCTTTGCCGAAGTTGCATGTAATCCTTTGGACAAAGCCAGTCGCAGACCCTGAGCAACAGAGAAATAAACGAAGCGCTGGGGGGGCCCCGAAAATTGCATGCATGCATAAGCATATCATGAGCATAGCATGATCATGTAGATGAGGTTGCATGTGGCATTGTCTTCATCTGCACTAAGTTGCAGGGTTCTTGCCGTGGACTTGATCCCGAAGAGAAGAAATGAAGATGAGCCTACGTGATGATCCCCGGCAGGCCAAATAGATAAGTTCCTTCTTATCCATACCTATTCTGTAATTTGAAAACTTGTGCATATGAAAACCCCGCCACCTTCGAAACATAGGTGCTCCTACCCTTTGACTCGAACGCTGCTTCGGTCAGGGTGGTCACAGTGGCCTTTGTCAGAAAAGGTTTGGTGGGGGGCTGGTCCCTTTTTTATGGTTTTTTGCCCAGCAGGCCTAGCCCCGCGGCAACAAACTGAGGGCACCGGCAGGATAGCCTGCCAGGGAAACTTGTTTACTTAAATGTATAGAGGCATTTCACCTCTGCATGGATATGGTACATGCACAAGTGCCCGGCAAAGCTTGTCTTTTTCATTAATATGCTGATAAGCAAGTACAGATCTTACAAAACACAAACATGGATAAAGAAGTTTACATTATTTAGACTAAAGTTTGGCCAATGCCTGCACATTTTAAACTGAAAAAAGATAAGTGCCCCGTAACCCCTTTCTTGTTCCTCTCCTCCTAGGCACTACGGTGAGAAGAGAAGTGGGCAAAAGGGGTGCCTGGGCAGAAGCCCAGCCTGACCCTATCAGGCCCCATGATAGGGAGCCCGACAAGATCAGAGGGCACGGGAGAAGGTGATGGTGAAGAGAGCGGCGGAAGGGTCCCCCTGGCCACAGCCACTAGGGCCAGTAGGACACGGCAGGGCGAACGAAGCTGCAGCATGAGAGGAAGCCTGCCGGGGTCCGGCTGGAAGGCTGCTGGAGGAGCCGAGGGCACCACCCCTACCTCTGCATCCAACTCCCCGGCAAATCACCTTGCCGGGAAGGAGATGCAGGTGCAGATGATGGTGCCGCCGCCTGACGGTGATGGTGTTCTGCCGGAGTCGGAGCCATCATCCTCGCCGTCGGCGCCGTCGTCATCACCGTCACTGTCCTCCTCATCGCTATCGCTCGAGGAGGAGCTTTCGTCATCGGTCGAGCTCTCCGCGAAGCACCCTAAGCGAGCACCCGAGCATCCGAAGACCTTGACGGAGAGCAGCTCGGCGTCCATTAATTTAAAATGGAGGACGTGCCCCTCCGACAAGCTATGGGCGCGGGCAAAAGTCTTCCAGCCGCGTCGGAAGAGTATGACATGAGGGGCGGGGAAATCCACATCCACCCGCATGCTGCCATTACAGCAACCCCTCATGTGCAGCTTCAGTGCACACGGTTGTTCAAGCTCCATCACCCTCGCGAATGGAGTAGGGAGGCGGAGGAGGCCGCACGGGGGCTTATACAGCCTGATGATGAACTCCAGCGGTTTTTCTCCGATGTGGCCTTCCATTGGGGGATGAGCAGCTGGTGGAGGTGCAATTAGAGCACCACCCCATCCTCCTCGACCCCAGGCACCACGGCGGCAACGACCTGGCCCCCTCCCACCTCCTCTCGTGGCGGGCTCCGCCCCCGCATTTTCAATAGGAGGAGGGAGGCGCTGTCGAGTGGAGCATGCGAGGGCGGACGCGGTTGGTGGCGGACGCCACCAACCCTGCTCAACGCATGCAGTACATGCGGCGGAAGCGCTACAAGTGGGAAAGAAAATGGAGTGGCAGTTACCACCCCATGAACATGGGACATGGGTAGCCCGTGGATCATGGCTCATAATCTCCCCCATAACATCTTGCACGACGCGCGGAAAAACCAGAAACTGACTCACGTTCAGATTAATGAAGAAGCAAAGAATATCTCATAGGGTGAGCTACCGCAGCCTCCCCGCCAGTGTACTGGATAGGGCCTACCCGGACGATGCTCGGTAGCATGTTCGGGCCAGGCCCGGGGGCTCCTGTCGGTGCAACAAACCCCAGGTGTGTTGCACATACTGTACACAGGCTCGAGAACAAGGTCGCAGCATCCAAGACAAGACCAAGCAGAAGAAATCAGCTCTTGGAGAAATCAAAGGGCAGATCAAGAAGACCAAGGCCAACCAAAGGAGCAGGATACCACTAAGGAAAAACCTCCCTTGCCGGGCAAGCGAGCCTGGCGGGGACGAGGTTTCCCCGAAGACTAGTCTCCAGATTGCCCCAGCAGGCTTGCCGGGGACGCCAAGGGCAGATTACCCCGCCAAGACTCCACCGCACCACCTCACAGCAACGCAAGTCATCGATCGGTGCGGTGTCGAGCCCCCAGGTGACTAAGTTGCTGTTATTTCGCACATGGCAGCCACTTCCGAAGGAAATAACCTCCAAATGACACCCGTCCAGAGACGTGTCACGCAGGCAGGCGAGAAGGTGGCGAACGGCACGGCAAGGCTTGCCGGGCTACGCTATGATGTGACACTAAGCGGCGCATTTAATGTGCTCTGTCCTGTCTGCAGAGTTAGGTATGATAGCACTGTTTGCTATCTAATCAGTACGCAATGACTGATTTGCCATTGTGGTGACCCCTTGATCTATAAAAGGAGGGCCATGGCAACCTTAGAAAGGATTTGGACCCTTGTACACTCATACGCGCGTAGTTGCTCTCACCCCGAGGCGACCCTGCCGGGCTAGAGCGATGCATCTCCACCTTGGTCCTCTCATCAATCCACCAAAGCAGGAGTAGGGTTTTACGCCTCGCGGCGGCCTGAACCTAGGTAAAAACTGCCCCTATGATCGCTGTCGTGCTGCTCCGCGCCCTCTGCTCTTTGTGCAATGCGTCCTTCGCCACCGCCGAACCACAAGGGGCCGATGGCCCCATAGGTGGCCGTGTTTTCCCACAACACTGTGGCGCTCCACAAAGGTCTTCGAGGATCTCCCGAAGAGTGCGCTAGATGCTACCCACCACTTCGGTGAGCTGGAGGGCCACGAGGCGGAGAAAACGTTCTAGAGACAATTACAGGCGTCGCCGTGTCCGGAGCTGCTGAATTATCGAATGAAGCAGCTAGTGGAGCTTCTCCACATCCCGAAGCCAGTGCTCCAAGACCACTGTATCAACCTGTGGCCCACAGAGGTGATTCCCACCAGCTTCTTCAGGCTAATAGCTCAGCTGCAGGAAGTTGTGCCTCGAGTGGGCCTCTGGAAATGGTATGTGTGCCTCGAAGGGGCTAAGTGGGCATTCGCCTGTTTGAAGACGCATTTTTGGCATGTTGAAGCAGAGGTGTTTGCCAAGGGACCCCTCGAAGGGAAGCTTCGGACCGCGGAGCATTTCTTCACCAAGGTAGCGGAAGGGGCCCGGATAACCGAGGTCATGTGTTCCAAGGACGCTTTATATTTTTAGATGATACTTCGGAATGTCGAAGTGTTTGGGATGTACAAAAACTATCCTTCTGTTTTGATGAATGCGGCATTAGATTCCGTCATGGTGTTTCAGTTTTTATTTAATATGCCTCTTGTTTGAATATTTTGAACTGAAGGTCGCCAATCCTTGGCTTCTACCCCAGTGTACAGTATACAGAGGGTGTTCCTTTAGGCAATCGTGACCCTTAGCCGATGTCTCGGTACCTAGAGGCGGTTTATGCATGTAGGAACTAGGCAATCAGACTATTTCGGCTTTTATAACCTTCACTTAGTCGTAGGAGCTTGACTATGGGGGCTGATGACAAGCCCCCAGTGTGTGAAGTGGTCGGCTTGGGTAGCCGAGGTCTATGCCCCTGACCTACTTCGGCCAATGCAAAGATGAGACCCTTTCTTTAAAACGGGTGATCCCTACCGACATGTCGCTTAAGGAGGTCTTTGGATGGCCGACCAGTTTGCGCTTACCTAGACAGTCAGTTATCGGCTTTCTCCACTGAGGCGGTACTATCATAGTGGTTCTCCTGTTATGCCCTTAGCCGAATTAGTCGGAAATGTAAGAGGTACACATAGGAGCCGGGTAACCCAACTATTGACCAAAATCTAGGTTCGAAACTGATTCATATAATGCAAACATCCGAGACACCGAGTACTTCGAACTTGTTATTCGGGGAGTGCGATTAAAAGTGAAACCCTTCATATCATAAAGTGTTCTTTTTGGCTCAAAGGTGGTAATTATAAGGAAATGCTGAAAAAACCTCGAGGGGCGCTATTTCTTTATTTCGTATGGTCAAGCCGTACATGCCGAGCATGGACAAAAAGAACTTTGAAAAGATACAATGCGAGTAATGTAAAGAAAAAGGTAAGGAGTAAACCAAAACAGGGCGGGCTTATTATCGGGTTTATTAGCCCGAGCTACTTCCTGCCGCATGTCTGCGTCTCTGTGTTGTTGACAAGATCATCTTCGTCTATGGCGAAGGTGGTATGGGCAACCTGCAACCTCGGCCTTTTGCGAGCTTGACGCTTTCATCGGTTGAGTCCTTTGAAGAGGTCTGCGGCTGCCATTTGGGTGGTTGAAGCCACACGGGCATGCCATTAGTGTCTTAGCTCTTTTAGTATAACCTTTCCGATGTGCAAGCACGAAGGTCATCACTGCCCGGTCTAGCCGAACCGTCATTTTCATTATGTTGGCTCCTCGGCAACCCAGGGAATTTTGAGTGCGAAGTTATGCACCTTGGGGACGTAGTACCCCTCCCAAGGGAGGGGTGCAAGGAGCCCATACGCCTATTTGGGGTGGGGGGTGCTTGTCCGAGGTCAGCTGGAGCGGCCCGCGTATGCTTTGATGAGCTGGGGGTGCATTTGTCGGCACGACGTGCCTCCTCAGATGCATGTACCTCGGCTCCGAAAGCCGCGGTCTGCTCTTCCGTCTGGAGAGAGAGAGAGTTCAGTGTTTCCATTTATTGTAATAACACCATTTGGTCTTGGCATTTTGAGCTTGAGGTAAGCGTAATGCAGGACTGCGTTGAAGCGAGCAAATGCATAGCGCCCTAGGAGCGCATGGTAACCGCTGCGAAAGGGTACGATGTCAAAGATTATTTCCTCGCTCCTGAAGTTCTCGGGTGACCCGAAGACTATCTACAGTGTCTGATGACCCACAAGTATAGGGGATCAATTGTAGTCCTTCTGATAAGTAAGAGTGTCGAACCCAATGAGGAGCAGAAGGAAATGACAAGCGGTTTTCAGCAAAGTATTTTCTGCAAGCACTTAATTATCGGTAACAGATACTTTGGTAGTAAGATAATTCATAACGGGTAACAAGTAACAAGTGTAAAAAGGCGCATCAAGGTGGCCCAATCCTTTTTGTAGCAAAGGGTAAGCCTGGATGAACTCTTATATAAAGCAAAGTCCTCCCGAGGACACATGGGAATTATTGTCAAGCTAGTTTTCATCATGCTGATATGATTCGCGTTCGTTACTTTGATAATTTGATATGTGGATGGACCGGTGCTTGGGTGCTGTCCTTACTTGGACAAGCCTCCCACTTATGATTAACCCCTCTCGCAAGCATCCGCAACTACGAAAGAAGAATTAAGATAAATCTAACCATAGCATGAAACATGTGGATCCAAATCAGCCCCTTACGAAGCAACGCATAGACTAGGTTTTAAGGTTCTGTCACCCTAGCAACCCATCATGTACTTATTACTTCCCAATGCCTTCCCCTAGGCCCAAATCATGGTGAAGTGTCATGTAGTCGATGTTCACATGACACCACTAGAGGAAAGACAACATACATCTCATCAAAATATAGAACGAATACCAAATTCAGATGATTACTTATAACAAGATTTCTCCCATGTCCTCAGGAACAAACATAACTACTAACAAAGCATGCTCAAGTTCAAGATCAGAGGGGTATTGAATATCATTAAGGAACTAAACATATGATCTTCCACCAAATAAACCAATTAGCATCAACTACAAAGAGTAATCAACACTACTAGCAACCCACAGGTACCAATCTGAGGTTTGGAGGCAAAGATTGAATACAACAGATGAACTAGGGTTTGAGAGGAGATGGTGCTGGTGAGGATGTTGATGAAGATTGACCCTCCCATGATGAGAGGATCGTTGGTGATGAGGATGGCTTCGATTTCCCCCTCCCGGAGGGAAGTTTCCCTGGCAGAATCGCTCTAGTGGAGCCCTAGATTGCTTCTGCCCAGGTTCCGCCTCAAGAAGGTGGTGCTTCATCCCGAAAGCTTCCTTACGATTTTTTCTATGTAAAAACCCTCCATTTAGCAAAAGATGGACATCGAGGGATGTCCAGGGGCCCACAAGCTCGGGAGGCGCGCCCTGGGGGGTAGGGCGCGCCCCCCAGGCTTGTGGCCACCTTGTGGGTCCCCTTCTGTTGTTTCTTCGCCTAATATTTTTTATATATTTCCAAAACAATACTCCGTAAAGTTTTAGCACATTTGGAGTTGTGTAGAATAGGTATCTCAGATTTGCTCCTTTCCGGTCCAGAATTCCAGCTACCGGCATTCTTCCTCTTCTGGTAAACCTTGCAAAATAAGAGAGAAAAGGCATAATAGTTGTATCTTAAAGTGAAATAACAGCCCATAATGCAATAAATACCAACATAAAAACATGATGCAAAATGGACGTATCAACTCCCCCAAGCTTAGACCTCGCTTGTCCTCAAGCGAAAGCCGAAATCGATAATCATGTCCACATGTTTAGAGATAGAGGTGTCGATAAAATAAAATACGGACATGAGGGCATCATGATAATCGTTAGAATAGCAACATATTGTCATATAACTCCTTATGCCAAAGTGATAATTCATTCACAAGGTAAAGTACGAACCAAAAACTTTATTGAAAACTAACAAACTATGATCTCGGTCAATGAAACAATTGCAATTTATCATAATGTTGGAAAGAGTCAATGTAAGAGCTCTCATTTAGCAAGTTCACATACTCAACCATCATTTAATATTTCATAATTGCTAACACTCACACAATACCTATGAGATCAAAGCTTCAATAAGACACATAGGAAGATAGGGGCTTATAGTTTCGCCTCCCAACCATTTACCTCAAGTGTAACGTCAATAATAAGAATTTATGATCACCTACATCCGAGTGGATATATATATCTGGATCTTTCCCCAACACATAGTGCTTGCCAAAAAGAGAAAATTTAAAAGGAAGGGTGAAGATCACCATGACTCTTGCATAAAGGTAGAAAGTAAAATAAAAGATAGGCCCTTCGCAGAAGGAAGCAGAGATTGTCATGCGCTTTTATGTGGATGCACGAAATCTTAATGCAAAAGAACATCACTTTATATTGCCGCTTGTGATAGAGAACTTTATTATGCAGTCTGTCGCTTTTATTTCTTCCCCATCACAAATTTGTATGAAGCTTATTTTCCTCACACGAAAAGATTGTACATATTTAGAGAGCAATTTTTATTGCTTGCACCGATGACAACTTACTTGAAGGATCTTACTCAATCCATATATAGATAGAGTGGACTCTCATCGCAAAACTGGGTTAAAGGTTTTTGGATGCACAAGTAGTATATCTACTTAGGGCGGAATTTTTGGCTAGCATAGAATGAGAAGCAAGCTCAACATGTTGGAGGATCCATGAAAATATAACTTCTATTCGGATATAAGGGAACATAACACATTATGTTGTCTTCCTTGTCCAACATCAACTTATTTGCATATAATATTTTAATGAGTGCTCACAATCACAAAAGATGCCCAAGATGGTGTGTTTATATGTGAAACCTCTCTTTCTTTATTACTTCCTATTAATTTCAACAATGACCAATACTATGTTTGTCAGCCCTCAACAAATTTCATGCATCAGACTTCTTCTATGTGAAGTTATCATTCTCCGTAAGATTATCATATAATATTTTATTTATTTTATTCTTTTTATTTTACAAGATCAAAGAAAGAAAGCAAAACCCTTAACTCAAAACTAATCTTTATTATATAACTCTCACACTCGATTACATAGATAGAACACAAAGCAAAACTCAAAGACTATATCATACTAAAACTTTTATTCTACTAGATCAAGATTTAACCAAAAGGATCAAACTAAGATAAATGATAAAGATAAAGATGTGATGGTGATATGATACCGGGGCACCTCCCTCAAGCTTGGCCTAAGCCAAGGGAAGTGCCCATACCCATATACTCAAGTCTCCTTCTTCGGAGGTGCTGATGATGTTGATGATGTGGGAGGCTTGTCCTCCGTCTTCCAAGGCATAGGCTCACCATCATAAAAGGATGAACGAGTCTCTGGAATCCTCAAATGTACAGCCAAACTCATCCTCTTAAATATGTATTCATACTCACGGTTTTGGTTTTGCAGGTCATAGATCTGGGCTTGGAGGTGCTCAATTTTCTCATGAAGCTTGAAGATGGCCTCTACAATATCATTGTTGTCCAGCTTGTGGTCACGGGCGAATTCCATGATCATAGAGTGGTTGGTGTTGAGTTCGCATTCCACCATCCCCTGGCACTTGAAGAGCTCCTGCTCCACTGCTTCGAGCCTGGCCTCCACGCTTCCGGTCCTCCTTGGCCCTTGAACATCCCGGATGTGAAGCACCCCCTCTTGCATCTCAATGATTTGAGGGTGTTTCATCACCTCCGGAAGGTAGGGGTTGATGACCTTCTCGTAAAACTTGTCCTTGGGGGCACTTGGAGACGTCATGACGATCTAGATCTGTCAGAAAAAATAGCTTGAAACAAGAACAAAGGATATTGTCATAATACGGTGGTCAAAATCTTCGAGAGATTATATAATGAATTTTTACCATGCAAAACAAGTATTCTGGGAGAAAACGGAGTCCAGAGGGCACACGAGGTGGCCACCAGCTTGGGAGGCGTGCCAAGGGGGGTAGGTCGCCCCCAGGCTTGTCGCCTGCTCGTGCACTTTTCGGACTAGTTTTTATTTTCCTAATTTTTTAAATATTATAAAATAGATTAAAATTTCTTTTGGAAAACTTTTGGAGTCGGTTTACTTACCGTATCACATACCTATTCCTTTTCAAGGTTCTGGAGCGTTCTGGAAGGTTTCCTTTATGTACTCCTCCGGTGTTATGGAACGAATAATATTAGTTTCAACATTTATGGGCGTACCTGAGATATAATGTTTGATTCTTTGCCCATTCACCACCTTTGGGTTGTTGCCTTCGGCATTGTTGATCTTGATGGCACCGGAACGATAAACTTCTTCAATAATGTAAGGACCTTCCCATTTGGAGAGAAGTTTTCCTGTGAAAAATCTTAAACGAGAATTGTATAGCAAGACATGGTCACCTACGTTAAATTCCCGCTTTTGTATTCTTTTGTCATGCCATCTTTTAACCTTTTGTTTAAACGGTTTGGCATTTTCATAGGCTTGGGTTCTCCATTCATCAAGTGAGCTAATGTCAAATAACCTCTTCTCACCAGCAAGTTTGAAATCATAGTTGAGTTCTTTAATTGCCCAATAAGCTTTATGTTCTAATTCAAGAGGTAGGTGACTTGCTTTTCCATAAACCATTTTATAAGCAGACATGCCCATAGGATTTTTATAAGCAGTTTTATAAGCCCATAATGCATCATCAAGTTTCTTACACCAATTCTTCCTAGATCTATTAACAGTCTTTTGCAAGATAAATTTTATTTCTCTGTTGCTTAATTCTACTTGACCACTAGACTGAGGATGATATGGAGATGCAATTCTATGGTTAAATCATACTTAGCAAGCAATTTACGGAAAGCACCATGAATAAAATGTGAACCACCATAAATCATTAAATATCTAGGGACTCCAAACCTCGGGAAAATAACTTCTTCAAGCATTTTAATGGAGGTGTTATGATCAGCACTACTAGTTGGAATAACTTCTACCCACTTAGTAACATAATCAAAAGCAACCAAAATATGTGTATACCCATTAGAGGAAGGACAAGGTTCCATATAATCAAGTCCCCAAACATCAAATGGTTCAATAACAAGTGAATAATTCATAGGCATTTCCTGACGTCAACTAATATTACCAATTATTTGGCATTCATCACAAGACAAGACAAACTTACGAGCATCTTTGGAAAGAGTAGGCCAATAAAAACCATATTGTAACACCTTGTGTGTAGTTCTGTCTCCAGCATGGTGTACTCTGTAAGCCTCGGAGTGACACTTGCATAGGATTTGTTCCCGTTCATGCTCAGGTACACAATGTCTAATAACACCATGTACTCCTTTATAAAGGTGTGGGTCATCTCAGAAGTAATGTCTTAAATCATAGAAAAACTTTTTCTTTTGTTGGCATGTAAATCTAGGTGGTATAAATTTAGCAACAATATAATTAGCATAGTCTGCATACCATGGGGTACTACGAGAAGCATTTATGACAGCTAATTATTCATCAGGAAAGCTATCATCAATAGGTAGTGGTTCTTAGCTCCCTTCCTGTCAGTAATATGTAAATCAAATTCTTGTAGCAAGATGTCGTTGTACTAAGTGTTGGGTTTTTAGTACCCCATACTTGTGCACGGGCAGTTGTAGCCAAGCCCGCGGCAAGGCTTGCTGGGGGAATATTTGGAGATTAGTGCGAGATCGTCAAGGGAGCGCTCAGATCAAGGATCAGGAGTTAATAAGAGCTGAAGGCCGATGTCCAAGACCCCGGCAAGATCTTGCCGGGGTGACTCACGAAACCCGGCAAGGCTTGGGCCCGGCAAGATTTGCGTCCCGACAAGATTCTACTACTGTCCCACCGCTTCGGCACAGCAATCAGCCTGGCATTCTGGGCCCATTCCTGGATGCGTGGCAGAGTATCAGTGGAAGAGAGCTTAAGCGGTGCTGATGGGACACCACCTTTTTCTATCCCCAAGGAATGAGGACACCTAAACGGACACCTCATGGTGCATTAAATGCATTTGTCCTAAACCGTCAGTGGTTAGGTATGATAACCCTATAGCTACTTTACACCTTAATGTATGTACATTTTGCCACTGTGGAGACCCCTTTGAGCATATAAAAGGAGGCCCAAGGCAACTGCTACAGGGGAGAACACTCTCGGCCCATTCTGCATGTGTAGCTGCTGCTTGAACGTACTATTCATCGCAAGCGCTCCTGGAACTGGGACGAACACCCAAAATAACAAACTAAAGCAGGAGTAGGGTTTTACGCTGATTAGCGGCCCAAACCTGGGTAAAAATTCCCTCATGTTGGTTGCTGGTTCTACTCTTTGTGCACGCCTCTCCCCTCTGCCGAACCCTAGAAGGTATCCCCGCGGTTCCATAGGTGTCGTACGCCGACATCTTTGGCGCGCCAGGTAGGGGGATTGAGGTTGCGTGAACCTGATCTAGTGATCAGCGCGTCAGTTTCTTCGTCATCTTCATCACCATGCCACCCAAGAAGAAGAGTGCTGCGGCGGCACTCCCATCTACGTCCGTTTTGCCTGTGCCTTCGTGTACGGGGGACGGCGTGGATGCGGAAGGCAGAGGTTTAGAGCCTCCGCGGCGTCCTGGTGATCCAAGCCAGGCGAGCGGCGTCGCCCGTAGCGGTAACGGCCACCCGCACGCCGCTGGATCCATAGATGGAGCTGTGCTGCCTACGGGCGGCGCAACAAACTCCAAAGATCGGAGGACGCCTCCTAGGACTCCCGCGCCGGCGCAAGCGTTGCGATCTTCATAGGTTGCACGCGATGAGCAGCGCCATGGCGCTGGTGGTTCGGGGCGCCCCCATGAAAGAACATCTGCGCATCGATCCCAAGGTGCGCAGGCCTCGCATGCACGCCAAACTGCCAGTGGATGTGGCGCACGGTCGTGAGATCGTGACAGTGCTCCTTCTAACGCTGTTAGGAGTCAGAGCACCTCACGTACTTCGCACCTGTCGCCACCACCTTCACCGGCGGAGGCCTTGGCACGTGCGCCGCTACTCCTCGACTTTCCTCCTGCTCCGGAGAAGATGGAGGAGTGGCGATCTACCATCTAGAGTCTCATCGGTTTCGTCAACAAGGATGGGCCGCAGCAGGCAGGGCCCTCGCAGCGGCGGTCTGTTGATCCGGTGCGAGCCGATGGAGAGAAGACTGGAGGCGGTGCGACCACAGTCCACTCACCTCCACGACAGCAGCAATGGTCGATAGCCCGCCGGACTGGCACCCGTGATGATGATTCCACGGCGTCGTCCGATCCGCGGATGCGCCGCGATCAGCGTCAAGTTCTTCGGGAACGAAGCAAAGAGGACGCTCAAACCACCATCGAGCGGTGACGGGAGGCACGCCATCAATCTGATAAGCGCGCAGGGCTCGCTGTCGACAAGCCTGCGCCAGGGAACGTGGGTGACTTGCCTTACATGGTAGGTTGTCCAGCGTTTACCCGTGAGCTGCGGCGAGTCCAGTGGCCCAACTCCCGAAATTTCAAACCAGAGGTCCCGGAGAAATATGACGGCAAGACCGACCCGTCGAAGTTCCTGAGCATCTATACTATCGCGGTGCAAGCTACCGGGGCCCGAGACGATCAGATCCTAGCCAACTACTTCCCGTTGGTGCTTAAATCCAACGTCCGGTCGTGGTTGATGCATCTGCCGGAGAATTCCATTTCTTCTTGGTCAGATCTGTGTCATCAGTTTGTTGGCGCCTTCATTGGAGGCCATCAAACTCATGGCCAGGAAAGTGATCTACATCTCATTCCCCAGAAGGAGGGCGAGCCCCTGCGCAAGTATATCCAAAGATTCAGCCGCGTGCAGTACAGCATCCCTGATGTTCATCCTGCCGCCGTTATCGGTGCGTTCCGCGAGAATGTGCGTAACCGCAAAATGCGGGAAGAAATGGCGATGAACAAGATCAGGGATATCGCCGAGCTTTATGCTCTGGCTGATAAGTGTGCTCGAGCTGAAGAGGGAAGGAGACTCCCCGACAAGGAAGGGCCGGCGGCGGAACAGGAAACGTAAAGGCAAGGCCGTGCTTGCTGTTGAGGAATCCGGTGATATTGGTCCCGCCAAGAAGGCCAAAGTAGGCAATCCCGGCAAAGAAGTCGCCGGGTGCGCCTCCTGCCAAGCCTTGGCGGCCGCCGACAAACCGGAAGGTTCCGGCAAGCAGTATTGCAAGATCCATCGCACTAAGGGCCATGATCTCCAGAACTGCCGGCAAGTTGAACAGCTTGTCGAGAGGCAGAGAGCGGAATACGAGAGGTGAGACAAGGAGAAGGCCCAGGATGGTGTAGAGGGGGTCCGGCAAGAAACATGGTGGCCAAGGAGGTCGCCGCGGCAAGGCCAAGCAGCAGAAGGAGAGGCCCGCTCGTGGCCATGACAAGGATGAGGGGGATGATGATGACGAAGAAGACGATGAATCCAGTGAGCACGAGTTTCAGAGAGCTACAGAGGCCATGTGTATCGACGGAGGCGCCTCGTTGCATTCTTCTCACCGCCGACTTAAACAGTGGGTGCGTGAGGTTAATGCAACGGAACCATCGTTCGATGCATGTAAACCCTTGAAGTGGTCCAACACGCCTATCATTTTTTATGCTGAGGATCACCCTGATCGCACAACTGCGGTCGGGTGTTTGCCATTGTTGGTTTCACCAACAATCCGCAACCTCAAGGTGACAAAAATGCTAGTTGACGGTGGGGCCGGACTGAACTTGATCTCACCAGACGTGCTCAAGAGGTTGCAAATTCCCAATGAAGATCTCGAGGAAATGGGCACGTTTCAAGGGATCAATCCAGGAAGGACCTAGCCGAAGGGCAAGATAACGCTACCAGTAACATTTGGTAGCGAGCTCAACTACAGGACAGAGAAGGTGGTGTTTGATGTCGCCAAGATCCCCATGTCATACAATGGGATCCTTGGTCGCCCAGCGTTGGCCAAGTTTATGGCGGCATCACACTACGCATATAATGTACTGAAAATGCCAGGGCCATTGAGCGTCATCACTGTCCATTCTGACAAGAAGGATGCGCTCATTTGTGCCGACCTACTTTACCCGGAAGCAGTTGCAGCATCTGCCGTCGAGGCATCTGCTCCTGCCGATGGAACTCCCGGGAGGGAGAAGAAGACTAGCAAGAACCTTGGCGCAAACTCCGGCAAGCGCACCTCCTCGGAGTGTTGCGCTCCTGTTGAGGATGTACCAGAGAGTTCCACCGGCAAGAACAACAAGTCCAAGGTTGCTCCGCCAGCGACAAAGAAGGTGCCCACCAAGGAGGATGGAACGGGAGGAACTTTCACCATAAGTTCCACCCTCGATGACAAATAGGAAAGCGCGCTCATTGCCTTCTTGTGGGTGAATGTCGATGTGTTTGCATGGCAACCATCTGACATCCCCGATGTTCCCAGGGAGGTAATTGAGCACCACCTTGCTGTCTGTCCCCACGCGTGGCCCGTCAAGCAAAGAGTGAGAAAGCAGGCTTTGGAGCGGCAAGAATTTATTGCCGAAGAAATCAGGAAATTAGAAGCGGCAGGTTTGGTCAGAGGGGTACTTCACCCAATGTGGCTAGCCAACCCGGTTGTAGTGCGCAAGGCGAACGGAAAGTGGAGGCTATGTATTGATTATACAGATATCAATAAAGCCTGTCCAAAAGATCCTTTTCCCTTGCCGCGCATTGACCAGATTATGGACTCCACCGCTGGTTGTGACCTACTGTCGTTCCTTGACGCTTATTCAGGGTACCATCAGATTTTCATGGCAAAAGAAGATGAAGAAAATACCGCATTTATCACCCCATGTGGTACGTATTGTTTTATACGGATGCCTTTCGGGTTGAAAAGTGCTGGTTCTACATTTGCGAGAGAAATCCAAATTGGTTTTGAGCCTCAACTGCATCGAAACATGGAAGCATACATGGATGACATAGTGGTCAAGACCAAGGACAAAGCGACGCTTATTCGAGATCTAGAAGAAACATTTACAAATCTGCGCAAGATCAATTTAAAGCTCAATCCTGAGAAGTGCGTGTTCGGCGTTCCTTCCGGCAAACTTCTTGGGTTCTTTGTATCTCAGCGGGGGATCGAAGCGAACCCCGACAAGATCAAAGCTATTGAGCAGATTGAGGCGCCAAGACGCGTCAAGGATGTGCGTCGTCTTGCCGGCTGCGTTGCTGCCTTAAGTAGGTTTATCTCCAAATCTGCTGAGCGCGCCCTGCCCTTTTTCAAAATTTTGAAAAAGGCAGGTCCAATGAAATGGACTCCGGAAGCAAAGGCTGCGCTGCAAGATTTGAAGAGATACCTCTCCTCTCCGCCAACACTGGTCGCGCCTAGGCCACAAGAGTCGTTGTTGCTATACTTGGCAGCAACGAATCAAGTGGTTAGTGCCGCACTAGTAGCATAGAGAGAAGCTGATGAGGAAGCGGCACCATTGGCTGGACCACCAAGTGACACGCCAGGATCATCCCCGGCAAGGACTGATCCCGGCAAGACAGGATCTGCGCAGTTAGAAGAACCAGTGCAAAAGAAAAAGATGGTGCAGCGCCCAGTTTATTTTGTTAGCTCCCTTTTGCAAGGAGCTAGATCGAGATACTCTGGTGTGCAGACGTTGCTCTTCGGCCTTCTTATGGCCTCAAGGAAGCTGCGCCATTATTTTCAAGCACATGAGATTACCGTCGTCACTCGTTTCCCGTTGCATCGGATTTTGCGAAATCCAGAGGCAACCGGCAGGATTGTAGAGTGGGCGCTGGAGTTGTCAAGCTTTGATCTCAAGTTTGAGAGTACTTCAACGATTCAGAGCAGGGCTTTGGCAGAGTTCATTGCGGAATGGACCCCAACGCCAGACGAAGAGATTCAAGAAATGACTCTCCCCGGCAAGAAAACTGATCAGGAATGGGTTATGTACTTTGACGGGGCTTTTTCGCTGCAAGGCGCCGGTGCTGGTGTGCTGCTAGTCGCACCCACTGGAGAGCACCTCAAGTATGTGATCCAGATGCATTTTTCCCGGGAGAGTTTGACAAACAACACTGCGGAATACGAGAGGCTGCTTGCCAGTCTTAGGATCGCGGCAGACCTTGGTATCAAGAAGCTCATCATCAGGGGCGATTCGCAGCTTGTTGTCAGGCAAGTTAACAAGGATTATCAGAGTCCATTGATGCAAGCCTATGTAGATGAAGTGAGAAAAATGGAAGAGCGCTTTGATGGTCTGCAAATGAAGCACATCCCCCGTGCCGAAAACAATATTGCCGATGACATGTCAAAGCGCGCTGCCCTTAAATTGCTTGTGGAACCAGGAACTTTTGTGCTCCATTTGACTCAACCGTCTGTGGCACCATCGATGCGACAAGAAAAGAGAAGAAAGTTGAACTCTGGGCAGTACTTTCCGGCAGAGCTTCCTGGAGCCACCGACAAGGAACTTGCCGGGGTCAGTGACAAGCTTGCCGGGGAAAAACAGGCTCCAGCGAAGGCTCAAGCCTTTGCCGTCGAGACAAATGTTCCCTCGGCGGAGGAGATGCCTTTAGTCCTAGCTGTTGAGCCCCAGGCTCCAGCATGGGCACAGCACATCGTCCATTTTCTTCAGACAGGAGAACTCCCTGAGGATCAGGAAGAAGCAGAAAAAGTAGCCCGTCAGTCTGCTATGTACCAGTTCGTCGATGATGTTCTGTACAGAAAGAGACCAAACGGTGTGAAATTGAAGTGTATTCCTCGGGAGGATGGACTAGAGCTGTTGGCAGAGATACATGGAGGCATATGTGGTTCCCACATAGGATCAAGAGTGCTTGTCGGAAAAGCATTCCGGCAAGGTTTCTTTTGGCCCACTGCCCTCCAGGATGCGACTGCACTAGTAACCAAGTGTGAAGCGTGCCAGTTTCATTCGAAGAAATTGCATCAACCAGCTAAAGCTCTTCAGACAATTCCTCTCTCCTGGCCATTTTCGGTCTAGGGGCTCGACATACTAGGCCCTTTTCCCCGTGCTGCCGGGGGCTTTGAGTACTTGTATGTTGCCATTGACAAGTTCACAAAGTGGCCGGAGGTGGAAGCAGTGAGGAAGGTGACAGCACAATCAGCCGTCAAGTTCTTTAGAGGAATAGTTTGCCATTTTGGCGTGCCCAATAGGATCATCACCGATAACGGCACACAATTCACAAGTCGCACCTTCATGCAGTACATCCAAGACCTTGGCAGCAAGATCTATTTTCCCTCTGTTGCTCATCCAAGAAGCAACGGCCAAGCAAAGAGGGCTAATGCTGAAGTGCTGCGCGGTCTCAGGACCAGAACTTTCGACAAGCTGAAAATGTGCGGAAAGCACTGGATTGATGAGTTGCCGGTGGTTCTTTGGTCAATCAGAACGACACCAAATCGAGCTACTGGCCAGACGCCCTTCGCTCGGGTCTACGGAGCGGAAGCAGTTCTCCCCACGGAACTCATATACGGGTCACCTTGAGTGCTCACTTATGATGAGCTCGAGCAAGAGCAACTGCGCCAAGATGACGCTGTGCTCCTTGAGGAGGATCGTCTTCAGGCTGCTGTGCGAGCTGCTCGCTACCAGCAAGCTTTGCGCCGCTATCATAGCCGCAAAGTTCATGCCCGAAGCCTTGAGGAAGGCGACCTTGTTCTTCAATGGATTCAGTCCGCCAAGAATTCAAACAAGTTGAAGCCGAAGTGGGAAGGCCCCTATCGGGTAGTACGAGTCACCAGGCCCGGCGCTGTCTGCCTGGAGACCGAGGATGGCATTCCAATGAGCAACTCTTGGAATATTGAACATCTTCGCAAGTTCCACCCGTAGGGCGCGGTTGCCGGGGGCCCCCGGCAACCCCCTTTTTTTTGTACAAGTCTTGCCGGCAAGGCATGTGATCCTTTGTACAAAGCCAGGCACAGACCCTGAGCACAGTTGAACTAGCTTAAGTGTTGTACAGTTTCTTGTTGACTTTCATCTTTATATATATATATATGCATGCTTGTCTGATATGTTGTATGACACTTGATTCCGGTGAGCATTAACAAATCGCCAAGGTTCCATATTTTTATTTTCTCTTCTTTCTTTTTCTCAAGAGATAGAAGGGCTCCTCGCGCGCACGTTTGCCGGGGGGGGGGGGAAGGAAGATATGGATACTGGTGGACAAGAAATACAGCAACAGAGAGGGGAACAAGAAATACAGCAACAGAGAGCTAAGTTGCTGAACTTAAGCAAGTTTTTCAACTTTTATTACAAGGTTATTTTCTTTGGATGATTTCGAACTTTGTATGGAAAACCTGCACGCGAGAGAACCCTTGTCGTAATTGGCTGCGCCTTTATTCTGTTTCGAGTCCGCTCAACAGTTTAGATGGCTGCACTGAGAAGGCCAAGCTGCCTTGCCGGCCGCTGCACCTCCAGCAGGCTGCTGAAGTTCCGCACCCAGCGCTCGCGGTAGGTTGCACGCTGGCACGTTTTCAGATAGCGTAGGGTGAACTCCATACAATAAGGAATCAGACAAGGGAAATAGCATGCATGTACCCAAACATAAGCAAGTTATATTACAATGATAAGTTGCCGTAGTTCTAACTTAAGACTTAATTGTCCTTGGCAAGGAATGGCGATGGCAAGAAGAGGTGGAGCAGCTAATCTCTGCGCTGGCCTTCGACCCTTTTGATTGAATCTACCTTTTCAAGGATGGGCGTGATGAGTTCCTCAAGTGCCTTGAGGTCTGCATCCTTCGGCAAGCGTTCAAGCACGTTGGTGAGGTCGATGCCAGGGTTCTTGTACACCACCTTGACGAGTACCTTGCTGAGGACGGCCCGGCAAAGCTTGCGGGATTCATTGGCCAGTTGGGTCACTCGGTTGGCTTGCAGTAGCTTCAAAGCTTCGATGACGCTTTCAAAGAATATGGTCAGCCTGGCGTTGCGGGATACCCTTTCTTCAGTGGAATACTTGAAGTTTGGCAGGCCCATGGTTGACAGCTGTGCCATGAGCTTCTCCGCGGCATCGAAGAGGCGTTCAGTCCAGATTTCCACCCCCTTTTCATAGTCAATTTGGGCGGCGGCGGCGCTATTGAGCAGGTTCTTCTCGTCTTGGAGATCCTTGCTCAGGGCCTTCTCGCAAGCTCTGCCGTCCTCAAGTGACTTCTCCAGCGTGGTCAGTTTCAGCCTCAGATCGGCAATGGCATCATTAGCTGAAGAGAGCTGTTTGGTCTTGTCGGACATGGCAACTTGCATCTCCTCCAAGGTGTGGAGGGTTTTTGCCCTATCACCTTTGAGCGTCGAGAGCTCCTTGCCGTGCTCTTCAAGATTCACTTCCAGCCTCTTCACTTTGTCGTTCAGCTCATTCTTGGCGGCCTCTACAGCCTCAGTAGCATCGACGGCTTCCTTGAGCTTGCCGGCATGATCTACAGTTAGACCTTCGAGCGCCTCCTTGTGCTTCTGCTCCAGCTCCTGGGTCCGCAGCGCGACAAGTTTTTCAATCTCTTCGTCCTTGCTGCGAAGTTTGGCGGCGAGCGCCTGCTCACGCGCGACAAGATCTTCTTCATGAGCATCGAGCGTGATGCGGCGCTCCGTCAGGAGGGCATCTTCAGTAGCAATTCTTTGCGTGGCTTCCTCTTGCTCTTTCTCTATGTCAGATCGCTTCAAGAGGAGCTCCGTCCAGCTTTGGGTCACTTGCTCCCGATGGGCGGTCAGCTCTTGATAGGCTTCGGCATACCAGATTTGCGTTTGCTCAACGCGCCTTTGGAAATCTGTTTCAGCTGCCTCGAAAACTGCAGCTCTGGAATCCACCTTCTGTTTTTGAGCATGGTGGAGCGCTTGGAGCTTGCGGAAGTTATTGCTCATGGCTTGGAGGAGCTGATCTTCTTCAGATTTGCTGCTGTTGGCCTTTGGTTCATCGACGATCTCAAGCCCGGTAGTAGTGATGATCTCTTCGTCAAAAGTTCCCCCTTCGGTCGACGCTCCAGTGCTTGCCGTCCCCGGCAAGTTGATGAACAAGTTGTCGCCAACCTTGAGGTATTTGCTCATTGGAGGGGCTTTAGATGTCGATGGTTGATCCTCGGCAACTGCCTCACCGGTAGCAGGGGGCTCTGTGGCCGGCGCAGCGCCTGGTGCTCCTGCGGCAGGAATGCCGTCAGTGTGGTCACCGGCCTCCTTGCCTGACCTCTCAGCAGATTCCTTGGCGGCCTCCTCTTGGGCAGCCTTGCTGGCCTCAGAAGTGGTATCCTTGGCGGCCTCGCTGGCGGCGATCTCGTCGGCTTCGGCGGCAGCATCTCTTTTGGTCCCCTCGATGACAGCGTCGACGTCCATGTGTTCCCTCACAGGGAACTCTGAAGGGCGAAGGAGGGAAGGACAAAATAAGATCAAGAATGAAGTTCAAGAAGACAAAAGAAAGAGAGATAAAGGAAAAATAGCAAGTGCTCTGAGGCAAATAGTTACCTGCGTCGAGCTATTGAGAGGTGGCTTCGCCCCTCCCGGCAACCTTAGTTGCCGGGGGAAGGTTGCCGGTGCCCATGCTTGCCGGCTCCTCCTCAACCAAGATGGGCTCGTCGACGAAGGGTCTTGCCGGGGATGTGCTTGCGGACGGCGTAGTTGACGGAGGCAGCTTGACGGGGGCATCTTCCAGTGATCCTCCCTAATGCTGTTCTTCTCCTGCAAGCCCAAAGATATCAGCGGCAAGAATGACACCTCAGCATCTGCCAGCAAAAATCAAGTAGTAAACTTACTTTGGGGGCTGTGCTGGGGGCTGCGACGAGGGCTAAGCTCTGGGCTGATGGTGATAGTTTCTGGCGCGCTCGTGGAGCCTGCCAGAGGCTCGTCGCCCGTGGAAGTCTTGGCCCTCTTCGCCGCCCTTTCCGCCAAGGTCTCTGTGTCACTGCAGAGACAATACAAAGCAAAATGATAAGATCAACTGAACTCAAAGTTTGAAAGATAAAAGCTGTCACAGGGTACTTACTCTTCCTCTTCATGTTCTGGGCTAAAGCCGGAGATGTCGAAATCGACCTCCGTTGTCCTGTCCATATGAGGAGGCAGAGGAGGAGTCCTGGGCCGTTTGGCTGTGGCGTGTGCATGGGGTTGGCGCGGCTCCGCTGCCTCGGTTCCTGGCACGGTCGTATGAGACAACCCTGCCGCTCCAGTGTCTGCCGTGGATGTCTGTCTCGCGCGCCGCACGGGTTGCTGCCTAACGCCTTGCCACGGTGCAGCCTTGCCGGCCGCCTTCTTGCCGGGAGCTTCGCTGCTCGAAGAAGGCTGGTTTGCCGGGATGCCAGAGGTGGCCTTACGATGGACGCGTTTTGTCTTCTTCAGGACTGGGGGCACCTCCTGTAGCTCTTCTTCGGTTGCGTCTCCATCGGACAAGCTCTCAGCGGCTGCGCCGCTCTGTTCCCCGGCAACTTTGCCCTCCCCGGCAAGATTTTCTTCCACCACAACTTCTGCGTCACTAGTTTCCCATTCTGTGAAACCAACACTGCCGGCCTCCGCGGCAAGGGCTGCCTCCTCTACCCTAGTGGCGATATATGCCAGTTCTTCATCAGTGGTGGCCCAGACGAGGTCTGCTTCTTCGCGGACGGCTCTCTCCGTCAGGTTATCAAAGAACTTCTGTGCCTCCTCCTCAGATGGCTCGACCCACGTCGCATCAAGACCGTGGGCATTGAATGCTGGCATTATAGCGATGATTGACCCCAAGGAGGAGTTGTTGCACAGAGGAACAATTCTTGCCGGCAACTGATGCTTGTTGTCGCGTTGGAATAGCCTTTGGCGGAGGGTGCCAAGCTGCATAGCAGTCAAATTATTGTTTAGCCCGGGGCGCAGCCTCATGACGTCTGCAGCATTCCGGTACTCCCAAGCTGGTCTCCCCCTATTTTGAAGAGGGGCGATGCGGCGGCGGAGGAAATCAAAGCCGATCATCTCCATCGTGAGCCCAGCAGCTTTCAGACGGAGGATTCTGGTGGTGGCGATCGTGAGCTTCTCGTCTTTAGCAGCAAAGTCACTCCAATCATTACCACGGACCACCTTCTGCCGCCAGGGCGAACAGAACGGATGGGGATCTGCTTCCTTGATCCAACACCACTCGCCTCACCACTCATCCCACTTCTCGCGGTAAACTCCTTCTGGATAAATCTCCTTGTTCCAAGCCCTTGGAATCCAGGCGATAGAACCGGAGAGGGCTTCCCCTTTTTGGATTCGGGGATAAAAGTAGTGGCAGAAAAGAGCAGTATTGGGAACTACTCCGACAAAGTTTTTGCAAAGATGGACATGCACATTATGGCATTCGGAGTGAAATCGAGAAGACCGAAGCCATATGTGTACATAATGTCATTGAAGAAATCAGAAAATGGAGGACAGAGCCCGCAATAGAAGTAAGCGACGAAGAAGGGATATCTGTCTGATCCGCTTTTGGAACAAGAACCTGGAATTAAGCGAGTTGCGGGGTGAGCTTGCGTCTCCCTCGCCCACATGCACTGGTACCGGTTCTTCAGGGCTTTCGCGTCAAGCGACGGGGCGAAGACGACGTACTTCTTCCGCATCTTCACCAGCTCGCTCTTCGGGACATCGGCTTTCGTCTCCTTGTCCTTGCCTTTGCTAGTCTTGGGCGGTATGGCGACTGTGGGGGCAAAAGCCGGGGATGGAGCGGGTGTGGAGGCGATGAGCGGATGAGGAGAAACTTTGCTCTGAGCTCGAAAGGAGGAAGGCAATGGCAGATTTTAGTTTGAAAAGAAGAAGAAGAGGGGGGTAAATAGGCAGCGCCTCTGAAGTTTCCTTTTTATGGTGACGGAGCGAGGCCACCTCTTTTACTGCCCAATGTGAATACGCCTCTACAAGCGCGCTGCGGCCGCGGCCGTTCAACGCACGCGCCCCACGTCGCGCATTCAATGCGTGTAGTGGGGGGACGCAGTAAACGAAATCATCACAAGTAGTTAATCCCCTGCCATGCGTGCCCGTGCACTGTTTGGGCCTAGCCCAACAACGCCTCGCGCTCGTGTATGGCCTAGGCCCGGGGGCTCCTGTCGGTGTACTAAGTGTTGGGTTTTTAGTACCCCATACTTGTGCACGGGCAGTTGTAGCCAAGCCCGCGGCAAGGCTTGCCGGGGGAATTTTTGGAGATTAGTGTGAGATCGTTAAGGGAGCACTCAGATCAAGGATCAAAGGATCAGGAGTTAATAAGAGCTGAAGGCCGATGTCCAAGACGCCGGCAAGATCTTGCCCGGGTGACTCACGAAACCCGGCAAGGCTTGGGCCCAGCAAGATTTGCATCCCGGCAAGATTCTACTACTGTCCCACCGCTTCGGCACTACAATCAGCCTGGCATTCTGGGCCCATTCCTGGATGCGTGGCAGAGTATCAGTGGAAGAGAGCTTAAGCGGTGCTGATGGGACACCACCTTTTTCTATCCCCAAGGAATGAGGACACCTAAACGGACACCTCACGGTGCATTAAATGCATTTGTCCTAAACCGTCAGTCGTTAGGTATGATAACCCTGTAGCTACTTTACACCTTAATGTATGTACATTTTGCCACTGTGGAGACCCCTTTGAGCATATAAAAGGAGGCCCAAGGCAACTGCTACAGGGGAGAACACTCTCGGCCCATTCTGCATGTGTAGCTGCTGCTTGAACATACTGTTCATCGCAAGCGCTCCTGGAACTGGGACGAACACCCAAAATAACAAACTAAAGAAGGAGTAGGGTTTTACGCTGATTAGCGGCCCAAACCTGGGTAAAAATTCCCTCGCGTTGGTCACTGGTTCTGCTCTTTGTCCACGCCTCTCCCCTCTGCCGAACCCTAGAAGGGATCCCCGCGGTCCCATAGGTGTCGTACGCCGACCCAAGAGAACCCACCTAATGAGTCTAGGTTTAGCATCTTTCTTTTCCATAAGGTATTTAATAGCTGCATGATCAGTGTGAACAATTACTGTAGAATCAACTATGTAAGATCTGAATTTGTCACAAGTAAACACAACTGCTAAAAATTCTTTTTCAGTGGTAACATAATTTCTTTGAGCACTTTCTAGAGTTTTTCTAGTATAATGGATAACATTTAATTTCTTATCAATTATTTGTCCTAGAACAGCACCAACAACATAATCACTATCATCACACATAATTTCAAAGGGTAGGTTCCAATCAGGTGGTTGAACAATAGGTGCAGAAATTAAGGCTTTCTTAACTATTTCAAATGCTTCTACACAATCATCATAAAAAACAAAATGGATCATCTTTCTACAAAAGATTAGTGAGAGGCCTAAAATTTTTAGAGAAATCATTAATAAATCTCCTATAGTAACTAGCATGACCAAGGAAACTTCTTATACCTTTGATATCTTTGGGACATGACATTTTTTGAATAGCATCAACTTTAGCTTTATCAACTTCAATACCTCGTTCGGAGATTTTATGCCCGAAGACAATACCTTCATTAACCATAAAGTGGCACTTCTCCCAATTCAAGACAAGATTAGTTACTTCACATCTCTGCAAAACTCGATCAAGGTTGCTTAAGCAATCATCAAAAGAAGTTCCATATACGGAAAAATCATCCATGAAAACCTCAACAATCTTTTCACAAAAGTCAAAGAATATAGTAGTCATACATCTTTGAAAGGTAGTGGGTGCATTACATAAACCAAAAGGCATACGTCTATAAGCAATAGTACCAAAAGGGCATGTAAAAGTTGTTTTTTCTTGATCCTCTTGTGACACAAGTATTTGAGTGAAACCAGAATATTCATCTCAAAAGCAGAAATGTGTATGTTTTGATAGTCTTTCTAGCATTTGATCAATGAAAGGTAGAGGATAATGGTCTTTCCTAGTAGCTTTGTTTAATTTTCTAAAATCAATTACCATTATATAACCTGTGATAATTCTTTGTGGAATAAGTTCATTTTTATCATTAGGAACAACGATAATACCTCTCTTTTTAGGGACACAATGGACAGGACTTACCCATCTACTATCAACAACAGGATAGATTATACCTGCTTCCAGAAGCTTTAGTATTTCATTTCTTACCACTTCTTTCATCTTTGGATTTAACACTCTAGTGATCAAAAACTAGTTTAGCATCAGGTTCCATATTAATTTTATGATGACAAAGAGTGGGACTAATGCCATTAAGATCATCAAGAGTATATCCAATAGCGGCACGGTGCTTCCTCAAAGTTTTCAATAATCTCTTTTCTTCATGTTCTGAAAGGTTAGCACTAATAATAACAGGATATATCTTCTTTTCATCAAGATAAGCATATTTCAAAGTATGAGGTAATTGTTTAAGCTCAAACATAGGATCACTCTTGGGTGGAAGAGGATCTCCAAGAGTTTCAACAAGTAAATTGTGTTTCAAAACAGGCATTTGTTTAAAGAATATATCATCTATTTCATTTCTTTCATTCATATGCATATCATATTCATGGTCTAGCAAATATTGTTCTAAAGGATCAATTGGAGGCACAACAATAGAAGCAAGACCAATAATTTCATCCTTACTAGGTAATTCTTTATCATGGGGTTGTCTACGGAATTTGGCGAAATTAAATTCATGAGAAACATCACCCAAACTTACACTAACAATTTCTTTCTCAAAATATATCTTAGCATTAATAGTGTTCAGGAAAGGTCTACCAAATATTATGGGACAAAAATCATCATGTGGGGAACCAAGAACTAGAAAATCTGTAGGGTATTTTATTTTCCCACACAAGACTTCAATATCTCTAACATTCCCATGTGGTGTAATAGTATCTCTATTAGCAAGCTTAATAGTAACATCAATATCTTCTCTCTCAGCAGGTGTAATATCATTCATAATTTCTTGATATAAAGTAAACGGGATTGCACTCACACTAGCACCCAAATCACATAAGCCATGATAACAATGATCTCCTAGGTGAGACAACAGGGATGCCAACAACATGTCTATGTTTATCTTTTTCATCAGGTTTAGCAATTCTAGTGGCTTCATCACAGAAATAAATAACATGCCCATCAAGATTTTCAACCAAGAGATCTTTAACCATAGCAACATTAGGTTCAACTTTAATTTGTTCAGAGGGTGTAGGTGTTCTTGTATAACTCTTCCGAACCATAGTTGAATCTTTAGCATGTTCTTTATCCTAATAGGAAAAGGTGGTTTCTCAATGTAAGCAGTAGGAATAACTGGATCAACATTATAAGTAGTAGTTTCTTCTCTAGCTTCAATGGGTTCTACTTTTTTTACTTCAATGGGAGGATAATATTTAAACCACTTCTCCTTATGGAGATCAACATGAGTAGCAAATGATTCACAGAAAGAAGCTACTATCTCTGAGTCAAGTCCATATTTAGTGCTAAAATTATGAAAAGCATCGCTATCCATAAAAGATTTAACACAATCAAACTCAAGATTTATACCAGACTCATTACCTTCGTCGAGCTCCCAACCTTCAAAGTTGCGTTTAATTCTTTCCAAAAGCTCCCATATGAATTCAATAGTCTTCTTCATAAAAGAACCAGTACAAGAAGTATTGAGCATGGATTGATCATTATGAGAAAGCCGAGCATAAAAATTCTGAGTAATAATTTCTCTTGAGAGCTCATGATTGGGGCATGAATGTAACATTGACTTAAGCCTCCCCCAAGCTTGAGCGATACTTTCTCCTTCACGAGGCCAAAAACTATATATAATTCCGATCACGATGAACCAAATGCATAGGATAAAACTTATGATAAAATTCCAATTTCAATCGGTTGTAATTCCAAGCTCCAATATCATCACATAGCCTATACCATGTCAATGCCTTTCCCTTCAAAGATAAAGGGAAGAACTTCTTCTTCACTCCATCTCCGGGTAAACCTGCAAGCTTAAATAATTCACAAACTTCATCCACATAAATTAGATGCATATCAGGATGTAGTGTTCCATCTCCTACATAAGGATTAGCTTGCTGTTTGTCTATCATACTCGAAGGAATTTCAGAATAAATATTTTTAGTAGGTGCAGTAGGTTGAGGAGAAACTCTTTGTTCTTCTGGTCGGGGTGAAGATACCCCGAACAAGCCCCTTAAATGATTATTTTACATAGTGACAAGTGACAATAAATTTCAGCACATAATATAAATGTTTCCTTACCAAATTCCACTCACCAAAGGCGCTTCACTCCCCGGCAACGGCACTAGAAAAGAGTGTTGATGACCCACAAGTATAGGGGACCAATCATAGTTCTTTTGATAAGTAAGATTGTCGAATCCAACGAGGATCAGAAGGAAATGACAAGCGGTTTTCAACAAGGTATTTTCTGCAAGCACTTAAATTATCGGTAATAGATAGTTTGGTAGTAAGATAATTCGTAACGGGTAACAAGTAACGAGTGTAACAAAGGTGCATCAAGGTGGCCCAGTCCATTTTGTAGCAAAGAATAAGCCTGGATGGACTCTTATATAAAGCAAAGCGCTCCCAAGGACACATGGGAATTATTGTCAAGCTAGTTTTCATCATGCTCATATGATTCGCGTTCGTTACTTTGATAATTTGATTTGTGGGTGGACCGGTGCTTGGGTGCTGTCCTTACTTGGAGAAGCCTCTCACTTATGATTAACCCCTCTCGCAAGCATCCGCAACTACGAAAGAAGAATTAAGATAAATCTAACCATAGCATGAAACATGTCGATCCAAATCAGCCCCTTACGAAGCAACTCATAAACTAGGGTTTAAGATTTTGTCACTCTAGCAACCCATCCTCTACTTATTAGTTCCCAATGCCTTCCCCTAGGCCCAAATCATGGTGAAGTGTCATGTAGTCAACGTTCACATAACACCACTAGAGGAAAGATAACATACATCTCATGAAAATACCGAACGAATACCGAATTCACATGATTACTTTTAACAAGACTTCTCCCATGTCCTCAGGAACAAACGTAACTACTCACAAAGCATGCTCATGTTCAAGATCAGAGGGTATTGAATATCATTAAGGATCTTAACATATGATCTTCCAGCAAATAAACCAACTAGCATCAAGTACAAAGACGAATCAACACTACTAGCAACCCACAGGTACCAATCTGAGGTTTTGAGGCAAAGATTGAATACAAGAGATGAACTAGGGTTTGAGAGGATATGGTTCTGGTGAAGATGTTGATGAATATTGACCCTCCCATGATGAGAGGATCGTTGGTGATGACGATGGCTTTGATTTCCCCTCCCAGAGGGAAGTTTTCCCGGCAGAATTGCTCTGCCGAAGCCCTAGATTGCTTCTGCCGAGGTTCCGCCTCGAGACGGCGGCGCTTCATCCCAAAAGCTTCCTTATGATTTTCTCTAGGTCAAAACCCTCCATATAGCAGAAGATGGACATCGGGGGCTGGCCAAGGGACCCACAAGCTCTGGAGGCGCGCCATGGGGGTAGGGCGCCCCAAGGCTTGTGGCCACCTGGTGGGTCCCCTTTTGTTGTTTCTTTGCCCAATAT
The DNA here is from genome assembly GCA_011799875.1 of Thinopyrum elongatum. Lineage (NCBI taxonomy): Eukaryota > Viridiplantae > Streptophyta > Magnoliopsida > Poales > Poaceae > Thinopyrum > Thinopyrum elongatum. The sequence goes on along the minus strand of CM022300.1, from coordinate 275,043,544 downwards.
TTTTTATATATTCCAAAACAATTCTCCGTAAAGTTTCAGGACATTTGGAGTTGTGCAGAATAGGTATCTCAGATTTTCTCCTTTCCGATCAAGAATTCCAGCTGCCGGTATTCTCCCTCTTCTGGTAAACCTTATAAAATAAGAGAGAAAAGGCATAAGAATTGTATCTTAAAGTGAAATAACAGCCCAAAATGTAATAAATACCAACATAAAAACATGATGCAAAATGGACGTATCAGTGTCACAGTGCCCGTGTAGTGAGCTTCGACGCCTGGAATCACACCTTTAAAGGTGGTGGTGCTGGGTTTGATCCGAGATGAGTCAATGCCCATCTTCCTGATTGTGTCAGCGTAAATTAGATTGAGGCTGCCACCTCCGTCCATTAGTACGTGCGTCAAATGAAAGCCATTGACGATCGGGTCTAGGACTAGCGCAGCCGATCAGCCATGCCTGATGCTGGTTGGATGGTCATGTTTATCAAATGTGATCGGGTAAGCCGACCATGGGTTGAACTTCGGGGCGACGGTCTCCAACGCATAGATGTCCTGAAGTGTGTATTTCCTTTCCCCCTAGGGATGTGGGTGACGTAGATCATATTTACGTCCTTCACCTCGTGAAGGAACTACTTCTGGCCACCATTATTTAGCCGCCGAGGATCAATCTCGTCTTCGCTGTGGGGCTGGGCTTTACTATTCCTCTCCGCTGCCACTTTGCCAGCCTGCTTCAAGACCTAGCAATTCCTTTTAGTGCGGTTTGCTGGCTTGTCCGAGGTGCCGTGGATTTGGCAGGGCCTATCAAGGATCTTGTCTAGCAGGCTGGGTCCATCCTTGTTCCCTTTAAAAGGCTTCCTTTTCTGTTCAGATCTAGGTCCGCTAAACCCTGCATTGACTGCGGCGTCCTCTCTGTCGCTCCTGCCTTTTCTATGCATGCACTTATTTTTATTGCGCTTATGCTTACTGTAGGCGTCATGAATCTTCGAGGTGCCTACCTCACCATTGTGAGTACTACAGGCAAGTGAGCTATCCTCTCTCGCGCAAAAGTGGGTCATAAGCGAGGTGAGGGCTGCCATGGTCCTCGGCTTATCCTGCCCAAGATGTAGGGCGAGCAGTTCATCTCGAATATTATTTTTGAACGCTGCGATGGCCTTGGTGTCGGTGTATTCTATGATCTGATTCTTTTTAGTGAGGAACATGTTCCAGAACTTCCGAGCTGATTCACCGGATTACTGGATGACACAACTAAGGTCGTCGGTGTCCGGAGGTCGGGCGTAGGCTCCTTGGAAATTTGCCCTAGAGGCATCCTCGAGGGCTTCCCAGCTCCCAATGGAGTGAGGAGGCAGGTTGTTAAGCCAATGCCTTGCTGGCCCCTTTAGTTTGAGCAGCAAATACTTGATGGCTCGGAGGTCTTCAGCGTTGGCCTTGTGTATATGTAGGAGGAAATCTTCGATCCATACGGCTGGATCGGTTGTACCATCATATGATTCTATGTTGATGGGTTTAAACCCGTCTAGGAACTGATGTTCCATTACCTTCTCCGTGAAATAGATCGATTGAGCGGGACCTCCCGTCTGAAGAGTGCCGTGCCAGACATCGACGGAGATCCATGCGTAGGCCTGGTCCCGAGCTCACCGTTCTTGTCCATCCAGGCATCATAGCCGTCGAGTTATGTGGTTTCGCGCCTTCTTGATCTGTAGATGGACCAAGGTGGTGCCCGGTTTGCCTCTATCCGATGTCGAATGTCATGAGGGTCTAAGTAGTCCATAAGGTTCTTGCCATGATACCGTGGAGCTGGTTGGGTCCAAAAAATTTCCCACACTAGCCTATCACGCCCTCTAAGGGGTCAGTCCGGTACGTTAGCATCTATCTCGTCATCAAACACAGGCAGTAAATGCCTGTGAGGGTTAGATTTGGGCGCGCTACATCGTCGCTCTTCGAGATCTTATTCGGCCGAGAGTACTTCGACCCACTTTTCATTCAGCGCATCTCACTGGTGCGGAGACGTGCTATACAAACGATTTTTACCCCCTTTCCGCGACGGACTTTTAAACCGTCGCCTAGTGAGTGTGTGCGATAGGGGGGTCCTTCCCACACGACCTAGAACCATCGGGGATAGGCCCTCCGGCCACACAGGCAGGGGCAAAATGAGCTCGTGTGTGATCGGGCGAGGCATCGAAACCCAATCATTTCCGTTCGTATGTACATCCCACACGGTGAATCCCAAAAAAACATTTCCGTTCGCATGTATACCACACACAGTTTTTTATGTGGAAATGTTTGTGCAAGGTGGCCTAACGCATACAGTTCTCTGCCGGAAGCCGTGTGTGATTATTAGTTGATCCAACACCCCTACTTTCTAGAAACCATGTGGGTTGTTTGAGTTCAACACCCACGGTGTTGTCTGAGTAACTGCCTGCAATAGAAAACCCCAATAAGCAGGGTAATTAGCCTATTATTGATAATCCATGTATTAATCAAATTGACATTTCTTATAAAACACACAAGATATTTCATATCCGTATAACGGCAACAAGTATTTCATAATCGAATTACATCAGATAGCTTCAGCACTCAATTACGCCATTACACAACAGCACCAAGTTTCACATGCAACATCGAAAACCTTTGGAAAGTAGCATCATACACAGTAAATAGATAGATGAATCTCATCTAGGAAACTGCAGAAGCGGAAGGAAATATTGAGCCTTCAGTGATGTTGAATGTCCTTGCAACTTTAGGCCCGTGGCTATGGATAATTGCCCGCCCAACCTTCGTCCTCTTCAGGAAGACCTCAATATTGTACCGTTGGTGTTGAGTGAATACCTTCCTCGCCTCCTGACCATGCAGGTGGTTTGAGAGGTAATCATCGGTGAACTGCTTTGAAAAGTACTGAAAACAAAGATATGCATAAATCGCTGTTATAAATTTTGAAATGGCGCAAGGGGTAAAAACAAGGTAAAAGAGTTAGTACCATCCTATAGTTGAATGATATCTTCTTCATTGTGCAAACAAAGATCTTGCTATTATTCATCGCAAGTTTCTTCATCCTAACTATCTTTCTGAGTTTCATGATTTGACTGATATTGATGGACATCTCATTTCCCCATATGCAAAATAGGTCGAACAGTGGGTCTAAGCCTCTGACAGCAGGACCTACATGTGCAAGAACAAATTGTAAGAAACCTAAATATTAGAATGATTCCTGCAACTGCACAATAATGTGCTATTAGTGAAAGGACCATGCATGAGCGAACGTCGATGGTAAACCGCAGTGCCTCCCATTGTTTGCCTGCAACACATATAAGGAAGATCTTGATCAGGTTAACTGAGAGTTGCCATACTATCAGTAGAATATGTATTGAGTACAGCCAAATTCGATTTATTTCTCACATGCATAACAATACAAAATTTTACCCATAGCAAATGAAAATCAAATTGCAGAATTGAACCAAACAGTTAAATGGACAGCAGACCAAATGAACCAAAATAGTTAACTGAGCACGACATTGCAGAATAGAAACATGTACTAGAACATAAGACAGTTAACAAAACAATGAATGCTTGAGAACAGTACTACGAAATATAGCAATTGTTGGACCAAACTGTTAACTGAACATTACATTTCAGAGGACCAAACTGTTAACTGAACATCAGATTGCATATTAACATTACAGAGGACAAATCACTAGAAGGCACTGGCGGTGGCCTCGAGAAAACAACACGAACTGTATTTTAAATTCGACAACCGCATGGCGGTGTCGATGGTGGCCTCGAAGACGAGGTGCTCCTCCAAGATCTGGCGGTCGGCACGCATGGCAGCCATAGCGACCTCGTGCGCGCGTGCGACCGCGATTTGCTTCTCTGCTGCCATATGCTACTAAGCTCCATGTTATACTGCGTGCAAAATGGCTGTGGGCGGCGCTTAATTGGAGGATGGGGCCAGTGATTTCTGCGGAAGGTGTCACGCCGTCAGTCGGGGCATGTGGGACGGGGAAGGAGGAGGATGGTGTGGGTGGGGCGTGGATTACCAGACCATATCGACAAGGCCGCTCAGCAAGAAGAAGGGTCGGCCGCGAGGAGGCTGCGCGGCAAGAAGAAGGGTCGGCAGCAAGGAGGCCGCGCAGCAAGAAGAAGGGTCGGCGGCGAGGAGGTGGCGCTGCAAGAAGAAGGGTCGTCGGTGAGGAGGCAGCGCTGCAAGAAGGGTCGCCGGTGAGGAGGCGGCGCTGCAAGAAGAAGGGTCACCGGCGAGGAGGCTGAGCTGCCAGTAAGCAGAAGTGAAGGTTTGAACTTGGAAAACAAGGAGGAACAGTGGAAATGTTGCTTTTGGTGGGAGAGAGGGGCCGGGGAGATAGATATTTCCGCGGTGGCAGAAAAATTTCGCTCGATGCCGCAAGAAACTGGCGCGCAAGTGCGGTTCCAGCGCGGGGCGGTGGACTGTAGACGACGAAGCTTCCTGCGTAAGCCAAACAAGACAGTGCGCCAAGATATTTTATATCGCATCCCACACGATTCTTGCTAGTAAACTGTTTGTGGTATACCTGATTTTTTCATTATGTTTTGAAAGACAAAATGGAGTCACGGAGGGAAATGATGGTGTTTGAATTGCTAGAACATTTATGTACAGTGAACATGCAACTACATGAGTGTTGTGTTTAAATTTGGAATTATTCCGGGTTTGTTTGGCATTTTTATGCATTAATTGAGTTTCTAGGCATTTAATGTGCATAATTAAAATTTGAACTACAAGCACGGGCTCCAGTGCACCAAAGTTTGTTGAAAATCACATGTGTGTCTTTGGGTGAATTTATAGGTCCCATGCAAGAATGGGAATGAAATTCAAACATCTGGGCGTCGTGGCTCAGCCGGTAACATTGAGAAACTTGTTTTTTAAATTCCTGTAAATTCAAAACTCACCTGAAAATCATGAAACTTGGCATGGTGTCATTTAATGGCACCAACATGCTGTGGTAAAAAAAATTGGCCGCATTTGGCCAAGTTTTGATATAAGCTTCTTACAAACCGGAGCTTCTCTCGAGAAGACTCGTGGTTCCCAAGGGGGGACGTGTCACCTTTGTGTGCGAAATGATATACGCTGCTCCCCCCCCCTTGATTTTTTACAGAGGCAACATAGAACTATATGAGTGCCGTGTTAAAATTTGGAATTATTCCGGGTTCGTTTGGCATTTTTTATATACTAATTGAATTTTTGGGCACTTAATGTGCATAATTCAAATTTGAACTACAAGCACATGCTCCAGTGCACCAAAGTTGGTTGAAAAATCACATGTGTGTCCTTGGGTGAATTTCTAGGTCCCATGCAAGAAATGAGAATGAAATTCAAACATCTGGGCGTCGTGGCTCGGCCGGAAATATTGAGAAACTTGGTTTTTTAATTCCTGTAAATCAAAAACACGCCTGAAAATCATGAAACTTGGCATGGTGTCATGACATGGCACCAACATGTTGTGGTAAATTTCTTGGCTGAATTGGGGCAAGCTTTGGTATAAGCTTCTTGCAAACCAGAGCTTCTCTCAAGAAGCCTCGTGGTTCCGAGAGGGAACGTGTCACCTCCGTGTGCGAAATGACATACACTGCCTTCTCCCGCCTTAATTTTTTTACACAGGCAGCTTAGACCAAATAGGAGTTTCGTGCTAAATTTTGGAATTATTCTGGGTTCGTTTGGCCTTTTTTATACATTAATTGAATTTCTAGGCATTTAATGTGCATAATTTAAATTTGAACTAGAAGCACATGCTCCAGTGCACCAAAGTTGGTTTAAAAATCACATGTGTGTCCTTGGGTGAATTTCTATGTCCCATGCAAGAAATGGGAATGGAATTCAAACATCTGGGCGTCGTGGCTTGGACGGAAATATTGAGAAACTTGGTTTTTTAATTCCTGTAAATCCAAAACATGGCTGAAAATCATGAAAGTTCGCATGGTGTCATGACATGGCACCAACATGTTGTGGTAAATTTTTTGGCCAAATTGGGAGAAGCTTTGGTATAAGCTTCTTGCAAACCGGAGCTTCTCTCAAGAAGGCTCGTGGTTCCGAGAGGGAACGTGTCACCTCCGTGTGCGAAACAACATACACTGCCTTCTCCCACCTTGATTTTTTTCACACAGGCAGCTTAGACCAAATAGGAGTTTCGTGCTAAATTTTGGAATTATTCAGGGTTCGTTTGGACTTTTTTACACATTAATTGATTTTCTAGGCATTTAATGCACATAATTCAAATTTGAAGTACAAGCGCATGCTCCAGTGCGCAAAACTTAGTTGGAAAATCATTTATGTGTACTTGGGCAAATTTCTAGGTCGCATGCAAGAAGTGGGAATGGAATTCAAACATCTGGGCATCTTGGCTCGGCCGGAAACATCGAGAAACTTGGTCTTAAAATTCCCGTAAATCCAAAACTTGCCTGAAAATCATGAAACTTGACTTGGCATGGTGTCATGACATGGCACCAACATGCTGTGGTAAATTTTTTGTCCGATTTGTGAAGGTGCACACATTAACAATCAACAAAGTCATTTTGGAACAAGTGCTGTCATGTTACAAATCGGAAACACAAGTATTATTGAAACCGTGGGCGTTCTACTTACCATTTACGTGCCGCCACGCGTCCCCTTTTTTTATTGGCTAGGAGGTGTCATGCGGGGTAGCTATTTGACTATGGGAGGCATGCGATCAGACCCCTGTGCATGCTCATCGGGAGGAGAGCCCTTTGACCTCTATCCGCCGCCCACCTCCCTCCCAACGTCTCCAATAATGGCGCCCGAGCCCCTGTTTCATGGCGTGGCTATGTCTCACTCGATTGAGATTTAAGAGAGAAAAAAGAAAATCTGAAAAGAAGGTTTTGCACGGATCTTAATGTAAGATCCGACGGACCTATATAGCATCGACTATGACTTATAGCAAGACTGATGAGTATAAGGATGATGACAGTGGATAAGAATTGTCTTACATATTTAGGAAGATAATTAAAAAAGCCACATGCGGCAACGCCCGAAATACACAAGGGTAAAAGAAGAAGGAAGACAATGATCTGGCTCGCTGATCTCTACTTTCTTGATGCATTGCTGCAGGCCGCAGGAACTAGTCTCCGTGGCGAGCGGCGATGAGCTCTTTCGTGTCCTCAAGACACTGCTTGAGAGCATCCACGGATTCGTCCACCAGCCTTTGGTGCTCGATGCGGAGCATGGCTTTCTCGTCCATAAGTTTCTTGATGATGACGCCGGTCCTCTGCAACAAGGCAGTGGTCTCCTCGTGCTGCTTCGTCATTCCGGCGATCTTCGCCCTCAGCAGGTCGTGCTCGGTGCGGAGCTTCGCCTTGTCCTCCCCTAGTCCCTGAATGACGCTGGTAGCATTTTCAAAGGAGGCATTCATCTTGTCCTGCTGCTTCATCCAGCCGGAGATCCGACCCATCAGGTCATCGAGCATAGCGCGCATGCGCCTGTGAGAGTCCTCGCCTGACCGCGAGACATTTTCCCATGCCGCCATGGCACGGGAGGACATCTCTGCTGCATTCGCGGCACGGCGGGACATCTCTGCTGCTTCCGTGGTGCGGTCAGACCAGTCTGCTGCATCGGCGGTGCAGCGGGACCTCTGTGCTGCTTCGGCGGCACGGCGGGACCTCTGTGCTGCTATGGCGGCGCGGTGGGACATGTCGACTGCTTTCGCGGTGAGGCGGGACATCTCTCATGTTCTGCTTCCATGCTCGCCTCTCCCTGGTGGTAATCTCTCGACCCTGAACTCACGCTGGCCATGGCAGACGCAAGGGAACGATGATGAAGGACTTGTTTGTTTTTGTGGATGAGGAGTTGATGAGGAATGTGCAGTCATCTTGGAGTAGTAGTATTTATAACCGAGTACTAATACGCTCCTAAGTGGGAAACCGTTTAGGTTTTGATCGGTGTGAACAGGTTTGCAATTAAATATAGCGTGGTAGTAATTTGCAATGTGACGGGACGCAGGCTCCAAATTTATTGATGGTTCTATAATTTCTAAGTGTGGCACTATTCCCGGACGGCGTAACATGGGCACGCTTTCTCGGCCGCGTACATGGCGTTTGCACCATAGGGTGCACCGCAATAGGCAATGTCAGCACACGTCTTGTTCCAACAACCGTGCGCGCTCATTATTACTATCGTGCACGCTTCTTTTAATTAGAATGTGTGCTCGTCTAGCGCACACATGTTGATCTGTCTATCTGTCTAACTGTTTCTGTTTGTTGTGGCTAATCGCAAACAGTTCATCCGTGTGAAGTGTATGCCGTCAATCGCAGACACGTTGATCTGGCTGACCATTTCTGTGTTGTTGCCTAATCGCAAACAGTTCATCCGTCTGAAGAGTATGCCCCCAATCGCACACACCTTCATTTGGCTGCCCATTTCTGTTGTTCCGCCTCATCACAAACAGTTAATCCGACTGAACTTTATGCCGTATATCGCACATGCCTTCATTTGGCTGCCCGTTTCTATTCTTCTTCCTCATCGCAAACATTTCATTGAACTGAACCGTATGCCCCGCATCACACACGCAACTAAATCTGAACCGTGTTTGATGTATCTGCCATCACAAATATTTTGCATCTTTTTTGACGGTTTTTTTACATCACCGTTTGCGATTAATGCATCGCACACAGTTTCGTCGAAGGGTGTCTGATTGTAGTGTCGCGTTAGCAGGATCCTACAGTAGGGTCTATATTGTCTTGCAGCAGCAGCAGCTACTTATGTTTCATACTTGAGGCGGTGGCGATGAGGCGCCGCCGGAAGCGCTCTTCCTCATAAGGGTCCTCGGGGATGATATAGTCCTCGGTGCTGAGGCTCACATCTTCCTCGGGCTCGGGCATGTAATTCACATCAGCCCCTTGAAAGAGGTCATCGGGGTCTAGGTCCTCGGGGATTCCTTCTAGGGCGGCGTGACGATCTGGGGAAGCTTGAAGATCTTCCCCTGGGTCATCGGCCTCATCTGCTGTTGTACCGCCGTTATCGGTGGTGGCTTTGTTCCCACTGGGCTCCCCATCTGTGTTGATGGCTGGGGGGTTTCTAGGAGTGTCGACCATTTATACATCGTGAGTAGATGTTGCGGTCCACTTGCCGGTATTTATTAACGGCGAAGTGTTTTTAGTAGGGCCATCGGCTTCTTCATCCATATCAGTGGCCTCGTCATAGTCTAGAAGTTGATTAAGTCATCGACTATGGTGACTAGGTGGGTGGTGGGTGGGATGTAAATTTCCCGATCGTCGGCTTTAAGTCTGATCTTGTCATAAACCAAGGTTTTGTCGTCCGACACTGACATGCTCTGGATACGGTCAAGCATCTAGTTCAAGTGAGATAGCTCCTCGAAATTCATGGCCTGGCTGTAGGTGGGGCTAACTCGAAGTACGCCTGGTGTATAACTCGGCATGTCTTCAGCGCAGTGAGGATCAGAGGACAATTTCGGATCCTACGCCAGGGTCGGTTCCAAATCCGACGTAGCTTTCTAGACGAGGATTTGACTAGCGTCTGGGTCGGGAGTCAAGGCGAGATCACTGGGGTCACCATGCTAGGCTTCCCCGGTGGTGCTAGGAAACCTGATCCGACATCCTTGAAGGAGAATGGTTTCGAAGTCGAGCCTCCGAAGTGTGATAAATCCTCAACCCGGCCCGGAGTCCAGCCTGATAGGACAAGCTCGCCATGGAAATCCACGGTGTACTCCAAGCCTCCGAAGGTTACTATCTGACCTGGGGCATAGTTCTCGACAGAAGCCAGATGGCTTGATGAGTCGGTGTAGAATATCATGCTTTCAAACACAAAGAGTTGGTCGGGGACGTAAACGTCTCCGTGGCCGGTGCCGCAGTTGATTTGCAGATGGGCCATCAATCTTTCTAGCGATCACACAGCGGAACTCTCAATGAAACCACCAGTGTCGGTGTGAAATCTGGCAAACCTCGGGATAGGGGGTCCCGAGCTGTGGATCTTGGATCGATGGTAACAGGAACATGGGAGACAATGTTTACCTAGGTTCACGCCCTCTTGATGGAGGTAAAACCCTACGTCCTACTCTTGATTATACTGAAGGAGATGCATCAAGTACAGAGTTGATCTACCTCGAGATCATGAGTTGTGTTCTACCTCTAGGGCTAGGTGAATGTAATTGTGATTCGGTCCCCTCTATGGGCTAAACCCCTTGGCTTATATACACGCCAAGTAGGGTTCTTTCTCAACCCTCCTCCGCTTGTTGGCAGCCCTGTTCTCCACCTCCGGAGTCTCCTTGTTAGTGGTGCTTTCTGATAGAAGTGGGAGTACAGGGAATATTTAGTAACAACAGGGCAAAAGAAAATTGTATTGGTAACTAGAAGTTAGTAGGTAGGAATAGAGTAAGAAAATGGAATAACAATTGGTTGCTTAAATACTACACAATTCCTTTGATATTGCTGGGTAAGTCAACATGCAGATACTTGAAAAGAACACTTACTTTGAACAAAGTCTGAACGGATGATATCGTCAGGGAAGTTAGCATATATCTCATGAGCAGGCTCTTTTATGTGCAGTGCAATTTTAGTGCCAGCTTCCAGTACATAAAACTTCAAAATTTCTATCCAAAGGCCCGTGCCAATATAGGAGTGACCACATTCATCAAGTCTTACAGAAGCAACGATTGTAAATCCATGGTTTGTGTTCAGTATGACATCCCTACAGTCTTGATTTATGTAAAGGGCAAGATTGTGTACTACAGATGATGTTGCATAGCAAGGGACGTGCTCCAGAAAATGGTAGGATTGTTAAAGAATATGGTAACATGCAAATATGGGCGAAATTGAAAGAACTGTACAACAGTTGAAATCAATGGACAAAAATCTATAATTAAACAGATAGGGTAACCATGATGTCATGGAAATATGAGAGTAATCGAAAGAACAATACATCATTAATTTGCATAATATGGAAAGAAGAGGAAAAAAAATCCCCTTTGATGTATATGCTGCATGTGGCACCTTTTATCCAAATGTAGCAATATATAGTATATGTTCAAAGTAGGCCATGCCAACCGATGTAGGGTGGGTTTAAACATAAAACGCGCATCCTCCTCATCTGGTACGGAGAGATGGAACTCCACGGATGTCTGGCCAAGGCCGCAAAGTCCTAATGTGTCCACGCACGGTACACTCTATGAATGAAAGAAAACCCTCAAATCAGCTCGAATAAAAATGAATTCACGGCGATTTTGGCCGGATGATTAAAGGAGGCATATGAACTGGGATAAGAGATGAGAGAATATCTCATTAAATTAGTTACCTTGTTGTCCATGAGAAAAACCCTTAATACGGCGGATTCCCCAATCGGGTGGAGCTGGGTCGATGGCGAGCAGCGTCGAGAAAGTCAATGGCGATAGGCAGCGGCAAGAGGAAGTGGCAAAATGCGGTGGGGTTTGTCGGCAGCCTGGCGGCGGCGACAGGCGTCGAGCTAAGTGGTTGCCGCGGTGATAAGCGGTGCCATGCAGAGTCGCAGAGGAGCTTGTTCAGGTGTGAATGGGGACCGGAGGGGGTGCGGCCGGGGTGAGGGTTTTTGTGACATGGGGATGGTGAGGGTTTTCTTTTTTCCTTTTTGAATTGGGTGGTGAGGGTTTTCTTTTTTGCTTTTTGAATTGGGTGGTGACGGTTTTCTCTCCCACAAAGAGTTTCGGAGGCAACGGTTTGCTAGAGCCAACCGTGTGTGATTGACGTAACTGTGAAAATGGAAGTCATTGCACACGGTTTCAATTTGGGAAAATAACCATGTTTCAGGGTGGTTCCACTTTTCCTTTGTCGGTTGAATCTGGAAGTTTTACACATGCTAAACATTCGCCCTAATATGTATAAAATTCCATCAACCGAACTGAGTGCATCCATATCCCACATTTAGACATAAGTAAACATAGATTAAACATACTCGGGCATAGATAATAAGTCGTACACAAGCATTGTTCAACCATATATAGTTCAACCGTCATTAAGCATACTCAAGTACATTTATAATTAAGACACTACATAGCCATACATAGTTCAATCCCACATCTCATCTCATCTGCCGGCACGATCATGAAGCTTCTCCAGGTACTCAGCATACAAGGCGTGCGCCACCCTGCTAGAATACTTCTGCCTGAAGGAGCCAACGACTCGTCCTCTTGCATGTGCCAGAACACTTTGATACGCGTCATGAAGCTTTTGTTTGCAAAATGGGCATCTATAGCCCCCGTTCCAGGTCCTAATACGCTTGTTATGCATTCCCGCATAAAGCTCCCTGAGGATTTGCCTCTTGTACCTCCTCTGGCCATCTTCATCCTCGCTATTGACATCGTCAGATAGCACCTATACATATAGTAAAAAAATGTGGCATCAAATTTGGAATACAAACTAATCTCTAGCAAACATTTGGCAGTTGCCAAAATTTGGCATCAAATCAATGTTTACATGCCATAAAGTAGGATTAGTAATTTATGGCTATTTTTTAGACATATCCAGAGATTATGGTTCGATTTTTAAGCACAATCATCTATGTACAGACCAATCTTGAAAAAAATGGCACAAACATATATGTAGGTCATTCAAAATCAATTGTCAAGACCAAGCTAGGAATTATTAGCACAAATACTAACCCAAGTCAGATTATTAGCAGAAATCATTTGCACAGATGAAACAACTAATCACTTATCATTTGTACCATTCAAACAATCAATACACTACATAGATCTAACGATACTTACTCAGATTTCATGGATTGAGAGAACATAACCATAGGATTTCTATTCCAAAAAGGGGGAGGCAGGAGTAACCAGAGAAAACCCTAGGATGTATTTGACACATAAATGGGTATAGATGACTAACCGGTTGTCCGTCGTCGTCGGATTCATCGCCAGAGTGGTCGTCGGAGTCGTCACCGGAGTCGTCGCCGGACTCGGTGTGGACCTCCGACTCCGGCTGTGGAAGCACGACACCGTCGACGATGTTAAGGTGTAGTGATACCTCATCGGCGGCGACAGCAACCTCTGTCTCCATCATCACGTCGTTCTCCGGTGCTTCAGCAGCCCCAGTGTCGCCACTCCCTCTGATGGGGCGCTTCGGCAGCATCCTCATACACTGATGTCTTTAAGGACTGAGAGCGGCGTCGAGGATGCAGGCGGAGAGAGAGGATTGTGTGTGTGGCGAGGATGGCGGGTGCGGCCGCTTGGGCGCGCCATTATATGGCGTAGTGGGAGAGAGCCGGGCGGCGGTCAAACTGCTGGCTCGCCTCTCGGTGAGCCTACGCACCAGACTGCTGGCATGCCTACCGTCATTTCACACAGCTACTCGCACGCCTTTCGATGACACTGCGCGGCGAGGACACCTCCCATCAATTCACACGCCTGCACGCGCGCCTCCCGGTCTGCCTGCGCGGCGGACTGCTCGCATGCGTCCCGTCAACTCATGCCTGCTCGCACGGCACACGGGTCGCGTGCTGGCATGTATATTGTGTTTTTCTATTTTGATGATTAATGTTGCCGCTTTATTGCTTAACTGAAGCATGGCACATATCCATTGTTGGTCTAACGCCCATGGTTCGAATAAATAATCTGTTTGTGATACTGGCTCCCAATTATTAATAATCTCCCGTTTGTAAGAAGATAAAAATTACATCAAAACTATCTCAAATTTGACAAAAAGGGATAATACCACTGTGTATTGGTGTCCATATGACAACATGATAAGTTTCATGAATTTCAAATTAGTTTTGGATGTGCTAGATTTTAAAATGAAGATTCTCAATGTTTGAAATTTCATGCACAGGGAGTAAACATGCACCCAGTGAGACACATGTGTTTTTCCAATCCATTTAGGTGCACTATCACGTGTGCATGTAGCTCAAATTTTATTTTAGCACATTATACCCCTAGAAAATCAATCAATGTACTAAAATGTCTTAATGATCTCTGGTTTTTTTCAAAATTAAAATGTCCCTCCTTTGGTAACATATGTTCACCGCGGGAAAATTTAAGATGCATCGTAGTTGCGGTGGATGCGTGGTGTGTGTGTGTGCGTCTGGGGTGAGGGGCTGGCAGTACACTACGAGTCGGGAGCCACCGTGTGGGTTGGCCATTTTATGAGCCAGGTGCCACATCAAAGTCGTGAATTCATTATTTAAAACATTACACAACCCTTTCATACATACATGTTTTGGCCACATGCAGTAGGTGGTTGTCCTGCACAATACTCACTCGCGTGTGATGCTTTCTGCCCACGAGGTCGTCGTCCATCACTTTGACCAACAGTCGGCAGAGAGGTTAATTTGACCAGCAAGGTTGATTCTTTTTTGTTTGTGTTATGGTGGGAGTATATAGTACGTGTCGAAGAGGTGGGAGGGGACTAGCATATATACTATGTACGTGTCTGTGAACACACCTCACTCAGTGTCGGGACTTTTCAGTTTTCGAGGCACGTGCCACATCCAAGTTTTGCATTGGCTATTCAAACATCACACAACACCTCTTTGGGCCACATGCATGCAGGCGGTGGTTATCCTAGGACACTCACGTGTGACGCTTCCATCTGTGGGCCAGCGAGGTCATCATCCATGCATGCATCACTTTGACCTAAATCAGAAGAGATTAATTAATTTCGCCATCAGGGAGGATTCGTTTTGGTTTGTATTACGGTAGGAGCATATAGTATGCGTCGAAGAGGGGGAAGTGGGCCAGCATATGTAGTACGCTTCATGAACATCGCTCTGTGTGGGGACTTTATAGTTTTTGAGGCATGAGCCACATCAAAGTTATGCATTTTGGGTATTCAAACATCACAATCACACACACCTCTCCAAACATATGTTTGGCCCACATGCAAAGCGATGGTGGTTGTCCTCTAGCACCCACTCACGCGGTTATCAGTGATATTGATGCTTTCCATCTGTGGGCCCGCTTGGTCCATCACTACATTGCTCGACAACGAGAGAGGTTAATTTGACTTAGGAGGGAATTATTTTTTGGTTTGTATTACAGTATATAGGTCATGCTCTGGGATGACACGATATAGTTTGAGCACACATGCATGTCTACGCATGAATCCCTCCCATTGAGTCGAAGTGGGCAGTATACCACAACACATCATGAACCGATCTCGCTTTGTGTCGGGACTGTATGATTTTCGACGCACGCGCCACATCAATGTTGGGCATGGTATTCAAACATGCATGCATGCATCACCTCCATACATACATATGCATGTAGTGGTTGTCTTCGAACGGTACACTCCCTCACGTGGTTATCGGCGTCTAGCCTATATATTCGTGGGCCCGCATGGACATTCATGATCACTTTGACCGACAACGAGATAGGTTACCATGGTGGATTCTTCCTTCGTGTCGCTGTACCCAAATAGGGGTATTTGTTTCATCTTGACTGGTGCACAGACTCATAGGGCCTCCTAGGCAAACTGCCCCTAGTGAGCATGTCAAGACTCAAGAAAAGCAAGCTAGCAAGAGATCACCTCAGGGAAGCCTCCCTTGCCGGGCAGGAGAGCCTGGCCGGGTTGAGGCCGCACCTGAGGAATGAGACCAGTTCGCCCCGGCAAGTTTTCCGGGACCGCCAAGACCATGACCCGCCAGGCTCCTTGCCGACAGGCTTTCACCAAGACGCCACGGCCCCACCTCATCACACCCAAGTCATTAATCAGTGCGGTTTCAAGCTATCAAACAACCAGGTGGACCCTATCAAGCACGTGGTAGTGTGGTAAGGAAGAGATTAGCTTTATTGACACCCATCCAAAGGATGTGTCATGCTAATAAGAAGAGGCAGATAAGCGGCGCGGCAGGCTTGCCGGGCTTCAACCTCAGCACGACACCTAGCAGTGCATTTAATGCACTTTGTCCTAACTGCCAGAGTTAGGTATGATAGCACTGTTAGCTATCTAATCAGCCTGAATGACTATTTTGCCACTGTGGTTGCCCCTTAACCTTTAAAAGGAGGCCCGAGGCAACCTAGCAAAGGGTTCAAACATTTTATCCCTCAACACTTGTATGCATACGCTGCTCTTCCCGAGGCAACCTTGTGGGGCTAGAGCATGTCGTGCCTTCGTGTTCCTCCAGATCAATCCACCATAGTAGGTGTAGGGTTTTACGCAGTAAAGCGGCCCGAACCTGGGTAAAAGAGAGCTTTCATCGCTGTGCTACCCCCTACTGCTTCTGCTCTTTGTGTAATGTGACCGTCCCCTTGCCGAACCACAAAGGGGCACCCCTACCCCATAGGTGATCATGCTTCCATGCCGACATCTTTGGCGCACCAGGTAGGGGGTGTCGCTTGTGTGAACCTAAAGCAGTAGGCAGTGCATCGATCTTCATCATCCCATGGCTCCCAACAAGACGAATAGAGCGGCGGCGCTATTCCCGCTTCATCGGTTCCTTCGTCCATGGCTTCGGGCGTCGCGGTCGAAGCGGACAAGATAAGCACCACGGGCGGCACGGCCACCATAGGCAGTGCTGCTGTCGCTCTCACCACCGTCTCCTTCGACTGTAGGGTGCGGTGACAGCAGCGCGGGGGCGGACGATCCAATTGCTAAAAAGCTATGCCCGGCGATGGGAATGTTCTCGCCGCAGGGATGAATGTTCAGTTGAGCCGTGGGCCACGGCAAATCCATCGGGTCTCCTTCCCGGCCAACGGAGCAACATCGTTGCGAAAGGAATCACGGCAAGGTATGTTTTCATTCAATCCCAACAAGTCTCACCACACATTGCAGTGCGTTGCAACCTTGTTGCGTACGGATTGAACACTACCTCCGGTGTGTGAGACTTCCAAGGGAGGGGAGGATCCATGCCTCCGCGACAATAGCAACTACAAGATTATGAAAAGATAAGTTGTGAAACCTTCTTTGGTTTCAAGACTCTTTTATATATCCCTTGCAACTCCTTTAGTTTGAGCCCTAGCACTTGCATGAGATATCAGAAATGCGAAGGACTCTTCCATGATCGCTTGCGTCCTTGTCTATTTCAAGTCTGCTCAATAGTCCAAGTAGCCGCTGTCGGATTCGAGGCTCCGCAGACCCAAGAAAGGTTCGAACTCTGGGGCATGTACGAAGAACTCGATCTCCCCGGCCTACCAACTCGCTGCTCTCAGAACCTAGCTTGATGAACTGGAAGGGAAAGGGATACGGCAGTTCACCCAGGTTCAGGCCACCTTGCAGTGTAATACCCTACTCCTGCTTTGTGGTGGATTGGCCTCGCGATGGGCTGAGGATGAACTAGTACAGGGGAAGAACTACCTCAGGAGGTCTATTCTTGTGTGGGTGTGAGTTGGTGAGGGTTCGGGTGGTCCGATCCCCCATCCATGGTGGTGGCTAGGCTATATTTATAGTGCCCTTGGTCCTCTTCCCCCAAAATAGAGGCGGGAAGGGATCCCACAGCAGCCAAGTTTGAAGGGAGACAAATAGTACATCTTATCCTGACGAAAGGTGTTCTTCGCCTACAAAGCTTCTGGCCATGACGTCATGGTGGGCTCGGCGATAACCTCCGTCCTGCCGTCCTGGCGGTCCTGGTCTTGTAGCACGGGAATGAAAACCTTTGGCTGATTCCTCGGGACTCTACGCCTGTGCTTGCCTCCTTAGCACTAAAGAGAAAACCTGCTGTGCTGCGCCCGCTGGTGCCCGCATGGCCTTGGTCGTCATGGCGTGTGTCACCTTAAGCTCATGAGGTGAGCGCCTGCATAGAAATCTCCGCTCCTCAGGAGCCTGCCTTGGGAGGACGCTCTCTCTGGAGGTCTTGGCATCGTCCGCCTTGTGAGGCTTGGCCCCTCGCGAGGGTCTTGCTTGGTCGATGCTGAAGATGGGCCGTACCAGGCCATGATGGAGCCACGCCGTGGGCCGCAGGCAGGCAAGTCTGGGTACCCTGGTTCCCAGAACACCGACAGTAGCCCCCGGGCACAAGGCGTACTCGGGCTTGGCTTCGAGGCGAAGCCAAAGGGCAAGGGCGAAGTGTCACGGGCCCCAATCGCCAGCGGGCCCGGTCGACGCGTGGCGCTTGATGGGACGTCGGTGTCTCCAATTCCCCACACAGCCTCGGCAACCGCCAGACTTGAAGGCTGCCTATTGCAATCGCGGCTCAGCCATTATTGTCCGACGTGCTCATGCTCGGCTTCCCTCCTTTCCTGTGAGCTCGTAGCTCCTCCTCCAGATTCCGCCCCGGCGCCAATCCACCCCCGACGCCATGGCTCCGAGATCGAAGAAGAAGGGGAAGGCCTACGCGCCCTCCGAATCCCCGTCGGGTTTCGAGCCCGCGCTTGGTCGGTCGAAGGTGATCAACCAGGAGGGATTGGGCAAGGTCCGGCCGGCCCTCGCCGCTGATTCCAACGAGTGGAAGGCGACGACGGTCTGGCCTGCCTCCCGGGCCTTGGTCGACATGGAGGCCATCGAGATCCCCATTCACCTTCACGCTCTCCTAGCTGGCTTGGTCCCTCCTTTCTCTAATTTCTTCAATGCCACGATCTCGCATTACTAGATCCAAGCACTGCATCTGGACCCCAGGTCCATCATCCTCCTTGCCGCCTTCGCCTTCCGGTGTGAGGCTATCGTGGGTGTTGCTTCGTCTGTCGCCTTGTTCCGCCATTTCTTCTCGCTCCACCTGGTCGACAACCGATAGTGCTCGGGATGCGTGGCATTCCAGGCTGTGGCGGTGACAGCTAGCTCCAGCATTGACTTCATGCTCCGCCCGGACGTGAAGGGATTTCGGAAGCAGTGGGTGTACATGGATGCCACCACGCACAGCCCCCTGCTCCTGCTCCCGCGCGCGCCGGCGGAACCAAGCTCCGGCTAGGGACACGTGAAGCTCGTCGACCGTAGGCTCGCCTGCGTCTGGTCTAGGCTAGCCAAGCTGAAGGGGGCAGGGTGACGGCGTCGATGGTGGTGAGGGAGTTCGTCCGGCGGCGCATCGCTCCGCTCCAGCGCCACTCTCGCCCAATGTGGGCCTTCACTGGCCCCAACGACCCCATGAGGCTCCAGGTGCCCTCGCTTCCTTCCAAGACGCTGCGGGCGGTGCTCGAGCTCCTAACTGGCAACGCAGCGCTTGTCGCGCTCCCGACAGAGGGGTGCCTCTTGTACAATTGCTTGAATTCGGAGGACTTCATGAAGCAGATGCCCAACTTCGACGAGTGGGGGCTACGCCCAGAAGGTCTCGAGGGGCCTGGTGAGAACCCCGTCTTGGTGGCTCCCGTGCTTGTCGATCCCGTGGCATGAGCCCCTGAGGTGGTTGCAGGGGGGCGAGCGTCGTCGAGTGCTCCTGAGGTGACCGCTGGAGAGCAGGTGCCGCCGGGTGCTTCGGAGGTGACTGCTAGGGAGCAGGTGCCGTCAGGTGCTCCTCAGGTGGTGGTCCGCAGCCCAGCCGCGAAGGGCAATGCACTAGCCCTCGGCATACCTCGTCTGGACCTCGGGGCACTCCGCAAGAGGAAAGGGCTATGGAGCTGCAGTGGTGGCGCCCCCCAGGCCCTGAAGCAGAGGAAGTGGATAGCCGTGGACGAGTAAATACCTTATCTTCGTGGATCTTTGCGTGTCGCGCCTTTTTCTGACTCTGACTCCTCAGGATCCCTTCGGTTGCCGTGGTGAAGCCGCCTGGGGTGCGACCCCCTGGGGCCCTTGTCCTGCTGTGATTTCAGGCCCCTCGCGTCGAGCGCCCGCGCAGGGCATGGAGCCGGCCCACGAGGCAAAGGCACCGCTAGAAGGACGCGAGCCTGCGCTCCCGGCACCCTTCCTCCATGGCCATTTCTGGGGTGCAGTGGGCGTGCCGAGGGCTCCTCCATTGGTGCTCGCTGGTAGATGGGCGGGCCCAGCATCGGCTTCATCTTCGGGCGGTGGGGCCAAGCCAATAGCGCCTCCGCCGAGGCCCAGCGAACGGCTGAAGGGGCACCGGCTACCAGCCCCCTGCCAGAGATGAGCGAGTCATTTCGCGCCTCTCAAGCGGCCCCTGGCGCATAGGAAGGGCTCGGCCACGTGCTGGAGCTTGCACGCGGACGCAGCACCATCCGCCATGACCTTTTCCAGGAGGCAATGAGCATGCTGGGTCAGCTTGGGGGAGAACTTGTTGACGTCGACATGCACCTCGAGGCGGAAGGCCTCTGCCTGGCGCACGAGTGGCATTAGCTGAAGGTCGCCATCAACCTCAGGCATCTATAGCATGAGCGCGCTCATACAGACACCGCGGTGTCCCTCGCAGCTTCTCGTGAGGCTTGCGCCCGCACTCTGGAGGAGGCCAGGGCTGTTGATCGTCGTCGTGAGGCGGCCGAGGAGCGGGAGAGGGAGCTTCGAGCTTCGGACGCCACCCTTGAGCAGCAGGTCCAGGCGCGCAGGGCCACCCTGACGGCACCACCGAGCGAGGGCCCCTCCGAGGAGTAAGGGGTCCAGGAGCGTGAGGATGCACTGGCGCTTGAGGTCTTGGAACACAACCTGGAGCTCGAGCGGCTGGAGGTGAGGGAGCGCCAAGTAGCCACGGCTGAGGACGCCATTGCCGCCCGGGAGGCTAGGATCCAGCACGAGGTTGACCGAAGGGTGGCAGAGATTCGCGAGGCTCTTGTTGACGAATACCGCCGGAAATTTGGGCTCCAGGAGACCCGCTTCCAACAGCGGCAGGTTGAGCTGCAGGGCAGGACCGACGCCCTTAGGGCGAAGCTCGCCACACCAGAGCAACGCGAGATGGCCGCCAAGGAGGCTTGGGCCTCCGCCCAAGCCGACTTGTCCTCACTTTAGCAGCAGGTTGCGAGCGTCATGTCCCTTGTGGAGAAGGCTACAAACGAAGCAAGCCACCATCGGACGATGCAGCGCGAGCGTTCCTTGATGCTTGAGGACCTCAGGGTCAGGGCCAACCGGGCCTTGGACACCATCTGCGAAGACAGCATCTCCCGCCCGCACGAAGCTGATGATGCCGCCTACCTTCACTTCTTCACCCAAGTCGTGACCCGTCTGGAAGACCGGGCCACAAGGGCCCACCAGCTGGTCGAAGAGAGAAACCGGTGCCTTCTTGGGCGCGTGTTCTCACGTGTCTTCAGCTACCTTCTTAGCCTTGACCCTGACTTTGACTTCAATGATGCAATAGCACCAGTGCCCAGGGTCACCCAGGGCGACCTGGCGAGCTAGGTGAACTACCATGTGGATGACCTGGTCGCGGAGTTCGCCCTTGCAGACAGCGTGGATGTGCTCGCAGCCGAAGGGAGCGGTGCCGGTGGTGGTGATGAAGACGGCGATGCCGATGGTAGCGTGTCTTGCTAGGCTTGCATTTCCTTTCCGGTCCTGACCTATATGCCAAAATTTCGGGCACGGCCCTGCGGGGCGTGAAAAGCATTTTTTGGGGGGCGGTTCCCCCGTTATGTATCAAACGATGATATGCCTTCTAAATTGATTTTGAAACATGCTGCCGCGGGCCAGAAGGCCCCCTACTAGAGTAGTTTGTTATAACTTATCTTTGGTGCTGGCGGCCTTGGACGGGTTCTTGTATCGCGGGGGTGCTCCTCTCCCGAGGCGGGCCCCGCGGGGGCTCGCGAGGTCTTAAACCTCCTGAGGAGCCTGCAGGCCCGCCCGAGAGCGCCACATAAGGAGCCGATTGCCGAGTCACGACAAGGTGTGCGTGCAGTGGTCCTGCGACAGTTGCGCTCTTTCCCCCGAGGGGGCCCCAGCCCAGCCACGCCCAGCACCTGCTCGCGGGGTGCTCATGGGGGGGGGGGGGGTAGCAGGCATGAACCCTGCTTTTTCAACATAAACCAAAGGGCAAGAAAACACCGCGAATCGAAAAATTTCCCCCCTTTTTCCTTTTGATAAGCACACGAAACTCCAAATCTCATTCCAAAAGACGGCAAATCGGGTTACAGAAAGAGGGCGAAACAAACAGCCGCGTCCGGCGCCTAGACTAGTCTTCTCACCAGCGCGGAGCTAAGTGCTTCCACTGGGCGTGGGCATAGTCATTGGGGGATAGTGTCGATGGCCAGCGCGAAGCATGGTGCTTCCACTTGGACGTGGGTGGGAATCCCCGTGAGGCCCGAGGGCGGTGCTCAGGGGACTACGGGTGTGTACATCCCCAACTCATTATTACGTGAGAGTGTCACTAGCGGAGATCTTCACAACCATTCTAGGCCCCTGGCGAGGGCCCCGCCCGGCACCTCCCCCGACCACCGTTGGGGTGTCCGGAAACCAGGACGAGACCAAGGGGCAAGGGGGTGCGTTGGCGGTGCCCCGGTGATCGCAGGCCCCCCACCGGGGGGAAGGGCTCGCCGGTGCCTTCCCCGGTGAAGGACCTACCTCCGTGCGGCGTGTGCCACCGTCGTGGCAGTGCCTTGCGCCGCGGGGCGCGGGGGAGGCTCTGGTGCCGGGCTCCCCCACGCAGCCCCCAGTGCATTCCGTCCACTTCTGGCGGTGCCATCGTCCTAAGGTCCACGGCCATTGCCGTGGCTTGGTTCACCTGCGGTCCATGGTTAGTGTAACCATGCCCCAGAGATATTGGTTGTACCCGATGGCTGTTGTTGTCGAAGGCGCCGGTGAAGCTCTGGGGTGGCTCACGAAGAGCCTCGGCCTCGCGTGGTCCCGATGCCCAGGCTAGCGAGGGGAACGAGCAGGGGCTTCTTCTTGACGCATACAGCAAGCCCATCAGTGGAGGTATAGGGGTGCTTGGAGCCGCCGTCCCTGAGTCGGCGCCCAGCCGCCAGGCACCGTCGCTTGCCATCCTTGGCGCCGGGTTGCGACGACCGTAGGGTGGCATCTCGGCGTGGTCCCGGGAAGGGCCGCCCGGCCCTGCCGCACCGGGGGGTAGCGTATCCTGGGTAGAGTAAGCGGCGTCGTGGGCTAGGTTGCCACCGCGAGGTCCTTCAGGCCCCCTGAGAGAGGGTACGCGGGTGTAGCGGGAGCCGGCGCGTGCCCCCGGCAGCGCTTGCGATGTAGGCAAGGTGCAGAAGGGCGCCGCGCCCTCGCAGGCGGCATCGAGTAGCTCAGCGACCCGCTCTAGCAAGGAATCGCGGCCGCCTTCTGCCAACCTGCATCGTAGCAGCTCCCACGCCATGATGAGCGCGGCTCGCGTGTTCGCCTGCTCCTGGCGGGTGTGTAGCGTCGATGTCGCGGCGTAGCCTGAAGACCGCGCGTTGGCGCGGTTACGGCGCGGCGCGGGAGTGGGCGGAGGTGGTCCGTGCCGCTGACGGCCGATGGCGCTGGCCGCCGTGCGGGCTGCGAGGAGCGCGGAGTGGAGAGCTTCTTGGGCGGGAGGTGCCGCCCGGGCGGGCCGAGCGGCCCAGTGCTCAGCGTGGGATCGAGGATCTCCCACCATGGTAGTGATGGAACGATCGGTGGAGAGGATCCTTCAACACGCCCCTACCTGGCGCGCCAGATGTCGGATTTGGGGCTCCGCAGACCCAAGAAAGGTTCGAACTCTCAGGCGTGTACGAAGAACTCGATCTCCCCGTCCTACCAACTCGTTGCTCTCATAGCCTAGCTTGATGAACTGGAAGGGAAAGGGATACGGCAGTTTACCCAGGTTCAGGCCACCTTGCGGTGTAATACCCTACTCCTGCTTTGTGGTGGATTGGCCTCGCGATGGGCTGAGGATGAACTAGTACAGGGGAAGAACTACCTCAGGAGGACTGTTCTTGTGTGGGTGTGAGCTGGTGAGGGTTCGGCTGGTCCGATCCCCCATCCATGGTGGTGGCTAGGCTATATTTATACTGGCCTTGGTCCTCTTCCCCCAAAATAGAGGCGGGAAGGTATCCCACAATGGCCATGTTTGAAGGGAGACAAATAGTACATCTTATCCTGACGAAAGGTGGTCTTCGCCTGCAAAGCTTCTGGTCGTGACGTCGTGGTGGGCTCGGCGATGACCTCCGTCCTGCCGTCCTGGCGGTCCTGGTCCTGTAGCACGGGAATGGAAACCTTTGGCTGATTCCTCGGGACTCTGCGCCTGCGCTTGCCTCCTTAGCACCAAAGAGGAAACATGTTGTGCTGCGCCCGCTGGCACCCACCTGGCCTTGGTCGACATGGCGTGTGTCACCTTAAGCTCATGAGGTGAGCACCTGCATAGAAATCTCTGCTCCTCAGGAGCCTGCCTTGGGAGGCCGCTCCCTTTGGAGGTCTTGGCGTCGTCCGCCTCGCGAGGCTTGGCCCCTCGCGATGGTCTTGCTTGGTCGATGCGGAAGATGGGCCGTACCAGGCCGTGATGGAGCCAGCCGTGGGCCGCAGGCAGGCAAGTCTAGGTACCCTAGTTCCCAGGACGCCGACAGCCGCATCGTGAACGTCGAAGGTAAACTTGCCGGTGGTACATATACTTGCAAAACACTAGGGGCCCGCCCCCATAGCGGCACAGATAGTGTCTACCCCGCAAGCTCCCAGCATGCGCAGGATCCATAATCATGCAATAACGATGGGTGATATAAACTTAAAGGATAGCGTTGGTTCGTACAACTACTTAAGAGTGCTATTACATCCCAAAAAATAGCAAGGCCTAACACAAGGCCGAAATATGTCGTTTTCTGTCTAACATCATTACAGCAAATGGAGCAAGAGAATTCAGTCCCGGCGGCCTCCTTGGACCCGGGGCACTCGAAGAACTTTGTCGGCCAAGGGCCCGACAAATTGAGCGGTAGCAGAGGTGTCCGTCCCGGCCGGCAACCTCTTGAAAGCATCGGAGAGGTCGACGTCAGGATGGCGCTGTGCATAATTGACCAAGAGAGTGAAGATGGTGTCCCAAGCATATTTCCAAGACTCACTAGCGAAGCAAGCGAATCTGTCATCTTCGTACATCTTCAGTCCATCAATGAGACCCTCGAAGAAGTGTGTCACCTTGACGCTCGGGACCTCTTGCGCGCTGACGAAGAAGGTCCAGCTCTTCATGTTCATCTTGGCAATCTGAGAGGAGATACGCTCAGCTATATTCACCAGGCTCTTCGACCTGACGTTGTACAGATCGACCTGGTCCTTGAGTTATAGCTCTGCGTCCTTCCAAAGAGTGCCAGTAGTATTGACTTCTTCCGTCAAGGCTCTCTCTGTCCTTGGCATGCTCAAGATCCTTCTCCAAGGTGGCAAGCTTAGCATTCAAATCCTCAATGGTGCCGAAAGCGGTTTTCAGGTCCTAGTCTTTGGATGCAAGCTGCAATTGCAGCCTCTCTAGCATGGTGGTTGCCTTTCGTGCTTCTTCCTGTAGGGCCTCCACCTCTTTCCAATTCTCGGCAAGCTCTTCTTCCAGCTTCCCCATTCGGGACTCGAGCTCTGTTTTGGCTCCGGAGGCTCTGGCAAGGTTATCAGAGACTTCCTTGAGTTTGGCTGCTGCATCCTGGGTCTGTGCGTCAATGGCTTTCTTGTGGCCGTCCTCCATGTCCTTGACTCATCGCAGAACAAGACTCTCTAGCTCATCATGCTTGCTGCGAAGAGTGTTGGCAAGGGACTGCTCGCGAGCAGCAAGATCTTTTGCTTTGGCATTGAGCTGTGCCTCGCGCTCTGCCAACCTACCATCGCGAGTTCTTGCCTTCTCTACAGTTGCCGCCATCTTCTCCTCCTAGTCCCTGAGCTCGCGGGATCGATTGTTATACCAAGCGTGCAGCTCTTCTTCCTTGTCCTTCAGTTGCTGGGTGGCCACAGCCTAGTTCTATGCTCTTCTTGGATTGTCCTGCCACCCCCGGCCATACCTCTCTTGCACTTCCTTGAGCCCAGCCGCCACCATTTCCAGGAAGACCAAGTCCTTGGAGCTATTGCCAGAATCACTTGCTTCTTTGGTTCTTTGGGTCAGGGGAACCAAGATGCGGCTGATCTCTTTATCAAAGTTTGCCCCGGCAAGAATTGACGAGCCGGGGATTGTCGGGGTAGGGTGAGCGACAATCATCGCCAAGCTGCTTGCCGGGAAAGTCACCCTCGCATGTGAAGCGTCACTCTGAAGAGGTGCTTTTTGGTCAACTTCCATGATGGGGCCAGAGATGCTGCTGGGGATTCCCTCCGTTCCTTTCGGGGCTTCATGGGTACCCCTGGGGGCTTCTGTGTGTCCCTCGTCAGTGGCAATCTTGAGGGCCTCTGCAGCGGCATCCTTCCCTATGCAGCCACTTCCTCCAAAAGCTCCTTCTCTTCAAACACGGGGGCTGCAAAAGAAGATTGGAGGCAAGAGAGGCGTAAGATTCAAAAGTTCAATCCAAAGAATCAAGAGAACATAAAGTTTTTAGATGAATAGTCAAAAGTCAATGGTTTACCTGCCGGCGGCTGTTGAGAAGAAACTTATCCTTCCCCGGCAGCGCTTGTTGGCGTGCAACTGGCGTCCACCTCTTTCATAGGAGTGGCTTCAGCGCGAACGGACCCAGCCGTAGAAGTCCTTGCCGGCGAGCCCAATCCTTGAGCATTGCCTGTGGGATGGGCTGGCATGGCCGCCGCTTGCTATTTGATTTCTCCTTGGTGGCCCCCTTGGTCTCCTTGGCGGGCGACAGGAGGAAGGATTCATCGTGTCCGCTAGCAAACGAGGTCTGCCCCATGCCTTCATGCAGGGGGCTGGCCCGGTGGCTGGGTACAACATCATCCCTGGCGTCTTTTGTTGGCTCAACCCTTGATGCCGAGCCCAGTTCCCCTCATGATTTGGCACGTTTGGCCCTCTGAGCAAGAGTCTCTTCGTCCCTGTCAAGGCCAGCATCATTTGATCAGTTGAGGATCAAATAAAAGCAGAAGAGCAACCAGAATTAAGAAAGCAAGGTTCTTCCTCACTCTAGGTCATCGAGCATGGCGTCCATCTTATATACCAGAGGCGGGGGTGATTCCCTGGCACTCTTAAGTGGCGGTGGGGTCCTGCTCGATGCCGGTGCTAGGCTTGATGGTGGCGTAGGGTCAACACCCCTCACAACCCGCTGTCGGGGAGATGGCGTCGGGGCTCTATTGAGACAAGCTGAATGACGGTGGGTGGTGTCCTCCTTGGTGCTCTTGGCAGTCGTCTTCTTCAAATTGGGCCCAGCCCATGATGAAGACGTGACCTCCGGCTCTTGGCTACCTCTCTTGCGGAGCCGGCGCGTCTGCTCTGGAGCCTGAGGGCCTGCCTCAAGTCCTTCCTCCTCTTCGGGCGCTGTGGCCCCCTCTATCCCGGTAGCCTCTACCCCGATAGCTTCTGTCCTAGCAACCGCGGCCCCTAGCACCTCAAGTTCAGCAATCTCTTCGTCAACACACTCCTCATCCGAGGAATTAGCGTCATCATCATCGCCGGCTCCCCCGGCAGCCTTGATCCTTCGGGCTTCTGCAAGCCTGCTGAGTATGTACTCTTGCTCCTCTTCGGTGGTGCCCTTGGTAAAGTCTGTCTCTTTCCTGGTGGCCCTCTCCTCTAAGCCAGAGGCCTAATCCATCTCATCCTCCAAACTGTGCAGTGGCCATTCTGCCTAGACTCCCTTGCCATTGCAGTCTGGCATCCGCTTGAGGATCTGGTCCAATGCAGAGTTGTTGTGCAGAGGAACGATCCTTGCCGGCAAATGGAAAGTGCCGGCCTTGTGGAACAGTTTCTCGCACAGCCAGGCGTGGCTCATGACTGTCATATTGTTGGCAACGCTAGGGTAAAGCCGCATCCAGTCCACGACGTTCTTGTATTCCCAAGCAATGCGATCCCTTCACTTCAATGGTGCAATATGGTGCCGAAGGAAGTCGGCTCCCACGTGCTCAATGGTGAGCCCGACAGCTTGGAGGCGGGCAATTATGTTCAAAGCTGGGTGAAGCTTCTCGTCAGTGACGTCCAGGTTGCTCCAATCTTTGCCGTGCACCACACATTTGGTCCGCGGCAAGCAGAATGAGGTGGCCTCAGGGTCCTAAATCCAGCACCAATCACCTCTCCACTCCTCCTACTTGTCGTGCAGTTGCCCTCCAAGGTAATTCCAGTCTTCTTTCTTCGCCCGCAGAATCCAAGTTATATTTCCCGAAAGGGATTTGTCCTTGATGCGGGGAATGTAGAAGTGGTGAAACAGATCCATGTTGGGGGCGAATCCCATGAAATTCTCGCAGAAATGAGCAAACACCGCCATGCACATCATCACATTGGGTGTGAAATCCAGCAGGCGGATGCCAAAAGCATACATCATGGCGCTGAAGAAGTCGGAGAAGGGAGGAGAAAGCCCGCAGTAGAAATATGTGCAGAAAAATTGATAAGAGTCTGCTGGAATCTTGGATCCATCAGGGATGACAACTGGTTCCCCATGGCCTTTGGTTCTCCTCCCCCACATGCATGCGTACCTATGGATCAATGTATTACCATCTAGGTCTAATTGCGAGAAGACCACATTCTCCTGCCGCCGCTGGACCAGTGCTTCCGCCTCCTTCTTATTCTCCTCTGCCCTCGTGTCTTCTGGTTGGGCCGCCTGCTTTCCTTTCACGGATCTCTTCTTGCGCCCCATTCCTTCGGGCGATGGGAAGGGAGAGATCTGGTGTGATGGAGAAGGGGGTGGTGGCCATGGAGGCAGTTTTTGTTACAAGGAAGAAGATGAAGCGGGAGGGGTGAAGTGTGCGAATGGGAAGCGCTCCTTCATGTCTGTCCTGTTTTATTGGGACCATGCGAGGGGGCTGGCTCTCAACTATTCCCCCTGCAAAACCGACTTTAATAGGCGCACTACTCTAGTAACTGCTGCAAAAGCACAATTCCACGATCCGCAGTAACTGCGTGGGATGGACATATGATTGACAGGTCAGTAAAATCGTTAATGCGTGGGCAGAGGATTTTTGCCGCGTGTCTGTGCACTGTTTGGGCCTAACCCAACGACACCCGCGGCGCGTATGGCTCAGGCCCGGGGGCTACAGTCGGTGTACCCAAACAGGGGTATTTGTTTCCCCCTGAGTGGAGCACAGACTCATGGGGCCTCCTGGGCAAACTGCCCCTGCCGGGCATGTCAAGACTCAAGAAAAGCAAGCCAGCAAGAGATCACCTCAGGGAAGCCTCCCTTGCTAGGCAGGAGAGCCTGGCCATGTCGAGGCAGCACCTGAGGAATGAGACCAGTTCGCCCCGGCAAGGTTTCCGGGACCGCCAAGACCAGAACGCACCAGGCTCCTTGCCGGCAGGCTTTCACCAAGACGCCACCGCCACACCTCATCGCACCCAAGTCATTAATCTGTGTGGTGTCAAGCTATCAAACAACCAGGTGGATCCTATCAAGCACGTGGCAACATGGTAAGGAAGAGATTAGCTTTATTGACACCCATCCAAAGGACGTGTCACGCTAATAAGAAGAGGCAGATAAGCGGCTCGGCAGGCTTGTCGGGCTTAAACCTCAGCACGACACCTAGCAGTGCATTTAATACACTTTGTCCTAACTGCTAGAGTTTGGTACGATAGCACTGTTGGCTATCTAATCACCCTAAAATGACTGTTTGGCCACTATGGTCGCCCCTTAACCTATAAAAGGAGGCCGGAGGCAACCTAGCAAAGGGTTTGAACATTTGATCCCTCAACACTTGTACGCATACGCTGCTCTCCCCGAGGCAACCTTGCCGGGCTAGAGCATGTCGTGCCTTCGTGTTCCTCTAGATCAATACACCACAACAGGAGTAGGGTTTTACGATGTAAAGCAGCCCGAACCTGGGTAAAAGAGAGTTGTCATCGCCGTGCTGCCCCTGCTGCTTCTACTCTTTGTGCAATGTGACCGTCCCCTTACCGAACCACAAAGGGGCACCCCTGCCCCATAGGTGATTGTGCTTCCATGCCGACACTTTGGTTCGTGTTATCGTAGTAGGTCATGGTGAGATTCAGACCTAAGTTTGAGCACATACTATGCATGCTTGCATGAATCCCTGTCATCGGCTTGAGGTGTGGTGTGACATATATATATATATATATACAATGCGTCGTCAACTAACCCTCACTCCGTGTGGGGATTTCTGGTTCCAAAGCATGGTGCCACAACAAAGTTGTTCCATTGTGTATTCAAACATCAACACTCCATACATATGTTTGGGCCACATGCAGGCAGTGGTTGTCTTTGGGGACTAGCTACTTGCATGATTATTGGCGAGCTAGCCCATCTCTGGGGTCGCATGGACGTCCATCACTTTGACCAACAACAAGAGAGAGGTTGTACAACCAAGGTGGATTCTTCTTGGTTCGTTTTATGATACATCTTGGTGAGATGCCCTCTCCCGCCGACTGAAAGTGTGTGTGTGTGTGTGTGTTTGTGTATGTGTTTGATGGGGGGCTGCTACTTTGCACTTTGCTATGTGAACCTCCGTGGGGGCGGGCATGCGTTCATAGCTTAGGATTCCCCTCTTGTTGACACGAAGCGGGGGGGGGGGGGGACAAGCAATACCGTGCGCTTTGTAAGATAGGTGCCACATCGAAGTTGTGCATTTGGTATTTGAACATCAAACCACCCTATTCATACATATATTTCATCCACATGCAAGTGTGTTCATGTTCTGACCCTTTCCCGCGTCATTTTCGCCAAATTTATGAACATTAGACAAGTCGGATGACGCAACAGACATGGTTCACTCACACTAACTGTGTGCCATGTTGGTTCCCCTGTCACGCACATCAGCACAGTACATTGGGCTCCACGAGGCTTCCCCTCTCAAAAATATCTACCCGCCTGCAGGGTTTTTCTGTTTGATAACACACGGTTATTATGTTTCGACCGTGTGTGATGTTTGTTGTTCCCGCTCCAGCCTGCATCCCTCGAAAATATCTGCCCGGCTCGAGGGTTTTTGTGTTTCATAACACACAGTTGTTATTTCGGGACCATGTGCGATGCATCATCCAAATTTTCAATAGCCTCGGCATTTTACTCCCGCGTAGTAAAATTTTCAGTAGTCGCGTCATTTCCTCAAACACCCCCCCCCCCCACACACACACACCCCAAAAACTCCTCGAGCGCACGAACGCGCACACCCTCCCCCACCACAACTCCTCCCTCGCTCGAAACCCTAGCAAGGTCACTGCCACCGCCGCCTCCGCAAGGTCTCCATTGTCAACATCTGCCAGTTTGCCCGTGCAGCTTACCCATCGATCTGCATACCCTAGCCGCCCTGAGTTTCTTAGATGACGCCTGCCAAACGCCCCCTTTCCCATAGATCCCCATCCCCCACTCCAGAGCATCGCAGCCTAAGCCCGGCTACACTTTCGATGGAGCTGGAGGAGCGGCTGGCCCAAAAGAGGTGTATCACGGCCTCTTCGCCCGACGGCGCCGAGGTGGCCGCCGAGGAAGCTGACGACCATTACTGGTCGCAGGCTCTCAATCAGCGGGTGAGAGTATGCATGTACGTCGCGGACGCCGGCTACAACATCGAGGTTGTCGACAGCGATGGCCTGACGCGGGCTATGTCATAGGTTAAGTGGCCACCCCCAACCCCTCGGGTTCAACCACCGTCGATCTCATCCATGGCCCCACCACTGATCTCCTCTAGCTTGCTGTCAAGAATTTGCCATCCTACATCGCCATGGAGCCCCTTTTGTCCTTTCTGAAGGACACATTCTACGACACTGGCTTGGGATCCACAGCTTCTAAGTCAAACCTCATCAACGGCGACCACAAGGAGGGCACCCTCTCCAGCTCTTCCAAGGGGAAAGAGCCCATTTGCGACATCAGGGAGGGCACCCTACAGCCGTGCTCTTCCAAGGAGAAGGAGCCCATCTGCGACAACATGGAGCGCACCCATGGTCCGTGCTCTTCCCACGGGAACGAGCCCATCTGTGACAAGTGAGGAAACCCATGATTTGTTTTGCCGTGCCTCTTCACAGGGGGAACCCATGATTTGTTTTGTCGAGTCCCTTTTGTAGTGTAGTGAGAATATGTCCAATTTTAATTTCTATATTTGGTTGTTTGCAGTATGCCTTGTTTATTTCAGTTGTTCACAATGTGATGCTCTATATGTGCAACTACTTACTGTGCAGTACATTTTCATCAATACCAGTTTTAAACATACACTACAAAAAAATACACTTCCGTGATGATACGTGTTTCTCACAGTAGGTCATGTTTTCTGTCATGCATGTATATCCATGACGATTTTATGACAGAATCAAGATAGTCATACCTATGCTGTCGTAGAAGTGTTCCATGAAAATACCAAAATTATCATCACGGAAGTGTCCACTTCCATGACAATAAATGGCGCGTCATGGAAGTGTTTTCCTCAAGGGTAACCGACATGTGGCATCTACCGTAACGGGTTGCCGTTAAGCTATCGGGTTCTGGTTTGGATCCGATAACCCATTAACAGCCCTGACCAATGGGGATTTTCCATGTGTAAAATTCTCATTCGCCGGAGGATCCACGCGTCAGCTCCTCGTTGGGACAAATGCCAACCGTCCACTAGACAGGAGTCGCCAATGAAATGTTGACACATGGGATGGCCCAATGGAGGCCCATATAGGTTTAAAAGCCGGCCCGGGAAAAGGCCCACAAGATTTCGTCAGATCAAATGGGCCGGCCCATTCATTTTCTAGACCAAATTGTGGCCCACATCAGATATGGCCTGTTAAATTCCTGCAATATTCTGGGCCGGTTTATGGCCCATATCAGATCCGGCCCGTTAAGAGCCTGCAATAGTTTGGAACAAATTACAGCCCATAACAGATACGGCCCTTTAACAGCTACTGTGCCTTTGGGCCAATTGGGGGCCTGCTTTGCTCTTCGGCCTGTTAATGGCTTGTTTAACAGTTCGGCCCGATATTAGTTTCGGCCTATCAGCGGCCGTGTGTACATATGGGCCTCTTTTGGCCCGGTTTCCCTTTCGTCCATTTAAAGGCCCGAGCTGCATCTGGGCCTAATTCTGGACCATAGTGACTTTCAGCCTCTTAACGGCCCGTAGTCTTCGTGGATACATTTAAGCCCAAACTGCCTATCGGCCCGTAAAAGGCCCTTTGTAGTGTTGGGCCTAATTTTGGCCCACTATGCAATCGGCCTGCTTCCAGCCCGTCCTGAAATTGGGCCCACCAAGGCCCAACAACATTTCGGCCTATTAATGGCCCATCATATCACTGGGTTAATAATGGGCTGATGTATATTCCAACCTGCTGTCGGCCCGTGATTTGTTCGACACAATTCAGGCTCAACCTACATCTCAGCCTGTTAAAAGCCCATTTTATTTTCTGGCCCAATTCAGGCAAGCGCCTTACTCGGCCTTTTAAAGCCCGAAACTAATAGAGGGCCAGATTAAGTCTAGGCCTACTAAAGGCCCAAGATGATTGTAGGCCCACGGTTCGGCCAATTCATAGTGATTGGCGGTCGGCCAATTTTAGTACCAATTTTTTTTATATAAACCTAACGTATTGGCTAATTGTGCTCCGATCGAAGATTACGACCTTTTCTCAGAGCGACGACAGAACATACACCAAATAAATTACAGCATCATGACGAAGAATAAACCTAGACTATACAACAAAGAAATTATAGCATATTACATCCCCTGGGCATCAAAGTTCACCGCCAGTGATAATAAAGGGCAACCAAACGGCAGATTCCATAAACTGGCCAGGTCGCCACCAGTGGAAGTAAAGATGCTGACAAAATAATAGACAGAACCGACAACACTTCAACACAGTTCAAGAAAGGTTAGCCCTGCCTAGGAGCTGCAGCACAAGCAGCTTAGCAACCTGATGAGACTACGCTTGTTTGACAGTTATATCCACCAACTCAAGCTGCATAGCATCAATAGACATCCTGTACTTATGGTTAATCTTGCATAGAGATTGGAGTTCCAGTCGGATTTGAGCAGAAGCATGTCTATCTGCTTGAATTTCAGACTGAAGAAGTCAAACAGATTCAGGCGACGACTTCATCGACCTTGTGTCACTACTATTAGCGAGTAAGTTCGACACTACATCAAGACATGACTTTGGGGTTGTATCGCTATCCTCAAGATGTGTTGCCTTCTTCTCTGGAATATATGATGGAGGGACAAGAAATGGGTTTGTCTCACTATCATTGTGGCAGTTCTTCCTAGCATCAGTGATGTCACCCTGAAAGAGAAACGAGTAGGTAGATAATAGGTTTTGCACGTATTAGCATCAATGTTGTCAATTCATCTCATTTCTTAGTCAGAAATAAAGAGACACTGTTTAAAATAGCATTAACATAATAGGCATTGTTCATAGTTAAGATGGCGGGAAATGGCATTGTGCAGGAGCGGCCAGCTTCACCACACCATTGGATTACAGATCAAGAATACAAGCATACATGTAGTGCTAAACAATGTATAAGCATGAATGGTGAGTGTACTGTCAATTAATACCATTTCATATTGGTAAATAAAGAGACATGATTTAAATAACATTAACATAATATGTCATTCATCATAATTAAGACATAGCAGGATATGACATTGTGCTGGAGTTGGTAGTTTCACCACACCACTGGATTACAGATCAAGAACACAAGCATACATGCAGTGCTAAAGAAGATAACTCACAATGTTTAGTTTAATTTACATGGTATGAATAAGGAACTAGGTTGTGCAACTAAAAACTGAAATTGAGAAGGACAAACTTATGTTTATGTACTTCTTCGTAATAAACTTTGAACATGCAATTTGATGCAGACGACAAAAATAAACAACATTTGCAGTCATAGCTATCCAAATATACATAGCAAAGTTTGAAGGTTTGAGGAGGACAAACTTACGTTAGTAGTGAAGACCGGCCCTATAAAGCCCTTGTCCATATTGATGGGGGGGGGGGCAATTCAAGAACTTTACCATAGACTCTTCTTCAAGAGCATTGTCTTTATTTTACATTTTGTTAAGAGTAAATATATATGTGATATTATAGGAACAAATGGCTATTATTAAATCTAAGATGCAGACTATAAATGTAAGTACAACATACATGCAAAAGGCACAGACAAGAGCAATGCAGAGCTCTTTAGTAGCATTGGTTTTATTCAAAATTTTGGCAATAGTAAATATAGATGTGATGTGTAGAAAATGGAGGGCAGGGGAATAAGTTGTAAAGTGTACATGAACAACTAGCTGACAATATAAGTACAGTGATGAAGGACAACAGATACTTACAAGAACAATGCAGAGCAAAACTTCTTCATAAGCATTGGGTTTATTCTACATTAATGTAAGCATTAATATAGATCTGATAATTTGGAGCGAACAGTGGATAAGCAAGCTATAATGCACAATGATGTCACATAATCCACAAGGTATGAATGTAAGTACAACGATAGGACAACAGGTACTAACAAGAGCAAAGCAGCGAGCAGCATAGTTGCGATATCCTAGGTTTTGCGGCGCTGGTTCTATCGCCAATATAAGTGGGGTGCTATCAGATTTCTCCGGTACCACCACCTTTTTTAAGGACTTTGCTTGTACTCCCTTAGGTTCTGCAATCACCCTCTTCCTTTTGGATGTCTGAAACACAAGAACAACATTTGAATGAAAAAACATGGTACTCCCTTCGTCCAGAAAAGCTTGTCCTAAGCTTGTGCATTGAATGAATGTATCTAGCACTAACTTGGTGCTAGATACATCCATTTGAGGGACAAGATTTTTCAGATGGAGGGAGTATGACGACAAATGGAATAGGTATTAATAATGGATGG
Source organism: Thinopyrum elongatum (assembly GCA_011799875.1). Classification (NCBI taxonomy): domain Eukaryota; kingdom Viridiplantae; phylum Streptophyta; class Magnoliopsida; order Poales; family Poaceae; genus Thinopyrum; species Thinopyrum elongatum. Next base: position 275,008,071 of record CM022300.1, on the reverse strand, counting down.
GCATGGCATCTTCACATATATCATGAGTAAACTAAGCATATGGCGAAGCAACGAAACAAAAAAAATGCAAGACACCTTATGCAAGATACGTGCAACCAATAAAACCTTGCCAAATTAGAACAAGCACCTTATTGGGTGAACAGGATAAGCCATATGCCTTTGACTCCTTGAGCTCAGAATAGTCATTAGGATCATATGCTGAATACGAATTTGTAGGTTGGGAGCATGTGGGTTTCATTCCATCCAGAATTGACCTCAATCCCTTGATGCCAAGTTTGTTACCCATTGAACTATTCCCCAATATTCTTCTGATGTGCGCATTCTTATATTCATTGTGATTATGTACAATATCTGATAAGCATGAAAACATAAATAGTAGTGAGATTATCTATGTAATGAAGAGGATATTCTAATATAATAGGGGCTCCCTGTAAACCCTTGTGTTCTATCAGTGGATTCTTATGAGAGAGCCGATGTATGCTGTAATATGGTGCGTAGATTAATATAATATGGCACAACTACACAAAAAAATAGGCTCCCTGTTGGGAGCTCCAGATGTAAGGATAGTTGGCAGGTGATAGGTTCATAATATACTGTATAGAAAGTTTATTGCCAAACCATGATAACGAGAGCGCACAGCCACTAGGCAGATCGTAGTGTAGATAAAAGTGGTACACCATATCAATCATAAATAAATCGGGAAAGCGGAACTGGATGGAAAATACGGGGTTGTATTACCGCTACTAATATAAAGCCTATCAATCACCTACAGGCTAACTCTATTCATCTGAAGGCGCACTGCTATTACTATCATTCTAGTCTATCAAAGACCGCATAACTCCCACCATTTCCTGCATATTATGGCAGACCAACTCGAAGTGTTGAAATCATGTAGCACAAGTGACCCAATAGAGCTGTCGACTGCAGATGTCCCTCCTCCCCTTCCTGACAAGGAACATACTGTACTTACTAAAGAAGAACAGAAGAGGAACATGTTAAAGAATAGAAGGGGAAGCATATTATTGAGATTTCGCTTCTTTCTCTATAATGTTGGTTGCCCACCCATGATGAATCAGAGCGCCCAAATAAATGCCATTCCATGATGTCTCTCTATATGTGGCCACATGCATTTGGAAACTCAAGTGGGAGCATTAGCTGGCCAATTAAATATGTGTCTGTTAACTAATGTCAGTATCATATCACATTCATATTTGAAGAAGTAAGCTTTGGACGTATGATTCGTGTGTTGTTTAGCTTCAAGAGTGGACTACTGCTAGTACGACACAAAGCACCTACATAGATCATAGTGTAGATATAATGGGAAAACCCTAAGCATCACGAGTAAAATCAGGAAAGTGGAACTTGCTGAAAAATATGTGCTATTATTGCCGAAACGACTAGAAAGGCTTCGAATACCAACTCTCTACAAGTGAAGGTGCAGTACTGTTACTATCAGTCTAACTCTCAAAGGCAACACATCTCCCAGCATTTACTAGATATTACGGCAGACCAACACAAAGAGTTGAACGCGTCCATGACAAGCGACCGAATAGACCTGTACACTACAAATGCCCCTACTCCGCTTCACTACAAGGAACATATTGTACTACTATTATACTCCCTCTATTCCTAAATACAAGTCTTTGTAGAGATTCCACCATGGATCACATACGGATGTATATAGATACATTTTAGAGTGTAGATTCACTCATTTTGTTCCATATGTAGTCCATGGAGGAATCTCTACAAAGACTTATATTTAGGAATCGAGGGAGTACTTATTAAAGAAGAACAGAAGAGGAGCATGCTAAAGAAGAGCAAGCAGATTTTGGATAATAAAATGTTCGTTGCCCACACATGATGAATTAGAGCGCATAAAGAATGCAACTCCCTGCTGTCCCTCGATATGTTGCGCACGTGCTTTTCGAAAGCAAAGTAGGAACATTAGCTGACCAATTAAACATTCTCTGTTTTGGTACAACATGTCAGCATCATATCAGATTCGTATTTGAGCAACTAAGTTTGGAATTATGAGTGGCATGTTGTTTAGCTTGATGGGTTGAGGAGCACTGCTTACACGTCTCAAAGCACCTACGATGATGGTACTAAATATATGGGAATGTCTTGACGCAAGTCGCTTGACTTTCGTCATTTGGGTCAGTCGACCATTTCAGGCGGTTGGATGAAGATCCTACATCTCCTAACCCTTCTTCTTCCTCACCTCCTATTCTTCCCCTACAGACCACCGCACGGGGCGCCCGCCAAACCACCGGCCCCCACCCTCCCCTGAACCGCCCACCATCTTTGGTCTTTCGGCGGCCCCGGTCATCCCTCTAGCCAACCCCATGCCCCCACCCGCCCACCCGCGTCGAGTTTTACCTCCGGTGAGGCCCCACCATAGCCCGACGACCGCCCCCCACAACCATTGTCCCCAGCCGAAACCCTAAGATAGATAATGGGGTAGCCCTTCGGCGAGCCACCTCCTTCCCTACGGCGAACTCCGGCGAACTCCCAAAAATGGACTGACCCCAAATTGAAATTCAGTCTACTGTCATTTAAGCTAATACGTAATATAAAAGGGGAAAACCATAAGCATTGCGAGTATAGTGGTGAGCGTGCCATGGCGGATCTGAAGCTGCAAACCGGACAAAGGCAACTTCGCAACCAATGTTTGGTTTCAACTAACAAGTAAGATTCTAAGTGATGGACAAGAAATCACAGTAAAGCAGTGGCGATCTATTTTCTTGCTGAGATAAGTAACTTGAGCAGATACGAAAGAGTACCGCCTCTGGTGTGGCACCGTGTAAGCATCTACTGAGATGTTGAGGGTGCTGTGGTAGCGATGGCTGTCGGCGGCGTGGAAGCAGATCTAGGAGGGCAGACGGTGGTGGCGAGGGAAATATCCTGGCACGGTGAACGAGATGACCATACGAGCGGCCACAGCAAGGTGGACGATGGCGTGGATGAAGCGAGAGGACGCGATGCAAGGATCCTGGTCCAAAGCCGTGGATGAGAGAGGTCGATCTCTTGTAATGGACGACGGCGTCGGGGTATCGGCTCCGGCATGGTGGAGGACGGAGGTGGATGGGGTGGCGGACGGAGTAAACTGGGGTGGAGAGGTTGTTTTGGCGCCCACGGAGTACGAATGGGGAAATGGAGGGAGAGAGGTAGGGGGAACCATATCTTCAGGACCCGCTTGTCTCAAATGCAAGGAAATTTACAAACTTAGCCCACGTTTATATTTTCCTACATCGAAGCAATATTGGTCGGTTGGTGATAGGACGATAATCTCGCATACACCGAATATTTGCCGACGGAGATTTCAGCCGAGGAGAGTTTGTTTTGGCGCCCACTGTCGGTGTCAAAACCGGCCGATCTCGGGTAGGGGGTCCCGAACTGTGTGTCTGAGGATCGAAGGTAACAAGGGACGAAGGGGACACGATCTTTACCCAGGTTCGGGCCCTCTTAATGGAGGTAAAACCCTACGTCCTGCTTGATTGTATTTGACGAGTATTGGGGTTACAAGAGTTGATCTACCTCGAGATCATAATGGCTAAACCCTAGCTGTCTAGCCTATGAGAATTCTGATAGCCTCTACGGACTAAACCCTCCGATTTATATACACACCGGAGGGGCCTAGGGTTGTACAGAGTCGGTTCGTGGAGGAAGGAAATTACATATCTGGACATCAACCTTGTCATCCATGCATAGGAGAGTCCTACCAGACACGAAGGAAAGCCTTATGCTTTGTATCTTCACGGCTCATCAGTCCGGCCCATATCGAATAGCCCGGATACCCGAGGACCCCCTAATCCAGGACTCCCTCCGTAGCCCCCGAACTAGCCTTCAAACGATGATGCAGTATCCAGCTTATGTCTTCAGCTTTTGCAAGGTTGGTTCTTCACTATATACTGGGCGGATAATAATCCAGCCCTAGCTCCCTCGCTCCGCCTTTATGACTCCTTCCCTGTCGCCTCGATTTCCACGCGCTGGGCGAATGCGAACAGTCCATAATTTTTTGTCAAAAAAGAAAACACCTGGCCACACAAGGACGGTGCCTATATAAAAGAGGTCATTACCCTCGAGTGTTATCCACATCGTGTAGAAAAACGCCAAGATTAGCCATGAAAAATAAGCTTCAAAACATGGACAGCGCCCCAGGCTCTTCCTCGCGCCCCCATGGCCCTCAAGAGGGGGATTGGCAGAGCTGCTCAGTGCCTCATCTTCAGCTGAGTCGACTCCAGACGCATGGATATATTTCCCTCGCCGATCTAGTCCCTGTATGAGCGGGATTAGCCTCAATCGACAACGACGTGCTGGCTGAAAACTACCCCAACCCCAATAAGGAGGAGAGGGTGTGCTTCGTTCCATTCCTTTTGCGGGGCTTAGGATTTCCGATCCATCCCTTTCTCAGGGGTCTATTGGAATTTTACGTCATCCAGCTGCACAACCTCACCCTAGGTTCGATCATGCACATCTCAAGTTTCGTTGCCCTCTGCGAACTGTTCTTGGGCTATGAGGCCCATTTCGAACTGTGGAGAAAGTTCTTTTGCCTTGTCCCCCGCCATCGAGGGGGTTCTATATTTGAAGTGGGCGGCACCGAAGTATGGCGTATAGCCGGATCAGGCTACCCCATTGGGACTCCTAAAGAGATATACCCACAGTGGTCTTCGGAGTGGTTTTATATAGATGATGTCCCACTGCCGGACCCAGTTCGGCGCGGCCTCCCTGAATTTTCCAGCGCTCCTTTAAAGAAACGTCTCAACTGGTGTCCCCGCAGTCCCAAGGAGGGAGACAGTGCGGAAATAAAGAGGTTGGTCAGCAAGGTCAGATTGTTAGCCCATAGCGGGCTCTCGATAATCGAAGTCATGGCCATTGCAATAAAAAGATGTGTCTAGCCTCTCCAGTCCAGAGTAACTCCCTTATGGTGCTACAACGGAGAAGACGACACATCTCGTTACAGACGCAACGGTCTGGATACCCCGGTCGAACTAGCCATGATCTTGGTCGATCTGTATAAGGGTGAGAAAGAAGACTTCCTCCGCTTAAACTGCCGGGAAGGTTACTCCATGTACAGCCCCATCGAATGGGTAAGATTTTGACTACCTGTGTTGCTTTACTGCTATCGCGGCATGCTAATCAAGCTGTTCTTTGTTGTCATAAAATAGTCATGGAGGAGGATGATCGAGGACATTCACTGCCCTGCCCCACAGCCAGAGGATCACAACCGCGATGAAGACCCAGGCTTTTACGAGGATCCGGATATATACATAGAGTTCGATGATGGGGTATTTTACCAGGCGAGCCTTGATGTCTCGGAAGTGGCTATTACAGCCGACTACCCCCGCCCCTATTCCTTCTCCATCGTAAGTATTCAAAGAGCTTTCCCAAAATGGAGTCTCTATTTGCACCTTTATCCATTATACTAAATTGTACTTCATAGGATCGGCGCTTGGCAGGCCGCACCCCCTCAAGGGCGGCCCCCACACAAGGTAATCGTTCAAAACGAAAGGAGACCGGGAGCGCCGTAGAGCCCTCACAGTCTTCAAAGAGGTATGTCCGTTTGATACGTGCCTGGGCACGAGTTTGGATTGTTGAAGTTCCCTTCTATATTTGATCCAGGGGGAGCACACGGCAGACAGTGGGAAAATGCCTAGCCAAATGTCAGCCAATCCAGCGCCGGACTCGCCAACTAGGACGAGGGCTGATGCAATGCCAGTTCCGCCGCCTCATGAGGATTCGGATGACATATCTGTCATGAATTCTGAGGTGGAGAGCGTGATGAATCACCGTCGACTGAAAGAGGCCATGCGCGATCCAACCTTTTCTGATCAGGAATTTACCGCACTCAGCTCGGTGGATGCATATATCCGCGCCGCTCGAGACGGACTTGCCGGAGTTACCCAATTGTTCTCGAAAGATATACAGGTAAGAGTTTGTGCAATTTTAATAGTCATATGCCAGTAGCCCCTGGGACTTGAAGCGGTGAGGCCAACCGATTTAAGGATCGATATGACCTGCAGGTTCTCAAGGAGAAGAATACTGCGCTATCCCAGGAACTGAAAACAAACCATACATAGCTGAATGCCGTCACCGCCAAACTTACAGAAATGAAAAAGGCTGCAATGATGACTTCCGAGAAGAAGAAACACGAGGAGGAAAAAGACAAACAGTCCAAAGAGATAGACAGCTTAGAGGCTCAGTTATCGGCCGCGCAAAAAGAGAATGAAAAGTTGAAGGGCGGCATGTTCGGTATGACTTTTAAAACCATCAGAGAGATTCATATCTAGTCCAAAATTCGGAATGTCATAACTCTATTGCTGCAGGTCTAAACTAGTCGACCGGAAAAAGAAGTATCCGGATTTCGGGGCGACGTGCTTAAGGAGCTGTCCGTGGTGCATGAGCGAGCACAGAAAGCCATGAAGAGTATGGCCAAGGCTTTATGGCCTTCCGATACCCCTCCAGAAAGTATGGAGGGCTTGGCAAACCTGTTCAAAGGTGCCTGGCGCCGCTTCGATCTATGGAAGGCGTCCTCCTGCCATGAAGGCACGCGAGAAGCCTGGGCGATAGTGAAAACACGCTTTACCAAGCTAGACCCGAATCATATGGCCCGAGTGGGACAACAGGGACCAGACGGGAAAGAAATTGCGTTGAACTTGGAGTATGACCAAGTAATGATAGTTGCGAAATATTCGCAAGAAGACTGTAGGTTAGACAATCTTATAGATGGAATAGATAAGGAGTAGGCTTTTGATTCAATGTATCAATGTACTTGATGATCATCCTGTATCTTCAGCCGAACATTTGGAAAAATTGTCATCGCAGGCTTTCAGCTTTAACCACCAAACCAAAATGGTGGAGTGTTTCTGGATACTACTATGGAATGTGAGAAACATTCATTATGTCCGGAAACCAGGTAACCCAGTCATTGTGCTCAAACAGACAAAGAATTTAGTTCGGGAGGTATGTTATATTACATATGTAAAAACATCTTCCAGGGAGAATAGTTCCATTAAGGGTTCTTTTCCCTGGGTTGGCATGCTTTTAATTGTGCGTGCCTGGGCTTTGATCCCCATTACGGTGAAACTGTCCCGCATTGTTTCTAAGAGTTACAAGAATGTAACAATCTGTCATTTGATTGCCGACCAATTATTCTCTTAAGAACGCTAGCTTTCGGCTTCACCCGTCTGCGGTACATGTCCAGATTATCCAGTTGTATCAATCGCAGAGGTGCTCCCTTTATGCCCTAGCCGAACAATCGGGAACGTAGGGCATAAACACAGGAGCGAGGCAACCCAGCTTGGCAAAAACTTAAGTCATAGAGGTGCATATAATGGCGAAAGGGTGTATATAAACAAACGACATAGAAGAAGTGAGCTCCAGGCTCTGAATAATAATAGGCTTCGGTTAAAGATAAAAGACAAATGGAACATATCCTGGGAAACATATAAAAGCGAAAAAACAAAGACAAATGAAGAGGAGAAAAAAAAAAGGGAACAAAAAAGAAACATGGCCGAATTTATGCGTAGAATCTTTGGAGTCGGGCAGCATTCCATGGATTTGGCTCCAGGTGATTATCCGATGCATTACGAAGGCGATAGGCTCCTCCTGTGAGAACTTCATCTATAATGAAGGGCCCCTCCCATTTTGGTTTGAGCTTGTCCTTTTTCTTCTCTGGGAGGCGTAAAACGAGTAATCCGACATTATAAGTCTTGGCCCGCACTTCTCTGCTTTGGTATCTCCGAGCCTGTTGTTGATAAAATGCGGAACGGGCTCGTGCAATATCACGCTGCTCCTCTAGGCCGTCTAGGTCGTCCTGCCAATCGAGCTCGGCTTCTCTCTCTTCATACATGCGCACTCGAGGTGAGTCATGGATAATGTCGCAGGGCAAGACAGCCTCTGCGCCACACACCATGAAAAAAGGTGTGTATCCGGTCGTGCGATTAGGCGTAGTCCGCAGTCCCCAGAGCATGGAATCGAGTTCCTCAACCCAGTGCTTATTTGGCTCCCGTAGGGATCGCACTAGTCTGGGTTTGATGCCGCTCATTATCAGGCCATTAGCCCGTTCGACCTTACCGTTTGTTTGAGGGTGGTATACGGACGCGTAATCGAGCTTAATGCCCAAGTTAGCACACCAATTTTTCACCTCATCGGCTATGAAATTGGAGCCATTATCAGTGATGATGCTGTGCGGGACACCATAACAGTGTACCACGCCGGATATAAAGTCGATCACTAGCCCTGCTTCAGCCGTTTTTACTGGTTTGGCCTCTATCCACTTAGTGAATTTATCCACCATAACAAGTAAATATTTCTTCTTGTGGCTTCCCCCTTTAAGGGGTCTGACCATATCTAGCCCACAGACCGCAAAAGGCCAGGTGATGGGGATTGTTCGTAAAGCAGTGGGCGGCATATGACTTTGATTGGCGAAAAGCTGACATCCCACACAGTGTTGCACAAGGTACTGTGCGTCTGCTCGGGCCGTTGGCCAAAAGAAACCTGTACGGAAGGCCTTGCTTATGAGGGCCCGAGCTGCAGCGTGATGGCCACCTAGATCAGCATGTATTTCAGCCAAGAGTTGTCGTCCCTCCTCTTTGGAGATGCATCTTTGGAGGACTCCAGTGGTACTTTTCTTGTATAGTTCACCTTCATGAACTTTATAGGCTTTAGAACATCGGATTATGCGACGGGCCTCATTCTGATCATCAGGAAGCTCCTGCCTATTAAGGTAGGCCAGGAAGGGTTTGTTCCATGGAGCAATAACGGCCATGATTGCGTGGGCGGAGGGTGTTATTTCAGTCCCCGAGTCCCCGATGATATCTGAATTGTGTTCGGCTGCTGGGGGTATGACTGGTTCCGGACTTGGATTTTTGTCCTCATCCTGCCAGACCACGGATGGCTTAAAGAGCCTTTCCACAAAGGTGTTAGGCGCGACGGGATCATGTTTAGCGCCCATTCGAGCGAGGATGTCCGCTGCCTGATTACTGTCTCGAGCAACGTGATGGAACTCGAGCCCCTCGAACTGAGCCGATATTTTGAGTACGGCGTTTGGGTATGCCACCATTTTTTGGTCTTTTGCATCGAATTCTCCATTTATTTGGGATATTGCGAGGTTTGAATCCCCACGCACCTCTAGGCGTTGAATGCCTATGGAGACAGCCATTCGGAGACCATGTAGAAGTGCCTTGTATTCGACTGCATTGTTGGAGTCTGTATACATGATTTGTAACACGTAGCGGACTATGTCCCCCATAGGGGATGTCAAGGTGACACCAGCCCCTAGTCCAGCTAACATTTTAGAGCCGTCAAAGTACATGATCCAGTTGGAGTATGTGATGTACTCTTTAGGGAGCTCGGCTTCCGTCCACTCGGCGACAAAGTCGGCCAGCACCTGAGATTTAATAGCTCGGCATGGCCTGTATATTATTTCAAATGGTAAGAGCTCGATGGCCCATTTGGCTATGCAGCCAGTGGCATCCCGATTATTTATGATGTCATTCAGTGGTACTTCGGATGCCACCGTGATCGAACACTCTTCAAGCTAGTGTCAGAGCTTTCGTGATGCCATAAAGACCGCATAAGCTATCTTCTGATAGTGAGGGTATCGAGATTTGCATGGTGTAAGGACCGTCGATACATAGTACACTGGTTTCTGGATGGGGAATTTGTGTCCCTCTTCCTCTCGCTCGACGACGAATACGGCGCTCACAACTTGGTGAGTCACGGATATGTAGAGCAACATAGGCTCGCCAACACCTGGAGTGGCTAGGATTGGGTTACCTGCTAACAATGTTTTATTTCTTCCAAACCGGCTATGGCCGCAGCCGTCCATTCGAAGTGATCGGTGCGTCGGAGTAGTCGGTAGAGTGGTAATGCTTTTTCTCCCAATCTGGAGATGAAGCGGCTTAAGGCTGCCACGCCCCAAGCTAGTTTTTGGACCTACTTTAAGTCTGTTGGCGTTGCCAATTGTGACAGGGCTCAGATTTTGGCTGGGTCCGCCTTGATTCCTCTATTGGAAACAATGAACCCGAGCAGTTTCCCGGCTGGGACGCCGAAAACACATTTTTTCGGATTGAGTTGTATGTCATATGTTCGGAGGTTGTCGAATGTGAGGCGTAGATCGTCCACCAATGATTCAACGTGTTTAGTCTTGATGACCAAGTCGTCCACATACGCCTCCACTGTCTTGTCGATTTGTTTTTCCAAACATGTCTGAATCATGCGTTGGTAAGTGGGCCAGCGTTTTTGAGCCCAAAGGGCATAGTGTTGAAGCAAAAAGGCCCATACGGGGTAATAAATGCCGTTGCGGCCTGGTCAGATTCCTTCATCTTAATCTGATGGTATCCGGAGTAGGCGTCAAGGAAACACAATGAGTCGTGTCCCGTGGTTGCGTCAATAATTTGGTCAATGCGGGGCAGTGGGAAGGGGTCCTTAGGGCAACCCTTATTGAGGTCTTTGAAATCGACACAAAGGCGCTAGGAATTATCCTTCTTCGGCACCATGACCAGGTTGGCTAGCCAGTCCGGGTGCTTGATTTCTCTAATGAACCCGGCCTCGAGTAGTTTGGCTAGCTCCTCCCCCATAGCTTGTCGTTTGGGTTCAGAAAATCGCCTCAACGTTTGCTTGACTAGTTTGAACCCCTTTATTATATTGAGGCTATGTTCGGCCAGTCTGCGTGCGATTCCGGGCATGTCCAAAGGGTGCCAGGCAAAGATGTCCCAATTTTCGCGCAGGAACGCTTGTAGGGCGCCGTCGACCGTTGGATCCAGCTGTGCTTCAATGGATGCTGTTTTATTAGGGTCCGTCGGGTGCACTTGAAATTTGACTATTTCGTCTGCTGGTTTGAAAGAGGTGGATTGGGGCCTCTTGTCGAGGATCACATCGTCCTTGTCCACTGTAGAACGGAAGGTGGTTAATTCTTCGGCTGCGAGGGCATCGGATAGTGCCTCGAGGGCCAAGGATGCAGTTTTATTTTCAGCACGGAGTGCTATATCTGGATCACTGGTAATAGTGATCACTCCGTTGGGCCCTGGCATTTTGAGCTTCATGTACCCGTAATGGGTATGGCTTGGAAGCGTGCGAAGGCGTCCCGCCCCAAGAAGGCGTGATATCCGCTATTGAAAGGGGCCACGTGGAAGAGCAATTGTTCGGACCTGTAATTCTCAGGCGTGCCGAATACTACATGAAGTTTAATTTTCCCTGAGCATCATGCTTCTCGACTAGGGATAATGCCTCGAAAGGTGGTAATGCTTTGCTCGATGCGGTTCTTGTCCATTTGCATTTTGTCGAGCGTGTCTTCATTGATGAGGTTAAGCCCACTACCGCCGTCCATGAGCACTTTGGTGAGTCGAAAGCCATCCACAATTGGGTTTAAGACCAAGGCGGCTGGTGCTCGAACTGATCGAGCCCTTGGTTCATCGTCGGCCGTGAAAGTTATGGCCGTGTCGTTCCAGGGGTTCATTGCGGTTACTTGGTTTACTTCGGCGAGGTCACGGAGTGCCCTTTTGCGCCGATTATTTGAAGAGAAGGTCTCCAAGAACATAAAGACATTGAGATTGTCATCCTCCGAAGAATGTTTCTCTGGAGTAGTGCTGGTGAGGATAGCCTCACCGCTCTTAGCCACTTGCCGGAGTACCCAACATGCCCGAAGGCTGTGTGTTGGTTTGGTGCTCGGCGTCATATGTATCTAACAGGGCTTGTCGAGTAGTTCATCAAGGATGGTTCTATATCCCGTGAAGGGTTTGTTTTTCTTCTCAATGGGCTTGTGTTCGGATGCCTCGTAAGGGTGCATCCGTTTTGCCCATATGGTGGGCTGCTTAAAGGCAGGGTGTTCCCACCGGGCTGTTTGGGCCTTCCATGTGCTTTCCATCGTGCAGTACTTCTGTACTATGTGTGTCAATTCTGTAAAGTGCTGTATGCGGTGGTGGTTGAGGGCGTTGAGAATTCCCTCGTCCGTGCAATTACAACAAAAAATTGAAACCGCGTCATCGTCGCAGCAATCTTTAATCCTGTTTTTAACAAGAAGGAATCTGGCCCAAAAGTGATGGACCGTTTCCTGAGGTTGCTGCCTCACGTACATTAGGTCACATATGTCTGGAGGGCCTGAATTACTTGGAGAATATTGATTGTGGTGGGTGGGCGGGTTAAAACCCGAATCCTGACCCGAGATTGAATCCGGAGCTTGAAGAATCTCCGAGGTCACTAGTTCAGGACCAGGAAGGTCCAGGTGATTTCCGGGCTCAATGCCTGATCCTGAGTTCGGAGGACATACAGTCTCTTCCTGAGGATGGGTCTCCGGCTCTAAGGGCTCGGAAATCCAAACATATCTGGTTTTTAACTTAGGGGAAGAAGCGTTCTCGGCTCGTTCCTCAACAACCGCTACTAGATGGGTGATCGGTGGGGACTTGATTTCCCTCTGATCGGGTTTAAGCCCGATCCGACCATAGTTTGTTGCAAGCGCCAGGGCAGTGATGCGATCCAGCAGCTCATTCAAGGATGAGATATCTGCCGGATCCATCTTTTCGGAGTGTTCGAGGCCGATGCGGAGATGATGTCTGGCGATTGTGGGGGCCCCTGCTGGCTTGACGGCCGAGCGAGCGCCCACGGTAAAACCGCCGAGCTGGAGGACCTGTCCTGGAGTTAAGGCCCTTCCAGAAGTGATATATTCATTGATGACAAGGCGAGCCATCGATCCTTCCATCTACAACACAATGGAACTCTCAATGAAAGCACCAATGTCGGTGTCAAAACCGGCCGATCTCGGGTAGGGGGTCCCGAACTGTGCGTCTGAGGATCAAAGGTAACAAGGGACGAAGGGGACACGATCTTTACCCAGGTTCGGGCCCTCTTAATGGAGGTAAAACCCTATGTCCTGCTTGATTGTATTTGATGATTATTGGGGTTACAAGAGTTGATCTACCATGAGATCGTAATGGCTAAACCCTAGCTGTCTAGCCTATGAGAATTCTGATAGCCTCTATGGACTAAACCCTCCAATTTATATACACACCGGAGGGGCCTAGGGTTGTACAGAGTCGGTTCGTGGAGGAAGGAAATTACATATCCGGACATCAACCTTGTCATCCACGCATAGGAGAGTCCTACCCAGACACGGAGGAAAGCCTTAACCTTTGTATCTTCACGGCTCATCAGTCCGGCCCATATCGAATAGCCCGGACACCCGAGGACCCCCTAATCTAGGACTCCCTCAGTAGCCCCCGAACTAGACTTCAAACGATGATCCAGTATCAGGCTTATGTCTTCGGCTTTTGCAAGGTTGGTTCTTCACTATATACTTGGCAGATAATAATCCAGCCCTGGCTCCTTCGCTCTGCCTTTATGACTCCTTCCCTGTCGCCTCGATTTCCATGCGCTGAGCGAATGCGAACGGTCCATAATTTTTTATCAAAAAAGAAAACACCCGGCCACACAAGGACGGTGCCTATATAAAAGAGGTCATTTCCCCCGAGTGTTATCCACATCGTGCAGAAAAACGCCAAGATTAGCCATGAAAAATAAGCTTCAAAACATTGACAGCGCCCCAGGCTCTTCCTCGCGCCCCCATGGCCCTCAAGAGGGGGATTGGCAGAGCTGCTCAGTGCCTCATCTTTAGCTGAGTCGACTCCAGACGCAGGGATATCTTCCCCTCGCCGATCTAGTCCCTGTACGAGTGGGATTAGCCTCAATCGGCAACGACGTGCTGGCTGAAAACTGTCCGAACCCCAATAAGGAGGAGAGGGTGTGCTTCGTTCCATTCCTTTTGCGGGGCTTAGGATTTCCGATCCATCCCTTTCTCAGGGGTTTATTGGAATTTTACGGCATCCAGCTGCACAACCTCACCCCAGGTTCGATCCTACACATCTCAGGTTTCGTTGCCCTCTGCGAACTATTCTTGGGCTACGAGGCCCATTTCGAACTATGGAGAATAGTTCTTTTGCCTTGTCACCCGCCATCGAGGGGGTTCTATATTTGAAGTGGGCGGCGCCGAAGTATGGCGTATAGTCGGATCAGGCTACCCCGTTGGGACTCCCAAAGAGATATACCCACATTGGTCTTCGGAGTGGTTTTATATAGATGATGTCCCACTACCAAACCCAGTTCGGCGCGGCCTCCCTGAATTTTCCAGCGCTCCTTTAAAGAAACATCTCAACCGGCGTCCCCGTAGTCCCAAGAAGGGAGACTGTGCGGAAATAAAGAGGTTGGTCAGCAAGGTCAGATTTTTAGCCCATACCGGGTTCTCGATAATCGAAGTCATGGCCATTGCAATAAAAAGATGTTTCCAGCCTCTCCAGTCAGAGTAACTCCCTTATCGTGCTACAACGGAGAAGACGACGCATCTCATTACAGACGCAAGGATCCGGATATCCCGGCCGAACTGGCCATGATCTTGGTCGATCTGTATAAGGGTGAGAAAGAAGACTTCCTCTACTTAAACTACCGGGAAGGTTACTCCATGTACAACCCCATCGATTGGGTAAGATTTTGACTACCTGTGTTGCTTTACTGCTGTCACGGCATGCTAATCAAGCTGTTCTTTGTTGTCATAAAACAGTCATGGAGGGGGATGATCGAGGACATTCACTGCCCTGCCCCACAGCTAGAGGATCACAACCGCGATGAAGACCCAGGCTTCTACGAGGATCCAGATATATACATAGAGTTCGATGATGGGGTATTTTACCAGGCGAGCCTTGACGGCTCGGAAGTGGCTATTACAGCCGACTACCCCCGCCCCTATTCCTTCTCCATCGTAAGTATTCAAAGAGCTTTCCAAAAAAGGAGTCTCTATTTGCACCTTTATCAATTATACTAAATTGTACTTCATAGGATCGGCACTCGGCAGGCCGCACCCCCTCAAGGGCGGCCCCCATGCAGGGTAATCATTCAAAACGAAAGGAGACCGGGAGCGTCGTAGAGCCCTCATAGTCTTCAAAGAGGTATGTGCCGGGGCCGGATTTCGGGGACACAACATATCCCAGAAAATTAACCCCTCGTGTCATCACCAGCCCAGGATTACCGTTACTGGTGGACACGTCCTTGTTACTGATTACCAAGCTATTATAAGAATTGGATACAAGACCATAAAGGTCTAATGATACAACAGTGATTCTGGTGGTGGATGACGGAATTGTCTCGCGGTTCTTCAACGTCGATGGGGCTCCATTCCCACAGGAACGGCTGACCTGGATAATTCCTATCCCGCATGGCTGCCATCCTAGGCTCCACACGGACATTGCTGTGGTACTCCTTGTAGAAATCCTGACCTGGCCAAGTAAATAGCCAGGGACAAGCCTGTGAGTATGTTTGAATGTACTCGCAAACATCAGGAACAAAAAGATATACCGAATGCAACAATTAAATTATATGATCACGATGAACCACACTATATGCGTATGCTCATGATGGACTTAAATGCCTACTGACAGGAACTAAATCATGGCATGATAAAATATTAGCATATGCAAACATATAAAATTGTTAGTGATAAATAAGGAAAGTCAAAGGAAATAAAATAAAAGAAATGCTGGTCGGATGTCAAGTGACACCACGGTAGGTCTTGAAGAGAAATGCCAATCGGGTGTCTAAAAGAGAAATCGGACGAGACAGGACCATCCGAGAACTCAGGCGACGCCACGAGAGGTCTTGAAAAGAAATGCCAGTTGGGTTTCAAGTGACGCCACGGTCGGTCTTGAAAAGAAATGCCAATCGGGTATCCACAAGAGTAGTGGCGAGATAAACCGCCTGTTAACTCGAGGGACGCCACGTAGAGGTCTTGAAGAAAATAAAGTTGAGTGCCCGGGGTAGTCTAGCCAGCCCCTGAGACACTCAGAACATTATAAAATAAGAGAAACGGGTTAGTCCACAATAATATGCATAACCAAAATAATATTAACATACATATCAAAAATATTCATGGGTAGCATCAGGGTAACAATAATTATCCTGCAAAATAATTCAGGCTCAATTTAATTATTTCCTCCGGAGACCGACACTAAGACTGACACTTGACCAACCCAGACTGTAGCCCTTAACCACGGACACGGCTATTCGAATAGGTTTAAACTCTGCAGAGGGTGTACTCTTTACCCACGTGTATGAGATTTCTCTAGTCAGCACCGTGACACTGACTAATTCCCATTACGGTCTTTGGGTTGAAAACACACCTAACCTGCACATACCAGCTTTAACTTACCAAAGCCAGGAATCACCCAAGGCAATGATGGAGTAAAACTATAAGTGGGAAGGCTACAACCTCCAATAGCATGGGATCACAATATTTATATCGGTGCGCAAATAGGGGTGCGACCCCTCTCCGACTACAATCGGAGACACCCATGCCCCCGGACCAAGTGGCATGCCTACCAGTGATCAATGGTATCTTCCACTATGGCCTCTCTGTACGGTGTGTGCAGGAAAGGGGTTAACAACTTACTGAACCATACCCTACCTGTGGTAGGGACATGTGGTAGCACGGATCAAGTTTGGGGGTTACCGGAACAAGACTCGATCTACGGTCGACTCAGGAGGCTTGAATATTTCCTGCAGTGGTTAGCACAAAATGATTCCTAGGTTGTACCCAACAGGGTCACCACCTGACATGTCCCAACAAGTCCTTACTGATCGTTCTCGTCACCACGAGAATTCAGTATCACGGTCACTTCACTCATGACTGATATTTTTTTTCCTGCAGTTTAGTCTAGACCAACACGAGATATGACAAGTGAAAGTAATCATGCTCACTCATATTTCATGTTTTAGAGATAACAGCAAAACAGCCATGGATCATTCATGCACTATGGCTATATGCAAAATCCATTAAAATTTATCCTAACCATGATCCAAATATTCAAGATAGCAACCAAAAACATTCACCATATCAAGTGTTCAAGATGCTTGCCTTGAGCATGCAGAAGTATTGGGTGCACTCCAAAAGTTTGAAATATTAACTCCCCTCCATTTCCTATTTTCAAAAATATTTAATTCACCACATATAGCAAAAACAGTACTAAAAATTGTTTCAAATATTTTTGAAATAAATACTAAAATAAACTAGATGAAAAATTAGAAATACCAGAAAAATAATCAAATTATTTGGAGTTTATATGAATTAGTTATGGAATTTCTAAGCTGGAATAAACAAGAAAAAGAACTATTTATTAGATCCAGTGGGAACAAAACTTAGGAAAAAAATGTTCACCTAGTCTAGGTAAATAGATCATCATTTTAGAAGTATTTATAAATTTGAATCACCAATTTTGGTTTTGAAATGGCTACTGTAGGATTTTTGGAAGTTTGCGGAAAAAGAAAAAGAGGAAGGAGCAGAAGAGCGCCCAGAGCGCTACGTAGACGTCTGGCGTTACTAGGCCGTGCCCAGCTGTTCGGCCGCGCAGGAGGCTGCCGACGCCGAAGGCGGATTCCAGAAATTACGTCTTCCAGTGCGGAAGGCGTAGTTTTAGTGTAATACGCTTCCACTTTCTGACGCGGGTCCCGACCACCAGCCACTGACGGTGGGTCCCGCGAGCCCACCTGTCTTGTTTGACTGGTCTTCCCCCGACCTTCTCCTCTGTCCGAGCGGAACGCGAGGCTCCGGCGGCCCTCGCTGGCGAACAGCGGTGACTCCTGGGGGGATGAGCACGGAAACGGGCTCAGAAGGTCCAGGCGGTCCTCCTGGTGCTTTGCACGGTCGAAGAGATGGGCAGAGCTACCGGCGGCGAGGTCCCCCGTGGCGCTCCGGCGAATCAAATTGGAACATTCACCTACGGGCTTCCCCTGGTGGAATCGATGATCTAGGGAGGCTTGCGATGGTCAGGAGGGGCTACTGGTAAGGTCTTGCTGGAGATGAGGCCATGGGGGTGAGGAATTTGACAGATAAGTGGCGGCGGCCATTGCTGCTAGAAACGGAGGGGAAGACCTTCCTGAGCTAGGTTGAGTGATCGGCCGGTCGAGTCGGCATGAGCGTATGCGGTGTGGGTGCAAGGCCAGGCTCGGGGTGAACTTATATGGGCGCGGGAGGTCGGCTCTGCAATGTTCCAGAGAGGGCCACGGCGGTAGCGGCCATTAATGGCGAAGTCGTGGACGGTGGTGAGGCCGGTGAGGCCGTTGCGTGGTCAGTGGGCCGCGGATAGCCTTGAGTGGCTGTAGATGGATAGGGACGGGCTAGCGGCTCGCGTATGTCTCGGGCAGAGATGTGCCCGAGACGACAGCGGCAAACGGTGGCGGTGGATGGTGATGTACGGTGCTAGCGGCCAAGGAGGGTGTCGGCGAGGTTGCTGGTGGCTTGCACGGCAAGGTAGGAGGGGTTCGGGTGCAGGGGAGGCAGCGGAAGAACGACAAGAGCTCACTGCCGATGCATGCAAAGAAGGCGCTCCGGACACGCTGTGGACACGCCCACAGGGCGTTCAATCAATTGCCAGGGGGCCCTAGGATGGTCCTGAGGAGCTGGTTTTTGGCAGTGTGATATTTGTTAGGATGGCAAGGATTCTAGACATGCTCGTTTGGTAAAACAAGCTAGAGTTAGGTGCAGTTCAAAACTTTGTAGAATTTTGTCATGCACACAAACTGCTTGCTAAAATGCTAGAGCTAGCTAGGGAATTTTGTTGGAAGTGATATTTGGCAGGATGGTGTCTCTTTGGATGATAGATATGGTGCTGGAGTTGGTTTGGCAAAAACAAATACTTGATAGTGCAAGTTTTGAAGAATTTCAATTCTGGACAGAAACTTTAGGGGAATATTTGGTGAACTAAAAGGATTCCAATGGAGATAAACTTTTGGGACTTAAGGGTTTGGTTGTAAGAACTATAAGTGGGAAAAATTTCAGGATTTTTGGGGCAAGGAAAATTGGGGTTGTAGTAGAAACTCAAATACTAGACAGAATTGGAAAGAGGTTGTTCCACTCAAAATTTCCAAAGGACCAAGTTAGGTTTTTGCATAAAAGTGATATATAGGCATCACATGACCTCCCATAATTTTTTGTGGGATTTTAAAAGAAATATTTAAAGTAGTTGTAGTGCAATAGAGGTATTTAAAATATTGTAAATGCTATTAAAAGAATTGTTTTGGGCAAATTTTATTTTGAAAATAATTCTTACTGTTATTAAAATGTAATTGAAATGATTTAAGAAAGCTCTCAAGGCCACAATATTATTTCAAAAATTTCTATATGCAGGGAAGAATTTTAAAAAACAGAAACAGAAAATGATTCTCAAATTAATAAAAGACCTAGTAAAAATTCAAAATTTTAATTCTGGCCAAATTTAATTTAGTAAAAACATGATTAAATTTTTGGGGTGTTACAAACTCTGCCCCCCTTAAGAAAATCTCGTCCTGGAGATTTGTTAGGGACGGAAGAATTAGATGCAAATCACAACAGACGAGCAATCATGTACAAGACAATAATACATAGGCACATCATTCAATCAAACACTACACACTGCTAGAAATATACACATAATCGTCTACGGCGTAGGTGGAATTTGCAGGGCAACAGGGTTGCTAAGGACATGACAACTACTCTGGCAGACTCAGTCCACTTCGTCGACATCCAGACGGGCGTGTCTTGCGGACGTCGAGGCTTCTCCGGGGGCTTCAATATCGGAGTTGGCTGGAGTGTTATGAGGAGCTGCAGGACTGGGGTAGCGATGATGACCCACGCGGGGTGTAGTGGCTACAGTCCCGTTGGAGGGAATCCCCAAGAGACGACGGAGTTCATCCGTGGAAACGAATGCATTGCCCGGGTGGATGACAGGGGCAGACCTTGGGGGCTCAACTCGCCTCCCAAGCAGCACTATCGGGGTGTCAGTGTCGGGTGCAGCTTCACTTCTGGCCGGGGTCAGGAGAGCGAGCGTCCTGCGGGTCTCAATCAGATCATTGGTGACCTGATCGAACAGTGTCTCTTGCGCTCTCAGGTAGCGCACCAGATGCACTAGGGCAGGATCCGTCTCATGGTCTCCGTTAGCGACTTGGGTTGACCTACCATAGCCTTCATGACTAGGGTAGTAGTAGAAGGAGCGGCAGTTAACCCTCGGCGACCGATGCCGGAGTTGAACTACAGCTTCTCAGGCTGCAAGTTGGATAGCTTGGGGCTCGTCGGTGGTCGTCCTCCCGGTGAACCGGTAAGGGCGCTCTGCGGTGATGCCCCTCCCGTAGATGTGCACCGTGGCCCAGTAGTTGTGGATGACATCACTCGCGTGCTCTTGGTACACGACATACTCCGGCGGCTCTTCGATGCCAAGAGCACGACGGGTGAGATTGGCAAGGATGACTACAAAGCCTTCAAGCCCGGCCGCGGCGGTCTCGTTGTGCATGATGGGGCCTGGCATCTTGGTGGTTGAATATTGAACTAAGAGTGAGGCTGTGATGTGCTGGGTTGGGGCAAGGCTTCTCTTATAAGCCAGCAGAGTCTTCCATCGCACGCTTGCGGATGGGACAACGCAGGTGTCGGCCACAGGCACACGGCCTATGAGCTAGGTTGATAGGTTGGGCACCGACTATCAAAAGATGTCGGCCGGCCACTATGCGGTTATCAGATAGGATGGGCTTGACTGTGGACAGGAAGGGATGTGGATGGTGAGGAAACCTAGAGATAGTGACCAGGCTAAGATAGGATTAGCCAATGGTCAGCTTGGCTCTGATACCAAGGCTGCCGGGGCCGGGACACGAAATCCCAGAAATTTAACCCCTCGTGTCATCACCAGCCCAGGATTACCGTTACTGGTGGACACGTCCTTATTACAGATTACCAAGCTATTACAAGAATTGGATGCAAGACCATAAAGGTCTAATGATACAACAGTGATTCTGGTGGTGGATGACGGAATTGTCTCGCGGTTCTTCAACGTCGATGGGGCTCCATTCCCACAGGAATGGCTGACCTGGATAATTCCTATCCCGCATGGCTGCCATCCTAGGCTCCGCACGAACATCGTTGTGGTACTCCTTGTAGAAGTCCTGACCTGGCCAAGTAAATAGCCACGGACAAGCCTGTGAGTACATTTGAATGTACTCGCAAACATCAGGAACAAAAGATATACCGAATGCAACAATTAAATTATATGATCATGATGAACCACACTACATGCGTATGCTCATGATGGACTTAAATGCCTACTTACAGGAATTAAATCATGGCATGATAAAATATTAGCATATGCAAACATATAAAATTGTTAGTGATAAACAAGGAAAGTCAAAGGAAATAAAATAAAAGAAATGCCGGTTGGATGTCAAGTGACACCACGGTAGGTCTTGAAGAGAAATGCCAATCGGGTGTCTAAAAAAGAAATTGGATGAGACAGGACCATCCGAGAACTCAGGCGACGCCACGAGAGGTCTTGGAAAGAAATGCCAGTTGGGTGTCAAGTGACGCCACGGTCGGTCTTGAAAAGAAATGCCAATCGGGTATCCACAAGAGTAGTGGCGAGATAAACCGCCTGTTAACTCGAGGGACGCCACGTAGAGGTCTTGAAGAAAATAAAGTTTAGTGCCCGGGGTAGTCTAGCCAGCTTCTGAGACACTCAGGACATTATAAAATAAGAGAAACGAGTTAGTCCACAATAATATGCATAACCAAAATAATATTAATATACATATCAAAAATATTCATGGGTAGCATCAGGGTAACAATAATTATCTTGCAAAGTAATTCAGGCTCAATTTAATTATTTCCTCCAGAGACCGACACTTGACGAACCCAGACTGTAGCCCTTAACCGCGGACACGGCTATTCGAATAGGTTTAAACTCTGCAGAGGGTGTACTCTTTACCCACGTGTATGAGATTTCTCTAGTCAGCAACGTGACACTGACTAATTCCCATTACGGTCTTTGGGTTGAAAACACACCTAACCTGCAAATACCAGCTTTAACTTACCAAAGCCAGGAATCACCCAAGGCAATGATGGAGTAAAACTCTAAGTGGGAAGGCTACAACCTCCAATAGCATGGGATCACAATATTTATATCGGCGCGCAAATAGGGGTGCGACCCCTCTCCGACTACAATCGGAGACACCCATGCCCCCGGACCAAGTGGCATGCCTACCAGTGATCAATGGTATCTTCCACTATGGCCTCTCTATACGGTGTGTGCAGGAAAGGGGTTAACAACTTACTGAACCAGACCCTACCTATGGTAGGGACATGTGTTAGCACGGATCAAGTTTGGGGGTTACCGGAACAAGACTCGATCTACGGTCGACTCAGGAGGCTCGAATATTTCCTGCAGTGGTTAGCACAAAATGATTCCTCGGTAGTACCCAACAGGGTCACCACCTGACATGTCCCAACATGTCCTTGCTGATCGTTCTCGTCACCACGAGAATTCAGTATCACGGTCACTTTACTCGTGACTAATATTTTTTTTCCTGTAGTTTAGTCCAGACCAACACGAGCATATATGACAAGTGAAAGTAATCATGCTCACTCATATTTCATGTTTTAGAGATAACAGCAAAACAGCCATCGATCATGCATGCACTATGGCTATATGCAAAATCCATTAAACTTTATCCTAACCATGATCCAAATATTCAAGATAGCTACCAAAAACATTCACCATATCAAGTGTTCAAGATTCTTGCCTTGAGCATGCAGAAGTATTTGGTGCACTCCAAAAGTTTGAAATATTAACTCCCCTCCATTTCCTATTTTCAAAAATATTTAACTCACCACATATAGCAAACACAGTACTAAAAATTGTTTCAAATATTTTTGAAATAAATACTAAAATAAACTAGATGAAAAATTAGAAATACCAGAAAATAATCAAATTATTTGGAGTTTATATGAATTAGTTATGGAATTTCTAAGCTGGAATAAACAAGGAAAAGAACTATTTATTAGATCCAGTGGGAACAAAACTTAGGAAAAAAATGTTCACCTAGTCTAGGTAAATAGATCATCATTTTAGAAGTATTTATAAATTTGAATCACCAATTTTGGTTTTGAAATGGCTACTGTAGGATTTTTGGAAGTTTGCTAAAAAAGAAAAAGAGGAAAGAGCAGAAGTGCGCCCTGAGCGCTGCGTAGACGTCTGGCGTTACTGGGCCCTGCCCAGCTGTTCGGCCGCACAGGAGGCTGCCGACGCCGAAGGCGGATTCCAGAAATTACGTCTTCCAGTGGGGAAGGCGTAGTTTCAGTGTAATACGCTTACAGTTTCTGATGCGGGTCCCGACCACCAGCCACTGACGGTGGGTCCCGCGAGCCCACCTGTCTTGTTTGACTGGTCTTCCCCCACCCTTCTCCTCTGTCCGAGCGGAACATGAGGCTCCGGCGGCCCTCGCCGGCGAACGGCGGCGACTCCTGGGGGGATGAGCACGGAAACGGGCTCAGAAGGTCCCGGCGGTCCTCCTGGTGCTTTGCACGGGCGAAGAGATGGGCAGAGCTGTCGGCGGCGTGGTCCCTCGCGACGCTCCGGCAAATCGAATTGGAACATTCACCTACGGGCTTCCCGTGGTGGAATCGATGATCTAGGGAGGCTTGCGATGGTCAGGAGGGGCTACTGGTAAGGTCTTGCTGGAGATGAGGCCATGGGGGTGAGGAATTTGACAGATAAGTGGCGGCGGCCATTGCTGTTAGAAACGGAGGGGAAGACCTTCCCGAGCTAGGTTGAGTGATCGGGCGGTCGAGCGGGCATGAGCGTATGCGGTGGGGGTGCAAGGCCGGGCTCGGGGTGAACTTATATGTGCGCGGGAGGTCGGTTCCGTAATGTTCCAGAGAGGGCCACGGCGGTAGCGGCCATTAATGGCGAAGCCGTGGACGGTGGCGAGGCCGGTGAGGTCGTTGCGTGGTCGGTGGGCCGCGGATAGCCTTGAGTGGCTGTAGATGGATAGGGACGGGCTAGCGGCTCGCGTATGTCTCGGGCAGAGACGTGCCTGAGATGATAGTGGCATACAGCGGCGATGGATGGTGATGTACGGTGCTAGCGGCCAAGGAGGGTGTCGGCGAAGTTGCTGGTGGCTTGCACGGCAAGGTAGGAGGGGTTCGGGTGCAGGGGAGGCAGCGGAAGAACGACAAGAGCTCGCTGCCGATGCATGCAAAGAAGGCGCTCCGGACACGCTCTGGACACGCCCACAGGGCGTTCGATCAATTGCCAGGGGGCTCTAGGATGGTCCTGAGGAGCTGGTTTTTGGCAGTGTGATATTTGTTAGGATGGCAAGGATTCTAGACATGCTGGTTTGGTAAAACAAGCTAGAGTTAGGTGTAGTTCAAAACTTTGTAGAATTTTTTCATGCACACAAACTGCTTGCTAAAATGCTTGAGCTAGCTAGGGAATTTTGTTGGAAGTGATATTTGTCAGGATGGTGTCTCTTTGGATGATAGATATGGTGCTGGAGTTGGTTTAGCAAAAACAAATAATTGCTAGTGCAAGTTTTGAAGAATTTCAATTCTGGACAGAAACTTTAGGGGAATATTTGGTGACCTAAAAGGATTCCAATGGAGCTAAACTTTTGGGACTTAAGGGTTTGGTTGTAAGAACTATAAGTGGGAAAAATTTCAGGATTTTTGGGGCAAGGAAAATTGGGGTTGTAGTAGAAACTCAAATACTGGACAGAATTGGAAAGAGGTTGTTCCACTCAAAATTTCCAAAGGACCAAGTTAGGTTTTTGCATAAAAGTGATATATAGGTATCACATGACCTCCCATAATTTTTTGTGGGATTTTAAAAGAATTATTTAAAGTAGTTGTAGTTCAACAGAGGTATTTAAAATATTGTAAATGCTATTAAAAGAATTGTTTTTGGCAAATTTTATTTTGAAAATAATTCTTACTGTTATTAAAATGTAATTGAAATGATTTAAGAAAGCTCTCAAGGCCACAATATTATTTCAAAAATTTCTATATGGAGGGAAGAATTTTGAAAAACAGAAACAGAAAATGGTTCTGAAATTAATAAAAGACCTAGTAAAAATTCAAAATTTTAATTCTGGCCAAATTTTATTTATTAAAAACATGATTAAATTTTTGGGGTGTTACAGTATGTCCGTTTGATATGTGCCTGGGCACGAGTTCGGATTGTTGAAGTTCCCTTCTATCTTTGAACCAGGAGGAGCACGCGGCAGACAGTGGGAAAACGCCCTGCTAGCTGAAAGTCAGCCAATCCGGCGCCGAACTCACCAACTAGGATGAGGGCTGATGCAATGCGAGTTTCGCCGCCTCATGAGGATTCGGATGACATATCTGTCATGAATTCCGAGGTGGAGAGCGTGATGAATCACCGTCGACTGAAAGAGGCCATGCACGCTCCAGCCTTTTCTGATCAGGAATTTACCGCACTCAGCTTGGTGGATGCATATATCCGCGCCACTCGAGACGGACTTGCCGGAGTTACCCAATTGTTCGTGAAAGATATACAGGTAAGTGTTTGTGCAATTTTAATAGTCATATGCCAGTAGCCCTCGAGACTAGAAGCGGTGAGGCCAACCGATTTAAGGATCGATATGACCTACAGGTTCTCAAGGAGAAGAATATTGCGCTATCCCAGGAACTGAAAACAAACCAGACACAGCTGAATGCCGTCACCGCCGAACTTGCAGAAATGAAAAAGGCTGCAATGATGACTTCCGAGAAGAAGAAACACGAGGAGGAAAAAGATAAACAATCCGAAGAGATAGAGAGCTTAAAGGCTCAGTTATCGGCCGCCCGAAAAGAGAATGAAAAGTTGAAGGGCGGCATGCTCGGTATGACTTTTAAAACCATCAGAGAGATTCATATGTAGTCCAAAATTCGGAATGTCATAACTCTGTTGCTCCAGATCTATTAACTGGTCGGCCGGAGAAAGAAGTATCTGGATTTCGGGGCGACGTGGTTAAGGAGCTGTCTGTGGTGCATGAGCAGGCCCGGAAAGCCATGAAGAGTATGGCCAAGGATTTATGGCCATCCGATACCCCTCCAGAAAGTATGGAGGGCTTGTCAAACCTGTTCAAAGGTGCCCGGCGCCGCTTCAAGCTATGGAAGACGTCCTCCTGCCATGAAGGCGCACGAGAAGCCTGGGCAATGGTGAAAACATGCTTTACCAAGCTAGACCCGAATCATATGGCCTGAGTGGGACCACAGGGACCAGACGGGAAAGAAATTCCGTTGAACTTGGTGTATGACCAAGTAATGATAGCTGCGAAATATTCGCAAGAAGACTGTAGGTTAGACAATCTTATAGATGGAATAGATAAGGAGTAGGCTTTTGATTCAATGTATCAATGTACTTTATGATCATCCTGTATCTACAGCCGAACATTTGAAAAAATTGTCATCGCAGGCTTTCGGCTTTAACCTCCAAACCAAAATGGTGGAGTGTTTCCGGATACTACTATGGAATGTGAGAAACATTCATTATATCTGGAAACCAGGCAACCCAGTCATTGTGCTCAAACAGACAAAGAATTTAGTTCGGGAGGTATGTTATATTACATATGTAAGAAACATCTTCCAGGGAGAATAGTTTCGTTAAGGGTTCCTTTCCCTGGGTTGGCATGCTTTTAATTGTGTGTGCCTGGGCTTTGATCCGCATTACGGGGAAACTGTCCCGCATTGTTTCTAAGAGTTACAAGAATGTAACAATCTGTCGTTTGATTGCCGACGAATTATTCTCTTAAGAACGCTAGCTTTCGGCTTCACTCGTCTGAGGTACAGGTCCGGATTACCTGGTTGTAACAATTGGAGAGGTGCTCCCTTTATGCCCTAGCCGAACAATCAGGAATGTAGGGCATAAACACAGGAGCGAGGCAACCCAACTTGGCAAAAATTTAAGTCATAGAGGTGCATATACTGGCAAAAGGGTGTATATAAACAAACGACATAGAAGAAGTGAGCTCTAGGCTCTTAATAATAATAGGCTTTGGTTAAAGAAGCCCCCAGTCATGGTGGGGTGTATACATTTAAACATGTGTGCCCCTTAAGAGTTTGGCCTATCTGAACATATCCTGGGAACGTATAAAAGAGAAAAAACAAAGACAAATGAAGAGGAGAAAAAAAAAGGAATGAAAAAGAAACATGGCCGAATTTATGCGTAGAATCTTCGGAGCCGGGCAGCGTTCCATGGATCCGGCTTGAGGCGATTATCCGATGCATTACAAAGGTGATAGGCTCCTCCTGTGAGAACTTCATCTATAATGAAGGGGCCCTCCCATTTTGGTTTGAGCTTGTCATTTTTCTTCTCTGGGAGGCGTAAAATGAGTTCGCCGATGTTATAAGTCTTGGCCCGCACTTCTCTGCTTTGCTATCTCCGAGCCTGTTGTTGATAAAATGCGGAACGGGCTCGTGCAATATCACGCTCCTCCTCTAGGCCGTCTAGGTCGTCCTGCCGATCGAGCTCGGCTTCTCTCTCTTCATACATGCGCACTCGAGGTGAGTCATGGATAATGTCGCAGGGCAAGACAGCCTCTGCGTCGTACACCATGAAAAAAGGTGTGTATCCGGTCGTGCGATTGGGCGTAGTCCGCAGTCCCCAGAGCACGGAATCGAGTTCCTCAACCCAGTGCTTATCTGACTCCCGTAGGGATCGCACTAGTCTGGGTTTGATGCCGCTCATTATTAGGCCATTAGCCTGTTCGACCTGACCGTTTGTTTGAGGGTGGTATACGGACGCGTAAGCGAGCTTAATGCCTAAGTTAGCGCACCAATTTTTCACCTCATCGGCTGTGAAATTGGAGCCATTATCAGTGATGATGCTGTGCGGGACACCATAACGGTGTACCACGCTAGATATAAAGTCGATCACTGGCCCTGCTTCAGCCGTTTTTACTGGTTTGGCCTCTATCCACTTAGTGAATTTATCCGCCATAACAAGTAAATATTTCTTCTTGTGGCTTCCCCATTTAAGGGGTCCAACCATCTCTAGCCCCCAGACCGTAAAAGGCCAGGTGATGGGGATTGTTCGTAAAGCAGTGGGCGGCATATGACTTTGATTGGCGAAAAGCTGACATCCCACACAGTGTTGCACAAGGTACTGTGCGTCTGCTCGGGCCGTTGGCCAAAAGAAACCTGTACGGAAGGCCTTGCTTATGAGGGCCCGAGCTGCGGCGTGATGGCCACCTAGACCAACATGTATTTCAGCCAAGAGCTGTCGTCCATCCTCTTCGGAGATGCATCTTTGGAGGACTCCAGTGGTACTTTTCTTGTATAGTTCACCTTTGTGAACTTTATAGGCTTTAGAACGTCGAATTATGCGACGGGCCTCATTCTGATCATCAGGAAGCTCCTGCCTTTTAAGGTAGGCCAGGAAGGGTTCGGTCCATGGAGCGATAACGGCCATGATTGCGTGGGCGGAGGGTGTTATTTCGGTGCCCGAGCCCCCGATGATATCTGAATTGTGTTTGGCTGCTGGGGGTATGACCGGTTCCGGACTAGGATTTCCGTCCTCGTCCTGCCAGACCACGGATGGCTTAAAGAGCCTTTCCACAAAGGTGTTAGGCGGGACAGGATCGCGTTTAGCGCCCATTCGAGTGAGGATGTCCGCTGCCTGATTACTGTCTCGAGCAACGTGATGGAACACGAGCCCCTCGAACCGAGCTGATATTTTGAGTACGGCATTTTGGTATGCCGCCATTTTTGGGTCTTTTGCATCGAATTCTCCATTTATTTGGGATATTGCGAGGTTTGAATCCTCACGCACCTCTAGGCGTTGAATGCCTATGGAGACAGCCATTCGGAGACCATGTAGAAGTGCCTCATATTCGGCTGCATTGTTGGAGTCCATATACATGATTTGTAACACGTAGCGGACTGTGTCCCCCATAGGGGATGTCAAGATGACGCCAACCCCTAGTCCGGCTAACATTTTAGAGCCGTCAAAGTACATGATCCAGTTGGAGTATGTGTTGTACTCTTTAGGGAGCTCGGCTTCCGTCCCCTCGGCGACAAAGTCGGCCAGCACCTGAGATTTAATAGCTCGGCGTGGCCTGTATATTATTTCAAATGGTAAGAGCTTGATGGCCCATTTGGCTATGCGGCCAGTGGCATCCTGATTATTTATGATGTCATTCAGTGGTACTTCGGATGCCACCGTGATCGAACACTCTTGAAAGTAGTGTCGGAGCTTTCGTGATGCCATAAAGACCGCATAAGCTATCTTCTGATAGTGAGGGTATCGAGATTTGCATGGTGTAAGGACCGTCCATACATAGTACACTGGTTTCTGGATGGGGAATTTGTGTCCCTCTTCCTGTCGCTTGACGACGAGTACGGCGCTCACAACTTGGTGAGTCGCGGATATGTATAGCAACATAGGCTCGCCAACACCTGGGGCGGCTAGGATTGGGTTACCTGCTAACAATGTTTTTATTTCTTCCAATCCAGCTATGGCCGCAGCCGTCCATTCGAAGTGATCGATGCGTCGGAGTAGTCGGTAGAGTGGTAATGCTTTTTCTCCCAATCTGGAGATGAAGCGGCTTAAGGCTGCCACGCACCCAGCTAGTTTTTGGACCTGCTTTAAGTCTGTTGGCGTTGCCAATTGTGACAGGGCTCGGATTTTGGCTGGGTTCGCCTCGATTCCTCTATTGGAAACAATGAACCCGAGAAGTTTCCCGGCTGGGATGCCGAAAACACATTTTTCCGGATTGACCGTATGTCATATGTTCGGAGGTTGTCGAATGTGAGGCGTAGATCGTCCACCAATGATTCGACGTGTTTAGTCTTGATGACCATGTCGTCCACATACGCCTCCACTGTCTTGCCGATTTGTTTTTCCAAACATGTCTGAATCATGCGTTGGTAAGTGGCGCCAGCGTTTTTGAGCCCAAAGGGCATAGTGTTGAAGCAAAAAGGCCCATACGGGGCAGCCCTCCGGTGAGCCACCTCCTTCCCTACGGCGAACTCCCAAAAATGGACTGACCCCAATTTGAAATTCAGTCTACTGTCATTTAAGCTAATGTGGAATATAAAAGGGGAAAACCATAAGCATTGCGAGTATAGTGGTGAGCGTGCCATGGAGGATCTGAAGCTGCAAACCGGACAAAGGAAACTTCGCAACCAATGTTTGGTTTCAACTAACAAGTAAGATTCTAAGTGATGGACAAGAAATCACAGTAAAGCAGTGGTGATCTATTTTCTTGCTGAGATAAGTAACTTGAGTAGATACGAAAGAGTACCGCCTCTGGTGTGGCACCGTGTAAGCATCTACTGAGACGTTGAGGGTGCTACGGTAGCGATGGTTGTCAGTGGAGTGGAAGCAGATCTAGGAGAGCAGACGGTGGTGGCGAGGGAAATATCTCGGCACGGTGAACGAGATGATCGTACGAGCGGCCTCAGCAAGGTGGACGACGGCGCAGATGAAGCGAGAGGACGCGATGCAAGGATCCTGGTCCGAAGCCGTGGATGAGAGAGGTCGATCTCTTGTAATGGACGACGGCGTCGGGGTATCAACTCTGGCATGGTGGAGGAGGACGGCAGTGGATGGGGTGGAGGACGAAGTAAACTGGGGTGGAGAGGGTGTTTTGGCGCCCACGGAGTATGAATGGGGAAATGGAGGGAGAGAGGTAGTGGGGAACCATGTCTTCAGGACGCGCTTGTCTCAAATGTAAGGAAATTTACAAACTTAGCCCACGTTTATATTTTCCTACATCGCATCAATATTGGTCGATTGGGGATAGGACGGTAATCTCGCATACACCGAATATTTGCCGACGGAGATTTCGGCTGAGGAGAGTTTGTTTTGGCGCCCACCCTGTATGAATCCGGGGAAGGTGAGAGGCGACTTCGGCCGAGGAGAAATGGCGCCCGCCGTGTATGAATCCGGGTGAGAGGCGTTATGTCACGTTTGAGTGAAATTACTAGCCTACCCCTATCAGAACCTATAGAAATCGAGCCGACTGGTTTTGTGTGTCAGGGATAGGCAGTAATTTCCATCTCCCCAATTTTGGTTTCGGGCGGTTACTGTAAGTTACGCCACTTCGTTCAAATTTTTGGAGAAAAAGATTGCATGTTTACTGTGCCAACTCAATTTGAATCCATCTTGTATTCTTTTTTTTCCGGGTAGGATCCATTTTATATTCCAATACAAATCTATATACATCATTTTTTATATATACTTTCAAATGCACAACACCCTTTATACATAAATATGGTTTACAAATGGCATGATCTCAGATTCATAAGGCTGAATCCATCTTAATTTGACTTTTCAAATATTTGAAACCACTTTATGTTGAAATCCAATGTATGCATTCCTCGCTAACTGTCCCCATTTAATGTGTGTTTCATGTGGTTTTTTTTACTTCTCAAACACGTATAATGTGTTTGACACACGCAGCATATATATAGTGTAATCCCGTTTAGACATTAATTGCATGTAAACCATGCATTGTCTCTAATTAAAAAATCTATGGATCAGTAATATTGATAAACTAAATAACATTACACGTGTCCCCAAATTCAAATGAATATGCATGTTTGATAGACCAATTTTCGTTATGATATTTATCCATGTCCTAATATCTAGTTTAAATATTTGAATCCCCTTTAATCCAGATATTCATCTCATATAGCTATCACTCATGCTTATATCTCTCTCTAGACCTATACGCCTTCACCGTCTCATGGGTATCTCTCGTGCTACTTGTATGTCGACAACAGTCTTTTATCTTCGTAACACACTGACGGTACTCTCTCCCTCGACCTTCACTCTATCTCTCTCGAAGTATATATCGCTCACTACTATGTGTCTCTAACTATGATTCTCCCTGTGAAATCTCTTTCTCTCACACAAACACAAACTTCGTCTCCCGGGGTCTCATTTCTCTCTACTATTCCCATGTATCCCGCTCACACACACCCTCTCACACATAGATGTCTCGCGCTCCCTATGCCCCAGTAGCTACGACTCTCCTTCTTAAATATCTCTCTCACACACAAACACAAACTCCGTCTCACAGGGTCTAATATCTCTCCACCATTCCCTTTGTATGCCACTCAGACACCCTCTCTCCCTAGGGATATCTTGCGTTCCCTGATATGTCTCTCTAGCTACGACTCTCCTTGTGAAATATCTTTCTCTCTCGCAAACACAAAACTCCATCTCTCGCGATCCCATTTCTCTATGATATTCATTTGTATGTCACTCACATCCACCCTCTTTCTACCTCTCTCCCACCCACACACATAAGTCAACCTTCTGATCCACTTGACTATTATCTCTAACACACACACTAGCCGATCTCCCTCTAGCTAGCATATCTATCTTTGCACTTCTCTATTTCTCCACCAACCTTCTTTCTCGCCCGCACTCTTGCTTCCTATCACGCACACTATATCTGTTTCTCTCTACATGCATTCATGCACCCTCTTTTTATCTTTCTCTCTCACACACATAACTCCCCCTCTAAACCACTCGACTGTTAACTCTAACACACAAACTAGCTAATGTCCCTCTAGCTAGTATCTCTATCCTTCTATCTATTTGTTTCTCCGTCAACCTTTCTTTCTTGCACGCACTCTTGCTTCCTATCACGCACACTATATGTGTTTCTCTATACATGCATCTAGGTCGACATCTTTTGCACACACGTTGTGTCACGCTCTCTCTCCTCGCCATAGATGCATGCTCTAGCCCACGCCACTCTCTCTTAAAGAAAAAAAGACACATGCCTTCTTCCCTCAACTCTCACATGCATGCATACTGTCATACTCATACCAATCCATCTCTCCCATCCCGTTGATCTCATGGCTTATGTCTCCTTTCTGTTATCTCGATCATGCGTGCACACACATACACACACACACATACATCCCACATATGTATACCTCTCGCACATGCATGTTCAAACGTCTCATATGTCTCCATACGTAGTTAATTGCCCTCAACCCTCACCCCACATCGAATCTTTCTCTTCTTGTGTGCACATGAATTCCGTCTGGATGGGTCTCTTCTCTAAAACACACACACACACTTAACTATCTCCTTCTAGCTACCCCCTCTCCCACTCCTTCCCTCTATCCCAGAAACCAATAAGACTATCCCTTCGTTTAATTCCCGCCTACATGCACCATTGATATTAGTCTTCCTCGGTGTCTCTCGGATAAACATGTTATCTCGATGTCCACTCCTCTCACGTGCACATTCCTTCTCTTCCCTCTTTACGGGCCTCTTCTCTCTTGTACCCCCCCCCCCCTCGTTGGAGGCCTCTGCCGTACACATCACCTCTCTACGATGAAGCCACACACACTTAATTACTTTCCCTACCAAAGACTCAGTTTCACACACACACTATAAGACTCCATTTCACACACACATACTCTAGGTGGAGCATTTGTTCCTACCACCCTTCGTCCAACCTTACCCGTATGATAATCAATCACCTTAATTTACTTATATAACATGGACAAATTCCACTCTATTTTAGTAGTTAGCAAGTTTCTCATAATTATATAATGCAAATCACGAGCAGCAAGTGACTTTTTTTTACACAACCACATTAGTATGGCCACGTAAACGGTAAATCACAAGCTAAAGTATAGTAACCATTATACTTATATCCCAATGCAAAAGGTGGAGTACATGTACGAAGAGTAGAGGCAGACACACACACTCTGTCTCTCAGAATCTCACACACATAACAGTTACGTGACGCCCCCTAAACAGACCCGTATGTGTACAATTTGTGCACGCGCGGGCACACATGACGGAGCGCATTTATTTAAGCCAGACGGCATACCCAAACAGTAGCCGCATTCATTCCCCTCCCGCCACCTCTTATCCGATCACCGTCGCCCGATAGCCATGGCCCGGGCGAAGGTAATGACATACGCCAGGCCCCCGCCGGAGCGGCGCTTTGATCTGCTTCTAGAGATCTGGAGGCGGCGCGAAGCCTAGATCGCCCCTGCCCTGCCTCTGGAATTCGGACTAGCCGGAGCCAGAGGAGGAGGCGGTGGAAGCGGAGCAGCACGCAGAGCTGGAGGAGGAGAACGACGACGAGGGCGACGCGGAGCCGGAACAGGAGGACGACGACGCGGGCGAAGTGAAGCCGGAGGAGGAGGACGACTGCTACTTCTTGAGCTTGCGTTGATTTTTCCCTTGAAGAGGAAAGGGTGATGCATCAAAGTAGAGATAAATATTTCCCTCAGTTAAGAACCAAGGTATCAATCCAGTAGGAGGCACAAGCAAGTCTCCAATCTATGCACCTGCACAAACTAACAAACACTTGCACTCAACGCGAAAAGGGGTTGTCAATCCCTTCACGGTCTCGAACAAGAGTGAGATCTAATAGAGAGAGATATAAAGATTACTAAAACGTAAAACAAAGTTAAAAGAAATAAATTGCAGCAAGATATTTTTGGGTTTTTTGGTTTATAGATCTGAAATATATGATGGAAAATTGACCTGGGGGCCATAGGTTTCACTAGAGGTTCTCTCTTAAAAGAAAATAATACGGTGGGTGAACAAATTACTGTCGAGCAATTGATAGAAAAGCGCAAAGTTATGACGATATCCAAGGCAATAATTATGAATATAGGCATCACGTCCATGTCAAGTAGACTGAAACGATTATGCATCTACTACTATTACTCCACACATCAACCGACTCTTGCCTGCATCTAGAGTATTAAGTTCATAAGAACAGAGCAACGCTTTAAGTAAGATGACATGATGTAGAGGGATAAACTCAAGCAATATGATGAAAACCCCATCTTTTTACCGTTGATGGCAACAATACAATACATGCCTCGCTACCCCTACTGTCACTGGGTGAGGACACTGCAAGATTTAACCCAAAACTAAGCACCTTTCTCATTGCAAGAAAAACCAATCTAGTTGGCCAAACCAAACCCATAATTTGAAGAGAAATACAAATATATTAAATCATGCATAAAAGATTTCAGAGAAGACTCAAATAATATTCATAGATATTCTGATCATAAATTCACAATTCATCGGATCTCGACAAACACACCACAAAAGAAGATTACATCAGATAGATCTCCAAGAACATCTAGTAGAACATTGTATTGAGGATCAAAGAGAGAGAAGAAGCCGTCTAGCTACTAGCTATGGACCCGTAGGTCTGTGGTAAACTACTCACGCTTCATCGGAAGGGCAACAAGGTTGATGTAGAGGCCCTCCATGATCAAATCCCCCTCCGGTAGGGTGCCGGAAAAGGCCCCAAGATGGGATCTCAGGAGAACAGAGGCTTGCGGCGGAGGAAAAGTATGTTGGTGGACGCTTCTAGTCGTTTGGGAATTTATAGTGCAAGAATTAGGGTTGGAGGACTCCCGAGTGGCCCACAAGCCAGGGAGGCACCCCCCTAGGGCGCAGCCTCAGGGCTTGTGGAGCCCTCGGGACTCTTCTGGCCCCCTCTCCAAGCTCCGTGATGTCTTCTGGTCCAAGAAAAATGATCGTAAAGTTTTATTCCGTTTGGACTCCGTTTGATATTCCTTTTCTGTAAAACTCAAAAACAAGGAAAAAAACAGAAACTGGCACTGGGTTCTAGGTTAATAAGTTAGTCCCCAAAATAATATAAAATAGCATATTAATGCATATAAAACATCCAAAACAGATAATATAATATCGTGGAACAATAAAAAATTATAGATGCGTTGGAGACATATCAAGCATCCCCAAGCTTAATTCCTACTCGTCCTCGAGTGGGTAAATGATAAAAACAAATTTTTTGATGTGGAATGCTACCTAATATATTCATCCATGTAATTTTCTTTATTGTGGCATGAATATTCAGATCCATAAGATTCAAAAGAAAATTTTAATATTGACATAAAAACAATAATACTTCAAGCATACTAATAAAGCAATCATGTCTTCTCAAAATAACATGGCCATAGAAAGTTATCCTTACAAAATCATATAGTCCGGCTATGCTCCATCTTCATCACACAAAGTATTTTATCATGCACAACCCCGATGACAAGCCAAGCAATTGTTTCATACTTTAGGTGTTCTTAAACTTTTCAACTTTTACACAATACATGAGCGTGAGCCATAGATATAGCACTATAGGTGGAATAGAATTTGGTGGTTGTGGAGAAGACAAAAAGAAGAAGAAAGTCTTACATCAACTAGGC
This sequence comes from Thinopyrum elongatum, assembly GCA_011799875.1. Taxonomy (NCBI): domain Eukaryota; kingdom Viridiplantae; phylum Streptophyta; class Magnoliopsida; order Poales; family Poaceae; genus Thinopyrum; species Thinopyrum elongatum. Next base: position 274,972,070 of record CM022300.1, on the reverse strand, counting down.
GTATTAATGGGCTATGGAGATGCCCGTCAATAGATATCAATGTGAGTGAGTAGGGATTGCCATGCAACACATGCACTAGAGCTATAAGTGTATGAAAGCTCAAAAAGAAACTAAGTGGGTGTGCATCCAACTTGCTTGCTCACAAAGACCTAGGGCAATTTGAGGAAGCCCATCATTGGAATATACAAGCCAAGTTCTATAATGAAAAATTCCCACCAGTATATGAAACTGGCAAAATAGGAGACTCTCTATCATGAAGATCATGATGCTATTTTGAAGCACAAGTGTGCAAAAAGGATAGTAACATTGTCCCTTCTCTCTTTTCTCTCATTTTTTATTTGGGCTTCTTTTGGCCTCTTTTATTTTTTGTAAAGTCCGAAGACTCATCCCAACTTGTGAGGGAATCATAGCTTCCATCATCCTTTCCTCACATGGGACAATGCTCTAATAATGATGATCATCACACTTTTATTTACTTACAACTCGATACTAGAACAAGATATGACTCTATATGAATGCCTCTAGTGGTGTACCAGGATGTGCAATGATCAAGAGTGTCATGTATAAAAATTACGAACGGTGGCCTTGCCACAAATACTATGCCAACTACATGATCATGCAAAGGAATATGACAATGATGGTGCGTGTCATAATAAAATGGAACGGTGGAAGTTGAATGGCAATATATCTCGGAATGGCTATGGAAATGCCATAACAGGTAGGTATGGTGGATGTTTTGAGGAAGGGTATATGGTGGGTTTAATGCACCGGCGAAAGTTGCGCGGTACTAGAGAGGCTAGGAATGGTGGAAGGGTGAGAGTGCGTATAATCCATGGACTCAACATTAGTCATAAAGAACTCACATACTTATTGCAAAAATTTATTAGCTATCGAAACAAAGTACTACACGCATGCTCCTAGGGGGATAGATTGGTAGGAAAAGACCATCGCTCATCCCCGACCGCCACTCATAAGGTAGACAATCAAAAAATAAATCATGCTCCGACTTCATCACATAACGGTTCACCATACGTGCATGCTACGGGAATCACAAACTTTAACACAAGTATTTATACCAATCCACAATTACTCACTAGAATGACTCTAATATCACCATCTTTATATCTCAAAACAAATGCAAGGAATCAAACTTCTCATCTTATTCAACGCTCTTTATATGAAAGTTTTTATTATATCCCCCTTGGATACCCATCATATTAGGACTAAATTCATAACCTAAGAAAATTACCATGCTGTTTAGAGACTCTCAAAATAATATAAGTGGAGCATGAGAGTTCAACAATTTCTATAAAATAAAGCCACCGCCGTGCTCTAAAAAGATATAACTGAAGCACTAGAGCAAAGCTGCCTAGCTCAAAAGATATAAGTGAAGCACATAGAGTATTATAATAAATTCATGATTCATGAGTGTCCCTCTCAAAATATGTTTACAGCAAGGATGATTGTGTCAAACTAAAAATCAAAGAATCATATCATACAAGACGCTCCAAGCAAAACACATATCATGTGGTGAATAAAAATATAGCCTCAAGTAAATTTACCGATGGACGAAGACAAAAGAGGGGATGCCATCCGGGGCATCCCCAAGCTTAGATGCTTGGTTGTCCTTGAATATTACCTTGGGGTGCCTTGGGAATCCCAAAGCTTAGGCTCCTGCCGCTCCTTATTCCGTTGTCCATCAAATCTTTACCCAAAACGTGAAAACTTCACAACACAAAACTCAACAGAAAAATCTCATAAGATCCGTTAGTATAATAAAATAAATCACCACTTTAGGTACTGTTGTGAAATCATTCTTTATTTATATTGGTGTAATATCTACTGTATTCCAACTTCTCCATGGTTCATACCCCCGACACTACCCATAGATTCATCAAAATAAGCAAACAACACATAGAAAACAGAATCTGTCAAAAACAGAATAGTCTGTCGTAATCTGGAAATTACGTATACTTCTGTAACTCCAAAAATTCTGAAAAATTAGGAAAACCTGGGAAATTTGTATATCAATATTTTGTAAAACATTCATATCAAAAGCACTTTTTTCTTATTTATTGAATTTTCGGCAATGAGCGCAAAAGTTTCTGTTTTTCTGCAAGATCAAATCAACTATCACCGCAGACCATCCCAAAGGTCTTGCTTGGACCAAACACTAACTAAAACACCAAAACACAATTACTACAGAGGTAATAATGTGTATTTACTGGAAAACAGAACCAAAATCAAAAAACATAAAAATGAAATTGGGTTACCTCCCAACAAGCGCTATTGTTTAACGCCACTAGTTAGCCATAAAACATAGATCTAGGTATTGTCATCTTTGGTATGCAAACCATAAGTAGCCCTCATAATAGATTAATATGGCAACTTAATTTTCTTTATTGGGAATTGTTCCATGCCCATCCTTAACGGAAATTGAAATCTAATGTTTCCTTCTTTCATATCAATAATTGCACCAATCGTTCTAAGGAAAGGTCTACCAAGAATAATAGGGCATGTCGGATTGCAATCGATATCAAGCAAAATAAAATATATGGGCACATAATTCCTATTTGCAACAATAATAACATCATTAATCCTTCCCATAGGTTTCTTAATAGTGGAATCCGCTAGATGCAAATTTAAAGAACAATCATCAAATTCACGGAAACCTAGCACATCACATAAAGTTTTTGGAATCGTGGAAACGCTAGCACCCAAACCACACAAAGCAGGGCACTCATAATCTTTAATTTTAATCTTAATTGTAGGTTCCCACTCATCATAAAGCTTTCTAGGGATAGAAACTTCCAACTCAAGTTTTTCTTCAAAAGATTTCATCATAGCATCAACGATATGTTTAGTAAAAGCTTTATTTAGATTGTAAGCATGAGGAGAATTTAACATGGATTGCAACAAGGAAATACAATCTATCAAAGAGAAATTATCATAATTAAAGTCCTTGAAATCTAAAAGAGTGGGTTCATCACTACTTAAAGTTCTGACCTCTCCAATCCCACTTTTATCATTTTTTGCATTAAGATCTTTAAACTCCGAATCATTGGGATGCCTTCTAGCTAAAGTTGACTCATCTCCAGTACCATCTTTATTAATATTTATATTAGAAAACAAAGATTCAATAGGATTCACACCAATCACTTTAAGATCTTCATCATTATTCTCACAGAAACTAGAAGAACACGCTTTTACAAACCAATCTCGCTTAGCACGCATCCTAGCGGTTCTTTCTTTACACTCATCAATAGAAATTTTAATAGCTTTTAGAGATTCATTAATATCATGCTTGGGTGGCATAGATCTAATTTTCAAATAATCAATCACAAGGGAAATTCTATCAACGTTCCTAGCCAAATCATCAATCTTGAGCAATTTTTCTTCAACCATAGCATTAAAATTCTTTTGAGACTTAATGAAATATTTAATATTATTCTCAAGATCAGAGGGTATTTAATTATAATTTCTATAAGAATTTTTGTAGAAATTACCATAATTATTAGAGGAATTACTAGGGAACGGCCTAGGGTTGAAATTACCTCTATAAGCGTTATTACGAAAATTGTTCCTACCAAAAAAGTTCACATCCATAGATTCATTATTATTCTCAATCAAAGTGGACAAAGGCATATCATTGGGATCAATAGGAGCACTCTTACTAGCAAACAATTTCATAAGTTCATCCATCTTTCCACTCAAAGTATTAATTTCTTGAATCGCATGCACTTTTTTACTAGTGGAAGTTCTTTCGTTATGCCATCGAGAATAATTAGCCATAATATTATCTAGGAGTTTAGTAGCTTCTCCTAGTGTAATTTCCATAAAAGTACCATCCGCCGAGGAATCTAAAAGATTTCTAGATGCAAAATTCAATCCGGCATAAAAAATTGTATGATCATCCATAAACTTAAACCATGAGTAGGGCAATTTCTTATCATCAATTTCATCCTCTCCCAAGATTGTGCAACATGTTCATGATCAAGTTGCTTAAAATTCATTATGTCATTCCTAAGGGAGATGGTCTTAGTGGGAGGAAAGTACATGGAAATAAAAGCATCTTTACACTTGTTCCATGAATCAATACTATTTTTAGGCAAAGATGAAAACCAAGTTTTAGCACGATCTCGTAGTGAGAACGGAAAGTTTCAATTTAACAATATCATTATCCACATCTTTTTTCTTTTGCATATCACACAACTCAACGCAAGTATTTAGATGGGATGCGGCATCTTCACTAGGAAGGCCAGAAAATTGATCTTTCATAACAAGATTCAACAAAGTGGCATTAATTTCATAAGATTCTGCACTAGTGGCGGGAGCAATCGGATTACTAATAAAATCATTATTATTAGTATTGGAAAAGTCACACAATTTGGTATTTTCTTGAGACATCGTGACAAGGCAAACGATCTAACACACAAGCAAACAAAAAGCAAATGAAAAAGACGAACGAAAGAAGGGCGAATAAAATGGCAAATCTTTTTGTGTTTTTCTGAAAACGTTTAGAAGTGGGGGAAAGGAAAACGAGAGGCAAATGGAAAATAATGTAATGCAGGAGATGAGAGTTTATGGTGGGTACTTGGTAGGCTTGATGCAGAACCTCCCCGTCAACGGCGCCAGAAATTCTTCCTGCTACTTCTTGAGCTTGCGTTGATTTTTCCCTTGAAGAGGAAAGGGTGATACAACAAAGTAGAGATAAGTATTTCCCTCAGTTAAGAACCAAGGTATCAATCTAGTAGGAGGCACAAGCAAGTCTCCAATCTATGCACCTGCACAAACTAACAAACACTTGCACTCAACGCGAATAAGGGGTTGTCAATCCCTTCACGGTCTCGAACAAGAGTGAGATCTAATAGAGAGAGATATAAAAGATTACTAAAACATAAAACAAAGTAAAAACAAATAAATTGCAGCAAGATATTTTTGGGTTTTTTGGTTTATAGATCTGAAAATATATGATGGAAAATAGACCTGGGAGCCATAGGTTTCACTAGAGGCTTTTCTCTTGAAAGAAAATAATACGGTGGGTGAACAAATTACTGTCGAGCAATTGATAGAAAAGCAAAAAGTTATGACGATCCATGGGAATGATTATAGCTATGGACCCGTTGGTCTATGGTAAACTACTTACGCTTGATCGGAAGTGCAGCAAGGTTGATGTAGAGGCCCTCCGTGATTGAATCCCCCTCTGGCAGGGTGCCAAAAAAGGCCCCAAGATGGGATCTCCTAGGAATAGAGGCTTGCAGCGGCGAAAAATTATTTTGGTGGACGTTTCTGGTCGTTTGGTAATATTTGGGAATTTATAGTGCAAGAATTAGGTTTGGAGGACTCCCGAGTGGCCCACAAGCCAGGGAAGTGCCCCCCCTAGGGCGCGGCCTTAGGGCTTGTGGAGCCCTCGGGACTCTTCTGGCCCCCTCTCCAAGCTCCTGGATGTCTTCTGGTCCAAGAAAAATCATCGTAAAGTTTTATTCCGTTTGGACTCCGTTTGATATTCCTTTTCTGTAAAACTCAAAAACAAGGAAAAACAGAAACTGGCACTAGGCTCTAGGTTAATGAGTTAGTCCCCAAAATAATATAGAATAGCATATTAATGCATATAAAACTTCCAAAATAGATAATATAATAGCATGGAACAATAAAAAATTATAGATACGTTGGAGACGTATCAACGACGATGCGGGCGAGGCGGAGCCAGAGGAGGACGACGACGCAGGGGTGGCGGAATAGCAGGCCATCCTTGAGTCCATCCAGTCGGAGGCCGAGGTGGAGGCCAACCGCCACTTCCCATCGCCAGCGGGAGTGGGGATCAAGGAGATGTTCGCCAAACTGGAGGAGGAGCAGGAGGAGCTGGAGTTGCAGCATGCGGCCGCCTACCCATCTCCGACGATGAGTAGTGTGGTCTAGCTTCGGTTACGTACTTAGTACTAGTTCTACTATTGCATGGTATGTATGGATTTGAGATATCTAGTACTACTCCTCAATGTATATTGCTTTTAAGATGAATGAATGAAAGCTTGGCGAGCGCCTTTTGTTTGTTAAAAAACATAATTCTAATACTCCCTCCTTTCATGTTTATAGGGCTCATCTAAAAAAATAGATTTCCATTATACTCAGACTTTAAGGGCTTTGAGTCTCACGCTACATTTATTTCATAGAGATAAGAGAAAGGAAATTTTAGTGGTCACGCATGCATCTTTTGTGCTACTCAGTAGTACTACTATATTAGGGTTGACCGGTCACTTCCCGTGGATGTGCTCGGACGGTGGAAGAGGAAGGAGAAGGGAAGCGAGCTGTCAAATAGTACATGAGTTGCAGCACGAGTCGTGCCAAACAATGCGTAGTACACCAGTGGAGTGACATGGCTAGAACATGCAGGATGTAGTTCGACACCCTACCACTCCGCCTCGCACGGTGTTTGGTCACACAAGATTTGCATGCACGCATGTCACACACGTAGTTGTTGAAGTCGTGCTCGAAAAAGGGTGACGAGGTCCGCTAGTCCGCGTTGGTCCATGCACCCGGAAAACAAACTAATCCCAGTCGCTGTAAATGTCGTGCGTGCTTTAATTCCGGGCTAGTGGATGGACGCGAACATGCCATACAACAAACCTCCCGCCAGCTCCCTAATCTCAAATACTCTTGTAAAAAACCAAGTTGGTGACGATGGTGTGCCTGCCATCTTGCAATATAGACCGTCCGACCTATATCTGACGGATAGAAAGCAAACTATGGCAATTTTGCAAAAAGATACCCGCATCTCTCTCCACATTTGCAGATAAGGCCTTCCCTCATTTATCTTTATCTGCCACAACTTCATTATTGAGCAATTAAAAAATGAAGCCTCTGTAACAATCTGGCATGGTGGCTGCTGTCGGCGTCGCCCATCCCCATGCCTCCGGTCAGTCCGACCACTGATCACCACCACGCCCCACTCCTCCTCACCTTATCTCTCTTCTTTCTCGAGATATCATTAGTTTTTACATATGGGATTACTCCCGCATGGGTCAATCACAACAGGTGTTTTGTAAAACAATGCATCTTGATGTTTCGTGCAATGCACGGGCATCTTGCTAGTCTCAAATATAAACCGCACTAGTGCTCGCACGCAAAACGTCCTTTCCGAAGGGACGAAGCCCTGCATAGGCAGTTCATCGCCATTGCCATGGATTCGCAAGGCGGTGGTGCTTCTTAACCTCATCGAGGTTGGGAGACCTTGGACGATGATCCTTTGGAAGAAATCGTAAGTCACTCCGACTTCCTCACATCCGCAAGACTCAGCGGTACCTGCACCAAATATTTTAAGAGGGTGCGTAAATATGCGTTGGAGAAGGCCATGCTAGTTGGTCTGCCATGCATCCTCGAGGACGAGGATGTTTCCTGGGGGGTCTCTCCAGCGCGGCGTGGCCGTAGTTGCAAGTTGACGCCCCTTGAGATGCCGACGTTGATGGGTACTCGGATTTTGTCCGATGAGCAGGTAAGTGATGAGTTTGATCAATTAGTAAATGCATTCTAAAGACTACTTCCGTGTCCTTTTCATAATTCCCCCTCTGCCCACTGTTTCACACATTAGGCTTGGTGCTAATGGATATTGGCTTGCATATGTACGGGGGGGGGGGGGGGGGGTACCACATCACTCACACATCTACAACGGTGACACCGTTCCTGTAGAACCTTTGTCCAACATTGAGGATCAGCCATGCAATAGGCCATCGCCTGAATTGGTACGATGGAGCCACGGTGAGACTGAAGAAGATAGCAATCCCAAAAGCCCCGATAAGCTCGAGCGCCAACCAAAATTACACTCTCATCGCGGTGTTCGACATCGCAATTGCTTTCATGAACCCTGCACATGGCGGTCAATGGTGGACCATGCTGTCTGCGGCCGATTTGTTGCCGTTCGAGTACGAAGACGCTGTGCTCCTTTCTAACTGCATCTTTGTGGTGACAAACTAGGGGACTTGTTTCGTATGGGACACATCCTACGGTACCCTCCCTCTCTTCCAGTTTATTTGTTTTGTTTTTCCATTTTATAAGTTTCAAATTCAAATTCAGAGCTCACCATCACATGTTGAGATTACAATGTGCATTAAATCGTTGTATGCATGCACTATTACTTTTTGATTGGTCATTTATATTGGTCACGCATGCATGCATTTCAATAATGTTTTTAACCATAATTTTTTAGGAAACTGAGTGCAATTTTTTAACCACAATTGCATGCATTTTAATTATATCGTTGCATGCATGTAGTAGTTTTTTATTGGTCATTTATATTGCTCTACCATGGCTCATGGGACGCATAATCCCGGATGGAGGTAGTACTATGCATGAAACGGTACGAAATCCTGCCACCACCACTCCCGCGTCTGACCGCTCAGGCCCACACAAACCCCCTCCCTTGCCGGCGCGCGCTTCCCGCCTGAAATGGTCAGGCCCACCCCACAGTGTTAGTTCCGCATTAATGCCCGGCCAGAGTGGAGGCGACCTCTCATTGGCACCGGCTTTGAAGCAGCGCGATGGCCGAGAGAGCGCTGCTTCCTTGTGCATGCGACTGCTCCGCGTTGAAACAACACCATGGCCGGCCGTTTGTTCGTGCGCCGCCCACATTAATGACACACAGTTGCCGAGGAACCTACTCCGGTGTCACCTGTACGTCCACCTGCCGCCGCTCATCGCCATTCGCAGGTAGGGAGGAAGAGTAGTGATGGCAGGCTGCCGCCGCTCAGGTCCCAAGAAGGCCACCACTTCTACCCTCCCATCAAATCTAAAGCTCGTTGGGCACAACATCGAGGGCCGATTTTCTGGTTTGTATGAAAACTTTAATGTATTTTGTCTGGTTTATACAAAAAGTTTTTGAATGATTTTCGTCCGTTTCTATGAATTCCGCCTTGTTTGCACGATTTTGCAGGGCAAAGTCATCCCTCGATCAAAATCAGATCGCCGATCATGGATGTGCATGGGGCGTTTGGTCTAACTTGGAACCTTGTAGCTGACGACACCCAGTTGGAACGTACTATCTTAGCTGTCGTTATCCATGGTACCATTGAAGGGTAACAAGGTGCCACGATCTATCACGATCGGGCCCTGATCATGTACCCAGGTAATCCATTCTCTCCGATCTAATAGTAGAGCCAGGAGCTATTGTATATCTTATTGCCATGTCATCTTATAACATTTCAGTACATGTTGAGTAGGGCGTACTCTAGGAGGAGTAGTTCATTCCTTTTTTTTATTGATTGGGATTCCACGCAACTTTATAATGCCAGTTGTAATAAACTATATAAGACTTAACAATTTCAATTCTATGTAGTACTAGGTAGAATCCCATCAAACAAAACTACTCCTACTTGTTTGTCGTAGCCTGTGCCGCAGATGGTCTATACATTGCTTCCCTTCCCTCTCATAGAAATAAGCAATATGAAGCATTTTATTTTAATCCATACGCTCTGCTTACGTCACCTTATTATACTGCATGGACCTTAACCATTCACGTCACCATTTATCCAGGTTTGAGATGCTAGGTGTACCAGATGGACGGCGGTGTGTTCGACCCCCTTGATGCTACCTTGGTGCGGATGAACACACTTGGAGAGTACTTGGTTTTCATTGGGGACATCTACCCCATAGTGAAAATGATGCCACCTTCCATGCATGACGCCGATGGCCTGCCGTTCATGAAGAACGGGTGCGTTTTCATTGCGCATCGACGGATTCATATCTTGAACGCCCCTATCCCTAATCTATGCCGCTTCAGTTTGGATGAGTCTCCATCGTGGGGAGCCACACTAAGAAGCTGCGATGGTATGGACTCCCATTGCCCACCGTTAGGATCATGCCATCTATGAAGAACATGTGTGACTGGAACTTCAAGATGGACATGTACGCAGGGATGTACGAACCTGACTAATGTAGCGCAGTAAGTGAAGTAGCCAGGCACAAATACTATGAACCTTCGTGTCATATAGGCATTTGTCTTACTACCACTAAATGTTACGTCCAATGCACGGTGATATTATGATGTACGTGCTTAAGTACTCTACTATATTAATTGCAGGCACATATAAGGTTGGATATTTGTTTACGTGTATGCTCCGATACCTTCCAACTAGACGCGTCTGTGTCTCCTGGTTGCACTTTGTATCGTTATATACTAGTACTACGTGTGGCCTCTGACCTAGAAGTGGAAGAAGTGGAGACGCTCTACCACGCTGTTCATGTCCCACTCCTTTCGCTGACGTGTGGGACATCCAACACGTGTCGTGTTTCGCACCGGTCGTAAGAGTTGAAATGCTAGCTTTTATAAAAAATAAAAAATAAACATAAATCAACACTGACACTATACCACGTGGTTTCCTTGCTCCTCCTCGATATCGGAAAGAATACTTTTGTTTGCCGACATGTGGGACGTCGACCATCCTGGTCCACTTGCCATGCAACAAAATTACTCTAGAGTGCAACATGCAGAACTCTAGGGAAGAGTCACACTGGTCGTCGCACCGCAGTAATAATGACTAATGAGCCATCAAATCATAGGCCCAACCTTTCCCACTGTAAGTTGCTCGGACGAAGGCACCATCAGGCTTCGTTGAATCCTGCTTGTTCAAGAAAATCACTGTACGTATACCAGCAATAATGCTATCACACGCGTAGACTGAACAACACTGTAGCACATCATATTACTCGATGCGCTTCCGCACGGCATATCACTGACATGTGGGAATGTTCATGACACACAGTGCGTAGTACTACTATAGTATTGTACACCAGCGGAATATGAAGGTACAGTCAGCAGGATATAACAATTAAACTATTATATTTTGCTGAGTTTGATGAGAGAGAAGGGAAGCGGGCTGCAGCATAGACTCGAAGAAACATTGTGAGAGTATGGTGAGCCATGCATTTTTACAACACTCTTAGGTTGACTATACACGTGTTGGCTATTAGGTTCACTATATGTGACATGGCAACTCTATATAGCCCATTCTTGGCTATAGTTAACAATGCTACAACATGGCTACAACATGCAGGCTATAGTTCGACAGCCTACCGCTCAGCCTCGCACGGTTTGGCCACGCAAGATTTGCATGCAAGCATGTCACACACGTAGCTGTCGATGTCGAGCTCAAAAATGGGTGACGAGGTCCGCTAGTCCGGGTAGTTCCTTGCGCCCAGAAAACAAACTAATCCCAGTCACGATAAATGTCGTGCGTGCTTAAATTCCGGTGGGGGGTCTCTCCAGTGCGGCGTGCCCATAGTTGCCAGTTGACGCCACTTGAGATGCCGACGTTGAGGGGCACTCGGGTGGCTGTGGGTGTGCCGCTATGACCCGGTTGGTCAATTTTTTTCCCGGGTGAACGTTGCCGAGTGTATTTAAGGCCGGGGTCCAACTCTAAAACTTCAGTGAACACATGTTAAGAAACGCTCAAAGGCCTAAAAGTATGCCGCTTATCGACAATGTACACCAACATAAATTCCTATATAATACTACAGTAGTAACTAGTACTGGTAGATGCTCGTAATTAATTAAAAAACGTATGGGCGACACAGACACACACACTTAACTACTACTACTTCTCACATGCTGGCCAGACGTAATCGTTCTCTTTGTCGTTCTTGTCGGCGGCACCCCACCATGCTTGGATCTCTGCCCAGCTCTCCTTAGCGTCATGGTAGCTACCGCCGTGATCCTGGCTGGTGGAGGCATCGAGGCATGCTGGCCAGACGCCATCGTTCTCCTTCCCGGCCTTGCCGGCGACACCCCACCATGCTTGGATCTCTGCCGAGCTCTCCTCCACAGCACGTGCATCCTCTTCTTTCTTGCGGCGGCGGGACTCTCTTTTCTTGAGTGCTTTCTGCCTTTTCCATTCCCTCTATGCTGCTTTGGCCGCCTCTTGCCATCGCTTCTTTACCATTTTGTGTGCGGTCATGGGCGGCGAGGAACTCAGTGCGGTGGGATGCCATCGCTTCCTTACCGGTTAGTGTGCAGCGCGGTGGCATGAATGACGCTTGGAGAGAGCTCTCGGGTGGAGTGGCCGGACAACCGTATAGTGCATTTCTTTGTCAAGAGCTCAAGGACTGACGACGAAGCACATTTGGATTCCCCTTCAATCCTAGACATTTATTACCACACACAGTTAATTTTCGTAGCCTCTAGAAACTGTGTGCGCTGACCCTACAGTGGTTTGCTTTCTGATTGGCCGCCACCCCAGCCACGCGAATCATGCACGTGCACTGTGATTGAATGGCATTCGACGTCCCTATCATCACACCCGTGTAGTTGTAGCTGGGATTTGATGTTTCTACGCTACTACCTCCGTCCTGGTTTATTGGTCCCTTCACATTTTGTGCTAAATTTTGACTTTAGATTTATATAACAAAATCTTGATGCATGTAACTACAAATAATATCACTAGAAACAATATTTAAAGACGAATCTAACGATATAATTTTTGCTGACATGCATTATTATTTTCTTAGTTCAATCTATGGTCAAAGTTTGGCACAAAATACTAAGGGGGCCAATAAATAAGGATGATGGTAGAAAATTTCTACAAAATGCACATAATGGCCTAAATATGCTAAATGAACCCGGAAAAGTGCCAAAATCTTCAAGTCATAAAGTCAAGAAACAAAACTCATCAAGTCATCAAGTCAAGTTAACAAAATCTTCAAGTCATCGGACTAAGGAACCATCATGACTTCGTTGAATCCACTTCTTCAAGAAAACTTACTGTACCAGCAATACTTTTACCACACGCAAAGACTGGACAGCACTGTAGCAAGTCATATCACTCAAAACCCACTAGGCCAACTATCCTGCCTAATGCGTGGGAAAGCCCCGCCCTCATCATTTTGTTCTGGATTCCTATCGATCGATCGCACGAACAAGCGAAAGAAAAGAGTAGAAAATGTTACACTTTGCAAGTTGAAAAGGAAAAGACGACACACTTAAAGCACGCCTGTCACATTCACGTCACACCCTCGATAGTTGATCTGGCATGCCGCTCACCAAACGGGATACGCCTTGTCTTGCATTTTCACTGACATGTGGAACTGCAATTGAATAAACCGACGATAGCCAAAATCCAATTGCCTCTTCGGGATGTTCAACAGTTCATACTCCTGTGAACCTTGCACTTGGCTCTTCGCCTCTTCGGAAGGTCCAACAATGTCAGTACAGTATGCTTCTGGCAATCTGACACCGAATGAACTGCTGCACATCCACCGTGAGGGCGAGGGCGAGGGAGAGGGCGCTGTAGTCAAAACCCCCTCCTCGTCCTGCGAGCCACCGCGCACGTGGGCGAGGGAGAGGGCGTAGGCGTACGTAGTAAGCAAGCTTCTCCTCGTCCTGTGAGCCATCGTGCATGGGCGAGGGAGAGGCCGTAGTAAGCAAGCTTCTCCTTGTTCTGCGAGTTGACGGGACACATCAAAGTAGTACTAGTCCATACTGCGTCCTTTCTGGTTAATATGGCTTAATTTGAAACAAGAAAAATATACTGGCGGTCAACGTATGTAACAATACGCTCATTACGGTCACTATATAGTTTTGTGGTGATTATATGGTCACTAGCTCACTGTAGAGCACCGTATTGTACCCTGCTGGTCACTAGCTCACTGTAGAGCACTTTTTTGACTGGTTAAATTGACACCTGGTTTCTAGGTCCCACCTATTAGTTGGCAGAGCAAAAGAAATCAGTTTAAACAAAACTTTACGCAGGCGTGACAGGAGTCCAACCCTTGCGCGCAAACCACCCTAGCTGTGTATGTGAGTGCATGCACGTGTACTCCCTTAGTCCATGAAAAACTGTACATCTAGCATTAGAAATTTTTCCAACAAAGAGTGTACATCTACACTTCCAATGCACTTAGCCTTTAATCTAATCGGTATTGATTGACTAATGCACCAACTTGTGCTCTAGCTCTAGGCTGCATGTCTATCCTTAGTTACAGCATGCAACAACCTTCATTTAATCTTCTTCTCTGAATGGTCGCATGCACACACAAGTCTGCTACTTTTGGGCGTTAATTATGCCATGGAGTTCCGATTCCTCTTGGTCAATGTGTAAATCTCTATATGTACAGTCTTTCATGGACAGAGGGAGTTGTGCACAAGGAGGCCAAGTTCACTGGGCTGCCGTGTTTCACACTCCTCCTCAATACTGGAGACAATAGCTTTCATAAAAAATATAAACAAATGAATAGTATAAAAGAGCACTGACATTATAGCACCCGGTTTCCTTGCTCATCCACGATATAGGAAAGAATACTTTCATTCGCTGACATGTGGGACGTCGACCATCCTGGTCCACTTGCCAAGCACCAAAATTAGAGTGCATCACACAGTAATGTAGGGGACAATCACCCCGGTCGTAGCGCCTTAGTAATAAATGACTAATGAGCCATCAAATCACCGGCCCAACCTTTCCCACTGTAAGTTGCTCGGACAAAGGAACCATCATGACTTCGTTGAATCCACTTCTTTAAGAAAACTTACTGTACCAGCAATACTGCTACCACACGCGAAGACTGGACGCCACTGTAGCACGTCATATCTCAAACCCACTAGGCCAAACTAGCCCACCTAAATCTAGGATTCGTACATCTCTGTACTGCTATGATTTTGTAGACGACTAGAAAGAAATGGAGGGCCATTCTCTCTCTCTAGATCTCTCTCCATCCCACAACCCCTTTCTAGCACACGTACACACTCTCTATAGCCACTCCAAAAGTACGACGTCACTACACATTCACGCGTCCAGGAAAAAAATTACACATTCACACATGTTACAAATACGTGCCAATTTTGTTCCGAATGCTGGCTATTAATGTGAATGTATGCGTGCTTCAACTCTTTGAGTTTCATGTGAATTAATGTATAATTGTGGACTATTATGTGATAGAATTTTAGGAGCTTGGGCCATTGGCCGATTGATGACCAGACCTATAAGCGTACCACGAGCTCATCATCAGCCCCAATGTTTCTCTTCAGTGAGTGTTTGTAAGTACTATAGCTCGCAGAGTACCTAGCCTAATAACACAGTGCGGAATCAATCAAGGTTTGACACCAAGAATCATCAAACCATTTTTCCATCAAACAAGTCCTGCCTATATGATAAATAGTTCAAACTTACGTCTAACCACTCATGCCATATATTACATCAAAAGCTGGCGAGGATACATCTATTTCCATAACTCAGTCAGGGTTTGCATGATTCACTATCAAACAAAAGTAGCAAGTATTGCCAACACAAGACAGTGCACTAGCCCTAAGATGGTTTGATAGCATGCATTATTCTGGGAATTAAACACAATGCAAACTATGTTGAAAGATTAGCGCGACCAACTATTTCTTGTCATTGATCTCTGGGGTAATGTCCACAGGACGGAGAGTGGCATGGGAATCGATCTCTGGGGCAATGTCCACAGGACTCACCCACACCCCGTGTTATTCTCCGGCGACGGTAGCCTCACACCGCAGTGGAACCAGTGAACTCTCGTACTCCCCTTCGTGTGGGCATCCACTGCCTCATCTTCCTCGGCTCCGCATCATTCCCTTAACAGGCCTCGTCGTTGTCCACCGCCTTGGTGCTCTCGGTGCGGCGTGGTCAACATAGTCAATGAACGACAGCCATCGGAAGACGACTGTACACGATGAGGCTGACAGCTAGACCCACCAGCTACTTCTTCGCACGGAAGGAAGTGCCTCCTTATTACGCGCAAAAAAATGATTCCTCCCCCTGACAGCTGGGACCCACCACATATATCTTCGCACGCAAGGGAGTGCCTCCTTATCCTCCCTAACAACTGGGACCTACCCGGTTGAACCATACGTAGGGTTGTCTGTCTAGTCGCAAACGTGTACGTATATACTGGTTGATCGGTCTCTCTGCAAGGATGAACCATGGCCGAGTAAGTAGCGGCACGTGTCATAGTAGAGCCCCCGATTTAGTAGTTCAGGCAGCCCCGGCTAAATCGTGTACGTGTAGGGACAACCACATGACAAAAAATACGGCCACGTACGTACATACGGGCGGGGTCTCGAACGCCTACTCACGCATACTTATGGCCAGGGCTCGTGTACATGGAGAGGCAACGGACGGCAGCAACGACGTCCTATTGATCGAAAGCCAACCCGCTAGGTCGAAACGGAGAAACTGCGTCATGTTCATCGGGAGGCAACGGAATGCGTCGTGTTCATCTGGAGGCAACAGAATGCGTCTTGTTCATCAGGAGCCAAGCGGCTTGGATGGACAGCCGAAACGGGGTCTGGCATACCGCAGAACAGAGGAACGGCCTTCTGTTCGAGTGCCTACAGTCGAAACGGGGTCCTGTTGATTGGGAGGGGTGTGGCATACCGCAAAACGGAGGAAACAGACTTGTGTTGGAGTGCCTACGTTCGAAACGGGGTCCTGTTCATCGGGAGGGGTGTGGCGTACCGCAAAACGGGATTCCACAGGCTACTGTTCATCCACCGTCTACTGCCTCGCTCCAGCCTCCGCGGGCTACTGTTCATCCAACGTCAACTTCCTCCAGCCTCCACCTGCTACTGTTCATCCACTGTCGACTCCCTCCAGCCTCCATCAGCTACTGTTCATCCACGGGCTACTGTTCATCCAGCCTCCATCGACTTCTGTTCAACTAGCCCTCCACAGGGTCCTATTCATCCACCCCCAACCGGCTCAGGGTGGCAGCCTCCTCGATCGGGGTCGTGTTCATCCAGCGGCAATGGCCTACTACCACGGGGTCCTGTTCATCCAACCCCCGCTGGGAACTGTTCATCCAACCCCCAACAACGGTCACTGCTCATCAAGAGGCAAGTTCGATCGGCTTCAGTTAGCAGTAGTAGCGAACGAATCGCTCGGGTTCAGTTAACAGCCAAGGGATCGATTGCTCGGGTTCAGTAACATAGCTAGTGCAATCGCTCAGGTTTATTAAGCGAATGCCAGTTTAGTTAGAGCCCAATGCCTCACACACATGCGCGTACGTGTACGAGAGGAACGCGCAAACCTCCATGCATCGCTCGGCCCCGACCACCCATCGTAACCGGATCTCCCTGAAATTTTCCTCGCCCTTGCTTCTACCACGATTTTTTCCGTCATGGACGGCCCAAAGAATGTCATGCAGGTGCATCCCTGACCCGCCCAGGATGAAAAGCCCATTTTCCGTCATGATTTTGTGTCATAGAAGTAGGAGACCACCACATCTATGATGATACGTGCTTTTGTCACAATTATCGTCATAGAAGTGTCATAAGCATGCCAGAAAAAAATCGTTCGGGCCAAAATGTCAGGGATGTGTCTTTTTTTGTAGTGGTAACGATAGGAATGCATATATTTTCTTGTTGTTAAGCCTGTTATAGTTAGCATATGCCTCTTTTAATGTTTTTTGGTTGTTTGGTTGTTTGTAGTTAGCATATGTCTAGTTTCAAATGCTATCTTTGGTTGTTTGTAGTATGCCTTGTTTATTCCAGTTATTCACAATGTGACACTCTATATGTGCAAGTATGAACTGTGCAGTTCAATTTCATCAATACTAGTTTCAACAATAGCACTATGAATGACTACATTTGGTTGCTGTTAAGCATGTTGTAGTTAACACGCCTTTCCATTTTTATTGAATAATAACCAGCGTACTTAGACTAGTTTTATACCAGTTTGAATGACTATATTTGCTTGTTGTTAAATGTTAGGCCTGTTGCAGTTAACACACCTTTCCACTTGTTTTGCTTAACTAGCATGCTTAAACCTGCACACTGAAGCTATCGTTTGGAGATTAATTTGTCTGCCATGGATATATTTGGTTGATGTTTAGCCTATTGTGCTTAACATGCCTCTTGATGTACTTAATGAGTTGTGTTAGATGACAATGTCCGAATCTTTTTCCTTTGTAGTGGTTACCTCTCAGACTACATGATTGGTGGGCATGCAAAGACTAAAGTATTTCTACCAGAACACGATGACTATCTAGATGTGTTCATGAAGACAGTGAAGGATGGGCGGTCGGCCATCACAAGCGTTTGGACTAGAGTCGTGCGTGCCTTCTGCATGGAGGAGGGCACAATATGGGCATTCCGCTTCACCTTCTTCAGCAACTAGAATGTATTTCGCCTCTTTCTTTACCGTCTTTAATAGTACAAGTATACAACTATGGTTCATCATTCTTTATTTGGTGCTTATGTAATTCTTGAACATATGTACCTGTGAATTGAATAATGCATTGGTTGTTTGAACCTGATGGATATGAATAAAGCTATAGCATACTTTCAAATTCAAATCCGGTACAATTTTAAATAGTAGCAATTAAATTACGGTGAAATTACGCTCTGCAGGTCGTTACGGCGCACATGGTCGGTAAAACACAAATGTTCGTGATATACACCATAATCCGACACGGTTCACAAAGAGGAAACGTGTGCGAGCATGCACACAGTTGCCATTTGCAAAGAGTGGGTGATGTCAGACAATATCACAAATGGTGCGGGCAAACTAAACATTTGTGATAGTTGCCTTATCGTACATGATTTGCAATCATGAACTGTTTCTGATGTGGTACGCATCGTAAACGTTGCACCACAGAATAGTGTGTGCGATAGTTATCATGTACGACGATGTTATGATGGTCTGATGTTTCGTAATCCTATCCGATACTCGTACGATAATTAGCTAGTCTTCTTAATTAGTTATCGCATACGGTTCGGGAAAAGTGAATGTGTGTGATTGTCTGCTTATCATACACGTTCTATAATCGTGAACTGTTTGTGATGGGCCACACATCGTAAATGTAGCACCATAGAATACCGACTACGATGGTAATGCCGTCACACACGAGTAGCAAGGATGGAGTGTTTAGGATATTCATGATATCAGAAATAGTTTATAGGGACAACTGTATGCATCCTGGCTCCCTATCCCTGACGGTTTCTGGGTCGTGTTGGAAGGACCCCCCTATAGCCCACACTCACTAGGCGATGCTTTAAAATGCCGTCGTGGAAAGGGATTAAAAACCGTTTGTATAGCACCTCGCTGTACCAGAGAAAAACTAGCAGATCCTGGGTAGGGGGTCCCAAGCTTGGTGAATAGAGCTGGATGGTAACAAGGAGAGTAGAGACACAATGTTTTACATGGTTCGGGCCCTCTTGACGAGGTAAAACTCTACGACTTGCTTCTTATATATTGATTGTGATGGGGTATAAATTACAAATTGATCTACCTCGAGATCGTATAAGATTATCTAAGATCCAAACTATGCAAATGAGAATGCCCATCCCTACAGACGAAATCTCGTGGCTTATATAGAAGTCGAGGTACATAGGGTTCACACATGGTCGTTTACAATGTAGGGATAAACATGCCAACTATTCAAAATATGCTTGAAATGTACGCCAAGCCTCCAGGAGATCTTCGTATTGATTACGCCGTGGGCCAGGGCCAAAATGGTCCACTCATCCATCTTTGGTGGGCCCTCGGCCTGACCATCACCGGCGGGCCGACGTGGCAAGCACCCCCTAATTTAGGACTTTATAAGCTTGAGTCTTCGGCTTCGTAGGCAAGTTCCATCCTTCATGTCGGTTTTCGATTCTAGGGTCATGCTCAGCTCCGAGGTCTTCTTGGCTTCCTTGATCGTGACCATGTGTGTTCGTTCCCATCAAATAGAGGGGGTATCTTTTGACGAGTCCTCCTTTTCGGCAGGCCATAGTAATTTCAACACAACATGGTTTTCTGGCCACCTTAGCTGCGAAGGGATGCTTGACTAGGTCAAACTCTGGCATCCTCTCTTTGCCAAATACCGAAACATTATCGCGGGGGTCGAACCAGGTCATCAATAGTTAATGCTAGATGTATCGTGGCCGAAGACGGTTCTCACTGGCATGTCCCGTCAATAAAGGGGTTGTGCTCTGGATTTTGAGCAGTGTCATCAAACAAGATCGATTGAATCCTTGCGCACATATAGTGCACGATGCATTGGGAAATAGCAATTTTACCGTAGCGTGGGGTAACCCTTGGTCTTTACTAACCTATAAAATGGAAGAGGGTAAATGGCTCCATTCACGCCTCCATTCCTCCGCCGCATTGCTCCCTAGTTTCCCTTGAGCTCCAGCGCCCCAAGATCCATTTTCGATCCCGTTGCTTACCAGTGTCCTCCTCCATCATCAATGGCCGAAGAGGGAGACGACGATTTTGCTCTAGCGCTCGAAATCGATAGCACAAGGGGACAGTTGATACAATCCATCGTCACTGTCGGTGCCATTACTGAGCTTCAGGCGTACGGGTACATGTCGCCCACGGCGAGATTACATTCTCCCATCGAAGGTGACACTATTTGCTTGCCCTCCACTATCCCCACTCCTCGCGAGGGGGAGCGAGTTGTTTTCATCTCTCATTTCCTCTGAGGCCTCAGATGTCCTCTCCCCCCTATGTCCGAGGTCTTTTGTTCTTTTATGGACTAGATTTCCATGACCTAGCTCCGAACTTCATCCTTCACATTGCCTCCTTCATCACCATCTAAGAAGCTTTCCTTGACATGGAGCTCCACTTTGGGCTATGTCTCAAGGTGTTCGGCATTAAGCCGCACAGTAGCGGCTCCAAGCTTGCCAGTTGTGGGGGGCATGACAATCAAGATCCCAAGGGTCACCTGGCCAGAGGGGTCATTTATTGAGACCATGAAACAGTGGCAGCAAGCGTGGTTTTATCTGTCCGACGACCAAGAAGGTCCAGCCTTCTCGACCAATGGCCCGAAGAGTCTGTTCTCCTAGACCGAGAAGGACTTCTTAGGGTTGAAAGCGTAAGAGGTGAAGGTGATCCAAGGGAGGCTAAAGGTCATGGTGGACTCGGGTGTGACCTTGACGGCATGGTCGGTGTGATGCTCCTTCACGGTGCCCTGCCTTTTTGGATCCGAGCTACTCCGATGTGGAGGTACAAGCCAGAGGATGAGGTGGCACTCATTCGGATCTACCGAGGAGTAAGCCCTACTGCGATGTGGAGGTTCCTCTTCAAAATGAAGAAGGACGACACTGTGCCCCGAGTCGTGGACCTGGGCCTCAGCGACAACAATCCTTCCGACAGGGTAAGTGCGATGGTGTAAGCTTTCTAATGCATATTTTTTTGTTGACACTCTCTCAATTGAGTTCCAATATGTGTTTTATACACAGGAATGGCGCGAGCGCATCCAAAAGATGCTTGTCCAACTCCACTAACCAGGATCCCAGTGACCCCAATGCTTGAGAAGCTCCTGACCGAGGACCCCTACAAGGTCCCAGTCAATAAGTGGAAGGGGAACAAGAAGGATAGCGCCAAGAGCCTGTCTAGCCATATTAAGTGCATCTAGTGCCACCCTAGTTTGTTTTCGAGTACTGATGACAAACGTGGTTGAGGGACTAATGTGTTTGTGAGATTCAAAGGAGAACACAGGTAGAAGTCCCTATTGATTCAGTTTACCAGTCGAAGATGA
This sequence comes from Thinopyrum elongatum, assembly GCA_011799875.1. Taxonomy (NCBI): domain Eukaryota; kingdom Viridiplantae; phylum Streptophyta; class Magnoliopsida; order Poales; family Poaceae; genus Thinopyrum; species Thinopyrum elongatum. The sequence continues at coordinate 274,950,608 of CM022300.1, read as the reverse complement.
CCCCTAAACACTACAAGAAATATGTCAACTTGTGACCTTCTGCCAGTGACCCTGGAAGAATTGGTCGTAAATCTATGACCATTTGAGACCAATTGGTCATAAGCTGTTAGGGGGGCTTCAAACCCTAAACCATAATGACCATTTTGGTAAGAAATGTCGTAATTTCCTTACACGAAATGGGCGTAAAGCAAACAGCACTGGTCCGCTGCCTTATTTCTAGATGATCACGACCAATATAGATGGTCATAGCCTTGTAAATTGTGGTGCATTACTATGACTAGGCGCCACCTCATTAGTTTTGCCTATGTGTCATGTCTATGTGTCAATTTTTGCCCTAGGTTGTGAAGGAGCCTATATTTCTGTCATTCCCAAAATTCCCAAAAACTTTAGGCATTCTTTACTATCCAAATCATTGCCTCATAACAAAATTCAGGTCCATTTGCCTAGTAAATCTTCCTCGGCAAATTTCCAAAGTTTTGTTCAGCTAGAACGATTGTGAAGGAAGTACTAGCTAGTCATATACTAATGAGTTGGATTTTTGCCACATCTTCTATATTCCCAAATCATAGATCTCCACAAAATTTGAGCCCCATCTAACAATCCATGTGAGCTCACCATCCAATCTTTGTTTCTGGTAATATTTTCAGTTTGTGAAGCAACTATATTTTATGTTAATTTATAATGGATGAAAATTTACCAAGACATGACCCTGCCCATAGAACCTCCCTCCACCAAATTTTAGCTCATTTAATCTAGCCAATTTCCCTCAACATTTTTCCCAATTTTTTGTTCAGTGGAGAGCTCTGTGAAGGAAGTACCATTTTTATTTATCCAAATAGTATGCAATTTTTACAGTGCCTTCATATGCCCAAATTATCATCCTCCTCCAAATTTCAGATCAATTCATTCATTCATTTGAGTCCAGCTTCAACATTCATATTTTTGTCCACTGTGGTAGTTTGCAAAGCAAGTGACACCTAGGCTCCTCCATTTGAGCTGCAAATTTTCCAAGACAGTGTCCTTAGTAATGATCATCCTCGGCCAAAACTCAGGCCCATTGGCCATGTGCATTTTCCCCACCACTAATCAAACACTTGGCTGCTAATTCATGTTTGAGCTTAGTTCAGTCTCCTCGTGAGATTCTTCTATTGCCTTCTTCTTCCTAACACCTACCGGGGGAGTTCCCAACCCACTAGACATGCCTAGGCCACCCAGAACGCGAGGCAATGCCATGGTCACGCGGCGGGCATGCGAGTTTACGCGCTATGGAGTTGGGGCCCTTGGCCACCGTCCAAACCTTGATGTATCGCCACCAAACCATGTATTTCTGATTAAATAGATACTTATGTACCTAGAAATGATTTTTGGGAAAAATAAAGAGCAAACTATAAGGCAGCTGCAGTTCAAATTTGATCGGCTTCTTGCTGAATCGGCAGACATTTATCTTTTTCATGAGGTGGATCCAAGCTTTTGACACCCAACCATTTTGTCAATTGTGTATTAAATATGTCCTAGTATTCTATAAAATTGATTTGGTACAATTTTTCAACAAAAATATGGTAGGTCCTTCACAAAAAAACTCATTTTGGGTACTCAAAAAATGGAAAATGAAATTTCCGTGCAAAGAAAATGAAAAATTCCTTAGGCAACATTATTTTCCATTCCAAGATGCACCTTTGTGCACAATATTAGATCATTTGAACAAACTATGCCATGAATGTGGACATAAGATTGATCATTTGGCTTCAAAGCCATTAATCTTCACACATGATAGCTCATGTCTGAGAACACTTTTTTTGAAGAATTGTTGTATTACAAGTTTATTATTTTTCCTGGTAACTAGGTCACATATAATGACACAATACGAAGGTTTTCCAATTTTTTGATTTTTTTTGAATTTTTCATTCCCGTTTCAAAACTGCGGGCAAGACCGTTCCTAGGTAGTGGTTGAATCTTGGAAAACTTTTGGTGTTTCTCTAATTAAATAGGTACTTATGTACCTAGAAATGATTTTTGGAAAAAATAAAGAGGAAACTATGAGGCAGCTACAGTTCAAATTTGACCCGCTTCCTGCTGAATCGGCGGCAATTTGTCTTTTTCACTTGAGGTGGATCAAAGCTTTTTACTCCGAACCATTTTGTCTATTGTGCATTAAATATGTCCTAGTATTTTATAAAATTGATTTGGTACAATTTTGCAACAAATATGTGGTAGGCCCTTCACAAAAAAACTCATTTTGGGCACTCAAAAAATGGAAAATGAAATTTCCATGCAAAGAAAACGAAAACTTCCTTAGGAAACATTGTTTGCCATTCCAATATGCACCCTTGTGCTCAATATTAGATCATTTCAACAAACTATGCCATGAATGTGGCCATAAGATTGATCATTTGGCTTAAAAGCCATGAATCTTCACACATGATAGCTCATTTCTGAGAACACTTTTTTTTACAGAATTGTTGTATTACAAGTTTATTATTTTCCTGGTAACTTGGTCACATATAATGACACAATGCGAAGGTTTTCCAATTTTTTGATTTTTTTTATTTTTTCATGCCCGTTTCAAAATGGGGTCAAAACTGCGGGCATGACCGTTCCTAGCTAGTGTTTGAATCTTGGAAAAAAATTGGTGTTTCTCTGATTAAATAGATACTTATGTACCTAGAAATGGTTTTTGGAAAAATAAAGAGGAAACTATGAGGCGGCTGCAGTTCAAATTTGACCCGCTTCCAACTAAATCGGTAGAAATTTGTCTTTTTCATGAGAGTTGGATCAAAGCTTTTCGCACCCAAAATTTGGTCAATTGTGCATTAAATATGTCCTAGTATTTTAGAAAATTGATTTGGTACAATTTTGCAACAAATATATGGTATGTCCTTCACAAAAAAACTCATTTTGGGCACTCAAAAAATGGAAAATGAAATTTCCGTGCAATGAAATCGAAAACTTCCTTAGGCAACATTCTTTGCCATTCCAAGATGCACCCTTGTGCATAATATTAGATCATTTGAACGCAATATGCCATGAATGTGGCCATAAGATTAATCATTTGGCTTGAAAGCCATGAATCTTCAAACATGATAGCTCATTTCTGAGAACACTTTTTAAAAATAATTTCCGTATTACAAGTTTATTATTTTTACTGGCAACTTGGTCACATATAATGACAGAATGCAAAGGTTTTCCAATTTTTTTATTTTTTTTATTTTCTATGCCCGTTTCAAAGTGCGGTCAAAATAGCGGGCATGAACGTTCCTAGCTAGTTGTTGAATCTTGGAAAAAATTTGGTGTTTCTCTTATTAAATAGATACTTATGTAGCTAGAAATGATTTTTGGAAAAAATAAAGAGGAAACTATAAGGCAGCTACAGTTCAAATTTGACCCGCTTCCAACTAAATCGGCGGAAACTTGTCTTTTTCACGAGAGGTGGATCAAATATTTTGACACCCAACCATTTGGTCAATTGTGCATTAAATATGTCCTAATATTTTAGAAAATTGATTTGGTCCAATTTTGCAACAAATATATGGTAGGTCCTTCACAAAAAACACATCTTGGGCACTCAAAAAATGGAAAATGAAATTTCCGTGCAAAGAAAACGAAAATTTCCTTAGGCAACATTGTTTGCCATTCCAAGATGAAACCCTTGTGCACAATATTAGATCATTTTAACAAACTATGTCATGAATGTGGCCATAAGATTGATCATTTGGCTTGAAAGCCATGAATCTTCACACATCATAGCTCATTTCTGAGAACATTTTTTTAAAATAATTGCCGTATTACAAGTTTAGTATTTTTGCTGGCAACTTGGTCACATATAATGACACAATGCAAAGGTTTTCCAATTTTTTGATTTTTTTTGAATTTTCTATGCCCGTTTCAAAATGGGGTCAAAACGGCGGGCATGACCGTTCCTAGCTAGTTGTTGAATATAGGAAAAAATTTGGTGTTTCTTTGATTAAATAGATACTTATATACCTAGAAATGATTTTTGGAAAAAAATAAAGAGCAAACTATAAGCCAGCTGCAGTTCAAATTTGACCCGCTTCCAACTGAATCGGTAGAAATTTGTCTTTTTCACGAGAGGTGGATCAAATCTTTTGACACCCAACAATTTGGTCAATTGTACATTAAATATGTCCTAATATTTTAGAAAATTGATTTGGTCCAATTTTGCATCAAATATTTGGTATGTCTTTCACAAAAAAGCTCATTTTGAACGCTCAAAAAATGGAAAATGAATTTTTTGTCCAAAGAAAATGAAAACTTCCTTAGGCAAGATTGGTTCTCATTCCAAGATGCAAACTTGTGCAAAAAATAATCTCATTTGAACAAACTATGCCATGAATGTTGCCATAACATTGGCCATTTGACTTGAAAGCCATGGATCTTTCATACATTATAGCTCGTTTCCAAGAACACTTTTTAAAGACATTTACCGTAGTTAAAGTTTGTTATTTTTCGTGTAAACTAGGTCACATATAATGCCACAATGCGAAAGTTTTCATTTTTTTTGAATTTCTTATTCCCGTTTCAATATGCGGTCAAAACGGCGGGTATGACCACGGGTCTTCGGTCACCAGGAAGGCGACGATGACGACCTCCTCGCTCACGACCACCTCCTCGACGGCCTGCACTTCTTCGGGGCGAGGTCCTTGTTGGCGGGCTCGCCGAATAAAAATCCAGAGCTTCTTTTTTCAGTATCGCCGCCGCCGCCCCCGAAGTCAAGATGTCGTATGATCCAAAAACCTAAGCTACTGGGACCTAAAGCTAAAATGATCAACACACCCGGGATCCGACAACCCTCCTCACCACCGACGACCAAGAAGTCACCGACGGAGGAGATCCGGCGGAAGGGAACCGCCGAAAGACAGCGCCAAAAGAGTTGGTTCTCTTAGCCAAAGAGATCTGCACTTTATTTTTAGCCGATTAGGACCTACTTAGATGGTCATGGACGTCGCGCACATGTACTCTGGTTTGATTGGTTCACAAGCATGTCACGTGGATCGTGGATCAAGCACCATCCGATGGTCCCAGATCCAACGACAGCGCTCCCCCCTCACCCTCTCACCCCACCAAAAACCCACAGGCCACAGCCCCGCACTCCTCCCTTGTCCCCATCTCTCTCCCGCATGACTCTCCTCACCGCCGCCACAACACCGCACTCCGATCCTGGTGACCTCCAGCGGGAATCGACAATGCCAAGCATACAACAAGGATCCCCTCCCTCCTGTCCGGCAAGATCTGGCGCGTGCGTCCTCCAGCACCACCCACGACCGTCTCCCTTCGCTAGGGTTTCGCCCGGCGTGCTCCGGCAACTCAGGTGCGTCCCTCCACTCCATCTCCTCCTCCTCACAGCCGTCCCTCACTTCCTCACCTCATGTTCTCTCCCTCCCAGATCCAGGATGCCATCCTTGCTCGAGCACCAGGACACCATGGGCGGGATGGCCTCTTCCTCCCCTGCCCCGACGCCATGGAGTGGCTAGACCTGGCCATTGGCCATGAGCCCAACCACCTCCTTGTGGCCGCATCATCTAGATCTGGCTGCCTCTCTATCCCAGCCGCATCATCGGGATCTGGCCCACGAGGACCTAGGCCGCCCACGCCTGCTCCCGTCTGTCGACGCTCCACATTCATGCCGCCCGCACTCCTCGACCTCGAGCTCCGCCCTCGCCCGTCTGTTGCCGCTTCGAGGTGGCGGTGCAGCTGGCCTGATCCCGAGCAGCAGCAGCAACTCATCCCGCTGCCCTCACGAAAGCCGTTGGCCGTGAGCCCAGCCACCTCCTCATCCTGGAAAGGTGAGGCTCACCTCTCTGTTCCTTCTAACCCCCCTCAGATTGGTTTGGTGATTGCCATAGAAATTTCTCTGTGACACGCTAGTGTTGTAGTGCTTCTGACTCATGCTAGTAGTGGTAGCTGCGCGGGATCGTTGCTTACTACTAGATGTAGGATTCATGTCGTGAAAAAGATGTCTTCTTACTGGTTGTTGGCTGAATCAGGCGAATTAAGAAAACATGGTCACTTGAACACTAGAACCATGTCAGCAAAGAGTATGACAATGGCCATCCATTCTTTAGGGAAAAAAGGATAGTTACTACCAGCCGTTGTTGGTCTGTATTACTTGCACGATGTTGGATTTCTGTGCGAAGCTTATATCAAAATCTAGTCATCTCCAGTGCCATCCTTGAGTGGTGAGGACGATGATATCTTGTACTTATTTGCAAAATTAAATCAACCCAGCCCAGGTCTGAACCCTGCAACATTGGATAGTAGTATAGTGCGTGCATCCTGTTAATGCAGAAGGTTTCATATATGGACCGTCTCCGTCTGACGCCCACACTCCTCCCACACACTACACGTCTTCATTCACTGGATGGACACGCGCTACGCATTTTACATACTAGTATACATCTATAGGGATAGGGAGTAAGTCAGTAATCGTGGTTGAGTCATCGATACTCACCTAGCACTAGCAGCCACTTGTTGGCCACTCGATGTTAAGTATTTTGAGGAATGAAGATCTGTTAAGTATGGAGTTAGGATTATCTAATAAAATTTCTGCTATATATGCATGAAACTGAGATTGCTTGCATCATTTACACAAGATACACCCTTTGAATTGAATTGATTCGTCAGTTTTGTATATTCTTCACCCACCTGGCCTTTTTATCTTCACAGAAATTGCTTGCTATCAACCTTTCATTGGTAACTTAATGTGTTAAATAACACTCAGTGGACCTTTCTTTGCTTGGTAGACCTCTTGCCAAATAAGTCTTTAGTATTTACATGATGACACTTTGAGCATTTGATCCCTATTATTAATGAGCTATCTATCTATGTACGCTGCATCAGGATATCATTTTAATGTTGTAACCAATAAAATCGAGCAGCTTGTGGAACTAGTGCTCTGCTCATGTTGTAAGACAGGATTTTCACTTCCTGCCATCCCAACCTTCTATCATGCTTACATGATTTTTCTTTTTCTTTAGTTGGTCACTTGTTCTTGCTAGCATCCCGATCACTGAATGATGGCTTGTTAAGCATGAAACTGGGATTTCTAATAAAGTTTGCCATATGGCTTTCCGCATGCATGGAATTGGGATTACTAGCATCATCTATACAACATACACCTCTGCATTAGCTCTTTACCCGATAAGGCACTTGGCCTAGGTTCTGTTCCTGCTGCCTGATTTATTATAACATCAACTCTCACAACTGGACATTGCTACATAGTATCAGACTGCCTAATCATACCAACACATGACTAAAGATAGTACTAGCCTGAATTCTGCGCGAGCATTTTGGATTTGCATTCAGATGTAGTCAGGCCAAGTAGGACCCCCCTTAGCAAGACAGAGGTTGCAGCCAATTAGGCAAGAAAAATAGGGTGATCCCCCTTACTGTTTTATCTAGAGTCAAGTGGTAAAGGTCTATTTTGTGTGCGTTTATACAATTAGCTTACAACTAGGATTAGTTTTATTTGTTTATAAGAAGTATTGATGCATGTCTTTGAATGGCTGAGTAGCGAACTATATCATGAAAGTACAAGTTAACTGTATGGAATTGCTGAGTAGTGCATATTCAGGGTCTCACCGTCTAGTATGTGAAGAGTAATGTAACCAATGAAATGTGATATATGCATCTGAATTAGATTGGTTTAACTTTTGTACCTGAAATACCCAAAAGCGAATGTGCATGAACATTTAGAATGAGACACCAATTGAAGATGAACATGTTCATTGTTACATATTTTGCATGCTATGCTCTACGAATCATATGATCTGTAAATATTTGGTACTTTTACCTATGTATAGAGCTATGTGTGTATTACCAAGTTGTTCCTGTTATTGTACAAACCACTATGTTGCACTACAACATTCATATGTTTAGACAATTTTTATTCTGTAATGCACTGCAACATTCATATGTTCTATAAAACCTGAAATAAGTTGGCGCTGCAGCTTGGATATTGTTTTTCAGTTTATGCTAGCTAGCATATTTTGTTACACTAAAGAATGCTGATGAAATTCAATCTTGCAGACACAGCATATGCTTGACCAGCTCACAGATCTCCAAAGGAAGGTATGCGCTCCTAACAAATAAATTTGATCATAATTTGTGTTATAAGATTTTCTCATAGACTTATGTTCAGATAAGAAAACCGACTATTCCCAATAATACACCAAATAATTTTGCAGGAACAAATGCTGTGTGAAGAGAATAAGTGCCTTTGAAGAAAAGTAAGTTCACCTCTCCGTACAAATTACCCTGCTGAATTGTTTTATGTTCAGAAGAAATAAACCTGGTTATGGTTGGTGTTTGCACCCACTCGCCTGAACTTAAATACTGCACGGAGCATGCATCTGGTTCTCTTGTTTTGAAGCTAAAGCCATTTTGTACTTACTTTTGAATGTCGTCTGGCAGTTGCTTCTTCTGCATATGCTTGCAACCACAGGCGCAACAAGGGCCATATACATACCTGTCTCTCTAAAAAGAGTAACAAGCGTACTAATGCTTTAAAGGCCAAACAGAAATCAGTTATCATGTATGTATCAGTATATACAGATTTTGTACACTTGTCGTTTGCATATTTAGTTCTGTTCTATACTATTGATAACTATCCTATCAATACATGCTTGTTCTGTAACTTCTTGTCTTGATTGTCCAAATGATAACTAAGTTGTGTTCGATTGATGTCCTGCTAGCTGCTACTATTAATTGTTACTGCCATGATGTCGATACTTCTTAGAATATGTTATGTGCCTTAATTCTAGTAGTATTTGTTGTCCAAAACAGGATTGTATTGTGAGCCATCAAGTTCTTGGAGTCTTCTTAGAGCTTGCTGGTATTTTCTTTTTTCCACCAATATAATATTTGCTAATATTTACTCCTCATGGTTGCTACTGTTATCCATGCCCTCATGCTTCAGGATCGACTCCTAGCTGCTTGTGTATCTGTTTATTATTCTTTTCATTATTCTTTTCCTAGTTGTTTTTTGCTGGAAGATATTGCTTTCATTCTGAATTGGCAGCCATGATAACGATCATTTCCTCTCTTCTACAGGAGCTCTAGGCTGAAGAAGTTCGAAGAAAGGAACGCTTCATCTTTGTAGCTAGTTTTATGTTCCGGGGTGTTTACTTCATAGCAGCACTTCCTGGTTGTTCCTGGGTGTTCTAAATTCCTGGATGATGTGAACTATGGCATGATTGTAATATATATAATATACTCATTTTGGTCGTCATTTGTGAAAATTTGTGTGATAGAAATATTGGAAATGTTGATCATTTTTTTTGAGGTGATGATAATTTATTGCTGATACATCAGAAATGAAACAAATACTATTTGGGCCCTAAAAAGGCCACAACTCAAACAATTTAGGAAAAATTGAACAAAATCGCTAAGAAATCAATTGTGAAAAGGTGAAGGCCAAGAAAATAAAAAGGCCTAGGCCCAAAAAGAAATAGATTGTAAAATGACCATAGCCCAAAAATAACGAGGATGAAATGTTAGGCTTGGCCCATGTAGCTGACTAAAATTGACATGATTTTTTTTATAAATAAGCTGAATTTGTTGGGCTCAGCCCATGTAAAACACCAAATTGAACCGGGCTGGTTCTTATCAATCACCAATTCAATTGGTCGCAATTTTGCCACGTCAGCTTGCCACGTCGGATCCGACATGGCCTAGGCAGACAACCAGCAACCAAAACAAAAGGTCGTAGGACCAACGACCTTTTCTTTTGGTCGTTGCCTTCTACGACCATATCACAGAGAAGGTCATTAAGGTTCATTAAAGACGGTCAACTTTTGACCAATTGTTTTTGGTCATAAAAAGGTCGCAAACGGAAAACAATGACCATTCAGCGACCAATAGTGATGGTCGCAAGTTGACATATTTCTTGTAGTGAAAAATGTATGAAGAGATTGAAGACATTGGTTGTTCACGAAGACATTCGCGTCAAAGATAATGATGTGTGAAGACATTCGCTTGAAGACAATGGAGTGCGAAGACACAATTTCTTTCGTAGTTTCATTTTCTTCTTTCCTGAGTCATAGGAACCACCGAACTATGAAGTGGGTTTCAAGTGAACAAGTCAGAAAACTGACATGATGCTCAACCCAAATCCGATGTCTTCGAGCAAAGCCTATGAGAGAAAATCTTATCCTGAGTTCGATAAGTCAGCTTTACTTGTAGCCCAAGTAAAGCTGTCGCGTGTGATTGACATCCGACCGTTGGACACATGTCAGTTCCTTAATGACCCAGGGTCATTTCGGACATATCATGTCGGGTTGACCCTGGCTATTAATAGCCACCCCCTTCCACCATTATTTGGTGGCTGCTCAGAGTTAGTACACGGCTTTTGTTGTTTGAGAGCAACCCACCTCCGAAGTATTTGAGAGAGAATACTTGCGAGGATAAAACTCACAACACCCAAAGCCCAAAGAGTGTTTGGAATCACTGAAGTCTTTCTGTCCGCATGATATGAAGACTTATTACACTTGAAGACTGTGATCTTTCAGTCGGTTAGGCATCGCGTTCTGAGGATCCAAGAGTCATTGTGGATCGCCGGAGAACGAAGTCTGTGAAGGTTTGGAAGTCTACCTTGAAGACTTACCTAAGGGATTGGGCGAGGACTAAGTGACCTTAGATCAAGTGGAATAAGGTGAAGACATGGTCTTCTGAGTTCAATCTCAGCCTCCCTAACCAGATGTGTGTGAAGTCAGCTTGCCTGCTCTGATTGACTTTAGTGTGTGAAGACATTCAACCCTGATTGCATATTTGGCTTCATACTGTCTTCCTATTTCGATATGTTCTACCTAGCTGCTATTTGTCATCGTGCTTTCTCTGTACTATTTCCTTGACTATAGCATGGCTAGTGTAGCTTATCTTCCGATGCATCCTATTTAGGTGTTATTTGATTGTCTATCTTCGAAGATATTGCCTGTCTCGAAGACTTCCATAAAAATTGGCTATTCACCCTGTCGGTACAACCAACATTTGTGTTTTTCGCCCGGACTTATGCACAGGCATGCGATGGATCATACATCAAGTATGAAGACTTAACTGATGATGAGCCAGAGAAACCTCTCTTTGTGAGATCAAGGAGTGTATTAAGAAGACCGAAGAGACCAGAGAATCCCCCAGGAAGGTCTCCCTTGCCGGGCAGGTGAGTCCAGCGGGGTCGAGACTACGCCTGGGGATAGGGCCAAGCCGCCCCGACAGGGTTCCCGAGGCCATCAAGATCAGAGCCGGGCAGGCTCCATGCCAGCAAGCCTTCGCCAGAACGCCACCGCTCCACCTCATCATACGCCGGTCACTAATCAGTACGATGTGGAGCTCTCAAGTGGCTAGGTGGATCATGTCGGGTATGTGGTGACCTGCTGGAGAGGAAATTAACTTTATTGACACCCATCTTGATGACGTGTCACACTGATAAGAGGTAGTTGGGTAAGCGGCGCGGTAGTCTTGCTGGGCTTTAACCTCCACATGACACCTAGCAGTGCATTTAATGCACTTTGTCCTAACTGCCAGAGTTAGGTATGATAACACTGTCAGCTATCTAATCATACTGTAATGACTGTTTTGCCACTGTGGTGTCCCCTTAAGCTATAAAAGGAGGCCCGAGGCAACCTAGCAAAGGGTATGAACTTTTGATCCCTCAACACTTGTACGTGCGTAGCTGCTCTCCCCGAGGCACCCTTGCCGAGCTTGAGCGCTCTGTGTCTTCGTGTTCCTCCAAATCAACCCACCAAAGCAGGAGTAGGGTTTTACACTGCTAAGCGGCCCGAACCTGGGTAAACAAGATTTGTCATCGCCGTGCTGCCCTGCTGCCTCTGCTCTTTGTGCAATGTGATCATCCCCCGCTGAACCACAAAGGGGCAACCCTACCCCATAGGTGATCGTGCTCCTCCACGACATCTTTGGCGCGCCAGGTAGGGGGAATCCCTTGCATGAATCTGAGATAACAACCAACGCATTGATCTTCATCGTCTTCTACATCAGTAATGGCTCCCAAGAAGAAAACCGATGCGGCGGCGCATCCTTGCACCTCGAAGGCTTCTTCGCCTGCAGCTGCGGGCACCATGGGCGCCGCGGCCACAGTGGGCGGGGTAGGAACCTTGGGAGGTGCTTCCGACTCCCCCACTGTAGTTGGAGCAGGGGCTGGGGCCGCTGGGACAACCTGACTCCTCCAAACTTCTGGCGTGCATGACCATACCGGTGCAGGCCGAGGAGAGATCGAGCTTCCGCCTCCCCGTCGCACCAGTGAGTGTGACCAACACAGTGGCGATGCCCACTCCGGTGCAAGCCAAGATCCTCTGGCCACGCCGGCAAGAGGGGCAACGTCAGGACACACACTCCGTTCCACGCAGGGCGAGCATGACAAGACCGCGAGTGGCGTCATCGACCCACAATGACCGCGCCTGCACGTAAAAGGCCCGGCTGATCAGGGGCTTGGCCACCAAGTACAACCCCAGCCACGCTAGACCACCCTTGTGATTGGCCCAAGGCAGCAGGAGCATAATGACGCTCCTTCTGGCTCGTCCAGGAGTCGAGCAGCATCGCGCTCTGCCTCCCACGCCATGCCTGAGACAGTAACAGAGGCAATGGGTAGGGCTCCATTGCTGCTGAACTTTCCTCCAGCGACAGACAAGATGGACGAGTGGAGAGCCACCATCCAAAGCCTCATCGGGTTTGCTGAAGCCAACAAGTCGTAGCATGCGGAACCTTCATGGCGCCCACAGATGACACCAGCAGCCCACGTTGGTGGCCACGTAGAGAGGACTACACCCACGATGCAATCCCCTCCGCGGCAACCCACCCAGGGGCAGCCGGGGCGGGCTCAGCAAACCCAAGGGGTCGATGAGCCCGACGAGATATCCATGGCCTCGTCCGACCCGTGGGCTCAGCAAGATCAATGCCAAGTATTGAAGGACAGGAAGAAGGAAGATGACTGTGTCACCATCGAGCGGCGCCGCAAGGCATGCCGTCAATCAGATTGGCGTAATGGCCCCAACATTGACGAACCTATGCCCAGTGTTGGCGGGTACCTTCCTTAAGAGGTAGGGTGCCCCGCCTTCACTCGCAAGCTGCGGCAAGTTCGTTGGCCATTGTCTCCCACCTTCAAACCCGACCTGCAGAAGAAATACGATGGAAAATTAAATCCGATAGAGTTTTTCGGCATCTATACGATCGCCGTCCAAGCTATCAGGGGAAGGGATGAAAAGGTGCTCTCCAATTAATTCCCATTGGCACTCAAACCCAATGTGAGGTCTTGGCTGATGCACCTGCCTGAGGATTCCATCTCGTCCTGGGCAGACCTGTGTAACGAGTTCGTTGGCGCCTTCACAGGCGGCCATCAAGAGCCCGGGCAGCCCAGCGACCTGCAAGCCCTCTTGCAAAAGGAGGTGGAGAGCTTACAGAAGTATCTGCAAAGATTCAGTCGAGTGCACCGTAACATCCCGAAGATACATCCGGCAGCAGTGATTGCCGCATTCCACACGAATGTGCGCAATCGGAGGATGCGTGCCAAGATGAATGTTCAGTTACCGAAGACCGTCAACGAACTCTATACGTTGGCGAACAAAAGTGCTCATGCTGAGTAGGGGAGTAGAATGGTGTTGAAGTCGATTCACAGGATGACGACGACACCACCGCCCCAAGGAAGAAGAACAGAAAGTGCAACAAGAAGCGTAAAGGAATAGAAGTGATGGTTGTTGAGAGTTCCAGCAATCCCAACGCCGGTAAGAAAAGCAAAAACCGAGACACCCGACAAGGAAGTTGCCACGTGCACTGATTGCCGGGCGGCTGTAGCAACTGAGAAAACTGGCAAATCCGACAGGCCATGCTACCAGATCCACAAAACCAAGGGCCCTGATCTCCAAGAATGGAAACAAGTAGAACAGCTTGTTGAAAGACAGAAAGCTAAGTACAAGAGGCGTGATAAGGAGAGAGGCTAACATGGCGCTGGTGGGAAAGGCCGTGGAGGCTGTGGTGGTCACCGCGGCAAGATCGATCAGTAGAAGGAAAAACCTGCCAGGGGCCATGAGAGAAAGGAAGGTGATGATGACAGTGAAGAAGAGGATGACGACGAGTCCAGTGAACAGGAATTTCAGAAGGCTACTAAAGCAATGTGCATTGACGGTGCCGCATCCTTGCACTCCTCTCACCGCCAGCTTAAGCAGTGGGCGTGTGAGGTCAATGCGATAGAGCCGGTAGTAAACACTCGGGAACCACTCAAATGGTCCCGCACGCCCATCATCTTCGATACTGAGGAGCATCCTAATCGCACCATTGCGGTCGGATGCTTGCCGTTGTTGGTTTCACCAACAATTCGCAACCTCAAGGTCACAAGGATGCTGGTTGATGGCGTGGCAGGTTTGAATTTGATTTCCCCTAACGTGATTAAGAAACTCCAAATTCCTGACGAGGACCTCAAGAGGACTGGCATATTCTAAGGGATCAACTAAGGAAGAATCCAACCTAAGGGAAAGATTACATTGCCGGCGATGTTTGGCAGGGAACTAAACTACAGGACTGAGAAAGTTGTGTTTGATGTTTTCAAGCTTCCCCTGCCATTTAACAGGATCCTTGGTCGTGCAGCTTTGGCCAACTTCATGGTGGTGTCCCACTACGCATATAACACCTTGAAGATGCCGGGGCCAATAGGAGTCATTTCCATCCTGTCAGATAAGAAGGATGCGGTTATATGCATCGACATGATGTACAGAGATGCGGTAGCAGCGGAGGCCATCGAGGCCTCGGCTCCCGCCAAGGAAGGAAAGGAAAGTAAGAGAGCTAGCAAGGACACCGACAAGGACCTCGGGAAGCGCGCCTGTTCTGAGTGCGCTGCACCCGACAGTGACTTGCCAAAGAGTTCAACTAGCAAGAAACCCAAGGCTGCTCCTCTTGCGACTAAGAAGATTCTGGTGAGGCAGGATGGCACTGATGGTACCTTCACCATTAGTTCCACCCTTGATGACAAATAGAAAAGCGTGCTCATTGCCTTCCTACGAGCGAACGTCGATGTGTTTGCATGGCAACCATCTGACATACCCGGTGTTCCTAGGGAGGTAATCGAGCACCACCTTGGTGTCCGCCCTCATGCCCGTCCCATCAAGCAGAAGGTCAGAAAGCAAGCTTTGGAGCGGCATCAATTCATCACCGAAGAGATCAAGAAACTTGAAGTAGCAGGTTTGGTCAGGGGAGTGTTGCACCCAACTTGGTTAGCAAATCCAGTGGTGGTACGCAAGGCAAATGGGAAATGGAGGCTTTGTATTGAGTTCACTGACTTGAAAAAGCATGTCCAAAGGATCTGTTCCCTTTGTCGCGCATCGATCCGATTGTTGATTCCACCTCCGGATGTGACTTGCTCTCCTTCCTGGATGCATACTCTGGCTACCAGCAGATCATCATGGCCAAAGAAGACAAAGAGAAAACCGTGTTTACAACCCCATGTGGCACATATTGCTTTGTATGTATGCCTTTTGGGCTAAAAAGCGCTGGTTCCATGTTCGAAAGGGTTGTGCAGATTGGTTTTGAACCTCCGCTTCACCGGAACATCGAACCTTACATGGATGATATAGTGGTCAAGACCATAGACAAGTCCACACTTATCAAGGATTTGGAAGAAACCTTTGCCGGCCTAAAGATTAACTTGAAGCTCAACCCAGAGAAATGTGTGTTTGGCGTTCCGTCCGGCATGCTCCTTCGATTTTTTGTGTCTTGGCGAGGGATAGAAGCCAACCCCGACAAGATCAAAGCAATAGAGCATATCCAAGCCTCAAAAACCATCAAGTATGTGAGGCGTCTAGCTAGTTATGTTGCTACAGTGAGCAGAGTTATTTTGAAATCTGCTGAGCGCGCCTTGCCATTCCTCAAAATCTTGAAGAAGGCACGCCCAATGAGATGGACCCCGGAAGCAGAGATTGCACTGCAGGACTTAAAAACCTACCTTTCTTCTGCACTAACCTTGGTCGCGCCTAGACCACAAGAGCCTCTACTGCTGTATCTGGTGGCAACGAATCAAGTGGTTAGTGTTGCATTGGTGGCGCAGAGGGAAGTGGGTAGCGAAGAAGCCGAAATAGCAGAGTCACCCAGTGATGAGCCAAAACTATCCCCGGCAAGACCTGGCATTGACAAGGATGGGAGAACACCAGTAGATGCTGATGATCAGACATTGGCAAAGAAGAAGATGGTGCAGCGACCAGTTTACTTTTTTAGCTCCCTCCTGCAGGGGGCTAAATCAAGGTACTCTAGGGTGCAAAAGTTGATTTTTGGCCTCCTCTTGGCATCAAGGAAACTGTGCGACTACTTCCAAGCTCACAAGATCACAGTTGTCACTCGACTCCCACTACAGCGCATTCTGAGGAACCCCGAGGCTACCGACAGGATAGTGGAATGGGCACTAGAACTGTCAAGTTTTGCTTTGAAGTTTGAAAGCATGACGACTATCTGAAGCAGTGCACTGGCAGAATTCATTGTGGAATGGACGCCAATGCGTGATGAAGAGGCATTGGAAACAGCTCTCCCCGGCAGGGAGACCCTCAAGGAGTGATCATGTACTTTGACGGTGCTTTCTTGCTACAAGGCACTGGGGCTGGAGTGCTGCTTGTCGCACCCACTGGAGAGCACCTCAAGTATGTCATCCAGATGAACTTCCCGAGGGAGGATGCAACAAACAACACAGCAGAGTACAAGGGGCTCCTTGTCGGGCTCAGGATTGCAATGGAGTTGGGGATAAAGAAGCTAATCATTCGTTGTGATTCTCAGCTCGTTGTAAAACAAGTGAATAAGGATTACCGGAGCCCACTGATGGAGGCATATGTGGAAGAAGTGAGAAAGTTGGAAGAGCACTTTGACAGGCTGCAAACAAAGCATGTGCCCCATGCGGAGAATAGCATTGCTGATCACCTATCAAAGTGCGTTGCTTAGAAGCTTCCTGTGGAACCAGGAACTTTTGTGCTCCACCTGACTCAACCATCAGTCTCTCCATCAGCATTGGCCAGAAAGAGAAGAAAACTAAACACCGGCAAACATTTCCCGGTAGGACTCCCTGGAGCCGCTAGTGAGAAGGCTGCCGGAGCGGGCCCTATGTTGGTTGGTGAGCTGCATCCTCCAGCAGAATCCCAAGTTCTTGCTGTTGAGGCTAGCACTCCCACGGCAGAGGAAATTCCTTTAGTCCTTGTCATCGAGCCACAGGCTCCGACATGGGCGCAAACCATAGTTCAATTCCTGCAAACAGGAGAACTTCCAGATAACCCAGAGGAATCTAAAAAGGTGGCCCGGGAGTCGAGTATGTATTAGTTTGTGGATGACACTCTGTACAAAAAGAGGCCGAACAACATGAAGTTGAAATGCATTAGCCGGGAAGATGGACTAGCGCTGTTGGCAGAGATACATAGGGGATGTGTTGCTCGCACCTAGGATCAAGAGCACTTGTCAGGAAAGCTTTCCGACAAGGATTCTACTGGCCTAATGCCCTCTGGGATGCAACTGAGCTCGTCACTAAGTGTGAAGCATGCCAGTTCCACTCCAAGAACATTCATCAACCTGCTCAGGGCCTTCAAACAATCCCTTTATCCAGGCCTTTCGTGGTCTGGGGGCTCGACATCTTGGGCCCCTTTCCCCGTGCTGCCGGGGGCTTTGAATTCTTGTACGTAGCAATAGACAAGTTTACATAGTGGCCCGAAGTGCAGCCAGTGAGGAAGGTGACTACGCAATCAGTTGTCAAGTTCTTTAAATGATTGGTGTGTCATTTTGGAGTACCCAACAGGGTGATCACTGACAATGGCACCCAGTTCACGAGTCGTGCCTTCATGCAGTACATCCAGAGGCTTGGAAGCAAGGTCTCGTTCGCCACCATCACCCATCCAAAGAGTAACGAACTAGTTGAAAGGATGGACTCTAAAGTGCTACGTGGGCTCAAGAAGAGAACCTTTGACAAGTTGCAGAAATGCGGCAGGCGCTGGCTAGATGAGCTGCCCGTGGTTCTTTGGTCAATCAGAACGATACCAAATTGAGCTACTGGCAAGACCCCCTTCTCCCTGATATATGGTGCAGAAGCAGTACTCCCCATGGAACTCACATACAGGTCACCTCGAGTACTTCCCTATGATGAAGTAGCGGAAGAGCAGATGCAGCATGGCAATGCCACGCTCCTCGAGGAAGATCGTCTCCGAGCAGCTGTGTGTGCTGCACGCTACCAGCAAGCCCTGCGCCGCTATCACAGCCGCAGGGTTCACCCCCGGAGCCTTGAGGAAGGCGACCTTGTCCTTAGGCGCGTTCAGTCCGCCAAGGGTGTGATACGTCTCCAACATATCTATAATTTCTTATTGTTCCATGCTTTTATATTATCATTCTTGAATGTTTTATATTCATTTTATAGCAACTTTATATCCTTTTTTGGGACTAACCTATTGACATAGTGCTCAGTGCCAGTTGCTGTCTTTTGCTTGTTTTTTTACTTCGCAGAATATCAGTACCAAATGAAGTCCAAATGCCACGAAACTTTTTGGAGATTTTTTTGGACCAGAAGACACCTTGGGGCCCAAGAAAGCACCAGAGGGGAGCCCGTGGTGACCACAAGACACCTTGGCATGCCAGGAGGCCCAGGCAAGCCCAGGTGGGTTGTGGGCCCCATGGAGGTCTCCTGCACCGCCTCTTCACCCTATAAATTCCCAAATATTCCAGAAACCCTAGGGGAGTCGACGAAACACAATTCCGTCCGCCGCAAGTGCCCGAACCACGAGATCCAATCTAACACCATCACAGAGGGGTTCATCATCCTCATTGGTGCCTCTCCGATGATGCGTGAGTAGTCCACCAAAGACCTAAGGGTCCATAGGCAGTAGCTAGATGGCTTCCTCTCTCTCTTTTGACTCTCACTACAATGGTCTCTTGGAGATCTATTTGATGTAACTCTTTTTGCGGTGTGTTTGTTGGGACCCGATGAACTTTGAGTTTACGATCAGATCTATATCCATGAATATTATTTGAGTCTTCTTTGATCTCTTATATGCATGATTATTTATAGCCTCGTATTTCTTCCTCGAATCTTTGGTTTAGTTAGGCCAACTAGATCGATTTTTCTTGCCATGGGAAGAGGTGCTTTGTGATGGGTTCAATCTCGTGGTGTTCTTTCCTAGTGACAGAAGGGGCAGCAAGACACACATGTATCGTTGATCTCTTTTGCCATGAATTATAATGTCTAGTCAGTCCTTGATCTTCAGGGGTGCTCTGCATTTATGTTGTGCGGTCTCAGAAAGGGCTAGCGAGATACCATTATATCATGATTGTTTTGAAAAAAGTGTTGTCATCTGAGATTTAATATTATTGCTATCTGGTTGATTATGCTATTGATATGGGTAAATGTGAGACCTGAATGTTATTAAGAATATGGTTAGCTCATAATCTTTGCTAAAAAACTGAATATTGGCTAGACATATTTGCAACAACAAGATCAAATAGAGTTTGTAAAAGTTTTTCTTTGTCACTTTCAGTTTGTCAACTGAATTCCTTGAGGACAAGCAATGGGTTAAGCTTGGGGGAGTTGATACGTCTCCATCGTATCTACTTTTCCAAACTCTTTTGTCCTTGTTTTGGACTCTAATTTGCATGATTTGAATGGAACTAACCCGGACTGATGTTGTTTTCCGTAGAATTGCCATGGTGTTATTTTTGTGTAGGAATCAAAGTTCTCGGATTGACCTAAAAATTTACGAAGAATTTTTGTGGAATATATAAAAAATAATGGCACAAGAAGTTACCAGAGGGGGGCCACCCAGAGGCCACAAGCCCTGGGGGCGCGCCCACCCCCCTGGGGCGCACCTTGCAGGCTTGTGGCCCCCCTGGACCTCCTCTGACCCTAACTCCAACTCTATAAGTACCTATTCGGGGAGAGAAAAAATCAGAGAGAAGGATTCTTCACGTTTTACGATAAGGAGCCACCGCTGCCTCCTGGTCTTCATCGGGAGGGCTGATCTGGAGTCCGTTCGGGGATCCAGAGATGGGGATTCGTCGCCATCATCATCACCAACCTTTCTCTATCACCAACTTCATGATGCTCACCACTGGGAGTGAGTAATTCCATCGTTGGCTTGCTGGATGGTGATGCATTGGATGAGATTTATCATGTAATCGAGTTAGTTTTGTTAGGGTTTGATCCCTAGTATCCACTATGTTCTGAGATTGATGTTGCTATGACTTTGCTATGCTTAATGCTTGTCACTATGGCCTGAGTGCCATGATTTCAGATCTGAACCTATTATGTTTTCATGAATACATGTGTGTTCTTGATCCTATCTTGCAAGTTGTATACACCTATTACAAGTTATGATCCGCATACCCCAAGGTGACAATAATTGGGATTCTTTCTGGTGATTACCTTAGTTTGAGGAGTTCATGTATTCACTAAGTGCTAAAGCTTTTGTCCGGTTCTCTATTAAAAGGAGGCCTTGATATCCCTTAGTTTCCATTAGGACCCCGCTGCCACGGGAGGTAGGACAAAAGATGTCATTCAAGTTCTTTTCCATAAGCATGTATGACTATATACGGAATACATGCCTACATTATATCGATGAATTGGAGCTAGTTCTGTGTCACCCTAGGTTATAACTGCTACATGATGAATATTATCCAACACAATTATCATTGCCGATCCAATGCCTATGAGCTATTCACATATTGATCTTTGCTAAGTTACTTTCGTTGCTACTGCTGTTCCAATCACTACAAACTACTACTATTACTTTTGCCATTGTTACCGTTACTTCCATACTACTTTGCTACTAAACACTTTGCTGCAGATATTAAGTCTTTCGGGTGTGGTTGAATTGAGAACTCAATTGCTAATACTCGTGAATATTCTTTGGCTCCCCTTGTGTCGAATCAATAAATTGGGTTGAATACTCTACCCTTGAAAACTGTTGCGATCCTCTATACTTGTGAGTTATCTGGATGAGAAGTCCGTATTAAAGTATTGTGTTCCCATAGCAGTGGAAGTGATTGGTTAATTGGATAAGGACCTAAAGCAGGCCTGAGAGGACCAACTGTAGGCCAAATAACAACGCCAAGCTGATCACCTTGTGCTGACCCGTTGTAAGGAGGAGGTCACTATGTTAAAAGCCAAGAATGACCAACAAGCCCAAGAACTCAATTGGCTGAGGGCGTAGCTGGCTGCTGCCAAAGCGCAAGACCAGAAGACTGGTGAAGCTATGTTCGATAAGTGTCTCTAGTCCTTTTCGATAAAGGAGTACTAGATATGATAGCACGACTTTTCCGGACTAAGATGTACTTTGATTAGTGCTGCTGACAGCTCAGCCTAAAGAGGCCCTTTGCTCCGCGCCCAAGGACGCGCTTGCGCAATTAACTGAGGAGCATGTAAGAGCTCGGAAGGCTATGAAAGCTACACGTAAAGCTCTATGGCCCGAGGATAATGTTCTTGAGGGAATGTCCGAGCTCGCTGAACGCCTCAAAGGGGCTCGGCGCCGCCTTCAGGCCTGAAAAATATCATCCTGTCGGGAGGGACCGCGGGAGGCATGGGCAATGGTCAAGACCCGATACACGAGCGTAAAGATGGAGCACCTTGCCGAAGTGGGCCTTGTTGGTCCTGACAGAAAAGAGGTACCAACCGGCTTGGCGTATGAGGTTGTGATGCCCGCCATGCCCTTTTCACAGCAGGACTGTTCCCTTAAGTCTTTGATAGATGGGCTAGATAAGTTTTAAGATATGTATAATGACTCCATGTATGAATGCACTTTACATCATGATTATTGCATCTGTTCTTTATTAGCCAGCCTTTGGCTTGTCCCTCCTCGACCATTAACCAAGGAGTTCTTCCTATTTCTGATCCGGCCAAGCAGACCAGGTACTTCGGCAAGCGAGGCAATCCATCTATGGGGCTTGAAAAACAAAGTGATCTAGAGGGTATGTTATATTACATTTAGGCATAAGAAACATCTTCCAAGGAAAATAGTTCCTCCATCGGTTTGTTTCTTAGGTGATCATGTATGATTGTGATGATCTGGCTGATCAAGCAAAATAGGTGCATCCGAGGTGGGTGTAAAGCCCCGGTTATTTGCTTGTAAACATTAGTAATCCTACTGCCATCGCTGCCGACCAACTATGTCCTTAAGAATGCTAGCTTTCGGCTTCACCCGTCTAAGGTGCGAATCTGGTTGACCCGGTAGAAACAATTGTAGAGGTGCTTCCTTTACCCCTTAGATGAACAATCGGGGACGTAAGGGGTAATCAAAGGAGCCAGGCAACCCAGCTTCGCCAAAACTTAAGGCAAGTTGATGCATATAAAGGCAAAAACATGACTACATTCGAGAGGAGGCACCGATAGTGCTAAAAATGTATATGGCTTTGAGAAAATCAGTAGCATAGTACATGCCATACATGCAGTATGTGTCCGAGGGGAGTGGATAACTTTAGATTGACCAAGCATGACTAACAAAGAAGTTTCTAACAACTAAAAGAAAAGGAAAATTTGCGGCTATTTAAATTCTGGTGCAAGGGTGAGGCGAGGGTGGTCATGGTTAACCGTAAAAACGTCAGAGTAGGGCGGCGTTCCAACGATATGCACCTCCGGTGAGTACTTGATCGATGATAAATGGTCTATCCCACTTTGGGTGGAGCTTGTGTTTCTGCTTTTCCCGATGGAACCTCATGACCAAGTCACCTTTGTTGAATGCTTTGCTTCGGACTTCCTGCTCTGGTTGCGCCGTGCTAGTTGTTGGTAAAATGTGGAACATGCCCGAGCCACATCCCGCTCTTCTTCAAGTGCATCGAGGTCGTCCTGCCGATCCATCGGCCTCCCTCTCTTCATACATGCTCACTCTAGGTGCATCATGAATGAGGTCACATGGTAGGACGGCCTCGGCTCAGTACACCATGAAAAATGGTGTATAGCCAGTCGACCTATTAGGTGTGGTGCGCAGGTCCCATAGTATGTAGTCGAGCTCCTCCACCCAGTGGCAGTAGGCCTCCTTTAAGTAGCGGACTAAACGTGGCTTGATGCCACTTAATACAAGTCTGTTAGCGTGTTCGACTTGCACTACAAAAAAAAGACACATCCGTGACATTTTGGGCCAAACGAATTTTTTTTCTCTCATGCTTATGACACTTCTATGATGATAATTGTGACAAAAGCACGTATCATCGTAGATGTGGTGGGCTACTACTTCTATGACAAAAAATCATGATAGAAAATGGGCTTTTCATCCTGGGCGGGCCGGGGACGCACCTGCAGGACATTCTTTGGGCCATCCATGATGGAAAAAATCATGGTAGAAGCGAGGGCGAGGAAAATATCAGGGGGTTTCCGGTTACGATGTGTGGTCGGGGCCGAGCAATGCACGGAGATTTGCGTGTTTCTCTCGTACAATACTGAACCCGAGCGAGGTGTTCGCTTACTGAACCTAAGCGATTGCACTAGCTACGTTACTGAACCCGAGCGATCGATCCCTTGGCTGTTATCTGAACCCGATCGAGCGATTCCTTTGCTACTGCTGCTAACTGAAGCCAATTGAACCTGCCTCTTGATGAACAGTGACCGTTGTTGGCGGTTGGATGAACAGTTCCTGGTGGGGGTTGGATGAGCAGGACCCCGTGGTAGTAGAGGTCGTTGCCGCTGGATGAACAAGATCCCGATCGATGAGGTGGGGGTGGATGAACTGGACCCCGTGGAGGGCTGGTTGAACAGTAGCCAGTGGAGGGTGGATGAACATGACCCCGTGGAGGGCTGGTTGAACAGTAGCCGGTGGAGGCGACCCCGTGGACGAACAGTAGCTGGTGGAGGCAGGAGGAAGTCGACGGTGGATGAATAGTAGCAGGTGGAGGCTGGAGGAAGTCAACGGTGGATAAACAGTAGCCCGTGGAGGCCGGAGCGAGGCAGTAGATGGTGGATGAACAGTAGCCTGTGGAGTCCCTTTTTGCGGTACGCCACACCCCTCCTGATGAACAGGACCCCGTTTCGACCATAGGCGCTCCAACACAAGTCCGTTTCCTTCGTTTTGCGGTATGCCACACCCCTCCCGATCAACAGCACCCCGTTTCGACCGTAGGAGCTTGAACACAAGTCCATTTCCTGTGTTTTGCGGTACGCCAGACCCTTCCCTATGAACAGGATCCCGTTTCGACCGTACGCGGTCGAACAGAAGGCCGTTTCCTCCATTCTGCGGTATGCCAGATCTCGTTTCGGCTATTCCATCCAAGCTGATTGGCTCTCAATGAACACGCGATGCTGTTTACTCCGTTCTAACCCAGTTGGTTGGCTGCCGATGAACAAGACGACGTCGCTGTACGTGTTAGAGACCCCACCCATATGTATGTACCTAGCTGTATTTACTATCTTGCAGCGTGGCTGTACGTACGTGTACACGATATAGACGGGACTGCGTGACATGCTACGTTGGCGCCTCTACTTCAACATGTGCCGCTCCTTACTCGGCCACGGTACATCACTGCAGAGAGACCAATTGACCGCTATGTACATACACGTTCGTGACCAGACAGATAATGCTGCCTTCGCTTCAACCTGGTGGGTCCTAGCTGTCAGGGGGTAAGAAGGCACTTCCTTCCCGTGTGAAGGTAAAGATGGTGGGTCCCAGCTATCAGGGGGAATGTTTTTTTCATGAAATACAGAGGCCCTTCCGATGGGTCCGGGCTGTCAGGTGGAGGAATCATTATTTTGAGCGTAATAAGGAGGCTCTTCCTTGCGTGCGGCCATGGACCCAGCTGTCAGCCTCTCCATGTACAGTCCTCTTCTGATGGTTGTCGTTCGTTGACCGCGTTGACCACGCCGCGTGGACAGCACCCAGGTGGTGGACGACGGTGAGGCAGGGAACGACGCGGAGCCTGGGAACATGCGGAGGGAAGTACGAGGGTTGACTGGTTCGGTTGCGGTGTGAGGCTGCCGTCGCCGTAGAATAATAGGGGGTGTGGGTGAGTAGAGGGATGGCCTGGCCAGCGGTGGGAGTAGGGTGGGGCAGTGAGGCCTACGTGGCAGCACAGCCAGCCACTGGAGGCAGGACCAAGCGGTCCCGTCGGTGCTAGTTTGGCCGGCTCGTGCAAGAAGATCAGAGATGGAAGAAGCAGCATGACCGTTCGATTAAAATCCAACGGTCACTACTGCTAGAATTGTTTGTTGACTAAGTTGACAAAGCCACGCGTATGCGTCAACTTAGTAGGCCCACGGGTCAGCCTCCGAACCGGTGCTCCCCAAATGTTAGTGGGAGGAATCATTTTTTTTGTGTAATAAGGAGGCAGTTGCTTGCGTGCGGCCACGGACCATGGGGCTCCCTACTGTCAGCCTCTCCATGTACATCCCTATTCCGATGGCTGTCATTTGTTGAATGTTAACCACGTTGAGCATGCCGTGCCTCGAGCACCAGCGCGGTGGATTACGGTGAGGCCTAGGAATGGAACGACTGGAGCCGGCGAAGACACAACAGTGGATGCCCACGCTGAGGAGATTATGACGGTTGAGTGGTTTGGCTGCGGTGTGAGGCTGCCGTCACAGGAGAATAATAGGAGGTGCGGGTGGGTAGAGGGTTGTCCAGGCCAGCGGAGGGAGTAGGGTTGGCCGGTGAAGCCTGCGCGGCATCACAGTCGGCCACAAGAGGAGGGAGCAGGCAGTCTCGTCGGCACTGGTTTAGGCGGCTGGAGCAGGAAGATCAGAGATTGAAGAAGCACGTCGGCCGTTGGATGGACATCCAACTGTCACTGCTGCTAGAATCATGTGTTGACTATAAGTTGACAAAGCCTTGCGTAAACAAGCTAGCCTCAAAATCTGTGGCGTGTACATCCCATTTGCTATTATTTTTATAATTTACAGCCCATTTGCTAATTCATATGGAATTTATTGCAGCCCATTTTCCATTTTTAGAATTGCTGCCCATTTCTGCTCAGTACCAGGGTTAAAAATTTGAACTAAAAAATATGCGAAATTTTAAAAATTCGCATATTTTTGCTGGGGAACAAAATATTTTTAATCCAAAAATTAGTAGCCATACTAAAACAAATTTAAAAATAAAGTAGTACTATGTTATGTTAAAATCCAATGAAATATAAAATATCAGTGAAGAACAAAAACAAAAAACAAAACTAATTGCCCATTTGCTATTTTTTTTTTGGAATTTGCAACCCCTTTCATATTACTTTTAAGATTTACTGCCCATACTCTCTGGCCAGGCCGGAATGCATCCCTCCTCGTCTTGAAAGATTTGAGGCCCGGTAAGTTGGAGAAAACAAATAGGCCTAGCTTGGGTATTCTTCAAAAAGAAATAGTGTGCTACCTATTTTCCCATAGAAAAAACTGCTGGGCTGGTCATGTTGTTAGACGGCCCACAGAGACCGCACAACCCAGTTTATAGCCTGCTCCTCTGAACAAATCCTCAAAAAAAAGCGTTGTGCAATTCTGTCGTTAATTGACTATACGTTGACAATGATGTGGGTCCCAGATATCAGCAGGGTGGATTAGAGTAAAAAAATGAGGGGTGCATCTGAGTAGTAAAGAGGCTTGCTTGTGTTCGGGAGTGGACCTGGTGGATCCGTACTGTCATACCCACAACTACAGTCCTCTCCTAATTCACTATGTTGACAGGGCTGGACGGTGGCGCCACTACAAGCGCACCAAGGCGGAGGACGATGGCGAGGCCTCGGACGGGAATGAACAGGAGCCGGGGAACATGCGGCAGTATGGCCGTAGGCGGAGGGGAGTATGAGGGTTCACTGGTTCTGGTGCGGGGTAGGCTGCCCTCGCCGGAGAATAATAGGATGTCGGGGGGAGTAAAGGGATGGCCTGGCTAGCATTTCAGCGTACGACAGGGCGGCAATGCATGCATGGCAGTGCAACCAGCCGTAGAATGCGGGAACAAGCGCTTCTACTAGCGCAGGTTTGGTTTTGGCGGCTGGACCAGTCAGACCCAAAAACTCATTATGCTGGATTATAAGAATTAATTTTATATGGCTAAAACTTATTGTAAAATGCTGCGGAGCACCTTTTTCTTTTTGAGGTTTTTTTTGAGACAATTTTCTTCTTGAGGTGAGAAGCCGAGCACATTTAGAAGCCCTGGGATAAAGTGGTGTCGCCAATATCTTGGGCTGGGTTGGGCATTCTTATCGAAAAATAATAATGGACCGGAACTATTTACGATGTTGACTACGATTTGCATGGGTCCGCTGGTTGCAGGAAGAAAATGGTGGGAGAAAAAAGACTGGTCGCTATCTTTGCCTAAGAATAATATCGACTGAATGTAACGACACTCTCATAGGAAATAATATCCTCCTGTTAAAATTTTACTTTTCAAATCGTAAATTTAAAGAACTGGTGCATGAGCATTTAGCTTTATTTATTTATTTATTTACTTATGTTTAGGGGACCATGAGCATGTATCTGGGCCAGATTCATGTGGGTGCTTCCCTTCCAGTTAATTATGGGCTCCTCTATTGGGCCTTCATCACTGGGCTGCATGTTATCGACAAGTGGAAAATGTGTTCCGTACCAAAAATTGTATGCGCTACGTACAGGGCACTAAAGGATCGGACCGTGCAACGACTTCCAAAACATTTTGTTTGTCGTTCTAACAACACATTTATTCAACCAACAGACAAAATATACTACTGATTGTACATTGAAAACAGCAGCAGCAGCAACCAGGGCTGGGGGTGAAACAAAAGCAGTAAGCAGGCCAGAAGAGTAAAGACGCAGCTCTCTCTTCCAAACCAAACATCAGCCATCATTACAAAGGGCTACCAAAAAAGAACAAGTGTATGCATCAAACTAAATAAAGATCCTACTACACCAAGTGTACGCATCTAACTAACTGGCTCAGTTAGACGTTACTATTTATTAAGCTATGGAGATTTGCTGATGGCTTGAACCAGATGGGTGCCTGATGGGGGAAACTCCAGCCAGCAGGTCAAAGTCTGATACTTGCGACCCTCTCTCCTACTTTGGGCTGCAGAGCGTGGCGGCACATATCAGGGTATGGTGCATGGAGAGACGCATGGTACGCTGTGTACACACAGTTTTGCCTGATGAACGAAATCGCGCTGCCATCATGATCCTTGCCATCAGTTATCTCTTGGTTAATCAGATAATTCAGTCCGTGAAACAGAGAGCATGTACCAAGGCTACTTACCAGCCTCCAGTCAAAAATTCTTGACGGCCCAGAGAAGCTGGGATCCTGCTCAAAGACCTTGCAGTGACTGTGATTGTATTCCGCGAAACAACACGTCCGATACGTGTGAACGATCATCAATTGTTCGCCGTCGTCTGGTCGAGCTAGGAACCACCTGTAACTGCCATGCCGCTTTTCTTTGAAAGCTTCTGGGATTAGGAAGGGTAGGGACACCAGGCGGCCTACAACATCATATCAAGTTGGAGTCAAATAAAAAAGGGCTCGTACTATAGTCAATATTAAGAACAATATGTTATGAGCATGAATATTTTTTCAGTAAATGTTGGCAGTAATATAAGCAAGCCATCATGATATCATAGGAATGTAACATACTACTGTAATAGCCGTTTAGCGATGACTGGAGTAGGCTAGGAATACGTCCAACCATAGAAGGGGTGCACAGCGTAAATGAAGCCCTTGTGTTCAATGGCATCAGAGAACCATGGAGGATGTATGATCCTGCGATGGATGTGCAGATTTATCCACTTACCTCAGTGACCTGTCAGATAGGCGAGACCGCGGTTGAAGAATGCAATTAGCCTGAAGTCTTTATAATTCACAGATCTTGTGGGCACTTGGCAGATTACAACCTTGAGCAAACCAAACTTGGTATCATGTTGGCTACTGTAAGAATCCGAGTATTCTGGGCCGCGGTGCCAAAGCAGTGCAGTGTTAATCGAAGGAAGGGGGATCAATCGCCGGGTGTAGACCTCCATGAGATCCTAGCTGCTGCAACCGTTGATGAGCACCATCCAAGACGTGTTCATGCTGACCCAGTACATACCGTTACTGTAGTTGACGGTGATGGGGATCGGATCGCAATCAAGGGGGTTGATGCTCGCCAATCTATGATCGTTATGCTGCATGACACACCATTTCTGAAGAACAGACGGCATCAGCAAGCAGGGAGCTAGCTTAAAAAGCTCCGGCCTGAGGGCTTTGAGTAAACAGTACAACCCCAACAAGCACGCGGCGAGCGGCATGGTACTGAGATTTTCCACACGCGAAACAATGAGCTTGATTACCTCTGTGGGGAGCGAATTCCAGCCACTCTTTCGGTGGACGCTGGTCGGTTCTGCCATTGTTAGTGTTTGGGTTTCAGAAGAGTGGGAGGCGCCTAGCGGGGATGGAAGATTGGACGATTATGTGCGGACGAGGATGGAGAAACGAATATGTGTTGCGGGAAGTGGACAGGTGATGATGACAATGTAGCAGCAACACACCACTTGACTTACGGGACACATCACAGCAGCATAGGGTCATATCGATGCGAGACAACTTGCTTGAGTGATCACAGTACTAGTACAATAAACTACAGTACCTACTACTATGCCCGAGTAGTATAGTGGAGTAGGACTCTACTCTACTACTAGCACTGGAGTAGTAGTATATTGTAAAATAGTTACAAACTTCAATGCCCGAGCGTGGAACGACCACGAACCGCCATCGGTGCTAACTCCAATCCCCAGCAAACGTTCGCTGGGAGACATGGCAGGTGCAAACGCCCGCGACACAGTTACAGTACGTGTGTAACAGTGGCGGTTTTGTCAAATACTATGGCTTAAAAATAGGCCACCGTCGGATGGAAATCCGACGGTTATGTGGGATTCGCCAGTATTGGGCTCATGGCGAACAATCGACAGATATTATTACTAAAAAAAGGTTAAAACACCCGGGGCTAGAACTTGCACCGGCTGACCACTAACAATGATACTAAAATAGTTGTAAAATGGTCAGAGAACGTGTCTATGTGGTGTTTGGAATTATATGCAACCTATGCGGGAGGATGGACTCGACCGGAGGGCGGCATGATCGATGGAGAAGAGGGTTGGCGAAGACTAGTCCAATGGAGGAGCTGGCCCACGACCTCCTCGCCACCGACAACCATTCATGTGGGTCATGGGGGCCAGTAACATCGCGGAGCTCCCTCACCGCCTCTAGACATGGGAACCATGGTGAGCGAAACGCTCATCGTCGCTGGACACGCTCGGCTTCAGGGTGCTGAGGTTGGCGCTACCGCTATGACATGACAAGCAGATCAACACCCAGCTAGTCGAGGATGCATGGGCAATACTAGGCTGGTTAGAGGTGAGGTGCCAACTTCATATATGCTTTCGGTGTTACGCTTTAGTAGTACAAGTGTTCGGTTCACAAGTTCGAAATAAAAATCGGTTCACTGACAGTACCCGTGTCAGGTTCAAGTCGCACCCCGAGACCGTCGGTCCAGGATGTTGCTGACCCAAGGGAACGCGGGTCGTATTGTTTTTTTAATGACATGTGGGATCGCATGTGAGCATAGGGCATCTCCAATGTTGCCATGCCCGCAGCTGACTACCCTGGCCCACAAAAAACTCTCGTCCCTTGCGCGCGTGCGTTCCTAGCCAGCGCCAGCTGCTCGCATTCATGTTGTCCATCTGTATGCTGTCATTAAGCAAGCTCGCTGACTTAGGAACCAACTCTGGCGACTCATTGACGCACCCGGATGCTTGTCCTCACCGGAATGCGCTACTTAAAGCGGCAACGCCCAGCTAAACTCCACACCAGAGCACATCCTCCTACCTGGCACCACATCCACCATGACTGCGAGCGGGAATGCTCTGTGGGAGAGCTTGTCTTTGGGTATGAAGCTCGAGGTCACCACCCTTGCTCAACTCGCCGCTCGCAATGCAATACCAGCATAGCCTGACGCGGATGCGGCCGCACAAGTGGTGGTTGCGCTGGCGGCCGATGACGAGTGCACCACCAGCCACGCGTCCTACTTGCCGCCGTCCAACGTTCGGTGGCGCATGTGGTAGGTGAAGCGACGGACCATCCACATCGATCATCATCGACCTCACGTCCATCGACACCGCCGAGATCGGGGACTGCTGAAAGGATGAGTAGGGCATGGGAGGCAGCAGGGCATGGTGTGCAAACTGGCTGGTCCGTCTCCCGTGTTCTACTCTTCCTCGTCGGAGACCGCACCTTCACTTCACGGGTCTTGAACCCCGCCACCGTTCATGGAGACGGCAGTTGGAGGACATCGTCAGCAATGTGGAAGTACAAAGGAAAGTGGATGTTGATCGCCGCTGTAGGATAGGTTTAGGGTCGGGTTTCTTTTCTTTTTTTGTCCTCTAAATGTTTGAAATTTAATGAAAATCTGCCATGTTTGCATGAATCTCGTCCGGTGTATATGAACTTTCAGAACAATAGTAAGATATATTTTATGCAAATATATTGAATGATGATTCTAATCATATTTACTTGGTATTGTGGTTGTCGTTGTTTTTGTGTGTATAAACTTGGTCTAAGTTTAGAAGGTTTGACCCGAGACAAAGCTAACATGCGAAATATATAAACACATAGGGTTTACATACACAATTTACCTTAGGACCAAGGAACCTATATGCGTCTCGTCTTTGAACCTTGTTTTGGATGATTTGTGACCTAGGCCCCCCTAGGTCGGGATGATGGAGATGTTTATGCCCTAGGTCCTTGTTTCTAGTTCCTAGTTGCTACGTGGTAGTTCTAGGCTATTTAGCTGTTATGCTGATTGTGGTTGTGGTGGACGGGTTCTTGTAGCTCACTTTTGATTTCCCTTAATGGAAATCGGAGGGGGAAACCCTTCTTTGATCAAAAAATAGTACGTCCACTACACATTCACGCATTTCACATCTTTCTCTCGCTCTGTCTGTCAAACCAACTAAGCCATGTCCTAAAAAAGTCCTAAAAACCAACTAAGCCAACCTCCCAGCATATCGCGCGGGAAAAGACCTGGTCATGCCGTTTTAGTCGGGATTACCAGATTAGTATCGATGGAACATGCGAAGCACCATGTTTAAAAGGAAAAAAGTGGTACACTCACAGCACGCATGTCGCGGTCGCATTGCACCCATCACACGGTCGGTCCTGCACACCGCTCACCCAAACAGAACGTGCCTCGGCTTGCCTCTTCACTAACACATGGGACCACATTTGGAGAAACCGACAGTGTGCAAAACTCCCCTGCCCACCGCACGAAAATTCCCCCCAAATCCCAAATTAAACTGCCCTTCAGCCAACTAGCCAATAATATTCCCCAACCCCCTCCCCCCGGCCCCCTCCACTACATTCGCTCCGCTAAAGCTACCCTCCCCGCCGCGCCAATACGTTGGTGCCACGGTTCGTCGAGGGGAGGCACGGCGATCCTCTCGCTCGCACAGTACGCTCTCGTAGACTGTCGTCCTCTAGCCGCGCCGCCACCGCAGGCGACGTTCTTGTCGAGACGCACGGTGGTCAGCTTCTCCCATGGTACGCACATTCTAGACTGAGGCCCTGTGCATGTTGGAGTAGCGTTGAATGTTAGCTGATAGACGCTGTTAATCTCACTGCTTGCCGAAAAAGTTTAAAGTCAATATGCTCTGCTTAAGAAGCTTACTTGCCCTGTTCTGCACTCAATCTGCTTTGCTGAGATGGCATGCCATGCCCGATTAGTTGCTAAAATATCCTGCCATATATTAGGACCATGTATGTATTGTGAAGTAGATTTCCATGGTCTAGTAGCCAATCTGTTAGGTGAAATAGCTCGACACCGTTTTATACTCAATCTTTGTTGCTGAGATGGCCTTCGATGGCTGTGTGCTCGGCCTCATTGATTGCTGAAATAGCCTGCCATGATTTAGCACTCAATTTGTTTGCTGAATTAGCTTTACATATATTTCGTTACTTAGATCTACTTGTCCAAATATCTTGCCATAGCTTTAGACATCAACCTAGGTTTTTTTTCTAGACTTTATAAAAAACATATATGTTTTTCCTATAGTATCTAGTAGAAGTACAAATTTGTATGTCTAACAGATGGACATGACTTGGATAACTTCTGCTCGAAGATTCTCCCCTGCATATGTCAAGGGGGTTGAAAACTTCATGAACTTTATCAGAGCTGAGTACGGTGGTGAGAAATTAGATGTGCTCTGCCCATGTAGCAGTTGTATGAATTCAGTTTCAAGACCCCAGTCAACTGTGCAAAATCATATACACTTGCATGGGATGTTAGTCACATATACTAGGTGGGTTAATCATGGTGAAGCTGTGAACGTCAATGTTACTGACTATGTGGAAGCAGCAAATCACCATCTTGATCCGCCTGATGCTCAGGAGGAGGAGGAGGTGGCGGCGGAGCGAGAGATTTTGACCCACATTGAAACAATGCTACAAAATGCTCGCACATTTCATGAACTTTCACCTGCACAAGAAAAATGGTGGGCCAGCATGTTGGAACAATGCAACATGGCAGTCACCGCAGGAAATAAGCTGCCAGTATTCTCAGCTATGGTCACCTTTCTTCAGGTGAAGACATCTGAGCGGATGACCAACAAATCATTCAATGCGATGTTGGCTGCTTTCCGCAAATCTTACCCAGATGCGTCTGAGCTACCACACACCTATAGTAAAAAGAAGAATTTCCTTCGCGCAGTTGGAATTGGATATGATATGATCCATGTTTCTAAGAATAATTGTGTTCTGTTCCGGAAGGATTATGCCAACTTAAGTGAATGCCCAAAATGCAAATCATCAAGATGGAAAGATGGCGATGTTGTGAAGAGGATTCCTCATAATGTTCTGAGAAATGTTCCAATTATACCAAGATTGCATAGGTTGTTTCATGATGCTCAAACAAGAGAGAATTTACTGTGGCATTCTAGGAACCAGGAGTACAGAGATCAGAATGTAATGAGCCATCCATCTCATGGTAGTGACTGGACAAGCTTCAATAAGAAACACAAAAAGTTTGCTGCTGAGCAAAGAAACATTAGACTTGGCTTAGCTACAGATGGATTCAACCCATTTGGCCACCAGAGCGCCACATATAGCATGTGGTAAGTGCTTGTTATCCCTTACAACATGCCACCAAATGTATGCACCAAAGAATCAAACTACATGATGGCCTAGCTCATCCTAGGTCCAAAAAGTCCTGGAAATGATTTTGATTTATTCATGGAGCCTCTTGTGGAGGGACTTCAAAAGCTATGGAGGGGTGTTCTCACTCGAGACCTATATTGCAGGCCACCAGTTGATTTCTTTCTACATGCTGTTATAATTTTGTGCATCCATGATTATCCGGCTTTGGGCACTATGTCAGGGCGAACGACACATGGTTACAATGCATGTGTTCACTGTGACGAGAATCCGCTTTCTCATATGCAACACTTAGCAAGATCTGTTATATTGGAAACCATCGTTTCCTTGCCAAGGACAAGCAGTGTCCTAGAAAATACCAAAGACCTGTGTTCGATGCACCTCATGAAAACTGTGATGCACCAAAGAGGCTCACCAGCCATGAGTTGCAAGAGGAATTACAGAAGGTCAGACATATTACACTAGGAAACCATCCTGATAATGGCAGCGGGAAAAGGAAGTGTGGCAGGGCAGAAGAGATATTATTGTTTACCCGTAGGTCCACTTTGTGGGACTTGGAGTATTGGAAAGATTTGGATCTGCGGCATAATCTTGATGTGATGCACATCAAGAAAAATATATGTGACAGCATTATCGGCACACTTCTTAATATTGAAGGCAAGAGGAAAGATATCTTAAAATCTAGGATTGATTTGACACACCTGGGTATCAGATCCGATTTGTAGGTGAAAGACGATGGTGCATCACGGGATGTGCCACCAGCTGTGTACATCTTGGACAAGGTAAAAAGAAAAGAATTCTGCAAGGTCCTATCACGTGTCAGATACCCACATGGATTTGCTTCCAACCTTGAAAGGAGAGTTAGTGCATATGGAAACAAGGTACAAAGGTTGAAAACTCATGACTAGCACATCCTACTTCAAAGTGTTTTACCTGTAATCCTTAGAGGATTGGGCCGTCATGACTTATACATAGCAGTTGCAGAGTTATGACAATTCTTCAGGGAACTCTGCAGTAGAAATATCATGATAGATGTTGTGGAGCGTCTTAGAGACAAGATACCAACTATCCTATGCGACCTTGATGACATATATCCTCCAGCCTTCTTTGATGTGATGGTGCATTTGGCTGTTGAGGGAGTCATGGACTAGGGGGTCCTCGGGGTGCCGGCCCATTGAACATGGGCCGGACTGGAGAAGCCGTATAGTGACGGGATATCTATGAAGCCGTGGTGTGCCCTCCAAGTCAAGAATGCGCAGGATCTCTTTATCCCTTATTGTAATCTATCTCCGGTAACCCTAACCCTACCGGTGTCTATATAAACCGAGGGTTGTAGTCTTTAGGGCTAGAGATATATTCATCACCACATCACCTTAAGGTTTAGCTTATACTGATCTCAAGGTAGATTTACTATGTAACCATACTATACATCCAATACAATCAAGCAGGACGTAGGGTATTACATCTTCGAGAGGGCCCGAACCTGGGTAAACATCATGTTCATCGTCCCTTGTTCCCCATCGACCTTAGATCCACAGCTCGGGACCCCCTACCCCGAGGTCTGCCGGTTTTGACACCGGCATTGGTGCTTTCATTGAGAGTTCCACTATTGGATCACCCAAAGGATCGATGGCTCAACCAGTCGTTGGAGACCACGCCCGCTCCGAGGGCTTCCTCGCCCCTGGTCATCTCCTCGTCTTCAGCGACATATTAGTGCGTGCCGATCCCATTGGTCGCCTCTACCAGATCGAAGGCTTCGTCCCCGTAGAGGAACTCACTGGTTCGAGGGCATCAACCCTGGGACCAGTAGACTTTCAAGAATCAGGTATCTCTTAGAGTCCGGCTTTGAAGCCTAACTCTGACAGACCGTCTGCAAGATCTCCCGCCGAATCGCCGGAGTGTCCGGCACCCCCGTGTGCCCAGCCGGCAGACCACTTGGTAAGTCTATTCCGTGCAATGGGAATCTCCATTATCAGGCTTAAACCCGACAACCGAGAAATCAACACCCCTCTGGTCACTCACCTCGTCGCTACCGTCGAAGAGGCCTAGGAGGGGCCGCAGCCTTATAAGCTAAGAACGGTGTGAACTCGAGTCTCTAGTTCGGAGTCAGACACCAGCCCAGATATACGCCCGGACTCGAGCCCCAATGCTAGATCCGGCCTTGAGCCGATCCAGCCGCGCACTAGTCCGGATCCGAGTCCTACACGATCAGAACCAGACATGACTCAACCACCCATCATGGATAGTCCGGGTCCGTTGCGGGAGGGAATTCTTGAATTTTTCCGACCCACCTACCACACGAAATACTCCCCGGATTCGGGAAACCCAGACATATGGGACCTCATGTATGTCAAACAGCTCCCAAACAAGACAGTCCATCATTATTTGCTAGATTTCTCCTGGTGAAGAACAGGATGGCGCCTTGCTGTGACAAAGAGATAATTAAAGCCTTCTAGTTCAACTGCAAGGACGAGGGCCTCTTAAATGCCCTCGCACATCGCCAAATTCAAAGCTTCACCGAACTATCAGACATGGTACGCAAGTATCGCGCCATGGAGAACATGTGGAGGGCGTAACAGATGAACATGGGGCCACCGCCCGCCGCGCAACATGGAAGGTCTCGCTCTAAACGGGCATATACAAATCGGTAGCAGGAACGCGAGCCTGACGAAAAGAAGACTAGGCCTAGATCAGTGCTGGACGAGTTGTTGGATAAACCATGCCCAATACACTCAGTCTTGCTAGACGCAAACCCAACCCACAGACTTTGAGGCTGTTGGGTGGTAAGACAAGTGGCCAAATATGGTGAGCCCATCTTGGGCCTTACACTTCCAGATAAGCAGTCCGCGGCTTCACCACAGGACCATAATGTCCTTACTGTATACGAGACGTTCGCCTCAAACAATAAAAGGAAAAAGGCTCTTCGAGAGCTCAGTCAGATATATCAAGTGACGGCTACACAGCCTTGGGCAGCTGCGCCTATTACCTTCGACGAGAAGGACAAGCCAAGTCCACGTAGCAACCATACACCGGGCGCACTGGTCCTGGACCCCATTATCGATGGTTTTCGGCTGACTAAAGTACTGATGGACGGAGGCAGCAGCCTCAACCTCATCTACGAGGAAACTCTCGACAAGATGCAGCTCAACAGATCTCGCATCGAACGCAGCCACATCACATTCTGAGGTATAATACCCGGTAGGGAGGCACACTGCTCGGGATGCATAACCCTGGACGTTGTGTTCAGCACACCGGATAACTACAGATCTGAACCCTTGCTATTTCACATTGTGCCCTTTAACAGTGGATACCACGCCCTCCTAGGACATGAGGCATTCTCGAGATTTCAGGCCATACCACATTACGGGTACATGAAACCCAAAATGCCAGGGCCCAACAGGGTAATCTCACTTAAAAGTGACCCAAGCAAAGCCTTATGAGCCAAAAACAAGACGGCATCCCTCGCCCTAGAGGCACTATCCGAAGCCCTCGCAGCTTAAGAGTTGACAGCACTACGCACTACAGTCGACAGGGATGATGTGGTCCTCAGTAAAACACAAAAATCCACATCATTCAAGCCAGCAGATGAAATAGTAAAATTTCAAGTGCACCCAACAGATCCCAATAAAATGACATCTATAGGAGCACAGCTGGACCCCATAGTTGACGAGGTGTTAAGAACGTTCCTGCGTGAAAACTGGGAAATATTCACCTGGCACCCCTCAGACATGTCGGGAATCCCACGCAGGCTGGCAGAGCACAGCCTAAACATCTTAAAAGGCTTCAAGCCGGTGAAATAGACTCTATGCCGGTTTTCTAAACCCAAATGGCAAGCCATGGGCAAAGAGCTAGCAAAACTGTTGGAAGCCGGATTCATCCGCGAGATCAAGCATCCCGGGTGGTTAACAAATCTGGTTATGGTACCCCAAAAGGACAAATCCTGGCGGATCTGTGTCGATTTGAAAGACCTTAACAAGGCCTGCCTTAAGGACTCTTTTCCCCTGCCAAGAATAGATCAGATCATCGACGCCACCGCCGGACACGACTCACTATGCTTCCTGGACGCATACTCCGGATACCACTAGATCAAGATGAAGGAGTCCGAGCAGGCGGCAACCACATTCATCACTCCTTACGGACCTTTCTGCTTCAACACCATGCCATTCGGACTGAAAAACGCAGGAGCTACATACCAACACATGATTCAAGCATGCCTCGAAAATCAAATCGGCAGAACGGTCGAGGCATACGTGGACGACGTGGTTGTCAAAACCAAAAACATCGACCAGCTAATAGACGACCTCCGCCAAACCTTCGACAACTTACGAGCCTATGATATATGACTCAACCCGGAAAAATGCGTTTTCAGGGTCCCTGCTGGAAAGTTGCTTGGATTCATCATCTCCCATAGAGGAATCGAGGCCAACCCAGCCAAAATTAGTGCGCTATCCTAGCTCGCAATACAAATAGAGCTCAAGCACATCCAGAAACTGGCCGGATGCGTGGCAGCTTTGAGCCGCTTCATATCTCGCCTCGGAGAAAGGGCGCTCCCACTCTATAGACTGCTTAAAAAGACCAAGAACTTCCAATGGACAGACGAAGCAACTGCAGCGCTCGAGGAGATTATAACACTTCTCGCTGGCAACCCCATCTTGGCCGCACCTAGTGTCGGTGAGCCCATGCTACTATACATTTCAGCCACCAATCAGGTGGTTAGCATGGTGCTCGTCGTGGAGCGTGAGTCTGAGGGCCACAAGTTCCAAGTCCAGAAGCCGGTCTATTATGTGTCCGAGGTACTTACGCCATGCAAATAATGATACCCCCACTATCAAAAGATAGCTTATACGGTTTTTATGGCATCTCGAAAGCTACGACACTACTTTCAAGAATGCTCGGTTACAGTGCCATCAGAGGTCCCCTTGAATGACATAATCAACAACAGGGACTCCATGGTCCGGATCGCCAAATGGGCCATAGAGCTCCTTCCATTCGAGATATCATACAAACCATGCCGAGCTATTAAATCTCAGGTACTGGCGGCTTTTATAGCCGAATGGACTGAAGCCGAACTACCCCGAGAATACATCACATATTTGCACTTGACGATGTATTTTGACGGCTCAAAAATGTTAGCCGCCCTGGGGGCTGGGGTCATCCTAATCTCCCCCACAGGCGACACTGTTCGGTATGTCCTACAAATAATGTACATGGACTCCAACAACACAGCCGAATACGAAGCACTACTACATGGTCTTCGTCTGTCCACGTCAATGGGGTACAGTGCCTCCAAGTAAGGGGAGATTCAAACCTAGCTATCTCTCAAGTCAACGGCGAATTTGACGCCAAGGACCCCAAGATGGCGGCATACAGAAATGCGGTTCTCCGGATATCGGCCCGATTTGAGGGCCTAGAATTCCCCCATATCTCTAGGGATAGCAACCAAGCCGCGGACATACTCGCCCGCATGGGCGCCAAGCGCGACCCGGTTCCTAAAAACACTTTCCTTGAGCAGCTTTTCAAGCCCTCCATAGTATGGCAGGACGGTGACGCTGGCGCACTAGTCAATGAGCCCACTCACAATGCCTCCCCGGACAAGGAGCCCGACGACCATATCATTGGCAGCTCCGCACTCAAGGAAATACCTTCCGCCTACGAAATCATGGCAATAATTGCCCCCTGGACAGAACCTCTACTCGCCTACCTCACTCGGTAATAGCTCCCTGAGGACCAGACGAAGGCACGACGTATAGTTCGGTGTTCCAAAGCATACAAGGTCCATGAAGGCAATCTTTACAAAAAAAGCACCGCAAGAATCTTGCAAAGGCGCATCGCTGAAGAAGAGGGGCATCAACTCCTGGCAGAAATACACACGGGCATGTGCGGCCACCACACGGCAGCTCGGGCCTTGGTCAGCAAGGCTTTCCGAGCAGGATTCTTTTGGCGTACCGCTCGTGAGGATGCCTGGGCTTTCGTCCAACTTTGCGTTGGATGTCAGTTGTTCACAAATCAAAGCCACATGCCCCAACAGCCCTTCGGACGATACCGATAACATGGCCTTTCGCGGTCTGGGGTCTCGACATGGTCGGGCCACTCAAAGGGGGCACAAAGAAAAAGAAGTACCTATTGGTCATGGTCAACAAATTCACCAAGTGGATTGAGGTAAGGCCTGTCACTTCGGCAGAATCCGGACCTGTCGTCGAGTTCTTATCTGACATCATACACCATTATG
The DNA here is from genome assembly GCA_011799875.1 of Thinopyrum elongatum. Taxonomy (NCBI): domain Eukaryota; kingdom Viridiplantae; phylum Streptophyta; class Magnoliopsida; order Poales; family Poaceae; genus Thinopyrum; species Thinopyrum elongatum. The sequence goes on along the minus strand of CM022300.1, from coordinate 274,910,315 downwards.
GTGTCCCCCACAGCATAATTACTGATAACAGTACCAACTTCACCGCCCAGGAAGTCAAGGACTGGTGCGGCAAAATGGGCATTAAGCTCGATTACGCTTCAGTGTACCACCCCAAGACCAATGGGCAGGTCGAACGGGCCAACGGGCTCATTATGAGCGGCATCAAGCCCCGCCTGGTCCGATCACTTGAACAATCAGACTGCCATTGGGTCGAGGAACTCGATTTCGTATTATGGGGGTTGCGCACTACTCCTAACCGGTCAACCGGATACACAGCATTTTTTATGGTATACGATGCAGAAGCCGTTCTCCCATGCGATCTCATCCACGACGCGCCTCGAGTGCACATGTATGAAGAAAAGGAAGCCGAGTTGGATCGGCAGGATGACTTGGACGCTCTTGAAGGAGAATGGGATATAGCTCGGGCTTGATCCGCACTTTATCAGCAGCAAGCATGGCGATACCAAAACCGCAAAGTCCGGGCGAAGACATACAACATGGGCGACCTCGTCCTCCGGCTCCCAGAAAAACAGAAGCATAAGCTCTCGCCCAAATGGGAGGGTCCATACATCATCGACGAAGTACTGGCAGGAGGAGCATACCGCCTTGGCCGCCCGTCTGATGATCGCCTCGAACCAAACGCGTGGAATGCAGCTCGGCTGTGGCGCTTTTACACCTGAGTTAGTCGTGGTCACCCGCATACATCCTCACCTCTCTTTGTTCTTTCTTTTTGTTTTCCTTGACATGGCAGGTGTTCGGCTGAACCGAACCATACCAAGCCAATACCGTATACGTCATGGAATGTAACACCCAGCTTCGCATGGGGCTCCCTTAGAGGAGCCGAATAATATAATCAGTATACATCGCATTTGTTTCGTTTGTAGCCTTCTCATATCTTTCAAGCCAACATATGCACTTATTTTACATAAGATCTTTCCCAAGCTGGGTTGCCTGGCTCCTAGGTTTACCCCTATGTTCCTGATTGTTCTGCTAGGGAGTAAAGTGATCACCTCTGCAATTGTTACGACCGGGTCATTCGGGATCGTACCTCAGACGGGTGAAGCCGAAAGCTAGCGTTCTTACAGAATACAATAAGTCAGCCTAAGGGAAGTGAATATAGCCTCGCGCTTATCACCAGGGTTTTTTCGCAGCCATTGGTCTCCGTTGATTTCACGTATCCGAACTATAAATTTACCCGAAGAAAGGAACCTTTGGAGGAACTATTTTCGTCGGAAGATGTTTCTTACGTCAAATAATAATATAACATAACTCTCCACAAATGTTTCGTCCGTTCGAGCCAAATGTCCGGATTGCCAGGTTCCCGAAGTGCTGCCTTGTTTCCCATGGCACGTAGTACGGAACACTTCCCGATCACTGATCGGGGAGGTAGAAGCCGATGGCCGGTTAAGACAACATTCTTTTAGAAATAAGACCGCGGATTGAGCTTGGTCAATGTACAGTGCATAGATACATAGAATAGACAAAACTACCCTTGATCCACATTGTCTATCAATTGCTCTAAAGTGTAATCCTTCTGAGAATGACGAGCGGCTGGCATCACATCATCATACACCAAGCCTAGAGGAATCTCTCGGCTGTCAGGGCCCACTGGACCAACCCAGGCCATATGCTCGGGGTCCAGCTTGGTGAAACAGGTCTTTACCATAGCCCACGCCTCGCGCGCTCCTTCTCGGCAAGACGAGATCTTCCATAATTCAAACCTTCACCGAGCTCCTTTAAAGCGACTGCCAGTTCAGCCATGCTATCTGGCGGCACCTTTGACGGCCATAACACCTTCACCATACTCTTCATGGCCTTCCGGGCCCTCTCGTAGGTCTTCGACAACTCCTTTAAAAGGTTCCCGTCATAGGTGCTGACTTCTTCCTTGGGCCGCCTAGTCAGGAGACCTAACAAGCAGGTGTTGCATATCATCGTTAAAACGCCAATGGTACTGGACCAACGTACCAGTCAAATCAGTGCTTACCAAATATGCCACCTTTCAGCTTCTGGTTTTCCTCCAAGGCTTGCGCCAGCTGAGTTTTCAAGCTCTCAATTTCCTCGGCTTTCCGCCAGTTCTCTTCTTTGAGCTCATTTTCCTCCTCCTGACTTCGTGTCAGCACTCGTTTACCAGTCTCTAGATCCTTCCGCAACCCGCCTACGGCCTCCGCGGCTATATGAAAAAAAGGGTGTTAATGCATAGAATACATCGTATATCTTTCTACGTGTTGGGAAAAAGTTCTTTCTACTTACCGGACAATTCACTGCTGGCTTTTCGATCCGCATCTAGTTCGTCCTTGGCTTCAAACAACTGTGTCCGGCTCACCTCAAGGTCCTCGGACAACTTTTTGCTCTGCTCTCTTGCGGCCTATAAAAAATAATATCATTAGAAACCCTTAACTCGGTCGTCCCGCCCAAATTAAGGCTTGGGGGCTAGTTGGCTAGGGAACATGATCTGCTTTCAAGCCATTTTAGTTACACACCAGCATTCTGGCGGCAAATAGACTGGCGATCCCTTCAAGACCTGTCCGGGCCGCTCCAAGGTATGCGTCCACCGAATTAAAGGCACTAAATTCCTGGTCGGCAAAGGCAGTATGATGTAAAGTTTCCCTTCGGCGGCGATGATTCATCATGCTCTCGACTTCGGAGTTGGTAACCGAAACATCATCGGAATCCGTCGGCGGCGCGCCGGCTACAGCGTGTTCGGAGGAAGCTCCGGCTCATACCAAAGACTTAGGACCGGAGCTGCGATTCGGCACACCCGGGGAATCTTCAGACTGATGCAGGGGTACACGTCTTCTGTAAAATTAAGCAAGTTTTAATAAAAAGGTATTCAAACCAACCCTCGCTGTAATTCCGAAATATGTCACCTCTGGGCCGGGGAAGCAGGTGCTTCCGCTTTGATCCCCCGTTAGGGGCGAAAGCTGGCACGGTCCGTGCTCCCTCCAAGATGGTCCGACGCGTAGTGCGTCGACCCTCGGGAGCAGAAGTCAGCACATGGGTTATAGCGCGAGATGAGTGCCCGGTTCGGGAGAGGGTCTTCTTTTCACTTACTGTGGAAGAGGGAAGAGCCCCAGGATGATCGGCTGTCAGAGCGACATTGGCGCCGTCAAGGCTCTCCTGATAAAACACCCCATCTTCAAAAGCAATCGATGTCTCTGGGTCATCATGATTCCCAGGATCATTGTCACGGGAATGATCCTTTGGTTGAGGAGGAGGGCAACTAATGGATGCTACTTGACAACTCCATCCCTGTTCAAGTACAATCAGTTAGAATTTGGCCGTAATCTTTGAGCTCAAAACAATGGACTGTTGCTTACCCAGTCCGCCGGATTGTATCTGGAGCAGCCTTCCTGAATACTCATTCGAGTGAAATATGCCTCCTCTCCCTAGAAGAGATCGGCCAATATTTTGGCCAGAGCCACCTTATTGTCTGGCCCTTGTCGCTGGTAGCGATTTACGTAGTTGGTCCCATTATAGCACCATAAAGGATGACCCCGTTCTGGAGGGGTTGCACGCATCGGGTAATAGCAATGTCCATCACTTCGATCATGGTTAGCTTACTGCTAGTTAGCAGCCTGATCTTGGCTGCCAATGAACGCACCTCTTCACTATCCTGTTGGGAAGGGCCTTTGGGCTGCCAGTTGAACCGCTTTATAGGCGGGTCATTTGAGTATTCGGGCAACCCTTGCTGAATTGGGTCGATGAGGGGGACGTCTTCAATATAAAACCACTCCGAGGTCCATCCTTCGGGATCTCTTCATTGGGTTCCAATTGGGTACACTGTCCTAGCTATATGCCATACTTCGGCGCCGCCCACCTCGAATATGGATCACCCTGATGGCGAGGGACAAGACACAAATACTTCCTCCACAAATAGAAGTTGGCCTCGCAACTGAAAAAAATCTCGCAAAGGGCTACAAAGCCCGAGATATGCAATATGGACCCTGGGGTGAGGTTGTGGAGCTGGATCCCATAGAACTCCAACAAACCCCGTAAAAAGGGATGGATGGGAAAGCCCAAACCTCTTAGAAGGAAGGGCACGAGACATACCCTCTCCTCCTTGCTCAGAGCAGGGGAGTTCTCGGCAAGGGCGCAGCCGTCGATGGAGATGAGACCGGCGCGGACTGGGACCAAATCTGCCAGAGGGAGGAAGCACTGCGTCTGCAAGCACCTCAGCTGGAGGTGTGAAACTGAACAGCTCGACCAATTGCTTGGGAGTAGGCCATGTGGGCACGAGGATGAACCTGGGAGGCCGGCCATGGCGTCGTGGAATTTCTTCGGTGTCGTTCTTTGCGAAAGGGGGGAGGTAAGCTGTCCCCCGCACCTTTGGATCTATAAATAAGCGTCTTACCATGAAGCTGGAAGGATGGGCTCGTGGAAGGATGGCATTGGTCCGCACGCCTTCTAAAAAGGTGGACGAAGCTCTTGCCCTGAGGAACGGAATTAAACTCTGATGGTCCCACCTTGATCTCGATATATCTTCGGATCCCAGAATCTTGAAACAGTCCGGGCCAGAGTACATTAGTTCGGGCTCTGGATACTGTTCGGCGAGATTGACATGACTCCAAACTGAATAAAGGAATGGAAGAACTCGTCTCGCAAGCCGTTGATATTAAGATTCCAGAGGATGATCCCCGGTGTTGGAGGCAAGTTCGGGGGGCTACTGAGGGAGTCATGGACTAGGGGGTCCTCGAGGTGCCGGCCCATTGAACATGGGCTGGACTGGAGAAGTCGTATAGTGACGGGAGATCTATGAAGCCGTGGTGTGCCCTCCAAGTCAAGAATGCGCTGGATCTCTTTATCCCTTATTGTAATCTATCTCCGGTAACCCTAACCCTACCGGTGTCTATATAAATCGAGGGTTGTAGTCTTTAGGGCTAGAGATATATTCATCACCTTAGGGTTTAGCTCATACTGATCTCGAGGTAGATCTACTCTATAACCATACTATACATCCAATACAATCAAGCAGGACGTAGGGTATTACCTCTTTGAGATGGCCCGAACCTAGGTAAACATTGTGTTCATCGTCCCTTGTTCCCCATCAACCTTAGATCCACAGCTCGGGACCCCCTACCCCGAGGTCTACCGGTTTTGACACCGACAGCTGTTCATCTACCTCATGAGGCACCACTAAGAGGTCCGGTGCAGTATGGCTGGATGTACCCTATTGAAAGGCGGCTAGGCACTTTCAAGGGCTATGTTAGGAACAGAGCTAGACCTGATGGTTCCATTGCAGAGGCCTACATTGCTACAGAAGCATTGACATTCCGCTCAAAATACATTGAAACAGCTGATCAGCTTAGCAAAAAGGTGGGTGAAGACAATCCAGAGCTCAATGTTTTTGATTGTTCTATTCGAGTTAACGGGAAGAGTAGACAAGATGACAAACTTAAAGATTTAGACAAAATGGTTTGGTATGTGTTAATTAACTATCCTGATATTCTACCTTATATCGAGTAAGTGCTAAGTACTATAGCTTATACATTGTAATCTACTAAACTTTCAGCACATTCTTATATATTTAGATGTTTAACACGATCACTATGTTGTGCAGCATCTACAAAAAGGAGTTACTGGCGCAAAATCCAAGAAACATTGACAAACTGGTTATGGCAGGATTTGCGAAATGGTTCAAGAGCCGTGTAAGCTTTTGAATTGCACTGTCAGTTTTTTAATATATTGAGTACATAAGATGATCAGCTTGTCTATTTTCTAACCATAGGTTAAGAAGATGCGGGAGGATGGGCATGCAGTTAATGATGCCCTTTACGCACTAGCAATGGGTCCTGATACTCGAGTAAGACATTATGAATCTTGCGTTGTTGGAGATGCGCGCTACAACACCCTTGCACGTGATGAAAGCAGGAAGACACAAAATAGTGTCATCATGAGCACGGATAAGTACGGCAAAGAGACAACTGAAATGTATGCTAACATAACAGACATTGTTCAGTTGAAGTATATACCAGTTTTGAGGTCCATTGATGTGTGGATCTATACTGCTATCGTTGGTATAACCTGTTTTCTAGGATCGCAAAACCCAAAGCTGATGATTATTTCAAATCCATCAATGTCAAGGCGGCGTACCACACCGACGAGCCTTTTGTTTTGGCAAATCAAGCAACACAGATATTACATTCACAAAAAAAGCAACACAGTTATTTTCTTGGAAGACACATTTGCACGCAGCGATGACTGGAGAGTATTGCAAAAGTTTGAGCACGGGAATTCATTTAATGAAGTTGCACAACAAGATGATGCTTACACTGCTCCTGATGTAGAAGATTCCATAGATGTTCGTAGTATCTTTGAGAACTACCACATCAATAACATGGCGAAAAGATTCCCTGTCGGGCAGTGGACGTACAAGAGTTGGTCAATAAGAGGCCAATGTTCGAGGACATTGGGGATGAAGAAGAAGATGACACTAGGGGGAATTACGATTCATATTGATACACATGGCGAAGATGTTGAAGTTGCTGCTGTGGATGATGATTAGATTGCTTTTGTCGTATTTGCCTGTGAGAAGATGACTTTTTATCTACTATGTGAAATTGTGTTTGCTATGACAACTAAAACCTGATGAAGTTGTTATTTAGTATTTTGCTTTGAGAACATCACTTATTATGAATGTTGATTTGTGTTTGGTGATTGTATGGTGACTAAAACATGATGATATTGTTTTTTAGTTGTACTCATATTTTGCTATGAAACTTGTATTTGATGACATAGTTTGCTGTTGGACTGCAATTTGCTCTACGTCTTCCAATAGGAACAAAGCTGACCTGACAAGGCCTCTGCTAATTTATTTATTTATTAGCAAAAGGCCCTCTGCTATTTATTTATTTATGAGCAAAATGGATACCCCCCAATTTCTGTGAATAGAAATCATTAGATGTTCACAACACTACGCCTGGCCTGCTAAACAGGTTTCATTCATTACTAGTTTCAACAAAGTGCTCATGTCATAGCCACTGAATACATCACGAGTGCTACATACACTGCAAATAAAGAGAGAATCATCCTACAGAGCACAACGATCTTGCCCATTATCTTCACAAGCTCTTTCATCTCCTCATTGCTGCCAAGGTCCTTCAGCAACTGTTGCTTGGCCATGATCAGATGAACTGCATCTTTAACCTTCTGCTCTGCATCTTCCTCTTCTGTCGTTCTTTTAGTTACTTGCCCAACACCCCAACCTGCTGGTATTTGGATTCCTCGGCTAACCAAATAATCAGCGTAGTTCCATTCCCCCACATCAGCAACTTCCAAGAAATACAAATCACATGAATTTTCCCTTTCTGCATGAATCAAATTGGAAGATCATCTACCAAACTATTAAAAAAATCAGCAACTGAAAGCAGGCAAACAAATTAAACATATTATTACCCCACAATTCGGGCATTTGTAGAAGACTTAGCCAGGGTTGAGGATTATAGTTGAGACGTGACGGATGACTCTGCGTGATTTGTAGCAGTGGCACCACACCAACGGCAGCGGGTTGCGATGAGTAACCGGTTGCAGTGAGTGTGTCGGCGGGGGTGTGATGAGACCCACAGGTGGTGGTACGAGTGGCGACTTGGTGCACATCTGATTGTTGCCTCGATTGCCTGCTGAAGAGCAGGTGGACGAGCCAGCGGACATGGTTGCTGCAACCGGAGCTTCTGATGCTAGGCAGAGTAACTAGAGAAGAGGAGAAGCGGACGTTGGATATGTCAGTTTCATTACATGCAGAGTAGCATAGCACTATTTATAGTGTTAGTCTAGGTTTGGATTCGAACTAGCTACGGGAGCATGGCTCTCTTTTTTATAAAACTCAGCAACGTCTCTTTACGGGTACACTAGATTGTTCTATACACCTTCTCAATTCTTTGATTTTCAGGAATGTTATCTAGCAAACATTCCTTGGGAGGAGGATGGCAAACGAACGCATTTTCCTCACAGTTTTAGTTGAATGCAAGATCAAACAGTGGTAGTTTCAGGAATGTTATCTGGCGAACGAGCCCAGTTTTTCTTTTCTTCCTAAAAAAGTATGCTACATGGTGTCCGCTTAGCCAAGAAACGATTGTGCCAACCTTGATCGTTGGATTGACATTCAACGTCTGTCGTGTTTCTTCAGTCTCTTCTTCCTCGAGCCACCAAAGCCAAACCAGCACCGGCGGGATCGCCTGCTCCTGATACGTCTTCATGCTATTATATTATCCATCTTGGATGTTTTAAATGCATTATTATGCTATTTTATATCATTTTTTGGGACTAACCTATTAACCTAGCGCCTAGTGCCAATTGCTGTTTTTTCCATGTTTTTGTCTTCTACAGAAAATCAATACCAAATGGTGTCCAAACGGTTTTGACGATTTTTCTTAGACCAGAAGACACATAGGAAGCTTTGGGAGGCCAGAAGAGTCACGGATGGGCCACAAGCTTGGAGGCCGCACCCTAGGGGGACACGCCTCCCGAGCTTGCCCCCCCCGTGGCACCTCTAACCCTAATCTCAGCTCCATAAATACCCAAATATTCCCCGTATACCAGAGGGCACACCAAAAATACTTTTCCGCCGCCACAAGTTTTTGTCCTCGTGAGATCCCATCTGGAGACCTGTTCCGGTACTCTGCCGGAGGGGGATTTAATCACGGAGGGCCTCTACATCAACCTTGCTGCCCATCCGATGATGTGTGAGTAGTTTACCGCAGACCTACGGGTCCATAGCTAGTAGCTAGATGGCTTCTTCTCTCTCTTTGATCTTCAAGACAACATTCTCCTTGATGTTCTTGGAGATCTATTCGATGTAATCTTCTTGTCATGGGAAACCATGGCCACCTATGGGGCCATGAGCCCCTTTTGGTTCGGTGGGGGGGATGGGCATGTTGCACAAAGAGCGGAGAAGCGTTGCGCAGCATGGCAGAGATCACACGGGCAATCTTTACCCAGGTTCGGGCCGCTGTGAGGCGTAAAACCCTACTCTTGCTTTGGTGGATTGATGGTGGATAATGGTGGTGGACGTAGCACACTCGCCCGGCAAGGTCGCTCTGGGGGCGAGAGTGGCTATGGGCGTATGAATATGCGAGGGTCCAAGCCTTTCTACGGTCTCCATGGGCCTCCTTTTATAGATTAAGGGGTCACGACAGTGGCAAATCAGTCTTTGCGTACTGATTAGATAGCTAACAGTGCTATCATACCTAACTCTGCAGGCTGACAGAGCGCATTAAATGCGCCGCTCAGTGTCACATCACAGCCCGCCCGGCAGGCCCTGTCGGGCTGTTTTGCTAGCTTCGCGGCTACTCGTTTGACATGTCTCAGGATGGGTGTCATATGGAGGTGTTTGCTGTAGGAAGTGGCTGCCATGTGGCAAAAAGCAGCCACTTAGTCACCTTGGAGCTCGACACCGATCTGATTAATGACTTGCGTCGCTTGTGAGGTGGAGTGGTGGAGTGGCTTGCCTCCGCCAGCCCCGGCGGGCCTGCCGGGACGATCTGGGAGCTTGCTTCCGGGGCAAAACCCAACCCTGCCGGGCTCGCCTGCCCAGCAAGGTAGGTCCTTCCCTTAGTGATGCCTTGTTCCTCTGGCTCACCTTGGCATTCTCGACTTGCACTTGGATCCTTCAAAGGAATTCATCCTCCTTGTTTGGTCTGATCTTGGTCTTGTTATCTTGTCTTTGGCTTGTGCATAGTCCGTGCAATGGACCCAGGGTCTGTTGCACCGACAGGAGCCCCCGGGCCTGGCACGAACACGCAACTGGGCGTCATCGGGGTAGGCCCCAACTAGTGCATAGGCAGAAATGTAAGGGCGGCTCCGCCCTTTGAGATCTTCTTTGCTTCTTCATTAACTTGAGCTCGGGTTAGTTTCCGGTTTTCCGCGCGTCGTGCAACGCCAATTGTGGTGGGGCCATTCTTCTAATGGCCCACGAATGACTTTAATGCAGGTGCTGATAACTACCAATTCACTCTTCCAATCGCGCCCTTATCCTTAGCCACGTATGCCGCATGCATTGAGTGGGGTAGGTAATGGAGGCACGTGGTGCGGGAGAGCATCAAGGCAGGGGCCCAATCCTCTTGGATTGGTGGAGGAGGACGGCGGGTACTCGCCAGGGAATCAGCCCCCAGCCCCAGCTTGCCTATAAAAGGAGGAGCAGGGGAGGAGCAGAGGGATTCATCCACATTCCTCTCCTCCTCCGCCTTCTGCTTCTTCTAGGTATGCTGAAAGAAGAGCCCGGGGCCAGGCCCCGAGCCCTAGCTTGGAGTTTTGCATGAGCCCTATGGGGGTGCTTGGGCGGCGCGGCGGTAGCACCAGAGGTGGCGACTCTGGTGTGCTCATCGTCGGGTCGCCCGTGGCTTCAACTTTAGTAAGAGGCGATGCAAACGACACCATGCCGAGGCCCATAATGGGCAAAAGGTGTGGTAGTCGATTGTGGCCTATCCCCCCTTTTCTTGCGGTGTTGGAGGGAGGTTGCAGAGATGGTTCACCATTGGTGAGGGCGGACCCTATCTCCCCGTACTCCGCCCGTCTGGTGCATGGGAGAGCCTCTAGTCCTTCTGCATGCTTCCTTAACGGGCGGGGTCTTCATATCGCCGGGCCGTCGGGGACGTCCATGCTCTCTGTGGGGTCTCTTGGGGTGCGCGGCGTTCGCATCGATGGGCATGGCGGGAGCTTTGGGCAACGATGGTGCAGAAGGTGGCGACAACCCACGACGCGTCAAGAATGGGGGCGACCGTTTCGACGAGTCGTGTTTGCCGGTGACTCCGTTTGGGTTCCCGGTAGTGCCACCGCCCGCGCCTGCCCTCTGGTTTCTTCCTCTTAGCCCATCGACGGTGTTCTCCTGATCCTGGGGAGGCGTCGAATCCCAGCCAGGCCCGCCTTCCGCCTTCTCTGTTCCTTCCTGCAATTTCCTGAAGGAGATGGACAAGGGCAAAGGCATCACGGGGTACTTATCTTTTTTTAATCTTAAATCTGTAGGCACTTGCCAAATTTTAGTTCAAATAATGTAATCTCTCGTATCCATGTTTATGTTTTGTGAGATTTGTACTTGTTGATCAGCATATTAATGAAAAAGATAAGCTTTGCCGGGCACTTGTGCATGTACGATATCCATGCAGAGGTGAAACACCTCCATACTTCCATGTAAACAAGTAGATCCCGGTAAGCTACCTTGCCGGCACCCCATAGGACTGCTGCCGTGAGGCTAAGCCTGTCGGGCGCATAACCCATTGGGAGAGACCAGCCTCCCGCCAACCCCTTTCAGCCAAAGGCCACTACGAGCATCCTGACCGAAGCAGCGTTCGTGTCAGTAGATGGGAGTACCTTTGTTTCTGAGGCGGCGAGGTTTTCATACGCACAAGTCCTACTCATAGAACATGTATGGATAAGAGACGGAACTTATCTGTTTGGCTTGCCGGAGACCGCAGTGCTGGCTTGTCTTCGCATCCTCTTCCTAGGACTAAGTCCACGGCAGGAGCCTGCAGTTTATGCAAATGAAGATGATGCTAGATGTAATCTATCTACATGATCATGCAACCTATCTACATGAATCATGCGATGCTTATGATATGCTTATGCACGCATGCAACTTGTCGGAAGCCCCCAGGGCTTCATTTATTTCTCTGCTGCTCAGGGTCTGCGCCTGGCTTTGTACAAGGGGTTACATGCAGCTAAGGCAAGGCCTGTACAAAAGGGTGGCTGCCGGGCAGGGCCCGACAGCTGCGCCTTACAGGTAGAACTTGCGGAGATGCTCAATATTCCATGAGTTTTGCAATTGAATGCCATCTCCAGACAGACTGCGCCAGGTCTGGTGACTCGTACTACCCGGTAAGGGCCTTCCCACTTTGGCGATAGCTTGTTTGTACCCTTGGCGGACTGAACGCGCCTAAGGACAAGGCCGCCTTCCTCAAAACACTGGGCATGAACCCTACGGCTATGATAGCGACGCAGGGTTGCTGATAGCGTTCAGCACACGTAGCAGCCCGGAGACGGTTCTCCTCGAGAAGCACAGCATCGTCGCGCATGTGCTGTTCCTGCGCTACTTCATCGTAGGCAAGCACTTGAGGTGACCCGTAAATGAGTTCCGTGGGGATAACTGCTTCTGCCCCATAGACTAGGGAGAAGGTAGTCTGCCCGGTAGCTCGGTTTGGTGTCATTCTGAGGGACCAAAGAACCACTGGCAGCTCATCGATCCATCGCGTGCCATGCTTCCGCAGCTTATCAAACGTTCTTATCTTGAGTCCTCGTAGCACTTCAGCGTTTGCCGTCTCAGCTTGTCCATTGCTTCTGGGATGTCCGACAGAGGCAAATGAGATCTTGCTTCCGAGGGCATGAACATATTGCATGAAGGCGCGGCTCGTGAACTGGGTGCCGTTGTCGGTGATGATCCGGGCAGGGACCCCGAAGCGGCACACCAATCCTTATAAGAACTTGATAGCTGACTGAGCAGACACCTTTCTCATGGCATCTACTTCCGGCCACTTTGTAAACTTGTCGATTGCAATGAACAAGAATTCAAAGCCCCCGGTAGCTCGGGGGAAAGGGCCGAGGATATTGAGCCCCCAGACCGAAAACGGCCATGACAAAGGGATTGTCTAGAGTGCTTGGGCAGGCAGATGGATATTTTTGGAATGGAACTGATAGGCTTCACACTTGGTGACGAGCTCAACCACATCTTGGAGGGCTGTGGGCCAATAGAATCCTTGCTGGAATGCTTTCCCAACCAAAGCCCTTGATCCAATGTGGGAGCCGCTCATGCCTCTGTGTATCTCTCCCAGCAGTTCCTTTCCTCCTTCCCGGCAAATGCACTTCAATTTCACACCGTTGGGCCTTCTTCTGTATAGTGTGTCATCGGCAAACTGATACATACTGGCCCTCCGGGATACTCTTTCAGCTTCTTCTTGCTCTTCGGGAAGTTCTCCTGTTTACAGGAAATGGACTATGTGCCTTGCCCAAGTTGGAGCCTGAGGCTCGGCAACAAGGACTAGCGGCACCTTCTCATTCGTGGGGGCGCATCCCTCGACCGCGGGGACTAGTGGCCCGGCAGGAGGGTGCAGCCCGGCAATCGAAGGGGAGTTGTTTCCGGCAGGGTCCTTGCCAGGAGTCCCGAAAGGCTCTACCGGGAGAGGCTTACCGGAGTCCAATTTCCTCCTCTTTGGGGCCCTTGTTGTCGGGAATATGGAGGGGTGAGTAAGATGGAGAACACAAGTTCCTGGTTCCACGGGAAGCTTCTGCACAGTGCACTTTGATAGGCGATCAGCAATGCTGTTTTCCGCACGGGGTCCGTGCTTTGTTTGCAACCCGTCAAAGCGCTCCTCCAATCTTCTCACTTCCTCGACGTATGCCTCCATCAATGGGCTTTGGTAATCCTTGTTGACTTGTCTCACCACCAGTTGTGAATCTCCTCAAATGATCAGCTTCTTGATTCCCAATTCAGTGGCAATCATGAGCCCGACAAGAAGCCCTTCATATTCTGTTGTATTATTGGTCCCCTCCTCCCGGGGAAAGTGCATCTGGACGACATACCTCAGGTGCTCTCCAGTGGGAGCCATGAGAAGCACGCCGGCCCCTGCACCTTGTAGGGAGAAGGCACCATCGAAATACATGACCCATTATTGGGGCGCTTCCTTGCTGGGGATAACTGTTTCTAGTACGTCTTCATCAGGGGTTGGCGTCCATTCCGCAATAAACTCTGCCAATGCCCTGCTCTGGATTGTTGATGTGCTTTCAAACTTCAGGCCAAAGCTGGACAACTCCAATGCCCACTCCACTATCCTGCCGGTGGCCTCTGGGTTTCGAAGTATCCTTTGCAATGGGAAGCGGGTGACAACTGTGATCTCATGGGTTTGGAAATAGTGGCGCAGTTTCCTTGAGGCCATGACAAGGCCAAAGATCAATTTTTACACGCCAGAATACCTAGATCTAGCCCCCTGCAACAGGGAGCTGACGAAGTATACTGGGCGCTGCACCACCTTCTTCCTTGCCGTGTCCTTGGGGTTGCTTCCGCTACGGTGCTCCTCTTTGTCCTGATCCATATCTGGCCTTGCCGGGCCACTCTCTTTCTCTTCCCCGGGTGGGACACTTGCTGAGGTGGTTGCTTCTTCTACTTCCCGCTGCGCTACTAGGGCCACACTAACTACTTGATTAGTTGCTGCCAGATATAGCAGCAAGGGCTCTTGTGGTTTGGGTGCGACCAAAGTAGGCACAGAAGACAAGTAGGCCTTCAAATCCTGCAGCGCTGCATCTGCTTCCGGGGTCCACTTCATGGGTCCTTCCCTCTTCAAAATCTTGAAGAACGGCAAGGCGCGCTCGGCAGACTTGGAGATGATCAATGGCCTTGATCTAAGCGCGGCAACGCATCCTGTCAAACGCCTCACATCCTTAACTGTCTTGGGTGCCTGTATCTGCTCAATGGCCTTGATCTTATCGGGGTTGGTCTCTGTCCCATGGTGGGACACAAAGAAACCAAGTAGCTTGCCGGATGGAACGCCAAACACACACTTCTCCGGATTCAGTTTCAAGTTGATCTTGCGTAGATTAGCAAATGTCTCTTCTAAATCCTGGATGAGGGTTGATCTGTCCTTGGTCTTGACCACAATATCATCCATATAGGCTTCAATGTTCCTGTGCAACTATGGTTCAAAGCCAATTTGGATTGCTCTTGCAAAAGTGGACCCGGCACACTTCAACCCGAAAGGCATGCGCACAAAGCAGTATGTGCCGCGTGGGGTGATGAATGAGATCTTTTCTTCATCTTCCTTGTACATAAAAATCTGATGGTATCCAGAGTATGCATCCAGAAAAGAGAGCAACTCACGTCCTGAAGTAGAATCAATGATCTGGTCAATGCGCGGCAAGGGAAATGGGTCCTTTGGGCATGCCTTGTTCAGATCCGTGAAATCTATGCAAAGCCTCCATTTTCCATTAGCCTTGCGCACAACCACTGGGTTTGCTAACCATGTTGGATGCAGTACTCCTCTAACCAAACCAGCTACTTCAAGTTTCTTGATTTCCTCGACAATAAACTGTTGCCGCTCCAAGGCCTGCTTCCGAACCTTCTGCTTGATGGGCCGGGCATGTGGGCAGACAGCAAGGTGGTGCTCGATTACCTCCCTGGGAACACCAGGGATATCAGACGGTTGCCAGGCAAACACATCGATATTCGCCCGCTGGAAGGCAACAAGCGCACTTTCCTATTTGTCATCAAGGGTGGCGCTGATAGTGAAAGTACCATCAGCGCCAGCCAGCCCTGCCGTGACCTTTTTCACTTGGGGTGGAGCAGCCTTGGATCTCTTGCTGTTGGAACTCTCTGGCATGTCATCAATGGGCGCGGCACATTCCACAGAGGTACGCTTCCCAGATTCCTTACCAGTGCCTCTGCTATGCTTTTCCTTGGCGGGAACTGTGGCTTCCATGACCTCTGCCGTGACCGCTTCTCAGTACATCTTATGCACGCAAATAATTGCGTCTTTCTTGTCCGACGGAACGGAAATGACGCCCATCGGCCCCGGCATCTTCAAGGTGTTGTAAGCATAGTGGGATGCTGCCATGAATTTGGCTAGGGCCGGGCGCCCAAGGATCCTGTTGTATGGCAGGGGGAGGTCAACCACATCAAACACAACTTTCTCAGTCCTGTAGTTCAATTCTCCTCCAAATGTCACTGGCAACGTAAACTTTCCTTAGGATGGCTCCTACTGGAATTGACTCCTTGGAACGTGTCTGTGGCCTTAAGTTCTTCCTCTGCTATCTGGAGTTTGCTGATAACCTTTGGAGAAATCAGATTCAACCCGGCCCCGCCGTCAACCAACATCTTTGTGACCTTGAGGTTGCGAATTGTTGGTGAGACCAACAACGGCAAGCACCCTACCGCAGTAATGCGGTCGAGGTGGTCCTCTCCATCAAAGATGATGGGCGTGCCCGACCACTTGAGCGGCTTCCGAGAATCTGCCGCTGGCTCCACGGCATTGACTTCACGTGCCCACTGTTTAAGTTGGCAGTGAGAGGAGTGCAAAGATGCACCCCCATCAATGCACAGGGCGTCAGTGGCCTTCTGGAATTCCTGCTTGCTGGTTTCCTCTTCATTTCCTCCATCACTCTCATTACTGTAATCCTCCTTCTCTCGGCCTTTGGCGGGTTTCCCTTGGTTCCGAGGAGCCTTGCCGGGGCGATTTGCTTCACCACCCCGTCCCTTCCTGCCAGCGCCATTCTGACCTTTTTCCTTATCACGCTTCTCATACTCAGCCTTTTGCCTCTTGACGAGCTGCTCAACCTGATGACACTCCTGGAGATCATGGCCCTTGGTCCGATGAATCTTACAGTACGGCCCATCAATTTTCCCAGCTTTCTCAGCAGCCGCCGCCTCCCGGCAGTCAGCGCATGTGGTAGCCTCCTTGTCGGGGGCTTCAGCCTTGGCCTTCTTGCCGGTACTAGGTGTGCCCGACCCCTCAACAGTCATCACTGTCTTATCCTTGCACTTCTTGTTGTGCTTCTTGTTCTTCTTTTTCTTACTGACAGTCTCGTCGTCATCTTCTAAGTCGATGTCGATGCAATCTTCCTCTCTAGGAAGTTTCCTCCCCTCCTCCATCCGAGCACATTTTTCCACCAAAGTGTAGAGCTCCTTCACAGTCTTGGGCAACCAAACGTTCATCTTGGAATGTATCCTGCGGTTGCGCACATTGGTTTGCAAGGCAGCTATCACGGCAGCTGGGTGGATATCTGGGATATTTCTATGGACTCGGCTGAATCTCTGCAAGTACTTCCGTAGAGTTTCTCCCTCTTTCTGCTGGAGAAGTTGCAAGTCGCTGGGCCACCCTGGTTCTTGATGGCCGCCCGTGAAGGCACCAATGAACTCGTGGCACATGTCAGCCCAGGTCGAAATGAAGTTCGCTGGCAGATGCATCAGCTAAGACCTCACATTTGACTTGAGGGCCAAGCGGAAGTAGTTGGCGAACACCTTCTCATCTCTTCCCCCGGCAGCTTGAACAGCGATGGTGTAGATGCTCAAGAACTCTGCCGGGTTTAGTCTCCCATCATACTTCTCGGGTATCTCTGGCTTGAACATGCGAGTGGACGGCCAACGGACTTGCCGCAGCTCACGGGTGAAGGCAGGGCACACAACCTCGAAAGGCAGGCACCCGCCATCTCCGAGCGCGGATTCGTCGACGTCGGGGCCATTGCACCCATTGGACTGGCGGGGGTTGTCGCGGCGCCGCTCATCGATGACACGCGCGCCTTCCCTTCGCCTGCCCTCCGGGGCAAGCTGTCGGCCTTGACGCGCTCGAGGGTCTGACGAGGCCATCGAGACGTCATCGGGTGCTTGGTTTTGCGGCTCCCGGGCGGCTTGCCGTGGTGGATATTGCACTGTGAGGGTGGCCCCTCTCGCACGACCAGCCGCACGAGCCGCCGTTGCTGCCTAGGAAGGCCGTGGCGGTCCGGCCTGCTGTGATCCTTCCGCCTCGGCAAAACTAATCAGACTTTGGATGGTGGCTTGCCACTCATCCATCTGGTCTGCCGCCGGTGGAAATCTCAATAGCAGTTGGGCCCACGCCATGGCCTCTGAGGCAGTGCTTGGCATAGGTGATGACGATGTAGATCGTAGTGTCGCTTGGCTCCTAACATCGCCGGTGGCGACCGCGCCACGCCCTTGCTGCTGCGAACCAGCCGTTTGGACAGCATGGTGACGCGGCGGAGGCACCTGAGGGCCAGCTGCTCCATTGGGCACAGTAGCTGTGTCAGCCCGCCCCGGGGGTGGCGCGTGCCCTGCGGTCGCCCCACAGCGGGGGTGGCCGGAGGGTTGCGATTCACCCCAGAATGAGCATCATCAGTACGGCTGTGCCCGTTGGCGAGGAGAAGGGGTTCAGGCGGAATGATCCCTCCATCCGTACCTCGTGGAGCATGGCCGTTGGGATGTTGCTGATGCTGTCCTTCCCTGGTACCTCCCATTCCTGCTTCGGCTGTGGGGGAGGTGGTGACGCGCCGCCTGTGCCGACCATGTCGCCCGCAGCATCCACACCCTCGCGAGCCCTCGCATTCCCCGTGACGTCGGCGGTCGCGGGCGGCGGAGCCTTCGAGGTGGACGGGTGACTTGCAACTCCGGGCTTCCTCTTGGGTGCCATAGTCGATGATGTCGTCGACAACGAAAATGTTGATTAAGATGACGCGCAGCGTACGCTCTCCGTTTCGTGCAAGTGATCCCCCTACCTGGCACGCCAAAGATGTCGTGGGAAACCATGGCCACCTATGGGGCGATGAGCCCCTTTTGGTTCGGCGGGGGGATGGGCACGTTACACAAAGAGCGGAGAAGCGTCGCGCAGCATGGCAGAGATCACACGGGCAGTCTTTACCCAGGTTCGGGCCGCCGTGAGGCGTAAAACCCTACTCCTGCTTTGGTGGAATCATGGTGGATAATGGTGGTGGACATAGCACACTCGCCCGACAAGGTCGCTCTGGGGGCGAGAGTGGCTATGGCCGTATGAATATGCGAGGGTCCAAACATTTCTACGGTCGCCATGGGCCTCTTTTTATAGATTAAGGGGTCACCACAGTGGCAAATCAGTCTTTGCGTACTGATTAGATAGCTAACAGTGCTATCATACCTAACTCTGCAGGCTGACAGAGCACATTAAATGCGCTACTCAGTGTCACATCACAGCCCGCCCGGCAGGCCCTGCCGGGCTATTTTGCCAGCTTCGCGCCTGCTCATTTGACACGTCTTAGGACGGGTGTCATATGGAGGTGTTTGTTGTAGGAAGTGGCTGTCATGTGGCAAAAAGCAGCCACTTAGTCACCTTGGAGCTCGACACCGCTTTGATTAATGACTTGCGTCGCTTGTGAGGTGGAGCGGTGGAGTGGCTTGCCTCCGCCAGCCCCGGCAGGCCTGCCGGGACGATCTGGGAGCTTGCTTTTGGGGCAAAACCCAACCCTGTCGGGCTCGCCTGCCCGGCAAGGTAGGTCGTTCCCTTAGCGATGCCTTGTTCCTCTGGCTCACCTTGGCCTTCTCGACTTGCACTTGGATCCTTCAAAGGAATTGATCCTCCTTGTTTGGTCTGATCTTCGTCTTGTAATCTTGTCTCTGGCCTGTGCACAGTCCGTGCAATGGACCCAGGGTCTGTTGCACCGACACTTCTTTGGCGGTGTGTTTTTTTACTGTACACAGTAGGGCAAAGCCCCACTGCAATTTTTATTAAATCAATAGAACAGAAGTCTTACAAGGCTTGAGGTAAGCCAAGCAATAAAACAAAAACTAAAGCTAAACGAAGGAAGGAAAAAAAGTAGAAGAAACAGAAAGAAAAAAGAAGTAAAAGAAAGAAAAAAAAAGACTAAGAAAATGCAAAATAGTTACAAAAGATTATCTAGGCAGGCATTGAACCGGGAAGCATGCTTTTGCTTGATCCTATATCTGAGCCAATTCAATTCCTCAAAGAAGATATGCCTCCAATTCTGGAAGGATGGTTGCACTTGCTGAAAAATGAGATTGTTTCTTGAGATCCAGATTGCCCATGTAGCCAGAATAATAATGTTCATAAAAAAAGTACTCTGAGCTTGATTCTTATATCATCCACTACCTCCATGACTGAAATAGGATTGCCTCTGGTTGGATATACAAAGTTCCAACATCTTTCAGCAAAAGGACAGCCCTAGAAAAGATGGAAGACAGTTTCCTCATGTTGGCAAGCCATGAGGGCACAATTATATGATTCCAGATAAAAAGTTTTCCTCCTGATAAGGTTTCTGGTATTCACTCTATCATGGAGAAGCATCTAGAAGAAAATTTTGTGCTTTGGTTGACAGGAGCAATTCCAGATCCATTGAAATTGCTGAGGTACAATCTTAATCCCAATCATCACTTTATAGGCTTTTTCAGCACTAAATTTATGAGACCCCCAAATATAGGACCATGTGTCAGTGTGGTTGTTGTATCCTGAGCTTTTGAGATCCTCAGAGATTACCTCAAGCTGTAAGAATTGATCATAAGCTTGCACTAAAAGTGGCAGATGGAAGAGATCCTCTAAATATTCACTTTGAAGTGCCTCACAAACTGAAATCATAGCATCTCTGGCATAAGAGAATAGATGTGGGAAAGTTTGGTTAAGACATGAGGTGTGCCAAAGGTCTGTCCATAAAAGAGCTGATTTCCCATCTCCCAGATTACACCTTGCCATGGAATTGAATTGATCTAGTAATTTCATATTTTCTTTCCACCAAAATGATCCACACATTTGCTGTCCAGGGAGTTGCCCCTGAGAATAGTAAGTCTCCCAAATCAAATTTACCCATGGAATATTGAGCCTGTTGAAAAACTTATGAAGGTTTTTGAGAAGCAGGGCTTTGTTTTGAACATAGATATCTTTGACACTAAGGCCACCCTGATCTTTTGGCCTGCAAACTACAGTCCATTTAACCATTGCTGGTCTATGATCTTGAGGATCTAAGCTTCTCCATAGGCAATGTGTGAGATACTTCCTAATTTGTTTCTTGATAGTCTCAGGTAGTTCCAAGCAACACATGAAGAAAATGGAATGGAAGCCATTATTGATTTTACAAGAAGTCTGCCAGCCCGAGTCATAAAAGTAGCCAGGCCCATCAGCTTATTAGCCACCCTTCTCACCAGAGGCATTCATTGCTCAATAGTAGGCTTGTACAGTCCCAAAGGTAGGCCCAGGTATGTGAAGGAAAAAACCTCTGTTTTACAATTCAGTGTATTTATGAGAAGCTGAGTCTTTTGTTCATTGATATTGATAGGGATCAAGCTTGATTTATTGTAGTTGACTTTCAGCCCAGTAGCATCAGCAAAAGTGTTCAGTATGGCCTTAAGAAACACCAATTATCTGGCATCAGCCCTCATGAGGACTAAAGTGTCATCAGCATATTGAACTATTGGAAAGTATGGACATGAATTGGATCCTAGTGGTGGTGACAAAAGTCCTTGGTTCATTGCTCTGTTCAATATAGATTGAAGAAGATCTGCAGCAATTACAAATAGCAAAGGAGATAAAGGATCTCCTTGCATGACCCCCTTCTTGCAATAAAATTTCTTGCATGGAACTCCATTAAGTAAAACCGCAGAAGAGGCTGAATTAAAAAGAAATTTCATCCACATAATCCACCTTGCACCAAACCCTTTTGCTTTTAAGATTGTGATGATTGCATCATATTCAATAGAGTCAAAAGCTTTCTCAAAATCAAACTTGAGGACTACTATTTCTTCCCTTGATCTATGACACTGATGTAGGTATTCATATGCCCAACCCAAGCAGTCCTGAATTGCTCTTTCTTTTAGGAACCCATACTAATTAATGTGGACCAATTTCAGAATAATCCTTTGAATTCTATTAGCCAATAATTTGGTTATAATCTTTAGATAACTATTAAGCAAAGAAATTGGTCTGTAATCATTTGTGGTCAAAGGACTTGATGTTTTTGGGATCAAGGTTATATATATGAGGAATTGATGCTCTCAAGATTCACCTTGCCTTCATAAAAATCATGAATAAGTTTTCTGACATCATTTCCAATGATATCCCAACAGGCTTTGAAAAATTCATTGTTGAATCCATCAGGTCCAGGTGACTTGTCTGATGGAAGATCTTTAACCACATCATTAATTTCCTGGTCAGTGAAAGGTTTCTCAAGGTCTGCCATCATGTCATGATTATGTTGTGTGCCATATAGATCCTCTAAGTCAAAGTGCATGAAAGTTTCCTTTGATGTGCCAAGTCTTTTTCTGAAAGCTTCCCATAAATTTGTAGCTTTACTTTCATGGTCTGTGAATTCCAGTTGTTCCTTATTCTGTAACATAGCTATGTGGTTATGTCTATGACTTATTGTGGCCTTAGTGTGAAAGAACTTTGTGTTCTCATCTCCAAATTTCACACCCTTTATTTTGCCTCTTTGTTTCCAATAATTTTTTTGGTTTTTGAGAAGTATTAACAGCTCCTCTTTCAGAACATTTCTGCAGTTCCATTCCAAATTGCTCCAATCTCTAAATTCCTCAAAAAGATACATGATGAAAATAGCCTCATTCAGGTTATTAATTCTTTTCTTGAGGCAAGAAAGATATTTAGCCCAGTTTTTAAGTGCCCTTCTGAGATTCTTGAGCTTAGCATTAATGCACTTAGCAGCATCTGTGAATCCCACTGTAATGTTCCAAGCATTAGCCACAATATCCTTGAAGTCACTATGATCTAGCTAGTAATTTTCAAATCTGAATATTCTGGTCTTGGGAATTAAAGTGCCAATCTTGATAACATAGGGAATATGATCCGATATAGGTCTTGAATGGGGAAGAGCCATTGTGTCAGGAAAGCTAGTCATCCAAGCTGGTGAAGTAAAAAAAATCCAGTTTTTCCAAGAGAGGATTTTCTTGCATGTTACTCCAACTATATTTTCTTCCCTTCAGTGGCAACTCCACCAGTCCTAAGCTGCTAATTGCTTCATTAAATAGAAGCATTTCATTCACATCACCACCTGGCCTGTTCCTATTAGAGGGGTCCCTAATGAAGTTGAAATCACCCATAACTATCCAGTCAATATCACTGGGCATATGAATATGTTTGAACCAGTTTATGAAACCAGCATTACCACTATGATCACAAGGCCCATAAATATTTGTGAGGATCCAACTTTTGTAGGAGATCTTACAAGTGAGCTGAATGGAAAGAGAGTAGTTGTTTTGGAATATAGTTTCTCCTTCAAAAAGATCACCATTCCAACCAATCAAGATGCCACCAGAGGCACCAACTGAGGGTATGTAATCAAACTTAGTGAATGTGCTAGGACAGAAGTTTCTGATATATGTCAGATCAAAGGCCTTTCTTTTGGTTTCCTGTAAGCAGACAACAGCACTACAACTTTCTTCAATCTTATTATTCAAAGCAAGCCACTTATCTTGAGAGTTAATCCCTCTGATATTCCAGTTGAGGATATTCCAACTTCTATTGTTACTCATAATTAAACCATTCATTAAGTCTCGGAGCAGACAAGTACTAACACTTGTCACAAGAAAAAGAAAGCATTCCAACCATACACAGGTTCATTACAATCCAGAACAGAAACATATTACATAACCCAGGTTGTTTCATAAAAGGTGTACTACTGGCCCTACTATGAGTTGGGCCTCTTTCCTCTTGACAGCATGATTTGGTGTGCTTCATTTGGACACTTCAGATGGGCAATCTTTTCATTTGGCCATGGGCACCTTGGCCAAATCTTCCTAGGATTTCCTCTTCTGCTTCTTGTTCAGCTTTCCTTCTAAATCCTTCTCAGCAATCTTGCAAAAAGTTTTTGTCAGATTTTTAGCCACGGTTTTTTAGGTAATGGGAGGAATTGCATTACAAGGCAGGCAAATATTATTGGAGGAGGACACTCTTTTGTAACCATCATTTGCTTTACTGATTCTGTCACTTCTTCTTACCTCAGATTCAACTAGTGGAGTTTTGCCTCCTCTCCTCTTTTTAGTGTTTTCACCACCAAATGGCAGAAGCAGGGCTTGCTCCTAACTTGCTTTTTCCAAATTGTCGGCATCTCCCTCATTTTCCTTGTTCTATTGGCCTAATGGATTAGCCAAGCATGTTGGAACATGAGATACCTGGCATTTACCCGGAATATAAAAAGTGATTGACTCCTCTGGTTTATCAGGTGTGGATAACAACTCCCAAAGTAAAGATTTAAGCATATGAATTGTCTAGCCAAACTTATCAGGTATCATAAGGATCTGCATGATAAAATTAAACCAACTCACTGGTATTTAAATAGTCAGGACATCCTGTGGGTTAGCTGGCTTTGTTGCAAAGTGTTGTTTCCACAGCAGCAGTCCTTCCTCTGAAAGAACAGTATCAGAGGTTTTTGAGGCCATAAGTTGCAAGTTTTTTAACACTAGCAGAGATGCTCCATGTGAAGATTGTGCAAAATGCAATTCCAAAAGTTCATTCCATGAATAATTAGAGCTAGTTTCCAAATTACCTTCTTTGTCTATTATAGTGGCATTCTCCATGTGATTTGTTTTAGTACCTGCTTTATTCTCCTCCTGGTTGCTTGGTAAATAAGTGTCTGATGCTCCATAGTTAGTGTTTTGAGATGTTAATTTCCCTCTTACTTACTGAGTCAGATCTTTGACTTCATCACCATTATTAGTGTCCTTGGCTTGCAGTCCCTCCAATGTTGTGAAGCAGCAGTGCAAGAGTTATCCAGTGGGTTCTCAAGGACATCAGCAGCAGGAGGATCAGCTTTCTCATTCCCTGCAACATTAGGGAGTTCTGGCTCTTCCTCATCAGGGTATGCCTCCATGAGGTTGTTCATCCCTAACCCCAAACCTTGATCACTGTTATGCTGCAAGACAATTTGATTAACTTTTTCAGCAGAGTGCTGTCCCAGGACTAAAGCATTGTTTGAGAAGTCTCCATCTGAAATTGAGACAGTGGTTGTTATACTACTGTTCCCATCATGTACAAGCAGCATATCAATCACATCCTGAACAACTAATTCTTCATCATGAAAGTTGTATGGATTCTCCTGTTGGTGAAGTGGCTGTTGCAAGGCCCAGTGCCCATCATTCTCCCACTCATCTTCTTCCATATCATCTTCCACTACTGGAATCAGAGAATTTGCCATCAGCCAGTTCTTTGCCATCTGCTTGCGGATGGCAAAGAAGGTATTTGCTGTCTGCTTACAAAAAACAGCCGACAAAGAACTGGCTGATGGCAATGATATTATTTGCCATCAGCCTGTTCTTTGCCGTCAGCTAGCGGACGGCAAAGAGGTGGGGTGGGGTCCAGTGGAGGCCGGCGCGTGGGGCCTAGCCCATCCCCCCTCTTTGCCGTCGGCAAGCTGACGTCAAAGTTTCTTTGTTGTCCGCTAGTAGACGGCAAAGTAGCCACTACCTAACGGGCCGTTACCCACCCGACCCCCTCCGCTCTCTCTCTCTCTCTCTCTTCATCCCTCCCTCTTTCTCTCTGAACTCCTCAAGACAGAAAGGAAAAAAAAAAAAAAAAAAATCTCCCTCGGCCCTGTCATCCATAGTCCCTCTCCTGTGTATCCATCTGGCCGCGCACGCTTGCCTCCGCCTCAAGAGTCCCCAATCATCTCTCTCTCTCTCGTCTCTCTCATCCTCGTCTCTCTCTTCTCTTCTCTCTCTCTTCTCTTCTCTTCTCCTCTCCCCTCTCCCCATCGCACCCCATCGCCGACCCCGACCGCACCCCACCGCCCCGCCCGCCGCTCCGACCCCATGCCGCCCCCGCCCTCGACTTCACCCCCGCGCCACCCCAACCCCACCGCACGCCACCGCCGCCCCCAACCCCACGCCGCCCCCCCCAACCGCACCCCACCGCCCGCCCCCTACCGCACCTGCCCCGCGCCCCCCCTCACGCCGCCATCGCCCCCCCCCCCCCATCACCCTCCCACCCTCCCGTTCTGGCACGCCACCCCGGCCCCCCGACGACCCGACGCTCCGGCACGCTGCCCCCCCATCGCCCGCCCCAACCCCCCCCCCCCCCTCGCCGGCGTCGGCCTCGTCCACCTCCTCCAACGCCGGCCTCCACCTCCCTCACTCCGATGAGCCCCCTCCCCGTCTCTTTTTTTTCAAATTTTTTCTCTGTTAATTGTAGTTTGTTTACTTAGTGTAGTTAGAGTAGTTTAGTTAGTGTAGTTAGTGTAGTTTAGTTAGTGTAGTTAGTGTAGTTTAGTTAGTGTAGTGTAGTGTAGTTTAGTTAGTGTAATTTGGTTAGTTAGTGTACTATAGTTTAGTTAGTGTAGTTTAGTTAGTGTAGTGTAGTTTAGTTAGTTTAGTATAGTTTAGTTAATCTAGTTTAGTTGTAGTTAGTTAGTGTTCTATTTTAGTGTAGTTTAGTTAGTGTTCGAGGGTCGCCGAGGGGTTGAGGGTCGAGGGTCGCCGAGGGTCGAGGGTCGGGGCAGAGGGTCGAGGATCGCCGGTCGCCGAGGGGATAGATGGTGGAGACAGTGGTTCCCGCCGGTCCCGGCGCCATGGCCCAGGCCGAGAATCCCTCGGTCCGAGTGCTGACCCGTCGACATACCTGAGGGCGCCCAAGGACGAGCGGGTTAGGGGCTTCCTCGTCGTCAATGGAACCCTGAATGATGGCAGTTTAGGTTACGAAGTGTCAATGTGCGAAGTACATGTGGCGGTCGGCGTCGAACACTACATCCACGTCTCGCAAGTGATGCCGGCGCCCGGCCTACCGCAAAAACAGTTCTCGGGGCCGATGGCGGTCGAACACCTTGGCGAATTTGTCTTGCAGCCTCTGCGATGAGGATTAAAAGCCAAGTGTTGAAACTTGAAACACCCAAACTGACTCATGACAAAAAATCAAAGCGTAGAAAGAGAAACCAAAGACAAAACAATACGTAGTGAGAGGTTGTGCAGCTAGGATGATATTCTGTAACAGCTTTTTTAAAGAATTTGAGAGGATGATGGTGAAGAACTCGAAAGCCATTGGTGTCTTGCGGTCATTTCCATACATTCTGCTACAGCACAACAACCCTTCTTCTGATGTCTTGCGGTCATAAGATGGGTTGTTGTGCTCTAGCGAAACGTATGGAATTGACCACAACACACCAATGGCTTTCGAGTTCTTCGCCATCATCCTCTCCAATTCATTAAAAAAGCTGGTACAGAAAATCATCCTAGTTGCACAATCTCTCACTATGTACTATTTCGTCTTTTGTTTCTCTTTCTACGCTCTGATTTTTTGTCATGAGTCAGTTTGGTTGTTTAAAGTTTCAAAACTTGGCTTTTAATCCTCATCGCAGAGGCTGCCAGACAACTTCGCCAAGGTGTTCAACTGCCATTGGCCCCGAGAACTGTTGCTGTGGGAGGCATTCCATTTTTTTTATGTTAGGTATTCAATTTTTTATGTTGTACTTGATGATGATACACTTAAGTTATATGCATATTATTATTCATGTAGGTATTAAAATTTTTATGTTGTACTAATTTCGTTTACTCTTTGTCATGGCAGGTGCTGAAAGATGGTGGGCGCGGGTAAGGAGCACTCCGAGGCTCCTTCTTCATCGGCGCGTGGTGGGAGTGGTACTTCCATTGCACCCATACCTCTCCGGAGAACGTTGTACGACGGTATGGCTTCACCGGTGGGTGCTTCTTCGTCGGCGTCGTGCCCACTGGGAGAGGAGGTCGGGGAGGGAGGAAGAGAGGAGGTCGGGGAGGACGTGGCCGTGGGAGAGGTAGGCAGGCTCCTATGCCTTCCTCGCCGCCACCCCCAGCTGATTCACCCCAGCACAGGACTGCTAGGGTGGACACGTCTGAGGAGGAGGCTATGCGAACTCCGGTCCACGAGCCTCGGGTTGACGGGCCTTCGGCCCATGAGACTTCGGACCAGGGTACGTCCCAGGAGACGCCCGGATGGGGTACCTGGCCGGATCCGCCTAAGGGGCCGAGTGGCCATGCTAATGGTGGTGGGGATCCGGCTGATAGCGAGGGCGAGGTGGTTGAGGGAGCCACCTCTACCAGCGTGGTTGTACACGGCTCCCACCCGTGCCGGCGACCCGCGAGCAAAGGTGGTTGATTTTCCCTGATGGGGAGAGGTAAGTGCATTTACTCTTTTTGTACCATTTGCCTTCACGTTTCTTCAAATATCTAATGCGTTGGCCTTGTCATACTGCAGGGGTTGGCACCACGCTGATGATGTCCGCAGGCCCAACACCGTCCTTGGTGTCCTTTGCTGGCAAAACTTCCCGGGGTTTGTCACGTTGCCTGGTGAGGGTCTACTTCCATAGCTAGGAATGAGCTGGGAGGACTACTTGGCTGCCTCGGCCCCACCGGAGGAGAGGATCGACGGTGTGTTGTGCCACACGAGGGCAGAGATGGTGATCAGAAAGTTTTGGGTAATTTCTCCTTTACACAATTAAAAATCTTAAAATAGCTAGTTATTGTACTAATCAATGTTGTCTCATTTGATTACAGACCTTCTACAGGTGTGAGAAGGGATAAGAGGAGGCCGCAGCATAGGTTATGGATGCCGAGTGCAAGCGCCTACTACAAAACTTAGGGCACGAGGCTCGGGTGCAGGCTGTTCGAGACTACTACGC
The DNA here is from genome assembly GCA_011799875.1 of Thinopyrum elongatum. Lineage (NCBI taxonomy): Eukaryota > Viridiplantae > Streptophyta > Magnoliopsida > Poales > Poaceae > Thinopyrum > Thinopyrum elongatum. Next base: position 274,882,283 of record CM022300.1, on the reverse strand, counting down.
CTCGCGTGGTATTAAGAAGCCCAAGCCGGTGTGCCGCGAAAAGTTTCTGAAGAAGGAGCAGTACATGATGGTAATTACCTATTCTTAAGGCCTTGTACTTAGTTTCCTTGATTTGATTCGTAGGCGTAGCGCTCAAGTTTCTCTTTACTAACTTAGGTGCCCCCGAGATGGTGTGCGGATTAGATGGATTGTTGGGAGGTGTTGGTGGATGAGTGGTGCTTAGACCAATGGCTAGCCGTCCACAACAATGCCAAGGACTGGCCTGCCCAAATGGAAGGTGTGCCACACCATCAAGGCAGTGCCAACTTATTTCAGTTCGGGCGGAACTGGGTATGTGCTTGCTTCATGATTCATGCAATTCATTCTTCATGCTAGCTTGAGCCCTTTAATTACTAATTTACTCTATTCCTTTCTTTCAGGCGAAACACAATAAGGCGGAGGTGCCAGAGGTGTACGACCTCTATGCCATGGCCCATACTGCCTCGTACAAGGAGGTCAAGGCATTCTCTGTGTCTGACCTCGATCATCCAGGGAACTTCACCAACATCTCCTCCCACAACAAGCTCGTGAGGTACAGAGATTAGGGGAAGACGAGGAAAGGGGAGGACTTTAACCTGAGCCAGGGTCTCATTGATCCAGAGCTGGTGATGATATCTGGTGGCAGGAGGTCCCATGGCTCGATAGCCATTGGAGATGGACTTATACGTTGTCCTAGCACTCTCCCGGAGATCAAGGCGCGCCAGTCGAGCTCCACTCCTGAGATGAGGCCTCGTCAACGGCCAGTCGATCTCGCCTTCAAGGTTAGTTATACGGACTCAGCTATCTTTCCTCCATTACATTGTGTGTGCGGCCATCGATGATTACAATGCTAACGAGGAGTGGTGTTGCAGGTTGCTCTTCAGAGTGAGAGAGATAGAACCCAGGCGCTTCTGGCAGAGAGGGACCGGCGGGCGAAGGAGAAGCAGTGGGAGTTGGAGGAGAAGACGGCAAAGATGTTGGAGGAGGAGAGGGCATGGAATGATATGCAGAACCGGGCCAAGTACGAGCTCCTCGTGGTAAGTTTCTTCTACATATTAGCCAAATCATTCACATAATGTTTGTTTCATTACTAACTAGTATGACAGACTCCTCAAAACCAAATGTGCAGTCTGTGTGTGTCGGTGTACTAAGTATTGGGCCACTAGTACCCCGTACTTGTGCACGAGCAGTTGTAGCCGTCCTCGCAGCAAGGCTTGCCGGGATCAGCTCGAGGTCGATTCAAGTCATCAAGGAAATCGTCAAGTCAGAAGATCTGAGGGTCAGCAGATAAGCAAAGCTGGAAATCGAAGGCCAGCCTCCCCGGCAAGATCCTTGCCGGGATGGCTCATGGAAGCCCGGCAAGCCTCGGCGCCCGGCAAGGCTTGGTTCCCAGCAAAGCTTGGTGCCCGGCAAGCCTCGGCGCCCGACAAGGCTTGGTTCCCAACAAAGCTTGGTGCCCGGCAAGCCCTGGCGCCCGGCAAGGCTGGGCGCCCGGCAAGATTCTGCCACTGTGCCACCGCTTCGGCACAGTAACGAGTTTGACATTCTGGCTCCTTCCCTGGGTGCGTGGCAGCATGCCAGTGGAGGAGAGCTTAAGCGGTGCTGATGGGATGGCCCCTTTTTCCATCCCCAAGAAAGTGAGGACACCTAAACGGACACCTCGCGGTGCATTAAATGCGTTTGTCCTAATCCGTCAGGGGTTAGGTATGATACCCTGTAGCCACTTTACACCTCAATGTTTGTACATTTTGCCACTGTGGAGACCCCTTTGAGCATATAAAAGGAGGCCCAAGGCAACTGCTACAGGGAGGGAGGGATTCTGGCCCATTCTGCATACGTAGCTGCTCTCTGAACGTACTGTTCATTGCGAGCGCTCTTGAAGGTTGGGCTCAAGAACATCAATAAGAACACAAAGCAGGAGTAGGGTTTTACGCTGATCAGCGGCCCAAACCTGGGTAAAAAGCTTCCCGCGTCGATCACTGGTTCTGCTCTTTGCATGTACCTCTCCCCCCCGCCGAATCGTAAAGGGGTCTCTCGGGATCCCATAGGTGTCGTACCTCGACATCTTTGGCGCGCCAGGTAGGGGGATTGAAGGTTGCGTGAACCTGATCTGGTGGTCGACGCCCTAGTTCCTTCATCATCTTCATCATCATGCCGCCCAAGAAGAAGAACGCTGTGACAACACAACCATCCGGGTCCGTTTTGCCCGCGCCTTCGCAGACAGGCGATGGTGTGGGTGCAGAAGGAAGAGGACTAGAACCCCCGCGGCGTTCTGGTGACCCAAGCCAAGCGAGCGGTATCGTTCGCAGTGGCAGTGGTAACTTGTGCGCCGCTGGATCTAGAGATGGTGCTGTGTTGCCTACGGGTGGCACAACTAACTCTAGGGATCGAAGAGCGCCTGCTGGAGCTCCCACGCCGGCGCGAGCCTCGCAACCTGCTAGGTCGCGCGAGATGAGCGACATCATGGCGCTAGTGGTTCGGGGCGTCCCCACGAAAAGGTTTCTACGCATAGATCCCAAGATGCGCGGGACCAGCATGCACACCGAGCTGCCGGCGAAGGTGGTGCACGGTCGCGTGACCGTGGCGGTGCTCCTTCTAACTTAGTTAGGAGTCAGAGCACCTCACGCACCTGTCACCACCACCTACGCCAGCGGAAGCCTTGGCACATGCACAACTGCTCCTCGATTTTTCTCCCGCCCCGGAGAAGATGGAGGAGTAGCGAGCTACTATCCAGAGCCTTATCGGCTTTGCTAACAAGGATGGACCGCAAGAGGCAGGGCCCTCTTAGCGGAGGCCCATCGATCCGACGCGAGCCGGTGCAGAGAAAACCGGAGGTGGTGCAACTACAGTGCACTCTCCTCCGCGACATCAGCGGCGGCCGACGACTCAGCAAGTCGACCGCCATGAAGAAGTTTCCACGGCGTCGTCCGATCCACGGATGCGCCGTGATCAGCGTCTGGTTCTCCAGGAAAGAGGCAAGGAGGATGCTCGAACAACCATCAAGCGGCGGCGGGAAGCGCGCTATCAGTCTGATAAGCGCGCGGGGCCGCTTGTCAACGAGCCTGCGCCAGGGAACGTAGGAGACTTGCCTTACGAGGTAGGACCTCCAGCGTTTACCCGTGAGCTGCGGCAAGTCCAATGGCCCAATCTCCGAACCTTCAAGCCAGAGGTCCCGGAGAAATACGACGGCAAGACCCATCCCTTGGAGTTCCTGAGCATCTACACCATTGCGGTGCAAGCTGCCGGGGGCCGAGATGACAAGATACTTGCCAACTACTTCCCGTTGGTGCTCAAACCCAACGTCAGGTCGTGGTTGATGCATCTGCCGGAGGATTCTATTTCTTGCTGGTCAGATCTGTGCCATCAGTTTGTTGGCGCCTTTGTTGGAGGCCACCAAACTCCTGGCCAGAAAAGTGATTTGCACATCATCCCTCAGAAGGAGGGCGAGTCCCTGCGCAAGTTTATGCAGAGATTCAGCTGGGTGCAATACAATATTCCTGACGTTCATCCTGCCGCTGTCATTAGCGCATTCCATCAGAACGTGTGTAACCACAGGATGCGGGAAGAGCTGGCAATGAACAAAGTCAGGAGTATTGCCGAGCTTTACACTTTGGCCGACAAGTGCGCTCGAGCTGAAGAGGGGAGGAAACTCCCCGGTGAGGCTGTTGGTGCGGCAGGCGACTCAGAAGAAGAAGATGCCGCGGCTCCATCAAGGAAAGGCCGGCGGCGAAACAGGAAGCGCGGAGGCAAGGCCGTGCTTGCCGTCGAGGAATCCGGCAACCATGGCGCCACCAAGAAGGCAAAGGTTGGCGACCCCGGCAAGGATCTTGCCGGGTGCCCTTCCTGTCAGGCCTTGGCGGCCGCCGACAAGTCAGAAAACTCCGGCAAGCAGTATTGCAAGATCCATCGCACTAAGGGCCACGATCTCCAGAACTGCCGGCAAGTTGAGCAGCTTGCCGAGAAGCAGAAGGCCGAATACGAGAGGCGGGACAAGGAGAAGGCCCAAGATGGTGCTGAGGGGTCCGGCAAGAAACGCGGTGGCCGAGGAGGTCGCCGCGGCAAGGCCAAGCAGCAGAAGGATCGGCCCGCTCGGGGCCGAGATAAAGAAGGAGATGATGATGAAGAAGAAGACGACTCCAGTGAGCAGGAATTCCAGAAGGCTACGGAGGCTATGTGCATTGATGGGGGTGCCTCGCTGCATTCTTCCCACCGCCAACTCAAACAGTGGATGCGGGAGGTTAATGCGGTAGAGCCATCCCCCGATGCATGTAGGCCTCTGAAGTGGTCCAGCACACCTATCATCTTTGACGCCGAGGATCACCCTGATCACACAACTGCGGTCGGGTGTTTGCCATTGTTGGTTTCCCCAACAATTCGCAACCTCAAGGTGACGAAGATGTTAGTTGACGGCGGGGCCGGCCTAAACTTAATCTCACCGGATGTGCTCACAAAGCTTCAGATTCCCGACGAAGACCTCCAGGAAACGGGTACGTTCCAAGGGGTCAACCCGGGAAGAACCCAGCCTAAGGGCAAGATCACGCTGCCGGTAACATTTGGCAGCGAGTTTAACTTCAGGACCGAAAAGGTGGTGTTTGATGTCGCCAAGATCCCCATGTCTTACAATGGGATCCTTGGTCGGCCAGCGCTGGCTAAGTTTATGGCGGCATCACACTACGCGTACAACGTCTTGAAGATGCCTGGGCCGTTGAGCGTCATCACCATCCATTCCGATAAGAAGGATGCGCTCATCTGTGCCGACCAACTTTACCGGGAAGCAGTTGCAGCACCTGCCATCAAGGCATCTGCTCCTGCCACTGGAACTGCCGGGGGGAAGAAGACCGGCAGGAACCTTGGCGCGAACTCCGGCAAGCGTGCCTCCTCGGAGTGCTGCGCTTCCGTCGAGGACGTACCAGAGAGTTCCACCGGCAAGAACAAGAAGTCCAAGGCCACCCCGCCGGAAACCAAGAAGGTGCCTGCCAGGGAGGACGGAACGGGGGGAACTTTCACCGTCAGTTCCACCCTAGATGACAAATAGGAAAGCGCGCTCGTTGCTTTCCTACGGGCGAATGTCGACGTGTTTGCGTGGCAACTGTCTGACATCCCCGGCTTTCCCAGGAAAGTGATTGAGCACCACCTTGCTGTCTGCCCTCATGCGCGGCCCGTCAAGCAAAGGGTGAGGAAACAGGCTTTGGAGTGGCAAGAATTCATTGCCGAAGAAATTAAGAAGCTGGAGGCGGCAGGACTGGTCAAAGGAGTGCTTCATCCAACCTGGTTAGCCAACCCGGTTGTAGTGTGGAAAGCGAATGGGAAATGGAGGCTCTGTATCGATTATACAGATATCAATAAAGCTTGTCCAAAAGATCCTTTTCCCTTGCCGCGCATCGACCAGATTGTGGATGCCACCGCTGGTTGTGATCTCCTGTCCTTCCTTGATGCCTATTCAGGGTATCATCAGATTTTTATGGCAAACGAAGATGAAGAGAAGACCGCTTTTATCACCCCATGTGGTACGTATTGTTTTATACGGATGCCTTTCGGGTTGAAAAGTGCTGGTTCAACATTCGCCAGAGCAATCCAGATTGGTTTGGAGCCACAACTCCATAGAAATATGGAGGCATATATGGACGACATAGTGGTCAAAACTAAGGATAAAGCAACGCTCATTCATGACCTAGAAGAAACATTTGCAAACTTGCGCAAGATCAACTTGAAGCTCAATCCTGAGAAGTGCGTGTTCGGTGTTCCTTTCGGCAAGCTCCTTGGATTCTTTCTATCTTACCGGGGAATCGAAGCGAACCCCGACAAGATCAAAGCCATTGAGCAAATTGAAGCGCCGAGACGCGTCAAGGATGTGCGTCGTCTTGCCGGCTGTGTTGCTGCTCTAAGCAGGTTTATTTCCAAATCTGCTGAGCGCGCCCTGCCCTTCTTCAAAATTTTGAAGAAGGCAGGTCCAATGAAATGGACTCCGGAAGCGGAGGCGGCGCTGCAAGATTTGAAGAAATACCTTTCTTCTCCACCGACGCTAGTCGCACCTAAACCACAAGAACCGTTGCTGCTGTATCTGGCGGCGACAAATCAAGTGGTTAGTGCTGCGCTGGTGGCGCAGAGGGAAGCTGATGAGGAGTCAACATCAGCGGCAGGACCGCCAGATGACGCGGCAAGATCTTCCCCGGCAAGGGTTGATCCCGGCAAGACAGGATCTGCGCAAACAGAAGAACTTGTGCAAAAGAAAAAGGTGGTGCAGCGCCCAGTTTATTTTGTTAGCTCCCTCTTGCAGGGAGCTAGATCAAGATATTCTGGTGTGCAGAAGTTGCTTTTCGGCCTCCTTATGGCCTCAAGAAAGCTGCGCCATTATTTTCAAGCACATGAGATCACCGTCGTCACTTGCTTTCCGTTGCAACGGATTTTGCAAAATCCGGAGGCAACCGGCAGGATCGTGGAGTGGGCGTTGGAGCTGTCCAGCTTTGGTCTTAAGTTTGAAAGCACTTCCACAATTCAGAGCAGGGCCTTGGCGGAATTCATTGCAGAATGGACCCCGACGCCAGACGAAGAAGTTCAAGAAACAAGTCTCCCCGGCAAGGAAACCGATCAGCAATGGGTTATGTACTTTGTCGGGGCTTTTTCGCTGCAAGGCGCCGGTGCTGGTGTGCTGCTTGTCGCACCCACCGGGGAGCACCTCAAGTATGTAGTCCAAATGCATTTTCCCCGAGAGAGTTCAACCAACAACACTGCAGAATACGAGGGTTTGCTTGCCGTTCTTAGGATCGCGGCAGACCTTGGTATCAAAAAGCTCGTCATCAAAGGCGATTCACAGCTTGTCGTCAGGCAGGTCAACAAGAACTATCAAAGTCCATTGATGCAAGCCTACGTAGATGAAGTGAGGAAATTGGAAGAGCGCTTTGACGGTCTCCAAATGGAGCATGTCCCTCATGCCGAGAACAGTGTTGCTGACGACCTGTCAAAGCGTGCTGCCCTCAAGTTGCCTGTGGAACCAGGAACTTTTGTGCTCCAATTGACTCAACCATCCGTGGCGCCATCGATGCGGCAAGAAAAGAGAAGAAAGTTGAACTCTGGCCAGTACTTCCTGGCAGAGCTCCCCGGAGCCGCCGACAAGGAAGTTGCCGGGATCGACACGCCTGCCGCGGAACAACAGGCTCCGACAGAGCCTCAGGCCCTCGTTGTCGAGACAAACGTTCCCCCGGCAGAGGAGATGCCTTTAGTCCTAGTTGTCGAGCCTCAGGCTCCAGCATGGGCACATCACATTGTCCATTTCCTTCAGATAGGTGAACTCCCTGAGGAACAAGAAGAAGCGGAGAGAGTAGCCCGTCAGTCTGTTATGTACAAGTTCGTCGATGACGTCCTGTACAGAAAGAGACCAAACGGTGTGAAATTGAAGTGCATTCCTCGGGAGGATGGACTAGAGCTGTTGGCAGAAATACATGGGGGCATGTGTGGCTCTCACATAGGGTCAAGAGCGCTTGCCGGAAAAGCATTCCGGCAAGGTTTCTTTTGGCCTACCGCCCTCCAGGATGCGACTGCACTAGTAACTAGGTGTGAAGCGTGCCAGTTTCATTCGAAGAAATTACATCAGCCAGCTCAAGCTCTTCAAACAATCCCTCTCTCCTGGCCATTTTCGGTCTGGCGGCTCGACATACTGGGCCCCTTTCCCCGTGCTACCGGGGGTTTTGAGTACTTGTACATTGCTATCAACAAGTTCACAAAGTGGCCGGAGGTGGAAGCAGTGAGGAAGGTGACAGCGCAGTCGGCTGTCAAGTTGTTCTTCAAAGGAATTGTTTGCCGTTGCGGTGTGCCTAACAGGATTATCACCGACAACGGCACGCAGTTCACAAGTCGCACCTTCATGCAGTATGTCCAAGACCTTGGCGGCAAGATTTGTTTTGCCTCTGTTGCTCACCCGAGGAGCAACGGCCAAGCAGAGAGGGCCAATGCTGAAGTGCTGCGCGGTCTCAGGACCAGAACTTTCGACAGGCTGGAAAAGTGCGGAAGATGCTGGATTGATGAGTTGCCTGCGGTTCTTTGGTCAATCAGAACGACACCAAATCGAGCCACCGGCCAGACGCCCTTCACTCTGGTTTATGGAGCAGAAGCAGTTCTCCCCACGGAACTCATATACGGATCTCCTATAGTGTTCCTCATTATTCAATGGCTCATTGTTAATCTATTCATTGAAAGGCTGCACTGGTAATGGATGTGGGTCAACTCCTGGGGGTGGGATAGGATCTTCGTCCGCAGGTCCACCACCCAAAAGCTCATGATGAATGATCTCCACAAATCTAGACCATCCATCCTCTTCAAAATCCTCTCCTTCAGACCATCTGATGCTCCTTGGAATATCAATCAGTTCTATAACCCTGACCTTTGCAATAACCCTACCTTTCTCCCAGGGGTCATTCTCCCAGGCAATTAGTTTTTCGCAATTACTAATAGTAGTGGCAAGGTCATCTGTAATCTGAAAATCCAGTGGAACTCCCAGAATCAAGATCCAGCACAGCCTATTAAAATAAACTCTTCTCCAATTCCTACCCTCATTGTGCTTAACAAAAGTCATTGAGATGTCCCCATAGACATGTGGGCTGTCACTGACTAGCTTGTCTCTGTCATGCACATGTTGAAATTGCACATAAGCTTCTCCTATGGGGCATTTCTGGACTGACCTAACCCCTACATGCTTGACCACATCCAAAAGTTCTTCCAGGACCTCACGAACATTAGGAAACAGTGCCCGGTTTGTCAGAGGATGGATAGTGACAATGGCCACATCTTCATGCCGAGGGCTCCGCCTGGGAACGATAGCACGGGAGACCCCAGTTCTTCCCTCCACGTGAATCACTTCAAATCCATGCGGCACAAATGGCGCAGGATCAAAAGGGATGTTCGCCATCTCCAAATCCCGCTGAGGAATGCAAGGAGGAGAGGTGTTATTGGCAACGAGGAGCGAAGAGCTCGAGGTTTGAACAGTGGAGGAAGCAGGGGAAAGAGCAGAGGAATGCAAGGAGGCAGGCACCTGTTTTGGTTGGAAATTGGGGAAGAGACCCGAAACCAGCTCAAAAAAAGAGGCAACTAGCGAAAATTTTGGGGCAGGTCCATGGGCCTTGAACCAGTCTTGAACTACTCCCTCGGCCCAGGCAGCTTCTAGTGGGCTCTTAAAAGTTGAGTAGGTGTAGAAGGGTAAGAGACCAGTCAAACAAGGCTGAGAGTAGAATTTTGCAGTGTGGCCTAACATGCCACATGCATGACAGGCAAATGGGACGCGATCATTGCTACGTCGATCACGGTGCATTAACCCAACATCAGGCTGGGCAGCAGTAACACGCTCATTATGGACATGGTTAAGGGAGGGAGAATTTATTGGAACCGTTGATGATGTTTGACCAAAAAGACATTGGAAAACCAAAATAGTAGGGATCGCTGGAGTAGGCTCCCGACGACGATCACCGAAGCTGACAATCCGCCCATTGCGCCCAATTAGCGACCACTCAGCTTCTTGTTCTTGGTAAAAATTCTTCTCCTCCTGGTGCCACAGAGGGCCACCATTCCCCAAAGATTAAAAACCACTTCAAAATCCTTCTCAGATATTCTACCCGCATTGTAAACTTCAAAACTCACTGACTTGGAAGCAACAGAAAAATGAAACATACGGTCTTTCAAGGCCTGAACACGAAAGCCTTGAGGGTAACCTCCAAAGCATGAGTGAAGAACCACACTAACTGTATGAATGTCGAGGCGAAACGTGGCACGACAGAAGGATACCACCGGGATGAATTCCTTTTGCCGAAAGCCCGGTGAGAAGACCATGGGGTGCCCAAATTTCCTCCTCATCTCAGCTTGAAAGTCCTTCCCCCGGGCAAAGTTGAGGGCTAGAGGAGCCATGGTGTGGTAAGGCCTTTGTGGAGGCCGTGGACGGAGTGGCCACCGACCAGTGAGGTGGTCGCCGGGGCCAGAGTGGCCACCGGCGCAGCAATCGCCTTGGAGTCGCCCTACTACCGCCTGGAATTCTCTTGTGATGCATTTGTTGAGATCCGATGAATTGTGGATTTATGATCAGATTATCTATGAATATTATTTGAGTCTTCTCTGAACCCTTTTATGCATGATTATAGCTTTGTATTTCTCTCCGATCTACTGATTTGGTTTGGCCAACTAGATTGATTTTTCTTGCAATTGGAGAGGTGCTTTGTATTGGGTTCAATCTTGCGGTGTCCTCACCTAGTGACTATCAGTGAAGCAAACATTCACGTTTTCTAACCAACCTCGTGTATAGGCGTGCTAACGATCATACATCCAACAACAATGCATGACATAAAGATAAGCCAGAGAAGTCGCTCTTCGTGAGACCAAGGAGAGCATTAGGAAGAGCAAGATAGCAGAAGGCCACCTTAGGAAGGCCTCCCTTGCTGGGCAGGAGAGCATGGCCAGGTCGAGGACGCAGCTAAGTACAAGCCTAGTTTGCCCCGGCAGGGTTGCCGGGACCGCCAAGGCCAGTACCCGCCAAGCTCCTTTGTCGGGGAACCTTCACCAAGATGCCACCGCTCCACCTCATTGCACCCAGATCGTTAATCAGTGTGGTGTCAAGGTATCAAGCAACCAGGTGGATCCTGTCAGGCACGTGGCGGCATGATAAAGAAGAGATTAGCTTTATTAACACCCATCCAGAGGACGTGTCACGCTAATAAGAAGAGGCAGATAAGCGGCGCGGCAGGCTTGCCGGGCTTCAACCTTAGGACGACACCTAGCAGTGCATTTCATGCACTTTGTCATAAACACCAAATTGAGGTATAATAGCACTGTTAGCTATCTAATCACATAAAAATGACTGTTTTGCTATCGTGGTCGCCCCTTCAGCTATAAAAGGAGGCCCGAGGCAACCTAGCAAAGGGTTCGAACTTTTCAACGCCCCACACTTGTACGCACGTAGTTGCATTCCCCCAGGCATCCTTGCTGGGCTAGTGCACCTCATGTCTTCGCCTTCCTCAAGTTCAATCCACCATAGTAGGAGTAGGGTTTTACGCTGCAAAGCGGCCCAAACCTGGGTAAAGAGAGGTGTCCATCACCGTGCTGTCCCCTGCTGCTTCTGCTCTTTCTGCAACATGGTCGTCCCTTACCGAACCACAAAGGGGCACCCATGCCCCATAGGTGATCGTGCTTCCACGCCGACATCTTTGGCATGCCAGGTAGGAGGCTTCGCTTGTGTGAACCTGAAGCAGTAGCTAGCGCATCGATCTTCATCAATCTTCATCATCCATGGATCCCAAGAAAAGGAGTGGAGGAGGGGCGCATCCTTCCACCTCGAAGGCGTTGTCACATGCGGCTGCGGTGGGCGGAGCCGGCGACATGGGCGGTGCTGCTGACACTCCTGTTGTGGCTGGAGTAGGGGTCGGGGCCATAGGTGCAGCCTAACCTCTTCAACATGTCGCCGGTCATGTTTCCGTTAGTGCGGGTCACGGGGACGCTCAGCTTCCTCCAACTCGCCCCACCGGTGGGCTTAACCAACACAATGTCTACGCCCTCTCTGGTGCGAGCCAAGACCCGCTGGTCGCGCTGTCCGGGGGCGGAGAAGGGACATGTGCCTCGTCCCGCGTCGGGTGAGCGCAACAACACCCCGAGTGGTGCCGTCGACCCATAATGACCACGCACGCACGGGAAGAGCCCAGCTGACCGCGAGCCCGGTTGTTAGTGACAGCTCCGGCCGCATCAGATCCCTCTGACAACAGGCCCAGGACGGCAAGGGCACGACAACGCACCTTTTGGCTCAACAAGAGGTTGAGGGGTGTCGCACTGTGCCTCCCACGCCATGCCAGAGACGGCGGCCGAAGCAGTGGTGAGAGCTTAGTTGTTGCTGGACTTTCCTCCACTAGCGGACAAGATGGATGAGTAGAGAGCTACCATCCAAAGTCTCCTCGGATTTGCCGAGGTCAACAAGTCACCATGTGCAGAGCCATCACGACGCTAGCAGCGCACGCCGGTGACCGAGATGGGAGGACCGCACGCATGGTACAGTCCCCTCCACGGCAGCTTGCTCAAGGGTGACCCCAGCGAGCTCATCAACACCAAGATGTTGACGACCATGATGAGGCATCAATGGCTTCATTTGACCCACGACTCCAGCAAGATTAATGACAAGTATTGAGAGATAGGAGGAAGGAAGACGCTTGCGTCACCATTGAGCGGCGTCGCGAGACACGCCGTCAGTTAGACGAGCGTAATGGAGCCGATGTCGACGAACCCGCGCCCAATGTTGGCGGGTACCTGCCTTACGAGGTAGGCTGCCCGGCCTTCACTCGCGAGCTGTGGCAAGTCCATTGGCCATCCTCTCGCACCTTCAAGCCTGACTTGTCGGAGAAGTATGATGGGAAGCTGAACCCGGCAGAGTTTTTGGGCATATACACGATTGTCGTTCAAGCCGCCAGGGGAAGGGATGAAAAGGTGCTTGCCAACTACTTCCCGCTGGCTCTCAAGCCAAATGTGAGGTCCTGGCTGATGCACTTGCTGGAGGATTCCATTTCCTCTTGGGCAGATTTGTGCAACGAGTTCGTCAGCGCCTTTACAGGTCGCCACCAAGAACCGGGGCGGCCTAGTGACCTACAAACCCTTCTGCAGAAAGAGGGGGAGGAGTTTGCGCAAGTATTTGCAGAGGTTCAGCAGAGTGCACCACAACATTCCAAAGATACACCCGGCAGCTGTGATCTCCACATTTCATACGAATGCGCGCAACCGCAGAATGGGGGCCAAGATGAATGTTCGGTTGCCCAAAACCATCAGCGAGCTCTACACGTTGGCGGATAAGTGCGCTTGTGCTGAAGAAGGTAGAAGACTTCCAGGGGAAGAGGTTGGTGTCGAAGTCAATTCGTAAGACAATGACGACCCTACCACCCCAGGAAGAAAAACAAGAAGCACAGCAAGAAGCGAAAAGGAGAAAGCAGTGATGGTCATTGAGAGTGCCGATGATCTTAGCGCCGGCAAGAAAGCAAAAACCGAGACACCCGGCAAGGAAGTTGTTGCATGCGCTGACTACTGGGAGGCAGTGGATGCTGAGAAAACTGGCAAGTCTGACAGGCCGTACTACAAGATCCAGAGGACCAAGGGTCATGATCTTCGAGATTACAAGCAAGTTGAGCAGTTGGTCAAGAAGCAGAAAGCTGAGTATGAAAGACGCGACAAGGAGAGAAATAAGAATGGTACTGGCGGGAAAGGCCGTGGCGGTCGCAACGGACACTGCGGCAAGTTTGATCAGCAGAAAGAGAAACCCGCCAGGGGCCATGAGAAGAAGTAAAGTGAGGATGACAGCGGAGAAGAGGATGATGAAACCAGTGAACAGGAGTTTCAGAGGGCTACTGAGGTGATGTGTGTTGACAGGGGTGTATCATTGCACTGCTCTCACCACCAACTCAAGCAGTGGGTGCGTGATGCCAATGCTGCAGAACTAGTGGCAAGCGCTCGAGAATCACTCAAGTGGTCCTGCACGCCCATCATCTATGACATTGAGGATCATCCAGACCGCACCATTGCGGTAGAATGTTTGTCGTTGTTGGTTTCACCAACAATCCATAACCTCAAGGTTACCAAGATGTTGGTTGACGGCAGGGAAGGGTTGAATCTGATCTCTCCTGATGTGCTGAAGAAACTCCAGATTACCGATGAAGACCTGATGAAGACTGGCACTTTCCAAGGAATCAACCAAGGGAGGAGCCAGCCGAAGGGAAAGATTACTTTGCCGGTAACATTTGGCGGGGAAATAAACTTCAGGACTAAGAAGATTGTGTTCAATGTTGTTGGACTTCCCCTGCCATTTAACGAGATTCTTGGTCGACCAGCTCTGGCCAAGTTCATGGCGGCGTCCCACTACGCCGACAACACTTTGAAGATGCCTGGTCCTATGGGAGTTATTACCGTCCCGTCGGATATGAGAGATGCAGTCATCTGTGTGGATCAGATGTATAGAGACGCGATAGCAGCAGAGGCCGTCAGGTCCTTAGCTCCCGTCAAGAAAGAGAAGAAAGTTAAGGTAACTAGCAAGGACGCCGATAAGGACCCCGGGAAGCGCGCCTCTTCGAAGTGCGCTGCGCCTGACAGCGACTTGCCGGAGAGTTCAACTAGCAAAAGATCCAAGGTTGTTCCCCCTGCGACCAAGAAAGTTCCGGCGTGGCAGGATGGCATTGATGGTACTTTCACCATTAGTGCTACTCTTGATGACAAATAGGAAAGCGCGCTCGTTGCCTTCCTATGGGCGAATGGTACTGGCGGGAAAGGCCATGGCGGTCGCAACGGACACTGCGGCAAGTTTGATCAGCAGAAAGAGAAACCCGCCAGGGGCCATGAGAAGAAGTAAAGTGAGGATGACAGCGGAGAAGAGGATGATGAAACCAGTGAACAGGAGTTTCAGAGGGCTACTGAGGTGATGTGTGTTGACAGGGGTGTATCATTGCACTGCTCTCACCACCAACTCAAGCAGTGGGTGCGTGATGCCAATGCTGCAGAACTAGTGGCAAGCGCTCGAGAATCACTCAAGTGGTCCTGCACGCCCATCATCTATGACATTGAGGATCATCCAGACCGCACCATTGCGGTAGAATGTTTGTCGTTGTTGGTTTCACCAACAATCCATAACCTCAAGGTTACCAAGATGTTGGTTGACGGCAGGGAAGGGTTGAATCTGATCTCTCCTGATGTGCTGAAGAAACTCCAGATTACCGATGAAGACCTGATGAAGACTGGCACTTTCCAAGGAATCAACCAAGGGAGGAGCCAGCCGAAGGGAAAGATTACTTTGCCGGTAACATTTGGCGGGGAAATAAACTTCAGGACTAAGAAGATTGTGTTCAATGTTGTTGGACTTCCCCTGCCATTTAACGAGATTCTTGGTCGACCAGCTCTGGCCAAGTTCATGGCGGCGTCCCACTACGCGGACAACACTTTGAAGATGCCTGGTCCTATGGGAGTCATTACCGTCCCGTCGGATATGAGAGATGCAGTCATCTGTGTGGATCAGATGTATAGAGACGCGATAGCAGCAGAGGCCGTCAGGTCCTTAGCTCCCGTCAAGAAAGAGAAGAAAGTTAAGGTAACTAGCAAGGACGCCGATAAGGACCCCGGGAAGCGCGCCTCTTCGAAGTGGGCTGCGCCTGACAGCGACTTGCCGGAGAGTTCAACTAGCAAAAGATCCAAGGTTGTTCCCCCTGCGACCAAGAAAGTTCCGGCGTGGCAGGATGGCATTGATGGTACTTTCACCATTAGTGCTACTCTTGATGACAAATAGGAAAGCGCGCTCGTTGCCTTCCTATGGGCGAATGGTGATGTGTTTGCCTGGCAACCATCTGACATCCCCGGTGTTCCCAGGGAGGTAATCGGGAACCACCTTGCTGTCTTAATCAAAAAGATAGGAAGCAGGCCTTGGAGCGGCAAGAATTCATTGCTGAGGAAATTAAGAAGCTGGAAGCAGTGGGTTTGGTCCGAGGAGTACTGCATCCAACTTGATTAGCTAATCCAGTGGTGGTGCGCAAGGCTAATGGGAAGTGGAGACTTTGTATTGACTTCACTGACTTGAACAAGGCTTGTCCAAAGGATCCCTTCCTTTGCCGCACATAGATCAGACTGTTGATTCCACCTCCAGATGTGATTTGCTTTCCTTCCTTGATGCGTACTCTGTGTACCACCAGATCTTCATGGCGAAGGAAGATGAAGAAAAGACCGCCTTTATTACCCCATGTGGCACGTACTGCTTCGTGCGTATGCCTTTCGGGCTAAAAAGTGCTGGTTCCACATTTGCAAGGGCCGTGCAGATTGGTTTCGAACCGCAGCTACACAAAAACATTGAAGCATATATGGCTAATATAGTGGTCAAAACCAAGGACAAATCTTCACTTATTGAGGATTTAAAAGAAACCTTTGCAAATTTGCGGAAGATCAACTTGAAGCTCAACCCAGAGAAATGTGTGTTTGGCATTCCGTCCAGCAAGCTTCTTGGGTTCTTTGTGTCTCAGCGATGGATAGAAGCCAACCCTGATAAGATCAAGGCAATAGAACAAATTCAAGCTCTGAAGACCATCAAGGATGTGAGACGTCTGACTAGCTGCGTGGCCATACTGAGCAGATTCATTTCTAAATCCGCTGAGCGCGCCTTGCCGTTCTTCAAAATATTGAAGAAGGCTGGTCCAATGAAATGGACTCCAGAGGCCGAGGCTGCGCTTCGGGATTTGAAAGCCTACCTCTCTTCTGCTCCAACCCTGGTCACACCCAAACCACAAGAGTCGTTGCTGCTGTATCTAGCAGCAACAAATGAAGTGGTTAGTGCAGCCCTGGTGGCACAGAGAGAAGTGGATAGCGGAGAAGCTACTGCGGCAGAACCACCTAGTGTTGAGCCAACTTTGTCCCCGGCAAAGCTTGCCGGCAGCGATGGAGAAGAGCCACTGACCAGCGCTGATAGGCGGGAGGGGATTACAAGAAAGAAGATGGTGCAGCGGCCAATTTACTTTGCAGCTCCCTCTTGCAGGGAGCTAGATCAAGGTATTCTGGAGTCCAAAAGTTAATCTTCGGCCTCCTTATGGCCTCGAGGAAGCTACGCCATTACTTTCAAGCCCACGAGGTCACCGTTGTGACTTGCCTCCCACTTCAGCAAATCTTGAGGAACCCTGAAGCCACTCGTAGGATAGTGGAATGGGCTCTGGAGCTGTCAAGTTTTGCTTTGAAGTTTGAGAGCACAGCGACTATCCAAAGTAGAGCACTGGCAGAATTCATAGCAGAGTGGACACCGACGCCTGACGAAGAGATCGTGGAAACTGCCCTCCCCGGCAAGGAGGCCCCTAATGAATGGGTCATTTACTTTGACGGTGCTTTCTCGCTCCAAGGTGCTGGTGCGGGGGTATTACTCATTGTGCCCACCGGAGAACACCTCAAGTATGTTATGCAGATGCATTTCCCCAGGGAAGATGCCACTAATAACACAGCAGAATATGAAGGGCTCCTTGCCGGGCTCCGGGTTGCCATAGAATTTGGAATCAAGAAGTTGATCATACGTGGCGACTCCCAGCTCATTGTGAAGCAGGTGAATAAGGATTATCATAGCCCACAGATGGAGGCATACGTGGAAGAAGTGAGGAAGCTGGAGCAACCCTTTGATGGGCTGCAAATAGAGCACGTGCCTCGTGCAGAAAACAGCATCGCTGATCACCTGTCAAAGTGCGCCGCATAGAAGCTTCCTATGGAACCAGGCACTTTTGTGCTCCACCTCACCCAACCATCGGTTTCTCCATCAGCCTTGGCCAGAAAAAGAAGAAATCTCAACATTGGCCAACATTTCCTGGCAGATCTCCCTGAAGCCGCTGGTGACAAGGTTGTCGGAGAAGATCTTAGGCTGACTAGTGAGCCACGCTCTCAAGCAGAATCCCAAGTTCTTGCCGTTGAGGAATGCACTCCCACAGCTTAAGAGATGCCTTTGGTCCTAGTCGTCGAGCCCCAGGCTTCGGCGTGGGCACAACACATAGTCCAATTCTTGCAAACTAGAGAGCTTCCTGACAATCCAGAGGAATCTGAGAAAGTGGCCCGGCAATCGAGTATGTACCAGTTTGTGGACAACATTCTATATGGAAAGAGGCCAAATGGCATCAAGCTGAAGTGTATCAGTCAAGAAGATGGACTAGTGATGCTGGCAGAGATACATGGAGGTGTGTGTGGCTCACATTTGGGATCAAGAGCACTTGTTGGAAAAGCTTTCCGGCAAGGATTCTACTGGCCCACCATCCTCCGGGATGCTACTGAGCTCGTCACCACGTGTGAAGCATGCCAGTTTCATTCCAAGAATAATCATCAGCCAGCTCAAGCCTTGTAGACCATCCCTTTATACTGGCCTTTCACGGTCTGGGGGCTCGACATCTTGGGCCCCTTTCCCCGTGCTATCGGGGGCTTTGAATTCTTGTACATGGCCATCGACAAGTTTACAAAGTGGCCGGAAGTAGAGCCAGTGAGAAAGGTGACGGCCCAATCAAGTATGAAGTTCTTCAAGGGACTGGTGTGTCGTTTTGGAGTACCCAACAGAGTAATTACCGACAACGGCACCCAGTTCACAAGCCGAGCCTTCATGCAGTACATCCAAACCATTAGAAGCAAGGTCTCTTTTGCCTCGGTTGCTCACCCAAGGAGCAATAGACAGGTAGAAAGGATGAACGCAGAAGTGCTGCGAGGGCTGAAAACAAGAACTTTTGATAGATTGCGAAAATACGGCAACCACTGGATTGATAAGTTGCCGCTGGTTCTTTTGTCAATCAGGGCGACACCAAATCGAGCTACTGGCCAAAATCCCTTCTCCCTGATATATGGTGCAGAAGCAGTGCTCCCCACAGAACTCATATACAGGTCGCCTCGGGTACTTGCCTATGATGAAGTAGCGCAATAGCAGCTACGGCATGACGATGCCATGCTCCTCGAGGAAGACCGTCTCCGGGCAGCTGTACATGCTGCATGATACCAGCAAGCCTTGCGCCGCTATCATAGCCACAGGGTTCACGCCCAGAGTCTTGAGGAAGGTGACCTTGTCCTTAGGCGCGTTCAGTCCGCCAAGGGTTCAAACAAGTTGACACCGAAGTGGGAAGGCCCTTACCGGATAGCACGTGTCACCAGACCTGGCGCAATTCATCTGGAGACCGAAGATGGCATCCCAATGCAAAACTCATGGAACATTGAGCATCTTCGTAAGTTCTACCCGTAAGGCACGGTTGCCGGGCCTTGCCCCGGCAGCCTATTTTGTACAAGCATAGTCCCCAGGACTTGTAACCCTTTGTACAAAGCCAGGTGCAGACCCTGTGCAAAGATAATAAAACGAAGCGCTGGCACAAAACTTGCATGCATGTTTACTTAAGTATGGATTTATTGTGATTACAATAACCCTAGTATAAGCAGGGTTCTACCGCAGATGGACTCCCTGGGAAGAAGAGTGAGAAACGAGCCCGCGTATTGGTCCTTGACAGCTTTTTTCTATCGAGATCTATAAGAAGGACAACAAACACATATGACTTCACCTCGCCATTCATGTTGTATTTACGTATGAAAAAAACTTGTGCTTAGGGAAACCTTGTCGCTTCCATCATCTGCACTCCCATCTTTTGATTCGAAAGGCTTTTCGGTCAAATTGGTCACAGTGACATTTGGGGGGAGCTGACAAGGGGCCAGCCTTCATCTACGCTCCTAACTCGTTTTGAATTCGTCAGACGAGGTTCAGTGGTAGCTGTGGTGAGGGCCGGCAGGATGTCTTGCCGAAAAACTTTGTTTACTTGAGAGTATTGAAGGGTCATTCCTCAATGTGTTTTTGATACATGCACAAGTACCCGGCAAGCATTTTTTCATTACTACGTAGATAAACAAGTATAGATCATACAAAATACAAACATGGATAGGGGATTACATGAGTTAAACTAAATCTCGGCAAGTGCCTACATCTTTTAAATTTGAAAAATGATAAGTGCCCCGTAATGCCTTTCTTGTTCCTCTCCTCCTAGGAGTTGCATCAAGAAGGAAAGAGGGCAAAAGGAGCGCCTTGGTAGAAGCCCAGCCCGATCCCATCAGGGCCCGCAGGACGCACCCTGACAAGATCGGGAGGGTGCCTCCCCGGCAAGAAAGAAGAGGCCAGGGACGGAGAGAGTAGCTAGGCGATGTCCTGGTCACCACCGCCAGGAATAAGGAACATGACAAGAGGGACACCAGTAGGGAAGATGAAGCCAGAATCCACTAGGAAGCCTGCCATGGTCTAGCTGGTGGAAGCGGAATCAACCAGGCCAAGTACCCCCGGCAAATCACTCTACCGGGGTCCAGATGCAGATGGTGGTGCTGGCGGGGCCTACCTGACGGTGACGGTGCGTCCGGCACTCCGCCGGATTCTGACTCGTCGTCCACATGCTTGACGACCGGGGGCTCAGCGTCGCCGTCTTCGCCATCAGTGTCCTCTTCGTCGCTGTTGCTCAAGGAGGAGCTTTCGTCATCGGTCGAGCTCTCCGCGCAGCACCCTAAGCGAGCACCCGAATGCACGAAGACCTTGATGGAGAGCAGATCAGCCTCCATTAGCTTGAAATGGAGAACCTGCCCCTCCGCTAGGCTATGGGCACGTGCAAAAGTCTTCCAGACACACCGGAGGAGCATGCACTACTGCAGGATGCTGCTAACGCGACACTACGATCAGAGACCCTTTGACAAAACTGTGTGCAATGCATTAATCACAAACGGTGATGTAAAAAAATGATCAAAAAACATACAAAACATTTGCGATGAAGGATACATCAAACACGGTTCCGATTTTAGTTGCGTGTGCGATGCGGGGCATACGGTTGATCCATATAAACTATTTGCGATGAGACAGAATAACATAAACGGGCAGCCAGATCAAGGTGTGTGCGATATACGGCATACAGTTCGCTCCGATGAACCATTTGCGATGATCGAGTTGAACACAAACGATTCGGCGTAACAAGATGTGTGTGATACCCAGCAAATAGGTCGGTAATCAGAATTGTTTGCGATCATTATAGACAGCCCATATGGTCTTTTTTTGTGAATTGTGTGCTCGTCAGGGCACACAGTTCAAGAAACCAACCTGTGGTGATAATGTAGAAGATCTCTATCGAATACGTATTACTTACCGTCTGCAATGAGATTGACAGGATAAACAGAGATAACAAATTAATATGAGTGAACAGAAACAGAGATATATACAGTCTGCTTAATTTAGCCCTTGTTGTTGTTGTTGTTGGATAGCCCCGCGACATCGTCTTGGCGAGGACGCTTCTTGCCGCTGACCATTGGCTTTTCATGGCCGCCGCCATCATCATCGTCATTGCTGTCGTTGTCGTCCTCCTCCTTGTTCGACCATTCCTCCTCATCATCGTCGTCCTCTTCTTCATCCTCCGACGGCTCCTTGTCCGTCTGGTTGTCATCTGACGACTCCGGTGGCAGCGTCCCTTCCATGATCCAGATATAATCGAGGTCTGAGCTCCATGCCAGACTCATGGAAGATGAGCGGGATGATTCCGACGTTGACCTATCATCGGGCGCCAGACTGTTGGCCGAACTGTCGTCCTCGCTGTCGCTCGACATGGCCGCGGTCGTATGAAAACCGTGAGAAAGCGAGATTGCAGAGTGTGTGCATGTGTGTAGCGCGGCCTACCGGGGACGATGAAGATGGTGGACACTTAAGCGGGGTATGCAGAGAAGAGGAATGCCAATTGAAGTGGGGGTTGACATATTATCTAACCGCTGATATAATCAACCGCAATTATTTGTACCTAGTCGCTCCAAATTCCCAGGGTTGCGCAGTTCTCAATGTGATAATTAATTACGCACACGCATTGGAGCGTCCAAATATGAAACAAGCATTTTTTGTAGTACTTCTACTGCCTCCGTACCGGTGACCTAGGTGGGGGAAAAATGAGAGAACTTGATGGTTACTCCCTCTGTCCCAAAATAAGTGACTCAACATTGCACTAACTTTAGTACTCCCTCCATTTCTTTTTAGTTTGCATATAAGATTTGGTCAAAGTCAAACTTTGTAAAGTTTGACTAGCTTTGTAGGAAAAGATATCAACGTTCACACTATAAAATCAATATTATTAGATGCATGATGAAATTAATTTTCATAACATACAACTTTAGTATTGTAGATGTTGATATATTTTTCAATAAAATTAATCAAATTTTGTAAAGTTTGACTTTGACCAAATCTTATATGCAGACTAAAAAGAAACGGAGAGAGTACAAAGTTGAGTCACTTATTTTGGGACGGAGGGAGTATTTGGTAATCAATACCATTGCGGTTGACCATTGCATGCATGTTATGCTAAGTAGTCTGAAGTCATTGAATGCATACTAGCTGTAGGACTTCTATTGGCTGATTTCTTTTTTCAGGACAAAAACAAGGAACGAGTTTTGGGATGCACCGGTACCGGTACGAACGGAGTAGGACAGTTGGCAAGCAATACATTGAGCTCTTCTTATTGATGAAGCCAGTAATAATCAAACTACAAAGGAAAAGAAAAAAAGACAAAGGAAAATATCTGCACAAATCTTTGCGTAACATCAATGGCATAGGACCTAGATGTGCATTACTTAGAGAACATCTAGATGTGCTTTAGCAATACTGTCAAACAAAACCCCTAATCATCATTGCAAACAGCGCATAGAACATGGCTAATGCGACAACCACAACTACACATGCTAGTTCCTTCTTGTCTCTTGCTTTCATCTGTTGCCTATGATTGATTCTTTCTTGCTTCATCGTACTGATTGTACATTCCAGATCAGCCAGTTTCTTCTTCAGCTTTACGTTATCTTCTGCGAGCTTGGTGATAACACTCCGAGCCCTGCCATGCCATTCTTCATCCAGCTAGTTAACAAAGGCACAAGCATCATATCCCTGCCAATGTTAAATAGTATTCAGGATGAGCGGTGGCATTAACTCAAGTAAAATGATGAACTTAGCACTAACCTCTAAGGGGCAACTGAGAAACCGCCTACCAATGTCGAATCCCTCCGTGCATACACGTCCAGTGGGAGTGTGCCCGTGCACACAACTCAGCTTTTGGTACTTCTTGGTGGCGCAAAACTCGGAGTAGAACTCGTGTTGCGGGACTGTGGAGTCATGCTCCGGATCCGGCGGCAGACCGCTTTCCTGGTGGGGGGGTCATTCAGGACGGATCCAGCAAGGAGCTGCTTTGGACATGCAAAAAAAGATCGGGATAGATTGGAACCTGACAGGACGATTTAGATTCGTAGTACACCTGCCTTCTGATGACCTTAGGCAAGTGCTCGGTGGCGACCGTCGTCGTGGCGACACTGCCGAGAGCAGCGATACGAGCAGGAACAGCCGCACCGAAACCATCCGCACCACTCGTCCGCATTCCCCCAATGTCAGTGCCACACGAGGGAATTTGGAGGCTATCTAGGGATTTGGGGGAAATGGGGAAACTGTGGCGATAAGCTAACGATCGGGAACTACTTATGGCACTATATGTTGTATACGGCACACTGTTTATACATGTCATTTGTGTTAGGTATTATAACTTCACACAAGATTTCCGCACCAAACCGTGTGAGAAGACAATGTAGGTGAGACACGCTTGCCGTGACATAACCGTATGTGATGTACTACCCTGTACATATAATTGAGTTACAGTGATACCGTGTAAACAGCCGCTCTGCGGATATCCGTCAAAAAATAAAATAGCTGCTCCGCAGATAGAAATGGCGGCAGCGGCTACCGGATAAGAGGTCAATCCTCGGTCGGTGGGCGGTGGCTGCATCATAGGATGTCAATCCTCGGTCTGCGGCGGGAGATAGGAGGAGCTCAACCATCGAGGTCGGCGGCGGCGTGATTGGAGCACATCCATCGCGATCGATGGCGGGATAGTGGAGGTCGAACTTCAGGCGGCAGCCACACTAAGCTTTACTCCTCGACCCTGCTGTCTCGGCATGCCACCGCATCGCGCTTCTCTGTCTTCTGGGTGGAGGTCGCCGTGCGGCTACTTAATTAAGGTATTCTTTTCGTGAGTGGCTTAATTAAGGTATTCAATTCCTAAGGGTAGTGCTATAGTACTTTGCGTGTAAATTGACTGGCCATTAACTTTTGTCATTGCACGTCTGGATAACAATATGGAGCACCCTCAGTAATTATGAAAATAAAACCTTGTGATTTATGCACTCATCTTTGGGCATCAGTTAATCCGCGTATTAATGTTGTTGTTTTGTTTTTAATTACCATTCGTGTGGTACAGATGGAACGATCTGAATGGATGAAGAATCGGAGAACCACATATTTTATCAGTGGCGTGACAGAGTTCATGAATTTGGCTGAAAGTACAAAGAGGAGAATTGGTGATGTGGATTACATCCCATGTCCATGTACTCATTGTGCCAATACAGAGTCACGTGAAGTTGCAGATGTCCAGTGGCACTTACTCTCTTGGGGATTCATGGATGGGTATACATGTTGGACTAGACACGGTGAAGAGCAGGACATGGATGAATATACCCAGGGCTGTGAGATGCCAAACCCCGGTCAGTGTCACATGGAGGTTGAATCTAACATCGGAGCAGAGGCGTCAAGATACAAATGGAACACCGGAAAGCCGAAACACCCACCGGACAACCAAACGGCGACGCAGATGACGACGATCTTGATATGCAGGATTTTGCTGCTATGATTGCTGATTTCACGGGCCCAAAAAAGGATATGATTGGGTACAAGGATCTACCAACCTTTGATGCGGACTCCAAGAAAGAATTGTATCCAGGTTGCAAAAAGAAATATTCCAAGCTGAGTGCCACCCCAGCGCTTCTCAGATTTAAAGCAGCAACCGGTCTATCAAACAAGGGCTGCATAGAGATGTTAGGTATTTTCAAAGAAATTCTTCCGAAAGATAATGTGCTCCCCAGAAGCACGAACGAAGTGAAGAAAATTGTTTGCCCATTGGAACTTGAAGTACAGAAGATACACGCTTGTGTGAATGATTGTATATTGTACCGTGGTGAGTACAAAGATTTGCGTGCATGTCCCACATGCAAGCATGCACGATACAAGCGCAGGAGAGCAAAGGACAAGTACAAATTGGACGACAAGATCAAGACAGGAATCCCGTTCTAGGTTGTTTGGTACTTGCCTTTAATTCCAAGGTTGAGGCGTTTGTTTGCAAACCCTAGAGAGGCAAAGAGGTTGCGGTGGCATCATGATGAGCAAACTGCGGATAAATATATGAGGCACTTGAAAGATGGGGCTCAGTGGGAATTAATCGACAACAAGTTTGAAGACTTTGCCAAGGATACTAGAAGTATAAGGCTCGGGGAGTGTACTGACGGGATGAATCCTTTTGGTGATATGAGCACCAATCACAGCACATGGCCGGTGCTTTTGTGCATATATAACCTAGCTCCTTGGTTGTGTATGAAGAAAAAATACATTATGATGTCAATGATTATCCAAGGCCCAAAGCAACCTGGAAATGACATCGACATTTACTTTCAGCTACTGGGAGAAGAACTGCTGACAGTGTGGATAGATGCGCCTGCTGTAAAATGCTATGGTGCTTACAAAAAGGAGATTTTCGATCTACATGCGATGCTGCTGCACACCATTCACGATATGCCGGCATTAGGCAACACATCAGGGCATAAAACAAAGGGAGATGTAGGGTGTGTCACATGCATGGATAGGACCGCTAGCAGATTTCTTCCCAACTCGCGCAGAACCGTGTATTTGCATCATCGTAGGTTCTTACGGAGAAATCACCCATACCGAAAGATGAAAGATGAATTTGATGGTACAGCAGAGGTAGATGTGGGCCCAAGACCCTATGCTGGGGAGGTGTTCCACAACATGGCTAAACAAATTAATGTTGTGCTTTGCAAGAAGAACGCTTTGACAGTGAAACAAACAACCAAGGGTCAAGTGTTTAAGAAGAAATCGGTGTTCTAGAAATTACCTGACTGGGAGATTCTATGTGTACGTCACTGCATCGATGTCATGCACGTAGAGAAGAACATATGTGAAAGCATCCTTGATACTTTGCTCAAGATTAAAGGTAAAACAAAGGATGGTGATGGTGCACGGCTCGATATGCTTGCTGATTAATCAAACGCAAGAGTGAAGCAGAAGACGATAACAAATTTATCAACGCTCGCCAGAGTTACAATTTCAGTACAAAAGAAGCAATAGAGTTCTTGACCTATTTGTTGTCAGTTAAGACACCCTCTTCCTACTCTGCAAACATCAGAAGTCTCGTGGCTGTGAGCTCAGGTAAAATGAAGTTGGGACACATGAAGTCACATGATTGCCTCGTAATGTTGACACAAATCCTCCCGGTGGCCATCAGGAATCTGATGGACAAAGATATAAGAAACACACTCATTGAGCTCTGTGATTTCTTCAACCAACTATGGCAGAAAGTTGTAGATCCCAAAGAGTTGGATCATACGCAAGAGGATATTGCAAGAATATTGTCCAACCTAGAGATGTTTTTCCCACCGTCATTCTTTGATGTCATGGGCCATATCACTGTGCACCTTGTCGACAAGATAAAGTATTGTGGTCATGTGTTTCTTTGCAACATGTATCCCTTCGAGCAGTTCATGGGAATACTGAAGCGCTATTGTCGAAACCAAAACCATCTAGAGGCAAGCATCCTACAAGGTTATACCGTGGAGGAGGTGGTTGAGTTTTGCACCTAATACATGAAACAAAGACCTATAGGTTTGCCCCTCTCTCGCCACAAGGGAAGGCTGAAAGGTAAGCCGGTCCTTGCTGGCATGCAAAAGGCTGCACCCAGAGAATTGGCAGAGAAAGCCCATTTGACGGTACTGCTTAACAACCCAGTTCTCAGCACTTATGCCGAAGAACACTTGGGGAAGATACGCCAAAGCTTCTTACCAATGGTGCCTTCATCAGATGTGGAGCTGAAGGAGCACACTAAGAACTACGCTGAATGGTTGAAGAATCGTTTGGCACAAGGATCCATCGATGACATTGCTACATGGTGGGCACAAAAGCCATCACCTACGGTGTTGACGTACCAAGCATATGACATAAATGGCTACACATTCTACACTGAGGAATGTGATGAGAAGACCTCATATCAGAACAGCTTTGTTCGAATAGAATGCATGACTGTAGATGAAGGTGATAAAAGGGTATGCTATGGAACCATCAAAGAGATTTGGGAGCTTAACTATGTGAAAGTTAAGGTGACATTATTCAGGTGCACATGGATCCCTCTTGGTTAGGTAAAGGTTGATGATTATAGGTAGACCTGTGTTAACAGGACAATGATGGCATATCACATGGACCCGTTCATTCTTGCCAGCGATGCTACCCAGATTTTCTATGCGGAAGACCCCTTGCATAAGAACAGCCATGTAGTGAAGCATGGGAAGAGGAGGGTACTGGGTGTCGAGGATGTTGCCGATGAGGACCAGTACGATGAATTTGCTGAGTTGCCAGCCAAGGGATCACGAACCCCTCTAATAGAGAAGCATAAAATCATCAGAAACCCCAAGTTCATTCGGGGTCAATGTAATGATCCCAGTTCCCCCATGTACATGGGAATTAAGCCGTAAGACTAGTTTTTATGCCTACCCTGCAACTTAATTCGTTCAATTTAGAACTATCGCGTGTACTGAATTTGTGAGTTATGCCCAGTTTTCTGTTGATGTAAGAACCGTTAATATGTTGACCTTGATATGCTGTCAGCTTAGGCAATGAATATGAACTGTTTATTATTATTACTACTATTATTATTATTATTATTATTATACCATAGAGGTAGCACACTCAATTGATCTCACTCCAGTATGTATGAACAGAAGATATGCAATCTGGTTTGCGAATAGCACACAGTTCATCCATGAAAGCCGTGTGCCGACCAAACCCCGTGCGCGATCTGAGTCATGCATTCTGATTGGCTAGAACCCAAACCCCACGGATCGTACATCTGCACCATTGGATGCTCCCAGATCGAACGACAATCCTCATCCCTTTCGATAGCAAATGCAGTTCCGGTTGTAATTTTATTTATATGCACAAAATGCATGTTAAATTCAAAAAATGTCTTAAATATAGCTAACGATACCTGAAATGTGCCAGAATATCAAACTCGTGGTATAATGGTGATTGCGTACCGTGGAAATTTTTATGAGGCCAAATGATGAAGTCACCGGGCACTGGAGTTTGAATTGACATGTCCCCTTTTGGAAACCATGATCCTTCTTGTGAGATGCTCCGGTTTGGAAGGAGCAATCATCAAAACATGTGCCAAACTTTACCAAATTTTTTCCACGGGGTCGTGAGAGCACGCCACGGGCACACACCGATTTTGATGATGTCCGGACTCCATCTGAATTTCCGCTAATTAAAATACCAACTAGTCCTACGCCGGTGACAGCACCTCGCAGCCGAAATGTTTGAAACTTCTCCCTGCTTCTCGGACAAACGGATGTAAACTCGCAAAGCGACGCACAAATGATTTGTACACCTTCGTTGCTAAAACTACCCACAGTGGGAGTAACATAGGTGGTAACATCACATATCTCTCGGCAAAACAGATGATGTGGCAAGTAATTAATGAGGAAATAGGGGCATGTGGTAACATAGCTAGTTATTGTAACATCACACATACCAAGACAAGATGAGTCTACAACCTAATAAATGAAGGGTTGCATGACACCACACTTATGTTACTCCCCACTATAGAGGTAGTAACATAGACTAGCAACATATGCATGTTACTAGTCTAAGTACTACCCATTGTGACTAGTCTAACTAACACCCACATGTAGTTGTAGTAGGGTTTTGACTTTGTATGCACTAAATGCAAGGTAAGTGCAAATAAAAGACTTAAATATAGCAAACGAGACCTGAAATGGGCCATAAAATCAAACCAAGGGTATATCTGTGATTGTTTACCATGATTTTTTTTTCGAGGCGGAACGATGTAGTCACTGATGATTTGGAGTCCGAAGTGCCGCCTCTCCTTTTGGAAACTATGATCCTTCTTGTGAGATGCTCCGGTATGAAAGGTGTGAGCACCAAAACTTGTGCCAAACTTTACCAAATTTTTTCCATGTGATCGTGAGAGCATGCCATGGTGACACAATGATTTTCGTTATTTCCGAACTCTATATGCATTTCCTATAATTAAAATACCAACAAGGCCTACGCATTTGGCCGCACCCTGCGGCTGAACCGTTTGAAGTTTTTTCCTGTTTCTCGGATAATGAATGAAAACTCGCAAAGTGACACACAAATGATCTTGCTAACACCCACGTGTAGTTGCGACTATATATATATATATATATATGCAAAAAATGACTCAAATATAGCAAACGAGATCTCAAATGAACCAGAAAATCGAACCATAGGGTACAATAGTGATTTCTTACCGTGGAAAAAAATTCGAGGCGAAACGATGAACTCATGTTTTCATTCAAACGAAAATATGCTGTTAGTTCATGTAAATGTTTTCAAATAGCACACGGTTCACTCATGAAAGCCGTGTGCCTACTAAACCGTGGCCAATACCCCCCTGCCGCGCGAGCGATCTGAGTCATGTGTTCTGATTGGCCGAAACCCAAACCCCACGGATTGTACGTGTGCACCATTGGATTCTCCTTGATCGAACGGCAATCCTCATCCCTTTCGACAGCACATGCAGTTCCAGTTGTGATTTTATTTATATCCACAAATTTCATGTTAAATTCAAAAAAATTCTTAAATATAGCAAACGATACCTAAAATGCGTTAGAAAATCAAACCCGTGGTATAATGGTGATTGCGTACCGTGAAAATTTGTATGAGGCCAAACGATGAAGTCACTGACCACTGGAGTTTGAATTGACACGTCTCCTTTTGGAAACCATGATCCTTCTTGTGAGATGCTCCAGTTTCCAAGGAGCGATCATCAAAATTGTGCCAAACTTCACCAACTTTTTTCCACGGGGTCGTGAGAGCACGCCACGGGCACACGCCGATTTTGATGATGTTTGGACTCCATCTGAATTTCCTGTAATTAAAATACCAACTAGGCCTATGCCGGTGGCCGCACCTCGAGGTCGAAATGTTTGAAACTTCTCCCCGTTTCTCGGACAATGGATGAAAACTCGCAGAGTACCACACAAATGATCTGTACACCTTCTTTGCTAACTAACACCCAGATATAGTTCTAGTACGGTTTTGATTTTATATGCACTAAATGCAAGGTAAATGCAAAAAAATGACTTAAATATAGCAGACGGGACCTGAAATGGGCCAGAAAATCAAACCTAGGGTATATATGTGATTGTTTACCGTGAAAAAAATATCGACGTGGAATGTTGTAGTCATCGACGATTGGAGTCCAAAGTGCCGCATCTCCTTTTGGAAACTATGATCCTTCTTTTGAGATGCCCCGATTTGGAAGGTGTGAGCATCAAAACTTGTGCCAAACTTTACCAAAAAATTTCCATGGGATCCTGAGAGCACGCCACGGTGACACACCGATTTTCGTTATTTTCGGACTCTATATGCATTTCCTATAATTAAAATACCAACAAGGCCTACGCCGGTGGCCGCATCTCGCAGCCGAAATGTTTGAAACTTCTCCCTGTTTGTCGAACATTGGATGAAAACTCGTGAAGCGACACACAAATGATTTGTACACCTTCTTTGCTAACTAACACCCAGATGTAGTTGTAGTACGATTTTGATTTTATATGCACTAAATGCAAGGTAAATGCAAAAAAAATGACTTAAATATGGCAGATGGGACCTGAAATGGGCCAGAAAATCAAACCTAGGGTATATATGTGATTGTTTACAGTGAAAAAAATTCGAGGCGGAACGATGTAGTCACCGACGATTGGAGTCCGAAGTGCAGCTTCTCCTTTTGGAAACTAAGATCCTTCTTGTGAGATGCTCCGATTTGGAAGGTGTGAGCATCAAAATTTGTGCCAAACTTTACCAAAAAATTTCCATGTGATCCTAAGAGCACGCCATGGTGACATACCGATTTTCGTTATTTCCAAACTCTATATGCATTTCTTGTAATTAAAATACCAACAAGGCATACACCTCTGGCCGCACCCTGCGGCCGAACTGTTTGATTTTTTTTCCCGTTTCACGAACAATGAATGAAAACTCCCAAAGCGACAAATAAATGATCTTGCTAGCACCCACGTGTAGTTGCGACTATAGCAAACAACTCAAATATAGAAAATGATACCTCAAATGCACCAGAAAATCGAACCATAGGGTACAATGGTGATTTCTTACCGTGGAAAAAAAATTTGGAGGCGAAACGATGAACTCGTGTTTTCATTCAAACGAAAATATGCTGTTAGTTCATGTAAATGTTTTCAAATAGCACACGGTTCACTCACGAAAGCCGTGTGCTTACCAAACCGTGGCCGATGCCCCGCCTGCTGCATGCGCGATCTGAGTCATGCGTTCTGATTGGCCAGAACCCAAACCCCACGGAGCGTACGTCTGCACTGTTGGATGCTCTCAGATCGAACGGCAATCCTCATCCCTTTCATCAGCACATATAGTTTCGGCTAGGATTTGAATTATATGCCAAAATGCACGGTAAATGCAAAAAAATGTCTTCAATATAGCACACGAGAGCTGAAATGCTCCAGCAAATGAAACCTGTGGTATAATGGTGATTGCTTATCGTGGGAAAATATTAGAGGCAAAACGATGAACTCACTTCATTTCAAAATTAGCACGTCTTCATTTCAAACAAAAATGATGTTTGTGCACATGAGCGCTTAGAGGCAACCGTTTGCATAGGCCTTTCCGCACGGCGACCGGAGATATTATTTCACCCTTTTCACCTAGGCCACCAACACCCCCCATTGCCCGCCTGCGTTTCACTCAATTAGTCCACCAAATCTCCATCGCCAGATCCCCCCGACCCCAGATCCACAGTAGAACCCTCTCTGGCGCCGGCGTGCTCACCCCGGCCGTGTGCCCGCTCTTCGGCGTCAACCCTACCTCCACAGTCATTCCCAACACGCGGCTGCCCGCGCCTCACTGTCTTCGTTTGCTCGCCAGCCACCCTCGAGCATATCGATCCTGTAACCCTCGCCTCTCCTGTGGTCCTGCCGGGTTTGCATTAAGAAACCTGTTAGTTACTGCTCTCCATCGCGATGAGGCATATTTCCTCACAATCCCTCTTCCTATTTTGTTATGTATGTTCCCAAATTGGCTATAAAATAACGGAGAGCGTATATATGTTCATTATCTACCTTCCTAACTAGTACATATAAGCTGTATTTGTTCCAATAAGTTACTGCCGATTTACAGATCGTGGGTGCTCGAGTCACACAAACTTAACAAATAGGCCGTACATTTTCTAAATTATTGCATGACATGTTTAGACAGCTTGATACCAAGTTGTTAGCTTTATGCTTATCCTCCTTTCCTGAGTTTCGCATGTGTTCTCTGTAGATGCCGAGTAGCAGCGACAGCACTCATGCTTCAGGCGATGTATCTTCATCTGATTCCAACAACCCTAGGTCTTCAGCAGATGGTGAGGGATCAAGTAATCTGGAACGGGATAGAGCTGCAGCAATTACCCTTCCAGTCAGGACACGGAGGAACGCTCCAAGGAAGCCCACACACCAGCCTAAAGGTGTATATGAAGTAACCGAGATCGATTTAAAGTCTTGGGCTCCAACTAAACTAGATAAAGCATGCACGAGGTTCAGGAGTGTGTGTGGATTTGTTGGCAGGGCAAGGCTCAACATTAATCTGCCGGGGTTTCGGAAGGCTGACACAGAAACACGGCGAAGGATAGTCCGAGAGATCATGGATCACTTCAACGTTCCACAGCAGTGGAGAATGCAGGTGGAACACGCTGCACTGAAGAAGGCTAGGGATGCTTGGAGAAACTGGAAGCACGTGCTGTACAAGAAGTACTTGAGTGAAGGCAAGGACCCAATCCCCGCATACCCCCAAATTACAAAGGTAGACTGGGCAGAATTCAAAAGGGTAAGGGCAACTACAGAGTTTGCTATGAAGAGTCCCAAGTAATCGGAACTTTAGAAGAGGAACACACACCCCCACCGTATCAGTGTGGCAGGATACTATGGCATGAAACCGATATGGGACCAGGAGGACAAAGAAGTAGTAGCTGCGGGTGGGAAACCGGCCTTTAGTGAAATCAAGGGCGAACGCACTAGAGACTACTTGCGGGCATGTGAAAGGAGGCGTGATGACGGAACTTATTACATTCAAAACTCACATGACCAAAAACTGTATCGCGTGATGTTAAAGGCTACCCAGATCCCTGGAAGGTTCTACAGGAACTCAGGGCCATGTGACATTCTGTCCAATGCTCTGGAAACAAGAGAGCCCCCTGGCCGTGCAAGGGGTATAGGTGTTAATGTCCTGCACAAGAGGGCTTTCACACTCAGCAAAGAAGAGAGGCTCAGCATGAAAAAAGCGAGGAGTGAAATGAATAGAATGAATTGTATGAAAGGTTGAGGAAGGACATGTATCCGGCTGTTCGAAAGGATATTGAGGAGTCAATGATGATGCAGAAGACTCTAACACTGACAGATAGCCAGCAGATGGGAGGGGAGGCGGGCATGGAGGATGCTGGTTATTGCGCGACAACATCGCACAAGAGTAGCTGTGCATCAGCTGACCCCAGCGACACTGAGACTGCAGCTGCTCATGATGATGCTATATCCGATCTATCTGGAATGAAAGACAGACTCATAGACTTCACAGATCTCAACAAGGCTTGCCCGAAAGACCCATTTCCCTTGCCGCGCATCGACCAGATCGTGGACTCCACTTCAGGCTGCAATTTGCTGTCCTTTTTGGTTGCATATTCTGGGTATCATCAAATCTTCATGTCCAAGGAAGACGAAGAGAAGACCTCGTTCATCACCCCGTGTGGTACGTACTGTTTTATCCGTATGCTTTTCGGATTAAAGAGTGCCGGGTCTACTTTTGCAAGGGCAGTCCAGATTGGTTTTGGGCCACAGCTGCACAGGAACATTGAGGCTTATATGGATGATATTGTGGTCAAAACCAAGGACAGATCAACCCTTATCCAGGATTTGGAGGAGACATTTGCCAATTTGCGCAAGATCAACTTGAAGCTCAACCCGGAGAAGTGTGTATTTGGTGTTCCCTCCGGCAAGCTGCTCGGGTACTTTGTATCCCATCGGGGGATCGAAGCCAACCCCGATAAGATCCAAGCCATCGAACGGATCCAAGCACCAAAGATGGTTAAAGATGTAAGGCGTCTGATAGGGTG
The DNA here is from genome assembly GCA_011799875.1 of Thinopyrum elongatum. Taxonomy (NCBI): domain Eukaryota; kingdom Viridiplantae; phylum Streptophyta; class Magnoliopsida; order Poales; family Poaceae; genus Thinopyrum; species Thinopyrum elongatum. The sequence continues at coordinate 274,848,477 of CM022300.1, read as the reverse complement.
CGTTGCCGTGCTAAGCAGATTCATTTCCAAGTCTGCCGAGCGCGCCTTGCCGTTCTTCAAAATCTTGAAGAAGGCAGGGCCCATGAAGTGGACTCTAGAAACAGATGTGGCTTTGCAAGAGTTGAAGGCCTAACTATCTTCTGTGCCCACCTTGGTTGCTCCAAAACCGCAAGAGCTGTTGCTGTTATACTTGGCGGCAACCAATCAAGTGGTTAGTGCAGCCTTTGTGGCGCAGCGAGAAGTGGATGAAACAGAGAGTGAGCAAAGACCGGCAAAGTCAGATAGGGATCAGGACAGAGATAAGCACGGCAGCAAAGACAACCCCAAGGACACGGCAATGAAGAAAGTGGTGCAGCGCCCAATGTACTTTGTCAGTTCCCTGCTACAGGGGGCTGGATCGAGGTACTCTGGCGTGCAAAAGTTGATCTTTGGCCTCATCATGGCCTCAAGGAAACTGCGCCACTACTTCCAAGCCCGTGAGATCAGGGTTGTCACTCGCTTCCCGTTGCAAAGGATACTCCGGAACCATGAGGCTACTGGCAGAATAGTGGAGTGGGCTCTGGAGTTATCCAGTTTTGGTTTGAAGTTTGAGAGCACATCAACAATCCAGAGTAGGGCATTGGCAGAGTTTATTGCAGAATGGACGCCAACCCCTGACGAGGAAGTGCAAAAAATAGTTGTCCCCGGTAAGGAGGCGCCCCAAGAATGGATCATGTATTTTGATGGTGCTTTTTCCCTACAAGGTGCAGGGGCTGGTGCGCTTCTCGTCGCTTCCTCCGGGGAACACTTGAAGTACGTTGTCCAGATGCATTTTGCCCGGGAAGAGGCAACCAACAATACTGCAGAGTACGAAGGGCTCCTTGCCGGGCTCAGGATTGCCGCAGAATTGGGAATCAAGAAGCTGATCATTCGAGGAGACTCACAGCTTGTGGTGAGACAAGTCAACAAGGATTACCAAAGTCCATTGATGGAGGCATACATTAAGGAAGTGAGAAGATTGGAGGAGCGCTTTGACGGGTTGCAAACAAAGCACATACCTTGTGCGGAAAACAGCATAGCTGATCACCTGTCAAAGTGTGCTGCCCAAAAGCTTCCTGTGGAACCAAGAACTTTTGTTCTCCATCTTACTCAACCCACCGTATCCCCAGCAACAATGTCCGGGAAAAGGAGAAAGCTGGACTCCAGTAAGCCACTCCCGGTAGAGCCATCCACTCCTGGCAGGGACACTGCCGGAAACAACTCCTCACAACCTGCCGGACCGCACCCTCCAGCCGGACCCGTGGTCCCTGCGAACGAGGAATATGCCCCCGCAGTTGAGGAGGTGCCGCTAGTCCTTGTTGCCGAGCCTCAGGCTCCAACTTGGGCAAGGCACATAGTCCACTTTCTCCAAACCGGAGAACCCCCCAATGACCAAGATGAGGCTGAAAGAGTAGCCCGGAGGGCCAGTATGTACCAGTTTGTCGATGACACTCTGTACAGAAGGAGGCCCAACGGTGTGAAATTGAAGTGCATCTGCCAGGAAGAAGGGAAGGAACTACTGGCTGAGATACACAAAGGCATGTGCAGCTCCCACATTGGATCAAGGGCGCTGGTTGGGAAAGCATTCCGGTACGGATTCTATTGGCCCATAGCCCTCCAAGATGCGGTTGAGCTAGTCACCAAATGTGAAGCCTGTCAGTTCCATTCCAAGAAAATCCACCTGCCTGCCCAAGCTCTTCAGACAATCCCTTTATCATGGCCATTTTCGGTCTGGGGGCTCAATATCCTTGGCCCTTTCCCCCGAGCGATCGGGGGCTTTGAATTCTTGTTCGTTGCTATCAACAAGTTTACAAAGTGGCAGGAAGGTTCTGCCGTGAGAAAGGTGAATGCTCAATCAGCTATCAAGTTCTTGAAAGATTTGGTGTGTCGTTTTGGAATCCCGGCAAGGATCATTACCGACAACGGCACCCAATTCACGAGCCACGCCTTCATGCAATATGTTCATGCCCTCGGAAGCAAGATCTCATTTGCTTCTGTCGCACATCCCAGAAGCAACGGGCAAGCTGAGAGGGCGAACACTGAAGTGCTGCAGGGACTCAAAACAAGAACCTTTGATACGCTGCGGAAGCACGGCAGGCAGTGGATCGATGAGCTGCCGATAGTTCTATGGTCCCTCAGAATGACAACCAAATCGAGCTACCGGGCAGACTCCTTTTTCCCTGGTCTATGGGGTGGAAGCAGTTATCCCCACGGAACTCATTTACAGGTTGCCTCGAGTGCTTGCCTATGATGAAGTAGCGCAAGATCACCACCGGCATGACGACGCTGTGCTACTCGAGGAGAACCGTCTCCGGGCTGCTACGCGTGATGCACGCTATTAGCAAGCCCTGTGTTGCTATCATAGCCGCAGGGTTCATGCCCAGTGTTTCGAGGAAGGCGACCTTGTCCTTAAGCGCGTTCAGTCTGCCAAGGCTACAAACAAGTTGACGCCGAAGTGGGAAAGCCCTTACCGAGTAGTACGAGTCACCAGACCTGGCGCAGTCCGTCTGGAGACCGGAGATGGCATTCAATTGTAAAACTCATGGAATATTGAGCATCTCCGCAAGTTCTACACATAAGGCGCGGCCCGGCAGCCACCCTTTTGTACAGGCCTTGCCTCAGTTGCATGTAACCCCTTGTACAAAGCCAGGCGATGACCCTGAGCACCAGAGAAATAAACAAAGCGCTGGGGGGCCCCCGACCAAGTTGCATGCATGCATAAGCATTCCAAGAGCATTTGCATAAGCATTTCATGAGCATTTGCATATGCATATAGATAGGATCGCATCCTGCATCATTCTCATCTGCATAAAGCTGCAGGTTCCTGCCGAGAACTCGGTTTCTGCAAGAAGATGGGGAGATGAACCAATGCTGCGATCCCCGGCGAACCAAACAGATAAGTTCTACCTCTTGTCCATAAGTGTTCTGTAAGCTTAAACTTGTGCATTAGAAAACCCTGCCACTCTTCGAAACTTAGATGCTCCCATCCCTGGCTAGAACGTTGCTTTGGCCTGGATGGTCATAGTGGCCTTTGATGAAAAGAAGTTGGCGGGGGGCTGGTCCCTCTATTTCTTGCCGGTAGGCTCAGTTCCCCGGCAACGAAGAAAGGGTACCGGCAGGATAGCCTGCCGGGGAAAACTCGTTTATTTAAAATAAAGAGGCATTTCACCACTGCGTGGACATATACATGCACGAGTTCCCGGCAAGGTTCATCTTTTTATTAATATGCTGGTCATACAAGTACAAACCTTAAAGAACACAGACATGGACTCGAGAGATTACATTATTTGAACTAAAATTTGGCAAATGCCTATGAGTTTAAGATTGAAAAAAGATAAGTGCCCCGTAATTCCTTTGCCCTTGTCCATCTCCTTCAGGAAAAGGTCGAGGAGGCCGGTGGTGAACCCAGCTGGGATTCGGCGCCTTCCTAGGATCAGGGTGGCGCCGCCCCTCGGCAAGGAGGAAGAAACCGGAGGGCAGGCGCAGATGGTGACACTGCCGAAGGACCAGATGGGGGACACGAAGTCATCGGCAAACACGGCTCCTCGGAACGGCCGTCCCCGTTCTTGACGCGTCGTGGGTTGCCGCCGCCACCCGCATCGCTACCACCCGAAGACCTCAGCACGACGGCCGGGCCGAACACCATGCTCTCTGGCATATCCCACAGAGAGCATGGTTGTCCCCAACGGCCCTGACGTCAAAAGCCACTGCGCATTCCGAAGACATGTGTGGGAGCAAGGAGCCCTCCCGCACGGCGATAGGATGACGCCCGGGAAGGGTCAGGTTCGCCTTCATCGCCGGCGAACACCCCCCGTGACTCTTCCCCAGCATCACAACGGAATGAAGAACGAGGAGCGATCGACTACCACGCCCAGCACCCGATACGGGCCTCGGCATGGTGTCATTCGCATCCCCTCCCACTAGAACCAAGGCTACGGGCGACCCGGCGACGAGCGCGCCGGAGTCAGCACCCGCGGCGTTGTTGCCGCGCCACCCGAATACCCCTTTCCGATCCATGGGGAATTCTAAACTAAAGCCCAGAGCTTGGCCCCAGGCTCTTCTTCTCAACATGACCAACGAGAAGCAGAGACAGGGGAAGAAAGGATCCGGAGATGGATGGCTCGGCTCTCCCTCCGCGCCTCCTTTTATAGGCGGAGCAAGAAAGGGAGCCGCTCCCTCAACAAGCAATCGCCGCCCCTCTTCGCCAATTAAAGAAGACCAGGCCCTCGCCTTGATGCTCTCCCGTGCCACGCGCTCCGTTACCTACCCCGCGCGATACATGCCGCATATGTGGCTAAGGATAAGGGCATGGTGGGAAGAGTGAATTGGCAGTTTCTACCCCATGCTTTAAAGTCATTCACGGGCCATTGCGAAGATGGCCCCACCACGATTGGCTTTACACGACGCACAGGAAAACTGAAAACTGGCCCAGAATCAAGATTAATGAAGGAACAAAGAAGACTCCAAGAGATCAGCCTCTTCAGCGCCCCTGCCTGTGCACTTATTAGGACCTACCCCGACGACGCCCGGCAACGCGATCGGAGTAGGCCCGGGGGCTTCTGTCGGTGCAACAAACCTTGGGTGTGTTGCCCTGACTATGCACAGGCACGAGAACAAGATTACAACACCAAGGCCGTGTCAAGAGACAAGAGACCAAGATCTTCTAAGAACCAGCAGGCAGATTAAGAAGGCCTAGACCAAGACAGAGAAGCAAGACACCACCAGGAGAAAAGCCTCCCTTGCCGGGCAGGTGGACCTGGCAAGGACAAGGGCTCCCCCAGAAGAAAGCATTCAAGACGTCCCGACAGGGCCTGCCGGGACTCACGAGGGCAAAGACACCTCACCAAGCCATCTGACCACAACCCACGTCGTTGATCAATGCGGTGTCAAGCCGCAAAGTGACTAAGTGGCAGCCATTCGCCACAGATGACACCCGTCCTGTGACATGTCAAGCAAGCAGGCATGAAGCTGGCAAGACGAGCCCAGCACGGCTTGCCGGGCAAGCAACGATGTGACATTGAGTGGTGCATTTAATGCACTCTGTCAGCCTGCAGAATCAGGTATGATAGCACTGTTTGCTATCTTATCAGTGCATAATGACTGTTTTGCCACTGTGGTGACCCCTTAACCTATAAAAGGAGGCCCATGGCAACCGTAGCGAGGGTTGGAAAGTTGAACACCCCCACGCTCGTACGCGCGTAGTCACTGCCTCCCCAGGGCGAGCCTACCGGGCAAGTGTACTACGCTCCACCACCACTTTTCCACCATCAATCCACCAAAGCAGGAGTAGGGTTTTACGCCTCGCGGCGGCCCGAACCTGGGTAAAATTGCCCGTGTGATCTCTGCCGTGATGCCCCATGTTCTTCTGCTCTTTGTGCAATGCGACATCCCCCCTGCTGAACCAGCAAGGGGCCCCTTGGCCCCATAGGTGGTCGTGGTTTCCCGCGACATATGGCATTTCCATAGCCATTCAAAGATATATTGCCATGCAACTTCCACCGTTCTATTTTATTATGACACACACCATCATTGCCATATTTCTTTGCATGATCATATAGTTGACATAGTATTTGTGGCTTGGCCACCGTTCATATTTTTTATACATGTCACGCTAGATCATTGCACATCCCGGTACACCGCCGGAGGCATTCTTATAGAGTCATATTTTTGTTCTTGTATCGATTTGTAATTCTTGAGTTGTAAGTAAATAAAAGTGTGATGATTATCATTACTAGAGCATTGTCCCATGTGAGGAAAGGATGATGGAGACTATGATTCCCACACAAGTTGGGATGAGACTCCAGACTTTAAAGAAAGGCCAAAGAGCCCAAAATAAAAAAAGGGAGAAAAGAAAAAAAAGAAGAAAAACATAAAAATGAGAGAAAAAGAGAGAAGGGACAATGTTACTATCCTTTTCCACACTTGTGCTTCAAGGTTGCACCATGTTCTTCATGATAGAGAGTCTCCTATTTTGTCACTTCCATATATTACTAGTGGGAATTTTTCATTATAGAACTTTTCTTGTATATTCCAATGATGGGCTTCCTCAATTGCCCTAGGTCTTAATGAGTAAGCAAGTTGGATGCACACCCACTTAGTTTTCTTTTGAGCTTTCATACACTTATATCTCTAGTGCATCTGTTGCATGGCAATCCCTACTCCTTGCATTGACATCAATTGATGGGCATCTCCATAGCCCATTGATTAGCCTCATCAATGTGAGACTTTCTCCTTTTTTGTCTTCTCCACACAACCTCCACCATCATATTATATTCCACCCATAGTGCTATATCCATGGCTCACGCTCATGTATTGCATGAGAGTTGAAAAAGCTTAAGAGCATTAAAAGTATGAACCAATTGCTTGGCTTGTCATCGGGTTGTGCATGATAAATACTTTGTGTTATGAAGATAGAGCATGAAAAGATTATATGATTTTGTAGGGATAACTTCCTTTAGCCATAATATTTTGAGAAGACATGATTGCTTTATTAGTATCCTTGAAGTATTATTGTTTTTATGTCAATATTAAACTTTTGTTTTGAATCTTATGGATCTAAATATTCATGCCACATAAAGAAATATTACATGATAAACATGTTAGGTAGCATTCCACATCAAAAATTCTATTTTTTTATCATTTACCTACTCAAGGACAAACATGAATTAAGCTTGGGGATGCTTGATACATCTCCAACATATCTATAATTTTTTATTGTTCCATGATATTATATTATCCATCTTGGATGTTTTATATGCATTATTATGCTACTTTATATCATTTTTTGGGACTAACCTATTAACCTAGTTGTCTTGGTGGAGCATGATCACCTATGGGGCCATGAGCCCCTTTGTGGTTCGGCAAGGGGGATCACGTTGCACAAAGGGCAGAAGCCATGAAACAACATGATGGCGGTGACACTAGTGGTTTTTACCCAGGTTCAGGCCACTAGATAGCGTAAAACCCTACTCTTGCTTTTTGGTGGATTGAGTGGAAGAACACGACGAGCACGCAGCGCTCAAGCCCGGTAGGGATGCCTCAGGGAGTGCAGCTACGCGCGTACAAGTGTGCGAGGGTCCGAATCCTTTGCTAGGTCGCCTTGGACCTCCTTTTATAGCTTAAGGGGTAACCACAATGGCAAAACAGTATTTATGTACTGATTAGATAGCCAACAGTGCTATCATACCTAACTCTGGCAGTTAGGACAAAGTGCATTAAATGCACTGCTAGGTGTCAAGCTGAGGATGAAGCCCGGCAGGCCTGCCGAGCTGCTTAACCATCTCTTGCTTATCATCTTGACACGCTTCTGGACGGGTGTCACTTGGATAAATCTTGTCTTCCAATGGGCCGCTACGTGCTTAGCAGAGGCCACTTAATCGCTCGGGGGCTCTACACCGCACTGATAAGTGACTTGTGTCACCGTGCGGTGGAGCGGTGGTGTCTTGGTGGGGATTCTGCCCTTGGCGGACCCAGCAAGCTTGCCGGGGAAGTCTTGAACTTACCCCTGGGGCGGTCTCGACCGAGCCAGGCTCTCCTTCCCGGCAATGGAGGCTTTCCCAAAGTGATATTCTTCTGTCTTGCTTATTCTTAGTCTTCTTGATTTGCTCTTTGATCTTTGTAAGAGTTGCTTCTCTGGCTTTGCCTTGGCTGCCGAGGAGGAAGCTATCCGTCTGTACACAAGTCAGGGGAAACATACACCCCCTGTTTGTGTACCCTAACAGAAGCCCCTGGGCCTGAGCCATACGTGTCGCCAGGCACGTTGGGTTAGGCCCCAAACAATGCATGGACACGTGTTGAAAAGATGATGTGCATGTAGCAGCTGTCATGATGAACAGTCAATCCAACGTCCACTCCGCGTAATTACTGTAGGTCATGGGGTCGTGAGACTGTAGCAGTTAATGGGTAGTGCGCTTGTAAAACGGTGACTTCCTCAGAAAAAGATAGCGAAGAGCCAGCCCCCTGTGCCCATTCCTAATAAAAAGGCAACGCAAAAAAATGGGGGCTGCCCGTTCGCATCTGTTCCTCCTTCCATCATCTTCTTCCTCAAGCCAAACAACTGCTCCCATGCCAACATTCACCTCCATCGCCACACCAAACCTTCCGCCCCTCCGGTGATCCCAAAGGATGGGGAAGAAAGCCACTGCCGCAAGGGGGAAGCGGGCGACCACTGCAAAGGAAGCAGCGACGGAAGGGAAGAAGAAAAGAGTGGCGCAGCTGGACAGAAAAACGGCAGGAGGACGTGGTATTTTTCCCGTCGAGTCTGGACAGCCAAACCCTAAGGGCGAGGTATGCATATATGTGGGGAGGGAAGTCCCAAAGGGGCACGAAGCGCCTGTGGTCCTGCCGGCGGGTAAGGAGGACCCACCGAACTCGTACCGTTTTCTCTGCGCATACTTCCTCTGTGGCCTCACCTCCCCCTTCTCTGATTTCTTCGAAACCATGATGGTGGTGTATGGATTCCACCTTCTGGATTTTATGCCCAATGCAATGGCATGCATGGCGATCTTTGCTCATTTGTGCGAGAACTTTGTTGGAGTCGCCCCCAACATGGATTTGTTCAGGCACTTCTTTGTTTCGCGGGTGGAGGACAAGACCCACCACTCTGGAAATATAAGCTGGATTCCGCGGGGCAAGAAGGAGATCTAGGATTACCTCCGTGGCCAGCAGCGTGGCAGATGGGAGGAATGGAGGGCAGACTGGTTCTTGATTCAGGAAGCGGATGCCCCGGAGTACTGCAGAGCACATATGGAATGCGTCGTGCGCGGCAGTGAATGTGGCAAACTAGGCCTCACCGACGACACACTTCACCCGGTGCTGAACAGGATCGCCTGTCTCAAAGGTGTCGGGCTGACCATCGAACAGGTGGGGGCTAATTTCCTCTTGCGCCGCATTGCGCCACTGCAAAAGAGGGATAGATTCGCCTGGGTGTACAGGGATGCTGCTGACAGGATGCGTCTGTACCCAGGCCTTGCCAACAACCTGTCGGTATATGGTCATGGTTGGTTGTGCGAACAGCTGTTCGGCATCCTCAGGCCATTCCGCCTGCCGAGAAGGGTCGTCCCACTGCACATCAACTCCGCCAGGGACCAAATTTTGAAGTGGATGCCTCACTGCAATGCTTACGGGGTTGAAGCCGATTGGCAAATGCCCGAGCTAGATGCAGAGATTGAGTGGGTCTCCAACCTGGAAGAAGGGGCTACTAGGGTGGAGGGTAACATGTACAAGTGCACCTCCATGGTAGAGGCAGAATTTACCAGGAGGCAGATTGAAGAGGACAAAGCACTCCGGGTTGTCGGGAAGGCGAGGCCCAAAGAAGAGGAGGAGGAGGAAGAGGGGGAAGTGGAGGCTGAAGGCGAAGGCTCCTCAGATGAAAGGGACGAGGGGCACGCCGCGGAAGAAGCTACCGGGATTAGTCCTGCTAGGGCCGAAATTCTTCAGGCCACGGCAGCAGAGTCCCAAGTAGGAGACGAGGTTGAGGAAACAGAGCAGCCTGAGGAGGAGTGGCTTGCAATGGGTCCTCAAGCTCCAGAGCCAGATTTGGATCAGCGTCCCCACAGGCGAGCTAGCCGGGGAAGGGTGGCCCCCGTTCTCGTGCTAGCCACCAAGAGAGTGAAGAAGGTCGCCTCCAAGAACGACAAGCCTGATGTGGTACATCGCCATTCCACCCGCCTCTCCGAGGCTAAGACCCCACCTGCCAAATGACGGACGGTCAAGGGGGTTGATCCTAGCCCCCAGTCAAGTCCAGCGTCCTCTCGCAGCTCGATCCCGCCGGAGCCCCCAGCTCCTCAAAAGGGCTCAGGGCTGCCAGGAAGTTCTTCTCCCCCAACCTTGAAGAGGGGGAGAGCGACCCCGCCACCTGCGGGATACGCACTGGGCTCCATGCTCATCAACCCAGAGTAAGTGGAAAAACTGACTTTCCTTGTTGAAGGACCATGTACTTGGTGCTTGCTTTACTCAACCTGGCTTGTTGTCTTGATAGGGACGAAGAACCTCTCATCCATTGGGCCAAAAGAACCAAGTAGGTGATGTTGTGGGGGCCTTTGGCGGGCACGGTCCTGGCGGGAGATAGCACAGAAGATCCTGTGCCTAGTCCCCGGCCTAGCCCCCGGCGCGATAGTATGGAGCAAGTTTCGCCCGCCAGGAGGGACGCGGTAGAACATGCTTCATCCCCCGCCAAGGAAGGAGAGGAGACCCACCAGGGCAGGGCCCACCATGAAGGGTCCACCCCATCCCAAGTCCAAGCGGAGAAGTCGTCGGCAAGGGCCTCCACCGAGGGGTCGACCCACACTAAGGATATGGCCACCGGGGGAGTGGATACGAGTCCCATCCTGGCAACTGATGTTGCCGGGGAAACTGACATCCCCTCGGAGCAAACAACACCGGGTAATCTGCTTGTCCTTGTCTCTTCTTATTTGAATTACTTTGCTCCTAGGCCTTCGACCTGGCAATTTGTATCATTTCTTCATCAATGCTTGTTAATTTCGTCTGCAGCTTCGTTGGCCGAGGAACCAGAGCTGCTAGAAGAAGTGGCTAGTATTGGTAAGGATGTTGCTTAGGAGGCCACCAAAATTGCCGCCGCGGAAGGCCAGGGTCAGACTGCCGGGACCATACAAGAACTTCCCGAAGGAAAAGAGAAAACCCCTGGCAGCACATCCAGCCAAGATGCAGTTGTGGAGGAGAAAACCCCTCTACAAACTATGGGGCCTCATCCCTCGTTCGGTACGCCAGCAGTAGTCCCACAAACCATCCTCAAGCACATTGGCACTGGTCCTTGCCCAGCCTGGGCTTTCAGCCCCCGGCTCATCTGTTGCAGCAAGCGCGGACTTTGATGAAGAGGTCCAGCGCATCTTGGCGCTGCTGTCCCAGAGAGCCGAAGAGACTGATGATTCCATTGGCGTAGCCATTGACCTATCTTTCTTGGAGTTCGTGGCAGCATGCATCAACAATATGCAGAGCAGGTATAGCCTGAAGTGGCAGGCGATCAAGAAGCAGCGCGACTCTGCCAGTCTCATGGGTCAGAAGTTGAGGGACAAGGGCGGCAAACTACGTGAGTGGAACAGCAAGCAGTTTCAATCCCTTCTGCGGCAACAGGAGGTGATAGCTATGGCCAAGGAGGACGTTGCAGCCCGGGAGATCTGCTTGGCACAGCGCGAAGCGCTTCTGAATGCCAAGGAGAAGGACATCTCTTGCCGGGAAGGGAACCTTGAGGCTACCCTCGGCAAAAAGGATGGAGAACTGGAGGCTCTTGTCCAGCAGCGTACCAAGGACCCGGAGGACAAGCACAAGGCGGCTCTTGACACGCTCACCCCCGACTCTGCTACCCAGCTGAAGAAGATTGCCGATGAACTTGTCGCTGCATCTACTGCCAAGGCTGATCTTGATCAACAGATGGCCAAGCTGATAGAGGACCTTGCCGGGAGCGCCAAGGAAATCGTGGCTCTCAAGGAAGAAGCATAGAAAGGAGAGACTCTCCTGAAGGAGACGCAATCGCAGCTTTCTTCCAAGAGTCAGAACCTTGACACTACCAACAGCACCATCACCGATATGAAAGCGCGGCTTGGCACTCTGGAAAGTGAGATTGAATCCGCTGGTGTCCGTGAGAAGTTGCTGATGAAGGACTTGGAGAACACAAGAATTCTTCGGCGGGGCGCAGAGGACAAGCTGCAGAACCAGATCAAGCAATGCGACCTCTGGATCAAAAGCTTGGTTGATATCGCCAAGTGCCTCGCTGCCCAAATCTTGAAGATGGACATGAAGAGCTGGGCTTTCTCCATCAGTGACCATGAAGTTCCAAGCGTCAAGCTGGCGCTTTTCTTTGAAGGCTTGATCGAAGGGCTGAGGATGTATGAGGAAGACAGGGCCAAATGCTTCACTATTGAATCCTGAAAGCTTGCCTGTGACGCCCTCTTTATGGTCTTGAGCAACCTTGCCTATCATCACCCAAACCTCAACCTCTCCGATGGCTTCAAGAGACTGCCACCGGGCGTCGACGTTTCTCCTGCCGAGGCGAAGGCCAGTCCCCTTGCCGACAAGGTTCTCTCTCTCCCAAGGGTCCCCAGAGACCAGCACGCCCAGCCTTGAGCCGTTTTTCTTGTCGTGGTATCTTGTAACAAAACAATCATGCGTCCTGTGTTTAGGCCTCGTACTATTTCTGGATTTTGCACTCGTTAAACTGATGTTTTAATTATGTCAATTCACGCTATCCTTCTTTTGTTTACCCATTGATGTTCGTATGGTTAGTTTTTCTTTGCGTACTTTGGTTGCCCGCCAGTAGCATGCTGCCGTGATTGTTGTGATGAGTAGGTCCTTAGCATTCAGCTGGCGAGGGTATGCCCCGGCAGGTTTTTCCTTAGCGGCTTTTGATGCAGCCGCCCACTTTGTTGAGCAGGCTCGAAACAAAGCAAGGGTGTAGACAAATAAAGTAAGGGACCATCATACGAAAGGCCTGTCATACGAAAATCATGGTTGTCCGAAGGATAAATGACGTAAATACTGAAGAAGAATCAGTGATCATGCTAACTTATCTTTTGTTAATGCTCCCCTCCCCTGCCAGTTATGCATTAGTTCTCGAATAACACCTCCTCTCCTGCTTGTGATTGTTTCCCCCGTTCGTACGTCCATCCTTGTACTGGAAAAGACAACAAACAAGAAGGTGCACAAGTGAAAGACTAGGCAGTTTATTAGTTATGCATGCACCCCCGGCAAGAGCCAGAGGGCTAATTGAATGCTCCCAGCTGTCGATGTATGGTGAGAAGGATGGGTCGGCTCCTCTCCCACTTTCCTCATATTGTCAATGATCCCAAGTAGGCAGGCATGAAGGCCATGTCGGCACGATCAGCCTTGCCGGAGCACGTTTGCTGGGGCGTCGACCAACGGATTCGCACCAACGTTCCACTCAGGATTCACCATTGGCGGGATAAATTCTGGACCGAGTTCCATGCGGGCTCATCGACGCTGATAACACCACCATTGCATGGCTCGATTATCGACAAGTGGAAAGGGAGGAGGGGGCCAATCACGAACCATTTGTCTTGCATGCCCAAATGACACTTTCCGGCATCGGGTACGCTTTGATGGGAGCTCGCGAGGAGGGCGATATCGCCACATGTTTTGCTTCCTTTTCCGGACGCAGGTCGCATGGCGACCACGCCACCCGAGCCATCCACGATCGTCGGACCGCCACTGCCCTCCATTCCCGTCGCCACCGCGGCTACGGCGGAAACAAGCGATGGAATCTGGGTAGGATAGAGGGAGGGAGCGGCATTGTTCTTCTTCTTCGAAGCCTCAGAGCAAGAGGATGTTGATGAAGATGACGATGAAGCTCGGCGCGCTATTTACAATGTCAGGTTCGCACACGTGATGCCCCCTACCTGGCGCACCAAAGATGTCGTGGTGGGGCACGATCACCTATGGGCCCATAAGCCACTTTGTGGTTCGGCAAGGGGGATCACGTTGCACAAAGGGCAGAAGCCATGAAACAACACGATGACAGTGACAGTAGTGGTTTTTACCCAGGTTCGGGCTGCTGGATAGCATGAAACCCTACTCCTACTTTTTGGTGGATTGAGTGGAAGAACACAATGAGCACGCAGCACTCAAGCCCGACAGGGATGCCTCGGGGAGTGCAACTACGCGCGTAGAAGTGTGCGAGGGTCCGAATCCTTTGCTAGGTCGCCTTGGACCTCCTTTTATAGCTTAAGGGGTAACCACAATGGCAAAACAACCTTTATCTACTGATTAGATAGCCAACAGTGCTATCATACCTAACTCTAGCAGTTAGGACAAAGTGCATTAAATGCACTGCTAGGTGTCAAGCTGAGGATAAAGCCCAGTAGGCCCGCCGAGCCGCTTAACCATCTCTTGCTTATCATCTTAACACGCTTCTGGACGGAGTGCAAACGGAACGGAACTTTTTGACAATTTTTCTTGGACCAGAAGACACCTAGGAAGCTTTTGGAGGAGGCCAGAAGAGCCACAGATGGGACACAAGCTTGGAGGCCGTGCCTTATGTCTACTACACAACTTGTTCTTGTAGACTCGTGTTGGGCCTCCAAGCGCAATGTTTTGTAGGACGGTGGAAATTTTCTCTCAAGTGGATGACCTAAGGTTTATCAAGGCGTGGGAGGCGTAGGATGAAGATGGTCTCTCTCAAACAACCCTGCAACCAAATAACAAAAAGTCTCTTATGTCCCCAACACACCAAATACAATGGTAATTTGTATAGGTGCACTCGTTCGGCGAAGAGATGGTGATACACATGTAGTAATGATAGTAGATATTGATTTTTGTAATAGGAACAATAAAAAACAGCAAGGTAGCAATTGATAAAACAGAGCACAAACAGTATTGCAATGCTTGAAAATGAGGCCTAGGGTCCGTACTTTCGCTAGTGCAATCTCTCAACAATGCTAATATAATTGGATCATATAACTATCCCTCAACGTGCGATGAAGAATCACTCCAAAGTTCCTATCTAGCGGAGAACATAAGAAGAAATTGTTTGTAGGGTACGAAATCACCTCAAAGTTATCCTTTCTGATCGATCTATCTAAGAGTTCATACTAAAATAACACCAATTTATCCTTTCTGATCGATCTATCCAAGAGTTCGTACAAAAATAACACCATATGATACACATCAACCAACTGTAATGTCACCTAGATACTCCAATGTCACTTCGAGTATCCGTGAGTTGATTATACGATATGCATCAAACAATTTCAGATTCATAATACTCAATCCAACACAAAGAACCTCAAAGAGTGCCCCAAGATTTCTACCAGAGAAACAAGGACGAAAACGTGCATCAACCCCTATGGATAGATTACCCCAATGTCACCTCGGGAATCCACGAGTTGAGTGCCAAGACATAGATCAAGTGCTCTCAAATCCAACAAAGTATTCAATACGATAAAACTGAAATCTCAAAGGGAAAACTCAATTCATCACAACAAGATAGAGAGGGGAAAACACCATATGATCCAACTATATTAACAAAGCCCGTGATACATCAAGATCATGCCAACTCAAGAACATGAGAGAGAGAGAGAGATTAAACACATAGCTACTTGTACAAACCCTCAGCCCAGAGACTACTCCCTCCTCATCATGGTGGCCGTTGGGATGATGAAGATGGCCACCGATGATGATTTCAACCTCCGGCAGGGTGCCGGAACGGGGTCTAGATTGGTTTTTCATGGCTACAGAGGCTTGCGGTGGCGGAACTTCTAATCTAGGGTTATTTCTGGGGGTTTCTGTATTTATAGGATTTTTGGGTGTCGATTTCACGCGAAGATGGGCCTCGAGGTGACCACAACCCACCGGGGCGAGCCAGGCCCCTCTGGCGCGCCGTGGTGGGTTGTGCCCACCTCGTGGCTCTTCTGGTCCTCCCACGAAGATTCTAGTGCCTCTTTTGTTCCAAAAAAAATCGTGAAAAAGTTTGATTGCATTTGGAGAACTTTTATTTCTGCACAAAAAAACAACACTGCGGTAGTTCTATTGAAAACCGTCAGTCCGGGTTAGTTCCATCCAAATCATACCAAAACCATATAAAATTGTTGTAAACATGACATGAATACTTCATAAATTATAGATACGTTGGAGACATATCAGCATCCCCAAGCTTAATTCCTACTCGTCCTCGAGTAGGTAAATGATAAAAGAAATAATTTATGAAGTGTGAATGCAAGGAAAGTGCATAAGTTTGATCAATGATAATTTCAATCACTTTTCCTAGCATCATAACAGCAATTCTTTCTCATAAAACTTCGCATGTTAAAGTAGCAACCAATTCACATGTTAAGGTTCAAACAATGAATTCTCTTGAAACTCAACAACCTATATTCTTAGTCACCAAACAATTGCAATTCAACTTATTCAACAGAGTCTAAGTAAGAGCTCCACATACTCAATCATCATATAGTCTTCTATGATTGCTAGTACTCTTATTTTTGGATGCAGAGATTGTCATGCGCTTTTTATTTTTGGATGCCCAAACTCTTAATGCAAAGGAACATCACGTTATATTGCCCCTTATGATAGCAACCTTTATTATGCAGTCCGTCGCTTTTATTACTTTGCCATCACAAGTTCGTACAACGCTCAATTTTCCCTTACAATAAAAGATCAAAAATATTTAGGAGAAATTTTTATTGCTTTCTGCACCGATGACAACTTGCTTGAAGGATCTTATTCAATCCATAGGTAGGTATGGTGGTCACTCATGGCAAGAAACTGGGTTTAAGGGTTTTTTGATGCACAAGTAGTATATCTACTTAGTACGAATTTTTGGCTAGCAAAAGATCCTAGGCAAACACTACATGTTGGAGGATCCATAACAATATAACTTCTATGCAAATATACACAACCATAACTCATTACGTTGTCTTCCTTGTCCAACTTCAACTAATTTGCTCAAGTTTGAAAATAATTAATGGTTATTCACAATCATAGAAGATGTCCAAGATAATATATTTGTATGTGAAAGTTCTCTTCCTTATACTAATCATTCATGAATTGCTTGTATGACCAATATTGTGATTGTCAAGCTTCAAAAGATTTTACTTTCTAAACCCAATGTGAAACTACCACTAGGCATGATATGAACATATAATTTCAACTTCATGATATTTAATTCATTCAACAATTTACTCATAGGATATAAGTGAAGCACAAGAGTAAATGACAAGCTACCCCAAAAAGATATAAGTGAAGATCAAGCGAGTAGTTAAGTAAATAGGTAGCTATGTGAGGACTCTTTCTTATTTAAAAACTTTCAGATATAAGTATTTTATTAAAACAGCAAGCAAAACAAAAACTAAACAACATTCCACGAATAGCACACATCATGTGAAGAAGCAAAAACATAGGCTCAATCGATACTAACCGATAATTGTTGATGAAGAAAGGTGGGATGCCCACCAGGGCATCCCCAAGCTTAGATGCTTGAGAATTCTTGAAATATTATCTTGGGATGCCTTGGGCATCCCCAAGCTTGAGCTTTTGTGTCTTCGTAATTCCTTTTATATCACGGTTTCCCTAAATCTTAAAAACTTCATCCACACAAAACTCAACAAGAACTAGTGAGATAAGTTAGTATAAATCAATGCATAACCTTATCATTCTCTACTGTAGCAAATCACTAAAATTATTATTTCACATTTCATACTAAATGCCTCTGCATATTTAATACTTCATCCTCAAATAAAATCATTAAACAAGCAAACATATGCAAACAATGCAAACATAACAGCAATCTGTCTAAACAGGACAGTCTGTAAAGAGTGAAATTTTACTCACACTTACCTAACACCAAAAATTATGAAAATTGAAATTTTTTTATAAAATTAGTCATAACTTATTGTGCAAAACATTTCAACATTTTATCACATTCTGACTTTTGTTGGGAATTTTTGCAACAACGACAAACTTTCTGTTTTGAAACAGCAACTCATAGACTTGCAAAATAAGCATGGCAAAGGCTATACTTGACATTTTTATTGAAGTAAAAGATATACAAAATTATTTCAAATAACATAAAGAATATCCTAATAAAATAAAATGACGCTCGAAGCAAAACACATATCATGTGACGAATAAAAATATGGTGCCAAGTGAGGTTATCGATAATGTTGAAGACGAAAGAGGGGATGCCTTCCGAGGCATCCCCAAGCTTAGTTGCTTGTATATTCCTTGAATATTACCTTGGGGTGCCTTGGGCATCCCCAAGCTTAGTGTCTACTCACTCCTTATTCTCCTCATACCGATATCTCACCCAAAACTTGAAAACATCAATCACACAAAACTTAACAGAACTTCATGAGATGAGTTAGTATGACAAATCATTCACTTTGGTACTGTCAACATAAGGTTCATAATTGTTCTCACATGATGCCTACTATACTCTACAATTTCCACAATTTATATTGACCAATATAAGCCATAGAAACTATAAAACAAGCAAACTATGCATTGAAAACAGAATCTGTCAAAAACTGAACAGTACATAAAGATCTGAATGAAGGTCATACTTATGTAACTCCAAAAAATCTTAAAACTTAGGAAAGCGTAGAAAATTCGTATACCCATCAACTGTAAAAAATTCAGAATTTTTCCACGTTCCAGTAAAAAATAGAATTTCTGCACTGGATGCAAAAGTTTCTATTTTTGCACAGAATCTAGTCAGCTATCATCCACACTATCCCAAAGGCTTTACTTGGTACTTCATTGAAAAAAAAGCTATAAAAAATGATTACTAAAGTAGCCTAATCATGTGAACACACAAAAACAGTAGGGGTAAATTTTGGGTTGTCTCCCAACAAGCAATTTTCTTTAATGACTTTTACCTAGGCATGAAGATTTCAATGATGCTCGCATAAAAGTAAAGAGTTGAAACATAAAGAGAGCATCATGAATAACATGACAAGCACATTTATGCCTAACATACTTCCTATGCATAGGGATTTTGTGATCAAACAATTTATGGAAACAAGAATCAACTAGCATAGGAAGGCAAAACAAGCATAACTTTAAGATTTTCAAGACATAGAGAGAAAACTTGATATTATTGCAATATGTAAAAGCATATGTTCCTCTCTCATAGTAATTTTCAGTAGCATCATGAATGAATTTAACAATATAACTATCACATAAAGCATTCTTTTCATGATCCACAAGCATAGAAATTTTCTTACTCTCCACATAAGCAGATTTATTCTCATCGATAGTAGTGGGAGCAAATTCAACAAAATAACTATCATGAGATACTTGTTTGGGATAATCCAATTGAAAATTGAAATCATGATGAGAAGTTTCATGGTTATTATCATTCTTTATAGCACACATGTCATCACAATAATCATCATAGATAGCAACTTCATTGTCAAAATCAATTGAAACATCTTCCAAGATAGTGGAATCATCATTCAATAAAGTCATGACCTCTCCAAATCCACTTTCATAATTATTATAATAAGATTCAACACCCTCCAAAATAGTGGGATCATTAGTACCTAGAGTTGACACTCTTCCAAACCCACTTTCATCAATATAATCATCATAAATAAGAGGCATGCTATCATCATAATAAACTTTCTCATCAAAACTTGGGGGACTAAAAATATCATCTTCATCAAACATAGCATCCCCAAGCTTGTAGCTTTGCATATCATTAGCATCATGGATATTCAAAGAATTCATACTAACAACATTGCAATCATGCTCATCATTTATGCCAAACATTTTATCGAATTCTTCTTCTATCAATTGAGCACAATTTTCCTTTCCATCATTTTCAAGAAAGACATGATAAAGAGGAATAATATGAGGCCACCTCAATTCCATTTTTTTGTAGTTTTCTTTTATAAAACAAGAAACTAAAAGATTCAATTGCAAGATCTAAAGATATACCTTCAAGCACTCACCTCCTCGGCAACGGCTCCATAAAAGACCTTGATGTCTACTACACAACTTGTTCTTGTAGACTCGTGTTAGGCCTCCAAGCGCAGAGTTTTGCAGGACAATAGCAATTTTTCGTCAAGTGGTTGACCTAAGGTTTATCAATCCGTGGAGGCATAGGATGAAGACGGTCTCTCTCAAACAACCCTGCAACCAAATAACAAAAAGTCTCTTGTGTCCCCAACACACCAAATACAATGGTAATTTGTATAGGTGCACTAGTTCGGCGAAGAGATGGTGATACACGTGTAGTAATGATAGTAGATATTGATTTTTGTAATAGGAACAATAAAAAATAGCAACGTAGAAATTGATAAAACTGAGCACAAACGGTATTGCAATGCTTGAAAATGAGGCCTAGGGTTCGTACTTTCGCTAGTGTAATCTCTCAACAATGCTAATATAATTGGATCATATAAACATCCCTCAACGTGCGATGAAGAATCACTCCAAATTTCCTATCTGGCGGAGAACATAAGAAGAAATTGTTTCTAGGGTACGAAACCACCTCAAAGTTATCCTTTCCGATCGATCTATCTAAGAGTTCGTACTAAAATAACACCAAGTTATCCTTTCCGATCGATCTATCCAAGAGTTCGTACTAAAATAACACCATATGATACACATCAACCAACTCTAATGTCACCTAGATACTCCAATGTCACCACGAGTATCCGTGAGTTGATTATACGATATGCATCAAACAATTTCAGATTCATAATACTCAATCCAACACAAAGAACCTCAAAGAGTGCCCCAAGATTTCTACCAGAGAAACAAGGACGAAAACGTGCATCAACCCCTATGCATAGATTACCCCAATGTTACCGCGGGAATCCGCGAGTTGAGTGCCAAGACATAGATCAAGTGCTCTCAAATCTAACAAAGTATGCAATCCGATAAAACCGAAATCTCAAAGGGAAAACTGAATTCATCACAAGAAGATAGAGAGGGGAAAACACCATATGATCCAACTATATTAACAATGCGCGCGATACATCAAGATCATGCCAACTCAAGAACATGAGAGAGAGAGAGAGATTAAACACATAGCTACTTGTACAAACCCTGGGCCCCGAGGGTGGACTACTCCCTCCTCATCATGGTGGCCGCCGGGATGATGAAGATGGGCACCGGTGATGATTTTCCCCTCTGGCATGGTGCCGAAACGGGATCTAGATTGGTTTTTCGTGGCTACAGAGGATTGCGGCAGCGGAACTTCTGATCTAGGGTTATTTCTGGGGGTTTCTGTATTTATAGGATTTTTGGGCGTCGGTTTCACGCCAAGATGGGGCTCGAGGTGACCACAACCCATCGGGGCAAGCCAGGCCTCTCTGGCGCGCCATGGTTGGTTGTGCTCACCTCGTGGCTCTTCTGGCCCTCCCACAAAGCTTCTAGTGCCTCTTTTGTTCCAAAAAAATCATCCAAAAGTTTTGTTGCATTTGGAGATCTTCTATTTCTTCACCAAAAAACAACACCACGGTAGTACTGCTGAAAACAGTGTCAGTCCGGGTTAGTTCCTTCCAAATCATACCAAAACCATATAAAATTGTTGTAAACATGGCATGAATACTTCATAAATTATGGATACGTTGGAGATCTATTCGATGTAATCTTCTTTTGTGGTGCGTTTGTTGAGATCCGATGAATTGTGGATTTATGATCAGATTATCTATGAATATTATTTGAGTCTTCTCTGAACTCTTTTATGCATGATTAATATAGCTTTGTATTTCTCTCCTATCTATTGATTTGGTTTGTCCAACTAGATTGATTTTTCTTGCAATGGGAGAGGTGCTTTGTATTGGGTTCAATCTTGCGGTGTCCTCACCCATTGACAGAAGGGGTAGCGAGGCGCATATTTGTATTGTTGCCATAAAGGATAAAAAGGTGGGGTTTATTTCATATTGATTGGATCTATCCCTCTACATGATGTCATCTTGCTCAAGGCATTACTCTGTTCTTGTTAACTTAATACACTAGATGCATGCTGGATAGCGGTCGATGTGTGGAGTAATAGTAGTAGATCCAGTCAGGAGTCGTTCTACTTGTCACAGACGTGATGCCTATATTCATGATCATTGCCTTAGATATCATCATAACTTTGCGCTTTTCTATCAATTGCTCAAAAGTAATTTGTCTACCCACCGTATGCGTTCTTTCCAGAGAGAAGCCTCTAGTGAAAACTATGGCCCTCGGGTCTGTTTTATCATATTATTTTAAGATCTATAAAATCAAAAACCCAAAAATACCTTGCTGCAATTTATTTACCTTTACCTTGTTTTGCACTTTTTTTATCTTTTATACCAATCTCTATCAGATCTCATCCTTGCAAGTAACCGTGAAGGGATTGAAAACCCCTTTATCACGTTGGTGCAAGTATTTGTTTGTTTGTGTAGGTGCAATCATTGGTGACTTGTGTGTTCCTCCTACTAGATTGATACCTTGGTTCTCAAACTGAGGGAAATACTTATCTCTAGTTTGTTGCATCACCCTTTCCTCTTCAAGGGAAAAAACCAACGGAAGCTCAAGAAGTAGCAGCTCCCGCCTCCCATGGCTGGCTGTGCTGCCGCGCATGCATCGCGGCCACATCGCGCCCTAAAACTCCGGAGCATCTTCCCCGGCTCCTGTTCGTCCCCGTTCGAGGATTCACCATTACCCTCCGCCTTGGTTCATTTGCCGCGGTGCAGCCCTCGGGTGTTGTCAACATGGTGAACAACTAAGAGGAATAAGGAGATGATCGTACATCGTGAGGATGATAGTAGGGACCCACCAGGATCATGGTAGTACGCAAGCAAGTGCCTCCTTTATTACCAGAAAAAATGGTTCCTCCTGATGGTTTCTTGACATCTGGGTTGCACGCCACTATTAACGTAGTCAATAAGCGAGATAATTGCACAAGGAGCGGCTGACACCCGGGACCCAGCAACTCACGCATTATTTTTTTGTTTTCGGAACGGAGCGGGGTATCTACTGGGTTGTGCAGGAGTTGTGGCCCGTCTAGCCCAGGCTTTTATTTCATATGTTTACCACATGACCAGCCCAGTTTTTTATTCTTTCAGAAAATGTCTAGCCCAGCTATTTTGTTTTTTGCAGAATACCCAACGGAGGCCTACTTGCTTTTCTACGCCCTGCTGGGCCGGAAATCTTTCAAGACGAGGAGGGATGCATTCGGCTTGCCAAAAAAATGGACGAAATGGGTTGTAAATTGAAAAAATACAACAAACAGGCAATTAGTTCCAAATTACTTTTTTCTTTCAGATTTTGATATTTTAAATTAGATTGTTTTTGTGCGGGTAAAATTTCATTGGATTTTAAATTAAGGTATGTTTAATTTTTAAATTAATTTGAATCTGGCTAGAAATTTCGGGTTGTATGCTGTCTACCACAGATTTGGAGGTTGACTTGTGGGTCTACTAGGTTGACGTGTATGCAAGACTTTGTCAACTTAGTCCACAAATGATTCTAGGAACAGTGATCGTTGGATGTTAATCCAACGGTCGTGCTGCTTCTTCAATATCTGATATTCTTGCTCCAGCCGTGCAAACCAGCGCCACTGGGACCGCCTGCTCCCGCCTCCCATGGACAGTTGTGCTGGCGCGCAGGCCTCATCACCCCACCCTACTCCCATCGCTGGCCAGGCCATTCCTCTACTCACCCACACCTCCTATTATTTTTCGGCAATGGCAGCCGAACCAGTAAACCCACGTACTCCCCACCGTGTGGGCAACCACTGCCGAGTCTTCCCCGGCTCTGGGTCGTTCCCTTCCTAGGCCTCGCCGTCGTCCACCGCCTTGGTGCTCTCGACGCCGCGTGGTCAACATAGTCAACAAACGACAGCCATGGGAAGAGAGATGTACGTGGAGCGGCTGACAGTAGGGACCCACATGGTCCATGGCCGCACGCAAGCAAGTGCCTCCTCATTACGCGAAAAAAGCGATTCCTCCCACTGACAGGCGGGACCCACCAGCTACATCTCCGCTTGCAAGCAAGTGCCTCCTTATTACGTAGAAAAAAAAAGTTTCCTCCCCTTGACAGTTGAGACCCACCAGCTACATCTTCTCACGCAAGAAAGTGCCTCCTTAGTACGCGCAAGAAAAATTATTCCTCCCGCTGCTAGCTGGGACCCACCCGAGTTGGAGGCTGACTTGTGGGACTACTAAGTTGATGCATACGCATCGCTTTGTCAACTTACTCAACAAAGGATTCTAGCAGCAGTGACCGTTGAATGTTAATCCAACCGCCGTGTTGCTTCTTCAACCTCTGATCTGCTTGCTCCAGCTGCCCAAACCAGCTCCGGTCGTACCGCCTGCTCTCGCCTCCATAGTCGGTTGTGCTGCCGCGCAGGCATCACCGCCCCACCCTACTGCCACCACTGGCCAGGCCTTCCCTTTACTCACCCACACCACTTGTTATTTTCCAGCGACAGCAGCCTCACACTGCAGCCGAACCAGTCAACCCTCGTACTCCCTTCTGCGTGGGAAACCACTGTCATGTCTTCCCTGGCTCCGGTTCGTTCCCTTCCTAGGCCTCGCCGTCGTCCATCGCGTTGATGCTTTCGGTGCGGCTTCATCAACGTGGTCAACGAATGACGGCCATCGGAAGAGGACTATGCGTGGTGAGGCTGATAGTTGGACCCACCAACTACATCTTCGCATGCAAGGAAGTGCCTTCTTATTATGCGAAAAATGATTCCTCCCCCTGATAGCTGGGACCCACCAACTTTATCTTCGCACGCAAGGAAGTGCGTTCTTATCCTCCCTGATAGCTGGGACCCACCAGGTCGAAGCATACGTACCGTTGTCTTTGTGATCGAAGATGTGTACATACATACCGGTCTATCGGTCTGTCTGCCACAATGAACCATGGCCGAGTAAGGAGCGGTAGCAGTTCAGGCAGTTCCTCGTCTAAATCCTATACACATACGACAGCCACGCTGCAAAAAATATGGCCATGTACATACATACGGGTGTGGTCTCGAATGCGTATAGCGACGGTATCTTGTTCATCGGCAGCCAACCAGTTGGGTCGAAATGGAGGAAACAATGTTATGTTCATCTGGAGGCAACCGACTGGGTCAGAATGTGTCCTATTCAACAGGAGCCAACCGGCTTGGACGGAATAGTCGAAACGGGGTCTGGCGTACCGCAGTACGGAGGAAATGACCTTTTGTTTGACCGCCTATGATCAGAACGGGATCCTGTTCATCGGGAGGGATTTGGCGTACCACAGAACAAAGGAAACAGACTTCTGTTCGAGCTCCTACTATCGAAACGGGGTCCTATTGATCGGGAGTGGTCTGGCATACCGCAAAACAGAGGAAACAGACTTCTCTTCAACCGCCTACTATCGAAATGGGGTCCTGTTCATCGGGAGGGGCATGGCGTACTGCAAAACTGGACTCTACGGGCTACTGTTTATCCACCGTCGACTTCCTCCAGCCTCCACCTGCTACTATTCATCCATCATCGACCTCCTCCAACCTCCACCAGACACTGTTCATCCACGGGCTACTGTTCACCCAGTCTCCACCAGCTACTGTTTAACCAGCCTCCACGGGGGTCCTGTTCATCCACCCCCAACCGGCTATGGTGTGTGGCAGCCTCCTCAGGGTCTTGTTCATCCAGTGGCAACCACCTACACACGGCCGGGGTCCTGTTCATCCACAGCCAACCAACCGGCTAGACTCACCACGTCTCGACTCATTCTATGTATCGCGCGCGCGGTAGCAACGGGCACTGTTTATCCAGAGGCAACCCAACCGGCTAGCTAGCTATGTCTCAGATGGTGGTTCGATCGGCTTCAGTAAGCAGCACCAGCGATCGATCGGGTTCAGTTGGCAGCGAAGGAGTCGGTCGGGTTCAGTTAGCAGCGAAGGGATGGATCGATCGGCTTTAGTACGTAGCAAGCGATCGCTCGGGTTCAGTAAGCGAATGCCTCTCGCTCGGGTTCAGTTATAGTGACACACCTCGCACCATGCGCGCGTATGAGAGAAACGCGCAAACCACAGTGCATCGCTCGGCCCCGACCACCCATCGTAACTGGGAACTCCGCGAAAATTTCCTCGCCTCACTTCTACCATGATTTTTTACGTCATGGACGGCCCAAAGAATGTCATGCAAGTGCGTCCCCGGCCCGCCCAGTACGAAAATCCATTTTCTATCATGATTTTTTGTCATAGAAGTAGGAGCCCACCACATCTATGATGATACGTGTTTTTGTCACAATTATCGTCATAGAAGTGTCATAACCATGACAAAAAAAAATTGTTCGGGCCATAATGTCACGGATTGTCGTGGTATCACATGGCCACCTATGGGGCCATCGGCGCCTTGTGGTTCGGCAAGGGGGAAGAGCGCATTGAACAAAGAGCGGAAAGCATAGAGCAGCACGACAACGATGACACGAGCAGTTTTACCCAGGTTCGGGCCGCCGCGAGGCGTAAAACCCTACTCCTGCTTTGGTGGATTGATGAAAGGACCATGGTGGAGATGCAGCACTCTAGCCCGGCAAGGTCGCCTTGGGGCAAGAGCAGCTACACGCGTATGAGCGTACAAGGGTCCAAATCCTTTCTAAGGTAGCCACGGCCCTCCTTTTATAGGTCAAGGGGTCACCACAATGGCAAAACAGTCATTATGCACTGATTAGATAGCCACTGTGCTATCATACCTAACTCTGTAGATTAGGACAGGGTGCATTAAATGCGTCGCTTAGTGTCACATCATGGCGTAGCCCGGCAAGCCTTGTCGTGCCATTCAGCCACCTTTTCGCCTGCCCGCGCGACACGTCGCCTGGACAGGTGTCACTTAGGGATGATCTTCCTCAGAAATGGCCTGCCACATACCAAGTAACAGCCACTTAGTCACTTGGGTGCTCGACACCGCACCGATGGGTGACTTGCGTTGCTGTGAGATGGAGCGGTAGAGCTTTGGCGGGGTAATCCGCCCTTGGCGTCCCCGGCAAGCCTGCCGGGGAGTCTTCAGGCTTGTCTTGGGGTAACCTCGACCCCACCAGGCTCGCCTGCCCGGTAAGGGAGGTTTTGCCTTAGTGATATCTTGCTTATTTGGTTGGTATTGGTCTTCTCGATCTGCCCTTTGATTTCTCAAAGAGCCATCTCTTCTGCTTGGCCTTGTCTTGAATGTCGTAACCTTGGTGCAGTTTGCTCTGTTGCTGTCGCGCCGGAGATCTGCCTGTCCGAGCACAAGTCAGGGGGACACATACACCCCTGTTTTTGTACCCCGACATATGCCCCCAGGCCTGAGCTATATGTGTCACTGGGCACGTTGGGTTAGGCCCCAAAATGGTGCACGGACACGTGTTGAAGATATGCGCTCCTCTGACCAACCTCGCATACCGCCACCCCGAACTCAACCTTGCTGATGGCTTCAGGAAGCTCCCGGCAGGTGCTGATGTTTCTGTCGCTAAGAAGAAGGCTGCCCTCTACACCGACAAGGTGCTCTCCATTCCCAGGGCTCAATAAGGCCGTCAACCACGGCTTCGAACCATTCGCATTGGCATTCCGCCCTGTAACAAAACATTATGCATGTCCTGTGTTTAGATATCGTACTTTTGCTTGCGCTGAACTGGTGTACTAATTAATTCTGAACACATGCTATCCCCCTTGCTTTTTATCCATGGATGTTCGTATGGTTAGTTTCTTTTTATATGTTTTGGCTGCCTGCCGGTAGCATACTGCCGTGATTGCTACGAGGAACGGGTCCTTAGCGTTTGGTTGGCAAAAGTACGTCCCGGCAGGCTTTTCCTTTAGGAGCCCTTGATGCAGCCACCCGCTCCATGAGCAGGCTCGGAACAGAGTGAGGGCACAAGCAAACCCATTAAGGTGCCATCACACGAAAGGCTTGACCATACGAAAGAACATTGGTTTCTGGGGGATAGGCAAATGCGAATTTTGGATCTATAAAAGAGCAATGATCACATGAACTTAGCTTTTTGCTCACGCTTTTCTCCCTTCTTGGTTGTGGTCACTTGCCGTGTTTGCATATCTTGGGCGGATGGCCCTTCGCGTGCCACTATCAGACCCTCGGCAAGGGCCGAAGGGGGCTGCAAATCTCTTGCGGGTGGTAGAACTTGGCATAAGGTTGGGCTGGTTTCGCACTCCTTCCACTTACACTTTTGACAATCTTACGGTGGTTGGCACAAAGGTCACACTGACGCGGACGGCCCTGCCGGAGCGTGCTTGCCGGGGGATCAATCAACGGATTTGCACCGGCGCTATACTCAGGATTCTCCCTTAGCAGGGCAAATGCTGCACCGAGTTTTGCACGGGCTCATCGACGTTGACGATGCTAAAACCCAGGGTGGCTCGATCGTCGACAAGTGATAGCGGTGGAGGGAGAAACCATGTACCTTACCACCTCGCTCTTTTCCCCTAACGGGGCGCACATAGTGGCCACGCTGCTCGAGCCGTTCAAGGTTGCCATGCCGTCACCGTCCCTCATTTCCACCGTCGCTTGTGGCCGCAGCTGGGATAGATGATGGAAACTAGGCAAGGCGGTGGAGGAGTGATGTTGCTTCCTCCTCGAGCTGGCGCGTCGGGGGCCACGAACAATGAGGCCGCCGACGAAATCTATGGTGATGAAGTGACACGCTGCTTATACTCTCGGGTCGCGCAAACGCTTCCCCCTACCTGGCGCGCCAGAGATGTCGTGGTATCACATGGCCACCTATGGGGCCATCGGCCCCTTGTGGTTTGGCAAGGGGGAAGAGCACATTGCACAAAGAGCAGAAAGCATAGAGCAGCACGGCAATGATGGCATGGGCAATTTTACCCAGGTTCGGGCCGCCGTGAGGCATAAAACCCTACTCCTGCTTTGGTGGATTGATGAAAGGAACGTGGTGGAGACGCAACGCTCTAGCCCGTCAAGGTCGCCTCGGGGCGAGAGCAGCTACACGCATACGAGCGTACAAGGGTCCGAATCCTTTCTCAGGTAGCCACGGCCCTCCTTTTATAGGTGAAGGGGTCACCACAATGACAAAACAGTCATTATGCACTGATTAGATAGCCACAGTGCTATCATACCAAAGTCTGCAGACAGGACAGTGTGCATTAAGTGCGCCGCTTAGTGTCACAACGTGGAGTAGCCCGGCAAGCCTTGCCGTGTCATTTAGGGATGATCTTCCTCAGAAATGGCCTGCCACGTACCAAGTAACAGCCACTTAGTCACTTCGGGGCTCGACACCGCACCGATGGGTGACTTGCTTTGCTGTGAGGTGGAGTGGTGGAGCTTTGGGGGGTAATCTACCCTTGGCATCCCTGGCAAGCCTGCCGGGGGAGTCTTGAGGCTTCTCTTGGGGTAACCTCAACGCCGCCAGGCTCGCCTGCCCGGCAAGGGAGGTTTTTCCTTAGTGATATCTTGCTTATTTGGTTGGTCTTGGTCTTCTCGATCCGCCCTTTGATTTCTCAAAGAGCCATCTCTTCTGCTTGGCCTTGTCTTGAATGTCATAACCTTTGTGCAGTTTGCTCTATTGGTGTCGTGCCGGAGATCTGGCTGTCCGGGCACAAGTCAGGGGGAAACATACACCCCTGTTTGTGTACCCCGACACGGATGTGTCTTTTTTTGTAGTGTTTTTTTAGTTTCTGTAATATGATAAAGGTAGACCCGGGGCCATAGTTTTCACTAGAGGCTTCTCCCTTGAAAATATAGCATGCAGAGCGTAGACAAATTACTATTGGGCAATTGGTAGAAAATCACATAGTTATGAAATTATTCATGGAATTGATCATGTATATAGGCATTACGTCTGTGACAAGTAGACTGAAACGATTTTTAATGTACTACTATTACTCCACTTTGAGAGCGCTTCTATGCTTGCCTCTCTATGTATTAAGCTCATAACAAAGAGAGTAATGCATCAAGTATGATGATGTAATGTAGACAGAACAAAACCACGCAATATGATTAAACCCCTTTGTTTTACCCTTAAGTGGCAACAATACAAATACGTGCCTCACTACCCCTTCTGTCATAAGGTGAGGACACCGCAAGATTGAACCCACTACAGAGCGCGAAGATAAAGTAATCTAGTTGGCTAAACCAAACAGATAGATCGGACAAAAATACAAAGCTATAACAGTCATGCATAATAAATTTCAGAAAAGACTCGGTTACTTTCAATGAATAATCTGATCATACACCCACAATTCATTGGATCCGAACAAACACACCACAAAAGAAGACTGCATTGAATAGATCTCCGAGGAGAACATTGTATTGAACATCGGAGAGAGATAGAGAGATAGAGAGAGAAGAAGCCATCCAGCTAATCACTATGGACCCGTAGGTCTATGGTGAACTACTCACACATCATTGGAGGTGCAGCAAGGATGATGTAGAAGCCTTCCATGATCGATTCCCCCTCCGGCGGAGTACTAGAAAAGGCCTCCCGATGGGATCGCGGAAGAACATAAGCTCGCGACAGCGAAAAAATTCTTTCGGGTGGCTCTCTGTTGGTTTGGGATTTATGGGAATTTATAGAGTTGGAATTAGGTCAAACGGGGCTGCTTGGGACCCACGAGCTCAGGTAGTGCATCCCCTGGGGGTGCACCGTGTGAGCTTGTGGCTCTCCCGTGGATCTTCTAGCCTCCTTCTGAATCTTCTAGGGTCCCTTCTGGTACAGAAAAAAATCATCGTAAAGTTTCATCATGTTTGGATTTTGTTTGGTACTGATTTTCTGAAAACCAAAAACAAGTAAAAAATAGCAAGTGGCACTGGGCACTGAGTTAATAGGTTAGTCCCCAAAAATGATATAAAATTGCATATAAGGAATCTAAGATTTATAATATAATAGCATGAAACAATAAAAAATTATAGATATGTTGGAGACGTATTAGGAAGCGACCCCCCAGCTTCTTCCTCCAGCGCACCGACCTACGCAAACCGCAAGGTCATACGTCCATTTTGCATCATGTTTTCCTACTGCTATTTATAATGTTTTTATGCATAATAATGATTTTTGGAGTAATTCTAATGCCTTTTCTCTCATAATATGCAAGGTTTACACAATGAGGGGGAATGCCGGCAGCTGGAATTCTCGACCTGAAAAAGCTACATCAGAGTTACCTATTCTGCACATCTCCAAATGAGCTGAAAATTTATGGAGAATTATTTTGGAATATATAAAAAATACTGGAGCAAATAACTACCGGAGGGGGCCACCCTGGTGAGCACAAGACACCAGGGCGCGCCTGGGCCCCCAGGCGTGCCCTGGTGGGTTGTGCTCAACACGGCCCACCTCCGGTGCCCATCTTCTGGTACATAGGTCATTTTAACCTAGAAAAAATAAAGGGGGGACTTTCGAGATGAAGCGCCACCGTGTCGAGGCGGAACTTGGGCAGGAGCACTTTTGCCCTCCGCCGGAGCGATTCCGCAAGGGGAACTTCCCTCCCGGAGGGGGAAATCATCGCCATCGTCATCACCAACAACTCTCTCATCTTTCGAAGGGAAATCTCCATCAACATATTCAACAGCACCATCTCCTCTCAAACCCTAGTTCATCTCTTGTGTTCAATCTTTGTACCGGAACCTCACGTTGGTACCTGTGGGTGACTAGTAGTGTTGATTACATCTTGTAGTTGATTACTATATAGTTTATTTGGTGGAAGATTATATGTTCAGATCCATTATGCTATTTAATACCCCTCTGATCTTGAGCATGATTATCATTTGTGAGTAGTTACTTTTGTTCTTGAGGTCACGGGAGAAGTCATGTTGCAAGTAATCATGTGAACTTGATATGTTTTCGATATTTTGACGATATGTATGTTGTGATTCCCATAGTGGTGTCATGTGAACGTCGACTACATGGCACTTCACCATATTTGGGCCTAAGGGAATGCATTGTGGAGTAGTTATTAGATGATGGGTTGCTAGAGTGACAGAAGCTTAAACCCTAGTTTATGCGCTACTTCGTAAGGACCGATTTGGATCCAAAAGTTTAATGCTATGGTTAGATTTTGTCTTAATACTTTTCTCACAGTTGCGGATGCTTGCAAGGGGGTTAATCATAAGTAGGAGGTTTGTTCAAGTAAGAAAAACACCTAAGCACCGGTCCACCCACATATCAAATTATCAAAGTAGCGAACACGAACCAAACCACCATGATGAAAGTGACATGGTGAAATTCCCGTGTACCTTGAAGAACGCTTTGCTTATCATATGAGACCGTTTTGGCCTGTCATTTGCCACAAAAGGATTGGGATACCTTGCTGAACTTTATTTACCATTAGCATTACTTGCTTGTTACAAATTATCTTGCTATCAAACTACTTGTTACCGACTATTTCAGTGCTTGCAGAAAATACCTTGCTGAAAACCACTTGTCATTTCCTTCTGCTCCTCGTTGGGTTCGACACTCTTACTTATCGAAAGTACTACGATTGATCCCCTATACTTTTGGGTCATCAAGAATCTTTTCTGGCGCTGTTGCTGGGGAGTGAAGCCCTCTTGGTAAGTGGAAATTGGTAAGGAAAAATTATTACTACGTGCTGAAATTTATTTTCACTTGTTACTATGGAGAACCACCCTTTGAGGGGTTTGTCCGGGGTATCTTCACCTCGACCGAAAGCACAATTAGTTGCCCCTCAACCTACTGCACCTACTGAAAATATTGGTTATGAAATTCTTCAGGTATGATAGAACAACTGCTAGCTAATCCTTATGCAGGAGATGGAACTGAACATCCTGATATGCACTTGATATATGTGGATGAAATTTGTGGATTATTTAAGCTTGTAGGTTTATCCAAAGATGAAGCTAAGACGAAGGTTTTCCCTTTATCTTTGAAGGGAAAAGCATTGACATGGTATAGGCTATGCGATGATATTGGATCTTGGAACTGGAATCGTTTGAAATTGGAATTTCACCAAAAAAATCATCCTATGCATCTAGTTCATCGTGATCGGAATTATATATATAATTTTTGGCCTCGTGAAGGAGAAAGTATCGGTCTAGCTTGGGGTGGGGGGGGGGGGCTTAAGTCAATGTTATATTCATGCCCCAATCATGAGCTCTCTAGAGAAATTATTATTCAGAATTTTTATGCTTGGCTTTCTCATGATGATCGATCCATGCTCAATACTTCTTGTACTGGTTCTTTAATGAAGAAGACTATTGAATTCAGGTGGGATCTTTTAGAAATAATTAAATACAATTCTGAAGATTGGGAACTCGATGAAGGTAAAGAGTCAGGTATTAATCTTGAATTTGATTGTGTTAAGTCTTTTATGAATATCGATGCTTTTCACAAGTTTAGCACTAAATATGGACTTGACTCTGAGATAGTAGCCTCTTTTTGTGAATCATTTGCTACTCATGTTGATTTCCCTAAGGAGAAGTGGTTTAAATATCACCCCCTATTAAATAAGAAATTAAAGAACTGGTCATAGTTAAAGATGAAACTATTATTTACAATGTTGATCCAGTTGTGCCTACTTCTTATATTGAAAAACCACCTTTCCTGTTAGGATAAAGGAACATGCTAAGGTTTCAACTGTGGTTCGCAAAAGTAATATTAGAGCACCTAAACCTGCTGAACAAATTAAAGTAGAACCTAGAATTGATGGGCATGTTATTTACTTCTGCGATGATGCTGCTAGAATTGCCAAACCCGATGAAAAAGATAAACATAGACCTGTTGTTGGCATGCCTGTTGTCTCAGTTAAAATAGAAGATCATTGTTATCATGGTTTATGTGACTTAGGTGCTAGCGTGAGTGCTATTCCTTTTACCTTATACCAAGAAATTATGAATGACTTAACACCCGCTAAAATAGAAGACATAGATGTTACTATTAAACTTGCTAACAGAGACACCATTACACCACTTGGGGTTGTTAGAGATGTTGAAGTCTTGTGTGGGAAAATAAAATACCCTACTAATTTTCTAGTTCTTAGTTCCCCACAAGATGATTTTTATCCCATTATGTTTGGTAGACCTTTCTTGAACACCGTGAATGCTAAAATAGATTGTGAAAAACAAATTGTCGGTGTTAGCTTTGGTAATGAGTCTCATGAGTTTAATTTCTCCAAGTTTAGTAGACAACCACATAAGAAAGAATTACCTAGTAAGGATGAAATAATTTGTCTTGCTTCTATTGCCGTGCCTCCTACTGATCCACTAGAACAATATTTGCTAGACCTTGAAAATGATATGCATATGCGTGAAAGAAATGAAATAGATAAAAATTTCTTTGAACAACGACCTCTGCTCAAACACAATTTGCCTATTGAAACTCTAGGAGGTCCTCCTCCACCTAAAGGTGATCCTGTGTTTGAATTAAAACAATTGCAAGATACTTTGAAATATGCTTATCTTGATGAGAAAAAGATATATCCTGTTATTATTAGTGCTAACCTTTCGGAACATGAAGAAGAAAGATTATTGAAAATTCTGAAGAAGCACCGTGCTGCTATTGGATATACTCTTGATGATCTTAAGGGCATTAATCCCACTCTTTGTCAGCACAAGATTAGTACGGAACCTGATGCTAAACCCGTTGTTGATCATCAACGATGTTTGAATCCTAAGATGAAAGAAGTGGTAAGAACTGAAATATTAAAGCTTCTAGAAGCAGGTATAATCTATCCCATAGCTGATAGTAGATGGGTAAGTCTCGTCCATTGTGTCCCTAAGAAAGGAGGTATTACTGTTGTTCCTAATGATAAAAATGAACTTATTCCACAAAGAATTCTTACTGGCTATAGAATGGTAATTGATTTTAGAAAATTAAATAAAGCAACTAGAAAAGATCATTACCCTTTGCCTTTTATTGATCAAATGTTGGAAAGATTATCTAAGCACACACACTTTTGTTTTATGGATGGATATTCTGGTTTTTCTCAAATACCTATTTCACAACCTGATCAAGAGAAAACCACCTTCATTGGCCCTTTTGGAACTTATGCTTATAGACATATGCCTTTTGGTTTATGCAATGCACCTGCTACCTTTCAAAGTTGTATGACTGCTATATTCTCCGATTTTTGTGAAAAGATTGTTGAAGTTTTCATGGATGATTTTTCTGTTTATGGAACTTCTTTTGATGATTGCTTGAGCAACCTTGATCGAGTTTTGCGGAGATGTGAGAAAACTAATCTTGTCTTGAATTGGGAGAAGTGTCACTTTATGGTTAATGAAGGTATTGTCTTGGGGCATAAAATTTCTGAACGAGGTATTGAGGTGGATAAAGCTAAAGTTGATGCAATTGAGAAAATGCCATGTCCTAAAGATATTAAAGGTATTCGTAGTTTCCTTGGTCATGCTGGTTTCTATAGGAGGTTTATTAAAGACATCTCTAAAATTTCTAGGCCTCTTACAAATCTTTTACAAAAGGATGTTCCATTTGTTTTTGATGATTACTGTGTAGAACCCTTTGAAACACTTAAGAAAGCCTTAACTTCTGCACCTATTGTTCAATCACCTGATTGGAACTTGCCTTTTGAAATTTTGTGTGATGCTAGTGATTATGTTGTTGGTGTTGTTCTAGGACAAAGAGTTGATACGAAATTAAATGTTATCCATTATGCTAGCAAAACTCTAGACAGTGCCCAAAGAAATTATGCTACTACTGAAAAAGAATTTTTAGCAGTTGTGTTTGCTTGTGACAAATTCAGATCTTACATTGTTGATTCCAAAGTAATTGTTCACATTGATCATGCTGCTATTAAATATCTTATGGAAAAGAAAGATGCTAAACCTAGACTCATTAGGTGGGTTCTTTTGCTACAAGAATTTGATTTACATATTACTGATAGAAAAGGAGCTGAGAACCCCGTAGCTGATAACTTTTCTAGGTTAGAGAATATTCTTGATGACTCACTACCTATTGATGATAGCTTTCCTGATGAACAACTAGCTGCAATAAATGTTTCTCATAACACTCCTTGGTATGCTGACTATGCTAATTATATTGTTGCTAAATACATACCACCTAGTTTCACATACCAACAAAAGAAAAAATTCTTCTATGATTTAAGACATTACTTTTGGGATGACCCACATCTTTATAAAGAAGGAGTAGATGGTATTATTAGACGTTGTGTACCTAAGCATGAACAGGAACACATCCTACGAAAGTGTCACTCTGAAGCTTATGGAGGGCATCATGCGGGAGATAGAACTGCTCATAAGGTATTGCAATCTGGTTTTTATTGGCTTACTCTCTTCAAGGATGCCCATAAGTTTGTTTTATCTTGTGATGAATGTCAAAGAATTGGTAATGTCGGTAAGCGCCAAGAAATGCCTATGAATTATTCACTTGTTGTTGAGCCATTTGATGTTTAGGGCTTTGATTATATGAGACCTTTTCCTTCCTCCAATGGGTATACACATATTTTGGTTGCTGTTGATTATGTTACTAAGTGGGTAGAAGCTATTCCAACTAGTAGTGCTGATCATAACACTTCCATTAAAATGCTTAAAGAAGTCATTTTTCCGAGGTTTGGAGTCCCTAGATATTTAATGACTGATGGTGGTTCACACTTTATTCATGGTGCTTTCCGTAAAATGCTTGCTAAATATGATGTTAACCATAGAATTGCATCACCATATCATCCTCAATCTAGTGGTCAAGTTAAAATTAGCAATAGAGAAATAAAATTATTATTACAAAAAACTGTTAATAGGTCCCAAAAGAATTGGTCTAAGAAATTGGATGATGCACTTTGGGCCTACAGAACAGCATATAAAAATCCTATGGGTATGTCTCCCTATAAAATGGTTTATGGAAAAGCTTGTCATTTGCCTCTTGAGTTAGAACATAAAGCATATTGGGAAATTAAAGAACTCAACTATGATTTCAAACTTGCCGGTGAAAAGAGGTTATTTGATATTAGCTCATTAGATGAATGGAGAACCCAAGGTTATGAAAATGCCAAATTATTTAAAGAAAAAGTTAAAAGATGGCATGACAAAAGAATCCAAAAGCGGGAATTCAAAGTTGGAGAATATGTTCTTTTGTACAACTCTCATTTTAGATTCTTTGCAGGAAAACTTCTCTCTAAATGGGAAGGACCATATATTATTGAGGAGGTTTATCGCTCTGGAGCTATCAAGATTCATACTGCCGAAGGTACTAACCCGAAGGTGGTCAATGGGCAGAGAATTAGACACTATACCTGAGATACGCCTATTAATGTTGAAAGCAATATTATTCAAACCATGACACTGGAGGAACACATAAAAGAAACCTTCCGGAACACTCCAGAATACTAAAAAAGAGGAGGTACGTGATACGGTAAGTAAACGGACTCCAAAAAATCAAGAAAATTATTTTTTGTCAGTTTTCGAATATTAGAAAAATTAGGAAAATAATAAACAACCAGAAAGGCAACCGAGGAGGGCACAAGACACCAGGGCACGCCTGGCTTGCCTCGCACGCCCAAGTGGGTTGTGCCCACCTCGAGAACCTTCCCGACTCCATTTTCCTCTCGTTTGCTTGTTTCCCAAGATAAAAAATCTTTATATACCCCCCGAACGTATTGACCACCGTATCGTGGAGAAATCTTTTGTTCTTCTTTCGTGTTGTTTTTCTGGCAGATCTGGAAATATGTCGTCTCAAGACTCGGAGGGTGAGAGATATGTTGCTGATTACATTGCAAACCCCAAGGTTTACGGAGATGTGGAACATTATGGTTGGACCACGGAGGAAGAAGAAGACTATGATCCGAAAGGGAAAGAAGAGACAAGCTCAGATGAAGATGAAGTTCCATTACCCCAACCTGGGGACATTCACGTGGAATTCAAGAAGTCAAGTCTCCCTAATAAAGCAATGAAACCTAAGATCCAATTTATCCCTTTTCGTCTCTTGCAGGAAAACAAGTAGGAATTATGCAAAAAGATATTAAAGCTTGAGCGGGAGATCGATGACTTGAGGGAGGAAAATTCCATCCGCAAGCGTAAGCTGAGGAAGAGGAACACTCATACTTCATCACCAACACCATCATCATCTTCCCCACCAAAGGAAACTTGAGTTCATGGTATGGGCACTCCCCTTGGCTTGTGCCAAGCTTGGGGGAGGTGCCCCGGTATCATATCACCACCATATCTTTGCCTTTATCTATTTTAGTTCAATCTTTAGTTATCCTATGATTTAGTTGAATAAAAGTTTAGTTCGATCCTTTCTTTTCGATTGCTTGCTTAGTGATCTATCTATCTATGTAATCGTATGCGAGATATATAATAAAGTGTAGTTATAGTTTTGTTTCTTTACTCTTTTGTTCCAATAAAAAGAAAGGAAAATAAATGAAAAAGATCATATGCTAATCTTATGGTTAGTAATGACATCACATAAGGAAAAGTATAACTGGTAAAAATTATTGGAGATTGACAAACATAGCATTGGTTAATGATGCAATTCATGAAAGAATTAATAAGGGAAGAGAAGATTCACATGAAAATACACTATCTTGAACATCTTTAATGATTGTGAGCCCCCATTAAATATTATGTGTCAAAATTGTTGACGTTGGACAAGGAAGACAACGTAATGATTTATGTTTGTTCATATTCACATAGAACTTATATTGTCATAGATCCTTCAGCATGTGGTGCTTGCTCAATATCTTTGCTAGCCAAAAACTCCGCACTAAGTAGAGATACTACTTGTGCATCAAAAAACTCTTAAACCCAAAATCCTATTTTGAGAGTCCACCATACCTACCTATGGATTAGGTAAGATCCTTCAAGTAAGTTGTCATCGGTGCAATAAGGCCATAAAAATTGCTTCTAAATGTGTTGGATCATTTAGTGTAAGAGAAAATTGAGCGTTGTACGAACTTGTGATGGCAAAGTAATAAAAGCGACGGACTGCATAATAAAGGTTGCTATCATAAGGGGCAATATAACGTGACGTTCTTTTGCATTAAGGGATTTGGCATACAAACAAAAAGCGCATGGCAACCTCTGCTTCCCTCTGCGAAGGGCCTATCTTTTACTTTTATGCATTTACTTTTATGTAAGAGTCAAAGTATTCTTTCCTATTCCTTTTTATTTTCTCTTTTTGCAAGCATCATGTGGTGAGGAAAGATCTAGGCACATATATCCAGTTGGATATGAGTGAGCATGAATTATTATTGTTGACATCACCCCTGAGGTGAATACATTGGGAGGCGAAACTATAAGCCCCTATCTTTCTATGTGTCCGGTTGAAACTTTTTGTTCATGGGTATGCTGTGATTGTTAGCAATCATAGAAGGTTAAATGATGGTTGAGTATGTGGACTTGCCTAAAGGCTCCGATACGTGACCCTTCCTGAAAATATGATGAATTGTAGTTGCAAAGTTGACTGAGAACATAGTTTGTTGGTTTTAAATAAAGTTTATGCTTTATACTTCAATGTTGTGATGAATTGTTACTTGTTCATGAGAAGTTAAATGATAAAAGTTGTGTGATAAAGTTTTATGTTAAAGTTCTTTGCTGTTATAATAATAAGCATGATGCTTCTATGTCCGTATTTTGTTTTTATCGACACCTCTCTCTCTAAGCATGTGGGCATGTTTTTCAATTTTGGTTTTTTTTCGCTTGAGGACAAGCGAGGTCTAAGCTTGGGGGAGTTGATACGTCCATTTTGCATCATGTTTTCCTACTGTTATTTATAATGTTTTTTATGCATAATGATACTTTTTGGAGTAATTCTAATGCCTTTTCTCTCATAGTATGCAAGGTTTACACAAAGAGGGGGAATGCTGCCAGCTAGAATTCTGGACCTGAAAAAGCTACGCCAGAGTTACCTATTCTACACAACTCCAAATGAGCTGAAAATTTACGGAGAATTATTTTGGAATATATAAAAATACTGGAGCAAATAACTACCGGAGGGGGCCACACTCGTGAGCACAAGACACCAGTGCGCGCCTGGGTCCCCAGGCACGCCCTGGTGGGTTGTGCCTAGCACGGCCCACCTCCGGTGCCCATATTATGGTATATAGGTCATTTTGATCTAGAAAAAATAAAGGGGGGACTTTCAGGATGAAGCACCGCCGTCTCGAGGCGGAAATTGGGCAGGAGCACTTTTGCCCTCCGACGGAGCGATTTCGTCGGGGGAACTTCCCTCCCGGAGGGGGAAATCATCGCAATCGTCATCACCAACAACCCTCTCATCTTTGGGAGGGCAATATCCATCAACACCTTCAACAACACCATCTCCTCTCAAACCCTAGTTCATCTCTTGTGTTCAATCTTTGTACCGGAACCTCAGATTGGTACCTATGGGTGACTAGTAGTGTTGATTACATCTTGTAGTTGATTAGTATATGGTTTATTTGGTGGAAGATTATATGTTCAGATCCATTATGCTATTTAATACCCCTCTGATCTTGAGCACGATTATCATTTGTGAGTAGTTACTTTTGTTCTTGAGGTCACGGGAGAATTCATGTTGCAAGTAATCATGTGAACTTGATATGTGTTCGATATTTTGATGATATGTATGTTGTGATTCCCTTAGTGGTGTCATGTGAACGTCGACTACATGGCACTTCACCATATTTGGGCCTAAGGGAATGCATTGTGTGTAACACCCCCAGTGGTTAACTACAGTAATCACCCTTTTGATTATGCCATGTCATCATGTTTAACAGTGCATGATCATCATTAGCATCATATTGCATTTCAACTCCTAACTCAAAGTCCAAATTTAAATGAAAGTGGAAAATAAAAGTTGTGCAACATAGAAACTAAAATGTTCGATAAATAACAAATATTACAGAGACTATTCTAAAATTATAACCAACTTTTAATAAGTAATTTATGTGGTTCTAACAACCACAAAACAGGGTTGGTTAATGCCTTTTTAATTAAATAAAACCCAAATAAAAAGATGTGGACACCTAACCAATTTTTGATAGTAGCAGATAATGTCTAGCATTTAATGGAATAAGTGCCATGTTTTACAAAAGTCATTTTGAGGCCTAACTAATTACAAAACAGTAAAAGAAAGAAACAGAAAAAGAAGAAATGGAAAAATGCCCCTGTGCACTTAAGCACACAGCTGCACAGGAGCCGGCCGAGCCCAACTAGCCCCCTCCCCCTACCCCTGACGCCTCAGCGGCGCTGTCTAACAGCTACGCGCGCACGCCCGGCCCCCCCCCCCCCCCCTCTCTCCCCCCTTCCCCTCGCTCGACGCTGCGCCGGCCCGCGCCCGCCAAAGGGGATAAGAACCCCTCCTCCACCCCCAGGACGAACCCTAGCTGCCTCCCTCTCCCTCTGCGTCGACTTCCTCCGCACCCCCGAGCGCCGCCATGGCCGTGGTCCCGTGAAGCACGCGGCCACCGTGCTCGCCTCGCCTCGCCTCTGCGCCAGAGAGGACCGCCTCGGCCTCCTCTTCCTCTCCGACGAGTCACCCAAGCCGGGAGCCCCTGCTTCGACGCCGGCGACCCCGTCTTCATCCCCTGCCCCCCGACCTCCGTCATCGATTCCGGCAACCACGAGCCTTCCCCGAGCCCATTACGCACACCTGCAGGCTCCCTGTGAGCACCCCTACCTCTCCCCTCTCCTCTCTACCTCTTGGTCGAACCCTAGCCGCCGTCCCCGTTGTGCCCGATCCCGCCACCGCGCGAGCTCGTCGCCGGCGTAGCCACGGCGACCCTTGGGCCCCGTGCTGCGGCCCATTTTGCTCGCTGCGTTGCGCAGAGTCGATCTAGCCTTTTAGTTCGCTTGCTACCGCATCGCATCGCCGTTTGCCATCACCACCCGAGTCCGGTCGCCGCCGCCGTGCTCGCCGTCATCGCTACACTGCGTCCCCGGCCGCGCCACCGCCACCAACGGATGCGCCGCACTGCGACCGATCCAACGCGCGCAACCGCGCCGCAAATGGCCCCCTGTGCGCCGTTTCCGAGCTCGCCGGAGTTGAGCCACCGCGTCGGGGCTCACCGGCGCACTCCGGCGGCCGGCGCTGACCGGGCGCTCACGTGGCAGCCACGGGCCCCGCCCTGTGCCGCTGACCGAGGGGCCCCACTGCCCATTTGACCCGGTCAGCGCTGCTGACTGGGCAGCTCCTGTCACTGACCTGCGGGCCCCAGTGCCTGATTAACCCTGATCAATATTTAAACTAATTATAATTAGTATAAGACACTAACAGGTGGGTCCCGCTAGCTGATTAGGATTAGATTAGTTAATATAACTCTGTTAATTAGTCCAGTCAATGACACATGGGGCCCACTGGTCAGGTTTGACCTGGCCGGCCCCCTGTTGACTGCTGACGTCAGCTTTACGTCATGATGACGTCACCTTTTACTGTTTCGGAAAATGTTTAATTTAAATAAATAATTAAATTCCAAAAATTAATAAAAACTTTAGAAA
Organism: Thinopyrum elongatum; assembly: GCA_011799875.1. Lineage (NCBI taxonomy): Eukaryota > Viridiplantae > Streptophyta > Magnoliopsida > Poales > Poaceae > Thinopyrum > Thinopyrum elongatum. Next base: position 274,806,688 of record CM022300.1, on the reverse strand, counting down.
ATCATATCTTTTAATCCGTAACTCCGATCGAAAAACTTTATACATGAAAGTTGCTCAGAACGACGAGACGAATCCGAATACGCTGTCCGTTCGTCCGCCACACGTCCCTAACTATCCGAACATGCAACCATTCCCCTCCGGTCATCTGTCTGACAAATGTCCGGAACCGGGAAAACATTCCCGGATGAATTCCCCCTTCGCCAGTATCACCCGGCACTGCATTAGATCACCTCCGTCATCGCGTATTGCCATGTTATGCTTTGTGCTGCACTTGTTCGCTGAGTATTTATACTGTTTCCTCCCCCTCTTCTCTCTCGGTAGTCCCCGACACCGACGTCGTCCCCGAGGACGACGCAGCTCCGGAGCCCGAAGACACCATTGACAACCTTGCCCTTGCCGCCGAGCAACCAGGCAAGCCCCCCCTTTGATCATCCCGATATCGCCCATTCTATTTCTCATGCTTGCATTAGAATTGCTGCTGCTGCTGCTTTACCTATTCTGATGCATAGCCTGTTTATTGTAACCTGCTGTTGATAATTACCTGCATATCCTAAACTGTTTAGTATAGGCTGAGTAGAGACCTATCAGTGACCCCACTTATCCCGACTGCCGCGCTGGATCGTCAGAAGACCCGATCAACGGGATTGAAGACCAGGCCACGACACCGCACATCACCCACTTTAGTTGTAACGACACTGCAGCGTTATATCGAGTGCCGAGTGTGATACCTCGTGTAGCACTTCTGATGTTAACTCTGTAGAGTAGCTATTCGGTCGTGGTCATCGAGGGTGATTCCTCCTTCACCGCTTCCGATAACGACGCTGTCGTACAACACCTCAAGTGTGGACCCAGAGAGGGTGATTCCTCCGAGTTCACTTTGACGGATACATCGTGTAGGAATCCAACGAGGGTGATAGCTTGGATTCCCCTGATGTTATGGACACACGGATACTTGGAATTTACACTGTTACTTGGATAGGCGGGTCGACCCTGAGGGGTACCCGCGTGCGCCTGAGAGGCGAGTGTTGTGAAGACGGGTGCTAGTGTGGTGCCCGAGTGGTGAATACGAGGCGCGGCCGGGCATTCTTAACCCTTGCAGCAAGTCCTCGAGACGGGGCGACGGGGTCACATCTGTCGTGAGTCTCTGCTCGTTACCGCAAGCCCCTAGTCCTAACGATTTGGATATTTGATCCGAGCAGGCCTCTGGTGTGATAGCACTAACCATCACGTGGGCATAGTATGGGCGTTCTGCATTGTATGCATCAGCCGAAAGCTCTGTCAGACGTCCAGTTCAGCATGGCGGCACGGTCGGATCGTGTCGGCCACCCGAGGCGATGCTGGTATCCACCCTGTGCGCAACGACCCGGAGGGCGAGGGGCGATGGCCAAGACCCCCTTGCGCTTAGGATGTAGACCGGCGGGGACCTCTCTGCTGAGCTGTAGGTAGGGTTGCGATGTGTCGTTTGGCCGAGGCCGGGCATGACCCAGGAAAGTGTGTCCGGCCGGAGTTAATCGAGCGTGTTGGGTAAGTTGGTGCACCCCTGCAGGGAAGAATACTTCTATCGATAGCCGGTCCTACGGTAAAGGACACTCGGAGTTGTATCCTGATTGATACAATTTTAGAACTGGATACTTGGATACTATGGCTCTGGGATTGCTTCTCGCAGGGAGTCGAGAAGGGATCTCAGGACGAGGTTGATGACTGTATGGCTCTGGGATTGCTTTCTCGCAGGGAGTCGAGAAAGGATCTCTGGGTGAGGATGAGACTTAATGTTACTGCTACATTATATTGACCTGTTCTACCCTCTTCTATTTCTGCAAGACCGCTGAAGATGCTAGTCTTCGATAGGACTAGGCCTTCTCTCTATTCTTGCATTTCTGCAGCCCAGTCCACATATACAGCCTCCCGTTGAAAATGTTGCATATGTAGTGTAGATCCTTGCTTCCTGAGTACTTCTGAGTACTCACGGTTGCTTTGTTTTCCTTTTCTCCCCATATCAGTTTGTCGTGAACAAGATGACGGAGCCCCTGAGACAGCTATGCTGCCGACGATCGCTACTACTACTACCCAGAGGATGGATTCTACTACGAGTTGACTGAAGACCAGGAGTAGGATCGGAGGGTCCCAGGCAGGAGGCCTACGCCTTTCGATCGTAGTGTTTTATTTTGCCCCGCCTTTCTAAAGGCCTTTCTGTGCTTTCTTTTATATCTGTACTCAGATATCTGATGCTTCCGCTGACGCTTGTTCGCAAGCTTATGTATTCGAGCCCTCGAGGCCCCTGGCTTGTAATATATAGCTTGTATGACTTTATTTATGTTTTAGAGTTGTGTTGTGATATCTTCCCGTGAGACCTTAGGCTTGATCGTGTGCATTTGCGTGTATGATTAGTGCACGATTAGGCCGGGGGCGTCACAAGTTGGTATCAGAGCCGACTGACTGTAGGAAGCCCCCTTCCAACTCCTTGGCCGAAGTTGAGTCTAGCAACCGAAAACTGTTTTACTAACTTGGTTGTGTGGCTTACGGGCCCACGTCGCCAATTGGGTGGTATTAGTATGTTTTATTCCTCGTCTATACTCTGGGACTCTGATCTCTCTTCCTTTCGGGTTAACTGAAGTTTACTAACGCCGACACTTAGGATCTCATAATTCTCGTCCACCCGGAGAGCTGGATATCTGTGCGATTTCCCTGACATTGATCTGATTAGTCTGATAATCATTTTCCTTTCCATTGTTTTGTTTAACCTTTCTCTCCGAGATCGGTTATACTTCTCCTTGTCTTTTGACAATCATGTGTTTCCTCTGTTTCAGATGGATCGTTTGTTTCCACCACACCCTGCGACGCAGCTACCAGCTGTTCGAGCAGGGATACATCCAGAGTACATTCTGTATCCACTGGGGCAGATGTCAATCCGTTACAATACCCCAGTACTATCTCCTCCAGATACCCTCAAAGACTTTGTGATTTATTGTGACGCATCCCGTGAAGGATTAGGCTGTGTCCTAATGCAAGAGCGTAAGGTGATTGCTTATGGCTCTCGTCAGTTGCGCCCACATGAAGAGAATTATCCGGTACATGATCTAGAACTAGCTGCTGTGATCTATGCATTGCAGTTGTGGCAACATTACCTTCTCGGTAATCGTTGCGAGATCTACACGGATCATAAAAGTCTGAAGTACTTGTTCACTCAACCTTCTCTAAACCTCCGTCAGCAAAGATGGATGGAGGCCATTGCGGACTATGATTTGGGTATTTCCTATACCCCTGGCAAGGCTAACGTGATGGCTAATGCCTTAAGCCGCAAGTCCTATTGCGACAACCTCACGGTTAGGCGAGCTCAACCTCGTCTTTTTGAAGAACTGTGCAAGCTGAATCTCCGTATTGTCCCATAGGGCTCTCTAAATAACCTTGTGATACAACCCGATCTTGAGAAAGCTGTTAAGAATGCGCAAGCTAAAGATGCTGAAGTTGATCTGATGAAGGAAGACCTTCACCTTGTAAAGTACAGGGATTTCTCGCTGTCTGATGATGGAACCTTGTATTTCAGAAACCGCATTGTGGTACCTCGCTTTGAGCTTATGACTGACAAAGTCATGAAGGAGGCACATGATACCCCGCTGTCTATTCATCCGGGTAGCACCAAGATGTATCGTGATCTCCGTCAAAGGTACTGGTGGTCTAAAATGAAGCAGGATATTGCTCGATATGTTGCTGAATGTGATGTGTGTCATCGCGTTAAAGCAGAACATCAGAAACCAGCTGGAATTCTGCAACCACTTCCTATTCCTCTATGGAAATGGGATAAGGTTCAGATGGATTTCGTTACAGGACTTCCCAGGTCACAGAAGGGTCACGATGCTATTCTTGTCGTCGTCGACCAACTCTCTAAGGTTGCACACTTTCTGCCCATCAAAGAGACTATCACTGCTAGTCAGTTAGCAGAGTTGTATATCTCTAGAATTGTATCACTCCACGGTATTCCGAAGGAGATCAGTTCGGACCGTGGCGGCCTTTTCACTTCCACGTTCTGGGAAAGTTTTCAAATAGCTATGGGAACTCAAATTACCTGGAGTTCAGCTTATCACCTCCAGTCCCAAGGACAAGTCGAACGAGTCAACCAAGTGCTTGAAGACATGCTTCGGGCTTGTGTTATCTCATTCGGTAAGAAGTGGGAAGAATCTCTCCCGTATGCCGAGTTCTCTTATAACAACAGCTATCAAGCCAGCTTGAAAATGGCCCCCTTCGAAGTACTCTATGGGCGTAAGTGTCGAACCCCTCTGAATTGGCCAGAAACTGGGGAACGACCGCTCGTGGGTCCGGATATTATCCAACACGCCGAAGGACAAGTTCGTATTGTCCGGGAAAATCTCAAGGCCGCTCAGGACCGCCAGAAGAGCAACTATGATCGCAAACGATGGGGTTTGACTTATCAACCTGGTGATCAGGCTTATCTGCGAGTCACCCCGATGAAAGGCACTCACCGTTTTGGAATCAAGGGCAAGCTAGCTCCACGCTACATTGGTCCTTTCCGCATTATTGCTAGACGTGGTCAGGTGGCGTATAAATTGGAATTGCCGCCGCAATTCTCCCATATCCACGACGTCTTCCATGTGTCGCAACTTCGTCAATGCTTCAAAGAATCTCCGCACCGAGCTATGGATCACGAAGTGCTCGAATTGCAAGATGACCTTTCTTATAAGGAGCATCCGATCCGCATTCTCGATGAAGCTGAACGTCGGACCCGTCAGAAGGTTACCAAGTTCCTCAAAGTACAGTGGTCAAATCATACTGAAGATGAAGCCACTTGGGAACGCGAGGATAATCTTCGTGCGGTATACCCCGAACTTTTTCCTTCTACCTCTTAATTCTCGGGACGAGAACTCTTGTTAGTAGAGGAGATTTGTAACACCCCCGGTGGTTAACTACAGTAATCACCCTTTTGATTATGCCATGTCATCATGTTTAACAGTGCATGATCATCATTAGCATCATATTGCATTTCAACTCCTAACTCAGAGTCCAAATTTAAATGAAAGTGGAAAATAAAAGTTGTGCAACATAGAAACTAAAATGTTCGATAAATAACAAATATTACAGAGACTATTCTAAAATTATAACCAACTTTTAATAAGTAATTTATGTGGTTCTAACAACCACAAAACAGGGTTGGTTAATGCCTTTTTATTTAAATAAAACCCAAATAAAAAGATGTGGACACCTAACCAATTTTTGATAGTAGCAGATAATGTCTAGCATTTAATGGAATAAGTGCCATGTTTTACAAAAGTCATTTTGAGGCCTAACTAATTACAAAACAGTAAAAGAAAGAAACAGAAAAAGAAGAAAAGGAAAAATGCCCCTGTGCACTTAAGCCCACAGCCGCACAGGAGCCGGCCCAGCCCAACCAGCCCCCTCCCCCTACCCCTGACGCCACAGGCGCGCTGTCGAATAGCTAGCGCGCGCGCGCCCGGCCCCCCCCCCACCTCTCTCCCCCCTTCCCCTCGCTCGACGCCGTGCCGGCCCGCGCCCGCCAGAGGGGATAAGAACCCCTCCTCCACCCCCAGGACAAACCCTAGCTGCCTCCCTCTCCCTCTACGTTGACTTCCTCCGCACCCCCGAGCGCCGCCATGGCCGTGGTCCCGTGAAGCACGCGGCCACCGTGCTCGCCTCGCCTCGCCTCTACGCCAGAGAGGACCGCCTCGGCCTCCTCTTCCTCTCCGACGAGTCACCCGAGCCGGGAGCCCCTGCTTCGACGCCGGCGACCCCATCTTCCTCCCCTGCCCCGCCGACCTCCGTCATCGATTCCGGCAACCACGAGCCTTCCCCGAGCCCATTACGCACACCTGCAGGCTCCCTGTGAGCACCCCTACCTCTCCCCTCTCCTCTCTCCCTCTCAGTCGAACCCTAGCCACTGTCCCCGTTGTGCCCGATCCCGCCACCGCGCGAGCTCGTCACCGGCGTAGCCACGGCGACCCTTGGGCCCCGTGCTGCGGCCATTTTGCTCGCCGTGTTGCGCAGAGTCGATCTAGCCTTTTAGTTCGCTTGCTACCGCACCGCATCGCCGTTTTCCATCACCTCCCAAGTCCGGTCGCCGACGCCGTGCTCGTCGTCGTCGCTACACTGCGTCCCCGGCCGCGCCACGCCACCAACGGATGCGCCGCACTGCGACCGATCCAACGCGCGCAACCGCGCCGCAAATGGCCCCCTATGCGCCGTTTCCGAGCTCGCCGGAGTTGAGCCACCGCGTCGGGGCCCACCGGCGCACTCCGGCGGCCGGCGCTGACCGGGCGCTCACGTGGCAGCCACGGGCCCCGCCCTGTGCCGCTGACCGAGGGGCCCCACTGCCCATTTGACCCGGTCAGCGCTGCTGACTGGGCAGCTCCTGTCACTGACCTGCGGGCCCCAGTGCCTGATTAACCCTAATCAAATTTTAAACTAATTATAATTAGTATAAGACACTGACAGGTGGGTCCCGCTAGCTGATTAGGATTAGATTAGTTAATATAACTCTGTTAATTAGTCCAGTCAATGACACGTGGGGCCCACTGGTCAGGTTTGACTTGGCCGGCCCCCTGTTGACTGCTGACGTCAGCTTTGCGTCATGATGACGTCACCTTTTACTGTTTCGGATAATGTTTAATTTAAATAAATAATTAAATTCCAAAAATTAATAAAAACTGTAGAAAATCATATCTTTTAATCCGTAACTCCGATCGAAAAAATTTATACATGAAAGTTGATCAGAACGACGAGACGAATCCGAATACGCGGTCCGTTTATCCGCCACACGTCCCTAACTAACCGAACATGCAACCGTTCCCCTCCGGTCATCTGTCTGACAAATGTCCGGAACCGGGAAAACATTCCCGGATGAATTCCCCCTTCGCCAGTATCACCCGGCACTGCATTAGATCACCTCCGTCACCGCGTATTGCCATGTTATGCTTTGTGCTGCACTTGTTCGCTGAGTATTTATACTATTTCCTCCCCCTCTTCTCTCTCGGTAGCCCCCGACACCGACGTCGTCCCCGAGGCCGACGCAGCTCCGGAGCCCGAAGACACCATTGACAACCTTGCCCTTGCCGCCGAGCAACCAGGCAAGCCCCCCCTTTGATCATCCCGATATCGCCCATTCTATTTCTCATGCTTGCATTAGAATTGCTGCTGCTGCTGCTTTACCTATTCTGATGCATAGCCTATTTATTGTAACCTGCTGTTGATAATTACTTGCATATCCTAAATTGTTTAGTATAGGCTGAGTAGAGACCTATCAGTGACCCCACTTATCCCGACTGCCGCGCTGGATCGTCAGAAGACCCGATCAACGGGATTGAAGACCAGGCCCCGACACCACACATCACCCCCTTTAGTTGTAACGACACTGCAGCGTTACTATCGAGTGCCGAGGGTGATACCTCGTGTAGCACTTCTGATGTTAACTCTGTAGAGTAGCTATTCGGTCATGGTCATCGAGGGTGATTCCTCCTTCACCGCTGCCGATAACGACGCTGTCGTACAACACCTCAAGTGTAGGAATCCAACGAGGGTGATACCTCAGGATTCCCCTGATGTTATGGACACACGGATACTTGGAATTTACACTGTTACTTGGAAAGGCAGGTCGACCCTGAGGGGTACCCGCGTGCGCCTGAGAGGCGAGTGTTGTGAAGACGGGTGCTAGTGTGGTGCCCGAGTGGTGAATACGAGGCGCGGCCGGGCATTCTTAACCCTTGCAGCAAGTCCTCGAGACGGGGCGACGGGGTCACATCTTTCGTGAGTCTCTGCTCGTTACCGCAAGACCCTAGTCCTAACGATTTGGATATTTGATCCGAGCAGGCCTCTGGTCTGATAGCACTAACCATCACGTGGGCATAGTATGGGCGTTCTGCATCGTATGCATCAGCCGAAAGCTCTGTCAGACGTCCAGTTCAGCATGGCGGCACGGTCGGATCATGTCGGCCACCCGAGGCGATGCTGGTATCCACCCTGTGCGCAACGACCCAGAGGGCGAGGGGCGATTGCCAAGACCCCCTTGCGCTTAGGATGTAGACCGGCGGGGACCTCTCTGCTGAGCTGTAGGTAGGGTTGCGATGTGTCGTTTGGCCGAGGCCGGGCATGACCCAGGAAAGTGTGTCCGGCCGGAGTTAATCGAGCGTGTTGGGTAAGTTGGTGCACCCCTGCAGGGAAGAATACTTTTATCGATAGCCGGTCCTACGGTAAAGGACACTCGGAGTTGTATCCTGATTGATACAATTTTAGAACTGCATACTTGGATACTATGGCTCTGGGATTGCTTCTCGCAGGGAGTCGAGAAGGGATCTCAGGACGAGGTTGATGACTGTATGGCTCCGGGATTGCTTTCTCGCAGGGAGTCGAGAAAGGATCTCTGGGTGAGGATGAGACTTAATGTTACTGCTACATTATATTGACCTGTTCTACCTTCTTCTATTTCTGCAAGACTGCTAAAGATGCTAGTCTTCGATAGGACTAGGCCTTCTCTCTATTCTTGCATTTCTGCAGCCCAGTCCACATATACAGCCTCCCGTTGAAAATGTTGCATATGTAGTGTAGATCCTTGCTTGCTGAGTACTTCTGAGTACTCATGGTTGCTTTGTTTTCCTTTTCTCCCCATATCAGTTTGTCGTGAACAAGATGACGGAGCCCCTGAGACAGCTGCGCTGCCGACGATCGCTACTACTACTACCCAGAGGATGGATTCTACTACGAGTTGACTGAAGACCAGGAGTAGGATCGGAGGGTCCCAGGCAGGAGGCCTACGCCTTTCGATCATAGTGTTTTATTTTGCCCCGCCTTTCTAAAGGCCTTTCTGTGCTTTCTTTTATATCTGTACTCAGATATCTGGTGCTTCCGCTGACGCTTGTTCGCAAGCTTATGTATTCGAGCCCTCGAGGCCCCTGGCTTGTAATATATAGCTTGTATGACTTTATTTATGTTTTAGAGTTGTGTTGTGATATCTTCCCGTGAGTCCTTAGGCTTGATCGTGTGCATTTGCGTGTATGATTAGTGCACGATTGGGCCGGGGGCGTCACATTGTGGAGTAGTTATTAGATGATGGGTTGCTAGAGTGACAGAAGCTTAAACCCTAGTTTATGCGCTACTTCGTAAGGGACCGATTTGGAAACAAAAGTTTAATGCTATGTTTAGATTTTGTCTTAATACTTCTCTCATAGTTGCGGATGCTTGCGAGGGGGTTAATCATAAGTAGGAGGTTTGTTCAAGTAAGAACAACACCTAAGCACCGGTCCACCCACATATCAAATTATCAAAGTAGCGAACACGAATCAAACCAACATGATGAAAGTGACATGGTGAAATTCCCGTGTACCCTCAAGAACGCTTTGCTTATCATAAGAGACCGTTTTGGCCTGTCCTTTGCCACAAAAGTATTGGGCTACCTTGCCGCACTTTATTTACCGTCACCGTTACTTGATTGTTACAAATTATCTTGCTATCAAACTACTTGTTACCGACTATTTCAGTGCTTGCAGAAAATCTTGCTGAAAACCACTTGTCATTTCCTTCTGCTCCTCGTTGGGTTCGACACTCTTACTTATCGAAAGGACTACGATTGATCCCCTATACTTGTGGGTCATGACAAGGTCATACAACAACAAGGCAGGCATTCTAAGGAAAGTTAACGACTATGGGAGAAATGTTACCTTGCCAAAGGTTTTGGACTCCCACTTTGGGCCTTTGATGAGGGATCGCCTTGCCATCAGGCACTATGGCCTGCGGTCGGACTGATGGTTTGAGAATTTGTGATGTTCTCATAGTGATTCTTGCTTGGTTTCATCGGAATTTTTTTATTAGGCTTCGGATATTTCTAACGCTAATCCCTCGAAAGAGAATAAAATCCATTTTCCCAATATTTGGCAGGAAATATCAATTATGGAAGGAAACCAAGGAGGATTGCTGCAAATCAAGCTAAATGTGTCGGTGTAGTGAACAGGGGGTGTTCATTACCCCTGGACACGCACCGGCGAGTTGCAGCCCCCAGGCGGGAAGGGCATGCTAGGGGGGCGAGCCTTCCTGGGAGAAGACAACTGGGAACAAGCACAAGACTATCCAAAAAGCATTCGAGTCAATAATTGGAAGGCAGAAGACCAAAGGCCGAGGCCCCAGCAAGATTTTTGCTGGTGAGCCCCAGCAAGATTTTTGCTGGTGAGCCCCAGCAAGATTCTTGCTGGTGAGCCCCGGCAAGATTCTTGCTGGTGAGCCCCGGCAAGATGATCCCGGCAAGCTTGGTCCCGGCAAGATGACCCCGCAAAGCTGCCACCGCTCCAGTGCAGCGACCAAACCTGTTAGATGGGTTTTGTCCTTCTGGATGCGTGTCAAGTCACCAAAGAAATCATCAAGTCAGAAATCTGAGGATCGGCAGACAAGAAGAGCTGGAATTCGAAGACCAGCTTCCCCGGCAAGATCTTGCCGGGGTGGCCTGCGAAGCACGGCAAAGATCGGCGCCCGGCAAGGCTTGGCGCCCGGCAAGTTTCGGCGCCTGGCGGGATTCTTCCACTATGCCACCGCTCCAGCACAGCGACAAAGCCTGACATTCTGGGTCCTTCTCTGGATGCGTGGCAACGCGCCAGTGGAGGAGAGCTTAAGCGGTGCTGATGGGATGGCCCCTTTTTCCATCCCCAAGAAAGTGAGGACACCTAAACGGACACCTCACGGTGCATTAAATGCGCTTGTCCTAATCCATCAGGGGTTAGGTATGATACCCTGGAGCTACTTTACACCTCAATGTATGTACATTTTGCCACTGTGGAGACCCCTTTGAGCATATAAAAGGAGGCCCAAGGCAACTGCTACAGAGGAGGAGAACTTCTGGCCCATTCTGCATGCGTAGCTGCTCTTTGAACGTACTGTTCATTGCGAGCGCTCCTGAAGGCTGGGCTCAAGAACATCAATAAGAACACAAAGCAGGAGTAGGGTTTTACGCTGATCAGCAGCCCGAACCTGTGTAAAAACTTCCCGCGTCGATCACTGGTTCTGCTCTTTGCGTATACCTCTCCCCCCGCCGAATCGTAAAGGGGTCTCTCGGGATCCCATAGGTGTCGTACCCCGACAAAATGGATCAACTTCTATGAAGAGGCCCAAGCCAACAGGCGCAACAAAGCAAAAGACGGTGTTCCATATGACCGCAAGCACCTGTATGAGCAGTCGTATGGACTGCCATCAGCTAGACCACAAATATACAAGCCACTTTCATGAAGGGCCCAGAGTAGAAGAGAACCCTAGCCACCGCCACACCACCCAGAATAGGAGAAGAGAACCCTAGCCGCCCCCACACCACCCAGAATAGGAGAAGAGAGGATCTGAGGAACGATTGAAGATCTTCTTAGTTTTGGTCCTTTCATCTCCATCATCATCATCACCACTTTCACTATTGTAAGAGGAATTCCTATTTGGGAGAACAATTGTAACTCTACTCAATCTCATTTGGAGACCAAGACTATTTGAATTACCCATTTCGTCTTATTGTGGATCTTCCTGGTATTATCGATATGGTTTTCATGGTTTTTATCCCTATTGTGATTGATTGCCCTCTTATGATGTGTGAGTAATTCCCCCTAGGTGTGGGAGATGTAGGTAAGTGGTAAGATTAATCTATGCCTATTCTATATGTCATCATTTGCATTCGTAGTAGTGTCATCTATCTAGTTTGTTGTTATGTTGTGGTGAACTCTATGCATGTTGTCCAATTTAAGGGTCCATTCAACAAGATCTCAAGATATAGACAGGTAACACATATTGTTTAGGAAATCTGTGACCTCTAGCATGACAGGTGGAGATATCTATGAGGACCGATGACAATATGAGAGAATGGTGATCCATTGAATGTAATGCTTGGTTCCGGTCTGAGGACCTTAATTGTGGAAATGACCACTCTGTGGCAACGGTGAAGCAAGACCATAGAATGAAATATAATCCCGTGTGGAGGAGTTTCGTAACTTTAGGGTGAACCGCCTACAGAACACATATATCAACTACTATGAGTACAATACAAGGTAACTGGTATTACCGTTGCACTGGCACACTTTACACATTCTTACAATGAACTGGAATCTCTCCGCGCGTAATCTCTTCATTGTAGGAAATACAACATGTATCCCTACTCATGTTATTTGTGTTTAATAGTTCTGATAGTTGTTACCTCAATTACCTTTATATTTGTCAAACTGGTTTATCTGTGATCCAGGACAGTAATGATATTTGCAGAAGCACAAGCAGTTCCTTCACACAAGAACTATGACACCTTGTGTGTGATAGAAATGCTACCTACAAATACTCTCCCCCACTCTTCATTGGGACGTTTACCCATTGGGATACTTCTGCGAAAGTGCTACACTACCATGTTTGGCTTGCAGGTATCAAAGCATTTTCTTGCACCATTGCCTAGGAGCTAAGCGCAGAGTATTTGTTTCATAACTGTTTTTGCAAGTATTGTTATTGTAGATGCTTACTGTAAATGACAGGGGATCTACTGGTTTGGGAAAAACATATTTACCAGATTATATTGCTCATTTTCCTTAGGAGGAGCAAGCTTCGTTAATATAAAAATACAAAATAGTGAAATCGTTGAGCTTAATACTTTGTTTACAGAAATGGCGATTACTCTGAAGCCAAAGAAGACTATTAGGGATCATTGTGCTCCAATATTAAATTCCAGATCTCCTATAGTTTATTCTACCAGTTATGCCAAAGAGTATTCGATTGACTATGATCTTGTTGCAGAAGTTAGAAAACATGCCTTTGCAAGATCTGAAGAAGAGGACCCTCAGGCACATATCATGTTCTTTGATACTCTATGTGGAACAATTAAACTGAAGGATGTGTCACGAGAATTCATACTATTAAGGCTCTTCAGGTTTTCTTTAAAGGATGATGCTGAGAAATGGTATAATCAATTGACTCAAGGAAGTATAACCAGCTGGCTTATGTGTGCTAAAAAGTTTATGGATACTCTTCCAAGATCGAAGAAAAATTAAGAATAAACCTAACCTTATTCATCCAGGAAGATGGTGAAAGTTTATATAAAGCTTGGGAAAGATATTCTAAAATTTTGAAATTATTCCCTAACCATGATTATGATGAATATGTTATACTTCATATGTTTTATCGTGGAATTTAATGAGGAATCAAAATTCATTCTTGATTTAGGTGCAGGAGGATGATTTATGTCTTCATAAGAAGGGAGAGAATTTATAGAGAAAATTATGTTTGCACAAGAACAATGGAATATTGAGGATCCAGTCAAGCCTACTGGAAAAATATATCATGTTGAAGACATGGAAGAATTTAGAAAGGTTACTCAAGAAAAAGGTAAGCATGTTGAACAAGTTATTAATGAAAAAGTGGATATACTTAGTATCTATCATCGGGAGGGTGAACTTCAAGAGACAATGAATAAGTTCAAATTCCATCAAGACAACTTTAACAAAGACTTTCAAAGGTGCATTTATCATAATGAAAAGGTAATAACTTACCTTTCACGAGAGGTACAAGGGCTAAGTCAAGTGGTAAAGAATCTCAATAAACACTCTCGAATGATAGAAACTCAATGCTCTTAGATCTTTGAGACTCAATCTTTGATTCTTGCTCAATTAGATAAAGATAATCATGTTTCTACTAATGAAATTTCAACTCGCAGTGGTAAAAGAACACAGGATACTAAAGGCCCAAAGTGGTACGAGAAGGAGCAAGAACAAAGAAGAAGAGAAAGCCAAAGTCAAAATCAAGAGAATAGAGAACTTCTCTTTGGTGAGGAAGAACCGAAAGAACAGGTCCATGAAGATGCTCAGGGAAATGAAGCAGAAGCTGAAAAGGAAGTTGACCCTAATGGTGAAACAGTAGATGGTGACAATGACGAAAAAGAAGAAACTCCGGATGCAGAAAGAGCTAAAGAACCAAGGGTGGAAAGGAACACCCGACCACCTGATCCCACTGGAGGAGAAAATAACCAAGCAACGAGGAATAAAGAAAAAGGTAAGGAAAAGGAGAAAGACAAAGGTAAAATGAAGAAACCCCTTCCTTACCCTAAGGCCGTCAGGCCACCTTTGAATGATGCACTTTATTCCTCATTTTTTTCAAGTAATAGCTAATCTTAAAATGTTGATGCATGTAATTGGCATGATAAGATTCCAACTTTGCCAAGTTCATGCATGACATCGTTAATAATTAAAGATGTATGAACTTAAAGGAACAGGTGTCTACAATAACGGAGTATCCCTTTGTGAAAAAGATACTCAAAAAGCTGGAAGACCCAGGTATACCCACAATATCTTGCTCAATTGGTAATCTTGATATAAATAATGCTCTTTGTGACGTAGGGGCAGGTGTTAGTGTGATGCCTCTAACTCTTTATCATAAGTTGAATTTAGTATAATGTATACCCACAAGCATAACCTTGCAGATGGCGTATAAGTCCACAAAGAAGAAAGTGGGAGTGGCTAAGAATGTTCTGCTAAGATTAGGCGGGCATGTTATACCTACTGATTTTGTTATCCTTGCCATGCCCGAAGATGAGAAATTATGAATTATCCTTGGTAGCCCATTTTTGAATACCATAGGTGCAGCACTGGATTGCTCTGAAGGGAAAGTAACCTTCAGACTTTGCAAAGAAGAAATAGTGAAGTACTTCCCGAAGAAGCCAGGAGCGAGGAAGAAGTACGTTCCCCCACCTAAATGAATATGTGTGGTAAGTAAAGAAAATCTCAGGCCACCGGAGACTTGACATGATACCGAGGTATGAGGTTGAGATTAGCAACCTAAAAACCAGCGCTTAATGGGAGGCAACCCATTAGTTTGTCAAATTTTGTTTCTTTGTTTTGCTCTCATAAATAATCTGATGAAAAACTCTCAAAAAGCTTGCTTTTGACTTTGTGTCATAGGAGAAACATTGAAGAAAGAAGGTGGAAGGAAGAGGTAAGAGAGAAGCGCAAACAAGGAGAAAGATGGCCCATCAAATGAGCGCATACGCCCAGATGCACGGACGCATGAAAAACTAGAGAAATGTCAAAAAGGGGTCAGGGAGAACGAAGGTGTATCAGACGATCGGTCGCGCTCGTTTGAGCGGCCATATGAGACCCTCATCGAAAACCACCAAATAGTCTAGCACAAAAGATGGCATTTTGAATGAGGGCAAGCTCCCGCAAACACGGGCATTTGAACGCTCGAGCAAAATCAACCAGGAGAACATGGAAAAAGACAAACTATCATACGGGCGCAAGCGCTCGTATGAGCACCGGTATGATGCTCTGCCCCGCACTTCTTCAACATGCAGGGACAACAACGGTATTCCATATGGGCGCTCGCATCCGTATGAGCGCCCGTCCTAGGTACGAAAACCCTAGATCGACAGAAATCAACATGAGACGGTGTTCTAGTCGGGCGCTTGCGCCCATATGAGTAGTCGTATGGCCCAAATTTTCATATAATGATGCCGTTGGCGCAGGGGGTCTTTTCCTCCCCTAGACCCCAAAGCTCTCCTCTCTCTCTCTCTCTCTCTCTCTCTCTCTCTCTCTCTCTCTATCTCTCTCTCTCAAACCCTAACAAAAATCTTCCAAAACCTTTGTTTCTTCGTGGATTTCATTCATTTGATCCGTGCAACTTCATTCTCGGTAAGTTTCCCCTCTGGCCCATGGTTTATTTGCAAGTTTTGATGGTGATTTCATCCATGTTCATATCCTAGATGAGATGCAAATATTTTTTAATTTTTGTTTGATTTTCACGTTAGGATTCAGAGTAACTGGTTAGGATCGATCTTAGATAGCATTAGAACTTGATCCCCACGTGAAACTCACATTTTCTATTGTTATTTTTGTTGTGTGTAGGAAATGACGAGGTCGGAGATTGTCGCGGGGAAGAACGCCATGGGCTGCATTCCAAGCGTGCCCGGAATAAGGGGGACGACCTCCACATGATAACCCACAAGTATAGGGGATCTATTGTAGCCTTTCTCGATAAGTAAGAGTGTCGAACCCAACGAGGAGCTAAAGGTAGAACAAATATTCCCTCAAGTTCTATCCACCACCGATACAACTCTACGGACGCTTAACAATCACTTTACCTAGAACAAGTATGAAACTAGATGTCCTTTGTAGGTGTAAAGGGATAGGTTTGTAAGATAATAAATAACACGTAAATAAAAGCTAGGGTCTGTTTAGATAAAGAAACAATTAAGCTAGTTTTAGTAGAGAACTTTTTCTCACAAGAAAGTTATTTGTCCCTAGGCAATCGATAACTAGACTGGTAATCATTATTGTAATTTCATATGAGGGAGAGGCATGAGCTAACATACTTTCTCTACTTGGATCATATGCACTTATGATTGGAACTGTAGCAACCATCTGCAACTACCAAAGATCATTAAGGTAAAACCCAACCATAGCATTAAGTATCAAGTCCTCTTTACTCCCATACGCAACAACCCACTTACTCGGGCCTGTGCTTCTGTCACTCACGCCACCCACCATAAGCAAATCATGAAAATATTGCAACATCCTACAGCGGGGATACCTCATGCTTGCGCGACATGAAGAGCACCATACGAAAACACCAATAATAAAACATACAACTCAAACCAATCATGATCATCAATTAACCCATAGGACAAAACAGATCTACTCAAACATCATAGGATAGCCACATATCATTGGATAATAATATATACGTTCAGCACCATGTTTAAGTAGAGATTACAGCGGGGAGAAGAGGTGTTACACCGCTTCATAGAGGGGGAGAGAGTTTGTGATGATGGCGGTGAAGTTGTTGGTGTAGATCGCTGTCACGATGATGGCCCTGGCGGTGTTCCGACGCCACCGGGCGAGTGTCGGTGTAATAAGTATTGGGCCACTAGTACCCCTTACTTGTGCATGGGCAGTTGTAGCCGTCCTCGCGGCAAGGCTTGCCGGGGTCAGCTCGAGGTCGATTCAAGTCATCAAGGAAATCATCAAGTCAGAGATCTGAGAATCAGCAGATAAGCAAAGCTGGAAATTGAAGGCCAGCTTCCCCGGCAAGATCCTTGCCGGGATGGCCGTGGAGCCCGGCAAGGCTCGGCGCCCGGCAAGATTTGGTTCTCGGCAAGGCCTGGCGCCCGGCAAGGCTTGGTGCCCGGCAAGGATCGGCGCCTGGCGAGATTCCGCCACTGTGCCACCGCTTCGGCACAGTAACAAGTCTGACATTCTGGCTCCTTCCCTGGGTGCGTGGCGGCATGCCAGTGGAGGAGAGCTTGAGCGGTGCTGATGGGATGGCCCCTTTTTCCATCCCCAAGAAAGTGAGGACACCTAAACAGACACCTCACGGTGCATTAAATGCGCTTGTCCTAATCCATCAGGGGTTAGGTATGATACCCTGTAGCTACTTTACACCTCAATGTATGTACATTTTGCCACTGTGGAGACCCCTTTGAGCATATAAAAGGAGGCCCAAGGCAACTGCTACAGAGGAGGAGAACTTATGGCCCATTCTGCATGCGTAGCTACTCTTTGAACGTACTGTTCATTGCGAGCGCTCCTGAAGGCTGGGCTCAGGAACATCAATAAGAACACAAAGCAGGTGTAGGGTTTTACGTTGATCAGTGGCCCGAACCTGGGTAAAAACCTCCCGCGTCGATCACTGGTTCTGCTCTTTGCGTATACCTCTCCCCCCGCCAAATCGTAAAGGGGTCTCTCGAGATCCCATAGGTGTCGTGCCCAGACATCTTTGGCGCGCCAGGTAGGGGGATTGAAGTTTGCGTGAACCTGATCTGGTGGTCGACGCCCTAGTTCCTTCATCATCTTCATCATCTTGCCGCCCAAGAAGAAGAACGCTGCGACAGCACAACCGTCCGGGTCCGTTTTGCCCGCGCCTTCGCAGACAAGCGACGGTGTGGGTGCAGAAGGAAGAGGACTAGAACCCCCGCGGCATTCTGGTGACCCAAGCCAAGCGAGCGGTATTGTTCGCAGTGGCAGTGGTAACTTGCGCGCCGCTGGATCTAGAGATGGTGTTGTGTTGCCTACGGGTGGCACAACAAACTCTATGGATCGAAGAGCGCCTGCTGGAGCTCCTGCGCCGGCACGAGCCTCGCAACCTGCCCAGGTCGTGCGAGATGAGCGACATCATGGCGCTGGTGGTTCGGGGCGTCCCCACGAAAAGGTTTCTGCGCATAGATCCCAAGATGCGCGGGACCAGCATGCACACCGAGCTGCCGGCGAAGGTGGTGCGCGGTCGCGTGACCGTGGCGGTGCTCCTTCTAACTTGGTTAGGAGTCAGAGCACCTCACGCACCTCGCACCTGTCGCCACCACCTACGCCAGCGAAAGCCTTGGCACGTGCACAGCTGCTCCTCGATTTTCTTCCCGCCCCGGAGAAGATGGAGGAGTGGCGAGCTACTATCCAGAGCCTTATCGGCTTCGCTAACAAGGATGGACCACAAGAGGCAGGGCCCTCTCAGCGGAGGCCCATCGATCCGATGCGAGCCGGTGCAGAGAAAACCGGAGGTGGTGCAACTACAGTGCACTCTCCTCCGCGACATCAGTGGCGGCCGACGACTCAGCAAGTCGACCGCCATGAGGAAGTTTCCACGGCGTCGTCCGATCCACGGATGCGCCGTGATCAGCGTCTGGTTCTCCAGGAAAGAGGCAAGGAAGACGCTCGAACAACCATCGAGTGGCGGCGGGAAGCGCGCTATCAGTCTGATAAGCGCGCGGGACCGGTTGTCGACGAGCCTGCGCCAGGGAACGTAGGAGACTTGCTTTACGAGGTAGGACCTCCGGCGTTTACCCGTGAGCTGCGGCAAGTCCAATGGCCCAATCTCCGAACCTTCAAGCCAGAGGTCCCGGAGAAATACGACGGCAAGACTCATCCCTTGGAGTTCCTGAGCATCTACACCATTGCGGTGCAGGCTGCCGGGGGCCGAGATGACAAGATACTTGCCAACTACTTCCCGTTGGTGCTCAAACCTAACGTCAGGTCGTGGTTGATGCATCTGCCGGAGGATTCTATTTCTTGCTGGTCAGATCTGTGCCATCAGTTTGTTGGCGCGGTTGTTGGAGGCCACCAGGCTCCTGGCCAAGAAAGTGATTTGCACATCATCCCTCAGAGGGAGGGCGAGTCCCTGCGCAAGTTTATGCAGAGATTCAGCCGGGTGCAATACAATATTCCTGACGTTCATCCTGCTGCCGTCATTAGCGCGTTCCATCAGAACGTGCATAACTGCAGGATGCGGGAAGAGCTGGCAATGAACAAAGTCAGGAGTATTGCCGAGCTTTACACTTTTGCCGACAAGTGTGCTCGAGCTGAAGAGGGGAGGAAACTCCCCGGTGAAGCTGTTGGTGCGACAGGCGACTCGGAAGAAGAAGATGCCGCGGCTCCGTCAAGGAAAGGCCGGCGGCGGAATAGGAAGCGCGGAGGCAAGGCCGTGCTTGCCGTCGAGGAATCCGGCAACCCTGGTGCCGCCAAGAAGGCCAAGGTTGGCGACCCCGGCAAGGATCTTGCCGGGTGCCCTTCCTGTCAGGCCTTGGCGGCTGCCGACATGTCAGAGAACTCCGGCAAGCAGTACTGCAAGATCCATCGCACTAAGGGCCACGATCTCCAGAACTGCCGGCAAGTTGAGCAGCTTGCCGAGAAGCAGAAGGCCGAATACGACAGGCGAGATAAGGAGAAGGCCCAAGATGGTGCTGAGGGGTCCGGCAAGAAATGCGGTGGCCGAGGAGGTCGCCGTGGCAAGGCCAAGCAGCAGAAGGATCGGCCCGCTCGGGGCCGAGATAAAGAAGGAGATGATGATGAAGAAGATGACGAATCCAGTGAGCAGGAATTCCAGAAGGCTACGGAGGCTATGTGCGTTGATGGGGGTGCCTCGCTGCATTCTTCCCACCGCCAACTTAAACAGTGGGTGCGGGCGGTTAATGCGGCAGAGCCATCCCCCGATGCATGTAGGCCTCTGAAGTGGTCCAGCACGCCTATCATCTTTGACGCCGAGGATCACCCTGATCGCACAACTGCGGTCGGGTGTTTGCCATTGTTGGTTTCCCCGACAATTCGCAACCTCAAGGTGACGAACATGTTAGTTGTTGGCGGGGCCGGCCTAAACTTAATCTCACCAGATGTGCTCACAAAGCTTCAGATTCCCGATGAAGACCTCGAGGAAACGGGTACGTTTCAAGGGGTCAACCCGGGAAGAACCCAGCCTAAGGGCAAGTTCACGCTGCCGGTAACATTTGGCAGCGAGCTTAACTTCAGGACCGAAAAGGTGGTGTTTGATGTCGCCAAGATCCCCATGTCATACAATGGGATCCTTGGTCGGCCGGCACTGGCTAAGTTTATGGCGGCATCACACTACGCGTACAACGTCTTGAAGATGCCTGGGCCGTTGAGCGTCATCACTATCCATTCCGATAAGAAGGATGCGCTCATCTGTGCCGACCAACTTTACCGGGAAGCAGTTGCTGCACCTACCATCAAGGCATCTGCTCCTGCCGCTGGAACTCCCGAGGGGAAGAGGAAGACCGGCAGGAACCTTGGCGCCAACTCCGGCAAGCGCACCTCCTCGGAGTGCTGCGCTTCCGTCGAGGACGTGCCAGAGAGTTCCACCGGCAAGAACAAGAAGTCCAAGGATGCCCCGCCAGAAACCAAGAAGGTGCCTGCCAGGGAGGACGGGACGGGGGGAACTTTCACCATAAGTTCCACCCTAGATGACAAATAGGAAAGTGCACTCGTTGCTTTCCTGCGGGCGAATGTCGACGTGTTCGCATGGCAACCGTCTGACATCCCCGGCGTTCCCAGGAAAGTAATTGAGCACCACCTTGCTGTCTGTCCTCATGCGCGGGCCGTCAAGCAAAGGGTGAGGAAACAGGCTTTGGAGCAGCAAGAATTCATTGCCGAAGAAATTAAGAAGCTGGAGGCGGCAGGACTGGTCAAAGGAGTGCTTCATCCAACCTGGTTGGCCAATCCGGTTGTAGTGCGGAGAGCGAATGGGAAATGGAGGCTTTGTATCGATTATACGGATATCAATAAAGCTTGTCCAAAAGATCCTTTTCCCTTGCCGCGCATCGACCAGATTGTGGATGCCACCGCTGGTTGTGATCTCCTGTCCTTCCTTGATGCCTATTCAGGGTATCATCAGATTTTTATGGCAAAGGAAGATGAAGAGAAGACCGCCTTTATCACCCCATGTGGTACGTATTGTTTTATACGGATGCCTTTCAGGTTGAAAAGTGCTGGTTCAACATTTGCCAGAGCAATCCAGATTGGTTTTGGGCCACAACTCCATAGAAATATGGAGGCGTATATGGATGACATAGTGGTCAAAACTAAGGATAAAGCAACGCTCATCCAAGACTTAGAAGAAACATTTGCGAACTTGCGCAAGATCAACTTGAAGCTCAATCCTGAGAAGTGCGTGTTCGGTGTTCCTTCTGGCAAGCTCCTCGGATTCTTTGTATCTCTCCCGGGAATCGAAGCTAACCCCGACAAGATCAAAGCCATTGAGCAAATTGAAGCGCCGAGACGCGTCGAGGATGTGCATCGTCTTGCCGGCTGTGTTGCTGCTCTAAGTAGGTTTATTTCCAAATCTGCTGAGCGCGCCCTGCCCTTCTTCAAAATTTTGAAGAAGGCAGGTCCAATGAAATGGACTCCGGAAGCGGAGGCGGCGCTGCAAGATTTGAAGAAATACCTTTCTTCTCCGCTGACGCTGGTCGCACCTAAACCACAAGAACCGTTGCTGCTGTATCTGGCGGCGACAAATCAAGTGGTTAGTGCTGCGCTGGTGGCGCAGAGGGAAGCTGTTGAGGAGGCAACATCAATGGCAGGACCGCCAGATGACGCGGCAAGATCTTCCCCGGCAAGGGTTGATCCCGGCAAGACAGGATCTGCGCAAACAGAGGAACCTGTGCAGAAGAAAAAGGTGGTGCAGCGCCCAGTTTATTTTGTTAGCTCCCTCTTGCAAGGAGCTAGGTCAAGATATTCTGGTGTGCAGAAGTTGCTTTTCGGCCTCCTTATGGCCTCGAGAAAGCTGCGCCATTATTTTCAAGCACATGAGATCATCGTCGTCACTCGCTTTCCGTTGCAACGGATTTTGCAAAGTCTGGAGGCAACCGGCAGGATCGTGGAGTGGGCGTTGGAGTTGTCCAGCTTTGGCCTTAAGTTTGAAAGCACTTCCACAATTCAGTGCAGGGCCTTGGCGGAGTTCATTGCGGAATGGACCCCGACGCCAGACGAAGAAGTTCAAGAAACAAGCCTCCCCGGCAAGGAAACCGATCAGCAATGGGTTATGTACTTTGACGGGGCTTTTTCGCTGCAAGGCGCCGGTGCTGGTGTGCTGCTTGTCACACCCACCGGAGAGCACCTCAAGTATGTAGTCCAAATGCATTTTCCCCGGGAGAGTTCAACCAACAACACTGCAGAGTACGAAGGGTTGCTTGCCGGTCTTAGGATCGCGGCAGACCTTGGTATCAAAAAGCTCATTATCAAAGGTGATTCACAGCTTGTCATCAGGCAGGTCAACAAGAGCTATCAAAGTCCGTTGATGCAGGCCTACGTAGATGAAGTAAGGAAATTGGAAGAGCGATTTGACGGTCTCCAAATGGAGCATGTCCCTCGTGCCGAGAACAGCGTTGCTGACGACCTGTCAAAGCGTGCTGCCCTCAAGTTGCCTGTGGAACCAGGAACTTTTGTGCTCCAATTGACTTAACCATCCGTGGCACCATCAATGCGGCAAGAAAAAAGAAGAAAGTTGAACTCTGGCCAGTACTTCCCGGCAGAGCTCCCCGGAGCCGCCGGCGAGGAAGTTGCCGGGATCGACACGCTTGCCGGGGAACAACAGGCTCCGGCAGGGCCTCAGGCCCTTGCTGTCGAGACAAATGTTTCCCCGGCGGATGAGATGCCTTTAGTCCTAGTTGTCGAGCCTCAGGCTCCAGCATGGGCGCAGCACATTGTCCACTTCCTTCAGACAGGTGAACTCCCTGAGGAACAAGAAGAAGCGGAGAGAGTAGCCCGTCGGTCTGTTATGTACAAGTTCGTCGATGACGTCCTGTACAGAAAGAGGCCAAACGGTGTGAAATTGAAGTGCATTCCTCGGGAGGATGGACTAGAGCTCTTGGCAGAGATACATGGGGGCATGTGTGGCTCTCACATTGGGTCAAGAGCGCTTGCTGGGAAAGCATTCCGGCAAGGTTTCTTTTGGCCTACCACCCTCCAGGATGCGACTGCACTAGTAACCAGGTGTGAAGCGTGCCAGTTTCATTCGAAGAAATTACATCAGCCAGCTCAAGCTCTTCAAACAATCCCTCTCTCCTGGCCATTTTCGGTCTGGGGGCTCGACATACTGGGCCCCTTTCCCCGTGCTACCGGGGGCTTTGAGTACTTGTACGTTGCTATCGACAAGTTCACAAAGTGGCCGGAGGTGGAAGCAGTGAGGAAGGTGACAGCACAGTCGGCTATCAAGTTCTTCAAAGGAATTGTTTGCCATTTCGGTGTGCCTAACAGGATCATCACCGACAACGGCACGCAGTTCACAAGTTGCACCTTCATGTAGTACGTCCAAGACCTTGCCGGCAAGATTTGTTTTGCCTCTGTTGCTCACCCGAGAAGCAACGGCCAAGCGGAGAGGGCCAATGCTGAAGTGTTGCGCGATCTCAGGACCAGAACTTTTGACAGGCTGAAAAAGTGCGGAAGACGCTGGATTGATGAGTTGCCGGCGGTTCTTTGGTCAATCAGAACGACACCAAATCGAGCCACCGGCCAGACGCCCTTCGCTCTGGTGTATGGAGCGGAAGCAGTTCTCCCCACGGAACTCATATACGGATCTCCTCGAGTGCTCGCTTATGATGAGCTCGAGCAAGAGCAACTGCGGCAAGATGACACTGTGCTCCTTGAGGAGAATCATCTTCAGGCTGCTGTGCGAGCTGCACGCTACCAGCAAGCTTTGCGCCGCTATCATAGCCGCAAAGTTCATGCCCGAAGCCTTGAGGAAGGCGACCTTGTTCTTCGACGGATTCAGTCCGCCAAGAATTCAAACAAGTTGACGCCAAAGTGGGAAGGCCCTTAGCGGGTAGTACGAGTCACCAGGCCTGGCGCTGTCCGCCTGGAGACCGAAGATGGCGTTCCAGTGAGTAATTCCTGGAATATCGAACATCTTCGCAAGTTCTATCCATAAGGCGCGGTTGCCGGGGGCTCCAGGCAACCACCTTTTTGTACAAGTCTTGCCGGCAAGGCATGTGATCCTTTGTACAAAGCCAGGCGCAGATCCTGAGCACAGATGAATAAATTTAAGTGTTGTACATTTACTTATTGATTCTCATGTTCACATTCATATATGCATGTTTGTCTAAGATGTTGTATGACACCTGATCCCGGTAAGTTCTAACGAACCGCCAAGGTTTCATCTCTTTATTTTCTCTTCTTTCTTTTTCTTAAAGACAGAAGGATTCCTCGCGTGCACATTTGCCGGGGGGGGAAGGGAAATATGAATACCAGTTGGTGACATTCGGAATCGACACTTGCCGGAGGAAGGACAAAGACAGGAAGCTAAGTCCTAAAAACTCAGAGCAAGTTTTTCTTTTATTACCAAGTTAGTTCCTTGGACGATTCTGACTCTTGTATGGAAAATCTGCATGCGAAGGAACCCTTTTTGTAATCAGTTGCGCCCTTATTTTGTTTTGAGTCCGCTCAACGATTTAAGTGGCTGCACTAAGGACGCCAAGGAGTCTTGCCGGCCGCTGCGCCTCCGGCAGGCTGCTGAAGTCCCGCACCCAGCGCTCGCGGCAGGTTGCGCGCCGGCAAGTTTTTTAGTAAGCGTAGGATGAACTCCATACATAAAGGAATCAGACAAGGAAAGTAGCTAGCATGAGCCTAAACATAGTTAAATTATATTACATCCATGAGTTGCCGCAGTCCTAACTTGAGACTTAACTGTCTTTTACATGAGATGATGGCGGCAAGAATAAAAGAGGAGCACTCAATCCCTGCGCTGGCCTTCGATCCTTTTGATGGACTCCACCTTCTCAAGGATTGGCGCGATGCACTTCTCAAGCGCCTCAACATTTGCATATTTGGCAGGTGGCCGAGTGCGCTGGAGAGGTCGATGCCGGGATTGCTGTGCACCACCTTGAGGAGCACCTTGCGAAGGATGGCCCGGCAAAGCCGGCGAGTCTCGTTCGCCAGTTGGGTTGCCCGGCTAGACTGGAGCGCCCTCAACGCGTTGATGATGCTTTCAAAGAACATCGTCAATCTGGCGCTTGGGGATATTCTTTCCTCGGAAGAATATCTGAAGTTCGACAAGCCCATGGTTGACAGTTCTGCGGTAAGCTTCTCCGCGGCAGCAATGAGACGACCAGTCCAGATCTCAACTCCCTTCTCGTACTCGTTTTGGGCAGCGGCGGCGCTCTTGAGCAGGTTCCTCTCTCCTTGGAGATACTTGAGTAGAGCCTTCTCACGGGCCCTGCCGGCCTCGAGAGATTTCTGTAGCGTGGTCAGCTTCAGCTCCAGAACCGCAATATCATCAGCCGCAGAGGAGAGCTGCTTGGTCTTGTCGGACAGGGCGACTTGCATCTCCGCCAAGGAGTGGAGGGTTTTTTCCCTGTCCCCCTTGAGCGTCGAGAGCTCCTTGCCATGCTTGTCGAGATCTGTCTCCAGCCTCTTCACTTTGTCGCTCAGCTCGTTCTTGGCGGCCTCTGCAACTTCGGCAGCATCGACGGCCTCCTTGAGCTTGCCGGCGTGACTTGCAGTTAGAGCTTCGAGCGCCTCCTTGTGTTTCTACTCCAGCTCCTGGGTCCGCCGCGCGACAAGATTTTCAATGTCTTCATCCTTGCTACGAAGCTTGGCGGCGAGCGCCTGCTCACGTGCGGTGAGATCTTCTTCGAAAGCGTCAAGAGCAACGCGGCGCCCCGTCAGGAGAGCATCTTCGGCAGCGATCCTTTGAACAGCTTCATCATGTGCCTTCTCCATGTCTGATTGCTTCAGGAGGACCTCATTCCATTGCTGGCTCACTTGTTCTCGACCGGCAACCAGCTCTTGAAGGGCCTCGGCGTGCCAGATTTGCATTTGTGCGACGCGCCTTTGAAAATCTGCTTCGGCTGCCTCGACAACTGCCATTCTAGAGTCCGCCTTCTCTTTTCGGGCATGATGGAGAGCCTGGAGTTTGCGGAAGTTTTCGCCCATGGCCTGAAGAAGCTGATCCTCTTCAGACTTGCCACTGCTAGCACTGGGATCGTCGACGACTTCGAGCCCGGTAGCGGCAATAATTTCCTCAAAAATTTCTTCTTTGGCTGGTGCCTCGGTGCTTGCCGTCCCTGGCAAGTTAATGAATAGGTTTTCGCCAACCTTGAGATACTTGCTGGATGAGGGCTCGTCAGATGTTGATGGCTGGTCTTCAGTGGCCGCCTCACCAGTGACAGGGGGCTCCGCGGCCGATGCAGCGCCTGGCGCTCCTGCGGCAGGAATGCCGTCAGTATGGTCCCCAGCCTCCCTGTCGCACTCTTCAGCAGGTTCTTCGGCGATTTCCTTTTGTGCTGTCTTGGCGGCCTCCCCGTCAAGAGCATCACCAGCCCCGGCAACATCATCCTTGGTGGCCTCGCTGGTAGTGATCCTGTCCGCTTCGGCAGCAGCATCCCTGGCGGTCTCCTCGATGATGGCGTCGATGTCCATATGTTCCATCGCAGAGAACTCTGAAGGGTGAAGGAGGAGGTCAGAATAAGATCGAGTTTTTAGATTTTAAAGTGACCAAAGATAAAGAAGTAGGGGGAAAAGAATAACTAGCACTCTGAGGCGATCGAGTACCTGCGTCGGGCTGTCGAGAGGTGGCTTCGCCTCTCCCGGCAACTCCGCTTGCCGGGGGTGGGTTGCCGGAGTCCGTGCTTGTCGGCTCATCCTCAATCCGGACGGGCTCGTCGGCAGGATCTCTTGCCGGGGATGTGCTTGTGGGCGGAGCGGTCGATGAAGGAGGCACAATGGGGCAATCTTCTCCTTGTTGCCGTTCTTCTCCTGCAAACCCAAAGATATCAGCGACAAGAATGAAAGCCTCGGCACCAGCCAACAGAAAAAGGGACAATGAACTTACGCTGGGGGCTGCGTTGAGGACTAGGCTCCGGGCTCACAATGACGGTCTCTGGAACGCTAGTGGAGCCTGCCGGGGGCTCGTCGCTCGTAGAAGTCCTTGACCTCTTCGCCATCCTCTCCAGCAAGGTTTCTGTGTCACTGCAGAAACAATACAAGTAAGTCAGTAAGACTGATGCAGATTGGAAGGTGGAAGTTGTGACAGGTACTCACTCTTCTTCCTCTCGCTCCGGACTGAAGCTGGAGATGTCGAAGTCGACCTCCGTTGCGATGTCTGAGTGGGGAGGTGGAGGAGGGGTCCTGGGCCGCTTGGCTGTGGCAGGCGCCGGGGCAGCCTCTGGCACGGTTGTACGAGACCCTCCTGCCGCTCCGGCGGTGGTCGCTGGTGTGGGTCTCGCGCGCCGCGCGGGCTGTTCACGGGCCCACTGCCGCGGTCCGGTCTTGCCGGCCACTTTCTTGTCGGGGGATTCGCCGCTCGATGTAGGCTAGCTTGCCGGGACGCCTGATGCGGCTTTCCGAAGGACACGCTTTGTCTTCTTCGGGGGCGAGGGCTCTTCTCACGTCTCCTCTTCGGCCGTGTCTTCGCCGGATGAGTTTTCAGCGACTGCGCCGCCTTCTTCCCAGGCAACCTTGCTCTCCTCGGCAGGTTTTGCCTCCACCACCACCTCTGCATCGCTGGCTTCCCACTCTGTGAAGCCAACGCTGCCGGCCTCCGCGGCAAGATTCGCTTCCTCCACTCTGGTAGCGATGTATGCTACCTCCTGATCTGTGGTGGCGCGAATAAGATCTGACTCTTGCCGGACAGGCTTCTCCGTCAGATTGTCGAAGAATTTATGCGCTTCTTCCTCGCTTGGCTCGACCCAGGTCGGGTCAAGGCCGTGGGCGTTGAACATCGGCAAGAAGGCAATGATCGACCCCAATGCAGAGTTGTTGCACAAGGGGACGATCCTTGCCGGCAGCCAGTGCTTGTCTTTGCGCTGGAATAACTTTTGGCGGAGAGCGCCAAGCTGCATAACAGTCAGGTTATTGTTCAGCCCGGAGCGCAGCCTCATGACATCCGCTGCGTTCTTATACTCCCAGGCTGGCCTCCCCCTATTCTGTAGAGGGGCGATGCGGCGGCGGAGGAAGTCGAAGCCGATCATCTCCATTGTCAGCCCGGCAGCCTTCAAGCGGAGGATCCTGGTAGTGGCGATTGTGAGCTTCTCGTCTTCTGCGGCGAGATCGCCCCAATCCTTGCCGCGGACCACCTTCTGTCGCTGGGGATGACAAAAAGGATGAGGATCTGCTTCCTGGATCCAGCACCATTCGGCCCGCCACTCGTCCCACTTTTCGCGGTAAACTCCATCTGGGTATATCTCTTTGTTCCAGGCCCTTGGAATCCAAGCAATAGATCCAGAGAGAGCCTCTCCTTTTTGGATTCGAGGATAGAAATAGTGGCGGAAAAGAGCAGAATTGGGGATCACGCCAGCGAAATTTTCACAAAGATGGGCAAAGATCGACATGCAAAATATGGCATTCGGCGTGAAATCAAGAAGGCGGAAGCCGTATGTATACATGATGTCGTTGAAGAAATCGGAAAAAGGTGGACAGAGCCCGCAATAAAAGTACGCAGTGAAGAAGGGGTATCTGTCCGATCCACCTTTGGAACTAGCACCTGGGATTACGCGTGTGGCGGGGTGAGCTTGCGTTCCCTTCGCACACATGCATTGGTATCGTCCCTTCAAAGTTTCGGCATCGAGCGTCGGAGGGAAGACGACGAGCCTCTTCCGCATCTTCACCAGTTCGCTCTTCGGAACTTCAGCCTTCGCCTCCTTGTCCGTGCCTTTGCCTTTGCTGGCCTTGGGCGGCATGGCGACTGTGGAAATGGAAGCCGGAGGACGGAACGAGCGCGGGAGCAGCGAGCAGAAGAGAAGAAAGGTTTCGCTCTGAGCTCGAGCAGAGGAAGGCGATGGCGATGGCCAGATTGGGAAGAAGAGGGGGGTGGATAGGTTTGCGCCTCCACGACTTCTCCTTTTTATGGGGAAGGAGCGGGGCCACCTTGTTTATCCCCCAATATGAATGCGCCTCTATGGGCGCGAAACAGTTTGCAGCCTTTTTGGCACACTTCCCACATCGCGCCCTCCGTGCGCGTAGTGGGGGCACAGTAAAATGAGATATTTACGAGCAGTTAATTCCCTGCCACGCGTGCCCGTGCACTGTTTGGGCCTAGCCCAACAACGCCTCGCACTCGTGTATGGCCCAGGCCCGGGGGCTCCTGTCGGTGTACTAAGTATTGGGCCACTAGTACCCCTTACTTGTGCACGGGTAGTTGTAGCCGTCCTCGCGGCAAGGCTTGCCGGGATCAGCTCGAGGTCGATTCAAGTCATCAAGGAAATCATCAAGTCAGAGATCTGAGAATCAGCAGATAAGCAAAGCTGGAAATCGAAGGCCAGCTTCCCCGGCAAGATCCTTGCCGGGATGGCCGTGGAGCCCGGCAAGGTTCGGCGCCCGGCAAGATTTGGTTCTCGGCAAGGCTTGGTGCCCGGCAAGGATCGGCGCCTGGCGAGATTCCGCCACTGTGCCACCGCTTTGGCACAGTAACAAGTCAGACATTCTGGCTCCTTCCCTGGGTGCGTGGCGGCATGCCAGTGGAGGAGGGCTTGAGCGGTGCTGATGGGATGGCCCCTTTTTCCATCCCCAAGAAAGTAAGGACACCTAAACGGACACCTCACGGTGCATTAAATGCGCTTGTCCTCATCCATCAGGGGTTAGGTATGATACCCTGTAGCTACTTTACACCTCAATGTATATACATTTTGCCACTGTGGAGACCCCTTTGAGCATATAAAAGGAGGCCCAAGGCAACTGCTACAGAGGAGGAGAACTTCTGGCCCATTCTGCATGCGTAGCTGCTCTTTGAACGTACTGTTCATTGCGAGCGCTCCTGAAGGCTGGGCTCAAGAACATCAATAAGAACACAAAGCAGGAGTAGGGTTTTACGCTGATCAGCGGCCCGAACCTGGGTAAAAACCTCCCGCGTCGATCACTGGTTCTGCTCTTTGCGTATACCTCTCCCCCCGCCGAATCGTAAAGGGGTCTCTCGAGATCCCATAGGTGTCGTGCCCCGACAGCGAGAGGTGGAGAGAGCCCCCTCCTTCTTCTTCTTCCTTGACCTCCCCCTAGATGGGAGGAGGGTTTCCCCTCTAGTCCATGGCCTCCATGGCGGCGGATAGGCGGGAGCCCTTCCGAGATTGGATCTATCTCTCTGTTCTCTTCCGTTTCGCGTTCCTGTTTTCTGGCCATTCACCGTTTCTTAAATTCCCGGAGATACGTAACTCCGATTGGGCTGAAATTTTTACACGATTTTTATCTGGATATTATCTTTCTTACGGTCGAAGAAGGGCAGCAACCGCCTTACAGGGGACCCACAAGCCTTCTAGGCGCGCCTAGGGTAGGGGGGCACCCTTCAAGCTTGTGGCCCCCTCGGGCATCGTCTCACGTTGATTCTTTTTCCCAAAATCACATATATTCCAAAATAAATTTTCATAAATTTTTATCACGTTTGGAGTTCGTTTGATATGGATATTCTGCGAAAAAAACATGCAACAAACAGGAACTGGCACTAGGCACTCGATCAATATGTTAGTCCCAAAAATAATATAAAATGTTGCCAAAAGTATATGAAAGTTGTAGAATATTGGCATGAAACAATAAAAAATTATAGATACGATGGAGACGTATCAGCATCCCCAAGCTTAACCCCTGCTTGTCCTCGAGTAGGTAAATGATAGAAAAGATAATTTTTGATGTGGAATGCTACCTAGCATAATCTTGATCATATAACCTAGTCATGGCATGAATATTAAGATACGAGTGATTCAAAGCAATAGTCTATAATTTGACATAAAGACATCAATACTCAGGCATCCCAACAAACAATCATGTCTTTCGAAATATCAATGCTAAAGAACATTATCCCTACAAAATCATATAGCCTTGTCATGCTCCATCTTCTTAACACAAAGTATTTATCCTGCACAACCCCGATGACAAGCCGAGCAATTGGTTCATACTTTTTAACGAGCTTCAGCTTTTTCAACCCCCACGCAATACATGAGCGCAAGCCATGGATACATCACAATGTGTGGAATAGAATATGATGTTGGACGTTGTGTGGAGAAGACAAAAAAGGAGAAAGTCTCACATCGACGCGGCTAATCAACGGGCTATGGAGATGCCCATCAATTGATGTCAATGCGAGGAGTAGGGATTGCCATGCAATGGATGCACTCAGAGCTATTAGTGTATGAAAGCTCAAACTGAAAACTAAGTGGGTGTGCATCCAACTTGCTTGCTCATGAAGACCTCGGGCATTTGAGGAAGCCCATCATCAGAATATACAAGCCAAGTTCTATAATGAAAAATTCCCACTAGTATATGAAAGTGACAACATAGGAGACTCTCTATATGAAAACATGGTGCTACTCTAAAGCACAAGTGTGGAAAAGGATAGTAACATTGCCCCTTCTCTCTTTTTCTCTCATTTCATTTTTTTGTTTTCTCTTTTTTCTTTTTTTTCTCTCTCTTTTTTGTTGGGCTCATTTTGGCCTTTTTTTTTTTTCGGAGTCTCATCCCGACTTGTGGGGGAATCATAGTCTCCATCATCCTTTCCTCACTAGGGCAATGCTCTAATAATGATGATCATCACACTTTTATTTACATACAAATCGATAGTACAACTCGATATAACTAATACATGATGACTCTATATGAATGCCTCTGGCAATGTACCATGATGTGCAATGATCTAGGATAGCAAGGATATCAAAAAATGGACAAGCCATGAAAATATCATGCTAGCTATCTTACGATCATGCAAAGCAATATGGCAATGAATGCTCAAGTCATGTATATGATGATGGAAGTTGCATGGCAATATATCTCAGAATTGCTATGGAAATGCCATAATAGGTAGGTATGGTGGCTGTTTTGAGGAAGATATAATGAGACTTATGTGTGATAGAGCATATCATATCACGGGGTTTGGATGCACCGGCGAAGTTTCCACCAACTCTCGAGGTGAGAAAGGGCAATGCACGGTACCGAAGAGGCTAGCAAATTGCAGAAAGGTGAGAGTGCATATAATCCATGGACTCGCATTAGTCATAAAGAACTCACATACTTATTGCGAATGTTTATTAGCCCTCAAAGAAAAGTACTACTATGCATGCCCCTAGGGGATAGATTGGTAGGAAAAGACCATCGCTCGTCCCCGACCGCCACTCATAAGGAAGATAATCAATAATAAATCATGCTCCAACTTCTTAGCATAACGAGAGACTATACGTGCATGCTTCGGGAATCACAAACCTTAACGCCAATATTCTTACTAAACCACAATAATTCACTAGTTCCTCCCACATATTAGCATCTATATCACAAAACTATTGCAAGGAATCAAACATATCATATTCAGTGATCTACAAGTTTTATGTAGGATTTTATGACTAACCATGTGAATGACCAATTCCTGTTAACTCTCTAAATAGATATAAGTGAAGCATGAGAGTTTAATTCTTTCTAAAAAATATATTCCCACGCTCTAACAAATATAAGTGAAGCAAAAGAGCATTCTATGAATGGCGGTTTTCTATGTGTAGAGAAACAGGCAATCCAAACTTCAAATGATATAACTGAAGCACATGAAGCTTTCTACAAAGCCATACTCAAAAGATATAAGTGAAGTGCAAAGAGCATTCTATATATCAACCAAGGACATTATCATACCAGCAAGGTGCAATATTAAAAGAAAAATAAAAAGCACACGACGCTCCAAGAACTTACGCATATCGTGTGACGAATAAAATTATAGCTCAAAGTAAAATTACCGATGGTTGTTAGAAGAAAGAGGGGATGCCTTCCGAGGCATTCCCAAGATTAGTTGCTTGGGAGTCCTTGAATATTACCTTGGGGTGCCTCGGGCATCCCCAAGCTTAGGCTCTTGCCACTCCTTTTTCCTTCATCCATCGTGATCTCACCCAAAACTTGAAAACTTCAATCACACAAAACTTAACAAAACCCTCGTGAGATCCGTTAGTATAATAAAGCAAATCACTACTTTAAGTACTGTTGTAAACCCATGCATATTTTATTTTTGCATTATAACTACTGTACTCTAAATTCACCATGGCTTATATCACCGATACAATCCATAGATTCATCAAAACACTCAAAAAAATGCATCAAAAACATAATCTGTCAAAAAGAGAACAGTCTGTAGCAATCTAAACACTGACCATACTTATGTAACTCCAAAAATTCTGAAAAATTAGGAAAAAATAAAAAAAATTCATATAATTATTGTGTAAAAAAATTAGAAACATTTGACATTCCAATAAAAAATGTAAATCCATTCACTACAGCCAAAGTTTCTGTTTTTGCAGTGCACATACCAAACAAGCAATCTAAACATCCGAAAGGCAAATCTTGGCACATTATTTTTATAATAGAATGGATTTGTACAAGGGGATAATTATTTTTGTTGAAAAGTTTCTGTAATTCAAGAATTGCAAAGTTTCCATGGGCATGAACAAAGTTCAAGGAGCTCCCCCACTTCAACGGTGCTCGTCTTTTTTACTTCCACTTTTCTTTTTGAAAATGTTTTAGGTTCCCCTCTATATTTTTTTTTTGTTTTTAAACTTTATAAAATCACTCAACATAATAAAATGACTCTCCAAAACTTCCGGGTTGTCTCCCAGGCAGCGCTTTCTTTAAATCCATTAAGCTAGGCATAAAGTGCTCAAGCAATGGATCCACCCGGATCCCAAGGTATATCAATGCCAATTTTAATTAGCAATGATTTGTAATTTAGTAGTGAGCACAAAGTAACATATATCATGCAATGATGAAGTCTAACTCTCTTCCTATGTATCGGCATGTCCTAAAAGAACAATTCATGCACATCAAGTAAAGGCCAATGCATAGCATAAATAGTTTCTTGCAATTTTATCGTATTGGAAACATGGAGAGGTGGAGATGTGGTTCATCTCTCATAATAATTGCAAGTAGGAGTAGCAAGCACATGCATATTATATTCATCAAAATCATCATGTGTAGTGGTAAAACGCAACCCATCAATATAATCCTTAATAAGCGCAAACTTCTCCGATATAGTATAGTTTGGAGAATTCAAAAAGATAATAGGACTATCATGTGTGGGTGCAATAGCAACAATTTCATTCTTAACATAAGGAACTATAGCAAGTACATCTCCATAAGCATCATTCATATTGGCATCATGGCCACAAGCATAGCAAGCATCAACTTCATCAAAAAGGGATCTTTCAAACGAATCCAAGGGATCAAAGCAATCATCATAGCATTCATCCTTCGATAAGCACGAAGGTAAATTAAACAATGTATGAGTTGAAGAGTTACTCTCATTAGAAGGTGGGCACGAGTAGATAATCCACTCTTCCTCCTTTTGTTCTTCGCTCTCCTCGTCATCTTTTTCATCCAATGAGCTCACAGTGTCATCAATTTCTTCTTCCATAGATTCCTGCAAAATATTAGTCTCTTCTTGGACAGCACAGACTTTCTCAATAAACTCATTAATATCGGCATTATATTCATAATTCTCATAGCAATATTTAAGTATAGCATAATTTTCAGGTCTGTAATTAGCATCATCATAATTTTCACACTTTTCAAACAAAGATTCAATTTCATAAGCACCCTTAAAAGCAACAAATTCTTTTATTCGTTCCACATCATAGTAATCATATATACCATTAGCATAAGAAGCCAAGGTTTCATTATCACTAAATTTACATGAAAAGGGAAGGTGTGGATCCTTCACCCTAGAGCAACAAGTATAATCATATCTCAAGCATAAATTCCAAGCATACCAATGCAACATTTCAATTTGATCCCATAAGAGTTTCCTTTTTTGAGTCAAGCGATAATCCCTAAAGTATTCACATTGATCCAACATGTCTCCCATTATCAAGTTGAGTGGGGTTTTCTCAGGATTATCAAAGTAGTGTTTAATATTTTTCACATAACAGGCATCGAGGGTTTTAGGAGGTTCCCCATCTCCATGAGTAGCAAGTACACCTAATTTTTTTGGTATTTCATGTTCCATATCCATAACTAAAGATAGAGAACAACTTAGGACAGAAAATAAAATCTACTTAGTGATAAAGCAAACAAGCACACACGAGAATATTCACCCCACGCTATTGCTCCCCGGCAACGGCGCCAGAAAAAGGTCTTGATAACCCACAAGTATAGGGGATCAATTGTAGCCTTTCTCGATAAGTAAGAGTGTCGAACCCAACGAGGAGCTAAAGGTAGAACAAATATTCCCTCAAGTTCTATCCACCACCGATACAACTCTACGCACGCTTAATGTTCACTTTACCTAGAACAAGTATGAAACTATAAGTACTTTGTAGGTGTAATGGGATAGGTTTGTATGATAATAAAGAACAGGTAAATAAAAGCTAGGGTCTATTTAGATAAAGAAACAATTAAGTTAGTTTTAGTAGAGACCTTTTTGTCTCAAGGAAGTTATTTCTCCCTAGGCAATCGATAACTAGACCGGTAATCATTATTGTAATTTCATATGAGGGAGAGGCATGAGCTAACATACTTTGTCTACTTGGATCATATGCACTTATGATTGGAACTCTAGCAAGCATCCGCAACTACCAAAGATCATTAAGGTAAAACCCAACCATAGCATTAAGTATCAAGTCCTCTTTACTCCCATACGCAACACCCCACTTACTCGGGTCTGTGCTTCTGTCACTCACGCCACCCACCATAAGCGAATCATGAACACATTGCAACATCCTACAGCGGGGATCCCTCACGCTTGCGTGACATAGAGAGAGCCATAGGACAGCACCAATAATAAAACATACAACTCAAACCAATCATGATCACCAATGAACCCATAGGACAAAACGGATCTACTCAAACATCATAGGATAGCCACATATCATTGGATAATAATATATAGCGTTGAGCACCATGTTTAAGTAGAGATTACAGTAGGGAGAAGAGGTGTTACACTGCTTCCTACAGGGGGGGGAGAGTTGGTGATGACGGCGGCGAAGTTGTTGGTGTAGATCGCCATCACGATGATGGCCCCGGCGGCATTCCGGCGCCACCGGGAGAGAGGGGGAGAGAGCCCCCTCCTTCTTCTTCCTTGACCTCCCCCCGATATGGGAGGAGGGTTTCCCCTCTAGTCCATGGCCTCCATGGTGGTGGAGGGGCGGGAGCCCCTCCGAGATTGGATCTATCTCTCTGTTCTCTTCTGTTTCGCGTTCCTATTTTCTGGCCTTTCACCGTTTCTAAAATTCCCGGAGATCCATAACTCCGATTGGGCTGAAATTTAACACGATTTTTATCCGGATATTATCTTTCTTGCAGCCGAAGAAGGGCACCAACCTCCTTACAAGGGACGCACAATCCCTCTGGGCGTGCCCAGGGTAGGGGGCGCGCCCTTCGAGCTTGTGGCCCCCTCGGGCATCGTCTCGCGTTGATTCTTTTTTCCAAAAATCACATATATTCAAAAATAAATCTTCGTAAATTTTTATCGCGTTTGGACTTTGTTTGGTATGGATATTCTGCAACACAAAAAACATGCAACAAAGAGGAACTAGCACTGGGCACTGGATCAATATGTTAGTCCCAAAAATAATAT
The DNA here is from genome assembly GCA_011799875.1 of Thinopyrum elongatum. NCBI lineage: Eukaryota > Viridiplantae > Streptophyta > Magnoliopsida > Poales > Poaceae > Thinopyrum > Thinopyrum elongatum. Next base: position 274,769,950 of record CM022300.1, on the reverse strand, counting down.
AAAATGTTGCCAAAATTATATGAAAGTTGTAGAATATTGGCATCAAACAATGAAAAATTATAGATACGATGGAGACGTATCATCGCGCTGCTGTTAACAAGGACTACATGCGAGTGAACAGTCGGGGGATGATGCCCATGAAGAGGAAGTGTGACGCTTCTTGGAGTCCCAATGGCTCCACAATGACTTCGTGTGGCTGGCGGACAATGTCTGGATGGGAGTTTTCAGTAACTTCCATTACTTGGCGTACCGCGGCATCACCATGGAGGTCCTTTCAACCTTCGAGCACACTCTCGAGGATTCGAGGGTGCTGACGAGCTGCTCCTTCATGCTCGGGGGAGTTCCACATAGGATGATGCTTGAGCAGTGGTGCAATGTCTTTGGGTTCAAGAACCATGGGGTTCTCAACACCAAGGCATGCCCATCGCTGATGCGTTGGGTACATGGGACCTCATCTCCGTCAAGGATGAGCACGACCTCTCCGGCAGGAAGATATCGAGCATACAAAGCCCGGCCATTCGTTACTTCATCATTTTCCTTGCCAATACTATATTCGGTAGGGAGAACATCGGGGGCATGTCGAGCTATGACATGTGTGTGCTCCACGCAACACTCCACCCCAACTACACTCCCAAACCAAACTTGGGAGCTTTTCTGATGCTTCACCTCAACCGGCAGCACAAGCAGCAGAGGGGTACTATTGTTATGGGAGGCATAGTGACTCGGCTTGCCGGCCTCGATTTTGATGAGATGCTACATGTCCCAGGTCCTACAGTGCTCAACCGTAGGATTATGACTAACACACATTTCATTGCGCCCGTGCCAGTGGAGCATTGCTACAGGTGCCCCCTACCTAACTCGGAAACTCCCGATGTGCGCTTGCCCTTGCCGCAAGCTTTTACTGTTTCTACACATGATATGTGGTTGCTTTCCATTGTTAAAATTAATGAGTATAGGCATGCAGCCGGGTTCCAAAATGATGTTCACCCCGAGACCGCTCCTGAGTGGGATGATGCAGCAGCAGGGCATGCTCATGGTTGGGATGCATGGGGTAATGCACCTCACTTTGCACCATAGCCTGCACCATAGGTTAACTTTGGATAGCCACATGACTATGTGCCTAGGTTAGAGTTTCAGCAGCTGCAACAACAGGTAGGAGGGATCCGTACGGACCTCCGTGAGGCTAACAACAACATTAACCTGCTCAGTGATGATACGACCAGTTCTAGTAGTACCAACGACAAAGATGACGTACAAGCTGCTTCTCATGATCAAGTTGACGATGTATGCGTGCCAAAATATTTATGTTGAAGCTACAATGATGAAGAGCTAGTGATTGTGCAAAATACATGGCATGCCGGTCAAGCGGAGACTGAGGCATTTATTTCAAGAGATAAATAAATAAGTAACATTAATCCTTTTGAAGAAGACATGCTCTACACATACATATTTGGAGGAAAGGCCTACATGTACAAGAATGATGATAGTTGTCATGTGCATGGCTACATGAGGGAGATAGATGGATGGATGTACTATTATCAAAGAGACAATTTAATTAAAGTGGAAGATCTATCTGCTGCATGTACGTGGTTTAGATGGCAGGAGCTAGGAATCCTATTTTGTTCCTATTTTTGCCACGCAAGGAATATGCACGACAAGGACATATAGCTGACCAACTCTCTCTCAAGGACATCGGATGGGGCCCACCTATAGCGGAAATAAAGATGGTGCACCAATTAGAGAGTCCAAGTTAGTTTAGGTAATACTCATATGTGTAACGGTATTCAAATTGTGTCTTTGTTTAGGGAAAGGATAGCATGCATTAGGAAAGGAGTCTGCCAACTTGTTGGTCAAGTTCGTCTCGTATGTCCGGCTATTATAAATAGCCATGGACATTCAATGTAAAATTTAGCTTATATTTTATACAGGTTAGGCAACATGTGTATCGAATATTAAGTGGCCCTCTTTGTGTGTCACGGGTATTTATATTGTGTGAATTTTCTGCGTGAAAGTTGCACTTCGATCGAGGTCCATCGTTCTCGACAGGTTGCGCGCTAGTTATGTCTACTTTGGCAGGAGGTTCCTCGTGTGTCGAGCGATTATCCGTTGGTCTTCGTTACCCCAACTTCAGGTTACGAGCACTTCTCATGTAATTGGGAGTATTTTTTATCGGTGGATATTGGAGGTTATTGCATCGTAAAAGATCGGGCAAAATCATCGGCACGTCCGAGGTTGTGCCCTCATCAAGTGGGAACATACAACCCATCTTTTCTTTTTGTCATCCACACCCTGGCACAGGAGGCCAGTCCTCTAGTGGCCCATCTCAGATGCACTGGCCACACGTTGGCTAGAGGGACAAGGATGACGAGGGCATGGACTAGAGAGTAGGCCAAAAGCCTAAGCTTGGAGGGCTCATCCCCTAGTTATCCATGCATGCATATTTATTTTTCTTCTTTTTATTTTTCTTCTGTTTTTGTTCTTAGCATGTTTACTTCCAGTTTGCATAATAAATTTGAAGAGCAAGCTTTGCTCTTGCCTTGTTGGATTTCTCTTCATTTTTGTTTTTTTCTTCAAGCCCATAGGGTTACTCTCTGCTAGCAAATTGGAAATGAGGAGAATGAAGTGGAGGTTTGACTGAGGGAAGAAGTGAGCCAGCGCGAGAAGGTATAACATATGCATAATCCCTTGTCTCGCGTTATTATTTGATAAATAATTGTCAGTTGACTGGCTGCACTTAAGTGAGTTCCCTGTGATAGTTGAATACCATTTAGTCATAACTCCCAACTTCAGATTTTGCTAGCAGAATGATAACCCACAAGTATAGGGGATCACAATAGTTTTCGAGGGAAGAGTACTCAACCCAAATTTATTGATTCGACACAAGGGGAGCCAAAGACTATTTGCAAGTATTAGCAGTTGAGTTGTCAATTCAACCACATCTAGAGAACTAAATATCTGCGGCATAGTGATCAGTAGCACAGTAGTATGATAGTTTGATAGCAGTGGTAACAGTAGCAATAGTAACGGTAACAGTAGCAGTAGCAGCTTTATAGTGATTATAACGGCAGCAGCAACGAAAGTAACTTAGCAAAGATCAATATGGAAAGACGTAGGCATTAGATCAGTGATGGATATTTATGTTGGATGACATTCATCATGTAACAGTCATAACCTAGAGCGACACAGAACTAACTCCAAATGATCAATGTCATGAAGGCATGTATTCCGTATATAGTCATGTGTGCTTATAATAAGAACTTGCATGACATCTTTTGTCCTACCCTCCTGTGGCAGCGGGGTCCATAAGGAAATATAAGGGATATTAAGGCCTCCTTTTAATAGAGAAACGGACAAAAGCATTATCACATAGTGAATACATGAACTCCTCAAACGACGGTAATTACCGAAAAGAATCCCAATTATTGTCACCTTACAATATGCAGATCATAACATGTAATAGGTGCATACAACTTGCAAGATCGGATCAAGAACACAAATATAATCATGAAAACATAAAGGGTTCAGATCTGAAATCAAGGCACCCGGGCCCTAGTGACAAGCATTAAGCATAGCAAAGTCATAGCATTGTCAATCTCAAAACATAATGGAAACTAGGGAACAAGCCCTAACAAAACTAACTCGATTACGTGATAAATCTCATCCAACCCATCACCGTCCAGCATGCCTACGAAGGAATTACTCACTCCCGGTGGTGAGCATCATGAAATTGGTGATGTAGCATGGTTGATGATGACGACGGCATCGAATCCCCCTCTCCGGAGCCCCGGGCGGACTCCGGATCAGCCCTCCCGGTGAAGAACAGGCGGTTGCGATGGCTCCGTGTCGTAAAACATGATGATTCCTTCTCTCTAATTTTTTTCTGGACTAATAGGTCCTTATGGAGTTGGAGTTAGGGTTGCAGGAGCTGCCAGGGGCCCACAAGCTTGCTAGGCGCACCCCCTAGGAATGTGGCGCACTGGTGGCCCCCTGTGGTATTTCTCTTCGCCAGTATTTTTATATATTCTGAAAATATTCTCCGTACATTTTCAGCTCTATACGAGAACTTCTATTTCTACACAAACACAACACCATGGCAATTTTGCTGAAAACAACGTCAGTCCGAATTAGTTTCATTCAAATCATGCAAACTAGAGTCCAAAATAAGAGCAAAAGTGTTTTGAAAAGTAGATACGTTTGGGACGTATCAACTCTCCCAATCTTAACTCATTGCTTGTCCTCAAGCAATTCAGTTAACAAACTTAAAGTGATAAAGAAAAGCTTTTACAAACTCTTTTTGTTCTTGTTATTGTAAATATACTTAACTAATGTTCAGGTTTTCAGCAAAGACTATGAACTAACCATGTGCATGATAACATTGAGGTCTCACACTTACTCATACCAATGACATAACCAACTAGCGAGCAATAATAAGATATCTCAGATGCCAACAATTTGTCAAAACAATCATGATATAATATGATAACATGGTATGTCACTAGCCCTTTTTGAGACCGAAAAACATAAATGCAGAGCACCTCTGAAGTTCAAGTAGCGACTAAATATTGTAATTTATGGTAGGAGAGATCCAGTCAAGTCGCACCCAACATTAACTATACTCAATGCATAAGCATGACAATAGTGCTCACCAACTGGTGCTTGAATGAGAAGGTGATGACTCAACATTAAAAGTAAAATAACATAAAAGTAAATGGATAGGCCCTTCACAGAGGGGAGAATTTATTTGTAGAGGTGCCAGAGCTCAAAGCTTAAAATAGAGATGAATATAATTTTGAGAGGTATGCCTTTCCTGTCAACGTCATGACCGAGAGTTTTCGATATCTTCCATGCTAAACACATTAGCGGTGGTTCCCAAACTGAAAGGTAAAGTTTACTCCCCCTCCACTATACAAACACAAGCCATGGCTAGCCGAATCCTCGGGTGCCCTCCATACCAACAACTTCCTGGGGGAGTTTGTTTCATTAGTTTTTGTTTTGATCATGGGACTAGGCATCCTGAATACTAGCCCCTCTCGTGTAAGGACAAGTGAATAAACACTTATCGTGAGAATAACCTGCTTAGCATGGAAGATACTTACTACCCCCTGTCGCTCCATGACTGGTACGGGCATGCAAAACAGATGCTTATTTGAATGATTAGAGGTGGCACATGCAAATTTACTTGGGACGGCAGAGTAATACCGCATATAGGTAGATATAGTGGACTCATCTGGAACAAATTTTGGTTTAAGGATTTGGATGCACAAGCAGTATTCCCGCTTAGTACGGGTGAAGGCTAGCATATAGATTGAGAAGCGACCAGCCAGAGAGCGAAAATGGTCATAATCATGCATTGAGAATAATTAACATCAAGTACGAGCATGAGTAGGATATAAACACCATGAACATAAATATCTTGGAGGCTATGTTGGTTTTGAATCAACTACATGCATGAACATATGCCAATTCAAGCCACTTGAATTGATTAGAGGAAGATACCATACTATCATACTACATCATAACCATTTTAATGCATGTTCACACTCAAGATAAATCATTATCCGCTCCTAGCTATTTAAGCATGGCATGAGCAACTATAATCTCTAATTGTCATCACAAACATGTTTACTCATAATAAGCTGAATCAAGAATGATGAGCTAAACATATTTACAAAAACAAAAACAAGAGGAGTTCATACCAGCTTTTCTTCACCTCAATCGCTTCATCAAATCATCGTCGTTATTGCCATTCACTAGCACGATCGAATGATATGAAAATAATAATAGTGCAAGTGTGTCGTGGACTAAGCTGGAATCTCCAAACATTTTATTCAAAAGAGAAGACAGGGTAATATGGGCTCTTTGTTAGATCAACAATAATGCATATGAGAGCCACTCAACAATTTCATCATGGTCTTCTCCTTACGACAACTCAAAGAAAGAAAACAATTTCAGAGGAACACACTAAAATATTTTTGGAGTTTCGTTCTTATAAAAAAAAAGCAAATTAACGAAGGGAAGAAAACGAAAACGAGAAAAACTATTTACACGGGAAAGCTCCCAACAAGTAAAAGAAGAACGGGAAATCTTTTTGGGTTTTCTTTTTAATACTACATACTACGAAACAAGAAAGAAAAACCAAAAAGAAGTGAGAAATATTTTTGGATTTTCAAAGTTTTTCAAACACATAAGAACAAAGTGGAAAATAAAACTAGCATGGATATACAAATGAAAAAGGATGAACACCGACAATTCGAATGAAATTTGTGAACATGAATGTAATTTCGGTGAGAAATACGTACTCTCCCAAGCTTAGGCTTTTGGCCTAGGTTTGTCTATGGCCCCTGATGGCTTGTGTAATACCCATAGTCATAGTTCGGGTTGTATTGAAATGCAGCTGCCACAGCTTGGCGGGCTGCCACATTAAGGCGAGCGGTCTCCACCGCCCTCTCGTACTCCTCAGCCTCCTCCTCAAGCATGTAATGTCTATGTTTTTCCTGAAAGTTAAAGAACGTAGGAGAAGGCAAAGAAATATGGAAAACACATTGCCTGTTAAAGATTAGCCTGTAACGGAGTGGAGGGTCGTTCCTCTCAAGGAATTGCCGACTTTCCATGGCCTCATAGTCGAGGAAGCTAGGTGGCAACATGATATCATTTTCTCTAATGGGTATGCCGAGATGAGCAGCTAAGCGAGTCACATAAATTCCACCAAAGAAATCACCCACTCAGTCATTATTATGTAAACAACGTGCAACAATGGCCCCCATGTTAAATTGTCTATTTCTCAACACCGCACTCTTAAGAATGCTCAAATCCGAGGCACCAAGATGACTAGGATCATGTTTACCATTAATACATCTACCTATGAACAGAGCAAAATAATGTATAGCAGGAAAATGGATGCTCCCTATAGTAGCTTGTATTATGCCACTAGTTTCACCCGAAGTAATATTCAGCAGAAGTTCATTGCAATCAGATTTACGAGGCTCAGTGCATGTCCCCAGCAAGGAATTTTACATACTTCACTAAATTCCTCGATATCCATGCAAAAAGGATTTTCATATAAATTGAAGATAACAACATGTGAATTGCGATGAGACACGTACTCAAATTTCCGCACAAAAGATTCAGTAAGATTATAGTATTGTGGGAACTTATTTGACACGAAGTCCGTCAGCTCGGCATTTTGCACATACATATCAAACTCCTCCTTATTACCAGCTCGAGTCATGAAGGAATCCGATGGCCATTCACACTGGTGCACAAGTGCTTCTCGTGGTGGTTCAAGGTCCGGCTCACGTATAGCAAGCCTTGGAGAGCTCTTGCTCGAGGAACCACCTTGGAATATTTTCCTAAACATTTTTCTTCCTCTGATTTTTTTTGAAATTCTTAGTTACTCAAAATAAAATTGAACAAAACTCAACCAAATTGATAGCAACTACTCCCATAAGTGTCTAGAGGCTATATCATGCATTAAAACTACTTTGGACCATATAAATTTAACATGCAAGCTCAAGAACATGGTCACCACATCAGCAAAAAATTGTAATATATAAAGCACTAGTACAAAAACTAATTGGACCATTGGAGGAGTCACATACCGAAAAATAATCTCCCAAAATAGTTTCAGAAAAGGAGTTCTGAGCAAGGATATTGAAAATTAAAGGCAAAGGAGCGAGAACACGGGTTTGAACAAGCTAGTGTTTTTTTCTGGAGGTGGAAGAAGGCAGTGTGCCGTTGGGATAAGTGAGTGCGTCCCTGTGGGACCCACAAGCCTAGTACGCGTGCTCTGGGGGCCTGGCGCACCCTGTGAGCTTGTGGCTCACAGGTACACCCCCTGGGTGTGTTCTGTGCCAAAAATTCTTAAATAATGTGGAAAGAATCATACTATTTAGGGTATTCTGAGAACTTTTTTTGGGTCATTTTTTATTACACAAAAAATTCAGAAAACAAGATAATCATGGCATTTCTACTTTGTTAACTTTAAATAACAGAGAGAAAATAGTAGGTACATTAGGTTGTGCTTACTAAATTCATCGACCACATGCCCCTAAAAAAGAATCCATTAATATGGTTGATCAAGTCTTATTAACAAACCATTTTCCAATGAAATGAAACCGAAGAATCTTCGTATACACTAAGTTACCTCAATGGGGATATGCATCTCCCCAATAATAAGAGTTTCATATTTCTTTTTGACTGAAGGAAGAGGAAATTCGAAACATCCAATAGTGATTGTCGCAGTTTTTTCAATAATGTTCATACTATTCACTTGGAATTGTTTCTTTGGGAAATAAACCGTATGCTCATTATCATTGACATTAAAGGGAACCTTGCCCTTGTTGCAATCAATAACAGCACCTGGAGTATTCAAAAAGGGTCTACCAAGGATAATCGACATGTTGTCATCCTCGGGCATATCAAGTATAACAAAGTCTGTCAAGATAGTAACATTTGCAACAACAACGAGCACATCCTCGCAAATTCCAATAGGTATAGCAGTAGATTTATTAGCCATTTGCAAATATATTTTAGTAGGTATGAGTTTATTCAAATCAAGTCTTCTATATAAAGAGAAAGGCATAACACTAACACCGGCTCCTAAATCACATAAAGCAGGTTTAACATAACTTCTTTTAATGGAGCATGGTATAGTAGGTATTCCCGGATCTCCTAACTTCTTAGGTACCCCACCCTTAAAAGAATAGTTTGCAAGCATGGTGGAAATTTCAGCTTTAGGTATCTTTCTTTTATTAGTGACAATATCGTTCATGTATTTAGCATATGGAGGCATTTTCAATATATCAGCCAAACGAGTACGCAAGAAAAAAGGTCTAAGCATTTCAAAAAAGCATTCAAATTGTTCCTCATCCTTATTCTTAGGTGGTTTAGTTGGAAAAGACATCGATTTTTTAACCCATGGCTCTCTTTCCTTACCATGCTTTCTAGCAATGAAATCTCTCTTATCATATCTTTTATTCTTAGGAGGTGGGTTATCAAGATCAATAGCAGGTTCTATTTCTACATCATTATCAAGTTCTTTATCCTTATCTGGTTGAGCATCATCAGGAACATCATTATCATTATCACTAGGTGAATGTTCATTACCAGATTGTGTTTCAGCATCAAAAATAGAAACATCATTACTGTTCTCAGAAGGTTTTTTTACCTCAGGTTCACTAGAAACATGCAAAGGTCTATCATTTTTATTTTTCTTGTTAGATGTACTAGGCACATCATTATTAATTCTCTGAGAATCTTGCTCAATTATTTTAGGATGACCTTCAGGATATAGTGGCTCCTGAGCCATTCTACCTCCTCAAGTCATAACTCTAACAGCATGATCATTCATATTAATATTCATCTCATTGAGCAAATCATTTTGTGACTTAGCAACTTGTTCTAGTTGAGTTTGAACCATGGATGAATGTTTACCTAGACCCTTAACATCATTAGCAATTCTGAGCATCAAGTCACTCAAACGATCAATGATGAAATCATTGTGTTTCAATTGTTTCTTAACATATGCATTGAAATGTTCTTGCTTAACAATGTAGTTATCAAATTCATCCAAGCATTGACTAGCAGATTTATTATAAGGAATATCACCTTCATCAAATCTTATAAGAGAATATACCTCTACTACCTGTGTCAGGGTGTCCAGCCCATGTATTTCTTCAATAGCTAGTAAATTCTTAACATCTTCAGCTTTAATACCTTTTTCTTTCATAGATTTCTTTGCCTCTTGCATATCTTCAAGATGAGGAATAGAATACCTCTCTTCTTCGGTGTTGGTTTAGGTAGTGGTTCAGGAAGTGTCCAATCATTATCATTTCTCAATATATTATTCAATAGTTCTTCAGCCTGTTCAACAGTTCGTTCTCTGAAAACACAACCAGCACAACTATGTAGGTAGTCCCTAGAAGCATCGGTTAGTCCATTATAAAATATATCAAGTATTTCATTTTTCTTAAGAGGATGATTAGGCAAAACATTAAGTAATTGGAGAAGCCTCCCCCAAGCTTGAGGGAGATTCTCTTCTTCAATTTGCACAAAGTTAAATATTTCCTATAAGGCAGCTTGTTTCTTATGAGTAGGAAAATATTTTTCAGAGAAGTAATATATCATATCCTAGGGACTATGCACACAACCAGGAGCAAGAGTAGTAAACCATATCTTATCATCACCCTTTAACGAGAAAGGTAACAACTTAAGAATATAATAGTGGAGAATCTTTTCCTCGTGAGCAAATAGGGTGGCTATATCATTTAATTTATTAAGATGTGCCACAACAGTTTCAATTTCATAACCTTGAAAAGGATTAGATTCAACCAAAGTAATTAACTCAGGATTGACCGAGAATTCATAATCCTTATCAGTAACAAAGATGGGAGAATTAGCAAACTTAGCATCATATTTCATTTTCTCCATCATAGATTTTTCTTTCAGCTTACATAGCAGTTTCTTAACATCATCTTTATCATTACAAGCAAGAAATGCTCTAGATATCTCCCCATCCATAACATAACCCTCAGGTACCTTAGGCATTTCAATTCTAGGAGAGCTAGATCTAATAGGTGAATCATAAATCTCATCAGTTTCAGCATTTTCAAATTCTTTAGCTTTAGCAAGTTGTTCATCAAGACATTCACCTAGTGGCACAGTTTCATTAAGCATAGTAATATCATCATCATAAGCATCATTCATAGCAGAAGTAGCATCATCAATTACTTGCGACATATCAGAATTAATAGCAGGTGGTGGTGTCGCAAGCCTACTCAAAACTGAAGGTGAATCAAGTGCAGAACTAGATGGCAATTCCTTACCTCCCCTGGTCTTAGAGGGAACGATGTTTGTTCTATCATCTTTCAGATTCTTCATGGTGATCAACAGATATAAATCCCAAGTGACTCAGCAAATAGAGCTATGCTCCCCAGCAACGGCGCCAAAAAAAGGTCTTGATGACCCACAAGTATAGGGGATCGCATCAGTTTTCGAGAGTAGGGTATTCAACCCAAATTTATTGATTTGACACAAGGGGAGCCAAAGAATATTTGCAAGTATTAGCAGTTGAGTTGTAAATTCAATCACACCTGGAGAACTAAATATCTACGGCAAAATGATCAGTAGCACAGTAGTATGATAGTTTGATAGCAGTGGTAACATTAGCAATAGTAATGGTAACAGTAGAAGTAGCAGTTTTATAGCGAGTGTAACGACAGCAGCAACGAATGTAACTTAGCAAAGATCAATATGCAAAAGATGTAGGCATTGGATCAATGATGGATAATTATATTGGATGAAATTCATCATGTAACAGTCATATCCTAGAGCGACACAGAACTAACTCCAATTCATCATGTAATGAAGGCATGTATTCCTTATATAGTCATACATGCTTATAATAAGAAGTTACATGACATCTTTTATCCTACCCTCCCGTGGCAGTGGGGTCCATAAGGAAATCTAAGGGATATTAAGGCCTCCTTTTAATAGAGAACCGGAACAAAGCATTAGCACACAGTGAACACATGAACTCCTCAAACTACGGTAATCACTAGAAAGAATCCCAATTATTGTCACCTTGGGGTATGCGGATCATAACACGTAATAGGTGCATACAACTTGCAAGATCAGATCAAGAACACAAATATATTCATGAAAACATAAAGGGTTCGGATTTGAAATCATGGCACTTGGGCCCTAGTGACAAGCATTAAGCATAGCAAAGTCATAGCAACATCAATCTTAAAACATAGTGGATACTAGGGATCAAGCCCTAACAAAACTAACTTGATTACATGATAAATTGCATCCAGCCCATAACCATCCAGGAAGCCTATGAAGGAATTACTCACTCCCAATGGTGAGCATCATGAAATTGGTGATGGAGGATGGTTGAGGATGACGACGGCGTCGAATCCCCCTCTCCGGAGCCCCGAACAGACTCCATATCAGCCCTCCCGATGAAGAAGGGAGGTGGCAGCGGTATCGTAAAACATGATGATTCCTTCTCTCTGATTTCTTTCTAGATGAATAGGTACTTATGGAGTTGGAGTAAGGGTTGCGGGAGCTGTCAGGGGTATTTTTCTTTGCCAGTATTTTTATATATTCTGGAAACATTCTCCATAAATTATCAGCTCAATCCGAGAACTTTTATTTCTGCACAAAAACAACACCATGGCTATTCTGCTGAAAACAGTGTCAGCCCGTGTTAGTTCCATTCAGATCATGCAAATTAGAGTCCAAAACAAGAGCAGAAGTGTTTGGAAAAGTAGATACATTTGGGACGTATCACAGAACCTCATGATAAAGCATGTTTTTGTTCCAATAAAAATGTTTAAAGAAAACCTAGGAGTTTGAATTTTCAAAGAGAATGAGCACTCAAGTGGTTCAACTCTACATGTTGAATTTGATTGACTTGATGAGTTATTTGGAGGAATGAATATTTAAAGTGATTGAGGTTATGCCAAAATCTATTCGCGATACTAAAACAGTGGAGCTCTAGCCCTAGGCTGGTTTCACATCCCATTGCTATATGTTGAGATAATTTTCGTAACTACGACACGTCATGAACTTGGAGATTCTGTGGTAAATGATTGACCGTCTCCAAAGAAGTGTGTATGTGGTAAATAAGAGTACTGATCACTGAGCTCGAAAGAGACAATCTTTCTTGACCCATAGTGCACAAAATTAGGCCACATTGGAACCCAATTGCATATAGTAAATTTGGCATAACCCCGTTGCCGAGAATTGAAGTTCCAAAGAATAATGATAGAGAGAAGTGTTTGAAAGCCATGACTAGGAGGTACTAGTGGGAGTCAATGAAACACTTGAGTTCTTTGTTGTCTTTACATCTAAACCCCCTAATGCTTTTGAATAATGAGTTTGAGTTGAATATCCATCTAACTAAGAAATGCTCTCACTTGTCTAAACACTTGGTTAGCAAAGAAATTTTGGTTTGAGGAATTATAACTAGTGATAAGAGACTATACGTGGTTAGGCAACGAGCTTAGGTCCAACTATTCAATTGCAAATACTTTCTTGAATGACATTGCAGGATAAGAGATGTCGTGGGAGATGCATGATCACCTATGGGGCAAGGTTGCCCCTTTGTGGTTTGGCGGGGGGCGAGCACATTCCACAAAGAGAAGAAACAACAGGACAACACGGTGATGGACTACTCTCTTTTACCTAGGTTTGGGCCGCTTGGCAGCATAAAACCCTACTCCTGCTTTGGTGGATTGAATTGGAGGAACACGAAGACGCGGAGTGCTCAAGCCCAGCCAGTGTGCCCCGGGGAGCGCAGCTATGCGCGTACAAGTGTTGACGGATCAAAGATTCCAACCCCTTGCTAGGTTGCCTCGGGCCTCCTTTTATAGCTTAAGGGGTGACCACTGTGGCAAAACAGTTATTACGACATGATTAGATAGCTAACAGTGTTATCATACCTAACTCTGGCAATTAGGACAAAGTGCATTAAATGCACTGCTAGGTGTCATGCTGAGGTTGAAGCCCGGCAATATTGCCGCGCCGCTTATCCATCTACCTCTTATTAGCATGACATGCCATCAGGACGGGTGTCAATAAAGTTAATCTCTTCTCCAGCAGGTTATCACATATTCAACGGGATACACCTTGCCACTTGGGAGCTCGACACCACACTGATTAGTGACTGGCATGGGAAGAGGTGGAGCAGTGGCGTCTTGGCGGAGGCTTGGCGGAGGCTTGCCGGCACGGAGCCAGCCGGGCTCTGTCTTGTGGTCTTGGCGGCCCCGGGAACCTTGCCGGGGCGGTCTGGACTTGGCCCCAAGCATAGTCTCGACCCTACTGGGCTCACCAGCCCGGCAAGGGAGGCCTTCCTGGGGATTATCTGGTCACTTTGGTCTTCTTAATGCATTCCTTGATCTCACGAAGAGCGGTTTCTCTCGCTTATCTTGTGCCATGTCTTAGTACTCGATGTATGGGCGGTCGTACGTCAGTGCATAAGTCAGGTCAGCAAGCACACATGTTTGTTACACTGACAGGAGCCCCGGGCCTGGTCCACACGTGTCGCCAGGCATTGTTGGGGTAGGCCCAACCAATGCATAGGCGTACACACAGATCTTTGCCGGGGTTGGCACTTATATTTTTTAGATCTTCTTTCCTTCTGCATTAACCTGGACTTGGGTCAGTTTCCAGGGATCCCATGGCACCTTCATACCCATATGGCGTGCGTTGTTCATGTCACAAACCAGGGGCGTCCATGCCCACGGGAGCCCATTACGACGCTCGTGCGTGAATTGTGGTAACTGCTATTTTACCTTAAGTTCACCCACCACGGTTGTCGTTTCCACCATGCGTGCTGCATGCATTGCACGGGGTTGGTGGCAGTGCCATAGGGCGTGGGAACGTGTGCCTTTGGCAGAATACGCAGCGCCCCGGATTAGCGTAGTGGGGCGGCCAATGAATCAGGACGCCATCAGGGTTGCAAGAGGCTGGGTTGGAGGAGTGGGGCGGTTGCCCCAGAGTAGTGGAGAGCCATCCCCCTCTTACTCCGCTATAAAAGGAGATGCGAGGGAGTGGTGATGCTCATCCATAATCTCTTCCTTCTCCTTCCTTGCTTCCGCTTCCACCATGGCGAGGGGAAGGGGCCGAGCCCATGCTCCGACGGTAGCGATGAGAACTTCCTCTCGACACCCTGCCCCTGCCTCTGCTGCAGTCGCAGAGGCTGGATTCAGTGCACAAGGTGAAGCCGCGGGGCGCGGTAGGGGTCGACGCAGCACCCGCAGTCGAGGTGGGCAAAGTGGTGAACTCGCTGCTCCTCCTCCAGCTACTCCAATGCCAACAGAAGGCCACGTGGGGGATACAGCACTGGAGTTCATCGGCAAGCTGCGCGATCCTCTCCGCAGTTGCCTGCGGCTCCCTCGTCCCTTTGCCAGGGTGATGGAGGTTGACCAACCGCTCAGGCTGCGGCTGCGCATGAGTGGCCACTGCAATGGTGCTATGTGGGCTAATGTCGAGTTCCTCGCACCGCGCGTCATGCTTCTCAGGCGTGGCTAGAAAACCTTCGCCCGTGCCCATTATTTGGCAGAAGAGTACGCTCTCCGCTTCAAGTTGGTGGAGTCTGATATGCTCTCCATCACGGTCTTCGAGCATTCAGGTTCTCGCCTAGGGTGTTGCGTGGAAAGCTTGAGCGATGATGAAAGCTCCTCCTCGAGCGATAGCAATGAGGAGGACACTGACGGCGAAGATAGCGATGGCGAGCCCCCGGTCATCAAGCACGAAGATGACGACCCAGACTCTAGCTGAACACTGGATGCACCGTCACCGTCAGCAAGGCATCGGCAGCACCACCATCTGCAGCTGGAACCCGATAGAGCGATTTGCCGGGGGTGCTTGGCCTGGTTGTCACCGCCACCTCTAGCTGGACCCCGGCAGGCTCATGGACTCTGGCTTAGTCTTCCCTGCTGGTGTCCCTGCTGAGCCGTGTCCCTCTGGTCCTGGCGGGGGTGACCAGGGCATCACCTAGCCGCTCTCCCTGTCCCCGGCCTCCTCTTCCTTGCCGGGGAGGAGACCTCCCAATCTTGTCAGGCTGCGTCCCATTGGTCCTAATGGGGTCAGGCAGGGCTTTTGCCCAGGTGCTCCTTTTGCCCTCTTTCCTTCTCACTATAACTAATAGGAGGAGAGGGACAAGAAAGGCATTACGGGGCACTTATCTTTTCAATTTAGAAAAAATGTAGGCACTTGCCAAATTTCAATCAACATTATGTAATCCTTCATCCATGTTAGTACCCGTATGATCTGTACTTGTTTGTCTACGTATTTTTGAAAAAAAGAGCTTGCCGGACACTTGTGCATTTATTTAAACATACTGAAGGACGAGCCTTTAATACTCTTAGTAAACAAAGTTTTTCGGCAAGACATCTTGCCAGCCTTCAGCGCAGCTACAACTAAACCTCATTTAGTGAGCTCAAAAACGGGTTAGGAGCGCGAATGCAGGTCGGCCCCTTGTCAACTTCTCCATATGCAGCTACAACTAACATTGTCGAGCGGACTCCAGTCAAAGATAGGAGCGCGAATGGCAGAGGCAGCAAGGTTTCCTTACGTGCAAGTTTCTCATACGTAAGCAAAACACGGAATGATGGGATGTAACGAAGTGAACTTATCTCTCTTTGTTGTCCTTCTTATCGTCTTAGATAAGGAGAGGTTGTCGGGGACCGAGTGCACGGGCTCGCATTTATCCTCCTTTCCGGGAAAATTATCCGTGAGAAAATCCTTTTGTTGTCATCAAAGGAAAAAGAGAAAGGAGGATAGCAGATGGCCTTTCACAGCATGTTAGTCATCTCATCTAAAAACTAGTGTAATCACAATAAGATCATACTTAAGCAAACAGGAAATCATGTATGCAAGTCTTGTCAAAACACTTCATCTTATTCAACTATGCACAGAGCCTGCTCCTAGCTTTGTACAAAGGGTTACAAGTCCCGGGGACTATGCTTGTACAGAACAGGTTACCGGGTCAAGGCCCGACAACCGCGCCTTACGGGTAGAACTTGCGAAGATGCTCAATATTCCATGAGTTTTACATTGGGATGCCATCCTCGGTCTCCAGATGGACTGCGCCAGGTCTGGTGACACGTACTACCCGGTAAGGTCCTTCCCACTTTGGTGTCAACTTGTTTGCACCCTTGGCAGACTGAACGTGCCTAAGGACAAGGTCGCCTTCCTCAAGGCTCCGGGCATGAACCCTGCGGTTGTGAGAACGATGCAGGGCTTGCTAGTATCATGTAGCACATACAGCTGCCCGGAGACGATCCTTCTCGAGGAGTGCGGCATTGTCAGGCCGCAACTGCTCTTGCGCTGCTTCATCGTAGGCACGTACTCGAGGTGACCCGTATGTGAGTTTCATGTGGAGTACTGCTTTTGCACCATATAATAGGGAGAAGGGAGTCTGGCTAGTAGCTCAATTTGGTGTCGTCCTGATTGACCAAAGAACCACCGGCAACTCATCAAGCCGGCGCTTGCCGCATTTTTGCAACTTATTGAAAGTTCTTGTCTTGAGCCCATGGAGCACTTCAGCGTTCATCCTTTTGGCCTGTCCATTGCTCCTAGGGTGGGCAACAGAGGCAAAAGAGACCTTGCTTCCAAGGCTTTGGATGTACTGCATGAAGGCGCGGCTTGTGAACTATGTGCCATTGTCGGTGATCACCCTGTTGGGTACTCCAAAACGGCACACGAATCCTTTAAAGAACTTGATAGCTGATTGCGTAGTCATCTTCCTCACTGGCTCCACCTTGGGCCACTTTGTAAAATTGTCGATTGCTATGACAAGAATTCAAAGTCTCCGGTAGCACGGGGAAAGGGGCCCAAGATGTCGAGCCCCCAGACCGCAAAAGGCCAGGATAAAGGGATTGTTTGAAGGGCCTAAGCAGGTTGATGAATGTTCTTGGAATGGAGCTGGCAAGCTTCACACAGTGACGAGCTGAGTTGCATCCTAGAGGGTGTTCGGCGAGTAGAATCCTTGCTGGAAGGCTTTCTCGACAAGTGCTCTTGATCCTAGATATGAGCCACACACACCTCCATGTATTTCTGCCAACAACAGTAGTCCATCTTCCTGGCTAATACATTTCAACTTCACACCGTTCGGCCTCTTTTTGTACAGAGTGTCATCCACAAACTGATACATACTCGATTGGCGGGACACTTTTTCATATTCCCCTGGGCCATCTGGAAGTTCTCCTGTGTGCAGGAATTGGACTATATGTTGTGCCCCTGCAGGAGCACGAGGCTCGACAACGAGGACCAAAGGCATCTCCTCTGCCACAGGAGCGCTAGCCTCAGTAGTGAGAACTTGAGGTTCTGCTGGAGGATGCAGCTCACCTACCAACATAGGGCTCCCTCCGGCAACCTTCTCATCAGCGGCCCCAGGGAGCTCTGCCGGGAAATGCTTGTCGGTGTTTAATTTTCTTCTCTTTTTGGCCAGTGCTGATGGGGAAACTGACGGTTGAGTTAGATGGAGCACAAAAGTTCCTGGTTCCACATGGAGCTTCTGAGCAGCGCACTTTGACACGTGGTTAGCAATGTTGTTCTCCGCATGGGGCACGTGCTCTGTTAGCAGCCCGTCAAAGTGCTCCTCCAATTTTCTCACTTCTTCCACATATGCTTCCATCCAGCGGGCTCTGATAATCATTATTTACTTGCTTCACAACGAGCTGAGAATCACCGCGGATGACAAGCTTCTTTATCCCCAGTTCCATCGCAATCCTGAGGCCGGCAAGCAGCCCCTCATACTCTGATGTGTTGTTGCTAACATCTTCCCTGGGGAAGTGCATTTGAATAACATACTTGCGGTGCAACCCGGTGGGTGCGACAAGCAGCACTCCAGCCCAGGCGCCTTGTAGCGAAAATGCTCCATCAAAGTACATTACCCACTCCTTGGGGGTCTCCTTTCCAGGGAGGGTTGTTTCTAGCACCTCTTCATCAGGCGTTGGCGTCCATTCTGCAATAAATTCTGCCAGTGCCCTACTTTGGATAGTTGCCGTGCTTTCAAACTTCAACGCAAAACCTGACAATTCTAGCGCCCACTTCACTATCCTGTCGGTAGCCTCGGGGTTCCTCAGAATACGCTGCAACGGAAGGCGAGTCACAACTGTGATATCGTGAGCTTGGAAGTAATGGCGCAGTTTCCTCGAGGCCATGAGAATGCCGAAGATCAATTTTTGCACCCCAGAGTACCTTGACCTAGCCCCCTGTAGGAGGGTGCTGACAAAGTAGATTGGTCGCTGCACCATTTTCTTCCTTGCTAATGCCTTCTGGTTATCAGCATATGCTTGTGGCCCCCTTTCATTGTCAACATTACGCCTTGCCGGGGATAGGTTTGGTTCATCACTGGGTGGCTCTGTTACTTCGGCTTCTTCGCTACCCACTTTCTTGTGGTCTAGGCGCAACCAAAGTTGGCGCAGACAAAAGGTAGGTTTTCAAATCCTGCAGTGTAGCCTCTGCCTCCGTAGTCCATTTCATTGGGCCAGCTTTCTTCAAGATTTTGAAGACAGCAAGGCACGCTCGGCGGATTTTGATAGACGCCTCACATCCTTGACGAGTTTTGGTGCCTGGATCTTCTCTATTGCTTTGATTTGGTCGAGGTTAGCTTCTATCCCACGCTGAGACACAAAAAATCCAAGGAGCTTGCCGGATGGAACGCCAAACACACATTTCTCTGGGTTGAGCTTCAAGTTGATCTTTTGCAGGTTCGCAAAGGTTTCTTCCAAATCATTAATAAGTGTTGATTTGTCCTTGGTTTTGACCGCTATATCATCCACATAGGCCTCTATCTTCTTGTGTAGCTGAGACTCAAAACCAATCTGCACAGTCCTCGCAAACGTAGAACTGACACTTTTCAGCCCAAAGGGCATATGTACAAGGCAGTACGTGCCACATGGGATAATAAACGCGGTTTTCTTATCGTCTTCCTTGGCCATGAAGATCTGATGATAGCCGGAGTATGCATCAAGGAAGGAGAGCAAATCACATCCCGAAGTGGAATCGACAATCTAATCAATGCACGGCAAGGGGAAGGAATCCTTTGGACATGCTTTGTTCAAGTCAGTGAAGTCAATACAAAGTCTCCACTTCCCGTTTGCCTTGCGCACCACCACTGGATTCGCTAACCAAGTTGGGTGCAACACTCCCCTGACCAAACCTGCCGCTTCAAATTTCTTGATCTCCTCGGCAATGAACTGTTACCGCTCCAAGGCTTGCTTTCTGACCTTCTGCTTGACTGGATGGGCATGAGGGGCAGATAGTAAGGTGGTGCCCGATTACCTCCCTGGGAACACCGCGGATGTCAGATGGTTGCCATGCAAACACATCGACATTCGCCCGCAGGAAGGCAATGAGCACGCTTTCCTATTTGTCATCAAGGGTGGCACTAATGCTGAAGGTACCATCAGTGCCATCCTGCCTTTCCGGAACCTTCTTTGTTGCAAGGGGAGCAGCCTTGGATTTCTTGCTAGCCGAACTTTCTGGCAGGTCGCTGCTGGGTGCAGTGCACTCCGAAGAGGCGCGCTTCCCCGGGTCCTTGTCGGTGTCCTTGCCAACATTCTTAACCTTCTTTTCTTCCTTGGCGGGGGCTGGGGCCTAGAGGGCCTCTGTTGCTACCGCGTCTCTGTATATCTTGTCGACGCATATAACTGCATACCTCTTATCTGACAGGATGGAGATGACTCCCATAGGGCCCGGCATCTTCAAGGTGTTATACGTGTAATGGGACGCCACCATGAACTTAGCCAAAGCTGGACGACCAAGGATTCTGTTGAATGGCAGGGGAAGCTCAACAACAACAAACACAGCCTTCTTAGTCCTATAGTTTAGTTCCCCGCCAAACGTCACCGGCAATGTAATCTTTCCCTTAGGTTGGTTCCTTCCTTGGTTGATCCCCTGGAAAGTGCCAGTCTTCTTTAGGTCTTCGTCAGGAATTTGAAGTTTCTTAAGCACATCAAGGGAAATAAAATTCAACACTGCCCCGTCGTCAACCAACATCTTTGTGACCTTGAGGTTGTGGATTGTTGGTGAAACCAACAACGGCAAGCATCCAACCGCAGTGGTGCGATCTGGATGATCCTCAACATAAAAAATGATGGGCGTGCAGGACCACTTGAGTGGCTCTTGAGCGCTTTCTACCAGCTCTGCTGCATTGACTTCACGTGCTCACTGCTTAAGTTGGCGGTGAGAGGAGTGCAAGGATGTGCACCCGTCAATGCACATTGCCTCGGTAGCCTTCTGAAATTCCTGTTCACTGGTTTCATCACCCTCCTCTTCACTATCACCTTCACTTTCCTTTTTCTCATGGCCCCTGGCGGGCTTCTCCTTCTGCTGATCGACTTTGCCACGATGACCACCGCGGCCACCATGGCCTTTCCCGCCAGCGCCATCCTCACCTCTCTCCTTATCACAACTTTCATATTCAGCCTTCTGCCTTTCAACCAGCTGTTTGAGTTGTTTGCAATCTTGGAGATCATGGCCCTTGGTCCTATGGATCTTGCAGTATGGCCCATCGGATTTGCAGATTTTCTCAGCTTCTGCTACCGCCCCGCAGTCAGCGCATGTAGAAGCTTCATTGCCGGGTGCCTCGGTCTTTGCTTTCTTGCTGATGCTAAGATCATCGGAGCTCTCAATAGCCATCACTACTTTCCCTTTATGCTTCTTGTTGCGCTTTCTGTTCCTCTTCCTAGGGGTGGTGGCGTCGTCGCCGTCTTCTGAATCGACTTTGACACCGACCTCCTCCCCTGGAAGTCTTCTCCCCTCTTCAACACGAGCACACTTGTCCACCAACGTATAGAGTTCGTTGACGGTCTTGGTTAGTCAAACATACATCTTGGCGCGCATCCTCCAATTGCGCACATTCGTATGGAATGCAGCAATCACAGCTGCTGGACGTATCTTTGGAATGTTGCGGTGTACTCGACTGAATTGCTGAACATACTTACGCATGCTCTCCCCTTCTTTCTGTAGAAGGGCTTGCAGGTCACTGGGCTACCCGGGCTCTTGATGCCCGCCCATAAAGGTGCCAACGAACTCATTGCACAGGTCTGCCCAGGAGCAGATGGAATCCTCAGGCAGGTGCATCAGCCAAGATCTCACATTGGGCTTAAGTGCCAATGGAAAATAATTGGCGAGCACTTTTTCATCCCTTCCCCCGGCAGCTTGGACAACAATCGTGTAAATGCCCAGAAACTCTGCTAGGTTCAATTTTCTGTCATATTTCTCCGGCAGGTCAGGCTTGAAGGTGCGAGATGATGGCCAGCGGACTTGTCACAGCTCGCGAGTGAAGGCGGGACACCCTACTTTGTAAGGCAAGTACCCCCCCAGCACTGGGCGTGGGTTCGTCTACGTCTGGGACATTGAGCCTATCTGATTGACGGCGTGCCTCACGGCGCCGCTCGATTGTGACGCGGGCGTCTTCCTTCCTCCTGTCATTCAACACTTGGTGTTGATCTTGTTGGAGCTGCGGATCAGACGAGGCCATCAATATCTCGTTAGGCTCTTCGACACGCTGAGTTTGCTTAGCCCGCCGTGCCTGCTCTTGGGCGGGTTGCCGTGGAGGGGACTGCCCTGTGGGTGTAGTCCTCTTCGCGTGGACACCACCGTGGGCTATCAGTGTCGCCTGCGGGTGTCGCGAAGGTTCCACGCGTTGCGACTTGTTGGCTTCAGCAAATCCGATTAGGCTTTGAATGGTGGCTCTCCACTCATCCATCTTGTCCGTTGCTGGGGGAAAGTTCAGCAGTAGCTAAGCCCTCGCCATTGCTTCGGCCACTGTCCCTAGCATGGCGCGGGAGGCGGAGCGCGACGTCACTCGACTCCTGGTCAAGCCAGAAGGAGCATCCTCGTGCTCTCGCCGCCTTGGACCAATCACAAGGGCAGTCTGGCATGGCTGATGTTGATCCTGGTGGCCAAGCTCCTAATCAGCTGGGCCCTTTCCGTGCGGGCGCGGTCGTTGTGGATCGACGGCGCCGTTCGGGGTCTTGTCATGCTCGCCCTGCACGGGGCGTAGTGTGTGTCTTGACGTTGCCCCTCTGGTCAGTGTAGCTAGAGGGTCATGCCTTGCTCCAGAGTGGGCGTCGTCACTGTGCTCGTTGCACTCACTGGTGCAGTGGGGAGGTGGAGGCTGAGCATCACCATGACCCGCACCGGCGTGAGGGTGCTCGCCGGAATGATAAGGGAGCTGGGCACCCCTAGTGGCCCAGTTCCTGCTCCAACTATGGTGGGGGCAACAGTCGCACCATCTGCGGTGACCGCGCCGCTCATGGTGCCCACTCCACTCATCATGGCCGCGGTGCCCGTGGCACCCACAGCAGCGGGTGAAAGAGCCTTCGAAGCAGAAGGTTGTGCTGCCGCACCGCCCTTCTTCTTGGGAGCCATTAATGATGCAGAAGATGGTGAAGATCAACGCGCAGACAGCTACTTTAGATTCGCGCAAGCGAATACTAGCCGCCTACCTGGCGTGCCAAAGATGTCGTGGGAGATACACGATCACCTATGGAACAGGGTTGCCGCTTTGTGGTTCGGCGGGGGGACGATCACATTGCACAAAGAGCAAAAACAACATGACAGCATGGCGATGGACTACTCTCTTTTACCCAGGTTCGGGCCACTTGGCAGCGTAAAACCCTACTCCTGCTTTGGTGGATTGAATTGTAGGAACACGAAGACGCGGAGCGTTTAGGCCGGGCAAGTGTGCCTCGGGGAGGGCAGCTACGCGCGTACAAGTGTTGAGAGATCAAAGATTTCAACCCCTTGCTAGGTTGCCTCGGGCCTCCTTTTATAGCTTAAGGGGCGACCATAGTGGCCAAACAGTTATTACGACATGATTAGATAGCTAACAGTGTTATCATAGCTAACTCTGGCAATTAGGACAAAGTGCATTAAATACAGTACTAGTTGTCATGCCGAGGTTGAAGCCCGGCAAGACTGTCGTGCCACTTATCCATCTACCTCTTATTAGCGTGTCACGCCATCAGGACAGGTGTCAATAAAGTTAATCTCCTCTCCAGCAGGTTGCCACGTTTTTGCGGGATCCACCAAGCCACTTGGGAGCTCGACACCACACTGATTAGTGACTGGCATGCGATGAGGTGCAGCAATGGCGTCTTGGCGGAGGCTTGCCGGCACGGAGCCAGCCGGGACTCTGTCTTGTGGTCTTGGCGGCCCCAGGAACCTTGCCGGGGCGACCCGAACTTGGCCCCAGGCGTAGTGTGGACCCTGCTGGGCTCACCTGCCCGGCAAGGGAGGCCTTCCTGGGGATTCTCTGGTCACTTTGGTCTTCTTAATGAATTCCTTAATCTCACGAAGAGCGGTTTCTCTAGCTTATCTTGTGCCATGTCTTAGTACTTGATGTATCGGCGGTCGTACGCCAGTGCATAAGTCAGGTCAGCAAACACACATGTTTGTTGCACCGACAAGAGAAGATGGATATGATATATTCTCTCGAGCCAGTAAAACTTCTTTCTACTCAATCAAGCTCCCTTTCATTCCCTTGATTTCTTGTTTGCTCGAGGGTGAGCAAATCATAAGCTTGGGGGAGTTGATGGCTCGAAAATTTGTGATGTTTTCATATTGATTCTTGTTTGGTTTCATCAGAATTTTTATTACTCTTCGGGTATTTCTAACGCTAATCCCTCGAAAGAGAAGCAAATTCATTTTCCAAATATTTGGTAGGAAATATCAGTTATGGTAGGAAACCAATGAGATTGCTGCAAATCAAGCCAAATGGAGCAACTTCCATGAAGATACCCAAGTCAACAGGCACAGCAGAGCAAAAGATGGCGTTCCATACTACCGCAAGCGCCCGTATGAGCGGTCATATGGACTGCCATCAGCCCCACCATGTCTTTACAAGCCACTTTTGTGAAGGGCCCAGGAGGAGAAGAGATCCCTAGCCACCGCCACACCACCTAGAACAGGAGAAGAAAACCCTAGCCGCCACCACACCACCCAGAACAGGAGAAGAGAACCCTAACCGCCGCCACACCACCCAGAACAGGAGAAGAGAAGATCTGAGGAACCATCGAAGATCTTCTTAGTTTTGGTCATTTCATCTCCATCATCATCATCACCCCTTTCACTATTGTAAGAGGAATTCCAATTTGGGAGAACAATTGTAACTCTACTCAATCTCATTTGGAGATCAAGACTATTTGAATTACCCATTTCATCTTATTGTGGATCTTCTCGGTATTATTGACATGGTTTTCATGGCTTTTATCTCTGTTGTGATTGATTCCGCTCTTATGATGTGTGAGTAATTCCCCCTAGGTGTGGGAGATGTAGGTAAGTGGTAAGATTAATTTGTGCCTATTCTATATGTCGTCATTAGCATTTGTAGTAGTGTGATCTATCTAGTATGTTGTTATGCTGTGATGAGCTCTATGCATGTTGTCCAATTTAAGGTCTTAGGAAACATGATCTCAAGACCTACACAGGTAACACATATTATTTAGGAAATATGTGACCTCTAGCGTGACAGGTGGAGATATCTATGAGGGCCGAAGACAATATGAAATAACGGTGAACCATTGAACTTAATGCTTGGTTCCAGTCTGAGGACCTTAATCGTGGAAACGACCACTCTGTGGCAACGGTGAAGCAGGACCATAGAATGAAATATAATCCCGCATGGAGGAGTTTCATAACTTTAGGTTGAACCGCCTATAGAACACATATATCAAATACTATGAGTACAATACAAGGTAACTGGTATTACCATCGCACTGGCACACTTTATACATTCTTGCCATGAACTGAAATCTCTCCACACCTAATCTCTTCATTGCAGGAAACACAACCTATAGCCCTACTCATGTTATTTGCTTTTAATAGTTCTTATAGCTATTACCTCAATTCCCTTTATATTTGTCAAACTGGTTTATCTGTGATCCCGAACAGTAACAATATTTGCAGAAGCCCAAGTAGTAACTTCACACAAGAACTGTGACAACTTATGTGTGACAGGTACGGTACCTATAAATACTCTCATCCGATCTTTGTTGGGACGATTACTCATTGGGATACTTCTGCGAAAGTGCTACACTACCCTATTTTGCTTGCAGGCATCACGCAACACCACCACCAGCGGGCTCGTCGACCCCACAATCTCAGTTATAGGGGGCTCTGCTAGACCCATCTGCTACGGCGCTCCATCTTGGGCCTCACATCCAGGCACGCTGGTTGTGCTTTCGCAAGCCCCCACCAAGGAGGCCACCACACGGACGTCTCAAGGCTCTAGCACCCCCGTCGTTGGAGCAGATGACCTCTCCACATGCAACCTATAAGGTCTAGTATTATCAAAAAAATGGGCAGATGTCCCCGTGGGTGGCGCAACTCGTGATCTGGCAACCCTCGCTGATAGAGGTGAGATGGTCACCTCCGCCGACCTCTTCCACGACCTCCCATAAGATTGTGTGGCGCTAGATGCGAGTCACTGAAAGCACAAGTGCTCCCTGGGTGATTTTGGTAATTAATGTCAACATATCTCTTGTTGGACTAATATCTTCATCTAGTATATTTCAGAAAGTTCAACAATGGCGTGGCATGAACAAGAGAATGTGGAACCCCTTCAAGATACTAAGGACAAAGATTGGCAAAATCTCAAGACTATTCATTTCTATTTTAGTGATCCAAGATCCCATTGAGTCCATAGGAAAAGCCAATACTATTAAAAGGGGATGAGGTGTTGCTTAATGGTCTACTTGCTCAAAATGCTTAGTGATATACTCCAAAGCCCTCAACCACTTTCTCATTTCCAAATATGTCCAAAACCTAAAGTCAAACTCGGCCCCACCGATTTGAACTATCCGGCGCCACCGAGTTTCTTTGACATAGCCATTGCCAGAAACCCTAATCAATTTGGTCTCACCGATCGGGATCTCGATCTCACCGAGATGGCCCTGCAAACTCTCTGTTGCCTATTGTAATTATTTGGGTCTCACGGAAATATGCAATCGGTCCCACCGAGTTTGCCTGACCAACTCTCTGTTTAACTCATTGCTGAAATTGATCCCACCAAGTTCATGCAATCGGTCACACCGAGATGAGGTTTTTCCCTAACCCTAGCACATCGGTCCCACTGAGTTGATCATGTCGGTCCCACCGAGAATCCTAACGTTCACATTTTGAACTAAATCGGTCTCACCGAGTTCTTCTAATCGGTCTGACCGAGTTGGGTCAAATATGTGTAACGGTTGGATTTTGTGTGGAGGCTATATATACCCCTCCACCCCCTTCTCTATTCAAGAGAGAGCCATCAGAACGTGCCTACACTTCCACTACTCATTTTTTGGGAGAGAACCACCTACTCATGTGTTGAGATCAAGACATTCCAATCCAACCACAAGAATCTTGATCTCTAGCCTTCCCCAAGTTGCTTTCCACTCAAACCATCTTTCCACCATAGCCAAATTTGTGAGAGAGAGTTGAGTGTTGGGGAGACTATCATTTGAAGCACAAGAGCAAGGAGTTCATCATGAACACACCATCTATTACCTTTTGGAGAGTGGTGTCTCCTAGATTGGTTAGGTGTCACTTGGGAGCCTCCGACAAGATTGTGGAGTTGAACCAAGGAGTTTGTAAGGGCAAGGAGATCGCCTACTTCGTGAAGATCTACACGAGTGAGGCAAGTCCTTCGTGGGCGATGGCCATGGTGGGATAGACAAGGTTGCTTCTTCGTGGACCCTTCGTGGGTGGAGCCCTCCGTGGACTCGCGCAGCCGTTACCCTTCGTGGGTTGAAGTCTCCATCACCGTGGATGTACGATAGCACCACCTATCGGAACCACGCCAAAAATCTCCGTGTCTTCATTGCGTTTGCACACTCCAATCCCATCCCTTTACTTTCTTGCAAATAGCATGCTTTACTCTTTCCGCTGCTCATACTCTTTTCATGCTTGCTTGAAATGTATTGTGAATGCTTAAACTTGTGCTAAAACTCCACCTCAACTTGAAGAACTTAAAAATGGCTACTTTTGCTTGTTGAGGGTCTAATCACCCCCCTCTAGACACCTCTTCTCGATCCTTTCAATTGGTATCTGAGCGTTGGTCTCCATTGCTTTGGTTTAATCACCATTGGAGGAAGATGGATGAGTCTACGATTGGGAGTATTAGACGTAGTGTACCTATACTTGATGGAGAGTTCTATCATGCTTGGAAAAATGAGATGCTTGAGATTTTCAATGAATATAATTTGAACAAGTATATTACTTGCCCTTGTGCACCTCCTGTTGATCCTTTGCATCCTACCCCCGATGAGTCTCTTGACATGATCCGCAATCTTAGAATTGTTAATCTTATCATTAGAGGATTGCCTAGAAACTTGATTGTATGCTTGCCTACACTTGAATGTGCTTACACTATATGGAGATACCTCGAGAAACACTTTCCAAACTATTCCTTGAAAAATCTAGATGAGATTCTTCAAAAGTCCATTGCTTTAAATAAGATGAATTCTAGTGATCCTAAGTTTGGTGATTGTCTATTTGAGCTTCGTGACCTCATGCATGCCAAAGGAGATATTGGAATCATTAGTAACATCATCTCTCAAGTCATTAGAATTCATAAAGATGAACATTGTCTTGGTTATAAATCTAATGAATTACCTTCTCTAGGTAATGATCATTCATATGATGATGATGTTGAACATGGATATTATGACGAGGATGATGATAGTGACCTTGATCTTGATGAGTCTATGAGACACTTTGGTCTTATGGCTAACCTTCGTGGTTACACAGCTGGAGGAAAGGAATGGGTTCTTGATAGTGGATGTACCGATCACATGACCGGAGACAAGGATATGTTTCGTGAGCTTGCTGAAAATGACGGACCTCGAAAGTATGTCACTTTTGGTGATAACTCAAAGGGTAAGGTGGTTGGCCTTGGTAATGTGGCCATCTCACATGACAGCTCCATCCAAAATGTTATGCTTGTTGAATCTCTTGGCTACAATCTACTTTCCGTGTCTATACTAGCCGATATCGGTCTCAATGTTCTATTCACTAAAGTAGACTGCCAAGTGTTTCAAAGAGATAATCATAGTATGGTCTTTACTGGTATACATAGAGGTGATCTATACATTGTTGACTTCACTAAAAGGGCCCGACCTAGAACTTGCTTAATTGCTAAATCTTCCAAAGGTTGGTTGTGGCATAGAAGGTTAGGTCACGTGGGCATGAAAAATCTTGATAAGCTTATTAAAGGTGATCATATCCTTGGTGTTAAAGATGTTATATTTGACAAAGATAGACTTTGCAGTGCTTGTCAAGCAGGAAAAGAAGTTGGAGGAAGTCATCCCGTAAAGAACATTATGACCATGAGAAGACCGCTTGAGCTATTCCACATGGATCTTTTTGGTCCCAACGCCTACAAGAGTCTCGGTGGTAACTCGTTTGGTTTAGTCATTGTTGATGATTTTTCAAGTTTTACGTGGGTGTTCTTTCTTGATGATAAATCACAGGTCCAAAAGATCTTCAAGAACTTCGCTAGGAAGGCCCAAAATCAATTTGAAGTAAAAATCAAGAAGGTTCGCAGCGACAATGGAACGGAGTTCAAGAACGCCAATGTGGATACCTTTCTTGACGAAGAAGGGATTTCACATGAGTTCTCGGCTACGTACACACCTCAACAAAATGGAGTTGTTGAGAGGAAGAACTGGACACTCATTGAGATGGCGAGAATGATGCTTGATGAATACAAGATGCCAAAACACTTTTGGGCGGAAGCAGTTGAGACAGCTTGTCATGCAACAAATCGACTATATCTTCACAAGCTTCTTGGCAAGACGGCATACGAGCTTCTCACCGGTAACAAACCCCAAGTTGGATACTTTCGAGTATTTGGTTCAAAGTGCTACATTTTTTATAAACATCATCATTCGAAATTTGCCCCTAAATCTCATGAAGGTTTCCTACTCGGTTATGGCTCAAACTATCACACTTACCATGTCTACAACAATTTCACCCGAAAGGTTGAAGAGACGGTAGATGAGAAGTTTGATGAATCTAACGGCTCGCAAGTAGAGCAATTGCCAATTGATGTTGGAGACAAAGACCCTTCGGAAGCGATTTAAGACTTGTCTATTGGCAAGAATTGCCCAACGGAGGTGAAGGAGAGTACCTCGTCCGTTCAAGTGGAAGCCTCAACTTCACACCAAGGTGAACCACAAGTTGACTTGGAGGCATCCACAAGTGGAACACGTCAAGATGAAGGAGACGAGGAAGTACAACAAGATGAACCTCATCCACCTCCTTCTCCACCTCGATAAGAGAACATCAACGCCAACAACAATGAAGATAGACAAGAGGAAGAACAAGACAATGAAGAGGATGTTCCACCCCGACCCAAACAAAATCTCTCATGAGTTAGAGCAAGAGTCTCAAGAGATCATCCCGTCGAACAAATCTTCGATGATATTCAAACCGGGAGAATTACTCGCTCTAAGTCTCGCTTAGCTAACTTTTGTGAACATTACTCATTCATTTCTAACATTGAACCTATGAAGGTTGAAGAAGTTCTTGATGATCTGGATTGGGTGAACGCTATGCAGGAAGAGCTACACAATTTCGAGAGGAATCAAGTATGGACGCTTGTTGAAAAGCCCGATGAAAAGCACAATGTCATTGGAACCAAATGGGTGTTTCGGAATAAGCAAGATGAAGATGGGCAAGTTGTACGCAACAAGGCCTGTCTCGTCGCCCAAGGTTACACTCAAGTAGAAGGTATGGACTATGGTGAGACATATGCCCCCGTTGCTAGACTTGAGTCCATACGCATCTTACTTGCTTATGCCAATCACCATGATATCACTCTATACCAAATGGACATTAAAAGTGCCTTTCTAAATGGAGAAATTGAGGAGGAAGTCTATGTTAAAAACCTCCCGGCTTTGTTAATCCCAAGAAACCTAATCATGTTTACAAACTTCACAACGCACTTTATGGTCTCAAACAAGCTCCTAGAGCATGGTATAAATGCTTGACTAAGTTTCTTATTGAAAAAGGCTTCGATATTGGAAAAATTGATTCTACACTTTTTACTAAAAGGGTTAATGTTGAATTATTTGTGTGCCAAATTTATGTGGATGATATCATATTTGGTTCGACTAACCCTCATTTTAGTGAAAAGTTTGGAAGGCTAATGTTGGAGAAGTTTGAGATGTCTATGATGAGTGAACTCAAATTCTTTCTTGGTTTGCAAATCAAGCAAACTAAGGAGGGTACCTTTGTTTCCCAAACAAAGTATACCAAGGACTTATTCAAGAAGTTCAATATGCAAGAGAGCAAAGGTATGAAAACACCCATGCCTACTAGTGGACATCTTGACTTGACTAAGGATGGCAAACCGGTTGACCAAAAGGTTTACCGCTCTATGATTGGTTCATTGTTATATCTATGTGCCTCCCATCCCGATATTATGATAAGTGTGTGCATGTGTGCACGATATCAAGCGGCCCCTAAAGAGTGTTGTGGCGCCCCGCCTGAGTACCACTGTAGCCAGACGGTTGCCATGCATACCAGCCCAGGAAATCACTCTGGCATGCGCGTTTACAACAAGTATCATGAACACAGGCATTTCTATTAATGGATATCTAAGTCTTACATGAGATATTACAATGGTGATGGCAGCGAAAAAGCTCTATCTAAGGCAGCATGGTCCTGGTGCGGCTCCAATCCACAGGGATCTAACTAGGTTACTCTTCTAGCCCGCCAATGCTCCGGCTCCTCGACGATGGATCCTTATGTGAACCTGGCCACATTGAAGGCCACTGAGTACTTTTGAATGTACTCGCAAGCAAACCAAACTAACATATACACCAAGCAAAGCAATCCATGGCATTCAAGCATGCACTTGTTATTAGAGCAATATTAATTGTCATGATATAGCATACCTATCTAGCAATATTAAATATCATGTTGTAACAGGATTATTTAGCAAGATAACTACTAGGATAAATACAGTAAAGCGAAGCATATTGAGTAGAACATGGCAAGTAAATAATTCATACTCCAAACATCCTCGTGATCTAGTCTGAATCTGATCCAAATCCAACCCAAATCATGTGGTCATCCGACCACTCCTCTTATAGCCATCCCATGGCTAACATATCGCATTCCTGACATCATCTGATGTCTACACAAGACGAGCTCTTCCATCATTATTATCATTACTACGGTTGACCACCTAGTGAGGTCTGGACGGGCTGTCCAATACCGTGGATGCGACTATTCGAATAGAATTTACACTCTGTAGAGGTTACGCACTTTACCCACACCATGGAGCACCCGACCTCCTGATCCCATTCGGGTGGACCAGCGTTGCTCCTACGAAACCTGCCTAACCCGTGACTCCTTCATCGTACCACTGACAATCATACCCTCCCAGGGTCATGTCCTAGGTGGCCCCTGTGTCACTCGTGACACCTGCCACTGTCGTGGCCAACACAACTGTCCCAAACTAGGACCGCGCGCAAACAAACAACTGGGCTCACAAGGTTATCGCCGCCTACCGGGCCAAGGTTCCCTGTCTGATGGTACCGATGAAAGAGCACAGAGCCAGACCAAGTCAAGGCCGTCCCATACCGGCAAATGTGGTTGCACCTATAAGCCCAGACAGGTGATTCAAGATCAACCGACTAAGTTCATTTAGCAAGCTTAGTGATTCATCACAATAACTTAACATGGTGGTAAATATGTGTGAGATAACAACTGTGGAAACATAACCACCTCCATATAACATCACAATGAGTCATTAGTGAAACAATATTTAAATGGCAAGTTATTAGTTTACAAGTTCTAGCTGTAAGTGACGGCCGTCGGAACCCTTGCACAAAACCGGCAAAGAAACTAGTAGCCACCAGAACGGTCTTTACAACTCAGATCTAGGACATCACCGGAATAGCTCAACCCTGACTCAAGACGGCTGGAAAGCAGCTCAGAACATGAGACGGTGTTGATAAGAAGAATGTAGCAGCTCCCTAAGATGGCCGAGACACAGCTCAGAGCATAGGGTCACTGCTACAGAAAGAAATTCAATAGCTGCCCGAGATGGCCGAAAAGCAGCTCAGAACACGGACAGTTGCTGACAAGAGAAATAAAAGTCGGCATCCACCTCGGACAGCCGGAAACAGCTCAGAACACAGCCGTGGTGCCGTCACCGAAGAAAGTGCAAGCAAGGGTTCGTCAGACTCACATACAGCTCACTACTACATAGACAAGCACAAGCATATTAATTTAAACATGCAATAAATATCACAGAGCAATGCTTTAGGGCATATATCAGATGGTCAGCTTGCCTGGGGTCAAAGAAATACTCCGGGAAGAAGTGTGATGAAGCCGCGGAAGAATTCACCGGAAAAGTTCTCTCTCGGAGGGGGCTGATAGAGGGCAAGGGCAAAATGGTCATTTCCACTGTGTGACCACCTTGTGAAAATAATACCAAAAGAACGGGCTCGTCGAGACGAAGACGTGGGCGTTGGATCCACCTCGATTGGAGTTGTGAGCGAAAAGATGTGAGGGGTTGACTGCAAAAGGACCTGTCTATAATAAAAGTATTTACTTCTGGGTCCTCCATAGTTTTTTTTTCTGGAAAAGATTAAAACGCACTGTGCATTTGGGCTGCACAGGCCGAAACTGTGGGAGCTGGCTAGGCCGCGGGCTGTGACGGTAGCTGGGTCGGCCAACCTGCGCCCACCGCTCACTTAAATGACATGGCGGGGCGGGGTCAACGGCCAGAGGCTGACAGCGGGCCCCGCGACCTTCTCTCTCTCTTCCCTCGCTCCCTGTCTTCCTCCCCCTGACAGCAAGAGGGGAAGCGAGGCAGAGGCGTGGCCGGTGATGGCCAGCTCCGGCGAGGGCGCGGGTACCGGCGAGCTCGCCGTGAGGTGCCGTGACCAGGGAAAGCAACCGGAGCGGCGGGGATTGACTAAGGCGACCGCGGCGGCAGGTGGCAGTGGCGGAGCTCGGTGACGGGTCCGGCCAACTCTGACCGTCCCCGGCGGAGCTGGGACCGCCAGCGGACTCGGGACGAGCTGCCGCATCCATCCAGAGGGAGAACAGGCGTCGGGGAGGAGCGGAGCAAGGGCGTCTCACGGTGGCCGCAGGGAGGAGGCAGCGGCCAGCAATGGGCACGCGTTAGGGGCACTCCAGAGATGCGGCAAGGCGACAGGGTGGCTCACGAGGGTCGAGGGAGGACTCCAATGCAGGTGGGAAGGGGAGAGAAGCTTCGGCTCGCTCCAATTTTGAGCGGAGAACGCGGTGGTCATGGCGACGATATGGCGGCAGTGGGAACTCCGGCGAGGTAGTGAGGGGTCAGGGAGGTAGCTGGGGGGAAGAGGAGACCGCTGCGGGTGGTGTGGTGTTTGAGAGGGACTCGGGAAGTGGCTATTTATAGCCCAGCCGGCTAGGGAGGATAAGAATGGCCGCCGTGGCGGTCTTATCCCCACGCTGGAGCTCCGGCAAGGTGGCGTGCGAGGAGGGGCTGCCGACCTGACTTCGCCAGAGGGAGGGGACGGCTCGGGGAGGAAGGAACCAGAGAGGGAGGTGACATCTCGAGGGTCACGGGCGGTACAGAACACCGGCGAGGTTTGCCGTGGCATGGGGAAGAAGGGAGAGGAGTGGAGAATGGTCGGGAGAGGGGTACGTGGATGGTGCGGAGCAGTTGTACATGGCCGGTCGAGCCAGGGCCGGACAGAGCGAGCTATACGACGAGGTCAGAGCACAGAGCGCCGTTCTTGCGCGGCCGCCGCGTGGTCACCATGCCAAAACGCGCACTGGTGCCTGACTGGCCATCTCACCTTGTCCAACAGGTGTTTCACTGCTCAAAATGATGAGGTAGATCACTAGATGGACCAGGAGGGGTCTGGAGAGGTCGAGGGGATCCAGAATAGGTTCTGGATAAAAAGTGTTTGTAGCGTACCAGAGAAGATTGGCTTGGGGTGATGAGCTGGATTTTGGCATACAGAAGTGATCCACTAAGGTGAATGATCTAGCAAAGTTTCAGGTCAAATGGATTAGTCTAAATGGCACTTCCTTTGCAACTTGGCAAACTGGCCAGAAATGCAAAAGAGGGTGCTGTGGAAAATTGGCTATATGAGAACTGCTAAAATTTGGTGGAGACCAATTATTTGATGATATGAAGATACTGGAAAAGTTTCAGCTCATTTGGGTGCACCAAAATAGTACTTCCTTCACAGAGGTTCCAAATGGACAGAAACTTAGGAAAATTGCTGGGGACAAATGGATAGATGGATTGAGTAGGTTTTTGGTTTCCATGAGTGATTTATCAATGGTAACCACCATGAAAAATTTCAGCTCAAATATATCAGGGGTTCATGCACTTCCTTTGCAATTTGCCCAACTGGACAGAATTTGCAAATTGGTGTTGTGCTCAAAATTTAATGGGTGGAACTTGGGTTCTTGATGGAAATGGTGAATATTTGGATAGGAGAAGCTCCACAAATTATTTGGGATTTTTCCTGGCTACCAAAATGGTAGTTCCTTTAGAAAGGGTCCAAAATGCAATATTGGCATTAAATAGGAAAATGCAATTTCCCCTATTTAATTATGGCCAATATTTTTATGGGAGCTCAATATGGTCAAACAGAATATCTCCACAAGTTTTCATGAACTTTGGAGATGGATAGATATTTTCCTGGATTTAATTCCCTTAACTGGCAGAAAAAGGAATTAATTATAAACAAAAAATATTGCAAATGACTTGGCAATATTTTTACATATCCAGGGTTTACAAAGATAGGATGATCACTGGGAGAAGTTTGGGAGGCAACAGATCAAAGGAAATTGGGGTTGCTTTGTAACGGAAGAAATTAGGGTTTCCCTTCCGATAACTCGGAAGGTAGGGTTTCGGTGGCAAAACCCTGAGAGTAGATCTTGGGTGGCAAGGTTGATTTAGAGAGAATCTCTGGTTGGATAGGAAAGGCAAGGTTAGATGACTATCTTCATATACCCAAGAGCTAAAGAAATCCGATAACACCGAGAAAAAAGACGGGAGTCAAATCCCGCAAAGGAAAAAAACAAGGAGCGAAAACCAGGGTGTTACAAACCTACCCCCCTTAAGAAAATCTCGTCCTCGAGATTTCCGAGCTTACCTCCAGGTGAAGGGGGACTTATCTTTGTGCGACTTGGATCCATCAGCGGTCTTGTCTTCGTTGGTTCATTTACCTTTTAACTTCCTCTTCTGATGGATCGGGTATTGTCTCTGCACACAACTTCCTTGAATCCTTCTCTTTCCTGTCAGTTGTACCTTTTGTCCTGGTAGTGGTGTTACTGGGTGGGGTAGCGGGTAATACCAGCAAACCGATCGGTTTCCATGGCCTCTAAGCGACTGCTCCAGGTTTTATTGTGATTCTTCATACCCTGACTGTCATGGGCAAGACATCCTTTGCTGGTACCAGCTCACGTGCTCGTATGGCCTCGAGTGAGTGGGAGTGGCTTTCTTTTTGTTGTGTCAGAATACTCAGTCTGGCTGCGGGTTCCGTACTGACATTTCTTCTCTTTTTTTTTGTATTCTGACTTCGTCCTTAGGTGATCCACATTTCAAGGAACAACATGACCGAGCTATTGCTGCTATATCCCTAA
The DNA here is from genome assembly GCA_011799875.1 of Thinopyrum elongatum. Taxonomy (NCBI): domain Eukaryota; kingdom Viridiplantae; phylum Streptophyta; class Magnoliopsida; order Poales; family Poaceae; genus Thinopyrum; species Thinopyrum elongatum. The sequence continues at coordinate 274,733,833 of CM022300.1, read as the reverse complement.
CTGAAATGTCAAGCATGATCACAAAGTAATCATAGACAGTAATCTCTTATAATGCCATCTACAAGCTATTGGTGCTGACGTACTTTGAGCCGTTCTATCTGAATGTCTTGTTTCAAACTCTGTCGCTCGTGGAGATGGCTCTGTCATATATAGCTTCTGTAGTCCTTGTTATGACAACTGAGCTGAATGTAGTATCGCTATCATCCGGTGTTTCTTTTGGAGTATAGCCTCTTATCTTGGTTGATGGCCCATATTTAGGGTGAGTATGGCATGCTCACTTGTAACTGCAAGTAGTGCATTATTGTGGCCGCATATGCCAGAGTCTGACGAGGGTTGGTAATAATACCTTGTCTGTGCAACTGTATCTTGTTGACCGGCACGGAGGTTGTTTGTCCACAACTTCTTGGTCCCTAGGGATTCCATCGAGGGGCCTGTCATGACCTTCCAACACGGCTCCTTGATGGTTTTTCCCGGCTTGTCGAGCTTGTTGTCACAACTTACTCTTGCATGCCTCGTAGGGGTTGCTGTGCTCATATTCTTCTTTGAACTATGGGGCCAATGTTTCTCTGAACACAATCACTCTCGTGTACGAGTGGCTCACATGAACTGATCCACTAGACTGCATGCTCTCAACATATGCAGGTGTAGGATAAATCCTTTCATAACCACTAAGTTCTGAGGCGGAAGTGTGTCCAGACTAGTTTGTGCTCCTGACAAGCTTGTTGTAGGCACGGTGGCGTGTTGAAGAAGGCTGAATTCCTTATGCTCGAAGCTTCTGCCAGGGTAGCATGCTAAAGATGGCTGGGTATCGTACCTTAAAAGCTTTTCCTCATGTGGCTTGTTGCGGAAGGTCGGGTGTCTCATGCCGGAAGTTTTCCACAGTAGTACGCTATGGAAGATGGGGGTGTTGTACCCCAGAAGATTTTTCTCACCAAGTGGCGTACCGAGAAAGATTGGCAGTCTTGCATCGTAAGCTTCTCTCGATAGCTTGTGCAGGAAGGATGGGTTCCTTATACTAGAAGCCTTCCACTGTGTACGCAGTCGAATCTATGGCCGATTCTGGCTTCTTTCCGAAGTATCCGGAATTTTACCCATGGCGGAGCCAAATTTGGTATAGGCCATACCTTGACTGAAGATATTCCGTTGGTCACACATGTTGCGTGTCCTTCTACTGGTGTCCATTCCTAGTAGCTCATCTGACTGCTCCTCAGGTGTAATCGGTCCTAAGGCAAACTTTCTCAGGTATATTCTGGTATTGTCTGTTGCACATAGATTTCGCTTCTGACTCATTCTTCATTCTTAACAGACCCGGTGCTGCTATTCTGAATACTAGGCAGTTGGCTTGACTTGACTCTTGCTGAATTCGGATTATTGGGTATTATCCTAGTTGTATGCTGGTCTTCTTGATGGCACTTGCGGATGGATCCAGTCGAAGCGAAGAAACAGAATCGACAAAAGAAACAAAAACCGTGAAAACCAAAAAGCAAATAAAGCTCAAATATTGCGGACCTTTCACATGTGGCCGAGGATCCACTAGTATAACTAGCCTAGCGCATTCAATGCACCTCTAAGGATTTAGAAGTGAAACCACAAAATGCTCCTGGTAGCACTGGTGTCAAGCTCCTACTACTTCCTTAGGGAACATCACACTCTCGACGCACGATGGCTATGGTCGTGCGATTCTAGGGTTGTCGGGGAAAAGATAGAATTATAGGCATTTCCCAAAGGAAACTAGAGTTAAGAAGAGAAATGCCATGGCTAGCAAACAGGGTAAGGATATCTGGTTTACCTAAGGGGTTCAGGGCTCACGGGTCATTGCTGGGTGCGAATATTTCACACCGGAGGCAAGGCCACGAGAGCTGGGGTCTGATGGAGCCAAAAACCTAGGGGGTTGCCTTATGATCAATACTAGCCATGCCTGTTTGGTGAAGATGGCTGAAATCCATCTGGGCTTTCTACTGAACACAATACAGTGAAGTCTGGCTAGGGTAACCTACATCCAGCCTGGCTGCTCTGATACCATCCGTTGTGGTGCCCCGCCTGAGTACCACTGTAGCCAGACGGTCGCCACGCATACCAGCCCAGGAAATCACTCTGGCATGCGCGTTTACAACAAGTATCATGAACACATGCATTTCTATTAATGGATATCTAAGTCTTACAAGAGATATTACAATGGTGATGGCAGCGGAAAAGATCTATCTAAGGCAGCATGGTCCTGGTGCGGCTCCAATCCACAGGGATCTGACTAGGTTACTCTTCTAGCCCGCGAATGCTCCGGCTCCTCGACGATGGATCCTTATGTGAACCTGGCCACATTGAAGGCCGCTGAGTACTTTTGAATGTACTCGCAAGCAAACCAAACTAACATATACACCAACCAAAGCAATCCATGGCATTCAAGCATGCACTTGTTATTAGAGCAATATTAATTGTCATGATATAGCATACCTATCTAGCAATATTAATCATCATGTTGTAACAGGATTATTTAGCAAGATAACTACTAGGATAAATACAGTAAAGTGAAGCATATTGAGTAGAACATGGCAAGTAAATAATTCATACTCCAAACATCCTCGTGATCCAGTCTGAATCTGATCCAAATCGAACCCAAATCATGTGGTCATCCGACCACTCCTCTTATAGCCATCCCATGGCTAACATATCACATTCCTGACATCATCTGATGTCTACACAAGACGAGCTCTTCCATCATTATTATCATTACTATGGTTGACCACCTAGTGAGGTCTGGACGGGCTGTCCAATACCGTGGACGCAGCTATTCGAATAGATTTTACATTCTGCAGAGGTTGCGCACTTTACCCACACCATGGAGCACCTGACCTCGTGATCCCATTTGGGTGGACCAGCGTTGCTCCAACGAAACCTGCCTAACCCGTGACTCCTTCATCGTGCCACCGACAATCATACCCTCCCAGGGTCATGTCCTGGATGGCCCCTGTGTCACTCTTGACACCTGCCACCGTCGTGGCCAACACAACTGTCCCAAACGGGGACCGCGCGCAAACAAACAACTGGGCTCACAAGGTTATCGCCGCCTAACGGGCTAGGGTAGCGCGCACACATAACCTTCCCTGTCTGGTGGTACCGATGAAAGAGCACAGAGCCATACCAAGTCAAGGCCGTCCCATACCGGCAAATGTGGTTGCACGGATAAGCCCGGACAGGTGACTCAAGATCAACCGACTAAGTTCATTTAGCAAGCTTAGTGATTCATCACAATAACTTAACATGGTGGTAACTTTGTGTGAGATAACAACTGTGGAAACATAACCACCTATCTCCATATAACATCACAATGAGTCATTAGTAAAACAATATTTAAATGGCAAGTTATCAGTTTACAAGTTCTAGCTGTAAGTGACGGCCATCGGAACCCTTGCACAAAACCGGCAAAGAAACCAGTAGCCACTAGAACGGTCTTTACAACTCAGATCTGGGACATTACCGGAATAGCTCAACCCCGACTCAAGACGGCTGGAAAGCAACTCAGAACATGAGACGGTGTTGATAAGAAGAATGTAGCAGCTCCCTAAGACGGCCAAGAAACAGCTCAGAGCATAGGGTCACTGCTACGGAAAGAAATTCAGCAGCTGCCCGAGACGGCCGAAAAGCAGCTCAAAACACAGACAGTTGCTAACAAGAGAAATAAAAGTCGGCATCCACCCCGGACGGCCGAAAACAGCTCAGAACACAGGCGTGGTGCCGTCACCGAAGAAAGTGCAAGCAAGGGTTCGTCAGAGTCACATACAGCTCACTACTACACAGACAAGCACAAACATATTAATTTAAACAAGCAAGAAATATCATAGAGCAATGCTTTAGGGCATATATCAGATGGTCAGCTTGCCTGGGGTCGAAGAAATACTCCGGGAAGAAGTGTGATGAAGCCGCGGAAGAATTCGCCAGAAAAGTTCTCTCTCGGAGGGGGCTGATAGAGGGCAAGGGCAAAATGGTCATTTCCATTGTGTGACCACCTTGTGAAAATGATACCAAAAGAACGGGCTCGTCGAGACGAAGATGTGGGCGTTGGATTCACCTCGATTGGAGTTGTGAGCGAAAAGATGTGAGGGGTAGACTGTAGAAGGACCTGTCTATAATAAAAGTATTTACTTCTGGGTCCTACGTAGTTTTTTTCTGGAAAAGATTAAAAGGCACTGTGCATTTGGGCTGCACAGGCCGAAACTGTGGGAGCTGGCTAGGCCGCGGGCTGCGACGGTTGCTGGGCCGGCCCACCTGCGCCCACCGCTCACTTAAATGACGTGGCGGGGCGGGGTCAACGGCCAGAGGCTGACAGCGGGCCCCGCGACCTTCTCTCTCTCTTCCCTCGCTCCCTGCCTTCCTCCTCCTGACAGCAACAGGTGAGGCGAGGCAGAGGCGCGGCCGGCGATGGCCCGGCCGGCTCTGGCCAGCTCCGGCGAGGGCGCGGGTACCGGCGAGCTCGCCGTGAGGTGCCGCGGCCAGGGAAAGCAACCGGAGCGGCGGGGATCGACTGAGGCGACCGCGGCGGCTGGTGGCAGTGGCGGAGCTCGGCGATGGGTCCGGCCAACTCTGACCGTCCCCGGCGGAGCTGGGACGGCCGGCGGACTCGGGACGAGCTGCTGTATCCATCCAGAGGGAGAACAGGCATCGGGGAGGAGCGAAGCAAGGGCGGCTCACTGTGGCCGCAGGGAGGAGGCGACGGCCGGCAATGGGCGTGATTCAGGGGCACTCAAGAGATGCGGCAAGGCAACAGGGTGGCTTGCGAGGGTCGAGGGAGGACTCCAATGCAGGTGGGATGGGGAGAGAAGCTTCGGCTCGCTTCAATTTTGAGCGGAGCCCGCGGCGGTCATGGCGGCGATATGGCGGCAGTGGGAACTCCGGCAAGGTAGTGAGGGGTCAGGGAGGTAGCTAGGGGGAAGAGGAGACCGCTGCGGGTGGTGTGGTGCTTGAGAGGGACTCGGGCAGTGGCTATTTATAGCCCAGCCAGCTAGGGAGGATAAGAATGGCCGCCGTGGCGGTCTTATCCCCGCACTGGAGCTCCAGCAAGGTGGCATGCGAGGAGGGGCTGCCGACCTAACTTCGCCAGAGGGAAGGGACGGCTCGGGGAGTACGGAGCCAGAGAGGGAGGTGACATCTCGAGGGTCACGGGCGGTACAGAACACCGGCGAGGTTTGCCGTGGCGTGGGGAGGAAGGGAGAGGAGTGGATAAGGGTCGGGAGAGGGGTACATGGATGGTGCGGAGCTGTTGGACATGGCCGGTCTAGCCAGGGCCGACATAGCGAGCTATATGACAAGGTCAGAGCACAGAGCACCGGTCTTGCGCGCCCGCCGCGTGGTCACCATGCCAAAACGCGCACTGGTGCCCGACTGGCCATCTCACCTTGTCCAACAGGTGTTTCACTGCTCAAATGGGTGAGGTAGATCACTAGATGGACCAGGAGGGGTCTGGAGAGGTCGAGGGGATCCAGAACAGGTTCTGGATAGAAAGTGTTTGTAGCGTACCAGAGAAGATTGGCTTGGGGTGATGAGCTGGATTTTGGCATACAGAAGTGATCCACTAAGGTGAATGATCTAGCAAAGTTTCAGGTCAAATGGATTAGTCTAAATGGCACTTCCTTTGCAACTTGGCAAACTGGCCAGAAATGCAAAAGAGGGTGCTGGGGAAAATTGGTTATATGAGAATAGCTGAAATTTGGTGGAGACCAATTATTTGATGATATGAAGATACTGGAAAAGTTTCAGCTCATTTGGGTGCAGCAAAATAGTACTTCCTTCACAGAGGTTCCAAATGGACAAAAACTTAGGAAAATTGCTGGGGACAAATGGATAGATGGATTGAGCTAGTTTTTGGTTTCCATGAGTGATTTATCAATGATAACCACCATGAAAAATTTCATCTCAAATAGATCAGGGGTTCAAGCACTTCCTTTGCAATTTGCCCAACTGGACAGAATTTGCAAATTGGTGTTGTGCTCAAAATTTAATGGGTGGAACTTGGGTTCTTGATGGAAATGGTGAATATTTGGATAGGAGAAGCTCCACAAATTATTTGGGATTTTTCCTGGCTACCAAAATGGTAGTTCCTTTAGAAAGTGTACAAAATGCAATATTGGCATTAAATAGGAAAATGCAATTTCCCCTATTTAATTATGGCCAACATTTTTATGGGAGCTCAATATGGTCAAACAGAATATCTCCACAAGTTTTCATGAACTTTGGAGATGGATAGATATTTTCCTGGATTTAGTTCCCTTAACTGGCAGAAAAAGGAATTAATTATAAACAAAAAATATTGCAAATGACTTGGCAATATTTTTACATATCCAGGGTTTACAAAGATAGGATGATCACTGGGAGAAGTTTGGGAGGCAACGGATCAAAAGAAATTGGGGTTCCTTTGTAATGGAAGAAATTAGGGTTTCCCTTCCAGTAGCTCGGAAGGTAGGGTTTCGGTGGCAAAACCCTGAGAGTAGATCTTGGGTGGCAAGGTTGATCTGGAGAGAATCTCTGGTTGGATAGGAAAGGCAAGGGTAGATGTCCATCTTCATATACCCAAGAGCTAAAGAAATCCGATAACACCGAGAAAAAAGACGGGAGTCAAATCCCGCAAAGGAAAAAAAACAGGGAGCGAAAACCAGGGTGTTACAAGTGTCATCTTAAGGCTGTGAAAAGGATAGTGAGATACTTAATCCATACACCAAACTTTGGCATTTGGTATCCTAAGAGGTCCTCTTTTGATCTTGTTGGCTACTCCAATTCGGACTATGCCGGTGACAAGGTTGATAGAAAGTCCACTTCGAGAACTTGTCATTTTCTTGGTAGATCCCTTTTGTCTTGGTCCTCCAAGAAACAAAACTCGGTATCCTTATCCACTGCCGAAGCGGAATACATTGCCGCCGGATCATGTTGTGCTCAATTACTTTGGATGACCCAAACTCTTAAGGATTATGGGATACATGTGAAACATGTTCCATTGCTATGTGATAATGAAAGTGCTATTAAGATTGCTCACAATCCCGTGCAACATTCTCGAACTAAGCATATTGAAGTTCGTCATCATTTCATTCGAGATCATGTTGCTAAAGGAGATATCAATCTTAAGCATGTTCGTACCGATAAGCAATTGGCGGATATATTCACCAAACCGCTTGACAAGAAAGTATTTTGTCGTTTGAGAGGTGAATTAAATATTATTGATGCCTCAAACTTGGCGTAGAAACTCCATTCGGATACATGCAAGCCATGTGCTTGTTTTTTGACTAATCCTTGATATTACTCTTATGATGATGATCATATGTCTTGGATCTATATTTGTACCCTTTCATGTTATCTAACCCTTGTAGGTACTTGGATGAGCCCAAATCTACGAGATTGCAAGTCACTCACATCTTGAGCGATCTTTACATCACCAAGTCTCTACTATATGGTTGTTGAATACAAGGAAGCGTGGATCACTCAACATATCCTTTGACAATTTCTATATATCTGATTTCATTTGGTATCAAGTTTCATGATTGTCATCTTGGATACACAAGTGCTCTTCCTTGCAAGACTGACCCATGTAGGAAGATGAACTCAAACTATAAGTGGTGCTCTCAACTCTTGATGAACTACATCAACCTCGAGCATTCAACACAAGTTCGACTACATGATCAAGATCAACACCACCACTCAAGGTATGTTATTCCATCTTAGAGAAGCTTTACTCCAAGACATGGGTCAAAGCAACTCACCAAGATGTGAATACACCAAAAAGCTTAAACGAAAAATGGTAACCCCATTTTGAGCTTAAACGATGAGTATTACCTACGATCAAGTGTCATCACTTGACTCCTCAGTCAATATACTCTAGCATAGCTGACTTTGTCGCCGACCCCATCTGGATGAAGTTCTCTAGTGTTTCTTTGTTTTGCATATGTTTTTACTTGTTTGTTCCCCTTATCAAAAAAAAAACTTCATCTAGATCATTTTTCCTTTGTATGTTTCTCTGTATTTTTCTGCATCTAATTCATTGCAAATTCTTCAGTTAATTCCTTGCAAATCCTTGTGAGATTTCGATTGCCAAGTGAGCTAAGTTGACAAGACTTTTCCTCTGTATTGAACTCGGCCTCACCGATTCATGCCCATCGGCTAGACCGAACTACAATACCTTGTAGATAGTTCATCGGTACAACCGACGAGGACTAACCCGGTCTGACCGATATGCATCATCTATGACACCGCCAACTCGGTGTCACCTATGAAAATAGATCGGCATTACCGATTTCACTACTGAGAAAACTTTTTGCCATTGCAAATGTCATTTCTTCTCCAGCTCCACTCAATGATTCTTATCCTCTACTCGCATCTTATACTACATGCTGCTTTGTAATGTGTTTCAAGGACCAAACCTATTTAACTCATGCTCCAGAAGGTCCCTTCATGGAAATTGATGTCAAAGGGGGAGAGAGAGAGCACATCAAAGCTTATCACATGGGAAAGCACATCTTAGGTTGCTTCTCCAGATGCTTATTAACAATAGAGGAGAGAAGTCACATGTCTTTAAAAGGGGAAAGACATGTTAATAAATGTGCGTTTGTATCTTTTCATGCTCTGATTTTCTCTTACCCTACCTTCTCCCATTATCTAATATCAAATTCAAGGGGAGAAAGAGTTCCTATCTAAGGGAAGAAAATCTTTGGAATTCATTGCATATCTTTAATCTTTGGGGACATGTCCATATCCAAATAGAGTACTAAGTACTTACTCTTTACATGTCATCCCAGTCTTGGTAATCTTGTGGTCTCCTGAACTTGCTTCATTTAGAGTGTTCTTGTGTTATCTAACCTTGTTTTCTCAAGCTCATCTCTTCCGAAGCCAGCCCAAGACCACAAGGTAAGTATATGCATCACACTCATGTGCATGATGATCTCTTGCTGATGTACATATTGTTTGCAAGAAGGACTCATGAACATAAAGGTACACTTCCTGTATACATCATTTGCTCTGATGCATATAGCCAAGATACATGTAACTCATTGCTTGCTCTGACATGCTTATGCATTCACATGATCTTACATACTATATTTACATGATTGCATACATGTAGGGGGAGCCTATGCATGTTACATGTCCTTCCAAAGCTTTACTTGTTACTCTTCATATCCTTATCTAAAGCTTTGATGTATGTTGTCATCAATTACCAAAAAGGGGGAGATTGAAAACACAAGTGCTCCCTGGGTGATTTTGGTAATTAATGTCAACATATCTCTTGTTGGACTAATATCTTCATCTAGTATATTTCAGAAAGTTCAACAATGGCATGGCATGAACAAGAGGATGTGGAACTCCTTCAAGATACTAAGGACAAAGATTGGCAAAATCTCAAGACTCTTCATTTCTATTTTAGTGATCCAAGATCACAATGAGTCCATAGGAAAAGCCAATACTATTAAAAGGGGATGAGGTGTTGCTTAATGGTCTACTTGCTCAAAATGCTTAGTGATATGCTCGAAAGCCCTCAACCACTTTCTCATTTCCAAATATGTCCGAAACCTAAAGTCAAACTCGGCCCCACCGATTTGATCTATCCAGTGCCATCGAGTTTCTTTCACATAGCCACTGCCAGAAACCCTAATCAATTTGGTCTCACCGATAGGGATCTCGGTCTCACCGAGATGGCCCTGCAAACTCTCTGTTGCCTGTTGTAATTATTTCGGTCTCACCGAAATATGCAATCGGTCCCACCAAGTTTGCCTGATCAACTCTCTGTTTAACTCTTTGCTGAAATCGGTCCCACCGAGTTCATGCAATCGGTCACACCGAGATGAGGTTTTGCCCTAACCCTAGCACATCGGTCCCACCGAGTTGATCATGTCGGTCCCACCTAGAATCCTAACGTTGACATTTTGAACTAAATCGGTCTCACTGAGTTCTTCTATTCGGTCTGACCGAGTTGGGTCAAATATGTATAACGGTTGGATTTTATGTGGAGGCTATATTTACCCCTACTCCCCCTTCTCTATTCAAGAGAGAGCCATCAGAACGTGCCTACACTTCCATTACTCATTTTCTGAGAGAGAACCACCTACTCATGTGTTGAGATCAAGACATTCCAATCCAACCACAAGAATCTTGATCTCTAGCCTTCCCCAAGTTGCTTTCCACTCAAACCATCTTTCCACCATAGCCAAATCTGTGAGAGAGAGTTGAGTGTTGTGGAGACTGTCATTTGAAGCACAAGAGCAAGGAGTTCATCATCAACACACCATCTATTACCTTTTGGAGAGTGGTGTCTCCTAGATTGGTTAGGTGTCACTTGGGAGCCTCCGACAAGATTGTGGAGTCGAACCAAGGAGTTTGTAAGGGCAAGGAGATCGCCTACTTCATGAAGATCTACCAGAGTGAGGCAAGTCCTTCGTGGGCGGTGGCCATGGTGGGATAGACAAGGTTGCTTCTTCGTGGACCCTTCATGGGTGGTGCCCTCCATGGACTCGTGCAGCCATTACCCTTCGTGGGTTGAAGTCTCCATCAACGTGGATGTACGATAGCACTACCTATCAGAATCATGCCAAAAATCTCCGTGTCTTCATTGCATTTGCACACTCCAATCCCATCCCTTTACTTTCTTGCAAATAGCATGCTTTACTCTTTCCGTTGCTCATACTCTTGTCATGCTTGCTTGAAATGTATTGTGAATGCTTAAACTTGTGCTAAAACTCCACCTCAACTAGAAGAACTTAAAAACTGCTACTTTTGCTTGTTGAGGGTCTAATCACCCCCCTCTAGACACCTCTTATCGATCCTTTCAATTGGTATCAGAGCATTGGTCTCCATTGCTTTGGTTTAATCACCATTGGAGGAAGATGGATGAGTCTACGATTGGGAGCATTAGACGTACAGTACCTATACTTGATGGAGAGTTCTATCATGCTTGGAAAAATGAGATGCTTGAGATTTTCAATGAATATAATTTGAACAAGTATATTACTTGCCCTTGTGCACCTCCTATTGATCCTTTGCATCCTACCCCCGATGAGTCTCTTGACATGATCCGCAATCTTAGAACTGTTAATCTTATCATTAGAGGATTGCCTAGAAACTTGATTGTATGCTTGCCTACACTTGAATGTGTTTACACTATATGGAGATACTTCGAGAAACGCTTTCCAAACTATTCCTTGAAAAATCTAGATGAGATTCTTCAGAAGTCCATTGCTTTAAATAAGATGAATTCTACTGACCCTAAATTTGGTGATTGTCTATTTGAGCTTCGTGACCTGATGCATGCCAAAGGAGATGTTGGAATCATTAGGAACATCATCTCTCAAGTCATTAGAATTCATAAAGATGAACATTGTCTTGGTTATAAATCTAATGAATTACCTTCTCTAGGTAATGCTTGGGCTAACAAAAACCTACCTAGTGGAGATGTCGTTGACGAAGTCACAAGGCCCTCTACTTTTCACTATAAAACTGATATACCAGAAAAAGATGGATTGTTTTGCAAAAGAATCTTTGGATCCATAAAAAGTTGTAACACCTCCATATGTATGCTACAGTAACCCCACCCTAATGATGCCATGTCACCATATTTACTAAGATTAGTTGCCCTTGATAAAAACCATAGTCAAATTCAAATTCCAAGTCAAATTATTATTTCTTCAAACAGTAAAACAAAAATATTGGTTGGGTTACAAATATTCACTAAAAAATAGTCATGTAGGAACCAACATTATTTGAATCACTAAAATGCCTTTAAACTATTTAAAACTAAGCCAGCGGCATTTAAATTAACCATTTCAACTTAAATAAATATCTAAACTATTCAAAATAAATTGAAACTGTTTGTGCTAACTCAAAATGTTGCCTAATAATATGTGCTAAATATTAAGTTCAGCTAAATTCATTGGTATTAAATAAAAATACAAAACAATGGAGAAAATATAAAACAGAAAAAGAAAAGAATAAAATAAACCCCCCATTATTAGACTAGGACGCAAGTGCATAGTGCAGCCCAGCCCAGCTCCCCTCCGTTCTCCTTCCTACTGCTCATCCATGGCGAGCTGGACGCATGAGCCGTGTTCGCACCCTGGATCTCCACATGACGGCCATCCCGAGGCCCCTCCTGGATAAGGAGGCCACCCCCGACCCCCTGCAAACCCTAGCCCTCAGTTTCCTCCTCTCTCTCGCTCGCCCCTTCGTCTACATCGAGCCCTGACGCCATTGTTGCCATGGCCGAGCTCATTGTCATGGCCACCGTCGTCCTCGCACCGTGAGAAGGTGTCCATGGGCTCCGCCTCCCTCCTCTACTTCGACTACACCGAACGGCTCGAGCTGGGTGCCTCTACATCGCCGGGATCGAGCGCTTCTTCCCCTTCGGTCGTCGGCGCCTCTCGGCCACCCTGCCGCCCCTAAGCAACCAAGAGGCCACCATGTGCCTTCTCGGTGAGCAGTCGCGTGTTTATCCTCTCTTAGCGCCTTGATTCATCGCTCGTAGCCGTCTCTGCCATCACCACCATAGCTCGTCGCCGCCGTTTGCATCACAGCCGCAGCCACAGCAAACGTAGCTCGCGTCTGAGCTCACCACCATGCTCAGCGCACCCGTACGAACCCAACACCACCGCCTGCTTGCCTTTTCGCACCCTGTAGCCTCGATACCCAGCACGCCCAAACTCCGGCGGCCGCCCAAGTTTTCTCCGTTGTCGATATATCCCTCCCCTGGTCAAACCACCGCCACCATTCGACGTGGTTCGCTACCCGCGTCCGAGCGCGCCATCCATCGCTTCAAAAGGAGCCCTGTACGCGATTTCCGACGCTCGCCCGAATGCTCCACCATCGTTTTGGTCACCAAAGCATCACCATTGGCGCGCCACCGTGTCTGGGTCGCTGCCATGTGGACCCCGGTCATTAGCCACTAACAGACACCCCTAAACACCCACTAACACACAGGTCCCACGCGCTAATTAAACACTGGATTAAATAAATAATAATTAAGCTAACTACTATGCTACTGACATGTGGGGCCTACCCACCTCTAACTAATCTCTGCTAAAACTAAACCCCGATTAACCTACTGATAATGACAGGTGGGGCCACCACCACTTTAAGTGGATAAGGGCCACCCAATCAGCTGCTCACTCAGCAGTTGGGCCACCTGGCAGCCTCTGTTGCAAAATAACTGGGTACCCTTCTGTGTACCCATAGCATTTATTATTTAAACAATTTTGAAATTAAAATAAGTCAGAAAATCTAATAAACTTTGGAAATTCATATAAAATAATCTGTAACTCAGATGAAAATAATTATATATGAAATTGATCAGAAAAATATAAAGAATCTAAATATGCCATCCACATACCTATCACACACCTCTAACATTATGAACATGGACATTTTGCATCAGGATCATCTGACCAAATAATACCTGGAGCTGGGAAAATATTGCAGATATTTTCCCTTTTCTTTTAAAATGTTTAGGGATGCATTAGAGCATATCATCATCACACATTACCTTGACATGCATCTGTGTTGCATTTGTATACCCGTTATTTATCTGTTTCCCCCCTCTCCTCTATTCTTTTTGTAGACCCCGAGACTGCCGTTGACCCCGAGTACGACTACATCATCGACGACCCATCCTTCTCAGCAGAGCTTCCAGGCAAGCAAACCCCCCTTGATCATTCTGATATCGCCTATTCTTTCCATCTACTTCTTGCATTAGAGAGTCATTTCAGATGATGCTTTATCTGTAGATCCTATTCTGTTGCATAGCCTACTTTTGTTAAACCGTTGTTGATACTTTACATGCACTTCTACTATGCTTAGTATAGATATGCTAGAGACCCATCAGTTGGCCCTACACCCTTGCCCGTTTGCCATGCTATACTATAGGGTCCTGATCACTTCGGGCGATGATCATGGATATTACTTATAATAATACACTAAACATGTTACTAAAGTCGTTTTGGCTCGGAGAGCACCCGCGAGCGATGATATGTTGAAGTCGAGTCAGCTCAAAGAGTACCCGCGAGTGATTCACTGTGGCGACTGGCTGCTAGCGGTATCACCCAGGATGTGGTGGTAGCTCAGGATCTGTCCCGACAGCCTACTCGAAATATTCCCTATGGCGGAACGACAGGGCGGGCGCAAACCACCTAGGAGATAGGTTAGCCTGGGCCCTGGTCGGTGTTTGCGGTTATTTCATAATAACACGCTTAACGAGTTCGGTGTATTTGATTTGAGACTGCCACTGGCATATACGCACTAACCGCTGCACGGGATAATGGTTTATAGGGCCCTCGGTGTCGTACGTTCCTCCCGAAAGCTCTGCAGATGTCACAGTTGAGCGGCACCTGCTCGGGTGAGCGGGAAACGCTTAATTGTGTATACAGAGGTGCGCTTGGTCTCGGCCGTCCTTGCAACAGGCAGGAGTGCTTAGGGCGATTGGTCCATGACCCCTTCACACTTAGAATTTAGACCGGTGTATTCACCTCTTTGGAGAGCCTAGGTAGGACTATGGCGTGTCGATCATCCGAGGTCGGGCATTATCCAGAAATGTGTGTCCAGTCAGAGGTAATCGAGTGTATGGGGAAATGTGGTGCACCCCTGCAGGGAAGTTAAACTATTAAAATAGTTGTGTCCACAATAACAGGACGACTTGGAGTTGTATCCTGACCTCTTATAACTAAATACGGATACTTGATAAAACACACCCAGATAATAGACAGATACCCCCGAAGATCGCTTTCTCACAAGGTGACAAGGAGAGAATCTTTGGGCAGGTTATTACTATATGTTCGTACAAGACGATACCATATACGCTCCTCTCTTCTACTACTGAAAGATGTAGTCTTCCTTAAGTTGAGAGTCTCCCCCTTATTCTGGCACTTCTGCAGTTTAGTCCACAAATATTGCATCATTCCTTTTATATCGATGCATATCTAGTATAGATCTAATGTAAGTCTTGCGAGTACTTTGGTTGAGTACTCACCGTTGCTTTGCTACCCTTTTTATTCGACCCGATTTCTGCAACAGTTGATAGCACCGCGGATGCAGGTTACACCTATGCTGGTTACTTGTAATGACCACCTGATAATATTCGAGACTTTGTACTCACTGTGCTAGTCCCTAGATCGACTCTCTAACGCACATAGTACATATGAATATCAAAGTAAAAAGTGCATCATTTACTACAATATATGATCCAGAAGTTATAAAGTATTACAAACTTCATAGCACATAGCTAGCTTATTCAATAATAACAACGGAAATGTAGCATAATTAAAAGATGAGTCCCATCAATGCCCACTGGTGAAAATGTTGAGTGAAGACTCGTGATCCTACTGTATCTCACTGATCATCTGAATATCCTGCAACAAGATAAGTTGCAGCCACAAGGGTCAATACATTGAGTGTATTGGCAAATTACACATAATGATATAGCAAACCTACATCCAAAAAGCAATGTATGACAAACAGAACACTCAGGTTGGTTTGTAGTGTCTTCACTTACCTCCACTAATTGATCATCGTTTACTACCGCCTCAAATTCATCTGCCCATGAGAAACCCAAGGATCCTAGGTTAACATGATAAGAACTTTAGAAATCTCTCAAGTACGCTCTGTGAGTGGCGCATTCTCTATGAACCATAGAGCGCTCTGCCAAGGACGCATTCACTTGATTTAAGTTCTGAAAACTACACCTCGCCTCAAGTGCGCTCTGTTAGTGGCGCATTCTCTAGGGATGACAGAGCGCTCTGCCAGTGACGCATTCACCAGGTAAAAAAATATCTAGCCTGCAGCTATAAACACTCACCAGTTTCATCAATCACTCTACACATGCCCATGTCTACCATAACAACACTGAGCATAGAATCACATTGTACAAAGCATGCCCAAACATGACAACTTGCACACATCATAGCATAAAAACCACACATGCATAGCAAAATATAGGATGAGCATAATCAAAAGTACAACTTGCCTTGAATGGTGCTGAAGTACTCTAACGCTTAATTCTGATTCGGTTCGCACTCCGGACAATCTATATGTTTAATGAAGGCATTGATAAATAAACCGTACTCACATAACACAACAATAACTACAATAACAAAAAATCAAATATAAAACTTAAATAACAGAACATATCAGTAGGTAAATATAACTTACATTTCTAATAGGATCACAATGCAAAAGGAATCAGTTAAATTGGATAAACCGTTTGAAAGATATGGCCCCCGAAAGGTTAAATTCAAATTTAAACAAATTCAAATTTGAATAGTTCAAAAGTGTGAAAAAAATCGGTTCTACTAGGTTCTCATGGTCAATACAAACACACAGAAAAAAGAATTGATGAATTTAGATATACGAATAAAAAATTATAGCGAAACGGAAATTATGCTAAAATTTGCCAAAATTGTGTTGCGGCTGCTGCTATGCGGGTACCATGTGGCGTGCTCTTACTGGCCGCAAACCGTTTGCTCCGGTGTCTAAACGGCAGATGGCCGAATACTAGTGCATACTGGTTTGGTGACTTGAAAATCTAATCTAACACGTCTGTTACTGATCGAACAATGGAGAGAAGCTCACCGGAAATAGGGGCTGGGCGGCCGCCGGAGTTGGAGAAGACAGGCGTGGGCACCACGGGATCAAAGTTGGGGTTGTCTCTGGTGATCTCCTAGGAACTGCAAGGTCACAGGGAGAAGCTATGGATATCGTCAGTCTTGAACATGTCGTCGGGGTCTTCGGTAAGATTTGCTAGCGACGGCACTGTTGAACATATTTGTGCATGTATATTGTGTCATAGGCCCACCTCCTAGTTATCTTGTATAGTTGAGGTTGTGGCCTGATGACCCACAAGTATAGGGGATCAATCGTAGTCCTTTCGATAAGTAAGAGTGTCGAACCCAACGAGGAGCAGAAGGAAAATGACAAGCGGTTTTCAGCAAGGTAATGTCTGCAAGCACTGAAATTATAAGTAACGAGTAGTTTGGTAGCAAGATAATTTGTAACGAGCACGTAACGGTAATGGTAACAAAAGTGCAGCAAGGTAGCCCAATCCTTTTGAGGCAAAGGACAGGCCAAAACGGTCTCTTATGATAAGCAAAGCGTTCTTGAGGGTACACGGGAATTTCATCTAGTCACTTTCATCATGTTGGTTTGATTTGTGTTCGCTACTTTGATAATTTGATATGTGGGTGGACCGGTGCTTAGGTGCTGTTTTTACTTGAACAAACCTCCTACTTATGATTAACCCCCTCGCAAGCATACGCAACTACGAGAAAAGTATTAAGAATAAATCTAACCATAGCATTAAACTTTTGGATCCAAATCAGTCCCTTACGGAATAGCGCATAAACTAGGGTTTAAGCTTCTGTCACTCTCGCAACCCATCATCTAATAACTACTCCACAATGCATTCCCTTAGGCCCAAATATGGTGAAGTGTCATGTAGTCGACGTTCACATGACACCACTAAGGGAATCACAACATACATAACATCAAAATATCGAACACGTATCAATTTCACATGATTACTTGCAACTAGATTTCTCCCGTGACCTCAAGAACAGAAGTAACTACTCACAAATGATAATCATGCTCAAGATCAGAGGGGTATTAAATAGCATAATGGATCTGAACATATAATCTGCCACCAAATAAACCATATAGTAATCAACTACAAGATGTAATCAACACTACTAGTCACCCACAAGTACCAATCTATAGTTCAGGTACAAAGATTGAACACAAGAGATGAACTAGGGTTTGAGAGGAGAGGGTGCTATTGAAGATGTTGATGGAGATTGCCCTCCCCAAGATGGGATAGTTGTTGGTGATGATGATGACGATGATTTCCCCCTCTGGGAGGGAAGTTCCCCCGGTGGAATCGCTCCGCCGGAGGGCAAAAGTGCTCCTGCCCAAGTTCCGCCTCGAGACGGCGGCGCTTCGCCCCGAAAGTCCTCTCCTTATTTTTTCTAGGTCAAAATGACTTATATACCAGAAGAGGGGCACCGGAGGTGGGCCGATGAGGGCACAACCCACCAGGGCGCACCTGGGCTCCCTGGCGCGCCCATGTGGGTTGTGCCCACCTGGTGGGGCCCCTCTGGTAGTTATTTGCTCCAATAATTCTTATTTATTCCATAAAAATTCCTCATGAAGTTTCAGCTCATTTGGAGTTGTGCAGAATAGGTAGCCTGATGTAGCTTTTTCAGGTCCAGATTTCCAGCTGCCGGAATTCTCCCTCTTTGTGTGAACCTTGCATATTATGAGAGAAAAGGCATTAGAATTACTCCAAAAAGAATTATTATGCATAAAAACATCATAAATAACACTAGAAAAACATGATGCAAAATGGACGTATCAACTCCCCCAAGCTTAGACCTCACTTGTCCTCAAGCGAAAACCGAAATCGAAAAACATGTCCACATGCTTAGAGAGAGAGGTGTCGATAAAAACAAAATACGGACATAGAAGCATCATGTATATTATTATAACAGCAACAAACTTTAATATAAAACTTTATCATAGAAATTTTATCATATAACTTCTCATGAACAAGTAACAATTCATCACAACATCTAAGTATAAAGCATGAACTCTATTGAAAACCAACAAACTCTATTCTTAGTCAACTTTGCAACTACAATTCATCATCTTTTCAGGAAGGGTCACATATCGGAGCCTTTTTTGGCAAGTCCACATACTCAACCATCATATAGTCTTCTATGATTGCTAACACTCACCGCATACATATGAGCAAAACGTTTCAACCGGACACATAGAAAGATAGGGGCTTATAGTTTCGCCTCCCAACATACTCACCTCGAGGGTGATGTCAACAATAATAACTCATGCTACTCATATCCAACTGGATATATGTGCCTAGATCTTTCCTCACCACATGATGCTTGCCAAAAGAGAAAATAAAAAGGAATAGAGAGAAGAACTTTGACTCTTGCATAAAAGTAAATACATAAAAGTAAAAGATAGGCCCTTCGCAGAGGGAAGCAGAGGTTGCCATGCGCCCTTTGTTTGTATGCTCAATACCTTAATGCAAAAGAGCGTCACGTTATATTGCCCCTTATGATAGCAACCTTTATTATGCAGTCTGTCGCTTTTATTCTTTGCCATCACAAGTTCGTACAACGCTCAATTTTCTCTTCCACTAAATGATCCAACACTTTTAGAAGCAATTTTTATTGCCTTTTTGCACCGATGACAACTTACTTGAAGGATCTTACTCAATCCATAGGTAGGTATGGTGGACTCTCAAAATAAGATTTGGGTTTAAAGGTTTTTCGATGCACAAGTAGTATCTCTACTTAGTGCGGAATTTTTGGCTAGCAAAGATGGGGGCAAGCACCACATGATAAAGGATCTATGACAATATAACTTCTATGTGAATATGAACAAACATGAATCATTACGTTGTCTTCCTTATCCAACATCAACAATTTTGGCATATAATATTTTGATGGGGGCTCACAATCACAAAAGATGTCCAAGATAGTATATTTGCATGTGAACCTTCTCTTCCCTTATTAATTCTTTCATGAATTGCATCATTAACCAATGCTATGTTTGTCAATCTCCAATAAAAGTTTCTACTTATACTCTTCCTTATGTGATGTCATTACTTACCATAAAATTAGCATATGATCTTTTTCATTTATTTCCTTTCTTTTTATTGAACATGAAAGTAAAGAAAACAAAACTCAAACTAAACTTTATTATATATCTCGCACACGATTACAAAGATAGATCACTAAGCAAACACTCGAAAAGAAAGGATCGAACTAAACTTTTATTCATCTAAAGCAAAGATAACTATGGATCGAACTAAGATAAGTAAAGGAAAAAGATAGTGGAGGTGATACGATACCGGGGCACCTCTCCCAAGCTTGGCACAAGCCAAGGGGAGTGCCCATACCCGATTACTCAATTTTCTTTTGTTGATGAAGAAGGAGGTGGTGGTGATGAAGCAGTGGCGATCTTGTCCTTCATGATCAAGAGATTCTCCAATGTACGGATGACGCTCCGGAGGGCGATGATATGCTCTTGCAATAGAATATTTTCATGGGTGAGATATTATTATTTTGCACACGAACTATTTCGATGATTCAAAAGGCTTCGATCTCAGTGGGGGTGAGATGATCATAGTAAGGTTTAAGGATATCTTCTTCTTCTTCCTCGGCAGGCAAGGCCTGCTCAACCACCACCGCTTGATCTCCAGTAGCCTCCTTGCTTTTGTCCCCTTCGACAGCTTCTAAGGGCTCTTCTCTCTTCAGCTCGATTTTCATCAACCAAGCATCCTCTTCCACGTTGTTGGAGGAGGAAGAAGACATGATGCCTGGCTTAACAGATCTGACCGAAAACAGCAAGAAAAGAAAACAGAAATTTCTCCGTGATATGGTGGTTAATAGGTTTGGGGGGTTACATAAAGATTTTTTTATCTTGGGAAACAAGCAAAGGGAAGAAAAACGGAGTCCGGAAGGTACCCGAGGTGCGCACAACCCACCTGGGTAATTTTTGTTATATTCCAAAACGGACAGAAAATATTTTTGCGGATTTTTCGGAGTCCGTTTACTTACCGTATCACGTACCTCCTTTTTTTCATGATTCTGGAGTGTTCCGGAAGGTTTCCTTTATGTGTTCTTCCGGTGTCATTGTTTGGATAATATTGCTTTCAACATTAATGGGCATACCTGAGATATAATGTTTTATTCTTTGCCCATTGACAACCTTCGGGTAAGTACCTTCGGCATTATTTATCTTGATGGCTCCGGATCGATAAAACTCCTTGATAACATAAGGTCCTTCCCATTTAGAGAGGAGTTTTCCTGTAAAGAATCTGAAACGAGAGCTGTACGGAAGAACAAATTCTCAAACTTTGAACTCACACTTTTGGATTCTTTTGTCATGCCATCTTTTAACTTTTTCTTTAAATAACTTGGCATTTTCATAGGCTTGGGTTCTCCATTCATCTAGTGAGCTAATATCAAATAACCTCTTTTCACCGGCAAGTTTGAAATCATAGTTGAGTTCTTTAATTGCCCAATATGCTTTATGTTCTAACTCAAGAGGCAAATGACAAGCTTTTCCATAAACCATTTTATACGGAGACATACCCATAGGATTTTTATATGTTGTTCTATAAGCCCAAAGTGCATCATATAACTTCTTAGACCAATTCCTTCGGGACCTATTGACAGTTTTTTGTAATATTAATTTTATTTCTCTATTGCTAAGTTCAAGTTGACCACTAGACCGAGGATGGTAAGGTGATGCAATTCTATGGTTAACATCATATTTAGCAAGCATTTTACGGAAAGCACCACGAATAAAATGTGAACCACCATCAGTCATTAAATATCTAGGGACTCCAAACCTTGGGAAAATGACTTCCTTAAGCATTTTAATAGAGGTGTTGTGATCGGCACTACTAGTTGGAATAGCTTCTACCCACTTAGTAACATAATCAACAGCAACCAAAATATGTGTATACCCATTAGGGGAAGGAAAAGGTCACATGTAATCAAACCCCCAAACATCAAATGGTTCAACAGCAAGAGAATAATTCATAGGCATTTCCTAATGCTTACCAATATTACCAATTCTTTGACATTCATCACAAGATAAAACAAACTTACGGGCATCCTTGAAGAGAGTAGGCCAATAAAAACTAGATTGCAATACCTTGTGAGCAGTTCTATCTCCCGCATGATGTCCTCCATAAGCTTCAGAGTGACATTTACATAGGATTTGTCCCTGTTCATGCTCAGGTACACAACGTCTAATAATACCATCTACTCCTTCTTTATAAAGATGTGGGTCATCCCAAAAGTAATGTCTTAAATTATAGAAGAATTTTTTCTTTTGTTGGTATGTGAAGCTAGGTGGTATATATTTAGCAACAATATAATTGGCATAGTCAGCATACCAAGGAGTGTTATGAGAAACATTTATTGCAGCTAATTGTTCATCAGGAAAACTATCATTAATAGGTTGTGGGTCATCAAGAATATTTTCTAACCTAGACAAGTTATCAGACACGGGGTTCTCAGCTCCATTTCTATCAGTGATATGTAAATCAAATTCTTGTAGCAAAAGAACCCACCTAATGAGTCTAGGTTTAGCATCCTTCTTTTCCATAAGATATTTTATAGCAGCATGATCGGTGTGAATAGTCACTTTAGAATCAACAATGTAAGATTTAAATTTATCACAAGCAAACACCACTGCTAAGAATTCCTTTTCAGTAGTAGCATAATTTCGTTGAGCATTGTCCAGAGTTTTACTAGCATAATGAATAACATTTAATTTCTTATCGACTCTTTGTCCTAGAATAGCACCAACAGCATAATCACTAGTATCACACATAATTTTAAAAGGCAAGTTCCAATCAGGTGGTTGAACAATAGGTGCAGAAATCAAGGCTTTCTTAAGTGTTTGAAAGGCTTCTACACAATCATCATAAAAAACAAATGGAACATCCTTTTGTAAAAGATTTGTAAGAGGCCTAGAAATTTTAGATAAGTCTTTAATAAACCTCCTATAGAAACCAGCATGACCGAGGAAACTACGAATACCTTTGATATCTTTAGGGCATGGCATTTTCTCAATTGCATCAACTTTAGCTTTATCCACCTCAATACCTCGTTCAGAAATTTTATGTCCCAAGACAATACCTTCATTAACCATAAAGTGGCACTTCTCCCAATTCAAGACGAGATTATTTTGCTCACATCTCTGCAAAACTCGATCAAGGTTGCTCAAGTAATCATCAAAAGAAGTTTCGTAAACAGAAAAATCATCCATGAAAACCTCAACAATCTTTTCATAAAAGTCAGAGAATATAGCAGTCATACATCTTTGAAAGGTAGCAGGTGCATTGCGCAAACCAAAAGGCATACGTCTATAAGCATAAGTTCCAACAGGGCAAGTAAAGGTGGTTTTTTCTTGATCAGGTTGTGAGACAGGTATTTGAGAAAAACCGGAATATCCATCAAGAAAGCAAAAATGTGTGTGCTTTGATAGTCTTTCTAACATTTGATCAATAAAACACAAAGGGTAATGATCTTTTCTAGTAGCTTTATTTAGTTTTCTAAAATCAATTACCATTCTGTAGCCAGTGACAATTCTTTGTGGAATAAGTTCATTCTTATCATTAGGAACAATTTTTAGGGACACAATGAACGGGGCTTACCCATCTACTATCAGCTATGGGATAGATTATACCTGCTTCCAGAAGCTTCAGTATTTCTGTTCTTACCACTTCTTTCATTTTAGGATTTAAATGTCGTTGGTGATCAACAACGGGTTTAGCATCAGGCTCCATATTAATTTTATGCTGACAGAGAGTGGGACTAATGCCCTTTAAATCATCAAGAGTATATCCAATGGCAGCTCGGTGCTTCTTCAGAACCTTCAATAATCTTTCTTCTTCATGTTCTGAAAGGTGAGCACTAATAATAATAGGATAAATCTTTTTCTCATCAAGATAAGCATATTTCAAAGTGTCTGGCAATTGTTTTAATTCAAACACAGGATCACCTTTAGGTGGAGGAGGACCTCCTAGAGTTTCAATAGGCAAATTGTGTTTAAGCAGAGGACGTTGTTCAAAGAAAATCTTATCTATTTCATTTCTTTCATGCAGATGCATATCATTTTTGTGGTCTAGCAAATATTGTTCTAGTGGATCGGTAGGAGGCACAGCAATAGAAGCAAGACCAATTATTTCATCCTTACTAGACAACTCTTTATTATGATGTTTTCTACTAAACTTGGAAAAATTAAACTCATGAGACTCATCACCAAAACTAACACCGACAGTTTGGTTCTCGCAATCTATTTTAGCATTAACGGTGTTCAAGAAAGGTCTACCAAAGATAATGGGACAAAAGTCATCTTGTGGGGAACCAAGAACAAGAAAATCAGTAGGGTATTTTATTTTCCCACACAAGACTTCAACATCTCTAACAATCCCAAGTGGTGTGATGGTGTCCCTATTAGCAAGTTTAATAGTAACATCTATGTCTTCTATTTCAGCGGGTGCTATATCATTCATAATTTCTTGATATAAGGTAAAAGGAATGGCACTCACGCTAGCACCTATGTCGCATAAACCATGATAACAGTGATCTCCAATTTTATCCGAGACAACAGGCATGCCAACAACGGGTCTATGTTTATCTTTTTCATTCGGTTTGGCAACTCTAGCAGCTTCATCACAGAAGGAAATAACATGCCCATCTATATTTTCAACCAAGAGATCTTTAACCATAGCAACACTAGGTTCTACTTTGATTTGTTCAGCAGGTTTGGAAGTTCTAATATAACTTTTGTTGACCCCAGTTGAGACTTTAGCATGTTCCTTTATCCTAATAGGGAAAGGTGGTTTTTCATTATAAGTAGTAGGCACAACTGGATCAACATTGTAAATAATAGTTTCATCTTTAGCTATTAGTAGTACTTTAATTTCTTCTTTGATGGGTGGGTGATATTTAAACCACTTCTCCTTAGGGTGGTCAACATGAGTAGCAAATGATTCACAAAAGGAGGCTACTATCTCAGAGTCAAGTCCATATTTAGTGCTAAACTTTTGAAAAGCATCGGTATTCATAAAAGATTTAACACAATCATACTTGAGCTTAATACCTGACTCTTTACCTTCGTCGAGTTCCCAATCTTCAGAGTTGCATTTAATTCTTTCTAAAAGATCCCACCAGAAGTCAATAGTCTTCTTCATAAAGGAACCAGTACAAGAAGTATCAAGCATGGATCGATCATCATGAGAAAGCCGAGCATAAAAATTCTGAATAATAATTTCTCTTGAGAGCTCATGATTGGGGCATGAATATAACATTGAATTAAGCCTCCCCCAAGCTAGAGTGATACTTTCTCCTTCACGAGGCCAAAAATTATATATATAATTCCGATCACGATGAACTAGATGCATAGGATAATTTTTTTTGGTGAAGTTCCAATTTCATTCGATTCCAATTCCAAGATCCAATATCATCGCATAACCTATACCATGCTAATGCTTTTCCCTTCAAAGATAAAGGGAAAACCTTCTTCTTAGCTTCATCTCCGGGTAAACCTGCAAGCTTAAATAATCCACAAATTTCATCCACATATATCAAGTGCATATCAGGATGTTCAGTTCCATCTCCTGCATAAGGATTAGCTAGCAGTTGTTCTATCATACCCAAAGGAATTTCGTAACCAATATTTTCAGTAGATGCAGTAGGTTGAGGGGTAACTAATTGTGGTTCCGGTCGAGGTGAAGATACCCCGAACAAACCCCTCAAAGGATTGTTTTCCATAGTAACAAGTGACAATAAATTTCAGCACGTAGTAATAATTTTTCCTTACCGATTTCCACTTACCAAGAGCGCTTCAATCCCCGGCAACGGTGCCATAAAAGAGCCTTGATGACCCACAAGTATAGGGGACCAATTGTAGTCCTTTCAATCAGTACGAGTGTCGAACTCAACGAGGAGCAGAAGGGAATGACAAGCGGTTTTCAGCAAGGTAATGTCTGCAAGCACTGAAATTACAAGTAACGAGTAGTTTGATAGCAAGATAATTTGTAACGAGCAAGTAACGATAATGGTAACAAAAGTGCAAAAAGGTAGCCCAATCCTTTTGAGGCAAAGGACAGGCCAAAAAGGTCTCTTATGATAAGCAAAGCGTTCTTGAGGGTACACGGGAATTTCATCTAGTCACTTTCATCATGTTGGTTTGATTTGTGTTCGCTACTTTGATAATTTGATATGTGGGTGAACCGGTGCTTAGGTGCTGTTCTTACTTGAAAAAACCTCCTACTTATGATTAACCCCCTCGCAAGCATCCGCAACTACGAGAAAAGTATTAAGAATAAATCTAACCATAGCATTAAACTTTTGGATCCAAATAAGTCCCTCACGGAATAGCGCATAAACTAGGGTTTAAGCTTCTATCACTCTCGCAACCCATCATCTAATAACTACTCCACAATGCATTACCTTAGGACCAAATATGGTGAAGTGTCATGTAGTCGACGTTCACATGACACCACTAAGGGAATCACAACATACATAACATCAAAATATCGAACACATATCAAGTTCACATGATTACTTGCAACTAGATTTCTCCCGTGACCTCATGGTGAAGTGTCATCTAATAATCATGCTCAAGATCAGAGGGGTATTAAATAGCATAATGGATATGAATATATAATCTTCCACCAAACAAACCATATAGTAATCAACTACAAGATGTAATCAACACTACTAGTCACCCACAAGTACCAATCTATAGTTCCGGTACAAAGATTGAACACAAGAGATGAACTAGGGTTTGAGAGGAGAGGGTGCTGTTGAAGATGTTGATGGAGATTGCCCTTCCCAAGATGGGAGAGTTGTTGGTGATGATGATGACGATGATTTCCCCTCCGGGAGGGAAGTTCCCCCGGCGGAATCGCTCCGCCGAAAGGAAAAAGTGCTCCTGCCCAAGTTCCGCCTCGAGACGGCGGCGCTTCATCCCGAAAGTCCTCTACTTATTTTTTCTAGGTCAAAATGACTTATATACCAGAAGAGGGGCACCGGAGGTGGCCCGAGGAGGGCACAACCCACCAGGGCGCGCTTGGGCTCCTTGGCGCGCCCAGGTGGGTTGTGCCCACCTGGTGGGCCCCCTCTGGTAGTTATTTTCTCCAATAATTCTTATTTATTCCATAAAAATTCCTCATGAAGTTTCATCTCATTTGGAGTTGTGCAGAATAGGTAGCCTGACGTAGCTTTTTCAGGTCTAGATTTCCATCTGCCGGAATTTTCCCTCTTTGTGTGAACCTTGCATATTATGAGAGAAAAGGCATTTGAATTACTCCAAAAAGCATTATTATGCATAAAAACATCATAAATAACACAAGAAAAACATGATGCAAAATGGACGTATCATGGCCCCATATTGTACTTCATATTTACGTGCCCAGTGCACCCGATCAATGTATTGTGTGTTGCACGGCCTAAACCAAGTCTTCTACATGGTATCTATCGCAGACCGATCCTAGCCTACCCTAGCCGCCGCCGCCGCACCTCCATCGCGCCGCCGCCGCCGCTACCTCTAGCCGCCACCACCCACCGTCGCCGCTGGCTCCCTCTAGCCGCCGCCGCCGTGAGTCGCTGCCGCCACTCTCTCTCTTCTCCCTTCCGCCACCCCTCCCACCCAAACCCGCTGCCGCCGTCCGCCACCCAAAACCTAGCCGTCGCCGGCCAAACCCGCCGCCGCCGCCCAAACCCGCCGTCGCCGCCACCCAAAACCCGACGCCGCTGCCCTTACCTCCCCACCGCCGCCCTTCCCTCCCCGCCGCCACCAGACAACCTAGCCACCGCTGATCCTCCTCTCATCGTCGCTGCTACGCCATGAGCTCCTCCGTCTCCACCACCTCCAACCCTTTTGTTGGTCCGGATGTCACCCTCGTTCGTGATCTTAACATCCACGAGTGCGTCCCGGTGGTTCTTGATGAATCCACTGCCTCCTACTCCGCCTGGAAGCGGTACTTCCCCTTGGTGTTTCGCGAGTACTTGCTCCACGGCCACATCGATGGCACCGTGGACTCCAGCCTCATGGTGAACGACGAGGAGTGGATGATCCTCGGCACCACCATCATCCACTGGTTCTACCTCACCATCTCCAAGGACCTCTTCCACACGGTGGTGGACGACGATGACGCCTACGCCATCTAGACCAAGCTCAATGGCCTCTTCACTGACAACAAGCTCCAGCGCAACGTCCTCCTCCACGGCGAGTTCTATGGGTGCCAGCAGCATGACTCGTCCATCGACGATTTCTTCATGCGCCTCAAAAAGCTCGCCGACGAGCTCCGTGATCTTGGTGAGATGGTTGGCGACGAGCTCCTCATCAACACCCTCACCGCCGGCCTCAACGAGGACTTTGGGAACACCGCCTCCAACTTCACTCTCATCCCGGAGCCCACCTTCGCCAAGGTGGTGGCGTACCTCAAGCTGGAGGAGAGGCGGATGAAGATGGCCCAGACCCAGCCGACCCACGCCGCCCTCACCGCTGGTACTCCTGGCGGGCCCGCGCCACCCGCCCCGGCCCCTCCTCAGCCGCGCCCCGCACCGGCCCTTCCGCCACCATCGGCCACTTTCCCACACTTGCAGGAGCCCGCTCCGGCCGCCAATGACCGCCGTCACGGCGGTCGACGTGGCGGGCGCAAGCAGCCGCAGCCAAATGGCGCTCAGGGCGGAGCGTCGCATCAGCCGGCCCCATGGTTCGCTGGTCAGAACCATTGGACCGGGGTTGTGCATGCTTACTCCATGCCGGTGCCGCTCCCCCTTCTCCCGGCATCCTCGGCACGCGGCTTCTTTGCATCAGGAGTTTTACGCTGCGCCGTAGCCCTATGCGGCGCCCTACGGGCCGCTCTTCTACGGCCAGCCGCCGCAGCCAGTAGGGCTGCCGCCGCTGCCCCTGACGGCTCTACCACTGTCGTCGATGCCCGCGCTTCCCCCGGCTCCATGGGACCCGGCCCTGCTTGCAGCTCTGCACTCTGCTCCCACTCCGGCCAACTACACCGGGGGTGGCGACTGGTATATGGACACCGGAGCTACGGCTCACATGGCTGCCCACCCCGGTAACCTCCACACCTCTTATCCCGTCCATACTTCCACTCACATCACCGTCGGGGACGGTTCCTCTCTCCGTATTACTCACGTAGGATATGCATCTTTTCCATGCACATCTACACCACTGTCATTATCTAACATTTAGTTTCACCTGATCTCATGAAAAATCTTGTTTCCGTTCGTTCTTTTTCACGTGAAAATCCTGTTACCGTTGAGTTTGACGAGTGTGGTTTTTCTGTTAAGGACGCCCCTACCCGGATGGTGCTCCACCGATGTGACAGCCCTGACGAGCTCTACCCGGTCCACTCCACTGTCTCCACCACCTCCGCCGCTCCTGTCGCCCTCGCCACTGGTGTGGACCTTTGGCATGCTCGCTTGGGTCATCCCAACCCCGCCACCCTTCATCATATACTTCGGAGTTTTTCATTCACTTGTAAGAAGATGGACTATCACTCTTGTCATGCTTGTCGCCTCAGCAAACATGCTCGTATTCCATTTAGGGCTTCTTCTCATGTTGCATCGTACCCATTTGACTTTATTCATAGTGATGTTTGGACCTCTCTAGTTGCCAGTAATATGGGCTATCTTTATTATCTTGTCATTCTCGACGATTTTTCTCACTATGTGTGGACCTTCCTGTTCCGGTGTAAGTCTGATGTTATATCTACTATCGCCGCATTCTACTCCTATGTTTTCACGCAGTTTGGGCGTCCCATCCTTGCGTTACAAACAGACAATGGGAAGGAGTTCGACAACTTAGCTATTCACACCCTCCTCACCACACATGGCATGACTTTTCGTCTTAGTTGCCCGTACACTTCACAACAGAATGGTCGAGTGGAACGCGTTCTTCGCACTCTTAATGACTGCGTTCGAACGCTTCTTTTTCATGCCAACGTGCCTCCACGCTTCTGGCCTGACACTCTCTCCACTGCATCACTCCTTATTAACCTTCGCCCCTGTCGTACTCGCGGGAACTTTGCACCTCACCATCTTCTCTTCGGTGCACCACCCTCATATGATGAGCTTCGCATTTTCGGATGTCTCTGCTACCCTAGCATCGCCGCTACCATGCCTCATAAGCTTGCACCTCACTCTATCGCATGCATCTTCCTCGGCTACCCACCTAACACCTAGGGCTACCACTGCTACGATCCCGTCTCACATCGCGTGTTCACCTCACGACATGTTTACTTTGATGAGAAGGTATTTTCGTTTCAGCAGGTACCCTCGGTCGTTACCTCGTCGTCGGCCACCGGCGGCCCTCCAGCGACCCCGTCTGGTGGACGGCCTCGCTCGGTGCTCGGACAGCCCCCGGGCTTCGGCGCTCCTCGCGCCGTGGGACGAGCCACGCCTCCTGCCTCAAGCCGCGCCCCCTCGACGCCCTTGGAGTCTGGCGCCTCGGTATCGCCCGCCTCCTCGCTGCTGACCTCGGCCGCCTCGCCACCAGCTTCGGCTGCCTTGCCACCGGTCTCGGCCGCCTCGCCGCCGGCCCCTTCGCCGGCTGCTATGTCGCCGACCTCCTTGGCCTCAGGCACCGCTGCCCCTTTGGGCGCCATCTCGGGCACGGCCGACCCCTCGGCCTCGGGCGCCGTCCCGGGCGGGGCTGCTTACCTGACCTCCACAGCGGCTGGCTCGTCATCACCACCTACGCCCGCCGCGGTTACAGAGTTGCCATCTCGTCCTCTCACTCGGGCCAGGACCGGCGTCCACTAACCGAGTGTGCGGTACTCTAGCGATGAGTACCTCCTCACTGCCTCCACCGCCGAGCCGTCACCGATTCCTGCATCTACACGGGCAGCCCTCCGTGATCCTCACTGGCTTGCCGCTGCAGGAAGAGTTTGATGCTCTCCAGCGGAACCGCACCTGGACACTGGATCCCCGGCCTCCTCGCGCCAATGTCATTAGTGGCAAGTGGGTCTTTCATCACAAGACCCGCTCGGATGGCACTCTTGAGTGCTATAAGGCTCGCTGGGTGGTCCGTGGTTTTCGGCAGCACGTTGGAGTTGACTTCACCGAGACGTTCGCACCGGTTGTCAAACCGGGCACGATCCGCACTATCCTCCAGCTGGCCGTCTCCCGTGGCTGGCCGGTTCATCAGATGGATGTCTCCAACGCCTTCCTTCACGGTCACCTTGCGAAGCAGGTTTACTGTGAGCAACCCACTAGTTTCGTCGACGCCACTCATCTTGGCCATGTGTGCTTGCTGTCTCGGTCTCTCTACGGCCTCAAGCAAGCACCTCGCGCCTGGTACCAGCGTATCGCCGGTTTCCTTCAGACACTGGGATGTGTCACTCGCTCAGATGCCTCGCTGTTCGTCTACTGCCATGGCGACATGACTGTTACTGGCTGCTCTATGTCGATGACATCATCCTGACGGCCTCCTCCGCAGCTCTTCTTCAGCAGATCACTCTCCGGCTGTGTGACGAGTTTGCCATCAAGGATTTGGGTGCTCTACATTACTTTCTTGGCATTGAGGTCACTCGGCGACTCGACGGTTTCTTTCTTCATCAGCAGAAGTATGCGCATGAGCTACTTGAGCGTGCCGGTATGCTCAAATGTCATCCTGTTGCTACTCCTGTTGACATGAAGGCCAAGGTCTCTACTCTCGAGGGTTCACCGGCGTTGGACGCTCCAGTCTACCGGTCCATTGTTGGTGCTCTCCAGTATCTGACGCTCACCAGACCAGACTTGCAGTATGTTGTTCAGCAGGTGTGTCTCCATATGCACGCCCCTCGTGACTCCCATTGGACGCTCATCAAATTGATTCTTCGGTATATCTGTGGTACGATGTCCCTCGGACTCACTCTCACGGCGTCTCCTTCTATGGATATGGTGGCCTATTCCAATGCTGATTGGGCTGGCTGCCCCGACACACGTCGCTCCACTTCTTGCTACTGCGTCTACCTCGGTCCCTCACTCATCTCCTGGTCGTCCAAGCGGCAACCGACAGTGTTGCGCTCTAGTGCGGAGGCTGAGTACCGAGCAGTGGCTAACGCAGTTGCCGAGTGCACATGGCTTCGACAGCTACTTCAGGAGTTGCATCACAACATCTCACAGGCCACAGTTGTCTACTGTGACAACGTATCCGCGGTGTACCTTTCCGCCAACCCCGTTCACCATCGCCGGACGAAGCACATCGAGCTTGACATCCACTTTGTGCGTGAACAAGTAACCCTTGGACACATTCGGGTTCTTTATGTTTCGACTGCACAACAATTCACTGATGTGATGACTAAGGGACTGTCTACTTCCACATCGAGGAGTTCCGTTCCAGTCTCTGTGTCTCCGGCGACACTTCGACTGCAGGGGTGGGGGGAGGGGGGTGTTGAACATATTTGTGCATGTATATTATGTCGTAGGCCCACCTCCTGTTATCCTATATAGTTGAGGTTGTGGCCCGTCTTGTACTTCATATATATATATATATATATATATAGACACACACACACGTGCCCAGTGCACCCGATCAATGTACCCGATCAATGTATTGTGTGTTGCACGGCCTACCTAAACCTAGTCTTCTACACGCACGGTCCATACAGAGCTCGACGGTGGCGATGTGCTTCTGTCGGGATCACGGGCATCCTCATGGTGATACCCTGCGCAGAGTAAGATATGAGGGAGGGAGAGGAGAACACGGTGATCGGGACAGAGGAGATTAGAGAGGCGGGGAACCCTCTATGGTGGGGAATTTCACCGGCGACCAGAGCTTCAGGTGGCGGACTCCGGCGAGGTCTTGGCGGCACTAAAGGGCACGAAAAGACACAATTTCATGAAAAATCGGATGAGGAGGAGTTCCTGGGTATTATGATGGCTTCCGTGCGGGAGGGGCTAGTTCCATGCCGAATCGGCGAGGATTTGGATCGGGCAGGGAAGTACTCGTGCGCATGCAGGAGTTCTGGCGAGAGGAGGAGGACTACAAGGTGGGACCTTGAGTCAGCGGCAGAGAGGAGGAAAGGAATGAAAAAACAAAAGGAAAGGGGTTGCGGTACTTCGGCCTGATGGGCCTCCACTGCTGCTAATGCGCACTGAGCGAGGGAAAGGGAATGGCCTACACGCTATTAGGCCCGAATGAACTGTAAACTATGGCAAAAAAACACCACAGGAAAAATATATTTCGACTAAAATTAAATATCATCCACTTCATAAAAAAATACCAGAAAAGAGAAAAATATATTATTACTATTATAGAAAAACAGTGAACATTTTTTCAGTTCAAAACAACGAAACAAATACACATAACATTCTTATAAACTTTATTTTGGCTTTATAAATGTCCCATAAAATATATTTTAACTCCAAAGAAACATCCAAATGAAAAATTAAAGTGTTTCCCATTTTTTATATTGAAGGAGTCATATTTCCTTTTCTCGTATTGTTTTATTTTGAAGTGGAAATTGCTTTGAATACTTTAAATATTCTCAAAATCAATATAAGAGACAAATGAATATGGGAAATTCATCTTATTCCCTCTCAACTGATTATTCAATTAAAATCTAAAAGTTTCAAATCCTACTAAAATTGAGCAAAGAACAAGCAACACAAGCAGGTTTAAATCAATTCTATTAACATTCCAAATTTGAAAATTTGGGATGTTACATTACTACGTGGAGACTGCTGACCAGGAGTAGTCCGAAGGTCTCAAGCAGGAGGCCTTCCTTTTTTTGAAAACCCAATTCATATATTAATTAAATTAGAATGTTCATACAATCTTTCATTACAGCATCAGCCGCACAGATCGGAACACTACTAATAGGAATACCGTCACAGCTATTAATAAAACTAAACTTAGCTATCTCGTGCGCCACCATATTAGCTTTCCTGCTAATCTTGGAGATCTTAACATTCGCCATCATCTTAGAAATACTCAAAGCTTGTTTCTTTAGGTCGACAAGGGGAGATC
The DNA here is from genome assembly GCA_011799875.1 of Thinopyrum elongatum. Lineage (NCBI taxonomy): Eukaryota > Viridiplantae > Streptophyta > Magnoliopsida > Poales > Poaceae > Thinopyrum > Thinopyrum elongatum. Next base: position 274,700,305 of record CM022300.1, on the reverse strand, counting down.
TATCAAAGCTGTCATTTCCTATAACACCAGCCACAAAAGAACAGTCAATTTTTAAAATGATGGGTCTGTGAAGGGTGATACCGATATACAATTCAGAGAGTGTCGCTCTAAGTTCCACTTCCTCAATGCTATAGCAGGCTCCAATATAATCCCAAGAGGAGATGACAACTTTTCCAGAGTGGTTTCTGACAACCACCCCCCACACTCACAGCATTGATTGCCTCCACAAAACTTGCATCGACATTAATCTTAAAGAACTCCTCGTTGGGAGGTTGCCAACCAACAGAACTCCTCTCCACATTATTCAAAGCCTGAATGTCGTCCCCTATTTCCTTGCCTTTGTTACTTCTCACTCCTTGCGCTTTTGTGTGACAAGACAAAAAGGAAGCCTAGTAATTTTGTACAAAATTCACATAAGCTGAGATGGATTCTTTACCTTTACCAAAAATCAGATCATTTCTCAAATGCCAAGCTCCCCAGAACATGAATATAGTTTGCTCACGCGCTGACAAACTTAATTGATCCAGTAAATAAGAAGCCAATCCGGCCCCGTATTTTTAAGAAGCACTTCGGCCGGTAAATTCCACACCTTTCTCAAAACCATACGAAATGCACGAGCCTTTGGACAACTCACCAGCGCATGAAAATTCCATTCATCCTCAACACCACTGATTGTACATGTACTTAGGATAGCTTGATGGTGCTTAACTCTGTTAACTTGAACCGCCAAACTATTAGAAGCAACCCACCAGACAAATGTACTAATCTTCTGGGGGACATTAGCTCTCCAAATAATATTCCAGATCCTCCTCTCCCCCTCTAGTCAACTACCTATTCCTAGCTTTTCTTTAGAAATTAGGTTTAGCAACAAATAGGTTGTCGAGATGTGCAAATAAGCCTATAGAATGAATTTTAGTAGTAGCAAGGGGACAAGAGACGCGCTACTGCTAATTAGTAGTAGCGAGGTACAACAGAGCGCGCTACAGGTACAAAAGTAGCAGTAGCACGCATAGGCCACACCACGCTACTGCTAAGTGGTCCCATGGCCACCGACAGGGGCTGCCCATAGTAGAAGTGGGTGCAAAACAGCACTATTACTATAGCAGTAGCAGTAGCGCGTTTTTGCGGCCACCGCTACCGCTATGTGTGTACGGTGCCAGCAAGTGGGCCCCACTTAGCAGCAGCGATGTTCCACCGACACGCGCTACTGCTATGGAGATTAGCAGTAGCGCCTTTAGTTGCCCCGCGCTACTACTACGCGTAGCAGCCACCTTTTCCCCACCCTCCCTCTACCTCTCCCCCTCCCCTCCCCCTTTCCCCTCTCCCTTCTCTACCTCCCTCACTTATTAGTTCTTCCTTCTCCTACCTCTCTTCTCTCCCCATTAATGCCCCCATCCACCATATCCTCCATTAATGACCTCTCTTTCTAGCTAGCTTCTTCCTCACTTTATTTGTCTCTCCCTCCTTCCCTTTCCCCACTCCTATCTTTGTCTCACTAGCTAGCTCTCCCTCCCTCTCCACTAGTTATGTAGAGCATCTCCTTCCAACTAGATCTAGCCATTTTAAAGTAAGCCATGCATGCATCTTAGTCCACTACTTTCAATCCCTAGATAGCAGCATCGGCCGCCATCTACCGTATGCTCGATTCCTCTCTCGCGACGATGACAGGTGGGTAAAAAGTTGTGCTTTGCAAGAATAGAAATATGTGTGTTTGCGCTATATGGTGGTGGGAATGTGCTTGTGGCATGCTTGAGTTGCCGCCTATATATGTGTATTTGTCGGATCTTGCGTGACATGATGAGTTGCCTATGTTTTGCCAAAATGTCGATTTATTCCTGTTTCGGCGAATTTCGGGAAAACTCTATATGTTCTTTTTTTAGGGAAGGTCATGCCGAATTTTTGTATGACTTTGATGCATTCATGCATGGATGCATTTATAATCCTTTTGCTTATTAATTATACCACACAGGCAATCATGAAGGTCAGCGGAACGTTGGTGGAAAGATTGTTGCGATCCGTGGTGCAGGACATGTATGAAAATAACTGAAAGGGGATTTTATGTCCGTGTCGAAAATGCAAAGGAGGAGTCTTGCACGACCTCTTTCAGGGAGGGCGTGTGAAAGCGCACCTGCTCATGCATGGTTTCATGGATTGTTATACTCGGTGGATAAGTGAAGATGATGACGTCGATGGGGCAGCCAATGACGACATTGTTGGGCCAAATGAAGAGATGATGACCGATAATGGCGGCGGGGAAGAGGCCGAACATGGCAGCGGGGAAGAGGCCGGACATGACGGAGTAGAAGAGGCTGCACATGGAAGCGGCGAAGAGGCCAGACATGACGAAGAAGCCGCGAACACGCCTCAGCCTTCTTCAGTACTAAGTTCAATCATGGGGGACCCTCATGTTCGAGACCTACTTTGCAAGAAGACGACTAGCAACAGAGCTGCTTCTAGGGGGGGGGGTCCAAGCTTGAGCAACTGGAGGAAGACTCGAAGATCCATTGTATGGTGGTTGCGATCCAGAGGTGACCTACTTGAGTTTCACGCTAGAACTTCTAAAGACGAAGGCTAAAAACAAATGGACCGACAGAAGCCTCGATGAGCTTCTCAAGTATCTAAAGAAGGTTCTCCCCGAAGGGAACCTGTGTCCTACTAGTGTCGATGAGGCCAAGAAAATAGTGTGCCCTCTTGATCTGCCGCATGTTAGATACCACACATGCATCAATGATTGCATCATTTATCGGAAGGAGCATGCGGAAAAAACCTGTTGTTCGGTGTGCAATGCTTCTCGATACAAGAAGGCGGGAAAGAAATGCCCTCAAAAAGTTGTACGGTACTGTTAGCAGCACATTGTCAATTCCAGCCCGTTAACGGCCCGGTAAGTCTTTCGGCCTTTTCTCGGCCCATTCTATAGTTGGGCCAACTTCTAGCCCGTTGTGACTTTCGTCCTTTCCTCGGCCCATTCGGTAAATGGGCCAATTCCTAGCCCATTTTGTCTTTCGGCCTGTTAACGGCCCGCATAATAGTTCGGCCTTTGACGGTGCAACCTGATTTTGGGTCCATTAGCAGCCCACGTTCTACAGGGCACAATTTCAACTCGATGCGACTTTCGGCCTATTAAAAGCCTAGTTTGTAAATTGGGCCTCTTCTAGCCCAAAACACTTTCGGCCTCTTACTGGCCCGTCAAGTAAAAGGGCCGAGACAAAATTGACATTTTTTTCGGCCTGCTAGAGACCAGCGGGCCATTTCCATTTATACGGCCCTGTCGAGCTTTCGGCCTGTTAACGGCCTGCTAAGAGCCGTTGTTACGGTGGGCCACATCGTTTGGGTTCCACTAAATATTAAGTTGACCAGCCCAATTAAGGCGCGCTTTGACTACACATGTTTGTTCGTTCGGATGACGTCCAGGTCATGTTTGGGCATGTTGGCCCCCGTTTCAATGATATAGCATATACAAAGAATTATCCTACTCTATACTATCGCCTCTAAAAAACCTACACTATACAATAAAGAGACTAAGGCATAGAAATGAAGAATAATCCTACACTATACAATAAAGAAATTATAGCAGATTATACCCACTGGGCATTATAGTTCGGCACCAGTGATAATAAAGCATACACAAACAGCAAATTACATACACTGGGCAAATAAAGCTCATACATCATGGACACGCATCAACAGAACTTACCATTTGAACTATAATCTCTTCAGAAAATAGGATTGGCCGGATTCAGGTAGCACAAATTTCAGTCTGCAAAATCTCCAATTCCTTTGTGGTTACCTCAGTTTCTTGTTTCATTTTTTTTATTCCTGCATCTAATACCTGCAACTCCAGTCTCAACATGTTGAGAATCATGTACACATTGTCTCGCCACCTCTAGTTAATGCTCGAGAACATCAGCACATTCCAATTCCAATCCATAATCATTTGGTAACGACCATGCCGCACTGCTCTCAGATCTTTGTGTTGATGTCACTTCATCCTCAAATGTTTCCGTAAGTACACATGACTAGGGCAAAAGTATAGTTACAACAGTGAAGCGAGCAAGATAGACTATTTTGTACATGGCAAAACAGGACTAACAATAATGTTACACGTCATGAAGCATAAGCAGGTGATATTTTAAAAATTATAAAAATGGTAGTCTGTGCAGCCCGCATACAGAAATCTCTCTTAGCTCACCAGAGGAGCATGATGTTGGGGCCAAATCCAAAACACAGACATGTTACAATTTTAGACCACACGCTGCTACTGAACATTATATATATATATATATATATATATATATATATATATATATATATATATATATATATATATATATATATATATATATATATATATATATATATATATATATATATATATATATATATATATATATATATATATCTTGCGTATAAGTAAGCAAGCAGTTGGCCATTCTGTAGCTCAATTAAAGTCTTAGGGAGCATAATGAACAGCAGAGGGATTCATACAAACCTACTACAGCAAGCAAAACTATGCAATCATTAGCCTAGTATAAACTAGATTGTGAGCCTCATGCAGTAATAGTGGTTAATAGAATTCAAAGCTTCAGGCACACTTCGCCAGAGTAATTAAATGGTAAGGCCTTTAATTATGTCAACTAATAGTTATACAAGTACCCAACATTAGGCATCATTGTTTGGGCATCTCATTAACTGAGGAGAAATAAAGCAATTGAAAAGAGCAATTTAACTATGCCTGAAACAAACAAGCAATTGAACTGTTGAGTTGGCAGCATGCATACATGCACGCCTCAATAACATCCATGGCCTAGCTACATTTACTATATAAAGGAACAAGTAATGTAATCTTATTTGCCCCCTATGAAGTATCTCGACTAGTATGTAATCAAGATCCTAGTAATGATAGGGAGGCTAATGATGTGAACATGCGTTTGGCTATGACATTTATGACATCGACAACTCTAACATAGCAGGAAGCAGTTTCACACTGTTCACTACTATAAGATGTTTTAGATATTTAAAAGTAGACTACATCTGTAATGAGTGAACAGACACATTAAAATGTGTTTACATACATCTGATTTACAAAAAAGTTAGAACATCATATAGTAGTGAGCGGAGGGTTTTTGAATCAATGGCCCAATGACTGGGTTACAGGTGAAGAACCCTATGCAAGCACAATGTCAGACAAATAGGATGTCCAGGTAATTGTAATACAGTGACTTACAATAACTGGTTGAACAGGCTCAGCGCTGCTCCTCCTTCTCTTGCAAGGCTCCTTCCTAACATCTAGTACTTGGAATCCTCAATCTTATCTTCATTGCCCCCCTCTGCAAGGTGACACAAACTAGTTACTGGTCTCCTTGGAAGATAAATATGCATACTTTCCAGTCTGTGGACAACACAAAAGGATGAGTTTATAACAAAACAACACCACATAATGAAACATGCCACATCTCTTGCATACAATGAAATGAGCATTTACTATGTGTGCACTGTGTAAAAACTAGGCATACCTTCGAACTAGATCTCCAGGTACTCTTGGAGAGCCTACTTTAGTGTACAGCCAAACATTTATGTCACCTATGAGTTATACAAGCCCCCACTACATCAGCCCTTAGTGTTTAAATCGTTGACAAGCTCTGTTAGGTCAAGAACAGCAAGCAAACAAAGCAAACAGTCCTAGTATGGCCGGCTGATACAAACAAGCAATTGAACAGATGTGTGAACAAATCTTGCACAACACTGAATTACATATCAAGAAAAGAAGCATAGAAGGACGCTTAAAGACCATCACTTGATTGACCAAATTTAAGGGGCATTTAAACATCATGTGCAACGTATGAACTAACATAAACATTGCATATTTCAGATTCTATAATGAAATGCTCATGTATTAGGTTATGCCATGTATGATGCCTAAATGTACACTATAGCAGGCAGGAGTGATTCATCATTGCAAGCACAATTGAATTGCAGGTTAAGGGCCAGTTCTATTCCGCCTTTTCAGAGCTTGTTGTCAAAATAAGCCATAAAAGATGTAAAGAAGTCATTTTTGAGTTATGGGCTTGGGCTTAACTTATTTCCTTTTGGGGGGGGGGGTGCTTCGGGTAGAAGCTCACTAAAAATTGAAGGGAAGGGGAATAGTGAAATGACTCTGTTGTCTGCCTATATTACACTCAAAATGCCACTGCTCACGCCCGCGTCACACCTGACCCTCAAGTAAAAACAAACACGCAAGCATTCATTGCCCTGCCCGCTTGCAACTCCTCTCCCCTTTCCCTCTACCTCGATCCCCTGCCTACAGCGCTAGGGTTCCTCCAGTGAGCCGTCGCCACTGGTCCCATCTGGCCTGCTCCTCGAGGATGCTCTATCCAGCTAGGCTACATGGCCGGCGGGTAGGGCCAAATCTCCCTGGCTGCTCCTCCCTCTGGCGCCGCCCATCATTCTCATGGTCTCCAGCAGCTGCTCCGCTATGGTCCGTCCAACGCACTACTCCGGCGGTTGCCGCACAACTACGGCCGATGCCCCATTCCGGCAGAAGGCACCTTGTTCCCCCTCCCCTCCTCCCTGGCCGTGGCCTTGAGGTGCTGTCGAAGGATGAGCTCATCAAACAAGGTGAGGATATCCTCTGATTTTTTGCCAAATTTTCATTCTGATCCGCTATACGATGAATTGCTATGAGCTGCTGCTGCTATATGATGCATTGCTATGAGCTGCTCCTGCTGCTACTATATGATGAATTGCTATGAGCTGCTGCTGCTGCTATATGATGAGTTGCTATAAGCTGCTCCTGCTCCTGCTATATGATGAATTGCTATGAGTTGCTCCTGCTGCTTCTATATGATGAATTGCTATGAGCTGCTCCTGCTGTTGCTATATGATGAATTGCTATGAGCTGCTAGTGGTATATGATGAATTGCTAGCTGCTGCTGCTGTATGATGAGTTGCTATGAGCTGTAGCTGCTATATGATGCTTTCAGGTGGTGCTGCTATATGGTAATAACCAGCCAGTTGGACCATCAAATTTTGATAAATAATGGTTCTTCATTTAAATTTAGGTCATGCGTTCTTCATTTAAATTAAGCAATGGGATCTCTATGAAAGACATTAACCAAAGTAGATTGTGCCAAGTAGATGGTATCTTTGTATTTGCATTTTGGACAAATATTGATGGTCTGTTTTCCTATCATATTAATTACAGCACTGGGTTAAATTTGTGATGTTTGCAAGTCAAATTAATCTTCATATGGGCAGCAAAATGACAAAATATAATGCAATCTAGACTTTTCACTGATCATACCATAGATAAGCTGAAAAGGCAGGCAATGAAAAGAACTGGTTGGCTTATTATCTAGAGCTTATATTCAAAGGTGCTTATTTTCTTAGGATAACTCGAAATAATAGTCCCTAAGAAACTTGGCTAACAGCACTGACATATAAATAACATGTCACGATGATTGCAATGGAGGCCTAGTTCTTTTGCCAGATTCTCCCAGAATCTGACCCCTACCCAAATTCTCCCAGAATCTTTGAGCCCCATTTGTTTTACAATTCTATCTAGTTAGGGTCTAATTAGTTAGGATTGTAAAACAAATGGGGGTCAAAGATTCTAGGAGAAGCCAGAGAGGGGCAGATTCTGGGAGAATCCTACAAAAGAACTGGGCCAGAGTGACCTACCATAGCACACTGTATAGGCTCACCACTGCCTCTCCTTTTTTTGCGATGTTCCATGAAATTGCCACATACATCTTGTACTAAGAAATCTTGTACTTTTTCAATGTGTAACCCTATCTGCAGGTTGACACGGCTAATTTCAGATATCTCTACATGATAATACATTGCATATCCCTTGCGCATATTTAAACCACCAATTAACGATTGTGTGCGTAGCATAAACTAGCCATGACTCGGTGTACTGGACTAGCAGGCACTCTAAGGGAGCCTAATATAGTGCACTGGAATTCCTACATGCCACCTACAATTTTGTGTAATGTACTACCTCTGTTCCTAAATATATGTCTTTGTAGAGATTCAAGTATGGACCACATACAGATGTATATAGATGCATTTTTGAGTGTAGATTCACTCATTTTGCTCTGTATGTAGTCTATAGTGGAATCTCTAGAAAGACTTATATTTAGGAATGGAGGGATTATCATGTATGACATCTACATCTCAAATTTAGCAGCCAGTAGTGGAAATCATTGTCTACACAAAGCGATTACTAGTCAAAAATCCTAGCAAAGCACACTGGCAGGCACACAACAATACAAGAGAGAGACACACACTTACAAGATCATAGCAATGCCTCAGTCCAGGATCTTGGTTGGCCAAGCTGTTAGTTCCGGAAGAAACATCATCCTTGTAGTTTTTGCCAGCTGCATAACATGTAACAACGATCTATTAGTATATTTGAAGTACATCGGGCAGGTGATGCTGCATGGGTTTAAAGGTGACAAGTACCTAGGCCGCGGCGGGTGCTTGGGCATCTTGCCAGAAGGTGGGAATCAGCTTAGAAACGTCAAGGGTGATGACGCCGCGCTGGCTGTCGGGATCCGGTAAGGAGATCTAGAACCGTGGAGTAGGGTGTTTGTGGAGCGGCTCCGATAGGGTGGACTACGAATTGGGCGAAGTGGATCTAAGGCCGTGGACGAGGGCGTCGATGAAGCTGCTCCGGTGGTTGGGTTCAGGATGGTGTCGATGATGCGGATCTGCGACCATGGAAGGGGCGTCAGAAGCTGCTCTGGTAGGTTGGATGAGGGTGGGACGAAGCGGATCTGAGGCCGTCGACTTGGGCGTTGGCAAAGCGGCCCTGGTAGGGTTGAGAATGGTATAGGCGAAGCTACTCCGATAGGGTTGAGGATGGTGTCGGCGAAGCTCCGGTAGGGTTGAGGAAGGTGTCGGCGAAGAGGATCAGAGGCCGTCGACGGGGGCGTTGGTGGGGCGTCTCCGGGGGTGTGGACGAAGCGTCTCTGGTGGGGAGTACGAATGACCGCTGCAGATGCACTGCGGTTGACGAGAGTACCGGCGAAGTAGATCCGGCATCGTGGACAAGGCCGACACTGAATGGGCTGTGGTACAGTGGTGGATGAGCAGTCTACTTGTTTCTAAGGGAGGTTGGGGGGGTAGATGCGGCCGCAGAAGCAGATCCGGCGAGGTGGATGACGCTGGCAGTGAATGGGCTCTGGTACGCTGGTGGATGAGCAGTCTACGGTTTCGAGAGGGAAGGGGTAGAAAGGCCGATGAAGTACGGACAGCGTGATGTAAGATGCTCTGGTGCTATGGAGTAGTCGTTTTTGCGGGAGGGGGAGAGGAAATGGGGGTGCCATGTGGTGGGGGGAACCGGAAGTTACCAAAGCAACCCCGACCTATTATGTAAATGACGGCCGTATTGTAACTATTGTTCTCCGTGCACCAAGGACAAAAGGGGAATTTCGCATGCTAAAGACTAGGTGGCAGAAATTTTAGAAGGAAGCGGGAGATTTTGCCGCCCGCTGGATCTTTCGTATCCAGTTTCAACTAATTTTGGACAGTGCTAGTGGAAAGGTCATGCGAGACTGTGTACACGGGGCACACGTCAGCAGTTAATAACTCGTATGAAGTCCACCCCAGAAAAAAAAGACAATAACTCAGGATGATGCATCGATAACTTGGACGTTCACACGGGCGCGGCCAATCGTACCGGTGTGGAGGCGCGTTCACAAAAAAAGGATCAAATGCTCAGCCTATGTATTTCTCGTGTAAATATATAATTTAGTGCCATTGGTTATATATTTTAAACATAATGCATTGACGTGTTAATTTTAATATAGATGCACAAAAAGAAATGGATATTGTAGTCCGCTAATTAAAAGTTTTACCTCATATGATCACATGGCCTCCATTTCATAAATTGCGTACCCGTTGAATTCATATATGAATATTACATATATTACTTCATAATAGAACATTAAATCATCCAAGACTAATGAATTTGAATGCAAAACTAACAATGGTGCACGTACATGATAACTAGAGTGGTTGTTTGAAGAAACATCACTATAACTTTGGCATGCACAATTGAAAAAGACTATTCGAAAAAATTGTGATATGTGAGTGTCCAATCTTTATAGCGTTGAATCGATGTTGTATCTTTGGCCACGATACGAAGTAGATATTGATTATGTTCAAGCGATGCACGTCCATGATCACTAGATAGTGATACGTGAATGAATTGTGCAATCTCTCTCACACGCATACATATCTTGTTTCTCTGTGGGCATTGGAATCACACACGCACGCTTCATGGATTTGATCTTCCTCTGTCAAGGTTAGAATTCGTCTTTCTACCCCGTCCTACAAGTCTCTCACACAAAAACACACACACTCTCTTTGTCGAACACGCCCACCCCTTTAATTCCGCCCACCCACCGCCACTAATGTCTCAAAGTATAACTGTATCTTGCACACATATGCGTAAGGTTAACTCGAGTCCCGAAACCATATGAATACATACAATGGTATTCCAACAGAGCACCTTTTGTTTTGAGATTTCGCTCACACACACACACACACGGAGACATTGTTTCTCTCTTCATTTTTCCGGCACTTGCATGCACACTGCTTGTTTATCTCCGTGATGCTTTAAGTATGCCTCGCACACATGCTATCTACCTATCCCTTAATATAGATATGTATCACACAAACTCATTCTCCCTCTACTCTAAGTGTCCCTGCCCCCCCCCCCCCAACACACACTTCCCGACAGCGAAGGAGTAGGGTGACACCTCAATCTTGATACTAATCTATCTATTGGCTTCTCTCTCAAACACTCACACACACTTCCTAACACCGAAGGAGTTAGGGTGACCCTCGATCTTGGTACTATCTATCTACTTCTATCTACTTGCTTCTCTCTCAAACCCCCACACACACTCGCTAGTTGTGCCTCTGTGCCTACCGCGCGCACACTCTCGATATGTCTTTCTCTCCCTCCTCCTCCCCACCCCCCAACAATGAAAGCAGAATGGTGACACCTCGATCTTGATCTTAATCTATCAATAAGCTTCTATCTCTCTCTCTCTCTCTCTCTCTCCCTCTCTCTCTCTCACACACACACACACACACACACTCGCTAGTTGTGTCACCGTGCCTCGCTCACACACACTGGATACGTCTTTCTCTCCGTAGCCCCCCTCGATATGTAGATTTCTCGCGCGCGCATGGCTGTAGTGACGATGATGCTGAATAGAGTGTGCCTTGTTTTTACCGGCCTCATGTGATAGTTTTCACCCCGTTTTCTGTTAATTAACAAGGCAACCTTTTCTTTGTTACTACTAGTGAATTTGAGATCATTCGGGGCAGACATAAAATATATCACTTCAACCCAATTATCGCAGTAACTATTTAAAAAGAAACTAGCAAGATGCCCATGCGTTGCACGGAACATCAAGATGCATTTGTATGAGTATCTTGTGGGAGAAAAGGATGAACGAGGGAAGGACTTATTTGCAAATGTGGAGAGGGGTGTGGGTATCTTTTTGAAAAATTGCCATAGTTTCCTTCCTATCCGTCAGATATAAATCGGACGGCCTATATTGCAGGATGGCAGGCACACCATCATCACCAACTCTATTTTTTATAAGAGTTAAGAGTATAGAGAGCAAAGATATATCTCTTGCATTATCCAAAACGAGCATCTGGTGTACTGGTTAGCGGCGGATGCTCGCAACGCGATGACCTGAGTTCAAATTCTATCTTGAACTTTAGATTTTTATATTTTTTAATATATACTTCTTTCGCTACTGTACTGACAGTGGAACCCACAGAGTACTTAGAATACAAGATTAAGGATGGATTTGTTTCTTTTTAACTTTCTGTACGAATCTGTAGCCACCCTGCAAGTCATGTACACTATACATCCAATTAACTTTTTATAGAGGGAGAATCATACACGCAATTAACTCAAATGGATTGGATGTGACTCTATTATTTCCAGCATAAGAGCATCTCCAATGGCAACCGGCAAATTTCCTCCCGCTTCCTTCCGCGGAGGACGACATCCAACGCCAGCGGCATACATTTTCACAACTATAACCAACCAGAGGAAATTCGTGCAAACACGGACTGATTTCATATAAGCATGAAGGATTTCGTATAAAGAAGACGGATCTTCATATAAACATGACGGGTTTCATTACATTTACATGAACTAAGCGGCGCTAATCCGGCTATCATGGTATAATTGATACCTTCTCTAAATGGCCGCCCGCAGATCCCTTTGTATTCCTCATGTCTGGCAGACACTTGCGGGGTTGACGAAGGTCCACGGAAGAGACGAAGTAGCAAAGAAACCAACTGTATACGCAGTTGTCGCCTCGGCGATGGCCTTCATGGGACCCAAGTGGTGGCGGCCTCTCGTGTTCTACTTCTCCTCGATGATGGCGGCGGACACGGAGAAGCTGGCCACAGACTCGTCGCTCTCCGTGCACCCGGCTTCTGTCTCTGCCTGCATGGCGCTGCCGTAGGCACGGGAGGCGCGGCCACAGACACGGGTGGCGCTGCCACCGCAGACACGGGAGGCGCGGCCGCAGACACTGGTGGCACGGTATGACGCGGCAGCGACGACGCCCGTGCCGACGTGGAGCAACTTGCCACTCCTCATCAACCTGAACTAGAGCGGCGAGTTGCTGAACCACGCGCCAGCTTGAGGCGGCAACTGGCTCCGTTGGGCTAGGTGAGGTAGGTGAAGCACCGAGCAGCCTCGCTCGTATCCGGAGGGCTCGGCGGGCCACCCAGCCGGGTAGTATGCCGGAGAACGGCTCCTCGGAAGCCATCGGAAGAGTGGAGAAATGGTGAAGGAGGAGATGGGGTAGCGGCGGAGCGGTGCAATTCTTGCCTACTGTCTGGCCTCATTTAAATAGAGGGCGGACACTAGGGCCTTGGCCGGTGTCTGGCCTCGTTTAAACTGAGGGCGGGCGGGAGTAGCTCGGCCGGCATTGCGCTGAATTCTGGCCTGCTCATGAACGGACGTGTGGCCGGAGTAGGTTTCTCGGTTTGCATGCATGTTTAACGGAGGCGTTTGATGGAGGCGAGGAGGCGTGTTTAGCCGGGCTTGCAGCTGGCGGCGCAGTACTATTCGATTTGATAGCTACTACTAGTAAACTAGGATGGTAAAAATATATTGAGTAAACTAGGACAGTTCCTGATACGACTTTAATGCAGATGAGGGAGAGGGTAGCGGTTCCCGAAATGTTAAATGGCCAATGATGAATCCTCCTTTAATTAGCATGCTAAGGGAAGTAATAATGGGAGGAGGACGGGGAAAAGAGGCAGCACGATGTGAATGCAACACATTTTGCACTCATATAAAGGCGCCCCTCCATTCCAATGCATCTACCACATCGTAGACACATAAGCACCTACACTAAGCGCAAAAGTGCTCACTCCAGACCCATGGCGGCGATGCGCGCGAGCGGCCAGCGGCTGTGCAAGATGGTCCATGATGCTAGCTTGCGGTATGGCACCGAGGATCGTCTCCAGAGGGTGTTGGCGACCGGTTGGTTCATGGCCATCATCGACGCTGGCTACGACTCTCAGTTGGACAAGATGATCGTTGCCACCATCAACAAGTTCACCGTCGTCAAGAAACTCGCGGTCGACATCGCCGTACTACTCCAGCTCACGCGCCAGGGCTCCTCATTGCCTACCACCCTAATTGGCCTCGATGGTGAGAACCTCTTTCAAGCATTGGTGGCCCTGTGACTGCCCACTGACGCAACGAAGAATGTCCACCTGGAGGTCGTGCTCGCTGCGAGGCGCCTCACCCTGCAAGAATTCATCGACCCACACATCCACATGTACGAGGAAGTCATGTACATAGGTATCTACAAGGCCGGTGAGGACGCTACGACGTTGGCCTTCGTCAACCGGCTGGAAGCCTTGGACGCCTTTGTTGAGAAGCACCTTGACCTCGCCACAAAAGCCGCCGGTCGGTGGCCCGGCTCACTGAGTCGAGGAGGAGGAGGTCGTACGTTGATGGATGCATGTTTCTTCTTGCCTCCTGTAACCACCACTGCGATCGCATCATCGTGGCCTTAATTCTTATTATGCTATTGCATTCTCGGTACAGTCAATAAAGACATGTGCGATTCCTTTGCTCACATTTGGAGGCAATTATGTGCATCACTCTAACTAGTACTCCATCCGTCAATTTATAAGTTTTGCTTACCTTTTCCATCAACTTCATAATTTACGTTCGATGCTTGACCCGACCTACGAACTACTCCTAAATTCAAAAACTGAGACCGAACTTATAAATTCAAAACTACTGGTGCAACACGCCTGTCACGTTCGCAAGTTCAAAATGAGAAACTGGAACACGTACATGAAGAATGTCCCTTCCCCGTCGCATACCACACTGTTGTTCCGGCCCCCCGGTCAACGCGGATTGGCTAGGCTTTATATCAGTACAAAATGTGGGACCGCATGTGACCAAACCGATGATGCGCCAACCTAGCTACTACCCTGCTTATTATTCTGGCGGGAAAAGCCCCGCCCTAGCCTTTCCAATCGTTATTTCTATCTATCGATCGTGCCAAGGAGCAGAACCAAATGTTACAATTTATACATGTTTCTCTACTCCTATCTACTCCTATAAAAGACTCAGTTGGTGATGATGGTGTGTCTGCCATCCATCATTTCTGATCATTAGATCTGCATCTAACGGCTGCGAGGTAAGTTGTGGCATTTTTGGAGCAATAGCCCACTTCTCTGCTCCAATTTGCAGAAAACCCCTTATTATCTTTAAAACAACCACATCCCTCCCTCGCCTCATCAAAACAGCCTGAGAAATATATTTTGAGTGAAACATAATATATTTTTAGTGGTATATGTATATCAAAACAAGAGTGTTTTCTTTCAAGTTTGTGAACAAGTACTATTCCACTTTGGATCCGTTGCAACGCACGGGCACATTGCTAGTAAAAGGAAAAGGCCTGCCGCGTTTGCATCGCACCCCCACACGCCCGGGAATCGGGAGTACTCCACGGCCCGTCCGGCACGCCACATAGCTAGGGAAGGCGTGTTGCCTAGCATTTTCACTTCCATGTGGGACCGCAGTTGAGGAAACCGACTATCG
This sequence comes from Thinopyrum elongatum, assembly GCA_011799875.1. Taxonomy (NCBI): domain Eukaryota; kingdom Viridiplantae; phylum Streptophyta; class Magnoliopsida; order Poales; family Poaceae; genus Thinopyrum; species Thinopyrum elongatum. Next base: position 274,685,187 of record CM022300.1, on the reverse strand, counting down.
GCAAACCGCACCCCGCCCGCCGCATTGGAAAAGAGAAACGAGGAGGGGAAGATCTAGCTGTAGCACGGAAGCCATGAAATTTGGTGTCAGATGGGACTCGTTGATAGAGTAGGAGCACTCCATACTACTCCTACTATGAAGTTTGTACTACTACTACCACTATACAACTAGGTACGTGCATGGCACAGCATCGTAGGAACAAAAAACGGGAAGAACTAGGTACGTACTACTACCACTATACATAATACCGCATATTGGGTTTCTCTAAAGTCAAACTTTGTATACTTTCAACAATTTGTACGAAAAAGTATTAACCTATACACCACCAAATATATATCATTTGATTCATCATTGCTTTTATTTCCACATCGTGTAAATTTGTTAGTATAAATGTTCATATTGCTTTCACCAAATTCGGTCAAGCTTTATAAAATTTGGCTGCAGTCAAAGCTATATATGTGTGGAGTAAATTACAAACGGAGGGAGTGGAATAGATATAGATATAACTATACAAATAAAAAATATACTAATAGTCTATAGATATAAATAAGGCTACTACCCTTTTTCTAGGTTAGAACTCGCGTTGTTGTGTACACATTGTTTTGCTTCGCTGTAATTTGCATTTGCGGGGTGTGTGTAGGACTACCGCCTTTTGTTCAGTACCAGCAACCCCACCATTATCCTTAATTAATTCATATTGGCAATTACGATTGCATTATCTTAGTTCTAGCCGGTTCTTTGGTTGCTTGGAGGAACTCCATCTTGTTATTCAGGTTGATTTTGTGCATACGATAAGATCATCGTCCATCGAAGATTTGTTTAGGAACGATTGTCGATCTGTATCACCGGGTACAATATAGCTGGATCGTCAACGTCAAAATCCACCAAATCCATACTTATCCCCACTCTCATTGAAAGATTCGGTCACCATCATAAGACTACCACCTAGACAATTCCTTCCCTATAGCATACACATGAGCACGCATCTCATTATTCAGGTCCACGCCTCCCTCTCTCTCTCGAAACACACACACCTCTCCACATGATGCGTGTCTCTTGGTCTCTCTTCCATCCCATGACAAAAAGGCACACTGGCATTCTCTTCTTCTTGGTACCCCATCTATGTAGTTAGGTCTCCTTGCAACAAACAAGCATTCATCTGTCTCTCTACTATCTCTTTCTACCACACATAACCTTCCACCCCTAGCTAGCCGTGCTGTCGAGGTCTATCCAGCTCTCTCACACGGAAACAAACGCTGTCTGTGTGTCCCTTCATCGCACCCACACTATTGCTCTCCCATATCCGCAACCTCGTAACCTTGTCGATCCCAACGTTACACGCACCTCTCCCACTCTCTCTCTCTCTCTCTCTCTAACACACAAATGGACACGCACACACCCTCTCTCTCCCTTTCAGACACTCCCCTCTCTACGACACACACAGTCTTTCGAACACGCATATGCCCCTGCCCCCCCTCTTTGTCACACAAATATTCTCTCTATATCTATCTCTCGCAATAATACATGCATATTCTAAATTGAAACCAACTACAAAATTGAGCTCAGATTACAAAAATCAAATCCACTCCCAAACAGAATATGAAAATAGGGTGAAATCATGCACACAAATGTTTGTTGCGTGCATGAATGTCAATGATATGGGTGTACTACTCGTACATCCACACAGACCCATTTCACACAAATTACATTAAACCCTTCTCAAAATATGGTGCGCATGTGATGTTTGTTGTACTGCTCCTGCCAGCCTTCCTCCGACACGTTCCAACATATTGTGCTACTTTTCATTCTATTTTTTTCCGCAGACCATGTGAAACCACGAAAAGGTCACCCCCTGCCCCCATTGGTACTGTAGCTCGATGCTCCCATACGGACACAACACCCACCAAAGCACGCAGCCGTCACCGAAGTGGACGGTGCCTCGGCCTGGGAAGAGGACGGAGTCTCCGACATCGCCGAGGTGGAGCACGCCCTCTACGGCAGCGAGTAGCGCGCGCTAACTGTCCACGCGGAGGACAGTGTGATCTAGCGGCTCGCCCTTGTCGGCCACGAGGGCTAGCTGTGCTCTAGCAGCACGCCCTGGTTGGTCACGAGGAGGTGCATCGCGTCCTCGCCGCTCACAATGTGGACAAGCGCGTTCTCCAGCAGCATGCCCACGAGCATCGCATCATCGAGGGCATGCCCACGAACATCGCATCGTCGCCGCTCTCGACGTGGACGAGCGCGTGCTCCGGCAGCACGCCCGCGAACATTGCATTCTTGCCACTCACAATGTGGACGAGCGCGTTCTCCAGCAGCATGCCCGCGAGCATCGCATCATCGCCGCCCGCGAACATCGCATCGTCGCCACTCTCGACGTGGACGAGCGCGTGCTCCGGTAGCATGCCCGCGAACATCGCATCCTCGCCGCTCAGGCGCATGAGTGTGTGCTCCAACAGCATGGCCGCGAGCATGGCATCCTCACGGTTCACGAGGTGGTAGAGCGCAAGCTCCATACAGTACCCCAGGAGTCGGGACGCGAGCACCGCGCCCCCGGCTACGAGGAGTACTGCATGGTGCCCATCGGGGTTTAGGAAAATCCCATGACTCCGTCGCTCCCTGGAGGAGCGCGAGCTCTAGTGGGCTCTCGAGGAGTCCCGCGCCGATATGCAGGTGGTGGCGGACGTGCAAGATTATCCTTCGAGCTCTCATCCTCTTACGAAGACGCCTCCACCGCCCCCGTCGTACGTCCTTCGCCTCGGCTCCGGCGGATGTTTGGAGTTTAGTTTTATGGAACATTAATATTTGGATTAATCATACCTCTACCAAACTGTGAAGGATCAAGACTATGCAAAAAACAACCTATGACTAACAGGCATAAATAGATGATGTGGCGGCATTGCATGCTGGAGTATATTGCAATTTATGGATTGCATGCATGACTAGCTTAGGTGGCTTGGTTGCAGGGCTAGGAAAGGCTAGAGAAAAATAAATAGATAATGTGTTTAGAGTGCACTCCACTAAATGGGAGCATGTAAATATCTTTAGTGTGCGCTCCACTTTTTTTTCAGACGCTTAGGTGCACCGGATGCCATGCCACGCTACAAAATGTTAGAAAAAAAATCTGCTCCAATGTTTTAAAAATCTATTATTATCTTGAAACCAGCCACACCCGCCCCTCACCTCATCAACAGAGCCCGAGGAATATGTCTTCAGTGAAGCATAATTTATTTTTACTGATATATGTATATCAAAACTAGAGTGCTTATATTTCAAGTTTGTGAACAAGTATTATTCTACTACTTTGGATCCATTGCAATCCATGGGCCGACACATTGGTAGTAGTAAGAAAAAAATTCTGAGTTTGGCACGAGTTCGTACTGTGGGAGCACCACAAGGCCTGGCGTAGGAGTTGCATTTCCCTCTCGGGGCCCACGGGACCGAGCTTCAGCGGCTTAGTGCACCTGCCTTTGAGTCAATGACATGTGGACCCTAAATGCGGCTGGCCCACATGTCATTCTCATAAAAGCAGAGGGGCGGTGGGACCGAGAGGGGTGAGGCGCGGGTCGGGGGACGTGTGGTGTCATGGGTTCGAGCGGCGTCATGGGAATCACGTGTGGCTGTGGTAGAAACTTGATGGTCACCGCAGTTCAGCTGGCCCGCATGTCATGCACACAAAGGCAAAGGAGCGGTGTGTCCGAGAGGGGTGAGGCGCACGTCGGGGGAAGTGGTGCCGTCGGTTGGAGCGGCGTCGTGGGAATTGCGTGTGGCAGTGGTAGAAACATGATGGTCGCCGTAGTTCAACTTCCATGGACAAGCTGTCATGTCTACTGACACATGCATTGCATACCGCTCACTGCAAGGAGTAGTAGTAGGGAAAACTAGGCGGATAAATAGTTCATTATAGTCAAGCGGACCTATATCAATGCACACAGAGTACACTTGTTCCAAAGACATGCACACCAGCGAAATAGTTCATCTCTATCAATGTACACAGAGAGGAAATATAATTTTTACAAGAGAGGAAATAGTTCATCCATCTATAGTGCCTTGCTGCTGGAGCAGCTTCTTCTTCTTCTTCTCATTTTCTGTGGGTGACGGCTTCGCAACAAGCTCTTTCGACCTTGCAGCTATCTCGAAACTCACACAGTCATCGAGGGCAGCATATTTTATCCGCTCGTAGGTCAAGGGATAATTCTCCCATCCAGACGACCTTAATCCCAGCGTCTTGTCACCCTTCTCAAGATTTGTTCTGAGCATAGAATTTGCTACGTCGAACAGGGATGGTGTTTCTTTATCACAATCATCTACAGGAATTCTGGTTTGTAGGTCAGCGATGTTTTTCAAGTCAAGGTTGTACGACGCCAGCTTCTCTTGGTCACCTTCGATGGCTGCCCCACAGAAATATATGTCCTCCCGAGACATGAAATCTTGGAGCTCACCTGGTATGGAGGGCGCGTGTATGATGTGATACACCAAAACTTCATCTTCGAGGCACAGCTGAAGGACGGCGGCGTGTTGGATCTTCCCAGTGGCACGCTCCGTGTACTCTGCGTCGAGACCGACGACCTTCATCTCCAACTTTTGGAGGAAGTTGGATACATTGTTGATCCACTCCTGAACAACCCTTGGGTGGTTGGTGACGGTGGAAACTATGCTAAACGAGCCTTTGACGAGGACATGTTTGACGCTAAAAACCTGCATAGGGATCTCTTTCACCATTTGGAACCACTGGACTGGAGGGCTATGGTTTGGAGAATTAGGATTAAGATGGCTAGTCTAACTAAAGAAGATGATTATTTAAAGGGGCTTCGGAATTACTCAAGGAGGATGTGAATCCAGTGGGGTTTGAATGCAAATGAAGGAGAGATAAAGAAGCCGAGGAAAATCAGTTCCCGATGGAGAAGTAAATGGGAGAAGTGGCATGCAGGTAGTTGATTAGACGGCTAGGTAGACCAACCTGCAAAACGAAAAGGCTATGCGGGTAGCGTACTAAGGAGTGGTCAGTGTCCATGTATGGGCCCATCCTTCAATCGCTACATGTGCCACTGGTTAGTTGAGGTCACTCTTTCGAATCACCGTGGTGAAACATTTTATGATTCCTTTTTATTTCTGCACCCCTCCTGATAGGTGGGACCTATGCAAAACCCACTTGGATGGACGAACAGATATACAAACATATCCATCTCTTTGCACACAAAAAATGTGTCGTAGCTGGTTCGGATTGATATTGGTGCGTGCCTGCGAGACACAACATTTTCTGGTTAAGGAATATGCGGTTATCCTAAAAAAAGAAAAATCCCTTCTTTGCGCTTCTGCATGCACGAGAATTTGGTTCTGCTCACAATATGGATGTTACCTGGAGGATGAAGTGAACCCAGAGGCATGCTAGCACGGGAGACCTATTTCCGCTATACAGAACTACTCCGTATGTTACTACTAGTAGTAGTACAACTGTGGTACACTTGATGGTCAAAATAATATTCATCCGGTCCTCACAGTGAAGTGACAAGACCCTGTGCCCGAGGTGACACTAGTCCAAGCAGCGTGTACGGGTTACCAAAGTCAGCCTCACCTTGTGCACTATGCACTCACTGTCACTGCCGTTGTATAGCATGCTCGCCTCGTCTCCCTCTCCCCCCTAGCACCACTCCATCTCCATCTCCGTCTCGCCAGAGATCCTGAGGTCACTATTCATCATCTCACTGTGCCCCCGCATACCCTCGCCTCGCTCGCCTCCCCCAGTACCACTATTCCCTCGCTAGCTGCTCCAGCACCGAGAGCCTTCTCCCCCATAAATCAAGCCCCCAAAAACCCCCACCTTCCAAACTCCACCATGGCCGAACGCGAACCGTGTAGCATCCATATGAGCCGCGCTTGGAGCAATCTCCCCAGTGACATCCTCGACCTTTGTTGTTCGTGTATGGATACGTTAAGCACCGTGCGGCTGGCTGCATGCTCGAGGGACATGCGCGCAGCCATCATCGAAGCGAGGCCTCAGCTTTTCAAGACACCCTACTTGCTGCTATCTGGTCTAGCGAGATTTGCTCACCATGATACGGAGGCGTACATGATGCCCCTCGACTTCAATCGGACCCCCATTAGCTGAAACTTCTTTGCAGGTATGTAGTGGGTCGCCGTACATCATTTCCCTCGACTTCGATCCGATCACCATCGCCCGAAACTTCTTGGCAGGTATGTACTGGGTCGGCATGAACTCCCACTGGATGGCTGCCGTCAGAGAAGACGGGAAAAAGTTGGTGCTCGCGAACTTCCACACCTCCCATGAGATTATCCTTCCTCCGTTGGAGTATGTAGGGTTTTACTGTCGCGGTCCAAGTCATCTAGATTACCACGTCAGTTGGACGGACCTTGTTTTGCTGAAGATTGTAATCTTCCAAGTGCCCACACGATATGCGGATTACGCAGACTTCAAGCTAATTGCCTTGTTCGACCACGGACTCGCCTATCTTTCCGCCGGTGCCTTCTTTAGCTAGAGACGACTCACCTCGCAGTGGATCGTCAAAGCTGATACACACTTCTGTGATGCTATTGAACACAATGGCATCATCTACGCGGTCGACAAAGCAGATGGCACCACGTATTGCTGGGACGGCGCGTGTAAGTTTTTTTCGCCTGATTTTAATGATAACGCCATGACACTGTTTGAACTTGTTGTGATGATTGGCATATCCCTGTTTGAGCTGAATTTGAGTAGAACTATGGTAATGCATTAGAGACGTCGTAAATCAGCTATATTTGTAATGAGTTAATTCATGCGATTGTGACCATGTCATTACAGCCAATTTGTACCCTTGAATAATCAAACGGTTAGGAAGATATGGATATTCTCCTTACTTTATAGTAATCTATATACTACTAAATATGAGTGTGCATCACGCTGTTAGTTTCATCTGACCATACATTAGGGAAGTAAATGTGCATATGGAGAACTCTATATTTGGAAGTAGTGAAATCCTGTAATGCTTACCATGTGTACATACCTATATTTGCCCTTCAGCAATCAATGGCTAGAATAATATCCTCACAAAAAATTTGCCCACAGAACATGAGTATATAACAATGCATGGTCTGTTAGTTTCCTTGAAGAATTTGTTTGTGAGGACAGAACATGATTACATAACATGCATGACATGGTAGTTTCTTGTGAAGAATCGATTGCGAGATAACATGAGTATAACCATGCATGGCACTACTATATTTTCAAACCCAGTATACATTTCCCTGTATTTTCCTCTCAGTTCCAACAAGGATAGATCAATGTTGTTTCTTGCATTATCCTACTCATACTCTGAACAATGCTGATCTTACATTAACAATGCCTGTCCTTTTTGATTTGATGCAGTGTCCCTATAGTTACTGCCCTTTGTAATCACACCACCTTTGCCAAAAACAGGGAAGCACAACTGGTTCCTCGCTCCATCAAACAATGGTAAAAGACTGATGATCATTCGCACACATGAGCCAAAAAAGTTATATTGCAAAAACCCCACTGTGTACAAGCACCGTGAAATACGTGAGTATCCGGACAGTGGTTGTTACGTCTATGAGCAGGATACCAGCTTGTTGGGGCCTTCAGGATTTTTGAGTTGGAGGCGGGTAAATAGCCTTGGTTCACACTCTCTGTTTCTTGGACTCAATTATCCGATTAACCAGGAGATCACCATTGGCAAGGACCTTGATGGTAGAGAGGCTCTGTTTGCTAGGGAAAACTGTGTCTACACGGCGAGCCCTAGGACTTCGGGAGGAGACTCCCCTAATTGTCAACGATACAACCTGCAGCCAAAAGAAGGTGAGAATGACAAAGGCATCTGGATTAACTTTGATCCTTGGATGTCTCAAGTCCGACAGGCAGTGATGTGGTTCAAGCCTTCAGGTTGATAGGTAATTGGGCTGTTGCGTCGAAAGGGTGAAGTTCTGGTGTCTCTGAATCACTGGTGGCTGAAGCAATGCTGCAAATTATGATGGTGTTGGATCATCCCTCTTCGAATGACTTGTTGTCTTTGTTGCTTGTTCTGGATGGGTAGTTCTCTCTTTTGTTATGCATACTCCTAGTCATTTGGTCATCCTCGTCTATGTCACTCTTACTATGTAATAGTTGCCTCTATTTAGAATGTCATTCTCGTCTGGATCACGAGAGTCTGAGCGCTGCAGATGGGTGCGTTTTGGTGGTGTAGCAAGACTTCTTATGAACTATCATGTCTTGCTGTTTATGTCAATTTTAGTCACTAGTTAGTGTTTGAATGTTGTATATATCGTTGTTTCAAACTGTTTATTGTCTCGAACTGCTGGTGGGCTAAATGCGGGCATCACCATTCTCCAGTGTTCAGAGTATATCTCCTTTTTCCAAGTTATAATTTGAGCTTAGTGTATTTTCGATGATGTACACTTGTTTGGGCCAGTGAGGTGTCGTTGAATATGGGTCGAGTAGTAACACAATGCCAAACAGGTCAATTATGACTCTCAGGTCGGGCGCTCAAAAAAAGAAAGAAAAAGGACTCTTAGGCCGACATGTGGGCGCCACCGGTGTTTTCGTGTGCTTGCGCACCGGGAGCATATTGGCGCGTGTTCGAAATTCATGCTACCTTTTCATCCCCAATCACACACCCCTCCCCCACCTATGGAATCTCGATTCCTACTCCAGTTCCCCCAAATCCGCCTCCTGTACTCAATCGCACTATCATGTCGCCGGTGAACGCGGATCTCCGAGCCGGAGATCTTGAGGTCCGTCCTACCTTCGGGCGATGCGTGCTGTCGCTCAACAGTGGCATGGCGGCGCTTGACGACCAGTTTGCTGGCAAAGTGCTGATGGTATCCATCAACGATGACGGGCCTCCCGTCTCGCCGGACGACCTTGTCAAAGCTCTTGGCATTGCGCACGGCATCCAAATAAGTGACTTGCTCGTCGAAGTCTGTCCGCCATAGGCTGATTTCTTCGTCAAGTTCCGGACAACTTTCGACTGCAGTCATGTGTTCGAATCTTCCCGGTGTTTGTTCTGCGATGGCGCGTTGGTGAGCTTTGATCGGTGGCACCCAGGATGGGGCTCGGTGCCCTCTGAGTTTGAGTTTTTTTAACAAAGCTTACCTTCCACGACATGCCTCGATGAGCTTGGAACAGCGAGTCCATGAATGAGCTTATCAACGACCTAGGAGGTGAGCTCGTAAGTATGTTTGTTCCTCCAGACAGCTGGGCTCTGACGGTTATGGCATGGATGAAGAAGCCATCCACCATACCGAAGGTGATTGGTGTTGAGATACCGGTGCAGGAACCGGGGTTGTACTATTCGTCGCCACCAAGGCTGTCACGGACCACGTTAGGGATCTACCTGTATCGAGAGTTTGTGCATGTCAAAGAAGTGGTCATTCCATCAATCGAAGTCCTGCCGCCGCCGTTGGTGCCAGGGTCCGTCGACGATGTCCATTACAGGAGTCAACGTCAGACTTTCCCGTGTTGCTCGTAACAATGGATGGCACAGGGCCTAGTCCATCGCGCGGCGGAGGCCACTGCTTCTTTGGGAGAAGAGGCAGGGCTGGCTGCCTGGATGTGCTCTAATTTGAGGTAACATGTGACGCCCCCGGTTCAATCGTACACTAATCATACACGCAAACGTGTACGATCAAACCCAGGGACTCACGGGAAGATATCACAACACAACTCTAAACACAAATAAACGGAGGTCCACAATATTACAGACCAGGGATCCGAAGATCCGAATACATAAGTCAGTCATACAAATAATATCTGGGTACAGACATAGTTAGACAAGTTTTGCCTTAAGAAGGCTAGCACAAACAGCGACACTAGATCGAAAGGCGTTGGCCTCCTGCCTGGGAGCCTCCGATCCTACTCCTGGTCAGCTGGCTCGATCCAGTAGTACGTGCCCTCTGGACCCGCCTGGTAGTAGGCTCCGGTGGTGGCGTCTGGCTCCTGGACTCCATCGTCTGGTGTATCATCAAGGTGGGGTATATGGGGGAAAAGAGAAAATAAAGCAACCGTGAGTACTCATCCGAAGAACTCAGCAAGCAAGGATCTATACTACATATGCAACATTATCAATGGAGAAAAGGGCTGTATATGTGGACTGGGCTGCAGAAATGCCAGAATAGAGAGAAAGGCCTAGTCCTATCGAAGACTAGCCTCTTCAAACATCTTCTCAAAGCCATCATCTTGCAGCAGTAGAAGAGAGTAGAATAGCATTTTATTTAACAAACATGTTGAAGTACAGCTCAAAGATCCTTCCTCGACTCCCAGCGAGAAAGTAATCCCGAAGCTTCAATTAAGTAACAAGTATCCAGTTTAAGTAGTAGATCGGGATACACAAACTGAGCGTCCTTTACCGTAGGACCGGCTATCGATAGAAGATTCATCCCTGCAGGGGTGCACTACTGTTACCCAACACGCTCGATCAACTCTGGCCGGACATACTTGCTGGGTAATGCCCGTCCTCGGAAGATCAACACGAAGCAGCGCTCTACCTAGGCTCAGCAGAGAGGTCAGCACGCCGGACTAACCTATGCACCCAGGGGTCTCGGGCCATCGCCCTGGGCACCCTACGCGTTGCGTGGCTGGCCGGGGTGCAGGCGCGACACTGAACTCGCCAGTGAAGTATCCAGCCCAATCCCGACGATCAGCCCGCACGGTGAATCGTGACGTCTGATAAGCTTTCGGCGAAACGTACATCGCAGAGGGCCCCATAACCATTATCCCGCGTGGTGGCAGTGCGTATAGGGCACGTCGACCCACTCAGATCACACACCCAAATCCAATAGGCTCAATTAGTATCAAGCGGAGACAATCAGAGTCTCTGATGCTCCGCCCCAATGTCACACTCGAGTGCCCTTCCGGCACACCCGAAATCATAGATCCCCAGCGGGTACCCACCAGGGTGGACCCGCCTGTGAAAAAGGTCAAGTAACCGTGTGGTCATAATCATCAGGGTGAACGTAAGAGGTATCACCCTCGAGGTTCACACTGAGGGGTTGCACGACAGAGTCGTATCGGACATGGAGAAGGAGGAATCACCCTCGATGACCACGACCGTACAGCTATGCTGCAGAGTATTCATCAGGAGTGCGTTTCGAGGTATCACCCTCGGCACTCGATAGTTACTACGCAGAGTCGTACAACTAAGGGGTGTGAAGTGAGGCGTCTGTCTCTGATCGACGATCACGTTGATCGAGTCGTCGATGAACAAGCAGGGGCGACAAAGTAAGGTGGTGGGGTCACAGATGGGTCATACCAACCTATACTAAACAGTTTATCATAGGCAGGTAAGATAGCAATGAACAGGTTACAACAGCAGGCTATGCATCAGAATAGGAGCATACATTAACAGTAGCGAAATCTAATGCAAGCAGGAGAATAGAATGGGCGATATCTGGAATGCTCAAGGGGGGGGGGGCTTGCCTGGTTGCTCTGGCAAGAGAGGGAGGTCGTCAACGGGCTGCTCGTCGGTAGAGTAGTCGTAACCTGGTGCAGCGTCGTCGGTCTCGGCGTCTATCGAGAGAGAAGGAGGGGGAGAGAAACAATAAATTCACGGCAATAATGCAAACAATATGTATGACATGCCTAAATGATATGCCGGGGTGTTCTACTGCCTAACTAAACGATTTAGTTAATTTAGGAATTTATTTGGATTTATTTAATTAAAGTTGGGCACTATTAATTTACTGAAATCGGTCTAAAAGTTCAATGTTCTTATAGCTGCGGGCGTCTGACGGGAATACGGAGGGCGTATCCGGGTTCGTATCGTCGTTCTGAGCAAGTTTCATGTATAAAATATTTTCATCGGAGATACGGTTTAAAAGATATGATTTTCTAAAGTTTTTATTAATTTCTGAAATTTAATTAATTATTTAATTCAACATTATCCGAAACAGTGATTGATGACGTCAGCATGACATCATGCTGACGTCAGCAGCCACCTGACAGGGTGGGTCCCACCTGTCATAGGCTGTTAGGTTAATTAGGTTTAATTAATTTAATTACTGATTAATTAACACTAATTAGTTAATTAGATTAACCTAATCAGGATTAATTAACTAATTAATTAACTAATTAATTATTTAATTAATTATTTTATTTATTTCTATTTTTATTTTCTATTTCTTTTAAATCGTTTTTAGGGGGTGGGCCCCATTTGTCAGCGGCACAGGGGGGGCAGGGCCCACCGGGCAGTGGCCCATACGGCCACACGGGGCGGGCGGGGGCGCAGCCCGAGCGGGCGCGTCCAGGGTGCGCCCGGGCGCTGGCCACGGGCGCCGGCGAGGCGCGGCTGGACGGGTCGGTGGTGAGCGCGGGGCCACGGCGCGCGATGCGGACGAGCGCGCGGGTGAGGTGTGGGGGCGCGCGCGCGTGCGGGTGGCCGCGGCGAGCGGAGGCAGAGGCGAGAGGACGAGCGGCAGCGGCGGCTGGAGTGGGCGCGAGCGGGGCGCGCGCAGCGCGGTCGTGCGCGAGCCGGGGCGCGGCGACGCGTGAGCATGCGCGCAGCGCGGTGAGCGGCGGCACGGGGGCGCGGTGCGCGCGGCGAGGTGCGGGAGCAGAGAGGGGGGAAGAGGCCCGAGGCCTCACCGTGCTCGTAGGGACGGGGCAGCGGGGGGTCGGGGCGGTCGACGGGGACGACGGCGACGGAGACGAGGTGCAGGCCGGCGGGGAGGCGCGGGCTCCGAGCGGCGGCGTCCAACGGCGACGGCGAGCGGCGTCGGCGACGGGGCCGTTCCCGCGATCCCGATCCCGATCTGGATTGGGAGGTGGGGGCTGACGAGGGGGAGGCGGCGACGGGGCGGCGTCGGCGACGGCCGGCAGGCCTTCTTGTGTTGATCTTTCTGCCAAAGGAATGTTGACTATTAGCAATGTTACACAATGTGTAGTGGAATGATTAGAACTAAATAATTAGGTGGTAATACTCGTATTCTATCAACTACTCTGGCTCTCAGTGTGGGGAAAAACCATTTTTACTCTGTCCCATTTGCTACCGAGCCCTGATGAAGTCATGCTCCAGCTGGTCGGTGAACTCCGCCAAGGGGGTCTGGGGATCACCGACGTATTCACGTTCCGTTGTCCTCCCGTATACCATATGGGGTTCTTGGAAAGGTAACCACGGCTTCCTGAGGCGGGTGGTCCAGTGTTCCTTAGCGGAGCCTCTTGAATTTATCGGACTTAGCTTTGCATCTTCCAGTGGCACAAGTCCTTTAATTTTCAAAGTCCTCTTCCGAAAGGGGGATTTTCCTCAAAAATTCTTGGAGTATGTTCATCTGTGTAATCGATCAATCACCCTGACTTTCCAGGGAGGACAACGGCGCCCCCTGCTGAACTTCCCCATAGGGCATTGTTTATCTTCTTCATGCCATCATCTTCCCATGGATTCTTTGGGTGTCATCCTGGCCGGGGAAATGGGATCTTTGGTGACCTGCAACTTTATTAGGAGGAGGGTGCTCCATATTTTGTGGTTTAGCCCTTCACTCCATTGTCGTGATGCGCGCCTACACTTCCCATAGGATGCCATCCGAGTGGTTGCCGTAGAGGTCATGCGAGTACCTCGCCCTACACTATACGGCAATAGTGCCCTCCTGTCAATCTTTTATTTTACCGGGGTGTTCCTGTACTCTATGACCACAATTCTGCCGGTTGCTGAGCTTGTTAGGTTTTCGTGTCCTCGAACTCTTCTGCTTCGGCCCCGGTTGCTTCGCCCCGGTCTCGGCCACCGGTGTCGGTTGCCACCCGGTACCACCGGTGGTTGTGTCAGGTCGGAGTCGAGATGGCAGATCACAGTCCGCCTTATACAAAAGGGGCCGGCCGCCCTATCCTGCCCGAGTACACAAAAAGTCAGGTAATCGTGTTTTCACCCTGTAAGGGATCGGTGACCCTCATGACAATCAGAGCCCGAACTTCGTTGTTGTTCGACCATCTGTTTCCTACATACGGGTAGTTGCTCGTTTAATTCTCAAACTATACATAATAAATGAATAATGACATTAAAAAGGTTATGGTTTGCCGGAATGTCGTTTCATTCCGTCCCGGCAATTCCTGAGGAATTGATATGTCCTACTTTCTAGCACAAGTCATGCCGAAATTCAACGGGAAATTTTGGCATGACCTTTGCCTAAAAAGTTGGACATATCGAGCGCCGAAATTGACGAACGGAAATGAATCAACATTCCGCAAAACATTAGGCCACTCGGAAGGGATTTCCATGAAAGATCATATATTGCAGAAAGAAAGCCATCATTTGGCACATATATATAAATGCAAATACAACAGCCAACATTCAATTGCCAGAATTGGCACATAAAAAAATCCTACTACTTATCCCTAAATCCACTCTGCAACGAGTACAAAAAGAAAATCCTAGGGTTCATACAAACATAATTTCAGCACTTGTCAAATAGTGAACAACAATCCTAGAGCACTAGACTAATTAAATCCTAATGGCAGAAAGCAACTAGGGTTCTTAATATATATCATCATCCACGAAATCCCTACTAGGAACTGACCCACCCTAATAATTTGCACTAAATGCAGCAATAGGGAACCTAGCTAATGAATCCTTACTGTTGAACTAAAATGGGATACTCTCTGAACAAATCCTATAACTTAAAATCCTACTGTTGAACGAAAATCATAATGACATAGCTAATGAACACAACTAGGAACCTAGCTACGTGAATCGTAGCTAGCTAGTGTATAGAGAAGAGAGGGGGGGCAGGAGAGGGGCTCACGGAGGGACTGCGGGAGGGCGGGGGGAGGCGGCGACAAGGGAGAGAGGCGTTCCTCGGGTGGCGGCGGCCGTGCTCGGCGACCTCGGTGGCGGGGAGACCGCGGGGATGATGAGGAGGCTCGGGGGAGGGCGTGGGATGACGCGTCGGGAGGAGCCGACGACGGGCGGGGGGCACGAGGTGACAATGGCGTGGGCCCGCAACGACAGCGATAGGATTGAATCGGGGGGAAACTGGGGGATAGGGGGAGGTGGGGGGAAGAGAGGGAGGCCCGCGCGTGGTAACTTAAATAGCAGTAGCAAGGTTAGTAACCATGCTAGGCTAACTTAACTATAGCGCGGGCGGGAAAAAAAAAATGCGCTACTACTATTTTGTTTGGTAGCAGCTTTTCACAACACACGTACTATAGCCTACTAGTTACCTATAGAGCGTTACTTAAAAGACGGCCGGTTGTGCTATGTGAAGTAGAGGCACGTGTGGTTACTCTCCATTATTCTTTCCTGTTATTTTCTTTTTTCTTTTCTTTTCTTATTCCTTTCATTTTTTTTGATTTTCATTTTCTTATATTTCCTTTTTCTTTTCTTTTTTTCATTTTTGTATTCATTTCCTTTGCTTCTTCTTTTCATTTCTTATTCATTGGACTGGTATATAGCGCGGGTATATTAATAGTGCTAAATACTAGGTTACATCATTGACCGCGTATAACGCGATCAGTGCGGCTACAAAAATAGGTTACAAATATAAATGTTGTTTAGTAGCAGCGGCGACGTTTTGAGTTTATTCTTAGTGACCTTCTTTCTTTATGTTTGCTGTTTCGAATAACGTGAGCCCCTCATTGTAACTGCTTCTTTGTACCATGGATTACGATCTTTCTTCGGTAATGTTTAGTCTGATTCTTCTTTTGACGTAGCTTACAATCATCATCATCATCTTCACTATAGGTTACCGTACTGAGTCATTGTCTTCCTCATTGGGACTCCATCAATTCGATGAGTGTCCTTTTGCCTCTCTCACGACAACAAGACTCAGATCGCTCGGTCGATTATTAGGAAGAAGCATTGTTCATGTGCTTAGTATGTACCCAATGGCTTCATTTTTGGTGATGTCGTATACCGGTAGTGCTCTTCAGGGGTCGGGTATGTACATGGTGTGTCAAAAATGGTTCTCTTTGGATGGACTTAGCCAATATGACATGTAACATAGTCACACTGTGCAATACAGAGTAGTAAAGACTCCTTAGATTCTTGACCCCTCCATTGAATTTTTAGTTGCAACGTTGTTGACGGTCATGCATTCCATCGTCTCCATGAGTTTTGGTAATCATGTTTATATATTTGGCCTCCATGTAGAACATGTATCCATTGAATATCATACGCCTAATAGTCGTGAGGTAGGCGCTGGGGCCATTTGCATAAGGCGTTTATATAAGCAATCGTAAGTAGAGCCTCTTTCGGGGGGTTAGCCAAGAAACATGTTTTTGAACCAAGTCAAGAAAGTGAGGTTATGGCTCTCTAAAACTTCGCATCCATCCTGCACAGCCCCTGGTCACGGTATTTCTTTGCGAGGGTTTATTTGTGCAGTGTCACGAAAGGATCTACCAAGTCTAGGTGTGTAGCACTACTAAGTTTGCATGTCAAAGTCGTTCATCGACCATCGTGGCAGCATGCAGTTCCCTTCGGTCGTTGTTGTGACCTCACTTCGAGCCTCCCAGCGTGCTGTTGACGGGCAAAACCAACAACAGGGTCTTGACGCCTAGATAATTCTCGGTAGAAGGAGATGCACCCTTGGGTAGCAAGCCCTGGAGATGCTTCCACAGACGGGCCAGTTATGAACGAAATCCTTTGATGAGCCCTATCCTCTCTAATGGCATCATGTTGGGGAGGAATGTCGAGCGAGGTTGATGAGTCGTCCATAATTGTGGACACACAGATGCCACCATGACGTCGAAGGAACGCGAGGTAGGAAGTACATCTCAAGCTAATTTGTATGAACAACGATCTCTTGAACTGTAGCCTTCGGAGTTGCTTCAACACTAACGACTTTCAAGAGATAATGTTGATTGAAAAGTTGTAGAGACCAGTACGAGCATGTCAGGGACATGCTGGTCCATTATCTCTTAATGGCAATAGAAGTATCTGATCATCACAGTGACAGTCATGGGACTTCATACTGCTGAACCTTTCTTCTTTCGTGTCTAGAGAAATCTGCTTATCGTCCCACTGAAACGAAGCCAATTTAATTCCAGAGTAAGGAACTTGAAGAATTGCCATTCTCCTTCGGATTTAGTGAAGCAAGAAGGAGGGCAAGTTTCCATCTTATTATTGAATTTTTTGTCCTGTCTTCGCCTCCGTCTACATATCCGTGTCCTCCCATGACTTTTACCGGGCATGTGGAGATCTGCCCTGATTTTCAAATATTCTAAGGATGTTCTTGCCTTCGGCCCATCCTTGTACTTGTTCGGCAGTGATCAGTGTCCCAAACTAACTCTCAAGCGAAATTCTTTCATGATATGCATGGGATGAAGGACAATGAGGCGCAGAATGCTGAGGTTTGGCCAATACTCCAAGTCCAAGAAAACTGACCTTGTTTTCCATACCTTCAGCGGCGGATCTGGCTCTTTTTTTCATCTTTCCGACGCGGGGCACTTCTTTCACGTTTTTCAAACAACTCATAGATTTTGGCGCAGCTCACTCTTACATGGAGGTCCTCGATGACGCCTCACCATTGAATAGAAGTGTCAAAGGTTTATACATGGGTCATTCCTTTATCGAGCAATTTAGAGATGCCCCATGCTACACAATTTTCCCAGACCCGCCATCTTTCGGTAGCTGATAAGACGTTGTGTCATTTCACGCACCGGGTGCATCCACCAATATCCGTGGCCACAACGTCATGAGAGATATCCGTAACCGAGAAGTCGTGCACGTCGTCATCAGCGCGACTCTATCTTATAAAATACCTCCTTTGACTAGAGTCCCATGTCTGACGGTGTTTCATAAACGTGTCTAACTCTCCCACTACAAAAAAAAAAAAAAAAAAAAAAGGACCATCCGTGACATTATGCCCGAACGAAAAGCTTTTTTTTTCATGCTTATGACACTTCTATGCGATAATTGTGACAAAACCACGTATCATCATAGATGTGGGGGCTCCTACTTCTATGGACAAAAAATCATGGACAGGAAATGGCTTTTCATCCTGGGCGGGCCGGGACGCACCTGCAAGACATTCTTTGGCTCGTCCATGACGGAAAAATCGTGCAGAAGAGAGGGCGCGGGAAAATTATCGGGGAGTTTCCCGGTTACGGCGGGTGGTCGGGCCGAGCGATGCACGGAGGTTGCATGTTTTCCGTACACGTACGCACGGTGTGCGAAGGGTGGGCTCTAACTGAACCGAGCGAGGCGTTCGCTTACTGAACCCGAGCGATTGACTAGCTACGGTACTGAACCGAGCGATCGATCCCGTGGATCTTAACTGAACCGAGCGATTCCTTCGCTATGCGGCTAAATTGAAGAAGACGAACCTGCTGCTGCCTCCTTGGATGAACAGTGACAATGTGGAGGGTTGGAGAACAGTCCCGGGTGGGTTGGATGAAACAGGACCCCGTTAGTGGTAGTAGAGCCGGACCCGATCGGGAGACCGCCACACCACCCGAGCCGGTTGGGGTGGATGAACAGGAACCCGTGGAGGGCTGGTTGACAGTAAGCCGATGGAGGCGGATGAACAGTAGACCATGGATGAATAGTGCTGGTGGAGGCCTGGAGAAGGTCGACGGTGGTGGATGAAAGTAGCAGGTGGAGGCTGGTGGAAGTCGGCGGTGTGGATGAACAGTAGCCCGTGGAGGTTGGAGCGAGGCAGTAGACGGTTTGGAGATGGAAGAACAGGATCCCGTGAGTCCCGTTTGCGGTACGCCACACCCCTCCCGATGAACAAGACCCCGTTTGACCATGGCAGCACAACATAAGTCCGTTTCCTCCGTTTTCGGTACGCCACACCCCTCCCGATCAACAAACACCCGTTTGACCATAGGAAACTCGAACAAAGGCCATTTCCTCCGTTTTGCGTTACGCTAGACCCTTCAGTATGAACAGGACCCTGTTTCGACCGTACGCGGTCGCACAGCAGGCCGTTCATCCGTTCTGCAGTAAGCCAGAACCTCGTTTCGGTGTGTTTTGTCCAAGTCGGTTGGCTCCCGAATGACACGACGCCATTGCTGCGTCCGCTGCCCTCTCATGTACACGAGCCCTGGCCATTATGTATGCGGGAGTAGGCGTTCAAGACCCGCCGTATGTCCGTACGTGCCGGATTTTTTGGCATCTGCCTGTACGTTACGTGTAAACAGTTTAGAAGGACTGCCTGAAACTACACGTCGGGGGGGCTCTACTACTACACGTGCGCTGCATGGCTCGGCCCACAGTTCATCATGCAGAGAGGCCAATCGACCAGTATGTACGTACAGTTCTGCGACCAGACAGACAACCCTATGTACGGTTCGACCGGGTGGGTGCCTAGCCGTCAGGAGGATTAAGGAGGCACCACACCCTTGCGCGCGGAAGATAGATGTGGTGGGTCCAGCTGTAGGGAGGAATCATTTTTTTGCGGGTAATAAGGAAGGCACTTCCTTGCGTGCGAAGAGTGTTAGGTGATGGGTCCAAGTTTGTAGCCTCACCGCAGCAATTCGTCTTCGAGGCTGTCGTTCGTTGACACATCTGACCATGCCATGCCGAGAGCACCAAGGCAGAGTGGACGATGCGGAGGGCTAGGAAGGGGAACACGCGGAGCGGGGAAGACACGGCAGTGGATGCCCACACGGAGGGAGGTACGAGGGTTGACTGCTCGGCTGTGGTGTGAGGCTGCCGTCGCCGGAGGAATAACAGGAGGTGTGTTAGTAGAGGGATGTCATGGACCAGCGGTTGGCAGCACAGCCGGCCACGGGAGGCAGTGAGTAGTAATAGGCGGTCCATCCGGCGCTGTTTCGTGGCTGGAGACAAGAAGATCATAGATTGAAAAAGAGCGCAGCCATTGGATGTTAATCAACGGTTCACTACAGATAGAATCATTTGTTGATAGGTTAACAAAGCCCTGCGTACGTGTCAGCCTTAGTAGGCCCACAAGTCCGCCTCGAATTAGGTGGGTCCGAGCTAGTAGGGGGAGGAATCATTTTCTTGCGCGTTAATAAGGAGGCACTTACTTACGTGCGAAGATGTAGCTCATGGGTCACAGCTGTAATGGGGGGGGGGGATTTTTTTCGCATATATAAGAATGAACATCGGACCATGGGAGGCAAATGCGAGGCGCTCCAGCCAACGATGGTTTTGGTGGCTGGAGCAAGAGAACTAGATCGAGATTGATTGAAGAAAGCAAGGATAACCGTTGCGATTCAAAAACGACTACAAGATGTCAGAATTAATTTGTTGACTTTTTGTTTAGACCATTAAATCGTTTTTTCACTAAATCGGACAACACTTGCGAAGGCTCATCTAGTGGGCCACAAAGGTCAGCTTCAAAGATATGGGGCAGAATGCAGCCCATTTATTTAGCGTTTTATAGCCCATTTCATTTGTTTGCCAATACATCTATTTGCCTGGGCTTTGACTCAAAAAATAATCTATTTCCTGGGTGGGTTAAAATAATAATCACCGATTACAATTTATGATAATTACAGCGCATTTGTTATTTATTCGAATACACTATTACGGGTCTGGGTGAAAAATTAATATTGCGTACATGCCAACCCATTTATCATTTCTTCTATTTACAAGCCTTTGATTTTAGTAGAAATGGACCCATTTGCGGGGGATGTTTTTTTTTGGCAAAAAACACAATGATGCGTCTAGGACTGAGCATTTCATTATAAAAAATAATATTGAGATAGGAATATATTAAAAATAATTCGGCTTGGTAATCTTACCTATAGAAAAAATGACCTGAGCTGTTGAATTCACTTTATAAAGAAACATAGGCTAGGCTTGTGATTATTTTAGGATATTGTGTACAAATGTGGCCCAGTTGCATTGCTGATGTTCCATGAAAAAAGGCCTCCTATGTAGTACTAGCCCACATTCATTGACGCCTGAAAAGGCCCAAACCAGGCTTTTGTATACTTTTGAAGTCACTAAGCTCAATTTAATCACTTAAGAAAAAAGTTGAGAGTACAGTGGAACTAATTAAAAAGTGTCACGAGCGACGAAATAATCAACGGTGCCCACTTGTGTGTTGTGTGAGAGAGAGAGACCCATCGGTCCGATGCTCCTGAAATACAGCTTTCAGCCATAAGCATTGCTGATGCTCAGTAAAAACTTATATAGTGACACAATTCATTAGAAATCATAGCACACCTGAACTTGCATACAAAAATTTAACGGAAAGCGGCAAAATAGGGTTAAAGTAGTGGATCCGGGATTAAACGGGGGGTAGGGCTTATGTGAAAACAACGAACTCATACATAAAACCGTTCGTTGTCTTTATCAATGACGGGGAAATATCTAATGTTGTTTGCAAAAGAAAATAGAAAGACAACACAATAAGTTCTGCAGCCACATAAGTTGCGTTACACCCCTTCTAAAAAAATTCAGGTAAAAAATAAACAGGGTCAACAATCAAATGTATGCGCAACATCAGTGCCTTCAACCACCGATAGCTAGTTTAGCCCCCCCCCCCCCCTCCTTCCCTGATTTAACTAGTATATGAGAAAGATTCCGTTGTTATGTAACACCCCCGGTTGATTAGCAACAGTCAATCATGTTTGATAATGACATGTTAGCATGATCACAGGTGCATAATCATCATTAGCATCAAATATTGCATTTCACACTCCTAAGTAAATTCAAACTTTAATGAAAGGTGGAATAGAAAAAGTTTGACCAACCATAGGAGCTAAAATGTCAGTATAAATAACAAAATTCACAGAGGCTATCTAAAATTGAAACCAAACATCATGGAATTGGATAAGTGACTCGAACAACCTCCAAACGTGGATTAAAGATAATATTAGCTACCATTATTAAATCTGAAGAAATAATGGAATTATGTTTTGTCCAAACTAATGTTTAGGTGTTAGGTATAATGCACTGGTATTTGAACAGGTACTCCATGTTTTACAAAACCATTTTGAGGCCTGATACTCTTATAAACTGAGATAAAAAGAAGAAATAAAGAAAAAGATAAAAGAAAAATTGAAACAGAAAAAAGAAGAAGAGGACCCCCCCCCCATCCGGCCAACTGGGCTGAAAGCCAGCCGGCCGGCCCTGTGTCCCCCCCCGGCCTTATATGGCCCCCAGCGGCAACCAACCCTAATCGCCACCCCCCCACTCCCCTCGCTCCTCTCCTTCCCCCCCTCGTCTGGATCCGATGCGGTACTCCGATCCTGTCCGCCCCGTCGCCTACGCCTCGCGACGCCCCGACCCCGTCGCCACGCTCCCCTCGTCAGCCCCCACCTCCCGATCCAGATCGGGATCGGGATCGCGGGAACGGCCCCCGTCGCGACGCCGACTCGCCCGTCGCCGTTAGACGCCGCGCCGAGAGCCGCAGCCTCCCCGACCCGGACCTGCACCTCGTCTCCGTCGCCGTAACGTCCCCGTCGAACCGCCCCCGGACCCCCGCTTCCCCGTCCCTACGAGCACGGAGTTTTTGAGGACTCGGGCGTCTTCCCCCCTCTCGCTCACCTACCTCGCCGCAAGCGCACCGCGGGGGGGCCCCCGTCGCCGCCCCGCTCACCGCGCTGCGCGAATGCTCACGCGTCGCCGCCCGCCCAGTGCTCGACCACGAACTCGACGACTGGAGCGCCCGACGACGCCAAACAAAAAAGCAGAAGATCAAGGGTCCCGACCCGCGCTTCATCTCGCCTGCCTGACTCCGACGGCCACACGCAGGAAAACAGCAAAAAATACGTATCACCAAACCACACTGCACCGTACGCGACATAAACAGGAGGTCGAAGAAAAGATGAAGCGACGTGGAAACCCCGACGCTAACAAAGACGTAACAGACCGAGCAGCGAGCGAAAGCAGGGAAAGGATAAAGGACCCTGGAGTAAAAATGGGAGATTCCCCCGCTCGTCCCCCGCGACGCCCACGAAGCGTGTGGCCGTATGGGGCCACTGCCCGGTGGGCCCTTGCCCCCCCTGTTGCCGACTGGACAAAAGGGGCCCACCCCATAAAAACGATTTAAAAGAAATAGAAAAATAAAAAATAGAAATAAATAAAATAATTAATTAAATTAATAATTAGTTAATAGTTAGTTAAGTATCCTGATTAGGTTAAATCTAATGAACTAATTAGTGTTAATTAATCAGTAATTAAATTAATTAAAAACAATGTAACCAACCGCTATGACAGGTGGGACCACCCTGTCAGGTGGCTGCTGATCAGCATGATGTCAGCTGACGTCATCAATCAGTTTACGGATAATGTTGAAATTAAATATTAATTAAATTTCAGAAATTAATAAAAACTTTAGAAAATATATCTTTTAACCGTAACTCCGATGAAAAACTTGTGTAACATGAAACTGCTCAGAACGCACGATACGAACCCGGATACGCCCTCGGTATTCGTCAGATGCCCGCACTATAGAACGTTGAACAATTAGAACGATTTCGATAATGAATAGTGTCCAACTTTATTAAATAAATCGAGATAAATTCCCTAAATTAACTAAATCATTTTTAGTAGGCAAAGAGGTAGTTAAGAGAAACCCCGGAATATTCATTTAGGCATGTCATACATATTGTTGGCTTATTGCCGTGAATTTATTGTTTCTCTCCCCCTCCTTCTTACTCTAACGATAGACGCCGAGACCGACGTCGTGCGTCGAGTACGACTACGCTATGACGAGCAGCCGTTGACGACCTCCCTCTCTTGGCCAGAGCAACCAGGCAAGCCCCCCCCTTGAGATCCAGATATCGCCATCTCTATTCTCCTGCTTGCCATTAAGAATTTTTTTTCGCTACGTTAATGTATGCTTCCTATTATGATGATAGCATGCTGTGTAACCTGTTCATGCATTTACCTGCCCTATGATAAACTGTTTGTGATAGGTGGTGTATTGACCCATCTGTGGACCCCCGCAGACTTAATTTGTCGCCCCTTGTTAGTTCATCAACGACGTCGATCAAGCGTGATCGTCGATCAGAGACAGACGGCTACACTGTCACACCCCCATAGTTGTACGACTATGCGTAGTAAATCGAGTGCGAGGGTGATACCCTCGTAACGCAACTCACTGATGAAACTCTGGCAGCATAGCATGTACGGTCGTGGTCATCGAGGGTTGATTCCATACTTTCTCCATGTCCGATACGGACTCCGTCCGTTGCAACCCTGCCAGTGTGAACCCGAGGGTGATACACTCTTACGTTCACCCTGATGGATTGAGCTGAACCGAACAGGTACGTGGATACCGTTTTCACAGGCGGGGTGCCACGCCTTGGTGGTTACCCGCTGGGGATATTCTATGATTTCGGGAGTTGACGGAAGGGGCACACCTCAGTGTGACATTGTGGGCGAGCATCAGGACTCTGATTGTCTCCGCTATGATCTAATTGAGCCTATGGATTTGGGTGTGGTGGATCTGAGGTGGGTCGAGGCAGCTATACGCACGTGCCACCACGGGGATAATTGGATATGGGGCCCTCTGGCCGTGTACGTTTCGCGAAGCTTAGACGTCCGCGAGTTCAACGTGCGGGCTGATGTGGGATGGGTGAGATACTTCACTGGCGGAGTTCAGTGTCGCGCCATGCAACCCCTCCAGCCACGCAACGCCAGGGTGCCAGGGCGATGGCCCGAGACCCCTGGGGCATAGGTTAGTCCGGCGTGCTGAACCTCTTGTGAGCTAGGTAGAGCGACCTTGCTTCTGTTTGATCTTCCGGGAAGCGGGATTACCCAGCACAGTCTGCCGGCCAGAGTTGATCGCACGGTGTGTGGTAACAGTAGTGCACCCTGCAGGGATGAATCTTCTCAGTCGATAGACCAGGCGGTTCCTACGGTAAAGGAGCGCTCAGTTTGTGTATCCCGATCTACTACTTACACTGGAGTACTTGTTACTTAATGAAGCGCTTCAGGGAATACTTTCCGCTGGGAGTCGAGGAAGGATCTTTGAGTGTACTTCAACATGTTTGCTAAATAAATGCTTTCTACTCTCTTCTACTGCTGCAAAGATGATGGGCTTTGAGAAGATGTTTGAGACTGCTAGTCTTCGAATAGGACTAGGCCTTTCTCTCTATTACTTGGCATTCTGCAGCCCAGTCACAATTACAGCCTTTTCTCATTGATAATGTTTGGATATTAGTATAGCATCCATTGCTGTGCTGAGTAACGTGACGCTACATACGGTACTGACGGTTGATTATTTTCTCTTTCCACCCATATTTACCCACCTGTGATGATACACAGACGATGGAGTTCCAGGAGCAAGACGCCACCAACCGGAGCCTCCTTACCAGGGGGTCAGAGGGCCTACTACGGGATCGGAGCCAGCAGACCAGGAGTAGGATCGGAGCATCCAGGCAGGGAGGCCAACGCCGTTTCGATATAGTGTCGATGTTTGTGCTAGCCTTCTTAAGGCAAAACTTGTCTAACTATGTTGTACCCGATGATATTATTTGTATGACTGACTAGTATCGGATCTTGCGATCCCTGGGCTGTTAATATTGGGACCTCCATTTATTTGTGTTTAGAGTTGTGTGTGATATCTTCCCGTGAGTCCCTGGGTTTGATCGTACACGTTTGCGTGTATGATTAGGTTACGATTGAACGGTGGGCGTCACAAGTGGTATCAGAGACCTACTGCCTGTAGGAAGCCCCCCCTCCAAATTCCTTGGACCGAAGTTGAGTCTAAAACGAGAAACTAATTTACTAACTTGGCGTGTTTGGCTTACCGGGCCCACTCGCCAACTGGGTGTATTAGGATCTTTTATTTCCTCGGTCATATCTGGGACTCTAATATCTCTTCTATTCGGGTAATAAAGTTTACTAACGCCCGACCACTTAGGATCTCGTAATCCGTCTACCCGGAGTAGCTGGAATACTTGCGCGATTTCCCCAGTGACATTGATATGTAGTCTGATAATCATTCTTCTGCCTTGTTTGTTGTTTAACTAACTTTCTAGTCCGTAGTTGTGTTAAACTTCTCGTTGTCATTTGACAATCTTGTTTCTCTATTCAGATGGACCGTTGTTTCCCCGTTTCCACCGGCCTACGATACTCTTGTGCTTCGCACTTGGGCTCGTGATGCCCTGGTTTTCCAAGCTTGTCCTGATGCTCTCATGACCAGACTTGGCTACCGCTGGTACCTCTGAGTTCATGGTTTTACGATGGATTACCGCGAGTATATCAGGAACGTAGCTATGCTGAAGTTCGGTTATGATCGGCAGAATGACTCAGACACCGAGGTTAACACCTTTTTTCCAACGGTTTAGGCCGTGACATTGAGAGGGCGAGTACATGATCCCCGGGCCTACTCTGCTGTCGCACGTCTTCGAGGACAGTTCAGTGATATCTTGGATGACTCTGAGTTCCGATACATTCCGTATGCCCCGCTACTCTGGAGATGCCTACCGAATACTACACAGCATCTGTGCCCCGTACGAGCCTCGCCGAGATGACGCACCGCGTTCTGATTCATGTGCACTCAGGCGCTGGATCGCACTGTTCGGGCTCTCGCCGTCGAGTTGAGTGCCACTCGAGCACGTCTCTACGATTGCTATGACGCAGTTTGTTATCCCGCTGTTCGTGCAGGTGATACATACCGGAAGACACCTTTCCCGCGCAGGAACTCAGTGTATGTCTGTGGATTGACTGGGCCTGCTGTTGGATAGTGTCGAACCCTACACGTGGCCCTTCTTACCTTCGGACAGGGTTCTGTCATACAGAGGTTGCACATGGATGCACAGATCCTTCCGCGACGAATATTCGTCGTCGCACTGCAGTTACCAACCCCGTTACAAGTGGTGTTTTCTCCGACGTGATAGTATGCCTTTGGGGCTAAAATGTCTCGTTGTGTACTTCCTTACCGCGTGCTGCGCGTCCGCCTAGTATGTCTAGCTTTTAATTTCGCCGTTATGTGTCCGCATGTACCCGTACTTTGGTATGGAGCGTAGTCTTAATCGACTACTGTACTAGATCTCTTACACTGGCTTAAGGTATTGTCGTGTTACATCATCACTTGTCGCTATAAACACTTGCAATTGCTTTTACCAAACTCACCCCCTGTTGAATACGATAGACAGGAGGTAGACCAGGTGGTCGTGGTCGTGGTGTACCCCTGAACGTCCACCACCGCCAGACTATATGGCGCTATGATGCAACAGTTCGAGCTTACCGCCAGTTCATGGGATTGGAATCATGGCTCAGTTTCCGCATCAGAACAACCAGAACCAGAACCACGCTATAACTTTGACAGAGTTTTAGCGACTCAACCCAATGCATTTTCTGCAACTCTGACAAGCGCCCTGATATGCCGATGCCTCCGCGACAATCACTCACGAGATGGAGGTTCTGTAATGTGCCCCGGACCAACTTTGTCACCTTCGACGGCCTTTTTCTTAAAAGGGGCCCCGCTGGCTCAATGGTGGGCACACACAACTACTCTTGCCTGTTGTAACAACATCACTTGGTATGAGTTCCAGGCTGCTTTCGCGTACAGTTACATCCCTCAAGCAATTATGGAACGCATGAAGACCCCAGTTCCGCAACCTCACTCAGGCAATAAAACCGTTCGAAGCTTATCCAGGGGAATTTCGTTGATCTCTCGCCGCTATGCTGAAAGACAAACATCGCCACAGATGCTCGCATACAGGAGAGTTCGTAATGGACTACACCCTGACACTCAAGTCTGCACTAGCTGCTCAAGACATCAATGACTTCTCAAAACTCTACGTGAACAAGGCTTCATTCTCTTGAGATTCCGCTCAGATTGGAACACAATGCTCGCATAAGTGCTCATCGTGATGCTGGCTTCATCTTCGGTCAGCACCGAAGCGTAGAGTTTGGATCCCAACAACGCGTTCCGTCCCAATGCCCTCTGCGCAATGACATTCTGGCACTACGTCGCCTCCTCCCCTGACGAGGCCGTCAAGGCTCAGCTATTCAGCAACCTGGCCCTCTGCGACCTGAAGATGGTTTGTGTGTTTCAAGTGCGCCAAACCACGGCCACCCAGGCTAAAGACTTGCCGCCAAGACTCAGAATCAGTTAGATTTTCTCGGCTGCGTTGATATGGTCCGTGGCAAACAATCAGACCCGGCAACTATAATACTGGGTCTCTTCACGTGGTCGTGGTAAGGCTTTACACATTGACATTAAAGAAGTCCAGGATCAACCTGTACTTGATGGTACCTTCTTGTTAACTCATCCTGCTTCTGTATTATTTGATTTCACGGAAGCATCAGCATTTCATGTCTGAGCATTTGCATTATCTCATGACATTGCATTCTGAAAAGATGAACTCTGCCAATAGTTTCCGTAACCCTGGAGGACCATGTCAAACCACTTATTGATGGCCATAATGTCCCTGTTGAAATCGAGGAATGTGAATCCTAGCTTCCGCATATTATCCTGAAGTCCTTCCACCATAGACCTCATACTCGAAGGATTGGGGGGGGTTGAAAGCTCAACATTAGCTTCGATCATATTTGGCCACTAAAGTCGTCCAACTCTGATACACCCACCGATGAGATAGTGTGAAAACTATACGCCCGCCATTACTCGAGACGTGAAGCTGAGATAATGTTTATGACTGCTTGAAACGTCCTCACCTCTGGAAACGGGATCGGAGAACGTTCCTGCGTTCGAGATTTCCACGCCGTCTTTCCAGAAGAATTCCGGAATACACCCCGGCTAGAGCTTCGAGTCGTCATCGACTTGAAGCCCTGGCACCTGTTCTATTGCCAGCGACCTTAGAAGATGCCTCCGCATCACCTTCTTTGAGCTTAAGAAGAATCGACAGTCACTTAAAGATTGTTTCATCGCCCCAGTTCCTTCGCTTGGGGAGGCACCTTCACTCTTCGTTAAGAAGAAGGATGGAACTAACCGATTGGTTTCAGGATTACCGGCCCATTAACCAAGCCACTCCAGAATAATACCCACTGCCCCGGATCAATGATCTTTATGATCAACTCGCTGTGGATCATCGGTGTCTCTTAAACTCGACTTGAGGTTGGTTTATCACCAGATCCGTGTCCGTGAAGAGGACAATCCCAAGACTGCATTCGTCCACTCGTTATGGCTCTAGAATACACCGTCGTGTCATTGGCCTGACGAATGCCCCAGCTACGTTCTCCGTCTGATGAATTATATATTCATGGATTACCTCGACAAATTCGTCGTGGTTATCTAGATGATATTCTGGTCTATTCTAAAAATAAAGAGGAACATGCTGAACATCTGCCTTGTTCTAGAAAGGCTCCGAGAACACCAGTTGATGCCAAGTATTCAAATGCGAATTTTGGCTTCCGGAAGTAACTTACTTGGACATGTGATTTCCAAGGAGGGATTGCTGTTAACCCGACGAGTTCAGGCTATTCTTGACTGGACTCCCCCAAAGAATGTTAAGCAAGTCAGACGTTTTTCTCGACTCGCTAGTTATTGCCGTCGATTCGTTGAGAACTTTTCCAGATTGCAAAACCATTGACAAATTGCTTCACAAAGGTTTGTAAATTTGAGTGGACAGAAAAATGTCAAGAAAGCTTTCATACACTAAAAGATAATTGACATGCCCAGTACTACACCCCCGGATTCCCCAAAAGGATTTCGTGATATACTGTGATGCATCTCGTCAAGGATTAGGTCTTTGATCGGCTTGTGCCTACTGAAGAGCGCAAAGTAGTTGCTTATGCCTCCGGCAATTGCGTCCTCATGAAGAAAATTATCCCGTGCATGATCTTGAACTTTCTGCTGTTATCTATGCCTTGAATCTATGGCGACATTACCTTCTCGGTAACCGTTGAGAAATACAACGATCACAAAGCTTGAAGTATCTATATACTCAACCAGATCTGAACCGTCGTCAACAAAGATGCTCGAAACAATTGCCGATTATGATATGAATATTTCATATACCCCCGGCAACGGCTAATGTAACTGCCGAGGGTGCTTTGAGGTCGCAAGGCCTAGAACTTTAGGCAACAATCATTAATCGGTCTCAAGAACACAAGCAGACATCTTCTCGGCAAGAGCTTTGCAATTGAACTCCATATTGTTCCACAGGGTATCTCAATACCCTGGTTGTCGAACCAGATTAGACACACGCATTAAGGTTATGCAAAGGTATGACACTGAAGTGAAAAAAAGTCAAGCGATACCTCCGAGAAGGAAAGCCGTCGGAATTCCATCTTATGCAGATGGATCCTATTTTTCCAACCATCTCTTCGTACCCAAGTTCAAGAATGAGAGGGAAAACGTTATGAAGGAAGCTCATGACACTCCTTGTCCATTCGTCACCACGTCGGATTTAGACAAGTAGCAGAAAATGTGGAAATATGAACGAGTACGCTGATGTTTTCAGCTTGTGCTGTATGCCGCTTCTCTAGTTAGTGACGTTTGCCGCCGTTAAGCCCAACATCAAGGCCCGCAGGAACTCTGGTCAACCCTAAAATTCCTGAATGGAAATGGGACAAGGTCCAAATGGATTTCATACTGGTTTTCCCAAATCCCAGAGGGTAATGATGCTATATTTGTTGTCATTGACCGATTCTCTAAGGTTTGCCCACTTTCTGCCTGTTACGGAGACATCACTGCTAGCCGTTAGCAGACTTGTATGTTTCCCGAATTGTGTCACTCCACGGTTGTTCCGTTGGAGATCAGTTCTGATCGTGGCAGCCTCTCACCTCCAGATTTGGAATAGTTTCCAAGAAGCTATGGGAACACATCTGTCGTTCAGTACCGCTTTTCACCCTCAGTCACAGGGTCAAGTTGAACGAGTGAATCAAGTGCTCGAAGATATGCTTCGAGCTTGCGTCACTCTCCTTCGGTAAGAAATGGAGGAATCTCTCCCGTATGCCGAATTCTCTTACAACAATAGCTATCAGCTAGTCTGAATGAAGATGGCCACCTTTTGATGTTCTATACGGTCGTAAATGTCGAACCCTCTGAATTGGTCAGAAACTGGGGAACGCTCACTCGTCGGACCGGACATTATCGGCAAGCTGAAGAACAAGTCCGTATTGTTTCGTGAACATTTGAAGTCTGCTCAGTCTCGTCAGAAGAGCAACTATGACCGAAAGCACCAGGAAATAGTCCTATCAACTGGCGAGCAGCTTACCTCCGCGTCACTCCGTTGGAAAGGCACTCATCGGTTCGGAATCAAAGGCAAGTTTAGCCCCTCCTACATTGGCCCGTTCCGTATTCTTGCCCGTCGAGGAGAAGTGGCATATCAGTTGCAATTGCGCCAAACCTTTCTCAAGTACATGACGTCTTTCATGTATCCCAACTCCGCCGCTGCTTCAGGATCCTATTTCAAGCTGTGGATCATGAGTGCTTGAATTACGGGAAAGATCGTGTCATATCCAGAATATCCCATCCGTATTCTTGATCAAGTGAGCGTCGAACACGTCAAAAGTCAATCAAGTTCCTCAAGGTTCAGTGGTCAAATCATTCTGAAGATGAAGCCACTTGGGAACGCGAGGATCGTCTTCGCGAAGAATACCCTCTTTTCTTCAGTCTTCCTCTTAATTCTCGGGACGAGAATTCTTAATAGATGAGGAGAGTGTAACACCCCCGGTGATTAGCAACTAATTCACTTTTGATATTGACATGTTAGCATGATCAACAGTGGCATAATCATCATTAGACATCATATTGCATTTCAACTCCTAAGTTAAATTCAAATTTAATGAAGTGGAATATAAAAGTTGACCAACATAGGGGCTAAAATGTCAGATAAATAACAAATATTCCAGAGGCTATTCTAAAATTGAAACCACATCATTGGAATTGGATAAGTGACTCGAACAACCTCAAACAGTGGTAAAAGATAGAAATATTTAGTAACCATTATTAAATCTGAAATAAATATGGAATTATGTTTTGTCCAACTAATTTTAGGTGTTAAGGTATAATGCACTGGTATTAGAACTAGGTCTCATGTTTTACAAAAACCATTTTGAGGCCTGACTATTTACTAACTGAGAGAAGGAGAATAAAGAAAAGATAAAGAAAAGGAAAACAGAAGAAGAAGAAGGACCCCCCCCCCTCCGGCCCAACGGCCGAAGCCCCAGCCGGCCGGCCCACTTGTGCCCCCCCTGGCCTATATGGCCCCCCAGCCGGCCAAACCCTAATCCCCACCCCCCCACTCCCCTCGCTCCTCTCCTTCCCCCTCGTCTGGATCGGGATCTCCCGATCCCGTCCGCCCCGTCGCCTACG